>CM023865.1:12411513-13873180 GCA_013389735.1 Phaseolus lunatus | reverse complement strand
CATTTAATTGTATTAAAAATTCATTTTTTAATGGAGAATCTTCTAATCTATCTATAATAGAGATTAGGGTATTAGTTTGATCTCTATTTAGCATATTAATTGATTTCTGACAGTTCCTACAATTACATAATCCTAGTCCTATACAATAATCTTCTTTACTACTAATATCTCCTTCACTACTTAATTCTGATGAATCTATTTCATCTACGTCTAATTCATTTATCTCTTCATTTTCTCCTTCTTCCTCAGTAATGTCTTCTGATTCAGAATTTATTAATACATTTATGAGGGTTTTCTTTAACTCTTCATCTTGTAATAAATTTATTTTCTTTGCTACTTTACAATTATTAGCATAATGTCCAGGTCTACCACATTTCCAACAGACATTATTTTTCTTGACCTTTTTATATTTGGGTTTTCTATTTGGTTTATTTTCTAATGGTGGTGAGTTAGTTCTTTTGTATGGCTTCCTGTACGGTTTTCGTTCTATTTTATTTTGCTTTCTAATTATTTTCTTTTTCTTAGCACTAGGTGCTCTAATGGGTTCCATCCCATATTGTTGGCAAAAGTTTCCTATTTCTCTTTTGTTCATCATACTTTCTTTTTTGAGCTTATTTTGAATTTTAAAATCTGTACAAATTTGTATACCTATTTCTACCACTATATTATGAATTTGACCATAAGTTAATGAATCATAATTTATTGGTTTTCCATAATATCTTTCTAAATTCATCCTTACTTTTTATGCAAATAATTTTGGTAAGCCGGCTATAAATCTTTCTTTCAAAAATCCGGCGAAACCATCTTCTCTTAAAGTTATTTTTGATAAAAAGGTATCTTTATACCATCTATAATCTGACATGGTTGGACAATACAAATTTGCTAATTGGTTTGCTGATCTTTCTTTAAGTATATTGGGATCTCCTACAAAGTTTTGAATAATAGAATATATTAAGGTTGATACAGCGTCTTCTTTTTGATCTTCTCCTTTAACACTATTAACTATTGCCTGTCTATCTAGTTCTGTACAAAGATTATCCCACCAACCTTTTAGTTGGCCAGTAAATCCCTGAATAATAATTATAGCTGCTGACTTATCACTACAACCTTTCGTTTTATGGGCGGTTGCTGCCATGACCATTTGACAAGTTAAATCTAATATTGCTTGTTCACTTAATCCGTCTAAATTCCATTCTACTATACATTTCCTGAGAAACTATTCTGTACTAATTCTCCTCTTTCTTCAAATTGTACATCTGCTGGTGTTGGCCTATTATACCAATTTCTGAGTTTAGGGTAATTTTTCAATTTACTTACTTGTAATGTGTTTATAGAATTTTTATTTATTTCCTCTATTTTCTTTTTTAATTCTTCTATTTTTAAATCTGTATTACTTCTTAGTCTTAATGATTCTAATTCTTTTTGGGGTACATTAAACAATTTATATATAGGTTTTACAGGTTCTTTCGAACTACTAGGTTCTTCTTTAAATGTTAATTTTTCTATTCTATATAATTGTTTTGTCATAACATCTAATACTGTATTTGAATAGTTAATTTGTGAATGTATCTTTTTTATATCTTTAACCTCTACTTGTCTTTCTTCTAATTTTACATCTTTATACGGGCTAGCTTCCACTTCGAATTCTTTTGATGGTTGTATTTTTATTCCTTGTATAGGAGGATACTCTGATTCGATAATTTCATTACTTATGGTTTTCCAAGTATTAGTTATCTTTTGTAATGGATATATCTATTTATTACTAAATGGGTATTCTAAATCATGTTCTTGACTATATAATCTAAACCAATCAAAGAAGTAAACATTTATCTTAATTTTCTTTATATAATTATAAAATTCTGTTCTAAAGTCTTCCGTTTGTTCCGTAGTATAGGTCTTAAAATACCAATCTCTTTTATCTTGGTTATACTTAGCATTAAAATCTTCCCTAATCCAATTTTTATCTATTTCAAAAAGATCTTCTTTGGTTAATGTATTTAATATTTGTGATGCCGTAGGAGAATATTGAGGAGATTCTGATTTTCTTGATTATGAGTATACTGGTTTACTAACTATAGGAGTAATATTGTTTAATCCTTTTAAATCTAGATTTATGGTTGAGTTATCTACAGAATGTCTGGATGGTTGTTGTTTATGAATTATTTGTGGTTCTCTTATCCTAAGTGAACCTGTCCTATTCATTCTTAACCTAATATCAGTACCATCTTGAATTATTTCTCTTATCTCAGTATTATAAATCTTTGGTTCTTCTATTATATCTGCTAATATCCATTCTTCGGGAATGTTTCTGATTACCTGTTCGTGGGTTAATCTTTTAGGGGTTTGTATTGATGATTTTCTAAGATTTGCTTCTACTAATATGGTTTCATCTCTTGGTGAGGATCTTAATGCTTTGTAATTATAATCTATCTTTGTAACTTTGTAGTAAATTCTATAAATTATCTGTATTGGGCCTGCGGTTTCATCAACTATCTTATCTGGAGTGTTAATATATAATTTTAAGGCGTTACTGGTTTTTTCGTTTTTTATATTCATTGAAAAATTTGGATAACAATTAAAGAAGGCTGGACCATCATGTAAATTACTTTCTAATATTGCAATTATTGAATCGTTAAATTTTTTAAGTCTAATATCTCTTAGCATTATCAAGATTGGACTATTTATTCCTAATCTGTAATTTGGTTTTGCTGCCACTTGTATTAATCCTAGATGTATGAAATTATATCCATTTTTTATATGTTGATCTAATAGTGATTGTTCTAATAGATTAATGGTTTTATTATTTTTAGTTCCCGGGTAACTATATTCCACGATATGTATTTCATCCTGATTAGTTGACCAGAATTTATGTTGTTTGTATACTTCACATTTTTTAACTATTGGTATTGACCAATTATGTAATGAATTTTCTATTTCAGCTATCTATAACTCTTTTTCTCTATTGTTCTCAGAGTTAGAGGAAGATGAGGCTTCTTGCTGCGGAGTTCTAATTACTATTTGTTTATCTTTGTTTCTTAATCCTAAATCACTTAGGGTTCTAAGAATTTTTGGCATTCTTACTCTTTCTCTAGTCTCCATGCTACGGGACCACTGCTGACCAACAGATTTATTGCCTCTCTCAGGTCTTACCACCGGGACCACAGCTGACCAACATATAAACACCTCTCAGTGCTATCCTAGAGACTCTTTGAAAGAAATAAGAACAGCAAAGGTTCTTATTACCTTGGTGATATAGTTTTAAGATCCAAAAACTCACAAATAATAACTATTACTTACACAGTAAAGTTGCGTAATCTTCCCTTTATCACTCTTTTAATTATGTTAATAACACGTTTGTAATATTGTTTCTTGCAATGATATCTAAGGGGATCGGTAATCTTTTCTATAGAGTTTCTATATCTTGCTAATTTGAGATTAAATTTTCTATGATGCAATATAGCGTTTTTTAATGGGTTGGGGTTTCTTTTTCTAAGCCTTAGCATGGTAATATTGCCAGTTTGTGGGTTTTTCCAATATATGTAAAAGTCACTGGTTATTCCAAAAGGCATGGGTTCAGTTCTATGATCTATACCCCCCAGAGAAAAACCAAGTATAAAAACAGTTATATGAAAACATAAAATAGTTTATGCGATAAATATTGAGCCTTACTGGCTCTGATACCAAATATTGCAGGATCGATAATAGAAAATGATAAATTGTGCAAAGCAATGAAAACTTACATGAACAGAGCTTTGAGAAAACATTGAAAATCTTATTTCAGAGAGATTGTTTACAAACACACTAAAACTCACTCCTCCAAACGACTCTGCCTCCTTACATCTTGAAGGCTTCTTTATATAGAAACACTACTATGCTACAAGACAAATGATAATTATTTACAATTTGATCTTTACATGTTTTGTGGCAGACAACTTTAATAAAGCTACTTTAATAAAGTAGTGCTACTTTAATAAAGTAGTGGTCTTGGTTTCATGATGTGATTTTTGCGGTGATGCAGATAAGGTTCCTGTTCTGATTCTTCTTTATCTTGATGATTTGGATTCTTTAATCGTAATACATATCCTCATTCTGATAGTATGGATTTGATTGAGAAGACCTGGCTTCTGAGTCATCTTTTGTAGAGCCGTGTAATGATGATGCTAGTTGTAATGTCTTTTCAAATTCTTCTTTGGATGATGCTGATGCCAGGGCGGCCATTATCTGTTGTTTATTAGTGAGAAATAAAGATTCTTCATTGATACTGGAGTCTTTTATTACTATTCCTTGAGCTTTCATCCATTCGTTGATACGATTTATACTGATAAGATCAAGATTAAAGTTCTTCCACCATTTTATCCTGATCCTTCTTGATAACATTCTGATCTCTATACCTTCATATGGGGTGGTAAATACATAATCCCATGAAATAATCCAAGTGATAGACTGAGAAGCTACAAATGATATTAGTTTGTATCCAGGGACAAAAGTGGATTTTTTTCCTGAAATGATCATATACTGCTGATACTTTTGAGGGGAAAATGGTAGGAAGAGGTCCAAATTCTCCAAACCATTTTAAAAACCATTTTGGAAATTTTAAACAAATGCCTCGTCGAAACCATAAGAACCAAGAATGTCTTCCTGGACTTAGGTATAAAACATGATTCCAGGCATCCATATAATCATAATAGGAATAATACTGAGGATGATAGGTTCTTGAAAAAGATTTTGGTTTATGGGGAGGTTGATCCCAATTTTGGGGAGTTAATACTTGTAATATTTTTATTTTTGAATATAAAATCTTTCCTTGTTCATCTGGTGTATGGATTACCTCTATCGAGTCTGTATCTACTAATATGAACTCGTAAAAGGTTCTGGTCTTATGTAAATTTTTAGGAGGGTAATGAGTTTGTGGAGGAAATAGTTCTTCTGCGGTTTTAATAGGAGTTTCCTTTATCCATTCCTTCTCGAGAGTAATTATAGGTAATAAATCAGGCTTTACTATGTAATCTTCATGTGAAGAGGTTTGGGGTGTCTGTGGGATAGTTGTGGTGGTGTTTAATAGGTTGGACGGTTTGTTTAAAAAGTCCTTAGGCCCAACTAGAGTATTTGCATATACAAGTGGGGTGTATCTATTTTGTGATGGTGATGGTAATGAGGGATGTCTTACTACTTCAGCCAAACTCTTTTTTACTGGGGTTTGAGGTTTTAATGATACTGATGCGGAATTTTGACCTTTACTACTGGCGAATGACCCCAGTGGGGGGCCATATTGGTCTTTGCTGTTAGCTTTTGCAGGAATTTTACTCATGATGAAGCCTGCAGAAATTCTCTAGTTAGGAAATCTGGAAGACAATTTTTCTCTCCCTTAATATGTTCAATCTCAAAATCAAAACATGATAGTAATGCTTGCCATCTGGCAAAAATATGCTTAGAAACCAAGTTTTGAACATCTTTGGTTAAAACGCTAGGGGCTGATTTATAATCAGTCCTGATTAAAAACTTTTTGTTAAATAAATCATCTTGAAATTTTTGTAAACATAAAACAATTGATAAAATCTCTTTTTTGACTGTTGAATATTTTTGTTGTGATGAATTCCAAATTCCTGAATGATAACGGACAATTTGTTCTTTTGAATTCTGAAAAACTTTTTGTTTTAAAATACCCCCATATCCTAATTCTGATGCATCGGTTTCAACTATTAAAAAGGCTGATGGATCTGGTATTCCTAGACAAGGTTATTTTTTAACTAGGGTTTTTATGTTTTTAATGGCTTCTGTCATTTTGTTATCCCAAGCTGAAGGATTTTTCCTAAGCCTAGAATATAATGGTGCACAAGTAATTCTAATGTTAGGAATAAAATCTGCTATATAATTTACACATCCTAGAAACCTCTGTAATTGTTATTTTTTTATTATTATTATTATTATTTTATTATTATTATAATTATTACTACTATTATTATATTTATTTTTATTATTATATTTACTGTTATAATATTATTTTTGTTGTGATTATTAGTTTTGTTATTATTATTATTATATTTACTGTTATAATATTATTTTTTTATGATTATTTTTTTTATTATTATTATTACTATTATTATTATATTTATTATTATTATATTAATTGTTATAATATTATTAATATAATAAGCGCAAGAATAATAATAGTAACAATAATATTAATGTTAATAATAATAATAATAATTATTATTATTATTATAATAATAACAATAATACTAATAATAATAATATTAATAATTATTATAATATTAATAAATAAAAATAATAATAGTAAAAATATTAATAATAATAATAGCAACAATATTAATAATAATAATAGTAACATTAGTAATAATAATAATAAATAATAACAATAATAATAATAACTCTCTATCCTACCTCTCTCTTCACATAAATATTCTCTCTCTTCCACATAAACACTCTCTCTCTGCCACATAAGCACTCTTTCTGCCACGTACGCATTCTCTCTTTGCCACATCAGCAATCGCTGATGCCGTCAGGTGAAATTTAACGGAAAGGACCAATTTGAATACATTTTAAAAAATATAGGGACCAAATTGATTTTTTTTAAAATCACTATACTAAATTGACTATTGACCCCAAATATAAGGACGAAAAAGGTAATTAAACCAATAATTATCTATGAATAAATCCTAAATTAGCCAACTTATCAGCACATGCATTCCCTTCAAGAAAAATATGATTAATCTTAAACTTGATTTTCCCACAGTAATTAAGACAAGTATTCTATTGATTAGGAAGTATCCACGGAACATTATTCCTAACAATAAATGCAGCACAAAACAAGGCAGAATCACATTCAAGTTATACATTAGTAAGCCTCATCTTTTGAGCTTCCTCCATAGCATGTATAACTCCATAAAACTCAACAATCATAACAGTTTGGACTTCAAGAAACATAGAGAAAGCACCAATAAACTCCTCCATACTCCCACGAAAAATACCTCCACAAGTAACAAGACCAAGATATCCCCTAGCAGCCCCATCAGTGTTAATTTTAACTCAACCTAGTGAAGTGAACTCTCATACAACAGGAAAATGACGAAGAACTTTACCAGTACAAGTATTAATACCAAAAAATTTAACCACGTTGAAATCCAACATATCATTCTTTATTAAAGCTTTAAACGAATTTCCCACTAAACAAGTTAAATCTTTAATTACCAAAATAGCCCTAGAAACATCAATCTTATCCTTAAATCTAGCATAATTTCTCATACGCCATATCATCCAAATAGAAAAAGTTATCACAACAAGCTTAATCAATTTAACTGTCATCACTCTTAACAAAAGAAAGAAGATCATCCTTATTAGAGAAATGAGAAGTAAGAAAAATCTGTCGAACCCAACTCCAAATATGCAAAGCATTAGAACATTAAAAAAATAAATATTGAATATATTCCTCATGCTTTTCACAAAGCATACACATAGAACATATATGGAAACCTTTATTCTAAATATGATGATCTGTAGGAAGCCACCCATGAAAAACTTTCCAGAGTACTAGACTTTTTGGAGGCGATATATATGAAGACCAAATGAATTTACCCCAACCACAGGAAACTCCTAGTTCCAAGAAAAAAGTCCTTGCCGATTTAAGAGTGAAACGCCTAGACTCATCAAGAATCCAATTAGGAATATCTTGTTCCTCCTTAACCATGATATGATTAAAAAAGACAGACATCTGCTGTAAAGACAAGGGAATATTCCAATCACAACCAGTCCAAAACTGAGAGACTATATCTGGAATGCTAGCACCATCAGATAACCCTGCAATATTTGTTAAAGAAGTAGTAGAACATCATTTATCATTCTAGAAATTAATAAAAGTACCTATACCAACAATCCAAGAGGTATAATCAAGTATAGTAAAATAAAACTGTTTAATTTCAGACTAAAGAGATGATGATTTATAAACCATTCTAAACTCGTATTTTAATTTAAGAACCTTGGCTTTTAAGAGAAAAAACCAAGGTTTGTTGCTATAAGCAAAGTTCCAAGCAAAATTAAGAAGATACACATTATTTTCTTGATGAAGGTTAATAATCTTCAAACCTTCATTTTCAAGAGGAGAACAAATCGTAGCCCAATTAATAGTAGGTATGCCTTTTTTCAGTATATCATCAGTCCAAATAAAATTTCGACACCACTGTTAAACTTGCTTAAGAAGTGAAATAGGTCATTTATACATATTAAAGTTATAAGCTAGAAATCCAGTAATCACTGTATTGACCAACTAAATCTAACCCCTCATGCTAAGAGATTTACTTTTCCAAGATGCTAGCTTCAAATTGACTTTATCAGCCAAAGGTTGAAGAAATCGACACTTTAGAACACCAACAAAGATAGACACTCTAAATAAGTGAAAGACAAACAACCATGACTACAAGAAAGAATACATTTGAATTTTGGTGACAAATCTTGCATAATTATCCATGGTGAAAAAACTACTCTAAGAATTATTAATATATTGACCAGAAAAATCACCATATGTTTTAAGAAAAATACTCAAATTTCTAAGAGACGGAAGAGAGTGAGATAACCTTGCGTACTAGCCATATGTAGATTTTTCTTATCATTCACAAGCTTAGAGATACCTCTACTAAGAACTTCCTCTGCAAGACAGAAAAGTAAAGAAGATAAAGAATCACCTTGTCTGACCAAACTAAATAATTCAATTACTCATTTGTTAATATGCTTGCTAAATTAATCTATTTTGAATTACCTTTAATTTTAAATTTGGATTACTTGAAATAGATCAATCACTCATTAGATTATTAGATTAAATTGTTTTTTTTATTTTATTTTTTAGTTTATTCAAAATTTTTAAAAAAAAATAAAAAAGACATAGTTGCATATTTTATCGTTAAAATTTTATACTTTTCCTAATTTTATCATTCTATCTGCTGCCAAATTAAACTCTTGCGCTTTTGTAAATTTTTGTCGATCAACTTTCTATTTCGAGAATTTTGAACTTTCAATTTAGTAAATTTTATAATTAAGTTTTCAGTTTTGTAAAACTTCACTATTTAAATTTAAAAAATTATATATATCACTACAAGAAAATCATTAAATACTAACTAGATTTAGAAACAAAAAATAATTAGTCACTATGTTAACTAAATTAGATATTAATTTCACTACAAGAATATTATTAAATAGAAACCAATTTTAGAGACAAAAAATAATTAGTTGCTATATTGACCAAATTAGAGACTATTTTAGAGATTAAAAAAAATTTGTTTCTAAATTAGTTTTTATTAGGTTTAATTACCTTTTTCGTCCCTATATTTGAGGTCAATAGTCAATTTAGTATAGTGATTTTAAAAAAAATCAATTTGGTCCCTATATTTTTTAAAATGTATTCAAATTGGTCCTTTCCGTTAAATTTCTTCTAATGGCGTCAGCGGTTGCTGATGTGGCAGAGAGAGAATGGTTATGTAGCAGAAAAAATGCTTATGTAGCAGAGAGAGAGTATTTATGTGGAAGAGAGAGAATATTTATATAAAAAGAGAGGTAGGATTGAAAGTTATTATTATTATTATTGTTGTTGTTATTATTATTATTTATTATTATTATTACTATTGTTACAATTATTATTGTTACTATTATTATTATTATTTTCATTATCATTATTATTACTAATATTATTATTATTAATATTATTATTACTATTATTATTATTATTATAACTATTATTATTATTAATATTATTGCTACTACTACTACTATTATTATTATTATTATTATAACTATTATTATTATTACTATTATTCTTATAGTTATTATTATAATATTTACTATTATAATATTATTAATAATAATAAACAAAAATAATAATCATAACAAAAATAATAATAATAGTAATAACAATAATAATAATAATAGCAATCATAAAAATATAAAAATAATAATAATAATAATACTAGCAATAATAATAAAAATATAATAAAAAAATTATTATTATTATAATAGTTATAAAAATATTAATAATAATAATACTAAGAATAAGAATAATAATTATTATTATTATAATAATAACAATAATACTAATACTAATACTAATAACAGTAATAATAATAATAATAATAAAAATATTAATAATAAATAAAAATAATATAATAACAGTAATAATAAGAATAATAGTAATATAATAATAATAATCCTAAAATAATATTAATAAATAATAATCTATATTATTAATAATAACCCTATTAATAAAATAATAACAATATTATTCCTAATAATAATAAAATAATAATAATAATATTATTCTTATTATTTATTACTATATTATTATTATTTTTTTATTATAGGTTTAATTACCTTATTATTATTATTCATATTATTATTATTTTTATTACCAATATTATTAATGTTATAACTATTATTATTATTATTATATTTACTGTTATAATAATAATAATTATAATAATAATATTAACCCCCCTAATAATCATATAAAAAATTAATAATATTAATAATTAAAAATAATAATAATATTATTATTATTGTGATTAATATTATTATTTTATGTATTAGTATTATTATTAATATTTATTATTATTATTATTATGACTGTCATTATTATTATTATTATGTTTATTATTATTATTATTGTTTTTCATGTTATTATTATTATTATTATGTCTATTATTATTACTATTGTTATTATTATTAATATTATTTTTATTATGGTTATTATTATTATTAATTTTATTATTAATATTATTTTTCTATTTATTTTTATTATTATTAATATTATTATTACTGTTATTATTATAATTATTATGGTAATAATAATAATTATTATTATTATTAATTTTATTATTATTGTTATTATTATTATTTTTTATTTTCATTCATTCTTCTATTATTATTATTATTTTGTTATGATTATTATTTTTGTTTTATTATTATTTTTTGTTATTATTATTATAATTATTACTACTATTATTATATTTATTTTTATTATTATATTTATTGTTATAATATTATTTTTGTTGTGATTATTAGTTTTGTTATTATTATTGTTATATTTACTTTTATTATTATATTTACTATTATAATATTATTTTTTTATGATTATTTTTTTATTATTATTATTACTATTATTATTATATTTATTATTATTATATTAACTGCTATAATATTATTAAAAATAATAAAAATAATATTAATAATAATAAGCGCAAGAATAATAATAGTAACAATAATATTAATGTTATAATAATAATAATTATTATTATTATAATAATAACAATAATAATAATAATATTAATAATTATATAATATTAATAAATAAAAATAATAATAGTAAAAATATTAATAATAATAATAGCAACAATATTAATAATAATAATAGTAACATTAGTAATAATAATAATAAATAATAATAATAACAATAATAATAATAATAACTCTCTATCCTACCTCTCTCTTCACATAAATATTCTCTCTCTTCTACATAAACACTCTCTCTGTCACATAAGCACTCTTTCTGCCACGTACGCATTCTCTCTCTACCACATCAGCAATCGCTGACGCCGTCAGGTGAAATTTAACGGAAATGACCAATTTTAATACATTTTAAAAAATATAGGGACCAAATTGATTTTTTTTAAAAACCACTATACTAAATTGACTATTGACCCAAAATATAAGGACGAAAAAGGTAATTAAACCTTTTTATTATTGTTAAATAGTTTATAAATCGATATCTAATTAGCTACCAAAGTTACGTAGTTAAAACCTCGTTAATTAATTAGATACCAATTTAAAAATTATTTAACAATAATAGAAACTAATTTAGAAACAAATTTTTTTTGTCTCTAAAATAGTCTCTAACTTAATCAATATAGCAATTAATTTTTTTTTCTCTAAAATTTATTTTTATTTGATGATTTTCTTGTAATGTCTAAAAACTAAAAATTTATTCGTATCTAAAATTATTTCTATTATTAATGAAAAAAATTATAAAATAATTTCTAAATTTATATCTAAATTATAAATAATTTCTAAAATAACATCTTTATGCATCCAACAACATGCGGTGAATAGCAACAACTACCAGGAGTAT
The DNA here is from genome assembly GCA_013389735.1 of Phaseolus lunatus. Classification (NCBI taxonomy): domain Eukaryota; kingdom Viridiplantae; phylum Streptophyta; class Magnoliopsida; order Fabales; family Fabaceae; genus Phaseolus; species Phaseolus lunatus. The sequence continues at coordinate 13,861,056 of CM023865.1, read as the reverse complement.
TGGAAATCTGAAACAATATCTAAATATTGTTTATTACAATTTATTATAGCATTATTAGAATTTCTATTATTATGAGTTTTAACTATAAGAATTATGGGTGATTATGAAATTTATAAATAGTTTTATTTTTTTATTTTTTTTCAGATTAATGGGTTTTATTTCTCTATGAAAAGATTGTCAATATCAATAAAATTGTGTGAGGTTTTTAGCTTTAAAATATTTAAGTTTTATTTTTTATTTGTTTTCAGATTAATGGGTGGAATTCTGGTATGGAAAGATGGTCAATATCAATAAAATTCTGTGAAAATTTTTTAGCCTTAAAATATTTAAGTTCATGCACAATACTATGTATATCAATACCTAATTAGTCATAATAATTAGGCTACAATTTAATTTCTAAACATCACCTAATAATTCCTTGATTATTAGATTGATTGATGATAACCAATTCATAAATTAGAAATCGAGTTACATGTTATTAATACAATTTCTTTATTATTTAATGATATTGTTATTATAATTTAAATATAATACATTAAATTAGTTTTTTTATAATTTAAAATTTATTTTTACTAATAAATATTAAATTTGTTTTCAAAAAAGATGCGGGTGTCCCACGACTTCAATTCAAATGATAGCCTAATACCAATGTAATATAAATAACAACACAAATACTTCCTAAATATTTTGTATTTTTTACTTTATATATTTATTTTGGTGTTTGGTTTCTTGTAGAGAACTATATTGAGAAAGCAATTGCAAATGCTCCTAATGCCCGTTTTAATATAGTGTTTTTCGAATAATAACAACATGTCAATCAAAATTATTTATTATTATTTTTTAATTATTTTTGCTTGATTTTATTGAAAATTAAAAAATTTCATGCACTGTTATAACTGACTAAGTTATTAACAAATTAAATTTATTCAATATTGTTTTAATTATTGAGATATGTTTCAATATTTAAATTTAAACAACATTATTTTTTAAAATATTTTACATCAATTACTCTTTTATAATATTTAATTTTTTTATTGTATCATATTTTATTATTATTATGTATTTAATAATTGTTTTGATTTTATTAGAAATTGAAATTTTTTCTACAATACTAAATGATAATTTATTAAGTTATGAAAAAGTTAGATGTATTCATTCTCTTTCAAATATCATCTTTCAAATATCAAGGTTTGTTTCAATATTTAAATTTAATAAACAACCAATTTGTTATTTACAAATTATGTGTTTTATTTTAATATATTTTTTATTTATCATTTATGAATTATGTGATTGATTTTATTGGAGACTGAAAAGTTTGATATAGTGATAAATGATAATTAATTATCAAATTTGTTCACTTTCTATGAATAAATTATATATATAATAATTTTTGTTTAATTGATAGAATAAGTAATTAATTTAAAATCAAATTGGTAGCTATTTTCTATCTTTTTATTGTAATATTTTTAGTTTCAATTATCTAACTTATATAATTTTTCTAAATATTATTTTAAAATGGATAAATAAAATTTACAAAATTAGAAAGTAAAATTTAAATTTTATTTATCAAACAAAATATATTACTTACAACACAGAAATATCAAATTTATTATTATAAAATAAAGTAAGAAAATTTAAATTTACTTTACCATAAATATTTTATTATTTTTTTGAAAATTTAAAAATAATTTTTATGTGATTAGCATATTTTAATTACTTATAAAAAGAATTTAAATCATCAATTTAAATTTTTAAATTTAATTTCTAAATACAATTTTAGACAAATAATTATATATTTCTTATTATTTATTACAAATTATTTAATATTTTATTTCACAAGGATAAATTTTAGACAATACCATAATTAATATATGTATATATAAAAAAATTTATATAATAAACATATTATAAATTTGTTAAAAAAATGTTTAATTTTATTTAAAATTTTGTCTCTAACTACGTAAATATTATTCTTTTAAATAATTATATTCATTGTACCGAATTTTATCATGAATAAGTGTTAATAATCAATTAAACATTATGATATGGAGAACTTTTGAATATATATTTTTTATTTGCATGTTTTATCATAAATAAAATATTCTATAATTGTTATCTACATTATTAGTATTTATTCATTTATAAAATTACTTATATTTTAAATTTTAAGTTAAACATTAAGGACTTATTGTGAAAAAATAATAATAAAAAATATTTTTTTCTGTAATTAAAAGTTATAATTTTTTATAAATAATAATAGACTTCAAGTTAAATATATTAAAATCACAATTATAAATGTATTACAACTCAAAATATTATTACTACTTTATATAATGTTTAAATTTTGATATGGTTTAGTTACTTATGTATACAATAATTAAAAAAAAAATTACAAATATGTATTAAGCACTTAATATACATATTTACAAAATTTGTTATACAACATAATTGAATAATAAATAAGATAAATATAACAATTTTTTTTATTTTTTATAAATTTTATTTCATACTTTAAATCAACTATATCTTATAATTATATTTAGAAAATTAATTTTTATTAATAGAAGTATGGCTTTTTTGTAGTTTTTTTTTTTTAACGAGGTATGAAATTGATGTTAATAGAAAATACTGCAACAAAGTCTAATTCAATAAATTATTTCTTAAAATATGTCAACAAAGATTTTAATAAAGTTATAATTAAAATTAGTGTTACTTCTACCTACTCTACATATAAAAAAACACATAAAAACTAATTATTAATGAATAAAATATTATTACACTAAACACTTCTAATATGACTACCACTTATTACATTTAAAATTTATTTATTTAAAAATTTTAATTATTTATATTTTAAAAATATTAAATTATTTATTACTGTTAATATATAATGATTTGTTTATATACGATATTTTTTATTTATTTATTTAATATGTTTCAAAATCTACACATTACAATATATCAAATAATTTTTAAACAAATAATAATAATTCAAATTAATATATACAATTTTATAGTATTTTTTATTATAATTATTTTATGATATAATAATATGTTTCTAATGTTTGTTTTAATATAATAAAGTATTTTTTCAATAATAATAACATATAAACCAAAAATTATTTATTATTATTTTTTAAATTATTTTATTTTTATCAAAATAAATATATAATAAATATATTATATTTTTAAAATAAATTCCGTGAGTTACAAATTCTGTTTCTGTTATTTTTATATGATTGTTCATTATAATTTATGTTATGCTTTTTCATCACTTAACTTGGGTTTTATTTTTATACTGTATTTTGTATAATAATGTTATGTTATTACTGTTATTATCACAAATTTATTAATATATATTTTTAATTTCTTACTGTATTATTTTTGGTTTTATTATTGTATTACTTGCAGGTGATATAATATTATGAAATTATATAAGTGTTCCTACATTTGGAAATTGTTATTAATATAATATTTTCCAAACATATTCTATTCTGTCTATAATACATGTTTTCTTTCAGACTAAATAAAATTAGTGTACTCATTTATTTTTAGAGTAGTTAGACAGAAAATATGATAGGTATAAATTATTATTTTTTACTTCATATATTATTGGTCTTCTAATTCATGTTATTTAGAGTTAAATTTATTTTTGTGTTTACAATGTAAGTTTACCTTAAATCATTTGTTGTGTTAATTGATATTAGATTTTTATCACAACACATTAGATTTTTATCCAAAAGCAACTTAAAATTCCATTATTTTACTTTTTTTTTTATTATGTTATGTTTTGTATATAATTGAAATGTTTTAAAAAACAAATAGCTCATGAAATGAAATGAAAAATGATAATGAGTATATTATATTTCAAGTACAAGGAGTAGATTTGATAGTAACAAATTCAAACTGTTCCAATAAATTCTTTTATTTATTAGTGAGATATTTAAACTTTTGTTCTACTAATATAGAGTATGTTATTTGTATGTTGGCTTGTTTCAAAAGCTATTTATTTAAGAATGTAATGTGTTCAAATGTAATAGATAGAACTTTTCATTTTTTTATTCATACATATATATTTATAATTGTTTATAATGTTATTCACTTCATCTTTTTATACTCAACATTAAAAACTTGACGGCTACACTTTATCATCTATTATTCTATTTTTTAATTTTTATAAATTGTGTTAAATTTAATATTTAATCATTGTAATTATGATTCTTAAATATAAATTTTATTCATTTAACTTTTTTAATTTGTTATTATATATACAGAAATTGAATTATCAATCATATTGCTTTTTCAGATTTAATTATTACAAAAAAAATATAATTTTATAAATAATTTTATTTAAAATGCATTTCTATATATAAAAAAAGAGAGTCTCGTGTAGAATTATTACATGGGAACGTAGTTAGTGCCGTGTAGGAAAGGTAGAAAACGCACTGACCTAGTTCTGTCTCTAGCATGACTGATATGGACATGACACGTTTTGCCATTTATTTTGGCACTTTTAATTAAATTTGGGCGGAGACTCTGAGTAAACCTTTTCCTTAAGAAATACCCCTTTTTACCAGGTCAGAATTCAGGCTCAGGGGACCCAATTCTTAACCTCTATATACTCTCACCTTGCTAAAAACACTGGAATTTAGCTTCTTGGCATTGAATTTCGATCAGGTTTCTAGTTTTTTTTTTAAAAAAAAAAAAAACAGGTTTCAGAAGTAAATTTTAAAAGTTAAAAATAGTAATAAACTGAATTTTTCAATAGATTGAAAACATATATTTTTAAATTTTTTTATTTTAGTAAAATTTTCTAAAACCTATTTTATCTAAAATTAAAAAGAAAAATTAGGTCGAAATTCTGTTATCAGGAACTATATTTATTTCGATTGATTTTCAATAGGGGAAGATCAAAATGAATTTCACAATTTGGTCCTAGAAATTAGAATTTTGATGCTAAACAATTAGATGGGATTGGATAAATTTTGTGAAAATGGGTGAAGTAGGATACTTTTGAAAAGAAATTATGTATTGGAGAAATTTCTTCCTTAAAATTTCTTCAATTAAAGAAATGAGTTTACATACAATTACTAAACGTAAAAAAAATAGGAATATTTGCATAAAATTGTATTTCAGGATAATTGTAATACGTTGTCCCAAATTAATTCCTAAAAGCAGAAAATAATCTATACCATGCATACATAATATCCAAATCATAGCCAACGACGGGTGACTTGAAACATTCAACCAAAAAGTGAACAAGTGATGTCCTTGACTGGTTTCAAAGCAAAATCCCTTCACCTTACATGCACCATCAAACATCTGAACCAGCTTTAAGTTATAAATATCTACATACTTATTCACTTCTACATAACACTCGCCCAACACTGTCTACTTTTTTTGATCATCATGACCCTACTTAGACTCATTTTGCTCTCATGTTTCCTACTTCCTCATTTTCATGCCATCTCATGCAACACCAACACAGACAGAGATGTCCTTCTTTCTTTCAAATCTCAAGTCACTGACCCAAAAAATGCTCTCTATGGCTGGTCTGCACACTCCAACCACTGTAACTGGTACGGTATCACATGCACCAAAGTGGGAAAGAGGGTTCAATCTCTCAATCTAACAGGTCTCTCTCTCTCTGCCAAACTATCTCCTCACCTTTCCAACCTCACTTTCCTACACTCCCTTGACCTTTCCAACAACACTTTTCGTGGCCAAATTCCCAAAGACTTTGCCCATCTCTCACTGCTCAGTGTCGTTCAATTAAATTCAAACAATCTCAGTGGTACACTTCCACCGCAGCTGGGCCATCTCCACCGTCTAAAACTATTGGACTTTTCGGTCAATAAAATCACAGGTCAAATTCCTCAATCATTTGGCAATCTATCTTCTCTTGAGATTCTTTCCTTGGCATGGAACGGTTTGGAGGGTGCCATTCCAACTGAACTTGGTAATCTCGCCAATCTTTCCGTTCTTCAATTGTCAGAAAACAATTTCTCTGGCAAATTTCCCACTTCTATCTTCAACATCTCTTCATTAGTCTTTTTATCCGTGACAGGCAACCATCTTACGGGTAAGTTACCACAAAATTTTGGCCATTTTCTTCCAAATTTAGAAAATCTAATTCTTGCAAGCAATATGTTTGAAGGGGTAATTCCGAATTCCATATCCAATGCCTCACATCTTCAACAGATTGACCTTGCTAACAATAAATTTACTGGAGCCATACCTCTATTCTACAACTTAAAAAACCTTACCAAGCTCATTCTTGGTAATAATGCTCTCTCTTCCACAACCTCTTTGAATTTCCAGTTCTTCAATTCCCTTAAAAACTCCACCAAGTTGCAGGAACTCCGGATCTATGAAAACCATTTGGCTGGGGAGCTTCCAAAATCTTTTGCTAATCTGTCATCCAATCTCCAACATTTCTGTGTTGCTGATAACTTTTTTATTGGCAAAATTCCTCAAGGAATGAAGAAGTTTGAAAATATCATATCCTTGTCCTTTGAAAATAATTTTTTCACTGGAGAGTTACCATCAGAAATAGGAGCACTACATAGTCTTCAGCAACTTATGATACAAAACAATACACTGACTGGAAATATTCCAGACATTTTTGGCAATTTTACAAATCTTTATCTCCTTGAAATGGGAAATAACCAGTTCTCGGGTAGAATTCCACAAATTGGACAATGCACGAGATTAACTATTCTTGACTTGAGAATAAATAGACTTGATGGGACCATACCAAAGGAGATTTTTCAGCTTTCCGGCTTAACAACCTTGTATTTAGCAGGAAACTCTCTGCAGGGTCCGCTTCCCCCTAAGGTCGGCACCATGAAACAGCTTGAGACCATGGATATTTCTGACAACGAGATGTCAGGGAACATTCCTGCGGAAATAGGGGACTGTTTTCGCTTGAAGTGGCTAATGATGGCAAGAAACAAATTCAATGGTTCAATCCCAACTAAAATTGGGAATTTAGCATCCCTTGAAACTTTGGATTTATCATTAAACAGTCTTACTGGTCCTATTCCTGAAAGTTTAGAAAAGCTCGAGTATATACAGATGTTAAATTTATCTTTCAACCATTTGGAAGGGGAGGTTCCTGTGAAAGGTCTTTTCACGAACTTTAGCAAATTTGATATTCAAGGTAATAATCAACTCTGTAGCCTTAACAAGGAAATTGTCCAGAATTTTGGAGTACCCGTGTGTGTTGTTGTCAAAACGAAAAGAAGGATTTTACTCCCTATCATACTTGCAGTTGTTGGTGCTATTGCTTTGTTCATTTCAACGCTTTTTGTATTTTGGACAATGATGTCTAGAGAGAAGAAAAGAAAAGAGGGGAAAACTAGTGTGTCATCTGCCCCTCTTAAAGGATTGCCTCAAAATATAACTTACGGTGACATTCGGATAGCTACAGACAATTTTGCAGCTGAAAACTTAATTGGAAAAGGAGCTTTTGGCTCTGTGTACAAGGGTGTGTTCAGCTTCAGCGCTGGTGAAACCGCCACCCTTGCTGTTAAAGTCCTGGACCTGCAACAAAGCAAAGCGTCTAAGAGTTTCAATGCGGAATGTGAAGCTTTGAAAAATGTTAGGCATCGGAACTTGGTGAAGATTATCACTTCTTGCTCCAGCCTTGATTATAATGGGGAGGAATTTAAGGCCCTTGTCATGCAATTCATGCCCAATGGAAACTTGGACTTGAAAATACACCCAGGAGATGAAGAGTCAGGATCCATTCTAACCTTGATGCAAAGATTGAGCATTGCCATTGATGTTGCTTCTGCTGTGGAGTACTTGCACCATGACTGTCATCCACCAATAGCTCATTGTGATCTGAAACCTGCCAATGTCCTTCTAGATGAAAACATGACTGCACATGTTGTAGATTTTGGATTGGCAAGGTTTCTGTCTCAAAACTCGTCAGAGAAGCAGAGTGGCACTCTAGGACTGAAAGGATCAATTGGCTACATTGCCCCAGGTACACATTAACACTATAAATAATAATCGACTTCTTTTTTTTTTTTTTTTTTTGTAGTTTCCTTTTACTTGCTATTTGTGCATAAGTGAGATACACGCACTTATATGAATAGGGTGATATGTTTCAGAATATGGTTTCGGAAGCAAGGCTTCAACTGAGGGCGATGTGTACAGTTTTGGGATCCTAGTGCTAGAGATGTTCACAGGAAAAAGACCAAGTGATGAAATGTTCAAGGAAGGATTAAGCCTCAGGAAATTTGTCTCAGGTATGGATGAGAATGAAGTAGTGATGATGGGTGGTGATAGAAGGCTGATTGAGGATTATGGATATTCAACACAAAGCTCAAACAGTGATGATCATAGAAGTGGCTTTGGCAGCAACACACATTGGATGCGTAAAGCTGAGGAGTGCATGGCTGATGTGATAAGAGTTGGTCTGAGTTGCACAGCTGATCAACCCAAAGAACGATGGAACATCAGAGAGGCCTTATCAAAATTGCAAGTTATTAACCACTCTATGCTTCCTTTTTGTGTAAAAGTTGTTGCTTAATGTTTTGGCAACAGTTTAGCCACAATTTTTCAACGGGAGAATATTTGTATTATTTATTATTATTATTATTAACCATTTGTTTATTAGAGGGAATCGAATTCAAATCTATATGAGAGAATATTTGTATTATTTATTATTATTATTAACTATTTGTTTATTAGAGGAATCAAATTCAGATCTATGAGTAAACATAATATAACCACTATCACTATACTAGACAAATTTATTCACTATACTAGACAAATTTATTGTGATGTCAAGATTGTTATTTTTATAATGATGATTATCATTAATATTATTATTGTCATTATTAATACTAGCGGAAACACATACGCTCCCGCACCGTGTATCCGCATTTAAAATAAAAATTTTGTTTTCAATTTTTTATCTAACATATTCAAAATTTTTGAAAATTTTAAAAATTTGAAATTTTAAATGTTTGAAAATTTTAAAAATTTGACATTTTAAAAGTTTGAAAATTTTAAAAATTTGAAATTTTAAAAGTTTGAAAATTTTAAAAATTTGAAATTTTAAAAGTTTGAAAATTTTAAAAATTTTAAAATTTTAAAATTTTTGAAATTTGAAATGTTTCAAAAGGCATTAAGGTTTGAAAATTTTAAAATTTAAAATTTTTGAAAAGATAAGAAATGACGCAGTACCCATAATAATGAAATAAAATCAAATATTTATATAAGGATAAAATAGGAAAAAAAATTAAGGAAGTTAAAAGAGAAAATCCTCTTTATATATAGGTATAGATTATTGACAAATATTAATAATATTAATAATAATTTGGATTTCGATTTTAAAATAGACAACACTTATTTACCTGTTATTTTATACTAATATACTAATTTATTAGCCACATTTATAAAAGTATTATGTTTTTCACTTTTAGGTCACATTTATATGTTTGTGACCACTTTTAAACCATAATTTTATTGTTTAGTTCACACATTCTAAAGGCAACACTTAAATCACACTTGTAAAATTGTTGTCTTTTCTATGTTTAGGCAACAATTATATAAGTGTTGCCTATAGAAATTGGGTGAGAATCGAAGTCAAGTCCCTTGAATGACCAAAGAAGCTTTAATTATTATATCAATCAAATTTTGTTGTCATGTTATGATTATTATTATACTTATTAGTATGATTATCAATATTATTATAATTAATTATATAAAAATTATTAATACTATTCATATATTTAATATTATTCATCATATATTTAATATCATTCATATTATTAATTTCATTAATATTATTATTATTATTCAGATTAGATATCTCACGAAAATAACTACTTCACTTTTAGATATTCAAAGACATGAGCCTTTGAGTAATGTTGAGGAGAGGTTTCATCTTAGGGCTACATATGTGATGGATTCATCTAAGAAGCCCAAAAACAATAGTAATTTATCTTCAATTTTACTTTAAAGAAACATGCCTTTTTTTTATAATTTAATTTAAAAAATCTAATTATCTCATTATAAATTATGTTAAATGTTACTCAAACTTTTATACTCTTTAAAAAATATTTATTTTTCATAATCTTTTAATGACATTTATATATTTTTAATTTTTTAAATAAATTTATAATTTTATATTTTAATAAATGAGGTTAATTTTCATATCTTTTTAATAAAGTAATACTTAATTATCTTATTTTATTTAACAATAAGCGTTGATCATATACTAACTTAAATATAATTATATTCATATTTTATTATTTATTTAAATATATTATAAGGTCCAAAATAAAGTAATAATTATAATTAAATAATTATATATTATATATTATGATGTTAATGACAAACTTGAGTGCATACTTTTGTAAAACAACATTGATAAACCTAATTTCAAAAAGAATAATTGCATAATTGCATTTTTCTCATAATAAGCCTAAATACTAATATCTTATTCGTATCTTATCTCTGGGATATTAGAAGATATACATTCTTTCAACATATGTAAAGATAACCTACAATTTGAACAATACATGATAACATATTTAGTTCTAAATTATAAGTTTCAAACTTATTTTTGAATATTTTAACCAATTATAACTAAAAGCCTACAAATAGAAATTGATTCCTTATCCTCTATATTTATGTATTTATACATAATAACAAACTTTGTACTTAATCATTTATATTTTATAATTATATTTATTTTTAGAAAGAGATAAAATTTAATAAATAGTATAAGTCTATATCATTTATAAAGTATGAAGAAAAAAAGAAGAACATAATCAAATAAAAAGAGTGTTAAATTGAAAAGAAAAGATAAATTTTTATTAATTATATTCTTATTGAAAGAAAAATAAATTTATCATATGGTATTTTACATTAATAAATAATTATTTATAACATGTATATTTTTTATTTTTAATAAAAATTTAGTGACAACTTAAAAATAGTTACAAGTAATATACAAATAGTGACCACTTAAAATATAATCACAAGTAATATACAAATAATGACAATTTTTTTTTATCAGCAAGAAGCAAATAAATAAACAGGATCACTTAAAACGTGATCCAATCTTCATAGTGACAACTTAAAATATAGTCACAACTAATATATAAATAGTGATAAATTTTACCTATAACACTATTAATTGCATTATCACAAAATAAAAATAATATTAACTTATGAAAAAGAAGATCATACATTTAAATATAAAATAACATAAATTTAATAATTTTTTTGTAAGAATGAATTTATGACATAGATACAAATATTGTGATAATTCTAAAGTAGTATAGTCGAAATACTAAATTTCTTTCATTAAGGGGTTTGAGTTCAAATTTAAAGTAGAAATTTTTTTTAAAATTTTTGTGACAAATTAAAAAAATAGTCACAATTTTTATACTTATCACTGTTAATTATATTATCATAAAATGAAAATAATATTAACTTACAAAAAATTATAAATTTAAAATAACATAAATTTAATATTTTTTACCATTAATATAAATACATGCACTTGTAATTTTTTTATTAAATATATAAAAATAAATTTATAACACATTATTATTGAGACATATTTTAACCAATTAATAATTAATAATTTATCATTGATAAAAATAACTATTAATTTATTAAAATATAAAATAAATTTATATTAATTATATTCTTATTATAAAAAAAATTATTATATATATTTTAGTAATTATTTATGATATGTATTCTTTACCTTTTAATATAATTATTGTGACATTTCTTAATTTTGTCACTATGAATAACATTTGTGGCAAGTAAAATGAGTAGTCACAAATAATAGATAAATAGTGACAAATTTTATCTTTATCACTAGTTTTAGTATATTAATTGTGATATTTTTTTAGTTTTGTTACTATTATAAACAATATTAGTGATAAGGTAAAAAATAGTCACAAATAATATATAAATAGTGACAAATTTTATATTTATCACTAACTTTTTGTCACTAAAACTAATTTTTCTTGTAGTATTATCTGTGTATAACTGACATACCCACATGAAATATGGGGATTCGAAATATGGACAAGGAGGCAAGGCTTCAACTGAGGACGATGCGTACAGTTTTACACTAGTGCAGAAAGGCAAAATCACTACGGCTATTTTGTATTTATAACGGTGGTAAAAAAACTGCATTTGATCAACATGTAGTCTTAAATCAAAGAAATACGAATGCAGCTATATAGTCGCATTTGTAAATCTCATTTATAAATGCAGCTATAGTAAATAGCCGCATTCTTATTTATTTATTTTTAAAAAAAAATTAAAACCCTAAATCCTAAACCTAAACCTAAACATTAAAAAAAATTAAAAATTTAAAACACCACCAAACTACCTTGTGCGTGAAAGGCAGCAACGTCGTTGACAACAGAGACATCAACGATAGCGGTAGTGGAGACAGCAACAACAACTATAGTAGAGACCACAACAGCAACGACAGCGACAGCTAACGCGATAACAACGATGGAGCAGAGCAAAAACCCACACAAACAGTAATAAAACAATGCAATAAAACAAAGTAAGAGAAATGAAAAAATTTATAAACCATTGGTGAAGAAGAAAAAGAGTTCCAGTGAACCTACAATGGCATGAGAAGATAATGAAGCTCGCAGAAAAAGAGAGGAATACCAGAGCAAAAATAGAGAGAAAATGCGAAGCGCCAAAAAGGAAAAGAAAGTATGAAAACGTAAGTGGCATGTTTCAGAATTAGGGTAAAAAATGATTTATGAATGCACTGTTTCAAATAGCCGCACTCATAAATAAAAATAATTTCAAAAATACTACCGCGTTTTGTAGGACTACGGTTGAGATAAAAATACATTTAATAAAAAGAAGTTCTTTTACATTTTTGTACTAGTGTTAGGACCCTACTATTGGAGATGTTCACAGCCAAAAAACCAGCCAAAAAACCAGCTGATGAAATATTCAAAGAAGGATTGAGTGTAAGCAATTTTTTGTCAGCTATGGATGAGAATGAAATGCTGAAATTTGTTGATAGAAGGCTTATTGATGATTACGAATATTGGAAACAAAGCTCAAGCAGTGATGATCATATATAGCGGTGGTTTTAGAGGCAAAACACATTGGATGCATAAAGCGGAGGAGTGCATAGCTGACATGATAAGACTTGGGTTGTGTTGCACACTGACCAACCCAAAGAATGATGGAGCATGAGAGACACCTCATCAAAATTGCAAACAATTAAGCAGCACTCTACAGTCCTTTGAACTTAGTCACATGCCAACTACATGCCTCATGCAATCTTTTAAAAGGAAAAAATCAGTGAAGAATGATGTATTAGCATAAATATAATAGAGATATAAAAGATAAATAAGTAAATCGGTTTCGAAAATATATGTGTGGCATAAAGAAGTTCATATATCCTTCCTCTCATATACATAGTAACTAATGTTGCTGAAAGCAAAAATTATGTCCAATGAGCATATGAATATGAATTTAATAGATATTGTGTTTTTTTTAAATACACGTGAATTTTTTTATTTTTTCTGTTTTAATTGTTGAATAAATATTTTTAAGTAACTATTCATAAACTTTAGGTAAAAGCATTTAAGAGTTAGTTACTGACAAGCAATATAAATGTAATTGTTAGCAAAGATAATCTGTTGTTTCACGTGATATGTTTTTCCTCTTCATTATTTTATTCCTCACCACCAATAATTGGTATAAGAGTTATCTTCTTGAGGGATCTATGAGGTTAGTAGAGTGTACCAATGGAAGGAGAGTCCAAATTTCAGTAATGGCACCACCAGTCTTTGATGGAGACAATTATCATATGTGAGTTGTACGTGTGCAAACCTACCTAGAAGCATTAGATCTATGGGAAGCTATAGAAGAGGACTATGAAATCTAGTTCCTTCCAGAAAGTCCCACTGTGGCACAAATAAAATCACACAAGGAAAAGAAAACGAAGATATCAAAGGCAAAAACATGCCTATTTGCAACTGTATCTCTTATGGTATTCACACAAATAATGTCCTTAAAGTCAGCAAAAACAATTTGGGATTACCTCAAGGCAGAATACGCAGGTGATGAGAGGATTCATGGAATGCAAGTGCTGAATCTAATCAGGAATTTTGAATTGCAGAGAATGAAGGAGTCAAAATTAGTAAAAAGGTACTCTGAAAAACTTCTAAGCATTGCCAACAAAGTGAGGTTGTTTGGGTATGAGTTAAATGATTCAAGAATTGTGGAAAAATTGTTTGTAACAATTCTAAAGAGGTTTGAAGCCACCATAACAACCCTGGAGAACACAAAGGATGTATCAAAGATTTCTCTTATAGAGCTCTTAAATGCTTTACAAGCATAACAACAAAGAAGAGCCATGAGACAAGATGAAGTCAGTAGAAGGAGCCTTAACAGCCAAGCATCAAGGTTATAACAAGTATAAAAAGAAGAAAAACTAGAAGAACCAACCATCAAATGAAGAGAATTCATTTAGCAATCACCAAAAGGGAAAATGAGAAGACTTAAAGAAAACCTATCCACCTTGCCAACACTGTGGAAAGAAAGGCCATAAACCATTCAAATGTTAGAGAAGACCTTACGCCAAATGTTCCAAATACAACCAACTTGGACATGAAATAGTGACATGCAAAAACAAAAATCAGGTGAAAGAGGCAGATGCTCAAATTGTTGATCAAGAATAGGAAGATCAATTGTTTGTAGCCACTCATTTCTTAAGCAGAGAATCAAGTGAAAGTTAGCTAGTTGACCGTGGTTGCACCAACCAAATGACACATGACAAGGAACTCTTCAAGGAATTGAGAACTCTTGAGTTAAAAGGGTGAGGATTGGAAATGGTGAACACCTGACAGTAAAAGAAAAAGGCACAGTAGCTATCATAAGATATAAGGGTACAAAAATCATTACATATGTTCTTTTTGTGCCAAAGATTGATCAAAATCTTTTGAGTGTTGGTTAATTGTTGGAAAAAGACTGTAAAGTGATGTTTGAAAATAAACATTGCTTAATCAAAGATGTTGATGACAGAGATTTGTTTAAAGTTGAAATGAAAGAAAAGAATTTTGCTTTCAATCCAATGGAGGAGGAGCACATGGCCTTTAAATCCAAAGAAAGTGTCACTGAAATTTGGCACAAAAGACTAAGGCATTTTCATCACTAAGGGCTTCTTCATATGCAATCAAAGAAGTTGGTAGAAGGACTTTTTGTTCTTGATGATGACTTGACCTACTGTAAAGCACGCAAATTTGGGAAGCAACGCGGGCAATCATTCCTTAAACAAGCTTGAAGGGTTTCGAAGAAATTGTAGCTCATTCACACTGATCTTTGTGGTCCTCAAAGAAATCCATCATTAAATGGTAACATTTATTTTATAGCCTTCATTGATGATCTAACAAGAATGTTTTGTATTTTCTTTTTGAAACAAAAATTAGAAGTTGCTGGTGTATTTATGAAATTCAAGGCAAGGGTGGAAAATGAAAGTGGTTGCACAATTCAGATTTTAAGATCTGATAATGACAAGGAGTACACTTCAGAACTTTCAATAGTTTTTGTGAGGAGGCAGGAATTGAGCATAAATTAACATCCCCATACACTCCACAACAAAATGGAGTTAGTAAGAGGAGAAATAGATTTATAATGGAAATTAAGTAAAGTCATGATGAAGTATTCATCTATCATAAGAAGTATACAAAAGAAATACTTAAAAAAATTTAGATGGAAGATTACAAGGCAATGGGCACTCCCATGAATCAAAAGGAGATGAATTTTCCAAAGTTGATGAAGCTGAATTTAGAAGCTTGATAGAATGTCTAATGTATTTGACTGCAACCAGACAACCAAACCTGACATTCTAAATGCAGTAAGCATTCTATCCAGATTCATGCATTTCCCAAATGAGACTCACATGAGGGTTGCAAAGAGAGTCATTAGATACATCAAGGGAGCTTGGAACTTTGGAGTTAAGTTCTTGAAGCATAAGGAGTTCGAGTTAACTGGTTTCTCTAACAGTGATTGGGGACGTTCAATTGATGACATGAAAAGTACATATGGATATTGTTTTAGCCTTGGATCAGGGATGTTTTCATGGAGCTTAAAGAAGCAAGAAATAGTAGCTCAATCCACTGTTGTATCGGCTACTGTGAATCAAACTCTCTGGTTAAGGAAGATCCTGACTGATATAAATCCTAACTGATTTAAGACAGATGATTGGAGTTTGCAGTTCAAAAATCAAGGAGAAATGGTAGACATTGTGTTTTTTGTAATTGCACATAAATGCATGTAACTGCACGTGACTTTTTATTTTTTCTGTTTCAATTGTTGAATATATATTTCTAAGTAACTGCTCATAGGCAAAAGCATTTAAGAGTCAGTCACTGCAAGCACTATGAGCAAAAGCATTTAAGAGTCAACCACTGCAAGGAATATAAATGTAATTGTTAGCAAACATAATGGATATCTTGCTCTGTTTTGTTTCACGTAATATATTTTTCCTCTTCAGCATTTTATTCCTCAACACCAACAAAATCTTTAGTAAATTGTAATCTTAGGTTGTTTCATACTTGTTTAAATTTAACTTTGTTTTACTTCAAAAACTATATATATTATTTTTTGTTAAGAAATTTGGATGTCTAATTCTTTTTAGTAGCACAGTCTAATAACAAACTTCTAGTTGTAGATAATCTATTAAGTTCGTAGGATTTTTGTTTTAGTCTTAACACTACAAGAAAATCATTAAATAGAAACCAATTTTAGAGACAAAAAGTAATTAGTTGTTATATTGACTAAATTAGAAATCATTTTAGAGACTAAAAAAATTTTTGGTTTCTAAATTAGTTTCTATTATTGTTAAATAGTTTCTAAATTAGTATATAATTAGTTATCAAAGTTTTAACTACTAATTATTTAGATTTTAAATTTGGTAGTAAAAACCTTAGTAGCTAATTAGATACCAATTTAGAAACTATTTAACAATAATAGAAACTCGTTTATAAATCAAAAAAAATTTTAGTCTTTAAAATGGTATCTAATTTAATCAATATAGCAACTAATTATTTTTTATCTTTAAAATTGGTTTTTATTTAATAATTTTCTTGCAGTATAACTTATCTTTAACCATCTTATGTCTCTTATACGAAAGTCATTTCTCTGTATATCTAGAGATGCAATTTGAGCACTATATTGCATAATAAACAAATTTATTCATTTTTTTTTATTTGACGTACTATATAGGTTATTGTCACGGTTATGTGTAACAGTGGAATATTTTCTACTTCTTTTGTAAAGTGATTACTAATTCCTATATGTTGTATTTGAAGTTTTTAATTTGTGGTGAATGTATAAGGATTTAGATACTTTTATAACTACAACTTCAATATATTATATACTTTTGCAGATAAAAAAAGTGACATGAGTATAAAGTTTAAAAAAATTCAATGTTTGTATTTTTATTGAATAAAAATGATTTTTAATATTGATAAGAAATTCAAATAACATGTCCATGATTTTATATTATATCAAAAAAACTAGAATTAGGGTTTTTTGTTTTTTACTCACTGGAACTGCAATGTCATCAGCTACGTTTTTATACAAATTTATACTATTCAAAAATACCATGAAACTACAATAAAGGGGCTAGAAAGAAACTTTCTTTAACAAAATGTGGTACTTTAAGTTAATTCAAATTCTAAAGAGATTATACACTTTAATGGAAACCACCTTATAAGAGAATCTCATTGTCTTCTACCATTAATCTAATAGAGAAGCTTAAAAGCATTTCTATAAGTTGCATCCAAAGTTTAGTTAAGACTTAGCGATGTCAAGTTAAAGTTATGTGCTCATGGGTTTCATGCATTTTGTCAATACGAAATAGCTAGCTCATATGTTTTACTAGGAATAAAATTTTCTATATATATATTTATACAAATATTTACAAGAACAAAGGATCAAAGCTTTACGGTATAACTATAGAAAAAAAAACTTATTAAAGTGACAATAGCACACAATTAAACTTTTTACAATACCATAGCATACATCTCCCTCATTAACAACCTTTGAAAAGCATCAAGATATAGAAATCATATTGTACAACATCAATCTAGAGCCTTACTGCAACTATAGGGTAGAAAATCTACATCGGAAGCTTACTCCCAATTGCTTTCTTGTTGTTATCCTTATCTTAGGTGCCTATGCAATGCCTTCTTCTCATATATAGTTAGATTTTTATGCCTATGATGCTTCCATCCTATACACAATACATTAGTCACCCCAAAAATCTATTCCAGAGTTAGGCTAAACTAACAAATTTAAAGTGTCTACACTTAATAGTACGAATAGATTTACTAACACTCTATATGCCCCTTTCTTTGGTTGAACAGATTGTATGCATATTTTTAGGCTTTTGTTTATCACCCATGCCCACAACAACATACATCTCCATATTTAGTTCCTTCTATTATTTATATCTAATAGACAAAAGTGATTTAGATTATGCTTAGGGTGATGATGCTACTGTATCAATGCATGTCAACTTATTACAGAGAGACAAAACATATCTAACTAATTACACCCACGAAATAGATGACTAATTGTTCCTCTTCTTCCCCATACAAAGCACACAACATGTTAATTGAGACACCCTTTTTTTTTCTAATTATCTTTAATAAGCACTCTATTTAACACAATTTTCCTTCGAAGGTGGGAGGCAGAAGGGATTGCTATGATATTCCCTAACATGACGTAAAAGTTAGTGTCATCCCCCCTAGATTGTCGAGTAGGATATGGTCATCAGATCTCACTGTATACACACATGTTTCATGCCCCCTCCACATCCACCTATCTTCCCCTGCCCGGACTAGGTCACACTCATTCAGACAATGGAATAGAACATCCACTTGAGAAAGCTTTCATGTAATTAATCAATCTCTCCTCCATCCCAACCCCCTTACCCACTTATTCTCTGACCACCTTCCTTGTTCTCTCACCTTTTCCTCTTTTGATGTGAATTATTATACAGTACAAGAAATACATGTTATATGCTTAAGAGAAGTATCATCATTTTATCTATCTTTATGAAAGTTAACTCTTCTGTCATCTCCTACCATCTAAGAGACATTAACATCAAACCAGTCATTCTTGGTACCCACTGGTAAACACTTTTTTTTAAGTGCCTCCACCACCAAGATTCCTGACAGACTCTTTCCCCTCTGTTAAACCTCTCCACGACCCATATTCACCTCCAAAACATTTTTCCGCAAACTTTTTACATCAGTTGCAACCCTCCATTTTCATATAGCTAAGAGAGCTGCAATAAATAAATTAATATCCTTTATCCCTAGCCCTCCATTTTCTTTACTTCCACTTTATTCATGCTATTTTTCTCCCTTCACCACCCTAACTCCACAGGAAGTGTTTCTGAATTTTCCTAATGTTCTTCTCAACCAAACTAGGCTTTTTAAAGAGATAAAGGGTGAAGATAACTAATGCCTTTCCACCTTGCCAATCTTTTGGATAATTTATCCACTGCCATTTTTCGCATTTTGCTTCTTCTAGGGTTATCCCTTAGCAATCACAAATATGTGAAGGGAATAGATCGATCTACAATTCAAGATGGCAGTGAACCTATATAATAAACTTCTATCTATATCTATCCCACCTAACTTCACTGGTAAAGAAAAAGTCAAAGATAGTGGTTCTTTTAGCAATTAGACAGCAGTTTCGAAACTGCTATCTATGAGTACGTAGTCTATTCTATTGAGGCATAGACAGCGGCTCTAGAACCATCTTGTATAAGTCACACACAAACGGCAATTATGGTAATAACCTTTGTTTTAGACCCTTTTTTGGCATTGCCAAACGTTGTACATGCTCGAGGTATAAATTGCGGTTATGGTCATAACTGCCATTTTAGACCCTTTCCTGACACAACAATACAGTGCAGATGCTCGAGGTATACATGCTTGAGAAAATTGTTGGTGCATCCACTTCAAAGGAAGCATGGGACATTTTGGAAAAGGTGTTTAAGGTTGTCGTCCAAGTTAAACAAATGTGTCTTCAAACTCTACGGGGTGAGTTGGAAGGCATGAAGATGAAAGATTCGGAAGATGTATCCAGTTACATCACTCGTGTGCAAACAGTAGCCAATCAACTCAAACGCAATGGAGAAACTCTCACAAATGCAAGGATCGTGGAGAAAATTCTTCAGTCATTGACCAATGACTTTGAAAATGTCGTATCTGCAATCGAGGAGTCAAGAAACTTAGAAGAGAAGACCATTGATGATCTCACAGGTTCTCTTAAAGCACATGAACAATGAAAGAAGAAAAAGGAACAAGAAGTCTTGGAGGAAGCCCTGCAAACAAAAATGGTCATAAAGGAAGACAAAGTTATGTATGTGCAACATGACCGAGGAAAAGGACGCGGATAACGCAGGTCGTGACTTTGGTCACAGCGAAGGTCATGGTCATGGAAACAACAATGAAGAAAGGGGATAAATGAACCAGCAAACTGGCGTGGATGAGGTCGTGATCGAGGTGGTCGTTCAAATCGTCCAAATGTTGAATGTTACAATCACGAAAAATATAGGAGCTCGTGAAAACCTGCATTAGTTTGTGTTTCTTTTTTGGGGTGGAAACTGAAAAGTAGTCATCAAGAGCACTCATTTTCTTTGGTTCTTTTTTGGCAAACAAAAATGAATGGAGAATTAGAAGAGAAGTTTGAATAGGGGCAAATGAGAAGACAAAAGAGAGTATTTGATAGAGAGAGAAAGATGTAGTGAAAACAAATTAGAGAATGAGGGAGGGAAGAGGCTTTGTTTACGTTTGCAGTTGTTTGTGCCAAATCAGATACATTTAACATTGTTAGTCTAAAGTTAACGAAAAGGACCAACTTAAATACATTTTAAAAAAACATTAGGACCAACTTTAATTTTTTAATAACCACCATAGTAAATTGAATATTGACTTTAAATGTAGGGATCAAAAAGGTAATTATATCAATATGTTAATATGGAGAAAGACAGAGAAAGTAGAGTCAATCAACAAGTAAAAGAACTCCATTTGTTGCTTTTGGCACAAAAAGAAAAGATGAATGAATTACGGTCCAAATTAGAAGCCCCTTATAAGTTTACAAATGCATCTGAAGCTATGAATAAGTTGGGGGCAAAACCAAAGGTCAAAGACAAGTATCTTCCAATTTTTGTTATTATTGATGAGAGTGTAGAAAATATTTCAGATGATCTAGCTGCGAGGTTGATAAGTGCCTAATTTCTGTAATATTTCATATTAAAATATAGGCACTTATGAGTATTAATTGCTAACTTACATATAAAATAATCCCTAATTTATGAATTTATATCTTTTTACATTTTTTATGATCTTTAATTGAATAAGAGCATTTTATTCCTAAATTTGGTGTTAATTGCATGTTTTTATGGAAGAATGGAGATTTGGACTAAAGAAGAATGATATATGCTAAAAGGAGAAAGTTGGAAGGCCCAAAACGTGCAAAAGAGAGAGAGAGAGAAAAGTCCAACTCAACAACAAGAATGTGTCTGATTAATTGGGCTATTTTTATGTTTTTATTATTAAGCCCATAAATGTGACCTAGGAAGTCACTCAACCCTAGCAAATTAGGTTAAATAGGAGACTAGAGGCACAACCCTAGTGTGCCAGATTGAGAGGAAAACACCAAAGAGTGAATTGTAACCCAATTTGGAGAATGGAAGGTGCTAGAAGTATGCGTGGCTAATTCTACCATTTGGGATTGGGAGTAATCTGCTCGAACTCTTATGTATTGAGGTGATATCTTATATTAAAATATTCAGTTCTTGATTAATTATTGGTATTGTTGTTTTACTTTTAATTTTCTGTGACAAATTGAGAATCTTAAATCTGACTAGAAAGTATTTTTAAGGTTCTGACCTAAACAACAATACTTAACATATTTGAGTGCTAGGAATAGACTTGAAATGTTAATTGCTATTAACGTCTGAGCTTCGTTCTAAGTTGTTCTTATAATTATGCGAGGGATCGATAGTTAGGGAACATTCTTAAGAATTTTATATGCGAGAAATCGATATAAATGATTTTTATACGGGCATCAATTTCAATCAAAGAACTTAATATTGACATGCTAATCAAAATACATGAGAGTGAGACAGATGAAACCTAATCCCCCATTTTTCCAATTGACACAATTACTCTTTGATTTGTTTTCTTGTTAATTCTTGCCATGATAACAACTTTCAACACACTTTTAATTGTTCTGTTCTATATTTAGCGATTATTGTACTTGATAATTCACTGTTCCTTGTGAGATCGATATTCTTCCTTAGGACAATTATTATTTCTGACAACGCGGTGCACTTGCCGTAAAAAGTCATCAGAGGTACACTAAAGTTTTTTTGTGACAATAAAGAACTTGGTTCATGTGTTGTACTTGGAAATAGTGGTTTTGATTTGCACTACAAAAAATCTTGTGTAAAGTGGCGGTTTTAATATGGCGGTTATTAATAACCGTCACAATTTGCCGTATAATACGACATTTTAGTAACCGCCACAATGATCCTTTAGAATATGTCATTTTTAACTGCCACAATTATCCTTCAGAATAAAATTCTCGCATTTGCTTTCCCTCCTACACCATTCCTCTTTATTTTTAATTTTTTTAAACTTAATTAGAAACTGATTTTGGTTTTGAAACTTGGTGCCTCCCACTCTTTGGAAACCAGCGTTGCCTCCCTCTTTGGAAACCAACGTCGCCTCCCTCTTTGGAAACCATCGTCTTCCCCTCCAGCGTCTTCCCCCTCTCCCCTGTCTGCTACCTCTCTTCCATCTTTGTCTGCTAACGCGCCCTTCACGACCCTTACGCGACCTTCACTAAACCCTCAGGCCACCTTCACGAAACCCTCACGCGACCTTTACTAACCCTTCCTCTGACCTTCACGAAATCCTAACACTCACTCCTTTGTCCGCCATTGTCGCCTCTGCTCAAGGTATTTCCTCTTACCTTCACAAAACCCTAACGCTCACTCCTCTGTGCGCCACTGTCGCCTCTGCGCAAGGTTGATCCTCTGACCTTCACGAAACCCTAACGCTCACTCCTCTATCTGCCATCGACACCTCCGTCCAAGGATTTGTTCAGGTTTGTGCTCGCTATTATTCTGATCTACTTGAGTAATGTGGTGGCACTATTTCATTTCTATCTAACCAACCCTATTTCATGTGGTGGCGCTAGAGGTAGTGGAAGGAGTTCTGCGGCATTTGCATTTCAGCAAGGTAGCTTGTTTTTGCTTTAATTGATTTAATTGATTTCAGCAAGGCATTTGTGTTTCATTTTATTTTGTTTATGGCCCCGAAGCAGTCTTCAAAATGTTTCTTCCAATATATGCTTCATGAATTCTTTATACACTTTCGGATGTTAGGAAATCCTTTTTAAACTTATTGTAGTGTGGTTACATTCGGAAAATCATTTTCCTAAAGTTGTGTTTTATAGATGTTTAATTTTTGACTTAAATCTTCTTTCTGAATAGATGAAGTCAACTTTGTAATACTGATTGATTGTTGTCCTGCTTACTGTCAATTGAATAGGTGGCTTTCATGGACTGGAAGGTATGGTACAGTGTCTTATGCTTCTATGGTGTGAGTGTCTTTATATTGGACAACTTCGGTGTGAGAAAAATAAATTCATCTAACTATCCAACTAAAGCAAGCAATGCATTAATGCATATTTTGATGTATATTTTCGAAAATGCTTCTCTTGTTGAATTTGTCACTCCTCTATAATTGTCCATTGTTTGTATTTTCAGTTTGCTGGATAGGGAATGGAATTTGAGTTTACATGGGAGAATTGTTTAGAAAATGTGAGTTGGGTAGGGGTTAATGTTTTGTTTTCCTTTTGATATTGTATTTTGGGTAGGTGTTTCATTATCCTTTGCCTTTGTTTGAGTAGTTTAGGAGTGTGAATGCAGGGCTGACATTTTGGTGCTTAATTGTTTGCGTGTGCTGGATTTTGAATTAGTGTTCCGAATTTGACATACACTAGGGTGGGGTTTTCTTTTTTTTAACTTAGGCGTATTGAATATATATATATATATATATATATATATATATATATATATATATATATATTCAAGCATGATAATTGATTTTAAACATTATGCTCTCTTATTGATATAGTTGTTGGAAGCTGAGATATTGCGGCTTAGTCATCTTCGTGAAGTGAAAAGGGGCATCTTCGTGAAGTGAAAAGGGGCATAGAAAAGAATATCCTTTATGATTTACTACTTTACTCTTTGGTGTTTATTCCTCCCAATACACTAATTGTGGGTATTGAATGATAGATGGTATGATTCTGCAACTATTCATTACCCATTGGTATAGTATATACTTATGAATACATAGTAGTTTTATGCACTAAGCCATTACGGGTGCTTAACTGAATAGATGCTAAAATCTTGGATATTTATATTTATATATGTTTCCTTGGAGTTATTAGAGTGACTATTGTTATTGAAATAAGATTATCACTGCTTGTAAATTTTATAGGCTTCTTCCAGCAATTGCAGATAAAGAAGCTCTTACAAAGACTATGACAGGTTTTTACTTTATTGTGTTTAGTTGAATTTTAAAGAGTTGTGGTTATGCTGCAGATAGTGTTCCTCATTTTTAGAGATCATAATTGTTAATTTTGTCATTTCTTGATAGGGGTCTAATCGAATTAGATACAATTTTGGAAGGAGAATAGAAGTTATAAAGTAAATTAAAATAGCTCAAGGTGGGTGGGTGCATATGCAAGTTCATAGAATTTTGTGTAAGCACTTTTTTTCCCTCTGCTCTCACATTTGGTGGAAATGATTTATATATATCCCATAACTTGTCGCATAAAGATATATGAAATGGGAGTTCCTATTCACCGAGAACCTACAGTATATTGGGAATTTCTTTTTATATGATAAGAAAAAAATGGCATATGAAATACAATATGGAAAATTGGTAAATCTTACCAGGCATACATCAATTTTAAATACTTGAAAATAAAGTTAATATTTTTTATTATAATAACAATAATTATGAATATCTCCTGTAATAATACTGTTACTAAAGATCGAATAACGGAACATATTTATTCATTCTTATTCAAATATACATTAATTGCTATAAAATAACATAACAAGGTTTAAATGGATTAATATTTTATTTAATTACTTTAAATAATACTTAAGCATTTAATTTTTCCTTTTTAAAAATTAATTTAAATTGTGATTAACTTAAACATTATATTTTTATAATAATATTGTTGTTTTTGTTTATTTTATAAATATTGAAAATAAATAACTATTTTTTATTTATTTAATTCTAAAGAACGTGTCTATATCCATTCAATTTTTTTCAATATTTAATTCTAAAGATCATATGAATTAGGTAGAAGTTGAAAACTAAAAATTGAAAATAATCTATTAATTGAAAATGAATCTAAATATGTATATTATTGATCTATTAATTTGGTTATTGCTTTATTATTTAGACAATTGTCCTTCTCATGAATCTAAAGGTAAATCCTAAACTTATAACTGCTTTGTAATTGTTGATTTTTATTAGTTGTCTTAATTTAATTTTATTACCTTCATATAATAGAATATAATAGAATGCATACTTTTGTATGGAAAGAATTTTTGAGGAATATGTTCTCATATTTAAAAATATTGTGCATTTACTTTGGTATATTTTTTATTTATTCCAGATATTGGAGGTTGGAAGTGGTGCTCCATCATCAAACCAGAATATTATAAGATCAAGTGGAGGCAGCAAAACAAATTAGGATTAGGACTTCCCTTGTAATATGTTCAAATATGGAACCATTAATATTTTGACAATGTAATTTACTTGTTGTTTGGATTAGTTTAATATTATCAACTTTGTTCTCTCAATGAATGAATTTATATTTTAATTATTATATTTATCAATTTTAATTATAAATATTATATTATAAAATTTGTTTATATTATAATTTAATTATATTATGAAATTTAACTGTGTACTGAAATTTAATTATAATATGAAATTAAATAATATTGTGAAATCAAATTATAAAAAGAATTAAATAAATTATTATAAATATAAAATAAAATTAAATATTTAATAATCGAATTATGACAGTTATAGGTATTATAAATGTCATACTATATTGTATTAAGTGGCGGTTAAAATTGTCACTATTTACGTTAGAATTGGTTTACCCAGTTTTAAAATTACGACATTTATAACTGACGCAAATTACACGCTTAAAACCGCCACTTTATACAATGCATAATATAGCGTTTGCTACAACGGTTCTCTATTGACCGCCACATTAAACTTTGTGGCGGCAAGAATTATGGCAGTATGCGATACCGCCACAGACGTATAATGCGGCGGTTAAAAACGTCAGTTTTTATAAAAATAACCACCGCATTATACACGTTTTTTTGTAGTTGGGA
This sequence comes from Phaseolus lunatus, assembly GCA_013389735.1. Taxonomy (NCBI): domain Eukaryota; kingdom Viridiplantae; phylum Streptophyta; class Magnoliopsida; order Fabales; family Fabaceae; genus Phaseolus; species Phaseolus lunatus. The sequence goes on along the minus strand of CM023865.1, from coordinate 13,834,556 downwards.
AAATACAGTAAATGAAATTGTCAAAGCATCATCTAAAAGAGATATGTGGTTTAATCATTATATTTCAACCTCATTGAAGTTAGAGTCTTCCTTAAATCCTTTCAATTCCAAGGGTAAAAGTCCAAAATATTTTGTTTGGAAAACTAAAAGTAATTTAAACTAGAACTCTGCATGGGTTGCTGCAGTAAAGAAGACTGAAGTTGCTTATAATCCAGAAGAGTGTGGTGGTTGCTGGGAAAAGATTAAAGGCAACTGGGGTCAAGAAAAACATAAAATTGGAAGTGTGGATGATGACAATAATTATTATCTTTTATTTTTGGTTTTAAATGACATTTATACTCTGATTTTAAATGTAATTTATAGTATAATTGTAATCAGAAAAAACATAAAATTTGAGAAGTCTATTATAAAATTATATAGAGAGATTGTATTCTGATTCGAAGAGTAGCAATAAAAAAAAAAATATCTTTTGTTCACAATTTACCATAACCACTATAGCTCCCACAAAGACCCCTTTCGGTACATGCTTGGTCACTGGTTGCCTAACTAGACCTGCTAAATCTTTTACAACAATAAAAATAAGAAAGGTGCAAGTGGTTCCCTGTCAACCCTTTCAATGGTTTGTATTCTCTTGTTGGACTTCTATTGGCAAGGAGTGAGCTTGTTGATGACTCCACACAACCTTTTATTCATGATATTCATTGTGGAGAAAAGTCAAGTTTGTCCATCATACAGTAAACGAACTCTCATTTTACTTTAAGTCATAAACTTTCTCTTAGTTGAACTTCATAATAATACAAGATCTTTTCCTCCTTCTCACCTCCTTTATAGTTTCATTCGCCACTAAAATACTATCAAAGAGCTCTCTTACTCCGAAGAAACCTTTAAGAAACCGATTGTATTGTATTTATAAACTTAGGCATAACTTTGTTCCGTCTTCTTGATCATACTTTTGTGTTGTATCTATAAGTTAGTTCATGTTATTTTGTTGGCATTTTTACAAAAATGGTGCACTTTTTTTTCATATTTACCTAAATGGGCAGATTGAGAAAAAATTACTAAAATGGACATTTCTTGATCAAAGTTGCCAATAATATTGGCAATATCAATTAAATTAATTAATTATGGTATTTAACTTTTTCTAATCAAATTTGACAACCTGATTGGCAACTTCAGTTTAAATAAAGTTGGATACTGTGTTGGCAACTTAATATATTTTATATCAACTAAAGTTACCAATTTAGTTGGCAAGTTCAGTTGATTTAATTTTTTTTAAACAAATGATAATTAATATTTTTAAAAATAAAATATATAGTTAAAATAATTATTTTATAAATAAAACCAAAATTTAATTTAATTTTGTTTAAAAAATAATATATAAAGTTGAAGAATTAAAATGAATATTTTTTAAAATAATTTTAAGTAAATTGGGTTAAAAATGATTTGTTTTTTAAATTAAAAATATTTAGTATTTTTTTAAATATTGTTAAAGTTAAAAATAGACTTATAAAAATGTGATTTAATTTATGTATAATCTTTTAGATTATATAATATATGAAAGTATAAATTATATAATATATAAAAAGTAATAATATACATGTATTTGTGTAAAATAAATGTATTAAAAAATAAATTAAATTATTGAAGACAAGTCAATAAAAGAAAATGATATTAAAATATTTGATGAGAATAATATTACAAAGGATAACTTTACTGTCTAAATGGACAATTTCCTCTGTTGTGACCTTCATTGTGACAGTAAGAACATTTTTTTGTCTTATTCTGAATTGATTGATCCATTTCATTATGCAAACGAGTTGTAATTGGTCGTCCCGAGTTTTTACGTCGCATGTGGGGTTTAGGTATGAAATTTGGCCCGGTATAAGTAGACCAATAATCCTCATTTCGAACAGGGTGGAATTCAACTTGATATGCCTTTCTAATGGTGTGGAGGTTGTAAACTGGATCAATAAATGTTGTCATTTGTAAATGACAAGATGAACAAACGGCAATAACGTGACGACAGGGAAATCGAAAAGCTTGAAAGTGGCCACAATCACACCACCAATCATTTAATCTAATTGTATATGACTGAGGTTGTCGACCATGTTGGGGGGTGGCTAATTCTTGGACATCAAATTCAGAATTTTCTGCATTAAACCTTTCCACAAAACACATAGCCGAATCTTGTTGATTTTTTCTAAGTAAGGTTGTGATATCTTCTGAATAATAATGACCTGCGCGTAACATGGTGTCTATTTTGAAGGCTCATTCAACAAACCATTTTTTTGTTTTTTCGAAAGTTGCCTTAACCAAAGCGGAAATCGGCAAGGAACGAGCTCCCTTAAGCACGAAGTCAATGCATTCCGCTAGATTTGTGGTCATATGACCATACCTCTTTCCCCCATCGTATGCTTGAGTCCATTTCTCTAATGGTATGCGATCTATCCAGGAAAACGCTTGCTTGAATTCAGATCGCATAACTGATAGCTTTGCTTGTACTATGGGTTGTTTCATCTCATAAGCTGTCATAAACAAATTAATGAAATTAGTTAAAAGGTAAAAGGTTGTAATTATTTGTGAGAGAAGGTCAAAAAATGTGATTACCCATGTTAATCAACTGTTGTTTGAGCTCAGCATTTTTTAATTTTTTGTTGAAATTCGATGCAATATGGCGTATGCAATACACAAAAACGAGGTTGTCTCCTTCCCATCCAACTTCTTCGGATTGTAATGCTGAAATTATGCCGGTTCCTCTATCAGTAATCATGCACAAATTCGGCTGAGGTGTCAAATACTGTCGCAATAATTGGAAGAACCAAATTAAAGCCTCTCGAGTCTCGCCTTCAACAATCGCAAATGCCAATGGAAATATGTTTCGATTCCCATCTTGAGCGATCGCGATCAACAATGTTCCATGGTATCTTCCGGTTAGAAATGTCCCATCAACTTGTACAATGGGCTTGAAAAAATTGAAACCATCAATACAAGGCTTGAAAGACCAAAACACGCGATCCAACGTGTAACAAGAATTGTCTTGAACACCATCAACCATACAAGGAGAAGCAATATACTGCACAATTGTTCCCGGATTGCTTTCTTTTACTGCTTCCAACCATCTAGGAAGATCATTGTAGGACTGTTCCCAATCGCCAAATACCAAAGCAAGAGCTTTCTGTTTTCCCAACCAAGCTTTTCTATAGGTGATAGTATAGCCATACAGATTTTTTATTTCTGCAATTAAGCTTTTAATTGGGACGGAAGGGTTTGCTTTTACTGAAGTCAGCACCATGGACGCAATATGGGTTGAATCCAAATTAACATGGTCTGCCGAAACATTTGTTGACAAACAAGTATGTTCTGCATCAATTTTTTTTATCTCCCATTGACTTCGGATTTTACTACAAGATGCACGTAATCTCCATTCGCACCCTTCATCATGATGTATGCACCGAACCACATATCTGTCTGGCTTTGATTCCACGACAACAAATTTGTAACCGTTGCCTATGTGGTATTGTTTTATGGCATCCAATGTCGCCTCCTTTGACCTGAAAGACATGTGTTCATTGAGGTCGCAGTCAATGTTATGTCTGGATTGACTGCCGAACGGAATATATTGTGAATAAGATTTGTTGAACTGATCTTCATCATCCAAATCAAAGTCGTAGTTCTCTCCATCTTCACTTATGTCGTCCACAATGTCTGTAATTATTGGTTCTTCATGTTGGCTTAGTGACGTTCCACCGACATTCCATGTGTCCATCTGCATTTTTAAAAAAAATTAAAATTACCTTATGCAAATATATACATATATAGGAGGAAAGAACATGATAAACAAGAATGTTACGGAAAATTGAGATTACCTTTACAACTTCCCACAAATGTTCTTCTCAATTTTTTTTTACTTGGATGCAGGAATTAAGAGAAGGAAAAGTGTAGAGGAAAGAAGGAGTGTTTCATGCTAGAAAACTGCATTGTTGTTCCATTATATAACAAATGTTCTGTCTAAGTACCTGTGACATTTTTTTGCAGTGAATAGAAAGCCATCACTCCACGCTACACTTTGTTTCATTTTTTTTTTTTTAATTTCATAAGAAAGAAGTTGACTTCACCATTGGCAACTTTGGAATAATTTGCCTTCATGGTTGGCAACTTCTATTGAAAGTTGACTTCATGGTTGGCAACTTTGTAAAGTCACCAAATATGTCACGTACAGCATTGGCAATGCTTTATTTTCTCTCACCTTTATCTTCACATGGCTACACCTTTATCTTCACATGCCTACAGTTTTCATGGCAGAGATTCTTGTTATGGCAGAGATTCTTTCATAAATGAAGTTTGAATTCAAACTTTCATTTATTGAAACTCACAAGCAACTCTATTTAATAGAGTGCTACGTACTATGCAAAACACTCTCCACCTTTATCATTGTTGAAGTGCTTAGGTGTGCCATTCAATCACAAAGGTAAGTTCTCTTCTGCTCTCATTTCTGAATTCTTTCTTTTGTTATAGGTTAATAGATTCTGCTGTTTCTGTTATTTATCACTCTCACCTTTGCGTGTTTTGCTAGCATTCCAAATGCTTTCTTTTATGTTTCTTTATTGAATAGCTTCAATTGTTAAAAGAAAAAAAAATTTATGAAAACAAATATATGTTATAGAAATGAATATATGTTATGTTTCTTTTATGTTTTTTAAAATTGTAGTTAATTTAATAATGGAAACAAATGCTATGAAGGCTGGACGTATACATTCCTTTGGCACTGCCAACCTATTTAAATATTTGCATTTGTAAACTATTTTATATACTCATTAGGTAATATTATTTAGTTTGAGTTAAATACATGTCATTTATTAAACAAACTCAAATAAAGAATAAAAAAAAGTGAAACATGTAAAAAGTTCATCTAGACTCATAATAATTTTTTAAATTTTAATCTATAAATTATTTACAATGAATGGAATCTTTATTTGAGTTTGCTCAGTTAACTTCATGATGATCCAATGTGGGAGTGTATGTATATATATGCATAGAGCTTTTGTAAAATTTCTGCACATTATAGACCCGTCAAGCAAGTAACAAACATATAGGAGTGAAAGGAATAAATTATGGACAACTACATATGGAAAAGATATTCATATTACCTTTTATAAATTGTAATAGCTAAATTTTAATTTTTTTTCATGTTTTTTTATCATGATAATTTAGTACTTAAACCTTAAATATAATCATATGTTCTCCGTTATCTTTTAAGTGTAGAATAAAAAAGGATTTTTTCCTACAATAAAATAAATTGTCATGAAATTCTTTAATATGTTATATTTAATTAGTATATGTAAATCTATTTTTTCTTATCTTTAATTTAAGAAAATTAATATTTATTGATAATATCATTTTAATAGGAATTATCTATAAAGGTATTCTAAAAATTGGTTGTATTTTCAGAAATTATTTTATTAAAATTTTATGGCATCTCGTCGTCTTCCCGCAAATATGTCTCTGTTGCGACTTCAAGACAAACATGTTACTAAAGACATATGGGAAGGTAATGAAAGACTATTGAGACCCCAAAGACATGCAAGTTGGGTACTAAAGCATGAGGATATACTTGACCAACGAGTTAAACAGTTAATTGATCATTCTGGTTTTGGACATTTGTTAAAATTTAAGCACATTGACTTCAATCACGTACTACTTACAGCATTAGTGGAAAGGTGGAGAACAGAGACTCATACCTTTCACTTTCCTCTCGGTGAAACAATTGTTACTTTGGAAGATGTGGAATTGATATTGGGTTTACCTATTGATGGACAGGCTGTCACCGGGATTACTAGTGGTGATTTAGTATCTTTCTGTGAGCAGTTGCTCGGATTTATACCACCCTCAACAGCGGTAAAAGGAAATTCAATTAAGTTGTCTTGGCTTAACAACACTTTGCAGGAACTGCCACATAATGCAACCGATGATGTTATTGCTCAACATACTCGAGCCCACATATTAACACTTATTGGGAGCCTATTGATGCCTGATTCTGCAGGTAGTAATGTACATTTAATGTATCTATTATTGTTGACTGACCTGAACAACGTCAGGAATTATAGTTGGGGGTCAGCTGTATTGGCTTCTCTGTATCGTGCGCTCGATCACGGAATAGACTTTAATCAAGATAATATTGGAGGTTGCACACTGCTTTTGCAGTGTTGGGCATGGGAACGCCTAACATGCATTTCTCCACACCTTCAACCATTAACCGATGAAGAAGTTCAACAAGGGGTTGCTTTCCCACTCGGGAAAAGGTATGTTATTTTTGTATTAATTTTCCATATAAGAAAACAAAGTTCTTAATATTCCTTTGCTTACATTAGGTGGACTCGAAGGATGCATAGGACGCACATGGGAGGAACCACTGTTTCAGAAATACGAGCAATTTTTTATGGCATTAAAGCTAAACAGGTTGTGACCAATATATAAACTAAGATATCATTTTAACTGAATATTTCATATTAGTGATGTTTCAAACATTTATTTACAGTTTCTTTGGACTCCATATCGAGTGGATTATGTTAGGCGCTTGATCACTACTGAGGTTTCCCCAACTTCATGGGTTGTAGTTCCTCTCATATGTTTTGCAACGGTTGAATTTCATCAAGTTGATAGGGTTATGCGTCAATTTGGATTTCGACAGAGTATTCCAAGTGACCCATTGAACCTTGATCAACTTCACAAAGAAGATATGAAAGGACGAACTGATCGATACTGGCCACAATATCATGCCTCATGGATAGCTATGTGGAATGACCGTCATAATCATCTAATTGACGGAAATCAGTTTAACGGAAATGGCCATTTGCATGACAACTCAACATACATGCAATGGTACATCAACCATACTATCCGCTACATCTCGCCTATACAGCCATCGTCCGATGACGATGTAAGTTCAATTACAAAATTATTTATTATTCTTCATTCACTCATCCAAAATTAACACATATTTGCAAAACAATATGATATGCCACAGGAGACTATACAACCTCATTCTCAACATCATGTCGGGTCTTCTTCTCAAGTTCAATCGTTTCAACAACAATCTTTTCGTCCGCCAGGGTTCAACCGACCCAGTTGTTCGAATATAGGGATCAATCTCACATGTCATTCGAATCATCATTCCATCAACACTAGTGCAGAAACGTAGAACAAATGCGGTTATTTTCATTTTATAAATGCGGCTATACAACCGCATTTGATCAACACGCATTTGTAAATCAGAGATTTACAAATGCGGTTATAAAGAACCGCATCTATAAATACTATTTACAAATGCGGTTGTAGTAAAAAACCGCATCTGTAAATCACATTTACAAATGCGGTTGTAGTAAACAACCGCATCTGTAAATCAATTCCTTGATTTACAGATGCGGTTAAGGTAAACAACCGCATTTGTAAATTAGGTTTTTTTTTTTAGAGCATTTGTGCAGTTTCATTATACCCAGCCAACCAGACAGATAAACAGATTCAGATAGTTATAAAAGTTTAGGAAATATGTGGACGAAGATTGTCTCACATATGTCATGGCTTCCGAACTCATGGGTTCCTCATCCGTGAAGAACTACATTTCAAAATAGGTTGATAAATCTCTAATTTATGCTAGAAAACGTTATGCAAAATTTTAGAAATTTCTAACAAGTGTAAATATAAGAACTAAAACCTCAAAATATCCTAAAAAAGACCTAAATAATACTAAAAAATAAAAAAGTGATAGTAAATGGTGGAATTTTGAAATTTTGGTGAGGCCATCCGACTTCTCCATCAAAAGTTATGGTCGTTTGAAGTTTTCCTACAAATTTTTCACATTAAATCCTAAACATACACACACTAAACACATAAACACACTACAATCAAGTTTTAAACATACATCCAAATCCAAATATCAATATTTATTATAAAATTAATTAAGAAATTTAAAACCGTAAACCCTAAAAAAACTAACCTTCTATAGTTGTGGGTGCAACCAAGTCCCCAAGGTGTTGCCGCATGGTGTTGCCGGCCAGAAGACTTGGCGGAGGTTTACGGTGGTGGAGATGGAGCGAGAGGCGCGGAAGAGATGGCTCAAGTAAGATGTGGTGGTGAAGGGAAAGGGTAAGTGTGGAGAGAGCACTGATGGGCAAAGGGTGGAGAAGGAGAGGACAAGAAGAAGAAATGGAACACGACAAGGATCTTACCGTTTTTCATTTACAGATGCGGTTGTGTGTATAACCGCATCTGTAAATGAAAAGCTTTCATTTACAAATGCGGTTTTAACCAATAACCGCATTTGTAAAACAAACTAATTTCAAAAATGCCACCGCGTTTTTAACAAATGCGTTTTAACGCGAAACCGCACTTGGAAAGGAGTCTTCCTTTCATCATTTTGCACTAGTGCAACCACCTTTCAACTACTCAACATTTCCATCTCAACAACAATTTTTTGCTGGCCCATCAAATCCCTTTACAACCTCTACCATGACCCCTCCATCTGCCTACAATCCAATGTCATCCATGCAATATTATCGACCAACAAGGCATTCACAAGTGTTCGCAAATCAGAGTGATGACAGTGAAGCCGAAGGCACTGACGATGACATTCCATCTCCACCCCCCCTACCCTTCCATCCAAACAACAGCCACAAGGACGACCACGAAGAAGACCACCATGTGGTACAGCTTCTCATAAATGACAACTTTTACTATATTTCTATTTTCTAATCATGTAATATCATTTTATAAGTATAGTTTAAATGCTATCCTTTTTATTTATAATTGTGTTAACTATAAACGTTACTTCACAAACATAATTTCAATTTTTTAAAAACAACAAAAATATTTTTAATTTTAATAATATTTAAAAAATACTAAAGTTTTTACATTTATTACATAGCCTATTTTAAATCCAACTTAATTTTTGATAACTTTATTTTTTGTGAAAACAAAATTTAGTTTAATTTTTTTAATATTATTTTATCTATAAAAATACAAATATTCACAATATTATTATTCTTATTCACTTCATATAAGTTTAAATAATTTTTAAATTATTATTATATACATTTTTTTAATTTTAACAAATTATTTGTTTAAAAAAATCAACTAAACTTGTCAACACAGTTGGAAACTTCAATTCAAATAAAATACACCTAACTTGTCAATCGGAAAGGCAATTTTATTTAAACTGAAGTTACCAATCCGATTGTCAACTTTAATTTAAAAACAAAAAACAGTACAATTAATGAATTTAATTCATATTGCCTATACCATTGACAACTTTGAACAAAAATGCTCATTTCCGTAATTTTTTCAAAATCTGCCCATTTAGGTAAATACCAAAAAAAATTGCACCATTTTGGTAAAAATTCCTATTTTGTTATCTAACTTTGTATATAAATTATTCTCTCTTTGAATGTTTATGAAGGGGGATTTATGTTCTTCACACCATATCTATTAACGGTGATAATTAATGGAAGATATTACGCAATTAAGAGCAAATTTGGTGCCGCAACCACTTTCTGTTCCATAATTGTTCAGTGCGGTTTCAGTTTTTTTTTTTTCTCTTCTGAAAAGCAATCCGTTTTTATCTAACAAAACTGTTATTTTTAGAAAATATAAGTAAAATTTGTTTATATATGAATTCCTAATAAATCGTGTTTAAGGTGTAATCGACTTAATATATCTAGTTTTAGTAATTTAAGCTACTGTCTGTAGAGGCACTCTGAGATTTCTGCATGCAATCATCGCGAGGCGTCAAGATTTTGGTATCCACACACACAGTTATCACAGAGAATATGTATATATAATTTTATTGGCTGCAATTCAGGTCTAGCCACTAAATAGTGGTGACATAGTAGTACACATGATTCACCGAAATTAAGTGCATGAACATGACATGCTTCTTATTTTCCTATCATATCTTTATAAAATCATTTTTATGACTCGTATGAAATAGTAGAATTAAAGAACTCGATGCCATAACACATGTGAAATATTTCAGGCACAGTGAACTTTACGGCATCGGTTTCTTCCTTTCTTCATGGTCTTTTATATCCTCCACTACCATAAGGAGGGCTTGGGGTATATCCTCCACCACCAGGATATGAACCATAACTAGGAGGTAGAAGAGCTCCACTACTAGGATTATTTGGACCATAAGTAGCTTGGAATAGTTTTCTCCCTGCACCGTATAAAAGGCAAATATATAAATAAATAAATGAAAGAAGGAAATGAATAAGGATATATTGTGAAACTAACAGCAACATACCGAGTTTAATACCAGGTTGGTCAGCACTTGCCAACGTAGAGAACATGAGTAAAACTATTGCTGCTATAACAGCAAATGTCATTAACTTGGAGGCACCATAGATGGCCATTTTAGCAAAATTTATATATGTAGCTTACTGCAAGTTTGAGGATGGAAGTTTATCACTTAAGGAGTTGGTACTTATAGAGATGAAGATGTATAGTGATGATCTCTTAGAAACGTGATCATCCCGTCTCTGACTATTTCTTCCCCATACCCTAATTCCTCAGCATATGTTGATCCATCAGATATAGATTAATAGCTGCAACTGGTTATTTAATTCAACAACTTAAAACAGCTGTTGCAATTGGAAGATAACTAATATAATACAGACAGAGTAGCAGTCAACAGGTGGAAAAAATGCAGAAAGACTAAATCAATGTTGAACCAGACGTTGTTGCATGTGAACTTGAAGTCAAAAACATAGTATTAGTATAAGACTTTTCGTGAAGCTAGTTTAAAGCATGTTTTGGTGAACTTTTCACGAGCTGAACGTGCTTTTATTTAAGACACTCATTTTTATTTTGTGTAGATTTGGATCAAAGTTTATATCTATAAATAAAGTTTAACAAATTCAAGATTTTAAAATAATTAAGCCTTCTATCTGTAAAATTCAAACAAAAATTAATGTGCCGGCACTCTTTCAAGAATAATTAAACATAGCACAAAATTATATTCTTGACATTCAGTTGGGAGCATTAAACATACTCACGAGTTACTAGAAAGGTAACCTAATATTCTTTTAGATTGCGTGTTGACTGAAATGATATCACTAAAACAGTTGAAAAGTTAAGTTGTGATTTGATTGCACTTGTTAAGTTCTCAGTAGAATGAATCTCTTAACAAGTTGTCTTTGGCAGAATGAATCACTTAACAAGTTGTCTTTGGCAGTAGCTATTGTATTGGAGTTGCAGCCAAACTTTTGGGTCAAAGATGAAAAAGTGAGATTGTAGGCAATGCTCCGAAGTTGTTACAGGAGTAATATCAATGGAGAACAAAATCAGGAGGACAAAGCTTTGGGTCATAGTGGAGGCATTGCTTTGATTATTAGTCTAAATGTTATTGGACCAAAGACGTTTTATCCTCAAAGGGGCACGAAAGTCTAAAGCTGTGACTCGAATGTGAAGCAGGGCATGGTTGTAGTTAGAAAACCAAAATCTGGTGCTTTTTAGAATTTTGCAGCAACCATGTTTTTGCATAATTGGAGTGCACAAGAGCTAAGTTTCATAATTCAAGCTCTTTGCTGCATAATTGATGCTTAGACAGGGTGCCTCAGGTATTTGCTTGGCTTTGCTATATCTAGTATAAGCTGGACCGGTAGTAACAGATTTGCTATATCTAGTTTTTCAAGCGTGAAGATTGAAACAGATTTTATCTTAAGTTTTTAATGCTAGGGCTAAGGTAATTTAGGCCTATGTGCCTAATGCTCTTTTGGTGAGTAGTATATGTGGAAATGAGTTGTAGCATATGTGGAAATGAGTTATGTATAGTATTGGATACTTCTTGAAATGTTTTCTTTAATTTATTTATTTATTGTTGATAAAATAAAATAAAAATCTCAATAGAATAAATGCACAGTACAAAATAATACTTTGATGGAATATGACTATATTATAAATTTAAATATATTGTACAAATATAGTATTTATTATTATTATTATTATGTTATTGATAAAAAAAGTGTTTCTACCAATTTTATCAATGATTAATCTTTATTTAAAAAATAGTTAGATCACTTTTAGTTTTCATATATCAATCTTAAAAGGTCAATTCTTTGTTTAATTATATATATTTATATTATAAGAAAATCATTAAATAAAATATACTTAGTTACTTAATTAAATTAAATACTATTTTAATTTTTATTTAATATTTTTAGTAGTATTAAATTAACTTTCGTGTTTGTAAATAAAGATATTTTAAGTTTAGTGAAAAGAAAAATAAAGCAACATAGTTAGTTTATCTTTTCAATTTAAATATGTCTATAACTTATAATCACAATGCATGTAAAAATTTAATTTGAAAATTTACGAGAAGGAAATAAAACCCCAAACTTTAGGGGAATTCCAAGAAAAGATGTTCTAACTCATTTTTATAAATTTAATTTTTAAGTACTAGCTAAGAACACAAAGTTACAGTTAGTGTAAACTCTGACATTAATCTTAAGACTACATATGGGTCAGATGTTTTAGACTTAAAATTTTTAAAAACAGACATTTTACAAAAAACCAACTTAAAAAAAACAGCATTTGACAAAAGTCAAAAGATTAATTTACAAAGAATTTAAAAACCAAATTAGTCTACATATACATACAATCTAGAAAATTAATTTCAAAATTTAGTCATCGTAAGAAGGTGGAAAATAATGTTGTGGTAGGTCCCTTTTTTCCAAATTGTACATTACAACAAAACTAATGAAACTTCCATTACGACTTTATGTCTATGCACAACAATAAAATTATTATTATCAGATAGAGATCAATTTCAAAAATTAAAAACAATTAATTATTATATTAACTAAATTAAATTAAATATTAATTTAAAAATTAAAAAATATTAATATTTAAATTAATTTATATTATCGATAAATAATTTTTAAATTAATATTTAATTAATTCCCAAAATTTTAGATATTAATTTTAAAATCTAAATAATTGGTAATTAAAACATAATAGTTAATTATTAATTTAGAAACTATTAATTAATAATAAAAATTAATTTAGATATCAATAATATTTTAGTTTTTAAAATAGTATCTAATTTATGTCTATCATGAAAGCTTTTATAAATAAAAATAGTATCTAATTTAGTTAATATAACAATTAATTATTTTTTATTTTTAAAATTAGTTTTTATTTAATGATTTTTTTAATAGTGATATATCTATTCAAATAACCATTTTTAATATACTTTAAATAATTTTGTATTTATATATATGTAAAAAAAAATTTATTTACAAACTTTAATGTGATTTTTTATTATAGTATATATTTAGATATAATTATCATTATTAAAGCAATCACAAACATGTGCATCCACACCCATACACACACTCCCACCCACCCTCTGCATGTGTAATTTTTGAATCGAGAGGAACAAATTAGGATTCTCTAGAGAATAGGATTTTCTTAACTTTTTTCAGTCTATAAGTTTTCTTGAGGATCATAGAAATTAAGATAAGAGAAGTTACCTATGTTACTCAATGCGCACTGTGCAAAGATTTAGTAATTTTAAGAGTGGATATTAATTGGATAAAAACTTAGGATACATCATTGTTGATGAACTCTTATAGTATAATTTTGAGATTCATTAGAATATGAATAATGAGGTTTTTATAAAGAAATGAGAATTATTTTTTATAGTGATTGATAAATGTAAAGTTTATGTAAAGCTTTAGAGTTTTGTGAGAAGCTATTGACTTGACTTGAGTTGAATTATTTTGATGTTGTTTTGATTTGGTTTTGATTTGTGGGATGTCTACAATTGATATTTAAATATTATATCATTTAAGAAATTGGGTGTTTCAAATTTAATTGAATTTAAGTGTATGTAAATGCTAAATGTCAAGTTTTATAATTTTGTGAGATGCTATTGACTTGAGTTGAAGTATTTTGATGTTGTTTTGATTTGGTTTTGATCTATCGGATATCTACAATTATATTTAAATATTATATCATTTAAGAAGTTGGGTGTTTTCAAATTTAATTGAATTATAATTTGGATAAATTTAGTTTATGGAATATAAACTATTTTAGATTGAAAAAATAGTTATTTATGTATAATTGGAAGCAAAGATTTGGTTTAGTTTGGTTTGTGACTTTTGTTAATCTCTATCAAGCAATTCAAGTGATCACATGTTCTTCAAGTAATATGTTGATGCTCAAGTTGTGAATAAGAATGATTTGATTAAAAAAGAAGTTTTCAATTCTTTTTTTTTTTCCAAGAATTTTTTCACTTAAACAATCATTTTGATGTTTGAGTGAGATAAGTAGTATATGTTAGAAATTAAATCTGAATTTTAAGTCTCACATTCAATAGAAATCAGAAATTTAAACAAGATATAAGAAAAAAAAATAAATCTATAAATTCATTGTCTTAAGAATTTTAGTTGAAAATGATGTTGTATCTTTTATATAGATTCCTCGTGAACTAAATGATAAGCCTAAACCCTAAAGTTATATAAATATTTAAACACAACACATTCATATTTTTTTAAACTATTTCTACTTTATATATATTACTATATATATTAGAATGTTTTATTATAGATAGGTAAAAGTTTCTAGCTCATGAAACAAATTGCAAAACGCCATTTGAAAAAAAAAAATGATATTTTTTATAAAAAAAAAAAAACATCATACAAATTTATGACAAGGATATAATAATATTTTAGATTTTATAAAAAGAAATAACTGTCATTTTAAATAACATGAATTTTTATAAAATACAAAAGATGAATATTTTCTACAAAACTAAAATTTATAATAATTAAATATTTTTAAACATATATAAATACATTATAAATAAAATCATAATATATATATAAACATAAGACCCAAGTTTTAATAAAGATAAATTATTAAAGGATAAATAATAGAAAGATCTAATTTTATAAATAGAAGTATAGGTGTTTCTTTTATATTTTATTAAGGATTTTTTTCTTCTTCTTCTTGGGTATTTATAAAGAGGAGATGTCATTTGTGTAGAAGTTAATATTTCACTACAAGAAAATCATTAAATAGCAACTAAATTTAAAGATAAAAAATAATTAATCATTATATTAATTAAATTAGATAATATTTTAAAGACTAGAAGATTATTGGTATCTAAAGTGGTTTCTATTATTAATAAAAATTTATAAAATAATTTCTAAATTAGTATTTAAATTAGCTATGAAGGTTTTGGCCACTAATATTTTAGATTATAAATTAGTCTCTAAAAAATTAATAGAGACTAATTTAGAATACAAGTAACTAAAACCTTGGTAGCTAATGTTTAGATACTAATTTACAAACTATTTTATAAATTTTATTAATAATATAAATTACTTTAGATACTAATAATTTTTTTAATTTATAAGATGATCTCTAATTTAGTCAAATAGTAACTAATTATTTGGGTCTCTAAAATGAGTTTCTATTTAATGATTTTCTTGTACTATTTAGTGATATTTTATTTTTTTAGAGAAAATATGTCATTCGTGTGTAAGTTAATATTTGGTGATTTATCTAAAGCTTTATTGATTTTTTGAAAATTCAAAGAATTTTTTTTAATAGATATGTTACCTTCAAATAAGGGAAGATTTAATAGCATGATTGCTTAGATGTGTGAATATTGTAATAGTTGGATTAATATTTATGTGGAAGTTGATAGGTATACTTTTGTATATGATAATGGTAATTCACTTGGAGTCGATCGAGTTGGCTTTGGCCGATGTCGACTTGAGTCGGCCTGGAGATGTCGACCCGAGTCGGTCCAGATCGATGTCGATCCGAGTTGGTCTAGGCCTATGTTGATCCGAGTTGTCGCGGTCGATATCGATCCGAGTCATCATGGCCGATGTCGACCCGAGTCAACCTAGGTTAATGTCAAGTCAAGTCAATCCAGACTCATGTTGAGCTGAGTCGCTCCAAGCCAAGGTTGAGTTGGCATTGAGCCCATGTAGAGTCAAGTCGACTCAAACCTAGGTCAGGCCGAGATCGAGTTGGCCCGAGCCAATATGCAACCGTGTCGGCTAGTTTCCATGTCGAGTAGAGTGGGGCAAAGTCCATGTCAAACCGAGTGAGTCCAGAACCATGTCAAGTTGAGTTGGCTAGGGTCCAGATCAAGATGGATTTAATCTAATTGACAAAGTGAATTTAATCTAATTGACAAAGTAGATTTAATCTAATTGATAGAGTAAATTTAATCAAATTGACATAAATTTAATCCATTTTATATGGATTTAAAAAAATCCAAATAAATTTCATCTAGTTAAAACATATATGAATTATGAATTTTAAATCCAATCCATTTATTGGATCTAGATTACAATAATAAAAATAAAGAAAGGTTCAAGTGGTTCCCGTGTCTCAACCCTTACAATGGTTTTTATTCTCTTGTTGGACTTCTATTGGCAAGGAGTGAGCTTGTTGATGACTCCACACAACCTTTTATTCATGATATTCATTGTGGAGAAAAGCCAAGTTTGTTCATCATAGAGTAAACGAACTCTCATTTTACTTTAAGTCATAAACTTTCTCATAGTTGAACTTCATAATAATACAAGATCTTTTCCTCCTTCTCACCTCCTTTATAGTTTCATTCGCCACTAAAATACTATCAAAGAGCTATCTTACTCCGAAGAAACCTTTAAGAAACCGATTGTGTTGTATTTATAAACTTAGGCATAACTTTGTTCCGTCTTCTTGATCATACTTTTGTGTTGTATCTATAAGTTAGCTCATGTTATTTTGTTATCTAACTTTGTATATAAATTATTCTCTCTTTGAATGTTTATGAAGGGGGATTTATGTTCTTCACACCATATCTATTAACGGTGATAATTAATGGAAGATATTACGCAATTAAGAGCAAATTTGGTGCCGCAACCACTTTCTGTTCCATAATTGTTCAGTGCGGTTTCAGTTTTTTTTTTTTCTCTTCTGAAAAGCAATCCGTTTTTATCTAACAAAACTGTTATTTTTAGAAAATATAAGTAAAATTTGTTTATATATGAATTCCTAATAAATCGTGTTTAAGGTGTAATCGACTTAATATATCTAGTTTTAGTAATTTAAGCTACTGTCTGTAGAGGCACTCTGAGATTTCTGCATGCAATCATCGCGAGGCGTCAAGATTTTGGTATCCACACACACAGTTATCACAGAGAATATGTATATATAATTTTATTGGCTGCAATTCAGGTCTAGCCACTAAATAGTGGTGACATAGTAGTACACATGATTCACCGAAATTAAGTGCATGAACATGACATGCTTCTTATTTTCCTATCATATCTTTATAAAATCATTTTTATGACTCGTATGAAATAGTAGAATTAAAGAACTCGATGCCATAACACATGTGAAATATTTCAGGCACAGTGAACTTTACGGCATCGGTTTCTTCCTTTCTTCATGGTCTTTTATATCCTCCACTACCATAAGGAGGGCTTGGGGTATATCCTCCACCACCAGGATATGAACCATAACTAGGAGGTAGAAGAGCTCCACTACTAGGATTATTTGGACCATAAGTAGCTTGGAATAGTTTTCTCCCTGCACCGTATAAAAGGCAAATATATAAATAAATAAATGAAAGAAGGAAATGAATAAGGATATATTGTGAAACTAACAGCAACATACCGAGTTTAATACCAGGTTGGTCAGCACTTGCCAACGTAGAGAACATGAG
Source organism: Phaseolus lunatus (assembly GCA_013389735.1). NCBI lineage: Eukaryota > Viridiplantae > Streptophyta > Magnoliopsida > Fabales > Fabaceae > Phaseolus > Phaseolus lunatus. Next base: position 13,816,828 of record CM023865.1, on the reverse strand, counting down.
TAAAACTATTGCTGCTATAACAGCAAATGTCATTAACTTGGAGGCACCATAGATGGCCATTTTAGCAAAATTTATATATGTAGCTTATTGCAAGTTTGAGGATGGAAGTTTATCACTTAAGGAGTTGGTATTTATAGAGATGAAGATGTATAGTGATGATCTCTTAGAAACGTGATCATCCCGTCTCTGACTATTTCTTCCCCATACCCTAATTCCTCAGCATATGTTGATCCATCAGATATAGATTAATAGCTGCAACTGGTTATTTAATTCAACAACTTAAAACAGCTGTTGCAATTGGAAGATAACTAATATAATACAGACAGAGTAGCAGTCAACAGGTGGAAAAAATGCAGAAAGACTAAATCAATGTTGAACCAGACGTTCTGTTGCATGTGAACTTGAAGTCAAAAACACAGTATTAGTATAAGACTTTTCGTGAAGCTAGTTAAAGCATGTTTTGGTGAACTTTTCACGTGCTGAACATGCTTTTATTTAAGACACTCATTTTTATTTTGTGTAGGTTTGGATCAAAGTTTATATCTATAAATAAAGTTTAACAGATTCAAGATTTTAAAATAATTAAGCCTTCTATCTGTAAAATACAAACAAAAATTAATGTGCAGGCACTCTTTCAAGAATAATTAAACATGGCACAAAATTATATTCTTGATATTTATGTTGGAAGCATTAAAGATACTCACGAGTACCTTGAGAGGGAGCCTAATATTCTTTTACATTGCGTGTTGACTGAAATGGTACAGTAAAGCAGTTGAAAAGTCAGGTTGTGATTTTATTGCCTTTCTTAAGTTGTCATTAGAATAAATGCACAGTACAAATAATACTTGGGTAGAATATGATTATATTATAAATTTAAATATATTGTACAAATATAGTATTTATTATTATTATTATGGATAAAAAAGAGTTTCTACCAATTTTATCAATGATTAATCTTAAGACTACATATGGGTCAGATGTTTTAGACTTAAAATTTTAAAAAACAGATATTATCTTTTTATTTTACAAAAAGCAACTATTTTTATTTAAAAAAATAGCATTTGCCAAAGTTTAAAAGAGTAAATCACAAAGAATTTTAAAACCAAATTAGTCTATATATACATACAATTAAGAAAATTAATTTGAAAATTTAGTCATCGGACGGTGGTAAATAATGTTGTGGCAGGTTCTTTTTTCCAAATTGTACATGACAACAAAACTATTGAAACTTCCATTATACGACTCTATCGTCTATATATCTAGAATGAAAATAACCATTTTTAATATACTTTAAATAACTTTATATTTATATGTTTGTAATATATTTTATTTACAAATTTTAATGAGTTTTTTTATTATAGTATATAATTATGATTATTAAAGCAATCACGCATCACGAGCACCCACATGAGCACCCACGTATACACACTCCCACCCTGTGCATGTGTAATTTTTGAATCAATCCTCAAAGGAACAAAGTAGGATTCTCTAAAGAATAAATTAGGATTCTCTTAACTCTTTTCAGTTTATAAGTTTTCTTGAGGATCATAGAAATTAAGATAAGAGAAGTTAACCTATGTTACTCAATGTGCACTGTGCAAAGATTTAGTAATTTTAAGAGTGGATATTTAATTGGATAAAAACTTAGGATACATCATTGTGGATGAACTCTTATATTATAATCATTGCTGATAAAAAAAACTCTTATAATATAATTTTGAGATTTATTACAATATGAATAATGAGGTATTTATAAAGAAATGAGAATTATTTTTATAGGGATTATCAATGATCTCAGTAATATTATACGTACATGAGTATGTAATTGATAAATGTAAAGTTTATGTAAAGCCTTACAGTTTTGTGAGATGAAGATTTAAATATTATATCATTTAAGAAGTTGGGTGTTTCAAATTAAAGTGATATTATACATGAGTATGTAATTGATAAATGTAAAGTCTTAGAGTTTTGTGAGATTCTATTCACTTTATTGAAGTATATCGATGTTATTTTGATTTGGTTTTGATTTGTTAGATATCTAAAATTTATATTTAAATATTATATCATTTGAGAAATTGGGTGTTTTGAATTTAATTGAATTAAAATTTGAATAAATTAATTACTTTATGGAATATAAACTATTTTATATTAAAAAAATAGACACTATAATAAAATCATTAAATAGTAATCAAATTTAAAAATAAAAAATAATTAGTCATTATATTAATTAAATTAGATACTAATTTAGAAACTAAAAAATTATTTGTATCTAATGTGGTTTCTATTATTAATAAAATATTATAAAATAGTTTTTAAATTAGTATCTAAATTAGCTACCAAAAATTTAGTTACTAATATTTTAGATTTAAAATTAGTTTATAAAAGACTAATAAAGACAAATTTAAAACATTAAGTAGTTAGTAACTAAAACCTTAGTAGCTAATAGTTAGATAATTTAATAACTATTTTGTAAATTTTTATTAATAATAGAAACTACTTTAGATACCAATAATTTTTTAGTTTATAAAATGATCTCTAATTTAGTTAATATAGTGACTAATTATTTTGGTCTCTAAAATTAATTTCTATTTAACAATTTTTTTGTAGTGAGTTATTTATGTATAATTGGAAGCAAATACTTGGTTTGTGAGTTTTGTTAACCTCCCTCAAGCGACTCAAGTGATCATATGTCGCTCAAGCAATGTGTCGATGTTCAAGTTGTGGATAAAAATGATTTGATTAAAAGAAGAGTATCAATTCTCTCTTTTCTAGAAATTTTGTCACTTAAGCAATCATTTTGATGTTTGAGCAAGAGAAGTTGTATATGTTCAAAATTAAGTCTCAGTTTGAGTCACACATTGAGTAGAAATGAAAAAGTTAAATAAAATATAAAAAAAAATTAACAAATTCATTGTCCTAAGGTTTTAGTTGTAAGTGATATTGTAATCTTCTATATAAGAGTTATGAAAATAACCTTTATGAATTGGTGTATGCTTTTTTTAAATTGTGAACACATTCATATTTTTATAAACTATACTTTATATATATTAGAATGTTTTATTTTAGATATGTAAAAGTTTCTAGCTCATGAAACAAATTGCAAACGCCATTTGAAAAAAATGGTATTTTTTATAAAAAAAAAAAATCATCATCCAAATTTATGACAAGGATATAATGTTATTTTAGATTTTAAATAACATGAATTTTAGCTTATAAAATACAAAAGATGAATATTTTCTACATAACTAAAATTTATAATAATTAAATATTTTTAAACATATAAATTACATTATAAATAAAATCATAATAAATATATATTTCTAAACATCAGACCCGAGTTTTAATAAAGATAAATTATTAAAGGATAAATAATAGAAAGATCTAATTTTATAAATAGAAGTATAGGTGTTTCTTTTTTATTTTATTAAGGATTCTTTTTTTTTTTTTCTTTTTGGCTGTTTGTAAAGAAGAGATATCATTGGCGATTCGTGTAGAAGTTAATATTTAGTGATTTATCTAAAGTTCAATTGAATTTTTGGAAATTCAAAGAATTTTTTTTTGAATAAATATATGTTACCTTCAAATTAGGGAAGATTTAATAGCATGATTGTTTAGATGTGTGAATATTGTAGTAGTTGGATTAACTTTATGTGGAAGTTGATAGGTATACTTTTGTATATGATAATGGTAATTCACTTGGAGTTTATTTTCAATAATTGATATGTTGGATGATTTAGAGTAAGTTTAGGTATTATTATTTTAGTTGTTAAATTCTTTATGAATTGAGAAATATATATTCTTTTTGGATGAGATATCATTCAAATAGCAATTCGCTATTCACTTTTATTGTTTATCGTCACAAGAACACAACAATGTAGATGCTAAAGTGATAAGAAGATTAAAAAAAAAAAAAACTTATAATTTTAAAGAAAAAATAATATTGTTAAAAAAAGATTTATAGTTTGTAATGTTACCAATTGCGTTTTCTCCTTATTTATTTCAAATATCTGCGATTGGTAGGTAAATAATAATAAATAAATAAATAAATAAAAACATGTTCTGGGAGCATCTCGTGTCATTATTAACATAACATATAGTATATATAGATCATTCTTCGATCTATATTGTAATTTTTTAAAACCATTGATAATTTGTGTAACTCGCACCATCTTTATTCCAATAACAATGCTTCAAAACTTCGGATTTACCAACTATTTGTTCTATATATATAGTTCATTTATTTTTAATAAATTAAAAAAATAAATGTTAAGGCATATAGCATTAACAATATCATTTTATTTAGGGAATATATTGACATTCATGACGATCATTTTAATAAATTTATTCTAATGTGTTTATCTAAAGCATGAAAATGTTCACAAATGAGTGGTCCTAATTTTCATTTCCAAATTCTAATGTTCATAACAAAAAATCAAAATTAAAATATAAGCTACTCTCATCATCTAAAAAATAATTTAAATCTAGTTTAAAATTTTCTTTATCTTTTTATCTTAAAGAATAAATATTCTTTGACACTACTGTTAAAAATTACATCCACTTTGACCTATGTTTTTATTAATTAAATATTATATTTTAATATTATAATGATTTTTAGTTATAAGTTGAATGTAAAAATGAGAGAAGAGTGTAAGTGTCAGAAACACATGCACTTGACGTTATAACGTCTGTGAATCCGCATTTTCTCTTCTATTCAACTTCTACAATAATAAAAATTTAACATACATACAGAAATAATTTTGGATGAGTTGAAATTGAAAAGCAAAAAATAATACATATAAGAAAAATGATAAATTGATTAATCAACTTTTTTTTTCCTATGATTTGAGTTTCTCTTCTTCAAGCTTTTTCTTTTCATCCATTGGTGGTTTCGGGATCAGAGAATGTAATGAGGTTCATGTTAAGGGATGATTTACTTGATGGTAGATACAAAAAAAATAATGATTTTACCAAAGAATAAAATTGTTTGAAATGAAGTGGAGAGTGATTGGAAATGAAGATTATTTTATTTAATACGTGAATTTGGTGTGGGAATAAATTGAGGATGAAATAACCTTAAAATAAGCTTAAAATAAGGAATTAAGGAAAGAATGAGGAGTTGATTTGTATATAAAAACTGTCCCATAACATTAATTTAAAAAATTTAAAAACAATTTTATTTTTTAAAAAAATCATATGAAATAACAAAATATTTCATTATACTAATAAAATTATATATATTAAATAACTTATAATCAAAAACAAATTGTGTATACTTAAAAATGGTTATTAAGAAGAATTTTCTTTTTATATATAGGTATAGATTTTAAATAAAAAAAAAAACTTTAGAGTGAAATAAAAAAATAAAAATCATGCTTGATAGAGTATTGTTTTAAAGGAAAGTGAAACATCTAAAAAGATTAATGACTAAAACATTTATTCTTGAAATTATATTTAAATTAGTAATGGTTATGTATACTGTGTTTAAAACACTTCTACCTTGTCAATTAATTAAAAAACACTAGAGATATAATTTTTAATAAATTGTAAGAAAAATTCATAAATTTATCATATATATATATATGAAATTATAAATTCTGGTGCAAGAAAAAAAAATTTATATTTAATCCATCCTTTTCTAAACCGAAGATTGTAGGCAGTGTGGCCGCAGAAATTATATTTCTCACAACGCCGGCTGGAAAAAATAAGTGTTTGGACTAAAAAGTTTGAAAGAACTACAAATTTCAGCATTGAAATGTGAACACGCAACTCATCAATACAAAAAAAAAAAAAAAGTCTAGTGATTCGCAATTTGATTGCATGAGAGCAACATATTAATTGGACGTATTACCAGAATAATCTTTCTAAACATCATCAATAACTTAATAGATTCAAATAAATAAATAGTTAAATAAAAGAAAAAATAATTTCTCACGAGACCCCTTTCACAGTCCACTGTCATAAAAATTGGTTGTTAATTTGGTTTTTTAGATTTTGGTGATCAAATTTTTTGCGACGAAGTAGTGACCAAAATTTTTGGTCATAAAATTGCGACCAATTTATTTGTCGGTCGCTAACTGTTTTGTGACTAAGATTTTCGTTGTCATCTTTATTTAGTGGTTATTTCAGTTACAAATGTATTTAATGATCGATTGTAATGTCTTCAGCAACCGATTTAAGTGGTCACTAAAACTGATTTTTTTTACTGTGATTCTAGTTATTAAATTCTCTGAGTTGAGAAATGTTCTTCTTGGATGAGATATCACTCAAATGGAGGTTCGCCACTCGCACGACACTTAAGCAATATGTAATAATTATCTTCATTGTTCATCATCACAAGAACGACAATGTGGACGCTAAAGTAATAACTCAAGCAAAAGCTTATAACTTACGAAAGAGAAGTCGGGGAAACTCTCTCTCCTTCTGAAGATATAACAATCATACAACTTTGTGATCACTCAAACAATAGATATGAGAATGGTTCATGACTTTTGAAACTTCTAAGAACAAGCAACTATGTTATGGCTTTCAAGAAATGACATAATCACTCAAATGGTGAAATAGTATTTTATTCTAATATTTTTTAAAGAGATATTCAATAAGTATATCACTTAAGCAAGAAATTTTTTCATGTTATAAAAATAAGGCCGCTCAAGCGATGCTTAGTTATGATAATGATTATGTATGTCATATTTTGTTAGTATATTAATGAGAACAATGAGATATAATATGTGCTCTTTGTGGTGTGTTGTCATTTTATGAATGTATAGTGGGGATACTTAAGATAGTATCAAGTTTAAAAAGTTGTAGTATTAAGTATGAAACTCATTAAGAAAATGAGATATTCTAACTTAATTGATGATCTAAATTCATAAATAAAATTACTAAATAAAATTACTTCAGTTGATTAGAAACTAAAAAAGATTATTTATTTTCTATAATACAAGGTCAATTTAGGTGTGTGTGTTTAGTTATATGTGTGTGTTTAATTATATTTCTATGTGTTTAAAATGTGTTTATGTACACATAAAGATAATAGAAAGTTAAAAAACCAAAGCACTTTACACACACAAAAATGAAAAGAATTTTAAAAATGAAACTTTCCTCTCATGATTTGGGAAGAGACATTCATATAATTCATTATGTTTTAAAATATTGATAGTGATTATATTATGTCAAAAATATAATCAATTGTATTTTTTTTTACGTATATATTTTTTAAGTTTTAACCATCTTTATTGAACTAACAAATAAAATAATTTAATTTTTTATTTATTTTTATTTTTATTTTATAAGAGAAATTATTAAAAAATAAATAAAATAAAAATAATTTAATATTTTGTTACTATAAGTTAATATAGTGTAGTAAAATAAATAATTAATATAAAAATATAAAATAATGAATATAATAAAACTAATTATTTTTTATTAAGTAATTTATTTTAATATATTATTATTTTGAAATATAATTTTATTTATTTATGAAAATTTGATATAAATTTTTATTTTAATTTAAAACTAATTTGAACTCTAATCTATGTTTTAAAAATTACTTTTATATGAAATTATTTTTAATTAGATAAAAAAAAAGTTATTCTATTAAATGGATCACATCTATTCTTATTTTCCACCATCCTTCTCTCCATCCAAAAAGTCTTTCCTTTCTTTTCTTTCTTTTTCTACTTCTCCCTTAACTCAAATATTTAATCAAAAAGTTATATTCTATTTTAATTAAAAAGACAAAAATAGCATTTTCTAAAAAGTCAAAAGTGTAATTTACAAAGAATTTAAAAACTAAAATAGTCTATATATACAATGTGGAAAATAGATTTAAAAAATTAGTCACCGTAAAGATTGCACGAGCCTTGACAGTGGAAAAGAATGTTGTGGCAGTTCCCTTTTCCACATTTTATTGCATGACAACAAAAGTATTGAAAATTCCGTTATACGACTCTATAGTTTTCTAGAATGCAAATAACACCGTCTTAATATACTTTAAATAATTTTATATTCATATGTAAGTAATATATTTTATTTTTAAATTTTAATGTGTTTTTTTAATTATAGTATATATTTAATTATGAGTATTAATAATTGAGTAATTTCTTTTACATACTAAATCCTTTTATTTATAGAAACAAGTGTTTTAAAAAATATTATTTTGTATAACTATATATTTACGCCTGTGTATATAACTTGTGATTTGAGACAAATTAAAACTATTTGACACAAAACGAATTTAAATTTAGAATTAATTAAAAATATTTGACGCAAAATTAAAAATTGCAATGTCCTTTAATTGAATGAAAATTAACGATTGATAGTAATCATTAAAAAAATTAAAGTATTTGATTGTGATGATAAAATATACTAACTGTGAGTAAAAGCTTTTTAGGGACCAAATTCATACATTTATCCTATTTAAGAACAAAAAATATAATTATGTGTTTTTCAGTTTGAAAAAACATAATTAATATTATATATTTAATAAAAAGAAAGCAAATGTACAATACATAGTATATATTTATTTTATAATATATATATATATATATATATATATATTCTTATAAAGAATGTGAAAATTTATCAATTTTCTAAGTTTTTTAAGAATGTTTTTTAGTTATTGTATCATACATAGACAACAGCACATAACATCTATGACCGAGACTTTTGCAGAAGTTTAATCGAGTACATTTGATAAACTAAGTTGAATCGCTTAAGCTGTCTGATTAATATCATTCATATATACGAAACTCTTCCTAATGTCTACGTAATTAATAACATTCATTACCCTTAACAACCAAATATTAAGTACTGACTTGAGTGTAGGAGAACCTTCTGCATGTACTTCCTACTTTGATCAAAGATAGACAACTGAACACTATTAAGAACCAACACTAAAAAGATGGAAGAGTTCACACAATAGGAAAGACCTATCATTTTCAGTCCATACAAAAACAATTATAATACCTGAATATTGATTTATATATAAAAAGATTCAAATTATCAAATTAATAAAAATATAAAAATTATAATAATATATATTTTCGACCTTTATGAGATTAAATAAATAAAAAATATTTAATGTATGTTATTTTATTCTCTTTACATTCAACTCAAGTGACCATGTGATTAAGTTGTTGTGCATATAAATTACACACATATTTATATATATATATATATATATATATATATATATATATATATATTATGTAATGACCTATCTTGTTAGACTAGGTAAAATGAAAATTTTATTTAATTAAAAAATATAAATAAACTAGAAAAAAATATTCTTACTTTTTTCAAGACATTTCATTTCTCTAAATTCTATGAAAATCTTTATTTCTCTCTACAATTTCTAAGGTCATTTTTTTTCTTTTTTTTTTTCTTATTTAAACACAACTTAGAAGGTAATAATGAAGTTTAAGAAGATTTGAACCTATTAATTTTTAGTTTTGAGTAAAAGAAATTGCATTTCTTTTTCGCATGCATGTTGGTTAGTTGATTACATGTGTGATCTAAGCTAAGAGACATAATAAGCCAAAAAGATAAATCTCTCCTAATCTACTCCATAGTTTTTAAATCAAAAACCTCTTAAAAATAAATTAGGATTTTTTAAACTTTTTTATGTCTCACGGCTTTCTTGAGGAATATAAGAATTAAGGCAATAGAAGTTAACCTATGTTATTCAATGTGCAAAGATTACTAATTCTAAGATTGGATATTTAATTGGGTAAACTTTAGGATACATCATTGTGGATGAATTGTTATAAACATAACTTTGAGATTTATTACAAATTGAGTAATGTGGTTTTGATAAAGAAATGAGAATTATTTTGATAGTGATTATCCATCAAGTGAGTGATATTATACATGTGGATATATATGTAATTCATAAATATTCTAAGTTTATGTTAACTCTTAGACTTTTGTGAAATTGACTTGAGTTCAATTATTTTGATGTTGTTTTTATTTGATTTTTATTGGTAGATTCTTAAGTTGATGTTTAAATATTTTATTAATTAAGAAATTGAGTGTTTTGAATTTAATTGAGCTAAAAACTGTATTAATTAAGTAGTAAATTGTAGAAAAATTATTTTAGATTGAAAAATTAGTTATTTTTACATAATTAGAAATAAAGACTTGGTTTGTGATATTTGTTACCATTCCTCATCAAGGTGTCTCAATGCTTAATTAAGTAATGGATAAGAATTTGAGTGGAAGAGAAGAATCAAATTTCTCTTTTCTAGAAGTTTGGTCATAATACTACTAGAAAATTATTAAATAAAAATCAATGTTAGAGATTAAAAATAATTAATTATTATATTGACTAAATTAGATACTATTTTAGAGACTAAAAAATTTATTAATTTTTATTATTGATAAATAGTTTCTAAATTAATATCTAATTACCTATCAAGGTTTTAACGACTAAATTTAAATTCTAAATTTGGTAGCAAAAACTTTGGTATCTAATTAGATATCAATTTAGAAACTATTTATCAATAATAGAAACTAATAATTTTTTTAGTCACTAAAATAGTATCTAATTTAGTCTGCAACTCATTTTTTTTTCTCTAAAATTGATTTTTATTGATTAATTTTCTTGTAGTGTAAAGTAATCATTTTGATATTTGAATAAAATCCTATAAGTTAGAAATTTAAGTATGAATTTGAGTAGAAATTAAAAAAAAAAAAAAAAAGAGTTGAGGAACATACAAGATAAATTCACAAATTGATTCTCTTAAGATTTTAAATTGAAAATGATATTATAATATCTCATATAGGTTCTCATGAATTAGGTTATCAATATTACCTTTATGAATTGGTGTGTGTTTTTCTGAATTGTAAACAAATATGAAACTTTAAAATAGTTCATATATTATTATATTTTAAAAGTTATTCTATTAAAAATATATTAGAATTTTTTATTATAAAAGTTTCTAGCTCAAGAAATAAATTAAAAACGCCTTTTTTTTAAAAAAATATTATACAAATTTATTACAAGCATATAATTTTATTTTAGATTTTATAAAAATAATTTTCATTTTAAAAAACATGTATTTTAGCTTATAAAATACAAAGGATGAATATTTTTTACATAAATATAATTTATAATAATTAAATACTTTTATAAATTATATTGTAGATAGATTCATAATAAATATATTTTTAAATATAAGACCAGAGTTTTAAGAAAGATAAATTATTAAAGGATAAATAATAGAAAGATTAATTTATAAATATAACTATAGGTGTTTCTTTTTTACTTTGTTAAGGATTTTTTTTTCCCTTCTTCCCTTATTCTCTTTTGGTGTTTGTAAAGAAGAGATGTTATTGGTGTAGAAGTTGATATTTGGTGATTTATCTGAACTTCTATTGGAATTTTGGAAATTTCGAAAAGTTTTTGTTAGTGGACATGCTACCTTCAAATAAGTGGATTCAATAGAAAGGGTTGTTAAGGTGTGAAAATTGTACTAATTGGATTAGTATTGATATAGAAGTTGAGTGGTATAGTTTTGTATATGATAGTGCTTCATTTGGAGTTTATTTTCAATAGAATGGTGGATGATTTAGAGTAAGTTTTAGTTATTTTCTCGTTATTGAATTATTTATGAATTGAGAAATTTTGTTTTTGGGTGAGTAAGTTGTGGTTTGCTACTAATGTGCAACACTTAACACTATTAAAAAAATCATTAAATAGAAATCAATCTTAGACATAAAAAAATTATTAGTTTTTATAGTGACTAAATTTGATACTATTTTAGAGACTAAAAAAATTACTGGTATCTAAATTATTTTTTATTATTAATAAATAGTTTCTAAATTGGTATCTAATTAGTTACATAAGTTTTAACTACCAATTATTTAGATTCTAAAGTTGGTATCTAATTAGATACTAATTTATAAATTATTTATCAATAATATAAACTAATTTAGATTGTCTCTAAAATAATATATAATTTTATCAATATAACAACTAATTATTTTTTGTTTCTAAAATTGGTTTCAATTTAATGATTTTCTTGTAGTGAAATCAATATGTAATTATTACCTTCATTGTTCATTGTCACTCAAAAGACAATGTTCCAAGCAAGACTGTTCAAATGTCATTTAGTTATTATAATGATGATATATGTCATGTTTTTTTTAATATATTGATAAGAATGATGAGATTAATATATGTATCATTGTGGTCCTTTGTGAGTGTGCTCTTCTTTTATGAGTGAGTGTATAGTGAGAATATTAAAATGATATCCATTTCTAAATAAAACTCATACAAAAAAGAAAATTCTAACTTAACTTAATTGATGATGTAATTACATAAATAAAATTTGGTGATGAAAAAGTAGAAAATATATTAATATATAAATAAAATTTGGTGATGAAAAACTAGAAAATATATTAATATATATTAATTATTGTTCACCCCGGCTCAAGGTCGGTCAATCCTTGGATGAGCTCTAGGTGTCTCCCTTCCTATTCCAGCAAATCAACCTCTAGAGAATGAGAGGAGCTCCCCTGCGATGACACTCTGATGCTCAAGTCAATAAGAACACCAATAGACTAGGTATTTAGTGAGTATAATGCTAAGATGTGAGTTGAGATACTCCTTGTGGGTGGTTGCCTATTTATAAGCCTTCATAGACTTGGACCTTTAACCCTGGCTTCTCGAGACATTAATGTGTCATATCATGGTAACTTTTCATAAAATTTGAATATCATGTAATATAATTGGATCATTTATATAATATAATAAGAGATATTGAATAAGTAAATTAGAGCATTCAAAGAGGTCGAAATATTATGTATTAAAATCATGTTAATTATGCATTAATAACATTGACTGACATAATTATGTGAAGATTTATAATAATAGTCTAAAAAATCATGGTAACATTAGTCTTAGACCGCTTAAACGGGTCGGACTAATCGGTATATAACCGACCAAAATCCGGAACGGTACAGTTATAAAGAGAGATAAATGAGAAAAATGGATTCAAACAAATAAAAAGTTAAAAAATCTTTAAATTATTTTTATCATAAAAATTCTTTAAAATATTTTCAATTAAAGAATAGTTTTTAAAAATTATATAACTGTACGATTTTAAAGGTTTGTGTCCTAGACGTATTGTTTTGTTTGCTCTTCAAATACATGCATTCTTTCTCATCTTATTTTCTATATAAAAAAATCCATCAGTTTTATTAAAATGTATTATTACACACATAAAGCCACATATGTTTATTCCAATTTTGTAATTATGAAATAGTTCTTGATAAAAAAATATGTTTGGTCTTTCTTCTAAACAGTGCTTGTTGTGTTGTGTTGTGTCAAATCACACGTCCACATTTTCTACTATTAAAGGGGCAACAAACCGTTAATCTTACAATATATAATTTGGAAACAACCAAACAAATTTTTAATGTCAAATTTAATACATGAAAAAGAATATTGTTAAAAAAAAGGATTTATAGTTTGTAATGTTACCAATTCTGTTTCCTCCTTATTTATTTCAAATATCAGCAATTGGTGTAAAGATAAATAATAATAAGAAGAAGAAGAAGAATAAATCACAAATGAGTAATCCTAATTTTCATTTCCAAATTCTAATGTTTATAATAATAAACTAAAATTGTGGGCAGCGTGGCAGCAGAAATTGTAATTCTCACAACGGCGGCTGGAAAAAAAAGTGTTTGAACTAAAAAGTTTGAAAGAACTACAAATTTCAGCATTGAAATGTGAACACGCAAAGTGATTCGCAATTTGATTGCATGAGAGCAACATATTAATTGGACGTATTACCAGAATAATCTTTCTAAACATCATCACTAGCTTAATAGATTCAAATAAATAAATAGTTAGATAAAAGAATAAATAATTTCTCACAAATCCCCTTTTACAGCCCACTGCCATGACTGTTTCCATGGGGAGCCCTTAACCTGCACTGCACCACGTAAACGTCTCAACGAGGAATTTAGTCATAATATGCATGCTCATTGAGTTCCACTTAAACATGTAAGCTGTAACACTCACTAATTACTCATCATAGTCTATGTTCCACTCATTAGTTGCATCCTTTCCCACTCCAAAAACTACATCCAATAGTCAAAAATGTTGTGTCCCCCTAGTATGACTGCTTCAAAGCAACGCCCCTTGACTTGCGTTAGGATTTGGGTTATAAATACTTCCATCATTGCATGCATATGAATATGTAACCCAACATTGCCAACTTTACTCATCATGATCAACATTCCACTTCTCTTGCTCTCTTGTTTCCTATTTCATCATTTTCATGCCATCTCATGCAACACTAACACAGACACAGATGTCCTTCTTTCTTTCAAATCTCAAGTCACTGACCCAAAAAATGCTCTCTCTGGCTGGTCTGCACACTCCAACCACTGCAACTGGCATGGTGTCACATGCACCAAAGTTGGAAATAGGGTCCAATCTCTCAATCTACCAGGACTTTCTCTCTCAGCCAATCTATCTCCTCACCTTTCCAACCTCACTTTCCTTCAATCACTTGACCTTTCCAACAACAAATTTCATGGCCAAATTCCCAAAGACTTTGCCCATCTCTCACTTCTCAGTGTCATTAATTTACCTTCAAACAATCTCAGTGGTACACTTCCACCACAGCTGGGCCATCTCCACCGTCTAAAAATATTGGACTTTTCAGCCAATAAAATCACAGGTCAAATTCCTCAATCATTTGGCAATCTATCTTCTCTTGAGAATCTTTCCTTGGCAAGGAACGGTTTGGAGGGTGAGATTCCAGCTGAACTAGGTAATCTTGCCAATCTTTCCACTCTTCAATTGTCAGAAAACAATTTCTCTGGCAAATTTCCCAGTTCAATCTTCAACATCTCTTCATTAGTCTTTTTATCCGTGACAGGCAACCATCTTACGGGTAAGTTACCACAAAATCTTGGCCTTTTTCTTCCAAATTTAGAAAATCTAATTCTTGCAACCAATATGTTTGAAGGGGTAATTCCGAATTCCATATCCAATGCCTCACATCTTCAAGTGATTGACCTTGCTAACAATAAATTTACTGGACCCATACCTCTATTCTACAACTTAAAAAACCTTACCAAGCTCATTCTAGGTCATAATAATCTCTCTTCCACAACCTCTTTGAATTTTCAGTTCTTTAATTCCCTTAGAAACTCCACCAAGTTGCAGGAACTCCGGATCCATGAAAACCATTTGGCTGGGGAGCTTCCAAAATCTTTTGCAAATCTGTCATCCAATCTCCAACATTTCTGTATTTCTGATAACTTTTTTATTGGCAAAATTCCTCAAGGAATGTACAAATTCCAAAATCTCATATCCTTTTCTTTTGAAATCAATTATTTCGCTGGAGTGTTACCACAAGAATTAGGGGCACTAAATAATCTACAGAATCTTGCGATATACAGAAACAGATTCTCTGGGGAAATTCCAGACATTTTTGGCAATCTCACAAATTTGAATACCCTTGCAATGGGAAATAACCAGCTCTCCGGTAGAATTCACCAAAGTATTGGACAATGCACGAGATTAAGTATTCTTGACTTGGGAATGAATAGACTTGGTGGGACCATACCGAAGGAGATTTTTCAGCCTTCTGGCTTAAGAATCTTGTATTTAGAAGGAAACTCTTTGCAGGGTCCGCTTCCTCCAAAGGTCGGCACCATGAAACAGCTTGAGACCATGGATATTTCTGACAACGAGATGTCAGGGAACATTCCTGTGGAAATAGGGGAGTGTTTTGGCTTGAAGTGGCTAATGATGGCAAGAAACAAATTCAATGGTTCAATCCCAACTAAAATTGGGAATTTAGCATCCCTTGAGACTTTGGATTTATCATTAAACACTCTCACTGGTTCTATTCCTGAAAGTTTAGAAAAGCTCGAGTATATACAGATATTAAATTTGTCTTTCAACCATTTGGAAGGGGAGGTTCCTGTGAAAGGTCTTTTTACGAACTTTAGCAAATTTGATCTTCAAGGTAACAATCAACTCTGTAGCCTTAACAAGGAAATTGTCCAGAATTTTGGAGTACCCGTGTGTGTTGCTGTCAAAACGAAAAGAAGGATTTTACTCCCTATCATACTTGCAGTTGTTGGTGCTATTGCTTTGTTCATTTCAACGCTCTTTGTATTTTGGACAATGATGTCTAGAGAGAAGAAAAGAAAAGAGGGGAAAACTAGTGTGTCATCTGCCCCTCTTAAAGGGTTGCCTCAAAATATAACTTACGGTGACATTCGGATAGCTACAGACAATTTTGCAGCTGAAAACTTAATTGGAAAAGGAGCTTTTGGCTCTGTGTACAAGGGTGTGTTCAGCTTCAGCGCTGGTGAAACCGCCACCCTTGCTGTCAAAGTCCTCGACCTGCAACAAAGCAAAGCGTCTAAGAATTTCAATGCGGAATGTGAAGCTTTGAAAAATGTTAGGCATCGGAACTTGGTGAAGGTTATCACTTCTTGCTCCAGCCTTGATTATAATGGGGAGGAATTTAAGGCCCTTGTCATGCAATTCATGCCCAATGGAAACTTGGACTTGAAAATACACCCAGGAGATGAAGAGTCAGGATCCATTCTAACCTTGATGCAAAGATTGAGCATTGCCATTGATGTTGCTTCTGCTGTGGACTATTTGCACCATGATTGTGATCCCCCAATAGCTCATTGTGATCTGAAACCTGCCAATGTCCTTCTAGATGAAAACATGACTGCACATGTTGTAGATTTTGGATTGGCAAGGTTTCTGTCTCAAAACACACCAGAGAAGCAGAGTAGCACTCTAGGACTGAAAGGATCAATTGGCTACATTGCCCCGGGTACACATTTAACACTTTGCTTTCTATAAAGAATAATCGAGTTCTTTTTTCTTCTTTTTTTGTAGTTTCCTTTTATTTGCAATTTGTGCATAACTGACATACACGCACTTATATCTGACTCTAACAATAGTAGGGTGATATGTTTCAGAATATGGTTTTGGAAGCAAGGCTTCAACTGAGGGCGATGCGTACAGTTTTGGGATCCTAGTGCTAGAGATGTTCACAGGAAAAAGACCAACTGATGAAATGTTCAAGGAAGGATTAAGCCTCAGGGAATTTGTCTCAGGTATGGATGAGAATGAAGTAGTGATGATTGGTGGTGATAGAAGGCTGATTGAGGATTATGGATATTCAACACAAAGCTCAAACAGTGATGATCATAGCAGTGGCTTTGGCAGCAACACACATTGGATGTGTAAAGCTGAGAAGTGCATCACTGATGTGATAAGAGTTGGTCTGAGTTGCACAGCTGATCAACCCAAAGAACGATGGAACATCAGAGAGGCCTTATCAAAATTGCAAGCTATTAACCACTCTATGCTGCCTTTTTTGAAGTAGGCCTCCAGCCCAGATGCAATCACCATAGCAAGTCAGTGATGTGGCCCAAAAAATAATATTTAGCAGAGTTAGATACATAAGTATTTAATGAATGACAATAATTACTCAGATTCTAAGTTTGAGTTAAGTTTGAAGTTAACTTTTTAATAATATGTTACTACCTCTTTAAAATGAATTATATTTTTGTGTGACTCTCAACGTTAACAATAATTAAGTTATTAAGGAACTTGAGGCTTTAAAAAGATGAATTAAAGATTTTGAGTGAAATTATAAAGCTGTAAAAAAAGTGAAGCATGACTTAAAAAACGAATCGCAGTGCATATGACTTGCACAAGTAGAGGAGTACTTCTAATAACTGGTTTTGAATTTTAGGTTAGTTTTCATATTTAAGACTTCAATTAAAACACCTACTTGTGTTAGTAATTTTCTACCTGTATAATATAAGGGATCGGGTTGGAAAAATATGGGTTTTGTGAATTTAACTTTATTTTGAATAAGAAATTTTGTATTTTTTTACATGGAACTGAGAGCTTTTTTTTCTTTCAGAAATTGTTAAGTTTCATTAGAATGATCTTAAAAATTGTTGAATTTGTGATTACAATAATTGAGTTAAATTTAGATGTTACGTAAGTATTATACATTCAATTTAATTTAGATGTAGCTATAACTTGGTTTTAATTTGAGTTTCATATTTTAAATACATTGTGATAGAGATGATAATGTTATATTAATTGAATTAATTAGATGAGTGTATTACGCATACTAGACCAAAAAAAAAAGGCATTATAGATAGGTTGGAGAATAGTCAATGCAGAGAAGGTGATAAAATTTCACTTTCTACATGTAGTTAGAAAGTATCTGAAGTAAAATCCTTAACACACATGGATTAAAGCTAACAAAGCTTACATGGCAAAAAAGTTCACATAAAAAAAATTATAGGTTAAAATATCCACAAAACCCTATGAATCACGACCAACCAATGAGCCAATATTTTTTAAAATGAAAAAATCTTAAAAAATGAGAATTTCAAAAATCATTTACTTAAAAAAATACACAGAAAAGTTAATTTGTTTCAAATTTTAACAATTCACAATATAAGTTTAAATAGGTAATATTGGCATCATAATCAAACATTACTTAATTACAAGTCTCAAAATCACAACAAAGAAAAACTTGTATTTCCAAAAGGTGAAAAAGAAAACATAAACCCAAATATTGATATTATCTTCATATTTTTATATAATAATAAAAATTAAAAAGCAGATGTAATAATATTAAATGAAATTATAAATATTAAGATTGAAGATAAACTAAAAGGTCGTTTTTAACTTTCCCAAATTATTTTACTCTTTATAGAAAATTTTAAACAATTTTGAATTAATTGAATAAACACACAGTTCTGTTAAAATTATTTACCTAAATTCTAAAATAAAATTATGTAAAAAAATTTGTTTGACTAAAATAACGTAGTATTTTCATAAATTTATAATAATCGATAAAAACTATAACCTTCTTTACATAAAATATTAAATGATAATTATTTTTCCCAAACATTATAAGTTTCAAAACTAGAACTAGAAAGCAAATAATGTTATTCAATTTGTAAGAGACTTAATTGACCAAGAATATAATATAAATATTAAGAATTTAGTTAGAGACTAAATTATAATTATTAAAAGCTTCAGAGACTAATTTACAAATAATAAAAATTAAAAATTAGTGTAAAATATTTAAAAGAAAATAGAAACTTATATACAATTACAAAAAGTATTTGTAGATCAAATCCATTTTTATTTTTTTTCTAACCCATTTTATGTAGAGATTTTGAAGTATCAAAACCTTTTTCCACCTACTCATTTAGCAAATCAATAAAAATGAACTTATTTTAAGAATAAACTAAAATTAAACGTAGATCATAAGTCAAATCGGCAAGTCTACCTACAACCCGTATTCTTCTCAGAATTATTTATAATTGTTTAGATAAATAGGAATTTACAATCTCTAAAAGGAAAAGGTACTCTCGAGAGAATGCAAATTTTTTTACACATGACAAAAAATTGGTAAAAATTCCCTTGAGATAAAAATGGATATCTATGTAGTTATTAAGAACAATTTAAAGGATTTTTTTTTCTTTAAATGATAGATGAATATCATCATATCATCCATTCCATTTACTTAACTATTATTTTATTAATATTATATGCTTACAGAAAATCTATATTTTGGCGCATTTTCATTTAAATTTAAATTTTAAAGAGGGTATTTCTTTCAGATACCTTTGAATTTTGAAAAATAAATGACAAAAAGATCATAAATTTGTAAATCTTTTATTTATTTATAAGAAATGTCAGCAGTTAAAAAAATTTTAAAACTTTTTAATTTATAAATTCACAGTTACGTTTGCAATACCTATATGTCCAGAATCATAAAAGCTAACCTCTTACAATAGAATATTCCTAGTAATGTATTGCAAACAATGACAAAAGTAATTTAATATGTAAAAAAGGTGAATATAACATTTTTCGAACAATTAAGAAATGTAGTTTAACTTATAAGAGATGTTAATGTGGCACTTTTAAACGACTGGTTAAAATTGATAGAGAAATTTATGAACAATATTTTTGTTAGAGATAAGATGTGGAGGCACATGGAAGACCAGAAATAAAATGAGTAGAAAAATGGTGGTGCTTGATATTTTGGAAGGGTGAAGGGTTGAAGAGGTAGGTGGTTGACATAGTCAAAGTTGGATTTATGTTTTTTCCGACAAGTTGGGTCAGGAGGGAAGGACCCCACAAGAAACAACCGCATGGCATTGATTCATAGAGTGGGTGGTAGAGATAAGTAACATCATGACGTTTCCATGAACGAAGAATTTAAAGCTGCAAGGAGTCCTCATCACATAAGCAGAAACACAGGTTGTTCACCAGAGGTTTTTCAGTATATAACAAACCGTCCTCAACAATAGGACTCAGGGCCTATAGCTACCCGAATGGACAGCACAGTTATCCAAATATGCAAGATTACATAATAACAATAATATTAGCCCATTTCAAATCAACACTAGAGTAGGAAATGCTAATTAATTTACATTTGGTTGAAACCTGAGCAAGGTCATCTCAGAATTGGCCCTTGATGATGCAACCGTTGGGCTGCTATTACTACTGCTATCGGACAATGAAACAAGCGTTTTCTGCAACACCCCAGATGGAGATGACACCATTGTTCCCAGAGGACTGTTAGATTCAACATGTGTAGTGGCTGGTGAGGGTGTGTTGGAGGTTGCTTCGTTGGTGGTAGTGTTGGTGGTGGCAGTGACTGTGCTTGACCTAAGAACTTCAGCTAGAGGACCCCCAAGCGTTGAAGCCACCCAAGGTGCTGGGTTGAGCCAGTTTGAGAGAGAGATTTTGGTATCAGTGTGTGTGTTTGCAATAGACTCCATTAGGCCCAACCCTATGTTAACATTACCTAAATCTTCATTCACAGCACCACCCCCCTTTGATAGATCAAGAGAAGAAAGGGATAATTTACCAACTGATACAGCAGAGTTCTTGTTGTTGGTGGTGGTGGTGGAGGCGGCATTGTTTTCAACAGTTTCTGTGTTGGACCAAGCATCAATGAAACCCCTTGTCTTCTCTGGTTGGAGATTTTCCATGGGGGCAATCAGAGAATTCATGAAAGGATGGCGTCTGTGTTGCTGATCCAGTCCAGTGCTGTATAGTGCAAATGAATTAAGATACTGAGACTGGGTGTTATTACAACAACTCTCGCTGCTCAGTCCTACTTTGTTATGCATCAGAGACTGCCATTCTGAGTCAGCACCCAGGGAAATAGGATCTCCATTCAGCATCCACTCCAAACCCCTATTACATTCAATTCACTGGATCAGTAACAGAGTACCCAAGTTATAACAACAACATAACACCCAAAAATAGAAAAGCATTCCCTCGGCTACTCTATAGTAAACTAGACATAAAATGACCAACTTTTAGCACAAATAACCAATACTTCAAATTTTCAATAGAGTTTAATTAGAATCGAAGTAAAACAAAATGTATAAGGCCTTGAAAATTTTTCAGTTATGATGTATTGTTCTTTATGTTTATTACTAAAGAAACAAAAGATCCGAGAAGGGAAGAAGAATTGAAATCAGAACCCAAACCGAGAAATAAAGACATAGTGAGTTCAAACTTGGAACTCACCTGGGCTCCTTATTTGCAGAAACAGAAGCCATGGAGTCAAAATTTGCAGCTTTGAGACTAAAGTTAGCAAGAGAGAGGGGAGATTCAAGGTATGGAGGAGTGGTGGAAGAGCCAAGAAAATAGGGTGAAGATCCATGTTTTCTAGATGTGGGGTTAGAAATAGCCACGGTAACATCAGGTATAGAAGGAAAAGGATTAGACTCATGGCGAGGCCTCTTGATTTGGTGGCTATTGTTGTTGATGCTAGTGGGAGTGGTGGTCTTGGTGTTAACTTCCACAGGCTTTCTTGAACGGGGACGCCCTCTATGCATATGGCGCTCGCAGTACTTGTGATTTGGAGCCACATCTCTTGAACATCTCCATTTTTTGCCATCTGTTCTTCTACACCTACCTGGCTCCGGGTCAGTGCTACTAGCCAACCTTAGATTGAAACCACCATCCACTGTGAAAATAAAAATAAAATTAAAAACAAAAGGTAATGCAAAGTTCAAGAAACAGTGAAAGCAAGCCCCCATGATATGAAAAGGGCCACTGTGATTTGAACAAAAAAAAGGTGAAGTCTTTGAGACAAATACAAACAGTGGTCGAGAGAGGGCAGGCAAAGAAAGACACAACAAAGACACAAACTTTAGATGGGAATGGGCTCAAAAGGCAGAAAAGGCACGGGAACATAGTGTTGTCTTGTGTTTGTGCGTGAACTATGAGAATGAGAGTAGAAAAATAAGAAGTTAAGACACACGAGAAAGCAAAGGGTCATTCATACTGCAGGCAGAGCGAGAAGAGGATGTGAGTGAAGTATGGATGAGGAGATCAGGTGGAACAGGAACAGAAGCCATCATGTACTTGTATATCATGGCTTGTCTTTCAAGCTCCCTCCATTGTGCACTTGTGAAAGGAAACCCCAACGAAGCCGCCATCCCACCTGCTGTAACACAACCAAGACACAACACAAGTATGTTCAGAGTCTTAGACAGGACAGAAACCCCAACGCGCACACACACTCTCTCTCTTTTGACCCACCTTTACTTTCTTTTTATTCTAGTAAAAAGATGCAATCTTTGAGATGTATTAGTGAGAAAGATGCAATGAATCCGAAGCTTAGCACACACAGCAGTGAGGGGAAGAAAGTAATTAAAACACAAACCTGAGGGTTTGAAGGTAGAAGAGGTGGTGGTGGGAGAAGTATAGGGAGAAATGTCAAAAGGCTGCAAAGTCCTTACAGGTGCAGGAGCAGCACAGCCACCATCAATAGCAGGAGCGAGAACAGAAGCTCCACTAACAAGGTTTATATGATTAGTAAAAGACATGTAAGCCGTGGGACCATCGCCATCACCAGCACAGGAATCATTATCAAAGGGTGATGACAATGGACGGTGGTGATGATTATGATGCGCCATCATCGTCATCTTATTATGGAATAATGCTTCAGGGCTCTGCAGTTTCACATCCAACCCAACAACGCTACCACCGCTGTTGTTGCTGCTGGTGCTTCTTTTTCTCGTGTGGGAAACACCAAATTCACCCATTACACATACGATACGATGGTCAAGTTAAGTTAAAATTAAATTAAAAGCAAGCAGTTTTGCTGAAAATCGGGAACCACTTTGGTATGAAGGAAAAAAAGAAGAATAAGAAAAGCACCTTTTCAGGTAAGGGAGGAAAGTGCTGTTTATGGCATTGGGATGTCTTGTGTTGGGCTGTGTCTATCTATCTATCTAAACAGTAAATGATAGAGTGAAGATAATAAAAAGAAATAAAAAAATGGTATCCCTCTAGTGCCAGGTGTTGTAATGGAGAAAGAGTGAGGTTGATGTGGGATTTATGATTGAGTTATGGGTTGCCGCCATTCTCGGCCTTTGCTTTGCTTCCATGCTTCCAACATTCGCACCACACGCTAGCAGACAAATTAGTAAAAAGGTGACCCGTTTTTGTTTCTTTCTTTTCACCCTTTCTCTCTCTTTCTTGTCCGTTTATAAGTTTTTATCTATCATCATTATTGTGGTATCTATCCCTTTCTGCATGTATGGCTAGACCCCGCTGGAGATACTCTTATCTCTCATCGAGTTTAATGGGAACCAAGGAACCACACAACAAGATATCCCCACTCTCTCCCTACCCTATAACGCCCACCATGCACTCATTCCCTGTCCTCTCCACTCTCTTAATTCTCTTCAAAATTCATTTTCATCTTTATCTCTACCACCACGTTTATTCAAATAACACACCAACTCAATAAATCTCACTTTCCATATTTTACTCATCAAACTCTTTTTGGGGAAGTCGCAACCTTTTGTTTTCCCCGTATATACTAGCCAGTTCCCGTTAACACCTCCCCTGCACCACACTGAAGAAGCACGAGTAAATTCTAAAGTCACGGTTCTACTACATTCCAATTCCCAATACGTGTAAGAACAATTCCATAATCAACATTTTCATTAAAAAAATATGCATATCAATAATCAAGGTTGCTGGGAGATCATTCTTCGAGATTCTTGCTACAAGTGTCATCGTCCCTCCTATACCCTAATAAACATTTTCGTCTTGCTAGCTCAACTCTATGTCTAATGTTTGACTTCTGAATTTATTATTTTCTTCCTCAAACACTTGCTATAGCATGGTGACGTGGGACACCCACATGGGTATTCATGAAATCAAACAGAATTATATTGGTACACAAAACTTTATATAATAAAGAAAAATGAAAAAAGTATGGCTGTACTTACAAGTTATGAGAACGAAAGTCCGAATCGGTGAGCACGAGAGGAATTTGAGTTTTGTTTTTCTTTATTTATTTCAAATTACTGTTTGAAATATGTGTTAAAGAATTCAATATTAATAATACTAGTGGTAATTGAATAGTGTGATGACCCCATTCAGGTAGGTATGAGATAAAGTGAAGGAAGGCGAAGTGCCCTGTTTGTGTTGATCTTTAAAATGAAAAGTACTTGTCCTAATTTGGGGCACCAAATTTTGTTAAAATAGTTGAGGTTCTTGAGGGGCTTGTTTGGCCATACTTGATAAAAAAGTGAAGGAGGGCCTAATAAATTATCCTCCAGCGTCAGGTTTGTGAAACTAAATCTTTAATGTTGTCAGTGGCATTTCATCGAACAGGTTGCCCCACGCATCACCCTCCCCTCATGTTCGCCCCCGCTCTAACCATACTTCACTGGCCCCCCCAAACTTAACTTTTTATTTACCTTCTAACCAATCTTCACTTCACTCTTCTTCCTCAAAAATTACGTACAATTGTCAAATCCATATAACAAAAATAATAATAATTTTTTATATTTAAATGTCTTTAATCTTCCTAAAACAACACAGTTTTTTATTTTAATCCCTGTCAATTTTTCATTTATTTTATTCCCTCTCAAATTTAAATTCAACGACTTTAGTATCTCGAAATCTTCAAAATTTTCACATAACTCGAACATGGCAAAATTTCCCCAATTCTGTTCCCTACTTTGTTTTCACTAAATATGGTAGTCTATGTGTGATGTGAGTTAAGATGAATTAAAATCTCCAACGCTAACAATTAGATTCATCTTAGTTGGTGGAGATTTTATGATGAGTAAATATGAGGATTGTTCCCATCAACAAATGCAAATTATATGAAAGTTGTAACTTCTTTCATATTTTATTTGTCTTACATAAAACACTAATTTTAGTCTCTTTAAGTATATAAAATAATCAGTTTTGCTCATTTTATTATTAACCTGTGTTGGTGATCTTCTTTAATCCCGTAACATAGAGAATAAATTTATCTTATTCCCTCTTGTCTCCAATGTAAGAAAAAAGGAACTCCTCTGCATTGATTTCAAACATTTTAAATGTAAGAAATTCCAACCTTCTTTAATTATACAATATCTAAATTTTCATTTGTTTAATTAGAGTTTTCTTTCGAATATTTTCCTTTCTTAATTAATATCAAATTTCATTAAGGTAGTCCGAGAAAAATATTTAATTAAGTATTGTAATTAAATTGATGTTAACTGACTTTTTAGTTTAGGTGAATTTTAAGCATGACATCATGGATACCAAAATATACATATTCAAAATGGTTAAATGGTTCTACATTTGAAATAGATTAATTGTGAGTTGAGATTTTGGTTAAAAAATTAAATTAAGTTGAAATTAATTAGAGTTAAAAAATAATTTATTATAATTTTAAGTTAATTTGAGCTTGGGGTAAATTTTGTTTCTAATAAAATTTAACTGAATTTCACAACAAAAAAAAACATTATCAAACATGTTAATAGAAATATTTAATAAAAATTGAAAATCAATTTAAGTACACGGTGTAAAATTTAATCATTCTCTTCCTAATCATAAAAGGCATAAGAGTATATATTCAAAATAACAGATGGAAGTGATATGTAATATACATTTACACTAATGCTTTCTTTGAATTAGGTATTGATTAGGTATTGGATTTGAAGAGAAAACATGAGAAAAGTGAAATTGTTTTAATTAAGCTAAATAGGATAGAAAGTGAATAAAAGTATGTGAGTAATTTAATAGATATAATAATTTTTTAAAAATTATAAATAATATATATAATAACTAATTTACTTATATTATTATAATATAAATATAAATATAAATAAATTAATAATATAATTTTTTAACATTAATTCCTCGCAATCTTCGCATATTTACGAAGAAAGAAGTTTAAAGTTCTTTTACTTTGTTTTCTACATTTTATTAATTTTTTATTCCTTGATTTTTCAAATTTTTTTGCACTTTTCTTAACATAAATTCCTACCCTAAAAGAGATGGAAATGAGCATACATATCTACACGTCTATTTAAGTGTGTAAAAATGAAACAATTGAGTTACTCTTTATCACAATTTATTTTCATATGATCCTATGATTAAATGAAGTTGTTTTTCATTAGACTACAAATAAATTAAGGATGAGAAGTAATTCTCTTTCAGTTTTTTTTTTTGGGAATATCAACTTCCTTTGTTTTGAAAAAAAAAATTATCCGGTTAAGAAATACTGAAAGATATGAGATTTTTCCTAATATAGCACTATTTATATTTTTATTTCCCCATCTAGCACCATTTTGTTTTTATTTCCCTATCTAGCACTCTTTTGTTTTTATTTTTCTATCTAGCACCATTTTAAAAGTAAAAAAACAAATTAATTAAAAAATTGATAATTTTAATTTTGAATGCATTAAAAATAAATGTATTGGTTGTAAAAAAAAATATTTTTAACATTTAAAATAGTTAGAAATATAATTAATGAATAAAGAAATGAGTTTTTAAAAAATAAAAATAAAAAAGTAATAAATTAAAAATGTTTTGTTTAAAATTCAAATTTTTTTAAGAATGAAGAAAATAAAAAAAATTAAACCCTACAACAACATAAAAGTTGAATCTATAAACATAAATTAGTATTTATTTTCATTATTGTTGAAGATGTAATCATGTTAATTTCATTAAAAAATATAATTATAAAAAAATCAAAGTCAATTAGTATTAATTAGTAGTGGACAAATATAATATTGAAGTGTCTACCCTAAATGCAAAATCCTAAAAACGAAAAAAAAAACCAATGCAAATGCTACACTTAATGCTTAAAAATGATTGATAATGTGGAAACGATTGATGGCATCTTGAGCTTCTTCCTTGGTGTTGAACTATTGCCCAACAAAAAGTGTCCTTGGAGGATACACTACTGTGTAGCGATCAAAGACATTACCAAATGTTGGGTCATACATAGGTGGTTCAGGTGGAAAGTGCAAAAAATACTCTGGTGGGACATAGGATGAGTTATGTTCTTGTTGTTGATTGTTTGTATGGTGTGCATGTGGTTCTTCTAGCTCCTCATCATCAGCACCTGCAAGTATTTCGTCTTCATCCTCACTAAGAAGATCAAAGACTTCATCGGGAAGACCCACAACCCCATGCTCTTATGGTGGTTCTTGAGGGAGTTGTAGATTTTCATGTTCGCCTAGACTGATATACGAACCACTTCATAGTTGGGTATATGACTGCATGTCTTTTTACCATTCCCTAAGATGTTGATGGGTGGGTTCATTCATATCTAATGAGAAAGGGTGTGGTGCTTCTTGGGACAATAGTTGTGATAGGTAGTGGTATGAAGGTTGAACTTCTTGCGATGGTTCAAAATGAATGTTTAGTGAAGGAGAGGAGTGTGTGGGTTGACATTGTGTTGATGAAGATGCAAACCTCTCAAATGTGACGTACACTTCAGGTCTGGTTTGTAGTTGAATGGAGTCATAGATGCCAAAGAACGCCTCAACATCATCATCCTCGGTCATCTCGATGACAGTATAATGTCTTATCCCTCCACTAAGTCTAGTCGGGTAGCGAAAGTGAATTGTTGCAACCCTTTCTTCTGCTTCCCTATGCAATTTTCCAAGGATGACTTCTTTCATTCTTTGTAGGGTCATTCCCCTTTTGATAGCAACAACTTTTGGTGTCATAGAATTGAATGTACATCCTTCAATGGGACATTCTTTCACTGATCCATCATAGTTAACAATGACATATAATGAAGCCATTTGTTGACAACAAACAAAATGTTGGGTGGGTAATACAAAAGAAAAGATGGAGAAATCAAAGATATTGGGTGTGACATACTTATTTAGTATCGTCTTATATCTCTTATATTTTATATTGTTTTTATTTTTTTTATATCTTTTATCTTTATCTTATTTTGTTTTGCCTTTATTTTATATCTTTTATTTTTTAGTTATTATTTTTTTCTATCATTCTTTATTTATTTCTCTTTTTTTTATTGTTGTTGTTTTTATTTTCTATATTTATATTATTTTTGCATTTTTTTTCTTCTCATTTTTAAGCATTAAGTGTAGCATTTGTATTAGTTTTTTTCTTTTTTAGGATTTTGCATTTAGGGTAGACACTTCAATATTATAGTGTCCACTACTAATTAATATTAATTGATTTTGGTTTTTTTATAATTATATCCTGTATTTTTTACTTGAAATTAACATGATTACATCATCAATAATAATAAAAGTAAATACTAATTTATGTTTATAGATTCAACTTTTATGTTGTTGTAGGGTTTAATTTTTTATTTTCTTCATTCTTAAAAAAATTGAATTTTAAACTAAAATTTTTTAATTTTTTAATTTTATTTTGTAAAAACTCATTTCTTTATTTATTAATTATATTTCTAACTATTTTAAACATTAGAAATATTTATTTTTAATGCATTCAAAATTAAAATTATCAATTTTTTAATTCATTTCATTATTTTTTATTTATTTTTGAAATGGTACTAGATAGAGAAATAAAAAATAAAAGGATGCTAAATAGGAAAATAAAAACAAAAGGGTGCTAGATAGAAAAATAAAAACAAAAAGAGGTGCTAGATAGGAAAATAAAAAATAAAAATGTGCTAGATGGGGAAATAAAAGTGTAAATGGTGGTAGATAGGAAATTCAGTCGAAAGATGTAATATTTAGTAAGAAATTTAACCATTCTGAAAATAATATATATTATATATAATATATAATATATATAATATTAATATATTTATATATAAAAACAATTGAAGGAGTATAAATGAAAACATTTTACACGTGTTAGTGTCATAAAATTTTGAAAAAAAACTTAAAAAAACTAAAATGGATTTTTAAGAAAAGGAAAAAAAAAAAAACATTGTCCATTCTATGGATGACGTGTGACTCTTCCTATGTACACATCGCGTATCTCACCTAGCAATCGATGTGTGCCCCGCTTAAAATTAAATCCCTCCACATCTCTCATTTCCCACATAAACGCCTCTCCCTCTACCTTTTCACTACCCAAATTGTACACTTTCTCTTCCTCTCTCTCATTCCCCTCACACTTCTCAAACCCTCCCCATCTCTCATTTTCCATACACATGCGTCTCACACTCACAAACGCTACCTCTCTCACTTACCAACAATTTCATGCTTCTATCACTCCGAAACCCTATGGTGCACCATCTTTTGTTTCAAGGTCTGCTGAAATAGTGTTACAATAGAGTTTTCCTCTCTTTAAAGACGTACATTACTTTCCACTCTTTGAAACCCTACTTTCCAAACTCTAATGTGCGACACATTGTCATTACCTTGCGAAACCAATGCAAGCATTTGGTATTGAGGTTGTTGTTTGACTCCAATAATCACAAAAAACGAAAGGATTTGGACCTTGGGAAGAGAATCAATGAGATTTGAATCTCTCAATCATTCAAATTCAAATTGTAACTTTTAAAACACATATTTTCTTGCGATGTGATGTTGCTTATGGCTTAAAGTACAATTTAAACTTTATTTATGTTATTTTTATTATGACTTTTTTTTGGCTAAAGAATGATCTTTTACCCAATTAGGATTTACAGTATTCATTTATATGACTTAAAAGGGTGTTTTCTTTTAAAAAAAAAAAATCTTTAACATGTATTCTTTATTATCTTCTTTTTACGGCTTCAAGTTAATCTATTTTGAACAAATTATTGAACTTTAAACATATTAATACAAAATAAGTTAAACATGGAGTGATTGATACAAAATAATATTGAAAATATTTATCTTTTTCTATAAATAAAATTTATAAGTTATTTATGGATATAATGATTGACTTCAAGTTTTATATTAAAATCATAATTATAAATGTATTAGAAATCAAAATATTATTATTAATTTATATAATGTTTATATTTTGATATAGTTTAGTTACTTAAGCATACAATAATTTTTTAAAAAAATTAACTTATAAATTATGTATAAAACACTTAATAAGCAAATTTACAAATTTAAGTATATAACAAGATTAAATAATACATAAAACAACTATGATATTTTTTATTTTTTATAAAATTTATTCCATACCTTAAATCATTTTTATATTTTAATTATATTTAGAAAAATAATTTTTATTAATAGTAATATGGTTCTTTATAATTCTCTTCATTTAATGAGGTGTAAAACTCATGTTAATACAAAATATTGTAACAAGTCTAATTTAACAAAGTATTTTTTAAATTACGTTAACAAAGATTCAAATATAGTCACAAATTAAAATTAGTGTTAACTCTACATAGAACACTCATTGTTAATGAAATAAAGAAATATATGACTATAAATACTTATAATCATAATCATGTGAGTAGATTTGGAATTTTGTTTTGTTTTGACATTCTTCATATATGACTTGCTATTTAAATATTAATATTTCATCTCCTATCTCAACAATCAATTTTGTATAAAGATGATGATAAAATTGATGTCCTTTTCAACAATCACCAACATATGAACACAATGTGTTTAGCTTTAAGGATAATAAAATCTATGATGAGAGGAAAAACTTATATGCCAATTTTTTAGCAAATTTAATTGGATGTCTCAACAATGACAACATGAATGTTGGCATATGATCCATTGATGCAATCAAAGAAGCAAATGTAGTTGTTTATAAAAATGAATTGAGAATATTATTTATTATGTCATCAACAAAATGTCTAAACTAGGTGTGGTATGAAATTATACTAGGTAGTTAATGTCAAACGCCATTTTATATATATATATATATATATATATATATATATATATATATATATATATATATATATATATATATATATATATGAAAGAAAGAATTTCAATATACCAAGTATTAAATTTAGTAATTATTCAAATTTAAATTTAATTATATAATTGTATGTTTATGTAATAAAATTTTGTTATGTAAATTTGGAAGAAGTCAAATTATGTAATCTCTGTCTTCTACAAGTAAAAAATTATTAATACAAAAATTATTAATGTCAAATGTTTCTTAAAAGATTATAATTGTCTACCCCAACCTCGTCATGTTTTAGATTCATTCCAATTCCAAAATAGGTTATTATTAATGAGTTCAATTATACACTAAAAAAATTATTAAATAAAAATTAATTTTAGAGATAAAAAATAATTATTCACTATAAATTAAATTATATATTATTTTAGAGACTAAAAAAATATTGATATCTAAAGTAATTTATATTATTAATAAATATTTTATAAATTTGTATTTAATTAACTACTAATGTTTTAGCTATCAACTTTAAAATCTAAATAATTGATAGATAAAACTTTTGTAGCTAATTAGATACCAATTTAAAAACTATTTATTAATAATAAAAATTACCTTAGATACCAATAATTTTTTAGTCTTTATAATAGTATCTAATTTAACCGTGTCTTGACTAATTATTATTTTTCTTTAAATTAATTTTTATTTAATAATTTTCTTATAGTAAATCAAATTTTATAAATCTAAAATTAAATTATAATATATGGGCATGACAAGTTATGTTAAATGTCGTTATAATTATTATTGAATGTTTATAATTTAATATATTTGAGAAAGTATATCTTATATATCCATTTTACTATATATAAAGAAGTATAAATGAGTTTAGATTAATATAAAATTGTGTATACATAATATAAATTTATTACTAAATTTTAAAAAATTATGAATTCATCGAAAGATACTAAATGATATAATTTACACCAACGTAATTATATATAATTTACAATCTTGTTGTAAAATTTGTTGGATGTCACTCACAAACCTTACAAAGAAGAAACAAATGTTGAAATATAGTGAGTTACACATATATTATTTATCAACAAGACACGGGAGAAACAATTTAAATAGTAACATAAATGACTTTATCTAAAGAATTAACCTCATTATAAAGATTTTCTTAAAGATGATAACTAAAAAAGAGTAAAAATTTATTTTAGAGAGATGCACTCATATTTCAATAATAAAACACCAAGATATTGTCAAGATAACTCACATTAGATTGTCACAATAAAAAAAGATTAAAAAAAAAAAACAAAGGACAAGTTGATACAGACAAAAGTAAAATAAAAATAAAAGACAAGTTGGTCAAAATTCTTTTCGGAATGTAAAATTGAAAATTCATGAAATGTTATGTAGTAGAATTAAGGAAAAAAGTAGTTTTATTTTAATTTGATATTAGAAGTAACTTTTGTTCAAACTAGTCATTATTCAAAATAATTGTTATTTAAACTAATCATTATTAAAAAATAATATAAATATTTTAAACTATTTTTTTTATAAATATTCTTATATTTATCTCTTAAGAAAAGGGATAAATATCAAACATGAAAGTTATTATATATAAGATATTTTGATGCTTCACTTGATTTTAATCTTTTAAAAGTTTTTAACATTTGATATGATAAGACTAATTAAAACCTATTATTTTAAAATTATAAATATGTTTTAGAGGAGATAATTTTTTAATGGAATAAAATCATAATAGAGAACAAATTTGTCTCTTTTAAATATTTAGTACAACTTTATATATTTAAGAGATGAATTCAAATTTGCTAATAAAACGATATCTACCTCACAAAAATTAATTTACAAGTTTATTACTATGTTAATTATCTAAAGGAATGTTTAAACAATTAAAAGTATATCTAAATATAATCGTGTTGCTATGAAAGTAGTATATTGTTGAAGTAAAACTATATCATTAGTGGTAATATCTACGTCAGTAAATATTAAATTAAATTAAAATGAAAAATAAATTTAAATAAAAGTATCTCTTTATTCATATTTTTCCAAATCTTAGTTTCTCTCATTTGTATAGGTATTATGTTCAAAATACATATTAAGAATAACTGTTCCACCTTATTAGAACTACTCCTTCTCACTTTACTTTTTCTTCCAAAACATATCATCCCCCATAATATCCTAGACGAAAGAAGATAAGGAGATTTGGTTTATTTTAGTTAAAAAAAAAATCAGTTAAGTTAAAGAACATTATAATAATTGTTTAAAGTGAGTTGAGATGGAGGTAAAATTTATTTTGAATTAGATTTTTGTTTAAAAAATATGAAATATATATTTAATGAAGCTGGAAATTGGTAAAAACAGAGCGAAAGAGGTAGACAGCTGTCGAATACAATTACAAACGGTGTGTCACATCACTCACTATCTCCAAACAATTTGCATTTCAAACTACACATTCTCTCTCTCTCTTAACTAATTCAGATTTGCTTTTCTTCCCTACCATTCCCCATTCCCAAACACAGCCTCAATTCCACTCCATGTTCCTTCCATTCCCAAATTTAATCACTTTTCTAAATCCCTAACCCTTTCCTTCACCTCCACACAATCCCAATCCAACATCCAACCTTATTAACATTCAAATCTTCCATTGCCCCAAACGCAACCAACCTTTTCCTTTAATGGAATTCTTATCCTCCTTTATTCTTCATTTATCAACATAATTACACCTAAATTATGATTAATGAGTAAATTAAATTCAATTAGACTCTATTAGTACATACGTCCTAACACCCAAAATCATATCTATAAATAAGAAGCTACCTCTAATAATAAAATAATAAAATTCTGATATCAAAATAGTTAGCACTTTTATTTTTAAAACTGGTAAAAAATCAAAATATCATCATTTACCCATGTCAAAAAGTTCGAAAGAACTACAAAATCAAAGACAAAAACACGTAATCCTCTCTACGATGTAACAAATATACAAAAACTTTTTCTAAAATTAAATTAAAAATTTTAAAATGGATAATTTTTGGAATAGGGTGATTGAAGTTGTGAAAATAAAGCAAATGATGTGAGTTTGTTGTGAGGAAAACGGTTAGAGAATTGTGAAATTTGATTTTGGTGTTTTAAAAATTGGTAAAAGGTGGTTGTAAAGGAGGAAGGATAGGGTTGCAGAGGGAAAAATAGAGGAAGCAAAAAAGAGTAAGTAGGGTATAGGATGGTGGGGATCTCATCTCATCTCATCTCATCTATGCTAAGCTTTTTTGTCCGTTGTTGATTCCAAAGCTACCACCGTCAAGGAAACACCGACTATGCAATGATTTTCTGAAATCAATTATTTCTTCTTTTTCTTTTTGCCTTTTCCTTTTTCATAATTTAGAATTTGCCTTTCTTTTCACTAGGGAGGGACCATTTCCATTTCTATCTTCTTCTCAACATGCAATGGATCTCATAGGACCACACCCACATGGCCCCATCCACACACACCTTTCTTTCTTTCTTTGTTTTCCTAGGAAAATGGATTAATATTCTTTCCCTTCCCAATGTGTGTAACTCTTCAAATCATTTCTTTCCCTTTCTTCTTTCACCTTCTACACATCTTCAACATTATTTTATGCCTCTTTCATTCTAAATATTCCAATTTCTAAAAAAATATAATTACTTTTATTTTATTAAACACTAATTTATGCATAATATAACAACCAAGGAAAGTGTCTCAAAAGTTAATATAGAATACACACATTTTTTGTTAAGAAATAATTTTACATCAATTAAAATTTGAAGTGATGAAGAAAGTGACTCTTGCCACATATAGCTTTTATCGTAATTGCAAAGGCAAATGAATCAATGTGAAAGACAGGCCTATTCTTAAACATAAGCCCTCACCACAAGCTCCCCATAATCGTGGAACCCAAACCCTTGTCTCCACCAAAACACGAGATGAAAATTTAAAACACAAAAATGTAGATCCAAAACGTAAAGTGTGGATAAAAACTCCAAATGCAAATCCAAATCCCAGTATAAATCCAAACAAAAGATCTACACGACAAAAAACACGTTTCAAGTTCTTCAAAACATTCTAAAGAGACAATACAATACCTCTTATGAATAATGCATCTAGCTCATTTGCACAAGTCCCTTGAAGGGACTATGTATGGGAGAAACAAGTTTTATATTACACTTAGATATCTCTATGGTAAAGTCATATATAAATTATAAGTTTAACATCTGATTTTTATAAAATATCTGTTTTAAAATATAGTAATATAACAATAGATTTAAGATCTACATTTTAAATAAATCTTTGAATCATATTAATAAAAAAATATTTTTTTACTTTAAAAACATTTTTTGTTTAAGATAAATATTTTATAATTATAGATGTTTTTAAGTTGAAGTGTCTAAATAATATATCATTAAACAATATCATATAAGATTTTTGTATTGAAGAAAAAATATATATGAAATTTTAAAGATGATGTGATATAGTAGAATCTATAAAAAAAATATTAAGATATTGTGTTACGATGAGTACAAATGGCTACAAAGAAAATGTTTTTTAGGAGGATTTTTTGAGTTCAAATATATTAAAACTCCTTTCCATTGTTAATCCTATATAAAGAATTTAATTATTCACGATGAATATATCTTGGTTTGGTTAGGAAATATTTTCTATTGAATAACTAGTTAACGTAAAATTATCATATAATGTGTAATTAATTATATGACTCAAATTGTAGAAGTTATTTTGTCCATAATCTAACAGTTAACTTACACTTAATTTTATATAAAAAAAACTATTTTTTTATTTTTTCTTTTTTAAAAGGGTTTTATTAGACCATACCAAAAAGACTTAAATGGTTTTGGTATGTGTCTGTGTAATTGTTGTGTTCATAGATGAAACCTATATAGGTAAAATGATCAGTGATTGTTTATGTGTTCATTTAGAAGATGTTTTTTTTTTTTTTATCTACAATTTAGAAGATGATGATGATATGGTATTCCTAAGAATCTTCACCTGATTGATTGCAAAGAAAAATTAGGAATTAACCCTCTTGTTTCACAACTAATTTAATGTCAATTTCAACTTTCAAAATATTTAATTAACAGTGTCCAATAAATAAAACTCTTAGAATTTATCACTCTCCTTTGTTCTCACTTAGTTTGAAGATAAATGCTACAACTTATTCTCAGCTCAAAATTTATTGAAAATTATAAAATTGTGAAGATCTCATTTCTTATAAATCTCAGCTATCAATTTTAATCTATAGTAAAATGAATGCTGAAAAGGTTTAAGAATATGGTAATATCATGTCTATCCAGAATTCCCCATTCTCAATATATATTTTCAACAAGAAACTAGTTCAATACAATTAAAATGGATATTGTAAGGATGGAGAAAATTAGTCTTAAAGTAGAAGTGGTAGAATTAAACTGATACTTGAATATTTTATTATTAAAATAAAAATAGCATATAAATAGAAAATTTAGTTATTTAGGTTTCATTTTAAAACTATCATCTCTCTAGAAGTTTTCTTTTTCCTTTCCTCTCCCTTCTCTCTAAGATTATGATCTCCTTGCTCATCAGTTTGACGATCGAAGTCTGCCATTAGACTCTTGCTAACAAAGACTACAAGACTGCCTAATCAGAATCTCTGATAGAATAAGTTCATTTTTGCTCTTCTTTTATAGTCAAATTTTGAGCTAGATAGGTTTTTCTCAATCTAGGTTTTGCATGTGACTCTTTTATATTTAGGATTAGTCTTTGTTAGCTCAAAGTCCTAGTGATATACTTAGATTTTTTATCAGGACTTTGTGGTGCAGGTTAAGCTACCCTTAAGCTTTTGGTAGGTTTGAAGCTCTTAGTGAGCAACTACTCAAGTTTAGGTAAGAGAAGCTAGTTTAATTTCAAATAGAACCTTAGGTTAGAAGATTTAGATGTGGGGGTGATGTGGTCACCATTTCCAAATTTTGTTTGTAGGATTGATTGTTTATGAGTAATGTAGGGTATTGTTTGAAATAAATTCTGAAAATGTTGATTTTGATATAGATGATTTATGATAGAGGTTTTTGTTTGAATCTGAAAATTTAGTTGATTTGTATAGTTGATATAGTGTAAGTTACTCTTGAAGTGAATGAGTTGTGGAAATTGTTTTTGTTTGACTTTAAATGGTGAAATTAGGTAGATTTTTCTGCATATTTCACTCAGACGAGATAATTCTCGCTCAAGCGAGAATAGAATGAAAAGATGGGGTGCTCTCGGGTTCGTTTTCACCTAAGCGAGAAGGGATCTCGCTTAGGCGAGACTTGAGATGAAATTATGGGTGCTCTCAGATTGAATCTCGTTCAAGCAAGAGAATTTTTGCTTGGGCGAGACCCATTCTCGCCCAAGCAAGTAAATTTTTGCTCAAGCCAAAAAAAAAACTCAAAATTTTTATTTTTGCTTTTGAAAGCCTAGTTTATTATTGCTTATTGTTTTTAAGTGGAAACTCTATATTTTATTTAAAAATATGATTAAAGGAACTTAATTATGTGTTTAAGTGAATTTTGAGATATTTGGATTGTTTTAAAAAGTTTAAAATATGATGTGATTGAATGGTGTATTGATGTCTTACGTGAGGTAGGGAATGATGTGAAAGTGTGATCAAGACATAGTATTTTCGGGAAAGGAAATACCATGTTGAGATTGTTATTATGATGTATTGATTTGTGAGTGTTCTGTAAATTAGAAGATCCTGACTCTAATAATATAATGGAATCATATGGATGAAGTTATTCAGTTGGTGAGAGTCCAAGGAGATTCATTTGACTGAGTTTGAGGTTTGAAAGAACTTATCAGAACAAATCATTCGAATTTACTATGTCATATGAGATGATGAGATATTGAGATGATTATGCACATGACTGTGTGGATTCACAGTGAGTAGTATGACAGGTGTATATCTCTGGATGTTAATTTCAATACACGAATCTTCCAGAAGAAGAATCAAATGTCTGAGTACGTGAGTCAGTAGAAATCTGACAGGAGTAATATAGATGATGAATGTGATAGGCACTTGATGAATTTGTGCAAATTATGAGAATTTGATAGATTATGCTTGTTATTAAAAGTTAAATTTATATTAAAATTCTTAAAAATAGTTAGCCTACCATGTGCTTTGTTTTGTGTTTGTTTTCTTTAATTTGTAATGATTGTGTTAATTTACACGGGAGCAGATGAGGTTGCAGGTGATAGAGCTCCTCAGTGAGAAACCAGATGATGAGATGTTTTTATTTTGAATTCTTTCTTTCTAATACTTTGTGTATATATTAAAATCCCTATGAAGAGGGATATACTTTCAGATACAATATAAGATATTATATAAGTTTATATGTTAATTAGATATTGCATGCATAATATATTATCAAATATGGGTAAAAATAGGGATGTTACATATACAATACATAAGTTTAGAGTTGAACCAGATAACACATACTAGTTTGTAGAGTGAGAAAATCCAAATTCACTATATAAATCTTTGCTAGCAAGAAAGAAAATGGAAATAAGAGGTCATTAAAATATTTAATCACTTGAAAGAGACCACAATGCACACATTTCATAAAAAAAAAAAAAAAAAACTCAATTTGAACATGAGTGAGGCTAATGGTGAGGGAAACTTACCTCTCAACGACGTGTTCGAAGCAAAATCAATGAGAGTGGCAATGAGTTTGATAATGAGGCTGACAATTCACGGTCAAGCTGATGGTGAAGAGTCGTTGTGAGAAACTCAATGTGGATGAGGTTGACGAAAAATGGGTTATAGTAGGTGTGGGTAAGAGCTAGGTTAAACGAAGAAGAGATTTGAAATGACAAAGAAACAAAGGGTTTTTGGAATAGGGTTTCAAAAGATTTTTGTAAATTTTGGGAAATAAGGGAATGAAGATCATAATAGGGTTTGGGAAATCGAAACTTTGACAAAGTGTGGAAAATGAATTTTTTTGGAGGAAAAAAAGAGTAAATTTGATGAAGGAAATGAAAATGCGGGAGTTAAAATATGTTATATTTTATAGGATGACAATTATAAATGTCACACTTTGAATACAAAATATGGCGGTAATTTAAGTATCGTATTTTACCGCTAGTTAAGACAGTTTTTAATAATCATCATATTAAAACTGTCACTATTTATAAGATTTTTTTTTGTAGTATTTCTGAATGTATTTTGTTGGATTTTATGATCTTTTTACCTTAGTTAACATTTGACATTTATGTATCATCTAAAGTTAAATTTCTTTAACTATTTAATGGAGATAAAATACTCTTATTTTTAATTATTCTAAATGTTTCTATTTTAAAAAATTTATTATTATTCTTTATTTGTATTAAGATAATGAAATGTCATTCTACATCAATTTTTTTTCTTCTTCTTCGTTAGGAGAAATGTATATTGAGAAATAAGTTTTAAACCTAATTTATTCTCACAAAATTAACTTATAAAGTGAGATTTGTGTTTATTTATATATTGTGATTTGAACTTATCTCTAATCAATATGAAATCTCCAACATTTTTGTAATGTTTTTACTAGTGGTGATTGTGTTTTTGTTCGTTTATTTTTTTGAAAATCATAAAATCCAGAAAAGAAAAATGAGATACAAAGATGAAGTACAAAACTCAAAAAAAAATTATCTTTACATTAGAAAATGTTGAATCCAACAAATCTTTTTTGTCAAACATTTCGTACACGCTCAAATGGTGAGACTGTTCTCTCAAACATTGTATTTGAAAAAGAATAAAAGCGTTGTGGTTGAAAAGGAGATATAAGGGTATAAATGTGAAGCTGAAATTATTTTGAAAAGTTAAATTTTTTAAAATGATTAAAATTCACTTTTGACAGTTAGTATAGAAGTGAAGGATGAAGGTAAAGAGGTGTAAGGAAATTTGCCATTTTGTGTTATGAAAGTGTGCTTGCTAATTGATCTGATTGTAGAGTTTTTGTATGTGGAAAGGAAGAAGAAAGGCCAAAAATAAAAAAAGGTATTTGAGAATAGTAGAGAGGGTACTACTATAGCAGAGCCTGAATAAGCATTTACTTTAAATTTCCCTCCACGACCCATCTGAAATGGGTTGGACAAGACAATGAATTGTGACAAAACATCATCTTGGCCCCACTCATGTCATTCACTTAATTCAACGGAAGAGTTAAAATGGCCCATTTCCCTTGACTTATTTTGTTGGATTCTTCTATTCAATTTATTCCAACTTTGATTTGGACCTTCCTCTCTACTCTCTACACTACATCTACTTTTAACCACTAAATATATTCTTAGTTCATATACACACAGATCAAGTTAGCAAGAGACACTGGATTGGACTGGGAGTGGACAAATAAAAGGAAAAAGTAAAGTTATTTGAGTAAATTTAAAAAGATTAGTTAATTTAAGTAAAAAATATAATTAATGTGACTGAAAATTTTTATTTGCCTCAAGCTGATCTTATTTGTAATCGGGTAAATAATAATATAACTTTTTATTAGAATAGCATAATAATTTTTTAAATTATTTCTATTTCTATTATATATACTTCTACATTTCGTTCATATGATAAGAGTTAAGATAAGACGTGAAATCTTCAATGGAATTAAGTATAATACAATCTCATAAGATTGGTTTATAAAGTGAGATTTACATCCACTTATATACTATAAAATATTTTTATTTTTAATCGATGTGGGACCTCTAACATTAGTTATAAATAAAACTTCAAAAAATAAATTAATTAACAAAGTGTAGTTATAATTAAGATATGACATTTCTTAATTTAATAATTTCATTTTTATAATAAATAATATTATGATAAATCAATATATTTAATTAACTATGATATAATTTTACTATGCTCCTCGTATATATTTTGTTTTTTACTAAGATAAAATAAATATTTTACAACTCAATATATTAGCTAACTAAAATATTACATGTTCTAATAATACTCAAGTCAATGAAATTGAAAAAATTGTTCCCATATATCAATGTCACGGGTATCGAACGAGTTAATAAAATAGAAAATTATGTTTTAAGGTTTCATCTTTATATTTTTAAATGAATAAATTAATTCTCAAACTTTATTAAATGCGGGACTTTAGTTTTTCATCATATTTTATAATGATAAAAAATATTTACTTAAATATTAAATTTAGGTATAAAAACTAATGTTGGATAAAAAAATTAAAAAATAATTTAATATGTTTTTAACAAGTAAAAGTAGTATTTAATCAATTTAAAACAAAGGAGTGAAGAATTGTTCTTTCACGGATTTTTATTGTAGTAATGCAATGACTTTAGTCAAATCTCGACACTGTTGGAACAATGTAGTTGATGGCTGTTGTACAAGGTAAGGGAGCCTCATAATAACCTCTATCTAATGATTCTGAAATAATATTATGTGCATGGTCATATGAAATCAAGGGTAAAATGAAGATCACACCAATGTCACTTGTCTTTTCTTTTGGCATTTCTCACTACTTTGCAATAGATTAGAAAGGATGATGGAGCACACACAATTTCTATTTCTTTTTTCATATATCAATGGAAACAAACCACTCACACCAACTTTGATTTGCACCTATCCTTCCTCACCAACACTAACCCTAACCGTGTGTTTGGATGCGGTTGTTGCACTATGCAAGAGGATTTGAAGGTTGAGAAATGTAAGTTATTGTAGCAATTTGGTAAGGAAGATTTGAAAATGAAAATGGAGAGGGAGGAAACACCTTCCTTTGGAGTGTGGTGATTTGTGTGGAAAGGTTGGTCATTAATATCCAATTTCCATTGTGCTCCTACATGGGAATTGAAGGTGAATGGGTGAAGTGAAAGTGAAGAAAGTTGTAGGAGTTGAAAAGGAAAGATTAGACATAAGCTTTGTAAGTTTGAGCTTTGGTTTGGTAGATTCATTTGAATTTTTTAAATAAATGCTGGAGTGTATGGTTGAATGATAAGGCGATCCTATGTGGAAATGAAAGAAGCATGAGTGTCGACATAATGCATGCATTTGAAGCACTAGAAACAATGTTTGTGTTCAACAAAAGGGTTATAATTGATTATGTGTGACTCTATAACCCATTTTATCTCATAACATAATTGATTAGATGGTGAACGTAACCGATTATGTTTGTCTTTGTAATCAATTAAACATAACGTAGTTAACTTATTAGAATTTGGACCTTAATCAATTAATCTATTAATGATGATCAACTATAGGCTTAAATTTGGGAAAAAAATGAACATGTGAATGAGCTTTTAGGACAAGAGTTATTATGAAATATGTCAATCAATGGTCATGGTATGCTTACTTTCATATTAACTTAAAAATTAAGAAATTGAACATGATATATACCAACTTTTATTTACAAACATTGTTCTTAATTTCAATTAAAAATATAAAAAAATTAGATATAAAATTTTCATAAATCAATTAATAATACAATTGTATAGTTTATGTTCTCGCCAGTTGACTCGGTGGTCGTTGACTCTGAGATAGATGGGGACTCCTTTCTACTTTGTAGTGGTGGCTCCGTTGGAGCGGAGGGGCCTTACCTGTAATTGCATTCCGACTCTCAAGTCAATACAGGGCAAGAAACATAAAATAACTAAAGTATCTCAAGCCGAGAGTGTATGAGAACTCTAAGCTTGCAAAGAAATGTGTTGGTGTGTGAACCCGTGTTTACCTTGGGCGTTACCCCATTATATAGCTGTTTTTAGGTTACCTGCCACCTGCATGCCCCTGCCCGAGTGCTGCCTCTAGCGAATTTAAGGTTATCTTCCTAGGATTCTAGGGCACAATCTCCCTATAATATCGTGACAACCTTCCTTTCCTAGAGTGCAACTCTCGTGGGCCTATCTCTTTTCTGGAGTGCGTAACTTAAGGAGTGGCTGCTAGGGTTTCAGTGTCTAACCCAGCGCCGCTAGCCCAAACTTATCTAATCACTTAATATCTCACGTGCCTCAAAACCTTCACGTGCCTCTCATGCGTTTCTAAGGATAATTCTATCGTGTTAGAGCCTTACGTCTTGAACATATCCTGCATGCATGGTATATTTGTGAATCTGGTTTCGTGCCTTGACACGTGTAATTCTGTAGACCCTCCTATGGGCCCTACCATGCCGACCTCTCCTATGCCAACCTCTCACTCATGTACCGACATCCGAGGTCTGACCACTACAATTTACATCATAATATTGGTTGTAATTTTTTTTCTTATTCTCAATTTTCTATCCAAATATATAAACACATGTTTCAACCTTCATATATAAACATTTATCTTTATTTTAATTCAACTCTAACAATTTTAAGATAAGGGTATTTCAGTAAATGAATAATAATACAATTAATTTCTTTTTACAATAAAATCACATCAATGTTATCTCCTACAATCTTTTCACTTAAATCCACTCAATTTCAACTTACATTCCCTAAGTCCAAACAAGATAACTTTCCACTCTCTTTGCCTTTCCACTTTTATCCTCTTTCTAACAACATAAAAATGTGCCAATAAACACACTTTTACCTTTTTGGTTTTGGGGTGTGATAGTGGACCCAAGGTTCATGAGCCCATCCAACAAGATAATTTGATATATAAATCTCTCATCTTAAATTTAAAATTGATAGTTGTTCAACGTCTTATTTTCATGTGTTTTACAATTCAATTTGGCAAAGCTCTGTAAGCATGGTAAGGAGCCACGATGAGGGTGGAGGGAACGTCATATGAACAGGGAAACCCCGTGCGAGTTGTAATGTGTTTGCGTTTGAGGAGTTATTGTGAGGGAGGGTGCCCTCTTGAGTTGGAGAACTTGTGTTGGTACAGTGAGCGTAGGATGAGGATCCCAAGTTGTAACAAATTTGGCTATCAAAATGGTGGTTAAACTATTACACTAAATATTCGTT
This sequence comes from Phaseolus lunatus, assembly GCA_013389735.1. Taxonomy (NCBI): domain Eukaryota; kingdom Viridiplantae; phylum Streptophyta; class Magnoliopsida; order Fabales; family Fabaceae; genus Phaseolus; species Phaseolus lunatus. The sequence continues at coordinate 13,772,759 of CM023865.1, read as the reverse complement.
AAGCACAACATAAATTTCATTTTCAAGCTACATGTAGTAAATAGAAACAATAAACAAAACACAAGTTTCATATTTTAAAAAGAAGAAAAAAAGTCACTCAGATATTACTCAATTACCACGTACAACCGCGGCTAAAGCTAAATGCTCATGGCCGAAAAATAATCCAAACTACATTTGGTGAGACACCAGATCCGTACACTTTAGACTAAAATGTCAGTCAGGTGAGGTGCCATAAAATGAGTCAACTTGAACTTATTCCTGAGGAAAGCAAACCAAAAGTCACTTTTCATATTAAGTACACTGAATCAATTTTTTGCAAATGGATGCACAGTCTGAAGTCTATTCTGTTGCTTCAACCTGTTCTGCAGTTTCAGTTTGTTTCAGTTTTTCCAAGGCAGAAATTCGACTTTCTAGTGATTTGTGGAGGTCATTCATCTGGAAAAACAAGGAAAGTTCGTTCATCAAGTGGAGCAGCAGAAGAGTTGTAAAAATTACACTGCCAATTTTCAAACGAAACCTAACTCATTCCTTTCCCATGCAAGATAAGGATGGAGGGAAGAGATGATTGGCAATATGCATGGTATCACTACAAATGTGAGACAAATGTATTACGGATTTATTTTGAAAAACCTCTCAGTAAACACTTGAAAAATATTGAAATAAGAAAATAAAACAAAATAAGTTTTTACTAGCTTATTTATGTATTAATTAGAAGTCAAATTAAAAAAAAAAAAAACTACATCTTTGTGCATACATTAATTTTAACTAATACATATGTTTCTTTTGTTTTTCCTTCCTATCTTTGTTTTCTTAAAAATGTTTATGAAAAAGTTATCCAAACCGGTCATATCTCCAAATAGCACGGAACAATATGGCTAAATTCTATGAGTATACATAATTTGAATTCGAGATTCAAATACAGAAATTCCAAAAAATATTGGCAGCAAAACATATTCCCCCGTAAGAACAACTAGAAAAGAAACCATCTGCACTTTCTAAATTTGACAATAAACAAAAAATTTAAACCATCAGAGAAGAGACATTCATTGGAGAAGACAGCAACTATGATGCTAGTTTGCAGCTCCCATTGCATTCCTCATTCAAGCAAAACTTCCACGTGCCTTCAAAAAGTTATATTGAATACAACCACTGAAGTATTGCATTTAACAGTAACAAGAAATAACAACTAAATTCATTCCTCTATTTAATTTGAAAGCCCTTACAAGCACCACAAAAGAAAATGTAGCCCATTCTAATTATCAACAAACAAGACTAAGTCATAATTGACAAAACCAGTTTGCACATCCAAGAAGGTAAGACAGGAAAACACTTGATGGAAATGCACTAGAGAAGTTGAGGAGGTCTTGCAGAGAACAAAACAACAAAGAATATTTATTCACAAAGTCAGGAAGCAAGACAGAATTTCTTGAGACCCTAAAAATATTTTTAAAAAGGCTAGGGAAGGGAGAAACAGTCAATGTTGGGAGGAAAATACATATAACGGACCTACAACAGCAAGACCAGTCTTTGCATTAAACAAACTAACAAAAAGCAAGCGCAAAATAAATAAAATACATGTAGATATTAGAAGTAAATATATATTGTAGTAACCAGGGCATAAAAAATAATCCTATTAAATATTTCCAACATGTCCAAGTAAGGCTTAGGTTATTACACGAGGCAGCGAGATCCGAATATTGGATATATATTCTATTGTTCATTATGCAAAAATGTAAATATCACCAGCATACCATGACTGCCTCTCAATTATCCAAATACCGATTAAGAGCATACAAACCCAAAACCACCCCTGCTCGGATCGCACAAAGATGTACAGTTAAAATTGAAATTGAACAAAAGATTATCCTAGATGGAATCTAAGCCTTTGTTTGGATGGATGGATAAGAGAAAGATAGTGGGAATAAGTAGAAAATGAAGTTGTTTGAGATAAGTGAAAGAAAGTGAAAATGAGTGAAAAGTGAGACAAGACCCAAACCCAGATTAAAAGAGGAGGGTAGGGGTCTTTATCCTTGCATAGAAGTTGGCAAGGGAGAGGAAGGAAAAAAAGGAGACAAACCAAAACCTCTCCCTTCCATTTTTTGTCTGAATCCATTCAATTCATTCAAAAGCAGGATATGGAAATGAAGCAGCCCGTTTTCCTCTGCACAGTTCTCATTCCATCAATCAAAAGACAAAATACAATCATCTAAAACAATAAGAAACAAATGGGCCCCTTCCCTCCATTTTGTGCCTCAGGATAAGTAGATTAGCTTTAAAACACAGCCACAACACGGCATCGCTACAACCATTGGCGAAAACATTAACATTACAGCAAGAAGGAAACATAATACGAGGAAAACAGAAGCCCCTACCAAATGCAAAATTCTTACATGCATTGTTGGCATTTCTAACCTATTTATCTCAACAATAATCGCCATCAACTCGTTATCGTATCATATCAATTGTGTCCCTCTTTCTAACCAAAATTCAAAAAATGGTAACTAATTACCTCCTAGGAACGCTTTCAATTAACAGCTCACGCAAATGACATGATTAGGGGAACAAAAATACTAAATACAACAGAAATCAACCGAAAAAAAAAATCGAAAACACCAAAGTATTAATAATTTAAAAAAGGGAATCATTGATGAGGATATTTGCGTGTACCTGTTGGGAAAAAGATTGGTGTGCAACCTTGTAATCCCTGTGAAGGATGTAAAGACCCGCAAACGACGCCGTTGCAGCCCCGGTGAAGAACGACGCCAATCTCACTCTCATCACATACCCCATTTTCCCCCAATTTCCTTCTCTCTCTCTCTATTACAGCCTCACAGGTAACAAATAATAACCCCTTTCAAAGATGCTTGCTAAAACGACGCCGAATCAAATCAAACCGCGCGTGTTTACCCGGGCATGAAATAAGAGCGACGTCGTTTTCAATTCCCTACATTAGCAGAGGGATTTTTCTCCTTATTGAACTACCCTTTTAATTAAAAATATAATTTATTTATGTGTTGTGAGAGTAAAAATTCTAAAAATCAGCACGTTTGTCTAATATGTCAAGTTGTCATAGAATGACATTGAGTCTTAAATATTATTCCATTAATTAAAATCACCATAAATAACATTTTATTTAAAAATATATATATAAAGTTAAAAAACATCATAAGAACTTAATGTTGTAAATAATATTTAAAAATATCTTCAATAGCATTGGGAATTTTTTTTTCTTCCAAACACATGTACTTTAAGGCTGATTTGTATTAATTATTTATAAAATTGGAAATAAATTATGTTCTTTTTGTAAGGTGTGAAACCAAATAAAGGGAACATTCATAGTGAGTACCTTAAGGCCCATTAGCATTGGTTTGTTTTTTAGGCCCAGACTTCCTGCACCCGGTTATTTTTTACCTTCACCCAATCAACTTTTTAATTTCTAAAATTACTCTTCATTTTAGAATTCAAAATCTGGAATTAAAAAATATATTTTGGAAAGAAAAATTCAGAATAGATTTTTATATCCCAGAAATTAAATTGCATAATTAAATTAGAAAACCAAAATCTCATTTCGGAAAAGTAATTCTGAAATAAAAAATACATATTTTGAAAAAAAAATTGTTTTCGAATCCAGAAATTTCAAAAAAGGAATTCTAAAATTCATGAAAGTGTTATAGAAATCTAAATATGAAGATGTATTCCAAAATAAAAAATTCAAAATGTATTTTGATCCACATCTCCCTCTTATGTAAAAACTAAAACAACATTTTTATCATTTCAAATAAGATAACGGGTGCAAGTTTAAAAAGATTAGGTGTACGAAGCAATTGCCTTGTTTTTATGAGGAGTTGGATCATATCCCTTCACGAATAGTAGAGGTGCTAGAATATATTGGAATAATTTCTTCCTGTACCGCCTTACCTTATTCCTGCACTTTCTATTGAAGAAGTAAAACTACAAATTTATCCTCATCTTCTCTATTGAGTACCCCACCTTCAACGTGTCTACCTTTGTAACAACCCGATCTTCAACTTGCACCATCACAGCAGTTCTCACCTCTAGCATCACCGTCACAGTAGCCCCATTTCCAATTCCTTCACTGCAGCACCTCTCATGTCAATGTCACTACCGTAACAACTCCTTATTTTTATTGTCTAAGTAAAAAAAATTATATTTTGGATTCTAAAATTTAAAATAAAAAAAAAATTATATTTTGTATTCTAAATTTTAGAATTATTTTAAATTTTAGAATCAGGATACAAATTTATATTTTAAATTATATAATTAAAAATTTTAATTTTGTATTTTAAATTCTATAATTTAAAATATAAAGATATTTTAAATTGTAAAATTTAAAATAAAAAATTTACATTTTGAATTTTGTAAAATTTGAAGTGTGCAATTTCAATATTTTTAAAAATATGGGGTTTCCAAAAGAAACTATGGAGGTGCATGAAGAATTTTCCATATATTGGTTTGTGTTCATTTTGCACAGCATGCAAGCAAAAGGGTTGGTTTTGAAGTAAAAAAAAATGTAAAAAAACAATTTAAAAAAAATTTGTAAAGTCCATGTGTTTATTGCACAGTAAGTTTCACATGCTTGTTAAACAAGTTGATTGTCCAATTCAAAAAGCTAACTACATACACCAAATATGATAATTTTATAATGTCTTAACTAATGTAAAAATCAAATACACACTTAATGCTTGAGAAAAATAAAAGGAGAGAATTTCCTATGCTAGTTTGTGAATTGGAAAATTAGTATGTTTGAGAAAATTATCTTATAATATATTTGGTAAATGATAAATTATTTTTTCACAGATAAATTTCTGACTTATAAACCTTGAGTTCTTAAGTTAGTTTATTAAATTATGATTATTTAAAATTATTCGATAAACTATTTAATAAATATAAAATGTTATGAAAAATATAACTATATAAATATTATTGTATGAATAAAATTTATATTTTTTAGAAATTATATATTATCGTGTAATTATAATTTTAGATTTTTAAAAATAATTAATTTTTTATTAAACTTCTTAGTGCTTATATTTGAAATATATATATATATATATTTGTTTTTTATTTGAAAAAATTATTTTATTTAAACTAGTTAATTTGATGATATAAAATAAAATTTATTTTTATTTATTTTTAAATTTTTAAATCTTTTTAATTTAAACTACATAAAAATTTAAAAAGTACTATAACAAACATTAAAAATAATGTAATAATTAAAATAAATATTTAATATCTTAAATGTTCAAAATCCTATTAAGAAATACTTAAGACAATATATTAAATATTATAAGGAAATGTATTAAAATATAAAGATAGAAATGAAAGAAAATTAAATAATTTACCACTTAGTTGAAGGAACTTGTATTTAAACTATAATACTTTCACATGCCATATCAAACATTTTTGTACTGATGAAACTAACTTATTAGTTAGTTAAATAAGTCAATAGTTTGTTTAATAGTTTTACAATATACATTTTAAGCCTTCAAAGTACAAATGCTAAATGCATCAATAAAAAATTAAACATTATAAAACAAATTGACCCACGTTGAGCACAAGTGAGTACTTTGTTAGGGATGGAGAATCTCTTATTATTTATCTCAGCTTATTTTGCTCCATTATTTTCTTTTTCATCAGATTTTTTTGTAATTTTTTTACCTTTTATATTAACAAAAGAAAAATATATCTATCAAGAAAAAAAAGTTGTGACTTTAGAGACAAGCTTGAAACCTCCTCGTGTGACACATATATATTTTATCAAAATTTATTGAATAATATATTTATATTTCAAATTTAGTATAAAGACTAATTTATAATCTAAAATAATAAATAGTTAAAACATTGATAAGTTATATTATATATAAATTTAGAAATTAATTTATAAATTCTTATTAATAATATAAACTACTTTAAATACCAATAATTTTAATTTATAAAATAATATATAACTTAATTAATATAATAATTAATTATTTTTATCTATAAAATTAGTTTTTATTTAATATTTTTTTTATAGTGATAATGAATCAAACCAAATTTAAAAAGTAAAATAGTTTCACATCAAACAATTCAAATATATTTGAAATTTTTAAAAATTGTAAAACTTTCTATTCAAATACAAATGTAAGAAATTTCAAATTATATTTTAAAAAAATAAAATTTTGAAATTTTTTTACTATTTTATTTCAAATTTATCGTTTTTTTTTTTTGTTGTCTATTCAAGACGATCTTAATTGAAATTAATTGAAATGTCATTGATTTGGTTATGATAAAAATATCATCTTCTCAATATTTTTTTTTTCATTAATGCTATTTCTTTTATATAAGATAGTGTTTTGTTAACATTGAAAGTGTTTCTTACTAATATCAAATACACTTTTGTTATTAAAATTGATATTGTACAAAACACTCATTTATCCAATTCACCCAATTTTTACTCAATCTCACTCCCTAGCATGTAAACTAAGAATTTGTAACTTATTGAATCATATCTCTTTTTTAGTCCACTTTAAAAATAAGACATCATCTTCTACATCTCTTATGTCAATGTTACTTACTTATCAACTAACTTTAATTAAAATTTTATCAAAAAATATTGATGGAACAATTATAGAATAATTTTTTACTAATGCCAATGAAAATATTTTCAAGAAGTCATATTTTTAGTTAATATTGATGAGTTATTGTTCAGATAACACTATTGATATTGTTTATCCATTAAGATAAATAATAATTATTTAATACTCTACATTTGTTAAGATTCTTTTCTATCAATACAACTAGACTTAATGAATGTCAACTTTATTTTTTTAGATAAAATATGTAATAATAATTTATTTTGTCAATGTGCAAAGATTATTTTTTGTATTGACATTAGTATTAGTAGTGCTAGTAATTGTTATATTTAATAATTTTAAAGTTGATGATAATTAAAATATTTTATCAAAATAATAAAATTAATTTTATAATTTGATTTTATCCAAAAAAAAATATTTTAAAATTAAACCATTTAAAATCAAAATAATTCAAATTTAATATAATTAAATTTTGTATAAATTATAAAATTTTGTATCTTTTTTCCAAAATAATTGATCAACTTATAAGCCACATCATATTTCTCCTTTTTACTTGCATGCACAATGTGTAATTTCCTTTTATCATTATCATCATTTAAAAGAAGTAAATATTGCAAAAGAATCTATCATTAAGTCAAGATGACACTTGCATAAATACTTGTACAAAGTCAAAATTATGTTTATCTATAATTTTGATTATATAACTTTAAGTGTGACCTTAGACCTACGCAATAAAGATCAAAATACATCTTTATAAAGTAATTAAAAATTAGGTGAAAAAAAATGTAATATTATTTTTGAATTTTAAAAAATAATAATCTTTTAAAAATATCACAAGAAAAAAAGAGGTGGAGAAGATGATGTATGAACTTTAAATACTTTGTAAGATTGTTTGTGTAAACTTTTTCTTGTTTCGAGATGAGAGTTATGATGCATGGCTTGGAATTAAAAGTCTTCCTCAAATAAAAATTTTTGGTTGGACTTACCTTATAATAAAATATGACCTTCTTTATTGCATATAATTTATTATGTGATAACTTTGTAATTTATATGACCTAGAAATGTGAGCCACTTTACCATTGACAATGCCAATTATTTTTTATTACAATAAAGAGGAATGTAATTATATTTATTAAAATTAAAGTTTCCAGCACTTTTTTTAAGCTTGCATTAAATTAGCTTCACCTCTTTAGTAAATTCCCATGTGTATAGTTGGTGAATAATCTATTAAAAAATAATAACTTTTTTCACTTGTAAATTTCGGTCGTCACTATTATGAATATTTCTAATCTTTTACTTAGTTTAAAGTGATAAAGCAATTTATTTATTTTTTTACAAAAATATTCATATTAGGTATCATTATGAAACTTGATATCTCAGTTAGGTTGACACCTCAAATAACAACAATTATCTGTCACCACATGAAAAAAATATTATTAAAAAAATATAAAAATATAAAAAAATATGAAGACTAGATCAAATCCTATATATTAACAAAACGGTACATAGGTAATTTATACCTATTAATAAAAAAAAACTCTAAGAAAAGACTAGATTGAAGCCTATTGCACCAATGAAAACATTATATATGAATAAAGCCTAAGTTAGCAAGCTTATCAACACATGCATTCCGTTCACGAAAAATGTGAGAAACCCTAAACCTGATAATCCCACAGCAGTTAAGACAAATGTTCCACCTATTACAAAGCATCTAAGGAACATTAGTCTTACACAAATCAAGACAGAATCACATTCAAGCCATAAACTAGTAAGACTCATCTTTTGAGCTTGTTCAATAATACGTATAACTTCATAAAACTCAGTAGAACATCAAGGAAAACAGAGAAACCACCAATAAACTCTTCCATACTCTCATGGAAAATACCATCATAAGTAGCAAGGCTAGGAGAACCCTTAGAAGCACCATCAGTGCTTATTTTAACCCAACCTGTAGAAGGAAACTCTCATCTAACAGGAATAGGAGATAGACTTTATCACTACGAGTATTAATACAATAAAACTTAAGCACATTGAAATCAAATATATCATTTCGCATAAAAATTTTAGACATACCACCCACTAGACAAGTGAGATCTTTAATGATTGAAATGACCCTAGAAACATCAATTTTAACTTGAAATCTAACATAATTCATCGTACTACATATCATCCAAATAGAAAAAGTTAGCACAACAAGTTTAATTAAGTTAACCACAGGACTACCATCACTCTTAATAAAAGAAAAGAGATCATCCACATTAGAGAAATGAGAAGTAAGGAAAATTTGTTGAACCCAACTCCAAATATGCATATCATTAGGACGTTAAAAAAATAAATGGTGAATAGATTCCTCTTACTTTTCACAAAGCGTACACATAGAACATATATGCAAATTTCTATGCTGAAGGTGTTGATCTGTAGGTAGCCGCCCATGAAAAACTTTCCAGAGAACTAGTGTTTTGGAATGAGATATAGATGAAGACCAAATGAGTTTACCCTAGCCACAGGGAATTCCTGGATACAAATAAAATTGTATTGAATGATATAATAAACTTGTCTTTTATAAATCATTGAATGTGGTATGATATTATTGAATGATATGACACACTTCTTGATAATATCCATCATATGTTTGAAATGAAGAGTAAATGAAGTTTTGAAATAACAATTTGGCTTTTCATTTCTTAGTTTTCTTTGATGTTCCTAATTGTGGGAAGGACCAACATATTTATAAAGTTACAAATATATTGGATGATAATTCTTGGTCTTTACCTTCCTTTTTACAAGTCATTCAAAGTTGAGACAATATTCAAAATCTGATTCTCATGGATTTACCTTATGTTCCTAATTGAACCTTGTATGATTTTAGTGTACTTATTCAAAAAGTGGCAAAAACTTTCTTTCACACTTCTCATAATTTCTCTAATTAAGGAAGTTTGATATGGGCGAGTTCCATTCTATCCGCCAAAGCTCTTGTCACATAATAAAATTCTCTCGAATAAGTAGTTCAAGTTAGAGGAATCAAATCCACATATTATTTGTGCAAACAACACAAGGATAATACTTTGCATCTCCAATTTTGGTGTAATATATTCTTTGGATGTTGTGGAAAATGAGAAATCATGCTTAGTTTCAACAAAGTCTACATTTGAACACAATAATACATGCAATACATTGACACATCAAAATATTAAATGATTATTTTAAAAAATATGAATAATGATGTTACTGACTTTGATATTTTTGAAGTTATTTGGTATTAAAACAAGATCTTAGGAAAAGCTTAACTCTCTTCAAGTAATTTGGAAGATGCCTGATGTTGATGGGTTAAAATCAACACGGATAAAGCGATTAGAGGGTATCCTAGACATGCTATTTGTAGAGGCATTTTTCATTAAATTTTTGACTGGAAGTTTCTCCTCTTACCTTGGTATAAAAAAATCCTTTTTTGCATAGGTTATGATGACTATCTTGGCTATAATGATCTTTATGACTGTGGTTAAAGACATTTGTAGTTAGAAGGTGACTCTACCTTGTTTTATGAAGCCCTTCTCTAGTCCTCTGTTAGTTCCTTGGATTCTTAGAGGAAGATGGATGAAATGTATTAAAAATTGATAGAATGTGAATTTTAAGGTTTCTTATATTTATCGTGAAGACAATTGTTGTACAAATAATCTTACTAGTTTTGGAATTGACTATATATTGAACTTGACTTGGTTTATTATTCTTTTTATTAATATTAGTTTGAACTTTTTTCATAATAAGTATAAATCCTTATACTTCCATTTTATTTGGTTGTATTTGAGGGGGTGTGTTTTTTAATATGAGTCTCGTTTGGTCCCTCGTGTTTTTGTATTAGTTTTTTTTTTTTATGTATTTTTCTATGTGATGATATATGATTGTTGAATATGAGATCTCATTCTAGTTGAGATACCAAGGTTCATAATAATGTTTAACATGTTATTTTAAAAAAATACATCAATTCTTACTTAAGTAAATGTTTTTAATAAATAAGTTATCCATTATGATATAATTAAAAAAAAATTACACAATAATTTAATCAAGAGAGGTTTGTATGATATAAATTTTTTTATTGTAATAAAATTAGTCTGGTATTGTTTCTCATAATAACTAAAACTAGCAAGTCATAGTTATTATGTATCTCTTCAAATGATTTCTTAAAATAAATATTAGTTAATCCTAATTTTCTTAATAGTCTCGTAAAAAAACAACTAAATCATCTTCTCTCCTCGCCTTACTCCTATCATGTTATCTTTTTAATAATTATGGGAGGAAAAACAAAAGGACGTAGATAAAATGGGTTTTGTCCGAAGAAGTGCACATAAAGGAGACAAAAAAGACCTAAACTAATCTAATCTCTTATGTCATTTAATAAATTTATCTCTACATATCCCAAAAATTATTCTAAATAAATTACAATTTTTAAGTATGACTGAACCTATATTTTAATCGATGAATCATTTTGTCCTTAAGAATAAAATATTTTAAAAGATGTGTATTTTAAAATTTAAGTCCTGTTAATAATTTTATTTTTATTTTAGATATAACTATTTGATACGTATATTGTAAAATATGTATATATGTTGATAAAGACATTAATATATTTATTGGAATATATTTAAAAATATAATAATTATTTTACAAAATGAGTCTATCCACAAGCTTGTGGATAAGCTCAACTTAAACTCATACAGATTGAATGCTAAATGTGTCATTCAAGAAATGATTCAGTTTAATTTATACCATAATATTCTTTTGTCTAACCTAACCTTATTCATTTTGTGAATTTTTCGAGTTTAGGTGTGTAAGGTGCTTGCAAGTACTAGAGAAAAGGGTTCCTCGTGACAAAGGGAAGAAAGAACGAGGAGGAAGATCATAATATATTATCTTATGTTCATTAGGTCAAATCATTTTATTGTATCTAGATATAATATATAAATATCAAACAATTTTATCTAGCAATTAATCTAATATATATTATACGACTTGTTAGTCAAATCAAAGTAGTTTATTTAATAATTAATATATTATATAAATATTTTATAGATTATTTTAACCGCTTATATTAAATATTTTTTTATTTATTGACAAAATCAATTACTCGAAATTTGATGTAGTAAATATTTTAGTATAAGATAACACAAAATTAGGGGTCATTTATTATTGTGAAGCAATAGTAAAAATTTCTACCAATATTTAATTGTCCATATCCATGAAGTTGATGGCTCCACTTAGTTTCCATATTTTTAGAAATTCACCTTCATAATAACATTTTCTCCCCAAAAAAGCTTAATAACAAAATAATTATACTATGAATAACACAAGTCTTAGAACTGGTTTGTCTAGATAAAGCTTTGGCAAAAAGGGGTTGTCAATTTTAAACTTGATACAAACAAGATTTTGAGCAAAAGTTCTTATTTATCTCTAATTAGTAATAGTTCAATACAGGGACTTATCTCACATCGATAGTAAAATAAATAAAAATTATAATTCTTTGAACTAAGTCGACATATAAAAAAAATATATTCCCCTCAACAAATGAAAAAAATGGTTTAAGAAATTGAGGTTATGATAATTTTTTTTAAGAATAATAGTTTAAAAATAAATCATAGAAAATTATTTTTTTTAAAAGATAAATATTTTGTAAACGTAAAGTACAATAACTGTATGGATTTTATAGCTAAAAATAATTTACATAATATAAAATAATTTAGTCTTTTTAAAATTAATTATACTATTTATAAAATCATTTTTATTTACCCTTAAACAGAAAAAAAAAAGTTTGCATGTCTTTCCCGAAAAGCTTAACCATTCAAGCACTGAATAAATTTGTTTTCCATTGTTTCATTTTATTTAACTTAAGGATATACTCACAATAAATTAAATTGTCACAAAAATTTAAAAATATATTTAAACTAAACAAAAATATATAACAGATGAAAAATAATTTATTAAATAATTTTAACATAGAAAACATTGATTCTTACTAGTATTTTTAAATTTATATTTTAACATAAATGATACAAATATTTTCAAAATACATACTTTTCTCTTTTTTTAACATTTAGAACAAAAAAGTAACATTTATAACAGCTTCTTTCGTAAATACATATGATATATAATTCTGTATATTGATAGTATTTTGAATTTGGAATTGTAAAATAACAGGAAGTGCAATGAAAAAAAGGTGGGCAATAAATATAAAGTAAACTGACTCAAAATAATAAATGAGATTTATTATTATTTACTAGAAAAACAAAATGCATGAAAAAATGAACAGTCGCTTCTATTTAAACCGAGACAGAAAAGAGCAGCGAAGACTGCACATTTGAACTTGGAAGGGTGATTTGTGGAGAAGAGAAAGGGTTAGGGTTTTGTTTTGGATTCTGTTTTTTGGTTTCTTATTGTGAAGAAGAAACAAGAAAATGTTCAACGCTGATCCTTCATTGCCTAATGTCTCTACCCTCACCACTGAACAGATCCAAAAGGTGCCAACTTTTTTTTTTAACTTTACTCACTTCTCTGTTTCATTATCGTCCTCCTATTTCTTTGTTTTAACCGTCTAGATTATCTCTGCTCTTATGTTTATATTGGGGTTTAATAAAAATGTCATCTTTTGATGTTGTGTCTTTTGCTTGTCCAATCCATGACTAGTTGATGGCACAAAATGTGTTTGGGGCTCTACTCATTGTTTTTCCTTGTGCCCTAAGTTATTGATCTGGTTTTCAGCTTTTGTTTATATTTTTGCCTTTTTTGAATCGAATGAACGTGACAGCGTTAATTGTGTGTTTCTTCAATAGGAAATGACGTTTCTGTGTAATGTTGTTATATGGAATTCATTCATGCCATGTATATTCCTCTTTGGTAACATGGGGAACGTGAATTCTTGCAAATAAACATAGGGTGCGTAGAGGTGTATTAGATATGCATAATGCATTTTGGTATGTGAATGCATATTTTGTTCAGATGATAGATGAATGCACGAGTTCGGGTAAAAATGCTCGGTTTGCACCTCAAATGAATCCATGATCACTGAAATATCTATGGCAGTTTATCTCACACAGAAATTCTTATGCTTGGTGCAGTACTTGGAGGAGAATAAGGAGCTGATCTTGGCAATATTGGAATATCAAAACCTGGGAAAGTTTGCTGAAATAGTACAGTGAGTAGCCAAAACTATTTAACTTGCATTTATTCTTTCTTGTTTTATGGTTGCTTCTTGGTAGTACCAAGAGGTGTCAGTTGCACTCTTTTTTTCCTTTACACTTTTCCTCGTGCAAAACATTTAGTCCTATATGGCGGTTAGCATGGAAACCTTCTACTTCACATAAACGTATTATATTTGCTGTTCTACACACACCTGAAACTGTATTTTGTTTTCTATGACCACTATTATTTGCATTAGTGAAACTGTGTCTCATTTGACAAATTGCAAGGTATGCTTACCTTTGAAAAGCTAGAATCTCCTAGTTACACTCACTTCTTTAATTACATATGTAGCAAACATTTAATTGTATAATGTACTGTTATTAAATGACCGCTTTAGCAGCGCTACAGGGCTATTGCGTTGCAGAATTCCTTGGATCGGTGACTGCAACTGTCTGCTATTGTGGCGTGGTCATGGTTTGAGCGAGTCTTCGGTCAATTGAACTGTTGACTTAATATTATGCTAATTTTTCCTATGTTTTATTTGCATACTAAATTTTTTGTATGCATATACTTGATGTATACAACATTATTTTCAACTGCTAGTAGACTTTGCAGTTTGTTTGTGACGCTATCTGCTTTATGATACAACTGATTATTTGGTTTTCCGCCATATTTCATGACATGCAATTGATAACTCCAGATAATACACTTTGGTTACAGAATGGTGTGAGTATGGAATTACATGTTCAATTTCAAAAATATATTTTATAAGAAATTATGTCTCTTTCTGTTTGAACCATGCTTTGTTCCTTTTCTATTCATGCAGTGGCATCAGATTTTTGGTTCCATCTGGTTAAATATGTTAGGTTAGAGAGGGAGGACTATAACATATAAAGAAATCACATAGATCTAAAATAGCCCAAACCCAAACGGCTGCTAATATTGAATTTATTCATATATAGAGTAAATATCGCTTCGAGTGTGCAACTTGAGCAAATGGATTGCGTGTCTCTATCTAATAAGGACCTTGCATGATGGAAGGACTAAGAAAAATACAAATTTCATTATTTCTATGTTTATCTTGAGAATTATTTAGCACGTCTCTGATTTCCAGATATTTAATGCTCAAATTCTCATATTCTTTTACTATATTATAAAGTTATATCATAAACGGAGAATTATGCAATATTATAAATGGTGTTGTCTTCTAACTTCTTTTGTATTGTTTATTAATACTGGTGCCCTGGCTTATGAACATTACCTGGATATCCTGATATAGATGTCAAGCCAAGCTTCAGCATAACTTGACTTATCTGGCAAAACTTGCTGACGCTGGCTCTCAGGCACCGACCCCATCTCAGGTTATGACATCATCATTCTATAACCACTAAGGTTTTTTATAACTTTTCCTCACATGTGAAAAGTGTGCAGGTCTCATCCCATGCTATTATGCAACAGGGGCAAGGCATGCGCCAACCCCAAGTTGCTATGTCTCAGTCGCAACCAGATCTCTCTACATTTAACGTGCCCATTGAGATGCTGAATGATCAGCAACAGCTGCAGCAGCAGCATCTGGCAATGTCTCTACATCAACCTGATATCTCGGCTTCAAAGTTCCCTCTGCAGATGAATGAGCAAAACTATAAGCTGCCACTTTTCCTCTACCAGCAACAATCTATTCCTGGACCAATGGTTAACTTTCCTGGTGCTAATAGTGGCATATATCAGGCTTCTCAAACCAGACTCGGTAATCTTCCAGATACACCATCGAGCAACCTAACTGGCTCAGATTCTGTTCCTGGCTGGTCTTAGGGAAATTACTGTCTGGACCTGCTGGTGAAATACTGGGAACACAACACCAAGAACATTTGTTTCTACATAGTTTTTAGTCATACTTCACAGACAGTGACTGTCATTGAACAATTCTTATAGAAACCAAAAAAGCATTTTCTATTTTGTTGAATTAACTGCTTTTTATTCACATTGTTAGTGTTTCTCTTCCCACCAAAATATTAATATGTAGGCACTTTTTTTTCTTGAAGATTCAATTCCAGGAAGTTAATTTTCAGGAATTATTGCTATCAATAATTTGGTGTGTAAACCAGGATATCAGGGTGCTTGCCATACAAATTCAATCTTTACTGTTAATCATAAAAAAATGAAATGTGAAAAATATCACAATTACAATTTTTTCTATTTACTAACATTTGATAAGATCTTTTGGGTGTGCAAAAGAAAACAGAGTAGGTGCGCAGTTAATCTTTTTAATTTAAAAGTAATGCTATCAACATGTTTATAGTACCATTCTCAATATTTTAGTAGTTAAATATTTTTGTATTTGAGAAGTAACATCTAATTCGAGGTTTGAATTTTAAGGTCACGTGTTAATGCTGCTATCATCAAATATCTATGTATTTAAGCATGTTTGGGTACCTATTCAAGGAAAAAAAAAGGCATGCTTGGATACAAATGTTATTATTGATAGTGTAATGTTATTAAAGTTAGTTATATAGGTGTTTAGAACTCAAGTAACTTATTCAACAAAAACAAAAATCAATCTCTCACCACGCATCCCCATAATGTTGTATTCCCGTCCTTACATAACTATCTGATTATCTTTATTTATCCCGTTCGCGAATCTAATCTTATCTAAAGTTGGAGAAAATGGCTGATAGAAAGTTAAACATGATCCCCTGAATTTCAAAGTTTTTCAAACCTTAGACACAAAAAAAAAAAAATGTTAAATAGTACAAAGTAGAAGCGTAATAAAATAATATCCCTATTCTAGCTTACTAACACATTTAAGTCATTCGTGTATATATTATGAAAACACTTTAGTTATCAACTAGGATGCTTGTTAACATGAATGATAGTATACAAATTAAATTAGTAAGAAATATTTCTTTTTCAATATTTTCAAATTTGGAGATTGATGCAATTCAATGACGAATGACAACGAATATGTTTCTAACATAATTAACTATCTTTCTGAAACCACTCTAAGTTAAATAAAAATTCTTTTAACACAATTTAACTAATTATATTAAAATTTTACTTTCTCACTATTTATTTCACTATATATATATATATATATATATATATATATATATATATTACATAAACTTATAGTCAATAAGTCATTCCATATTTAGTTAAAATTAATTCAAAACATGTTTAGTATTATTAAAATTTGAACCTCGGCCCATACTCTGCACGAATTCCACAAAATTACAAAAATTAGATAAATAAATACAATAGAACGGGAAAAAAGTTTTAAAAAATTAGACTTTATTTGGACTACAAGTAGAAACTGAGGAAGTAGAAAATGAAGAGAAAAAAAAATGTTAAAAATGTAGTTGTTTGAGTTGATAGAAATGAATAAGTGGAATATATTTTATATATTAATTTCATTAATTATTATTTTATAATAATATAAAATTTCCTTAAAACATATCTTCTTCCTGTATCCTATAAAATTTCCTGAATGAAAAAAATATATATTTCAAAATGAATAGACGGCTAAATGAAAAGTTTTAATAATGAGCTTGCTTTTCAATTATTTGTTATTTAATAAATTAAAATTCTAGTTTCTGATAGAAATATCGCATTTTGGCTTATTTTTATTAAATTATTTAATAATGAATACATAAAGATTAAAGCTACAACTTCCCCAATATTAATTATATCCGAATATTAAGTTTTAAAAAGTAAACATTAGAATGTCCTTTTATTCACATTTCCAAAAGCTATACCTCCAATTAGTAAAAGAAACACTTCCATGAAGCATAAATATTCTAATTCAACCAAATAAGTTTAATCAACGAAAAACCCCTATGAAGGGCAGTTAGAATTTAAACCATAATTAATAATTTTAGAACACAGTTGAGTGATTCTGGATAGCTAGTGTTCAGTTATCCCTGAAAAGGTAAACTCTAATGATAAAAGTCGTAACAGGCAACCGTGAGATTTGTTGGGTGGTGAACCCAAGCTGATATAGAATTAGTAAATATGGAAAGGACAAAAAAGGAGGTTGAAAACTAAGGTTAACTATGTTGATTAATCTTTCAAGCATTCACCAAAAATTGGCAGTTATGAGATGCAATGTATGCAAGAATAACACAGCAAGAGGCCCAGATTAATGAAAGCACACTGAATTGTAACAGCAGGGAGAATAATAAATTACTACAGAAACTGGAGATAGCACCGGCAACTTCAAATCATAATTTGGCCAGGGCAAAAGATTACTCCGTCAATGCTTCAAAAAACATTCTCCCACAAACCCCATAAATATCTCTTGTATGTTTTCATCCGCATCCTGGTGAGACAGGATAATCTACACGCCCATCCATGTTCCCTGTCAATTCAACAGTAAACCAAATTATGAATTCATGCATCACTCCAGCCATTCAAGTCAAATCCGCAAATACTATTTAGAATATTTAGTACACTCCTATTCTGCAATACATTGCTAATTTTTCACAATAGTATAAATTGAAAATCACAATATTACTGGTCACGGGCAAGGAAACTAACATTCTCAATAGTAAGAATCAAACACCCTCGAGGAGTAATTCAAAATCCTTTCCTCGATTTAAAAAAACAAAAAAACCCCGCACCGGTGCGTCTCTCCATATAGAGGCAGACAATATATATACACACACACACACACAATATAAATAATAACCCTAAACTAACATTTATTACAAGGACTAAAAAGAGATTTACTTCATAAAATGGCGGACAGCTTAAAATACTTAAATGCATGAGTAACTGTAGCCCCAGGTCAGGGGTCTAGAAGAGAGGAAACACACAGGACTTTATTCCAACGAGTCAGAAATTCATGAGCAATAAAGACAGACAATAATTAATACGAATTCATCCATGCCAAACCGAAGTAGACAATGACATTTAACACGTAAATGGAAATTTAAAGAAAATGTAAATAACATTTTTAAGTACGAAAAAGAAGACTCACTATCTCCGAGAATGGTACACAGCACCAGTTGCCCTGTCATACAACAACAGTCGGTAAAACTTTTTTTTCTCTCGTTATAGACAAACCACATCATGACAGATATTATGGTTCAACAGTCGATCTACAGTCATACCTGGTCTGCTGTTTAGAAGTAAAGCTTGAGACCAGCCTCCCATTTGCTGAGCCAGAAATTTGGGCACTGCCCCCATTGCCAACAGATAATTGTACAGAAGACGGGACAACCCTACTTTCAGGGCCATCCATTTCCCGAGAATCCTTAGATTTACTCAAAATCTTGACATTTGAAAGACCTCCAGAAACACTGAAGTTTGGACCATTAGATTGTTGATGCTGCATGACTGACAATTTTAGAGGATCATCCCCCAAATTAGAAGAGATGATTGCATATTCTTGAACTGTTTTGTCACTTTTGATATTTTTGGAATCAATTGAAGGAACTTTTTTCATGCGATGAGACTGAGCCATTGGTGTAACTGCCACAGTGGACATGTATGAAGAATAAGGAGTTGATGCAGCAGCTGCTGCCGCAACTTTTGCAACTGCAGCAGTTGCAGCAACAATTTTCTGTGCACCTTCTCGAAGCTGAATATAGTCATCCTCAATAAAAAATAACTGAAAATATTAAAAGGAAGAAAAACTGTCAGCCTGTGATGAAAATTCATCGTCAGTAATAGGAACTTGTACAGCAGATAATTAAAAGAAAATGCTAGATATGAAGAACTTTTGACTAGTAGAGTTGAGTTTGAGTTTTTGATGGATGACTGGTTCCTATCAAATTATCTTGTCCAACAACAATCTTCAAATCTAGCTGAATTTCCTCAAAATTATGATTAACCATATTAATTTGAAGTCTAGAAACTCAAACTGATTAAAAACTTACTTCAGGATGGCTACCCACAAAATCATCCAGCTTCCCATACTTCCTTTTGTAATCATGCCAATGTAGAGGTGCAAGCATCTTGCCCAGCCTGTTAGGGAGCTGTATTTGAAACATTACACAAGTTAAATCAGGTTAGTCAGGGGGAAAACGGTTTCTTTTTGTGATAACTGACAGTTGATATTTAAAGCTCACTAACCGTTGAACTAATTCGAATTCTACCACCAGCCGGAATAGTACGAACAATACAGGCTAATAATGATTTTTCATCAAGGAGAGCAGTCTCTGATGTCTTTGTAATTGTTGTTGAACCTGTTGACCCAGAAGATGTGAAAACTTCAGACAAGACAGAATCAGTAGAATTGTTCTGAATCACTTCATCATGATTAACTGATTGGCTTTTGACAGGGGATGCATTTGTTGCAGAACTTGCTTGCTCAGACAATAAAACTTGGTCGTCAGGTACATCATTAGATAAAGTCACAGAATTCTGCTCCTGTATAAGGGGAAAAAATGTTACCCTTTATCTTTCCAGCTGTAACAGTAACCAGATCAAAGACAAATATTGGATGGTTTCTTAAGCGCTTCCTATTCAGCACTCTTTGATACACTATGCTCTTGGAGAAGGAAAAATGCTAGGTTTTGTCTTATGAGCCATAAGAGGAGCCAGATCAGAGACAATTTCAGATTGCTTTCTTCAAGTACTTTCTATTCAGCAATCTTTCTTTAAAACATAAAAAAATGAAGTGATTTGTAAACTACTAAAAAACAACTTATTACATGGTAAAAAGCTCCTTTAAATGTGTTTGCCTTCGAAATGAATCAGAATGTATCCACATTTAAATTTTCAATGGGCTAATAAAATCAATAATTTTACCCCATTGTGCTTTTCAAAAATGTTTTTAGAAGCCACGGTGTACTTTTAGTTGGTACATAAACCTAAAACATTCAAACATCTTCAAACAATCACAATGGAACAAAATTAGTAGTCAAACTAACCTCACATTATTGCAAAACAAAAAAGATCAGACATGCAACCAATTTTGAAACTTGGGACAAACCTTAATTTCACCATTTGGTTCAAAAGAGTTTAATCGCAAGGCATCAGAGAACTGTGAAGAAATTTGTTGCATGCTCTGATCCTGTTGGGAAGCAACAAGTTGACCCTTATCAACTGACTGAAGAACCATAAAAAAATTCAAAAAATTATCATCAGAATTTTTACTAAAGTCTCAAGGGAAATAACATAAAAAGCAAATAACAATCATTAACCTGGGTTTCAGTGGTAACTGAAGAAATCACAGTTTGTGCCCCCTCGCCTTGCTGAATGTGAGCATCCAGATAGTCTCTATGAAGAGTTTGCCCATTCACAGACATTTCATAACTAAACTTAGCATCTGATCGCATCAAATTCTGATCAGTCTGAGATGGCGAAGGATGTTCCTGTATGGGTAATTGTGAACCTTCTGACACAGACTGAAGAAACAATTATAAGTACACACCGTTAAAATACAGACATAAATGCAGAGAGCTTAAATATTGGTATCTTCTGATACCTGTTGACCCTGCCACTGCTGCACAGGTGACATTGAGGGCACTGGATGAAAATGTCCAACATGCGATTGAGGAACATGGGATGCAACAGAATTGGGTACTCCTTGTTGGTGCATAACGAATGGATGCAATGCAGCTACTTGGCCATGTGGGAGGTACGAAGGTTGGACAAGTAGAGACGATGGAGTAATAGGGACAGCAGGAACATGTTCAGTCTAGAACAAAAAATTCAAAAGGGATAAGATATTCGTTGTCTAATCCAGACATGGTGACTGTCACATCATATTCATATAAATAGAGCAGAAACTGGTTTCATAAAATTAACTTCCACATTTTAACAGACACACACCGTTGTATATATCCATGCACATTCACTCTAAATAAGTCAATTAGATCTCATAACTTTCAAGCATTGTGCAAGTACTCAAGCACCACTACTTCCTCAACAACTGTGTATCTTTGGCAACTAAAATACTGATATGTATGAATTAGATCAATCTCAGTTCTTCAAACCAAAACATTCAATAATAGATTAACTTTCAGTCTAGTATATTGATAACCAACACATTATCCTATTCCTCAATTGATATGTCCTTGTCTTGCCAAAGGTTATCAAGTCACACAATACAAAGCAAAACAAACCCTCCTTCTCTTTCTTGTGATCCAAAATCATTCACAAACACCAACAACCTCCACGTCTAATACACAGTTAAAGGGGTGATTGGATTCAACAAATTAAACAAGGTCACTATTCTAACAAAGAAATACATGAATTTGACCTAAATTTGACCTAGCAAGTTGCCAAAAAAGTATGAAAAACACATTGCATACACAAATCCATCAAATGTTCCTGCATGAATTTTTTACCAGTAAGAGTACAATTAAAATGTTCTCATTTTAAAAAAAAATACCAAATCTAACAAATTAAAAAAAGAAAAAAAAAACACTTGTTTATATCTCATCTCATTGAACTCCAGGGAATGAGTAGTGAAACTTCAGTTAAGATAGTTTTGCAAACGATATCAAATTAATTAATCATGGACAGAAGATTTCAAACGTTATAAATTTAAGACATCCCACACACAACCATACATATCATATAATAATATATTAAGCAGTCAACCAAAACAATAGCAATTATATCACCATAGATTAAAATTTAATTTTAAAAAATGCAAATGTAAGATAAAAATTACAATGCACCATCTGAAATTAGCAACAATTACATGACTAACAACAAGAACCTATTAATAAAAACATAGGTTTCTCAAGAACGTACAAAGAAACCACTTATCAGTAAAAATTATAAAAATGAGTAATTACATTCAAGGTCATTCCAGCAGCACTAGAACAATTCAAGAATATTACCAAATATAAATGGTAATAATTGCACACATGAAATGCTGACATCAACATGGTTTTCATTACAAGGCTCAACAAACATCTAACGTTTCCCTATGTCCTTTCTATGAATTATAGCACCCAACCTGGATTGATGCATTGCCAGTAGATGAAAATGGTACACCATTATCAGTGCTTTCATTTGGAAGGAGACCATTATTTCCACCTGAAGCATTGCTTCCATTTAAGTCAAATTGACTTCCATTTTCATGTCCAAATTGAGTTGCATTACTTTTAGAATTCATTTGAGACATTCTTGAATCATCACTGTACACTCCACTCCTCTCTCTTGCATCAGCCAGTTCAAGCTGTAGTTGTTGAATAGTATGCAAATGAACTCTTTCCATCTCTGCAAACTAAAGCCATCAAACCTAATGTTTACATCCACTATTGAAGAACAAAACCAAATCACAATAATAAATTGCTAGGTGAATATGAATTATTTGGGGCACAACTGAAAGGGATGCCACAAAACAAATGCTTTTGTGTACCAAAACAAACAAACTTAATTGTGAAGCACAAAAATTGGCGGATCAACCTGTCTCTGAAAACCCATCCAAAGCTGATTGTATTGTTCTGTGCGTTCTCGCAATTCAGCTTGTAATGTTTGGTTTGTTGTTGATTGGAAAACATCCATCTCACGAACACGAGCTATCCATGCTTGGGCCTCTCTTAACTGCTCATCTTTAAACATAATGGTCTCTTGAGCACCCCTATGCTGAAATAAAGAATCATCAATAATTCATTATAGGCCAAATAAATCAAAAAAATAAAATACTCAAGAAACAAATTATTATACAAATAAAGACTCCATACTTGTTCCTGCAACTCAATAAGCTGCCTATCTTTTTCTTGAATATGTTCTTGTAGATCATGTATTTGTTTTATATGCTGAGCTCTTTCAGCTTCTGAATGATCACGCTCCATTCTGAAAAATAATTAACCTTGTAATTAAAGAAGGCCAGAACAACACCTAGACATTCTATAATTTAGGCAACAAAACAAAACCTGAAAGTAGCAAGCTCTTTGTTTTGCTCACGGAGAAGGTCTTGTTTGGCCCATGCCTAACATGATAATTTAAGAGATTAGCATGTATAACTTATAACTTAATACAAATACCACCCAAATTAACATCCAGCAAAACTTAAAATAAGAAAAGGAAAGTAGAAATTCAACAGACTGCTTCATTGTCTAATTTAATAGCATGCAGCTCTCTCTCTTTCTCTTCCATTTTCCTTTCAAGGTCATGAACTGTACGCTCCCTTTCACAAAGTTGCTCCTGCAAAAACATTTAAATAAGTTTTAGACTAGACAAATAATGTAAATTAAAACAGATATTTCAAGTCTAAAATGTCCCATTTAGATATTAGTAATAATAAAATAAAATAAAAACAGCTGCTTCTGATGCACCAGACTGTTGCAACAATAGAAATGTACACAGCTGTTATCATAAAAGGGCGCAATTAAAATTAAAACCATGTAGTTCTAGTAAAAGAAAATGAGAAAATCCATTTTTTTCACATGATGGGAATAGATTAGCTTAAAATTAAGAGTTCAAACACACATAAATCTCTGTATTTACACCTGAAGCTTGCTGGTATTATTAACATTGTCCTTGAGCTGGGCATCAAAGGTGTTTCGCATGTCCATTATCTCAGTTCTAGCAATCATTTGAGCCTTTAGTCCAATCTCCATTTGCAGTAGCTCCTGCCTTTGTCTAACAACATTATGAAGCTGCTGCTGCAAAATATCGTTGTCTAGTGTTCCATCCACTGTTATTGAACAAAAATCAACATCAAGAGGCTCTCTTCCTTGCTGCACCTTGAAAACAGGACAAAATCATCTTCAGGTTCTTAATTCCTTAAAACTAAAAAGCTATTCTCATACCATCACCTTACCTCATATATGGTTCTCTCGTCTGATTGCCCTAGTTTGGCATTGTCTAACTCCTGTACATAAGCAGATGTCCAATATCAACCAAACAAGTAAAAAAAGTTATAAGAGCCACATCCGTTGATATAATGATGACCAATCAAAGTTGAATACTTATATGCCAAAAAACCTGAAGTATGTTGATCAAACCAATAGTTGATACCCAGTAAGGCCGTAACTTTAAATATCAAGATCAAATGGGGTACATTATACCTAACATTAACTTGTTAGACTAAAAACTGGCGCCGGATTTACCATATCGTGCACATGGATCGAGCTCATTGTATTAAACCACCCTTCCTATAAAAGTAACTAACTATATCTGTTCACCTCGGGAACAAAATGTCTCATCTGCTTCGAGGTTTAGTTTAACAACAATACATTAAAGAAACCCAATAACACCTAAGCTTATAAAACCGTAAGAGGAAACAAAAATCTCGCGTCAAATAACATTATTAAACCCTAATCCCAATTTGGTGAGGTAAGAACTAACAAATGCTGTAAAACCTAAACTAAAATTAGACAATAAAATGAATCCTCTCGTTCTCTTGATCGCTAACGAAGTAAAACACTAAATATTCAAAACGCAGATCCCCCATTACTCTGGAACCGCAGAATGAGACAATGTCAAGTGTTTACACGCCAAACAAGTACCTCGTCGTCGGGGTTCCGCGCGGTATGATGATGCTCAGCGACAGCGCGCCACTCTTTGCGGGACGGAAGCGGCATCTGGAGCGAGGCACCGCGAACGGCGGCGGCAGTGGCGGCAGCGGCAACGGCAGCCGTGGCCTCCATGGAGCGAGAAGCGGTGACGGTGGACCCACGTCAGCAGGGAATGGAGCGTGGGAAAGTCAGTGTATGGGAAGGAAAATTGGTGGAATGAAAAGTGGAGGAAATCCCTAACCCTAGAATTGAAGAAATTGTAATAACGGGAATTGGGAAGGGGAGAAGAAGGAGAGGAGGGGCTTGGGATTGGAGAAGGGTTTTGGGGTTGAATGAAGAGAGAGAGTCTGTGTGGTGAGTGAGAGAGTGGAGTAAGAGGAAGTGAGAAGATGATTGGCTGTGACAAATTTCGACCGGCACGGCGTGAACGCCATTTATAAGGCACATTCTCACTCCGTGGATGTCATCTCTCTCTTCGCCTTACGCTTCCCGCGAACGCGTGGATCCTACCTTCTAACTTTGTTTGTTTCCTCCTTTTGGTTTTGGGCCCTTCAAGGCAAATTCTTCTGCACCTCCATAAATTTCTTCCGTCACCTCTATATTTTCAAAAATATCGAAATCGGCTCATTTGAATTTTATAATTTTGAATACAAAAATTGTGTATTGTGAATGTTAGAATCTGAAGTACAAATTTTGTATTCTTAATTGCAGAATTCGTTAACTGCATGAAATGCAATGTATTCTGAATTCTAAAATGTATTCTGAATTATAAAATTAGAAATATACCGAATTATATAATTTAAAATATATTTTGTTTTGAATTCTACAATTCAAAATATAAAATTTTTAATCCGAAATACGAATTTAAAAATACAGTTTTTTTCTATTTAAATTATGAAGGTAAAGGGTTGTTGTGACACTAACGTTAAACGTGAAAGGTATTGTGGCGGTGGCATTGGCAATGACGCTTGAGGTGGAGAGTTGATGCGACGGTGGAAATTAAAGGTCGAGGTTGTTGCAATGGTTGAAGTTGGAGGTGAGGTGCTTATTGGAGAAGATGAATAAGAAGATAAAATTGTAATTTCAAATATTTTATGGAGGTGCGTGGATAAGGCATGGAGTGTAGGAAGCAATTGTGCTATTCCTTCCTCTATTATAGCCCATTTTATCAATCCATTAAAGAATATGCGGTTGTTATTTGTAAACCCTCTTTTACTCCCAAAACCCCAAATTTTTATTTCAAAATATCAAAAATACCCTCCTAATTATACTTAAAGCATTTTTTCAACTTACTCACCTCCCTTTTATCTCTTTCAACTTGTTTTAAGAATTATTGTGGAAGGTTTATCATTGTTAATTTTAAACACAATTTTCACATTTATATACAATTAATCTTTGTTTTAGAACTTCACAATAATTGATATAAAAATAAAATAAACAATTTTACATTTTTAATGTTGACAAAGCAACATTGGCTTGGTTCCTTGAGCACTAATAGACAAATATTTATTGAAATTTGAAAACATAACCCTTAGGTGTTTTCTCGGTCTCTTTAGCCACCACACCAATTTGAGTAATCATAACCATATACCTCTCTTTCTATATTCTTATTGATGTGAGGATAGAAAATTCTCAAATCCAAAATTCAAGATGGTAACATTTTAGTCTATAAATACCTTATGAATAATTGTCACTATCACAATACATATTTTGCAAAAATTGTTCAATACTTGTGAGAACTTTATTCAACCTTGTGCTTTACCCTACTATCTCACAAACACCTATTATGATGGCTTCTCCTTCTCATCTAAGAAAAGTCAAGAGGGCTACAATTAAGAGAGGAAAAACCCCGACATCATTAAGACTTTCAATATCTATAGAAGGTTGGTTTAGTGAAGAAGAGCATAGAAAAGAGTTTATAAGGTTTTAGAGTGACTAAAAGCTCTCTCATAAGTATCTCATTTTGGATTACTTTTGAGAAGAGGGTTTCACTTTTCAAGAATTAATAAGAAGCCAAGGCTTGATAAAGTTTGTGGAAATGTAAGGTAAGTTTTATCCTGATCTTGTAAGGGTTTTCTATTCAAATGTTATCTTGTCCAAGTGGAAGTGTTGAATTATTATGGATGAGTATGTTTAGGCTAACATTGTTGAGCTTAAATTGGAGGGGTAAACTATATCCTCTAAACTGGATAACTTCAACACAACTATTGTGTATATTTAGTGTTTAAGGGATTCTGTTGCTCTTCAAGGTGCAAATGTTAGGCACTTTAAAACAAGAGGAATGAAGATGAATGAGAAGTTACTTGCCTTTGTAATTTCATGGGTGTTGGCACCAAGAAAGAACAACCATGTTCAACTCTCATAAGATGACATGTTGCTCATATATGCCTATAAAAAAGGGATTCAACTTAATTGGCCTGTTGTGATTGTTAAAGTAATGCTCAAAGCAAAGAGCATGTAGATGTTAAGGGAGAGACTTTCATTTCCATGCAACCCTCAAACAAAATTAGAGAATTTGTTCTTCATAAAATGAGATTAGTTAAAAGAAATGAGGAGTGGTTATTCAAGAATGAGTAGTGCATACAAAAGAACAACAAGGTGAACCAATGCAAATTGGGGAAGCTCCTATCCAACCTAATGATCAAAAACCTTTGACTACCTTTTAATTAACCTTTCTCAAGAAATTATACAAGATATATAATTATGAGTAGGAGAAAAAAAAAAAAAAGAGTCACAATTGTACTTTGCATAAGGTTTACTCAACTCTTTAAAGCATCAAAAGAAAATTCAAGAGAATGAATGTGGAGAGTAATGAAGAATCAAGTGATGAGTATAGTCTCATTAGTTGAATTTATTATTGTTTTTTCTTCTTTCTTAATTTTAGTTAAAATTTAATCAAATGAATAAATAAAACTTAGTTTGAAATTTACTATTTTCATTTTTTATTTATTTTGTTAAATTCTAAAATAACATATTATTATGCTATTTTAATGGATTAAAATTTAACATAATAGATTAAATACATCAGTTTTTAGGCTTTTCAGTAATCGATTAAAGGAGACTACAATCAATTATTCCAAAGAGATTATTCTCATGGATAAGAGTTCGACTTTAGATAATTGATTATAAGGGGTTTTAATAAATTATGCCACGAACCTATGTTATTTTTATTTTTTTTAAAAACTTTTGTTCTAGGATAATCAATTAATAACATAAGTATTAATAGATCATAATTATTATTGGGTGAAGTTTTCATTTTTTTTTCTTTTTTTTTCACTATTTAATTCTTTCTCGTAATTTTTTAGCGGGAGAATGTATTAATGCATGTTGCTATTAAAAGAGATTTCATTAGTCTCTTAGTATCTCAGTACCTTTGCTTGTTTTTGTCTTCTTGTATTTTAAACAAGAGAAACAAGGTCCAAAGGGGAGCACATAGCAAGGGGAAGTTCCTTTTTATGTCTTTAATGCTTGGTACGAAAAGAAGACTCATATGAAAGTTGCAATCATGTTTCATGTCCAACATTAAGTGAAGATCATGCATCAAATGTTGATCATCATCAAAAGGGGGAGATTGCTATACTTGAAGATTTGAAGATGCTCAAACCCTCAAAGAGATGATGTTTTGATGACTAAGAATAAAGATAAAGATGTTATAGATGTGTCTAAAATGTTTTAGTTTTCTTATAATTGTTATTTGAGCTCTTACACAAAGGTATTCATAAGACACTACAAGAAAAATTCATTTTACCTGCCAACAAAAAAGCGAGAGCTATAAAAAAAAAGTCACTAACAAGGATGAAGTCTACTCAAGTTGGACACAAAAATAAATGTCAAATATTATGTTCACAATGGAGACCTTTAACTCAAACTAAAAATTATTAAAATAATAATAATAAGTTAGCGTTTGGAATGGGAACACAAAGTAGATACAATGAAAAAAATTAAGTGATAGAATAATATTGAGTCTAAAATGAGGACATAAAGTGGATGCAAGTTAAAAATTATTAAAATAATAATAATAAGTTGGCGTCTATAATGAGGACACAAAGTAGATGCAATCAAAAACTAAGTTGTAAAATGATACTGCGTTGAGAATAGGAACATAAAGTGGATGCATGTTAATATTTTATTACATTTAGTGTAGGTTTAGGCAACACTAATAATTGTTTCACAAGTAGTGTCCCCAATGGTGACAATTTACTCACATTTACTTTCACACATAGTGTCCCTAACAACGACGCTAAGTTTAATTATTGTTGGAGATCTCACATCGACTAAAGATTAAGACATTTCATATTATATAAGTGGGTGCAAAGCTCACCTTATAAGTTGATTTTATGAAGTTGAGTTAAGCTTAAAATCCTCTTCTTAATATGGTATCAGAGTCATTTCAAGCCTATCCTAGCAATTGTTTGTTGGACTTATCAAACTATACACTATCAGTCCGTTATCGAACCACCCATAATATATAGTCTCACACACAAGTTGGTGGGCTCGGTGTGAGGAGTGTGTGTTGGAAATCCCACATCAATTAGAGATTAGGACATTTCATAGTATATAAGTGGGTGCAAACCTCACCTTTTAAGTCAATTTCATAAGGTTGAGTTGGACTTAAGTCCACTTCTTAATAATTATTTAATTTTATATCCATTTTAGTGTCCCTTAAACCTACACTATAGTTAAATAATATATTTTTCTTTATGTAGGCTTAGTCAACACTACCTTGTAAATTTGTGTCTCATTGGAGGTCGTTTCTAATGCATAGCCACCAAAAAATTAACTTCCATTTCTATTGGGATGCTAAACTCACACTAGTCCCATGTAACGTATCTTTTTCTTTGCATCATTTTTTTTGGGAACTTTACCATAATTATTTCTTGTAGTGAGATCATCACACAACCAAGTTAAAATGTTTTTAAAAAGAATATCTAAATTATTGTAAAGGTTTTCATAACAAAACAATCAATTATATTTTAATTTAATCAATTAAATTGTTCTTGGTGAGAATCAAAGCATGATAATTGATTATCTAAGTAATAATCAATTAAATTAAAGAATCGATTAAATACGTCGGAATTTTGTTCTAATTAATGATTTTAAAATCTATAAATAAAGCATATGACTTCATGTTTTACATATAAATCATCAGGCATTCAAAGCCATGTTTTCCAAGAATTCTAAGCTTCTCTCATACTCATTCGTGCTATAGAGATTTGAATCAAGGTTGTGTTTTATACTAATCTTAAAAGTGTTTCTTCTATGAGAAAGTTTAGTAAAATACTTCTTTGTTTCCTTTCAAACTATAATTTAATTGTTTCAGTGTTGTTGTTCTTGGTGATGAAAGGTTGATAAGTTATATATCCTCTTAGTTGGTAAGAGTTGGCAAGGGTTAGTATCCTCTTGGTATCAATGGTGTTGTATATCTTCTTAAAATTGTTCAGGATTGGATTTTTTGTATAACTTTGTGAAAGCTAGTGGAACCAACAATTCTAAGATTTAACTGTTGAGACTGGATGTAGGGCTGTAGGATATAAACCATTATAAATCTCTTTGTCCTCTTTTTTCTTACTCATTTCTTTTTAGTTTTGTTGCACCCAATTTTTAAATTAATTTGATTTCACTTATAATTACATTTTGCAAGTCTAAAAATAATTTAAAGAAAGTAAGTTTTTCTATAAAAAAAAAAATAAAAATCAATTCACCTCCCTCTTGGTTTAATCAACTCATTTTCTTTCCGTAATATATCAAACTCTTACTTTCCAAACACCTACACTCATACATTAATACAATCTCAACTCATTGCAACAAAAGATAGGATTCTTTTTCCAACCGATATACTTTTTTACATTTTCAAAGATAAAACATAGTGTAATGTCTATTAGGATACTTCATATTTATCTTAACGAGTAATCTATACATATCATCCAAACAAATACATAATTGTAAAAGTGATAATATGACATATAGGTAACTTTATTTTATCCAAATTCATTGCATAAAAAAATATTTATTTGTACTTCTTTTTTGTTATTATTTTATATGTATTTATTCAAATTATAAAAGGATGATCTTTAACATAATATAAACTAAAATAAATCAAAATCAAAACAAGAACTTTAATTAAATAATTGGATATAACTACAAGTAAAATAAAATAATAAACATATAAATTAATAAAGAGGATTAACTAGAAATAAACTAATTTACATAAATATAAATAAATAAATATGATAAGTATGTAACTATAAATAAATTAAATAATATAAATATAAATAAATAAAATATAATTAATGCATAAATAGAAATTAATTAAATAACATAAATACAAATAAATAAAGAGGATCAATGCATAATTAGAAATAAATTAAATAATGTAAATATAGATAAACAAATAGGATCAAGGCATAACTAAGTATTAAATGACATAATTATAAATTAATAAACAACCATTGTGTAATTCAAGATAAATTAAATAACATAAACATAAATAAATAAATAAATAAAACCATACAAATTAAATAGAATAAATATAAATAAATATATAGGAGCAGTGCATAACTATAACTATAGATTAAATTAAATAATATAAATATTAAAAAATAAAAAATTATATAACTCAAAATAAATAAAATGTTAATAAAACACAAATAAGTTTATTAAGATTAATGTAAAAAAAAGTTTAACTTCATTTCCCTGTCTTTATTGATTGAGGTGACACACTAAAATTAAAGCTACAAGTGTTTTTGAAAGTTTTAAAAAATTAAAAGTTTTAAAAAATACATATAATACCAGTTTTTCTATACAACCTTACACTATTTATTCAAATTTGAAAAAAAAAATGTTTTGAAAAATATAAACTCACGAGATTATTTCTGCATATCTAATTAAATTAATTCATAATTTTTTTAATTTAAATAATATTTTTAATTTATTATTATTAATTTAATTTTATGTTTAAATAAAATTAAAAGGTTAAAATACTATTTAAAATGTAATTTTTAAATTGATATTAATTATTTTAATATTATACAAATTAATAAACTAGTAAATTTATTGATATTGATTTAAAATATTTTATAAATTAAAAAATAATTAATTTTATAAATTTAGTTACTTCAAAATTAGTATCTAAATCCAAATAAGTGACTAAAAATTTATGTATCTAATGATATGATAATAAACTAAAAAATTAAGTTTTAATTTTATTATTTATATAGACAAAAAATTAGTCTCTAAAACAGATTAAAAGTGACTTAAAAAATGGTTTCTAATTACATCTTAACAAGAGATTAAAAAATTTGTCCTTAGAGAATTTTTTTTTATCATTAACTACCAAAGATATAGTATGTAATTATATTATATTTTTTTATTAATAATAGATATTTTTTAAATATTAATAATTTTTAGTTTATAAAACAATATCTAAATTTGTCATTTTATTCATTAATTATTTTTTGTTTTAAATTAGTTACTATTAAATAAAATTTTTAATGTATATTGCAATATTTTAAAAAATTTAAAATCCTTAACTTAAAAAATGACAATGTGTGCATAATTTACTTGATATTGAAAAGGTTTTGTTAGTAAATAGTCTCAAACATAATTTGCTTAACATAATTTAATTATTGGATAATGAATATATGTTACTTTTAACAAAGACCAATTTTTGGTAAAAAATGTATATAATATTCTACTATTTAATGTCAACAAACAAAGTAATTTCTATAGGATTCAATCAGATGAATTATCAACTCAAAATGCCTCATTTCCACACTAAGATCAAATAAGATCATTGAGTTTAACTATACCTATCCATTTAACCCATGGTCCACAAATCAATATGAATCAACTTCTAAAATAAAAAAAATTATTGACTCACCCAATGAATGGTTTGAAAAAACCCTAACCCTTAGGGTAGTACATAAAGGGTCAAGACCAAAGTGGATGTGAACCACTAGAATATTAAAATAAAATGTCAATCAAAATAAATTAAGAACTGGAAAATTATTACTGTCTTGTTACCAAAATCTCATTAAATTGTCTATTATGACTAAGAGTCATATCATGCGAAAATAATCAAGCTTAAATTTATAATAATTCTTCACTCTCTATTATTTATTTGGTGTGAAACAAATTCTTTTCTTTTTTTTATTTGTATTTGTATGCTACATAATAACTAAAATAAAATAAAAGTTTGAAAAATATTATTTTAATAATTTTCATCATTATATGGTTTTTATTTAAAATTTAAATTATTAATAATAAGATAATTTACAACTTCATAATTTTTATAAATTATGAAAAAATATATACATATATAAAATAATTATATAAATTATAAATTTAATTATTAAGTAAAATCTAATTTTCTTATTTTAAATAAACTATTATTATCATATGCAAGTCAATAACGATGATACAATTTTTTTTCTATTTAAGAGCATAGTAGTCAAATTGATGCAATTCAATTGTAATTTGTCCCATTTCACATTTGTCATGGGACAATATAATTAATGTCATCTACAACAATCTCTCTCTACAATTATTTTGTCGAGAATTGAACTCAATGACTAACAAAATAAAGTAAATATCAATCATACTTCAATGAATCAAATGATGTATAAAGAAAGTAATGTAAATAAAGTTCTATATAAAATATTGACAATGACCAATTTTAATTTCAAAAGCATGAAACTTCTCTTGAAAACTGCCAAAATAAAGAAGGGTGGGCTGGCAAGTTAGCGTACCTTCCCCGCCTGTGGCCCGCCAAGTTGGTGTGTTAGGCAAGTCGGGCTAACATGGGTTGGCAGGTTCAAAAAGTTGACCCCTTGCCTAAATGATGGTGGTTTGACCCGTCGGACCCAACCCATTTTGTTATCCCTAGAATATATTGTTGCATGCCTAACATGTCATAAAGCAAAAGTGGAGCATAAGAAGTCTGGTGACTTGTTGCAATAGTTGAACATTCCTAAGTGGAAATGTGATAACATTGCTATAGATTTTGTTGCCCATTTGCCAAGGTCAGTGAGGGGTCATAATGTAGTTAAGGTGATTGTTGACCAATTGATGAAGAATGCACATTTCCTAATAGTGAGTCTAAGGATATCTATGGGCAAGTTGGCACAATTGTATGTTAAATAGATTATGAGACTACATGGAGTGCCTTCCAACATTGTGGTCGATAGATATCCCAAGTTTACCTTCCAATTTTGGCAGACTTTGTAAGATGCTTTGGGAATGAATTAAGAATTAGCTCTGCATATCATCCTTAAACAGAGGGGTAGTCTTATAGAATGATCCAATCTTTAGAAATTTTGTTAAGGACGTGTGTATTGAATCATCTGGGTAGTTGGGATAAAATGTTGTCTCTGGTGTATCAGGATAGAGAGTCAATTTTGGTTGGACCATGGTTACTTTAACATACCACTAGGAAGGTGAAACAAATTCAGGAAAGGATTAAAACTTTTCAAAACAGGCAGAAATCATATTTAGATCATAGGAGAAATTGTTTGGAGTCTGCAATAGGAGACCACATGTTCCTAAAAGTAATGCCTACCAATAGTGTAGGAAGAGCTATCAAACCGAGAAAGTTGTCTCTTAAATTCATTGGACCATATCAAATTCTGAGAAAGATAGGTCTAGTAGCTTATGAAATTACTCTACCTCCTTAGTTAGCAAACCAACATAATGTATTTCACATGTCTCAATTGAGGAACTTATACTTGATCCTAACCATGTGTTGGAGGTAGATGATGTGCAAGTCAATGATAAATTATCCTTTGAGACTAGACCAATTAGGATTGAAAATCATCAGAGTAAAAACTCGAAGGCAAGATCATCAATATGGTAAAGGTGTTGTGGGGTGCTAAGTTTGGTGATTCCTCATGGGAAATGGAAGAAACCATGAGAGAAACATAACTCTATCTCATTTATGGTAAGTCAATTTTCAAGGACGAAAGTTTTTCTTTTTGGGGGAGCATGTAAGAATATATAAAATAGCTTTAGAGTATAAGTGATATAATTAAAAGACACCTACATATTTTATTAATAAATTGAAAAGTTCATATATTTAAAAAGAATAGTTATTTAAGTTTCATTTTTAATAGTCACCACCTCTCTAGAAATGCTTATATTTTATTTTCTGCATTCTTTTTAAATGTCTAACCGCATCCTTCATCAAATTGGCGATCAGAGACCACCTTTGGACTCCTAACAGTGATAGAGAAAAATTGCCCGATCAAATTTCTATCTAGACTAAATTCCTTTATGGTCTTTTTTCTTTTAGGTCATTTTTTAGTTTTCTATTCACTTGGATATACATGCTTTGCATATAGTGTTTGTGGCTTCATGATTAGTATCTGTTAGTCCAGGGTCCTAGTGATGTACTCAAATCATTGATAAGGACTTTGTGATGCATGTTAGGTTATCCTTGCTTTCTTTAGGAGTTGAAACTCTTTGTGGGTGTTCGTTCTTCTAATCAGGTAAGGAAAAATAGTTTTATCTTTCAATAGAACTCTAAATTAGAG
This sequence comes from Phaseolus lunatus, assembly GCA_013389735.1. NCBI lineage: Eukaryota > Viridiplantae > Streptophyta > Magnoliopsida > Fabales > Fabaceae > Phaseolus > Phaseolus lunatus. The sequence continues at coordinate 13,737,044 of CM023865.1, read as the reverse complement.
GATCTGGATGTAAAGGTGACGTGGTCGCAACTTTTAAAATTCTCTTATAGGTTTTGTTTGGTTAAGTGAAATATATATTATTTGATGAAAATTGGTTGGAGTTTAAAATTTTTGATAAGTGGTTGACTGTTTAGAATGGTCATGAGATGTATTTTGAAGTTTTAAGTCTTAAATTTACTTGTCAAAATGTAGTTTAAATTAAATATACTTGTATACATAAATCAAGACATTATAAATTTAGACTAACTTGTAATTTTTTGGGTGCTCTAAGCCTCAAATATTCTCAACATCAACTCCATGCTCTCAAGCAAAATGAGATGCAGTTTTTGTGGTGTTCTTTGTCTCAAATTCACTTAGCGTCAGTTCCCTGAGCTCGAGCCAAATTCCCAACACTAGTAACTTTTGTTCAGTTGCCTAATATTTTTTTAAAGGGTTGTTTGATGGTTGTTTATTTTCTTTATTTAAATTATATGTAAAATTTTAATTCTATATGTATTTGAAACATTTGGTTTTATGTGTGTGTGAGAATATTTTTTTCTATTTATTTACGGATTGTTTTATTTTTTTTGTGATTGGATAGTATATTGATGTGTGGTATGAATCATGTGAAAAAGAAATACTGTGTTAAGATTATTAAGTTGTGCATTGATTAGTGATTCATTTAGAATGAAATATCTAAACTCTATTGGTATATTGAAATCATATAAATAAAGATTACCAAGTTATAAAAATCAAATAAAATTCATATAATGAATTTATGATTAAAAAAATAATTAATCTGACATGTCATATGAATTAACGTTGTCATATATAAAATTATGTGATTCAAATAAATATATATATATATATATAAATAACTATGTAAAATGATATCATGATAATGTATAACAAGTACAAATATTTAAATCTAAATCAATATAAGATATTTTAAAAATAGAATCAAATATCTATTTATTGTGGATATCACTTTATTTTCTTGTAATATAGTAATTAAAGAGAACGTATTTTCAAGATTCCAATACCTGATAAAACAAAGTAAAATGTAATTTAGTTTATTTTTAAAATGTGTCAAATTTATTTTTTAAATATTAAATTTATTAAAATATCTTTCATTTTCACGTATATTCATTTTCATATTTCAATTCAAAATCTGGATGATACTTATATAAGTTGTTATTATTATTATTTTCTGCCTTCCCAAATTAGATGGTTAGTCCCCATATTGAAATTGTGAAATGGGACTTAGTTAAAATAATAATAATTTTCTATTAATAATAAATATTGTATTTCAAAAATAAAACGAAATTCATGTTAAATTCAATGATTAAAAACATTCATTATGTAAAGGTTAAGTACATTTTCATGATAAAGATACTGTATATGTATCTTGATTCCTCCTTCATTTATTTATAGTGCGTCATGCTTACGTTTCCACGTTGCTTTATTCCACCGAAACCGCGTTTGTTTGTTCAAACGCGTTTTCGCTTTGAGGGTAGTCTCCATACATAATTAATAATTAAGTAGTTAAATAGCGTAATTAAGTTATATGCAGTGTTTGATCAAATTTTCTTTCAGCAGTAAAAAAAATATAAATTAATATAGTTTATACTAACAAATAAATATATTATGAAGCTCTAAACCCTAATGAAGGTGACTCTCGTTTATGAGTCAACTCAGTTGTAATGCGGTGCCTAAATTTTCTGAGTTTTTTAGTACTATTACTGTGTCACAGGCCACATTGCTGACTAACAACTACTCCATCTACTAAATTAAAATTTGTATTAATTGATTTTTAATTTCGTTAATTTTTGTCAATGCAAAATATATAACGCACGCAATAGTATAATTTTTCTCATCTTCATTCTTCATCAATTTTATATTTTTTGCCCACCAACACAGACTAGTTCCGGTGACAAAAAAAAAAAGAGTTAAGACTTTCGATTTAAGTAATTAATTAAAACGAAACAATTAAACGTTATTATATTGAAGAAATATCTAAATAATATTTGTAATGAGTAAGTCGAAAGGTGGAAATATCATATAAAAGATGAATAAAGTTAAAATAATATAAATAAATAATAAAATAAAGATAACAGTGTATCTATATTTAATAAATAAGTCAAAAACAATAAAGATATATTTATTAATTATAAGATGTAAAAAATAAAAGTCTAATAAGTTAAAGTAAAACAATAAACATTATAAATAAGTAATTCGTTTAATAGGTAAGTTGAGTATTTTTCTGATAAATTAAGCTGATTTTGACTTTATTATCAGAACACTTTGCAGATACACAGATTCAACCAAAAGTGAGCCTAGATTCAATTGCCGAGAGTTGACCCAGATCCAATAATAGAGAGGATCTAAATCCAATAACTGAGAATAAGTCTAAACCTACATAACAAAAAGTCAATGTCAATTAAGGGAGTAATTGAAAATTCAAGTCATCAGTAGGAGACCGAGAAACTGTAAGGAGAAAAAAAAGAAAAATTAATATAAGAACAATACCTAAATATTTATCATATAAATATTTATATGTAAATTAATTGTTTTTACAATCATAGAGGAACTTGTGTATCAGTAAAAAAGAGTGAGGAAATTGTGTTTGATTGCTTCTATACAAGTTATAAACTGTTTTCAGAGGTTCTGATAACTATTTTTTTTTTTTATTGAAATAAGATAGTGAAACGCATTTATTACTAAGGTATGCTCTCTCAAAATATTACAGATTAAATTTAAATTGTAATTAAATTTTTACAAAGTAGTTCAAATAAATATAAAAATCTATTTTAAATATTTCTAATTTTTTTGTAGTAAGATCTTTTATATATATCGACAATAGCTCCTTAAATATATTTTTGTGCCTGAACTTATAGTACTTAACTTAACTAGTTCAAATTTTTAAATAAAAATATATGATTTTGAGGTATTAAGGTAAACAAATTTAATATGCAGTAACAAAAAAACTAGGCTATTTTTATTAAGTCGGAAAAAAAATTCTAAGTCTTTTTTCAGAAGAGTCTCGGGGCACATTTTGGTTAGCCATTTTCTAGTTTTTCTCTTCTCATTTTAAAACTAATTTCCAAAACAATTTTACGCTACTAACCAATTATTTTATTATCTAAAATTCATTTTCAAAATAAGTGTTTAAAAAAGCTAAACAAACTTTTAGTTATGTTTTATCATTTTTATTTCAGGCCAATAGAGTGGATAGGATAGCATTGTTTGCGCACCATTTTTACTTCATCTTCTATGCTATTTTTCTCTTCATCGCTTGTGAAATCACCAATAAACAATTAAATCGATGCTTGAATAAATTTCTTTGTTAGAATTTTGGAAGAGAAAAATAAAATAAAAAATAGCTAAGTTTATCTTATATATAAGTTAAGCAGTAGAAAGTCCCTTATATACTTTTAAAAAAAATTATACTCTTTTCTAGCGTATACATCTTATTCAAGACATATAATAAATCAAAGTGTATAAGTTCTTAAGGTACACGAGAATAAAATAATATAATTTGTAAAAAAAGAAACTATTTTCATTAAAATAAATAAATATTTGGTTTACTTGTAAAATAACATAGAAAAGGTCCAATTATAAGCTAGCGTAATTTCGAGAGACATTTTAGTCAACTCCAATACAAGGAGAATATTTTGTGCTCTAAAAAAATAAAAATAAAAGCTCTCGGTCAAACCCGCAGACCATAGAAATTATATATAGAATAAGCAAGCACGAGGAAGCCAATGGCAAAATAGAATTATGTTCATACATCATAATTTAAAATTGTTCATAATTTTAAAAAAATATTTCGGTGAGGATATAGCTTAGGAGTTGATTTCAATATACATACACTTTCCTCCCTTGATTCACTCAAACATCTTTTAAAGATGTAATGGTGATGAAACTCAAAATTCTAAAGTGAATAATATTTCATATGTAATGATTAATTATAGTGATATTATTTCAATAGACTTGAGGTCGAAACATTAATGTCGTTGATAAAAATTAACAAGATTTCAAAGTTGAATTTTTGTTCCCTTATTTATCAATTGGAGATTTTATTTTGGTATACATAATATAATTCTATATCGTTTAAAATCGAGGTCAAATTCAGTTTATATCATCTTTTTGTCTTAATCAATTAAGACGTCTTGTAAGGATTAAATCGTGATAAACAATATATCAGATGCGATTATTAACCATATCACTAATATCTTAATGAATTTGAAATCGTAATATAATATATACTTAAAATTAAACTTAAAACAACACAAAACCCTTTAGAAACTTTATAGCATTAAAACACTAATTTTGGAAACTTGAATTTGTAGCATTACCGTTAATGGTACTTGGTACTAGTACGTTACTTCAGTTGACAATTTCTCCAAAACGGTAGATATGTTCCCTAAAACACTTAGCAAATTTGGATTTGACGATCAAAAGAGATTATTGCATACCATCCAAGTGTCTTCTCCCCCTTGAATATTACAATAAATGTAGTTCAACAACAAGAAACCCCATTTTGAATGCTCCACCACCATCATTTATATGCCCTAAAAAAAGAGGAACCACGTATCCAAGAAAAAGGAGTGACCGAAACAAAACAATAATTGAACAAAAAGTTTGATCCTAAGCACATAGCGTCAATGTTTTGGTGTTGCCATAAGAAAATGTTTGCATGTTTCAACACCGAATAATATAAACAGAAGAGGTTTTATTTCATCGAAAAGTCCTCGTATATTCGCCCCTTCTCCAAGGCTATTGACCCTGTCTGATTTGGTTCCGTTCGGTTCGGTTTATTTGAAATAAAACCCATACTTAACCGCTTATTGTTTGCCAGCTTACACAACTACGTAGACATTGCACACAAACAAAACACAAACGTTCAAAACGGTTTAAACTGTTGTGCCTGTCATTTCTCATTCCGCTGTTACTTTTTTCCTTCTAAATCAACTAAACTTTAAACTTCTTTTTACGCAAAATTAACAAAATTATTACTTCCAAACAATAAGTGTTTAGGAACAAAATTCACCTATTTAATAAACAAATAGATGGATAGTTTGTTTAAAACATGTAATTTTCTAAATAATAACTTATTTAAACATATAGAACTTTTTTATTAAAATAAAACAGATTACATAAACATGTAAAAAGATACAAATTCCTTATTTTATTAAATAAACGCTTATTTTAAAAAATTAAACAAAAATAAACCGATTCTTATTCTGCTTCTTAAAAAATAGCAAAAAAACTTTTCTTCTAAAACAGGTATAGATTAGACAAATATATAATATATATGTGTTGGTTTTATTAAAAATCTATTTTTTAAAGGACAAACAAACTCACTTATAATAGGTTGATTTTAAAAAAATTCTTATTTCTAGCTTACTTTCTATAAATACAAGTCAATAATATTTATTGAAAGAAAAATTGTAGTAGAAAAAACCGAAAACATCAATCAATACGTTTTTTTTAAATGCTAAAACATTAGTTAATTTGAAATTGATAGTATTAACTAATATACCTTAAATTATTCACTTTTATCATTTCAAATTAAAAACGACAATAAATAACAAGAAATGAATGTAAAACGCATTTAGAAAAATGATATAAAAAATAATGTTGAAGAAAACTTGAATGTAAAGTTTTGAAACTGAGTGGTGTAAAATGAAAAAAGTTATCTAAAAAATGATTAAAAAAAGTAAGAATAAAAGATGTGATATTAAGAGAAAGTGGGAAGAGAGAGATGAGATGAAGGTGTCGGAAAGCTCCAACTAACGAAGGAAGCAATTTACTTTCACACATAAATGAATACAGTTGGACTGTGTCGTATTAATCTTAAATTAATCCTTTCTCTCTCTCTCTCTTACCTTACAAATTTAACACTTTCCCTTTCGCTTTCTTTCTTTCTTTCCTCCTTCTTCTACTTTTACTCCTTCACCTTCTCTCTCTCTCTCTACAGTGTCAATTTTCTCCGGCGACGTTGTTTCACTCTCTCTCTTGTTGACTTCGCCGATCACCGTCACAACGCAGCCATGGGGCATTGTTGCAGCAAAAACATCGCCGTCAACAACGAGACGGTGCCCGCAGATCACCGCCCCAAGACACCGCATTACGCGCCGCCGTCTCCACCGCCGGCTTCGGGGAGCTCACTATCCGGCGCGACGCCTGGGAGGAACACACCGGCGCACTCGTTTTCCACGAGCCCCTTCCCGAGCCCTCTCCCGCCCGGAGTGGCGCCGTCGCCAGCGAAGACGCCAGGGAGGAAGTTCCGGTGGCCTCTGCCCCCGCCCTCTCCGGCGAAGCCGATCATGGCGGCGCTGCTGCGGCGGCAGGGGAAGGCGAAGCCGAAGGAAGGACCTATACCGGAGGAGCAAGGGGAGGGTGGTGGTGAGGGAGAGAGGTCGCTGGATAAGAGTTTCGGTTATGGAAAGAATTTTGGGGCGAAGTTCGAGTTGGGGAAGGAAGTGGGTCGAGGGCATTTCGGTCACACTTGTTGGGCTAAAGGGAAGAAGGGTGAACTTAAGGGACAATCCGTTGCTGTAAAAATCATATCCAAAGCTAAGGTGAGAGTGTTTGTTGTGTTTTTGTGATTTTGCTTTTTTGTGATTGTGAAGATTGTGTGATGTTTTTCTTTCTTTACTTGGAGTTGGAGATGGTGTACGTTGACTCTTGGTCAATTCAGGATCAGTTTCTGACTTCTTGCATCACTGTTTTGGGACTGGAATTTCATGTAGCGTGTGATTAGGATTGATTGTTTGTTCTTATTTTTTTGGATTTGGAAACTCAATTTATTAGTCAGGTCTGCTTCTTGGGAAATTAGTGTCACGGTACTGATTTTGCATCATTTGTTTGAAATTTCGTCCGTGTGTGAATTATGTTCTGTGTGGATATACTGACTGTGTTATGGAATTGGAGCCTACTGAGGTGGTGGTAGCTGGGCACAGGAATTCACAGTGGTTTGTTGGAGGTGATCAAGGTTTCTACTTTCTGGTATTTAAATAACTTTTGTTATTGTTATTTTCTAAGCTAGTACCGGGATCAGAAAGGAAAATACCACGGAGACTTGTTTTATGGGAGACCTTATGAGATTTGAAAGTAGGGAATAGAAATTCGTCGCTTAAGCTAGTGATTGGTTGCGCTTAGGCACGTGTTTCGATTACTTGGACGTTAGTCAGAGCAAAGCTACAACTCCAAGCTTCTACATTATTTCACCCAATATTAATGTGATTTTAATATTTAAAGTTCACATCTGATGCCGAAACAAATAGAAGGTAAATTGTGGTGAAAAGGGATGACAAATGGTGTTGTTTGTAACCGGGGATTCACCTCTGTATTTCTTGTTGGTTTCTTGGGAACATTACAAAGATTCTTGAGGAAAGGTGGCATAAATGGTTGTATTGTATGTTATGAGACAAGTAAGCAAAAGATGAATTTGCACTAATGTAGTGTGGACAAGTTGTTGGAAAGTGTGGCTTCTGCATAAGTTTTTCTGTATGTGTGGACTGTGACTCATCTATAGATGTTTTACATTTGTTCTATCAGTGGCCATTAGGCTGTGGTCCAAACGGTAGAGGTTCCAAATCACACGGATAGAGCAGGTGATATGCACAAGACCTTGTTGCCAAAGTTACTTGCGTGTTTGATAAAAACCATTTTATTCTCCCCGGTTAGATCATCTGTAAACATATCTGTGCTTAATTGTAAATTAAAGAATCCATATAGTGAGTCTGGTTATTTATTTTTTCTTCCTCCATTATGAGCCAAATTGGAGGATAGCAAATAAGCTTAAAAGGAATGGAAGATGAAGAAGGAAATTAAGATCCTGGACAAAGGGCACAAACAGAAGCTTATTAACTATGGATGGATGTTATAAGAATTTTATCTTTAGTCCAAGCCCTATGAGAATCAATTGATTTAAAAGTTTTCTCTGAGTTGCTTGGCCTCTTGTAGCTGATTTTTGTAGGAAAAGGACAGGAAAAAGCAGAATCCTTAGTTCTGTACCTTTTCATTATCCTTCCAAACAATCAAATTGGAGTTTGAGAGTAAATAATTGGTGTGGGAAAATCATGTATTGTGATGTTGCGGTCATAGATTCCATAGTTTGTTTTATGCCATCCATCAACACGAATTAAGACTCAATTTTCAAGCTCTTGCTAATCTTTCCTTATAATTTATGCTTCATAAAGGTGGTTAGTTACTGTAAATAACTGATTTTTACATGGCAGATGACTTCAGCCATAGCAATTGAAGATGTGCGGAGGGAGGTGAAAATGTTGAAGGCCTTATCTGGACATAAGAATTTGGTCAAGTTTTATGACGCATTTGAGGATGTCAACAACGTCTACATTGTTATGGAGTACGTGCAGAAAAAAATATTTGTGAACGTTCCTTTCTGTTCTGCCAGGACTTTATTCATATTTCGTTCACTGCTTGATTTATGTGCATACATTTTTTAAGCTATTGGTTATAAAAGAATTCATCTCAATTACTCATGATATGAACATATTTTATAGCTGGTTTGTACAGGTACCTTAAACTGTTAATTAGACATTTATTCTAACTCAATGTGTTTTTTGTTGTTGTTATTGTTGTCAGGTTGTGTGAGGGTGGAGAATTACTTGACAGAATTCTTGATAGGTAAAATTGAAAGGCTGTTTGTCATTTTTAATATCTGTTGTTTTTTGTCTGTTCAAACTTTACAGAAGTTTGGTATTGAATAACATGATTATAATTGGATTGTTTTGATATTAATTATTTGTTAAAGAGGTGGGAGATACCCAGAGGATGATGCCAAAGCTATTCTTGTACAAATTCTAGATGTAGTTGCATTTTGTCATCTTCAGGGAGTTGTTCACCGTGATCTAAAACCAGAGGTATGGCATTGTGATGCTTGAATTACTCATAATTATTTGATTGTGCTTTTCAATGAGCTATTTTATGATTTTATAGCCACCTTTCTAAAATTTTTTGCTTTGCAGAATTTTCTATTTGTCTCTAAAGACGATGATGCTGTGATGAAAGTTATTGATTTTGGGCTATCTGATTTTGTTAGGCCAGGTAACATGACTAAATCAACCTACTATAGTCAGTCTCAAGTAGTATCCAAGTTGCTCAATTTCTCGTATGTAGTTCTTCTCAATCTTCTTTTGATTATAGTGTACTGGCATGGTCAAATTAAACTGATTTAATCTGCCGGAGAATAACCATGTAATCAATTATCGAATGGTCTTGTGCAATATGGTCAAACATTTTGTGAGATATTGACATTACAAAAAAGGAATAGTGAGATTTTGCAAATATCACAATTCATCGGTCATTAATTTGGAATAGACATCTAAAATTAAATTTCAACACTTGTAATTAAGAACTCATCAGGCCTGATCTTTTTTTTAATAACATTTCACGTGCTTGATACAATTGGTAGTTCCTTGAGAGTAATGATTTTAAATGGCATTTGCTTGATGTAGACATTTTGTACGATATATAGCTTTTTCTCTCTTTAAGTTTTATTGTGGAAATAAAATTTAGATTATATTATCAGAGGTACTAGTAGTGTTGAACAAGGAGGATCTTATATATCATTGCCATTTCTGTTTCTCTGAGGTCTTTAACTGGATTTGTTCTCCAAATTTATGACCATATTCCGTACAAAGCTAGTGTTTCTCTTAACTTCGGCAATTTTGATGACTGTCCATTATTTTTTTTCATTACCTTAAAACTATTACTGGTTTTGATATAATTCCTCACCGAAATTGATGTTAAATAATTAATTTATGCTTCAGAATGATATTTCAAAACCAGCTTTAAAAGAACTGATTGTTGTCTGGTGTAAAAGTAAAATTACTTTTACATATAAGATAAAATTACCACAGGTACAATATTCTTTTATTCTTTGAAGACACGTAGATACGAGTTAAGTTCAGTAAATATATACCCTTTTGATCTTATTTCTTTTTTGAGTTGTTTATTTATTGTAACAACTAACTGTTAGTTTTGTCCTTCCAAAATAATTATTCATCTTATGTTGGGTAACGTGTGAACAATTATAGGAGAAACCAAACACTTCCAAACTTTGTTAAACTGTGCAAACTCCCACAAAAAGGCCTTATCTTTAAAATCTAAATGAACATGTTCATGTGGTTAGCATGTACATGTGTATAGGGCTTTATGACTTATGATTTTTGTAATATTATTTGGCTCCTTAGGTTGAACTCCTCTCCGTAACTTTTTATTTAAATGGAGAGCTTGGAATTTAATATTTTGATCACTGAATTTCCTTGTTCAAACTCTGCTATAGTTCTAGAAGTTTGTTTGCCTAATGTTTTTCTCTAATTTTCTGGTTTGGACGAGTCTTGGCACATGCTTTAATTCTTGGTTTAGGATTACCTCCAGTGTTCAAATTAAATGGTTATTGTATTGCCTTATAATCAGAGTAGTATTTTCTTATTGGTTTTTTCACTACCTGCACTGACTTTTAATAAATATGCAGACCAACGCCTGAACGATATTGTTGGCAGTGCATACTATGTTGCACCTGAAGTGCTCCATAGATCTTACAGCGTCGAAGGAGACTTGTGGAGTATTGGGGTTATATCGTACATATTGTTATGCGGAAGTAGACCATTTTGGGCACGCACTGAATCTGGAATTTTCCGGTCTGTGTTACGAGCGAATCCTAACTTTGATGATTCACCTTGGCCATCAATATCACCAGAAGCTAAAGACTTTGTGAAGAGACTTCTGAACAAGGACCACAGAAAAAGGATGACTGCTGCTCAAGCTTTAGGTATGTTTCATTTTGAATTTTTTGCCAAACCTTGTTTTACTAAATAAAATGTTGCTTGTCTATGAAATTCCAAAATGTCATTCTATGGTTCCTGCTAATAGAGTTTCCTATATACTTTGCAGCTCACCCATGGTTGAGAAATGAAAAGAATCCCATTCCTTTGGATATTTTGATTTACAAGTTAGTAAAGTCATATGTGCGTACCTCACCTTTGAGACGTGCAGCATTGAAGGTAGTTCACCTGTTATGCTGCCATTAAAACAAATGCATATTATGTCCTCCCCTCCTTTGGTCGAGGTAGGGGGCAATAGGACAAGAGTAATGCTATCTGTTTTACTTCTCCTTATGTTAATACAGGCCCTGGCGAGAGCATTGCCGGAAGATGATCTAATCTACCTTAGAGCACAGTTTAATCTCTTGGAGCCTAAAGATGGCTGCATTTCGCTTGAGAATTTTAGAGTTGTAAGTTCATGGTTTTTGCAATTTTATTCCCTCTTTTTAACTTTAAGGTGTGTTAGTATATTGAATGATATACAAAGCTATTATCTTTTTACTGTGTATAATGTAAATATGTTATATTCTACTGTTTGCTACATTAAATTAATCAGCCTTAGGTTAGTCTTTTATAGTTTAAACTTTGTTGTTGGTTTCGTATGCTGTTGTTTCAAAATATCTAAACTGAAATATTAAGAAAATACAGGCTCTCATGAAAAATGCAACTGATGCCATGAAGGAATCAAGGGCCCCTGACATTTTAAATCTGGTGAGTATTCTTTGATTTGCAATATAGAAGTGTCTTCCTGCTCTCTTCATTATGACATTTTAGTGGCCGCTTTGATCCCAATCTATCGTGTACCAGAATGTCCTGCTCATTAAATAAAATAGGGGCAGGAAGGAATGTATAATTGAATAACTTTGGCAGATCAAAATCAATTGTTTTATTTCTTATGAAGAGTGCATGTGTTATTTGCGTGCATTTATTATAATGAATAATCTGAAATGCTTATTCCTTGAAACAAGATGGAGGCACTCTCGTATAAAAAAATGGATTTCGAAGAGTTTAGCGCAGCTGCTATCAGTGTATACCAGCTGGAAGTTCATCAAGAATGGGATAGAATTGCCACCACAGCTTTTGAATATTTTGAGGAGACAGGAAACCGAGTCATTTCTGTTGAGGAGTTGGCTCAGGTTTGCAAATTCTTGTGTTATTTCTGTCTTTTAAGCTGATTAATAACCCACTAAACTTTTGATAATGTTTTCAGGAGATGAGTTTGGGTCCATCAGCTTATTCTTTAATGGGTGATTGGATCAGAAAATCTGATGGAAAACTCAGCTTGGTCGGATATACAAAGTTTTTGCATGGTGTCACAATGCGTACTTCAAATACAAGACACCGACAGCTAGTATAACCAAAAGGGAGATTCGATTATTATTATCATTATTGTTATTATTATTATAATTATTATGATAATATTTGTTGAAATTAGTTTGTGTCTTTTTTCTTTCTATAATTTGAATTGAAAGGAAAATGGTACGAAGGGTCTAAGCAATTTTTTGGGGGGGTTTGGGGAGTGGATAGTGGAAAAACAGAGCTAACATTGTTTTGTTTCTCATGTGATTTGCGGTGCAAAGTAAAATTCTCCTATTTTACTTGTGAGCCAAAAGGCCACACTTGCTTTCTTGTAAGATTTCGTGTGAATATTAAAGACGCATCTATTTGGGCCAAATTCATGGTATGGTAGCAATGTCGCACTTTGTTTTTGAAGATTGAGGTAGAGAAATACGACGGTGAACTTTGGTCAATTTCTTCCATGGCTTTGTGAAATAGTGTACTTGGTCCAAGTCCTCGTTTTAAACGATGTACGTTTTTCGTTTTAGTACTGGTAAAATAACGACACAAATGGATTAAAATGTAGTGTTATTAAAAAATGGTACTCAAAAGGACTAAAATAATTGTGCAGGTATTAGATTGGTGGGACTTGTTTAATACGTAAGCCGAGGAACAAAGAGTATGAACAGAAATACAAAAAATGAGTTAGAATTTGGGAACCCCGCAAAGATAGAGACAAAATGGAAGTTAACACCTACCGAACTAAAGTTTGTCTCCATTGCAACAGTGACTGGGTCTGATTTGTGATAACTAATAATGTTACGCAATAATTGATTAAGAAAGAAGAATATAAAAAGAAATAGAATGCAGAAGATGGCAAGTTAATGAGGGAGAAAATTGGTTTTCCATTGCTGGATGGATTACCGTCTGAACAAGTAAAAAGCTGTTAATTGCAGTAAGGCACTAACCCAGATTGGAATTGGCCAACAAAGATGGACGCAGACTGCTTGAATAAATGTTCACGAGACATGCCAGACAGCAACTAATTTGGGTAGGTTTATACGGTGCCAATCATAAATGAACATAATAAATTATTTTTCATAATTTATTAAAAAAAGTACCATTAAAATAAAATTACTCATTGGGGCTGCCACTTCTATTAAAGTTTTTAGATTCCAGGGTTTGTTGATGTTATGATAAAATATAAATACAGGGAAATTATGAAATAATTTTTATTAATCGTAAAGAGTTTCGAATGATGTATGACCTCACGTACTTTATCCAAATCTTTCATCGTTAGTTTAATACCAACTACTTCACATAGTTATGTATTTGAACGAGGAGACTAATCCAAACTGTGAACTTTAGAAAAACAAATTACAATAACAATTATAGATATATAAAACTGTCACTGAAATAAATTACAAAGTTAGTAAAATTTTAACTGCTAAATTTATTATCAAATTCCAATTATTTTACGTATATCAGAAAAACCTAAATCTGTATTTTAAAACGCTCCTTTTATTTAGAAGGACGCAACTTTCATAAAATATTACTTTATTCCATATATCATTGTCATCAAATTCTTCAATTCAATAATGATACAAGGATGCTTTTATTTAAAATTTTGCAACACATATTTAACGCGGAAGTTCAATATTCACGTATGAACATTTAGCAAGGATATAAGTAACTTAATTTGTAGCGATTAAAAAAGTTTTGAAGCATGTAACAAGTGTAAACATTTGATTTGCAAGTATGAACGAGAGAGAAAAGGGAGAAAAATGTTTGGCTGGCTTATGCTCTCTGAAATAAAGACATTTAATTTAAAAAATAAAGCCAACCAAATGTGATGACTTTGGAAAGCAATTGGTGAATGAATACCCACAACCTCAAAATCCGATTAGTATTAAAAACTATTTTAAAAAAAGTTGAAAGTCAAGATCGCCCACATTCATAGGAAAATAAATATGATTATTATGATGGCTGACCCCAATTAATCCCCGTTTGATCTGTTTGACAGCTTAAGAATAGAATGTGCAAGTACACCACTTTGCTTTCTGATGCCACAAGACGAAAACTTTATATAATCATGTTCTTTGACAAAATTATCTCATACACTCCTATCAAAATCCATTTGTTCTCCTTCAATTTTGTGATCAAGTAATGGGAAGTGTGCACGCCAAATCTCTTTAACCTAAAACGGTCACCAAACTTGGTTTGCAATTCCTAATCACCCCACAAGCCACTTCATATATACTCGATTACAAGTCAGAAAAAAAGGAACCTCATCATTATTAATTATATCTTAAAAATGAAGACCTTAAATTTTGTTCATTGGCCCTCTCATCTCCCATGTCCTCTTTCAGCCACAATAATAATTATGAGATAAATAAACTAGATCTCAGACTTTGTAAGTTAATATAAAGAATTAAAGAAAGAATATGAAAAAAAAGAAAAAGTCGACGCAAACTCATCTTTGTTCCATATTCCAACCGTGTCTTTCACGCTTCCTACGTCCAACAAACCAACAGCTATATGCTTTCTTTTCTCTCTTTTTTTTAATGAAAAATAATGATTAAGGGCATCTCTATGTATCTCTCTACTTCATTTCAATTTACTTCGTTCACATTATACGTAAGATTGAGGGAACAAAGAGAGAATGATGTATACTATCGATCACATTATATACTGTCATTTAATTTTCCAACAATTAAACAAATGTTGCAAAAACAAAAAATCATGCAAATTGAGATCCAATACTTTCGTCGTTGTCACATCATTAAACCAACACCACATTCTGGTGTTGCGTAGAATCGGAAAACAAGAACAAAAACAAAAAATAAACAAGACATGTACACGATTTTAATTAATGTTGGTAGAGTAATTAATTGACAGAATCAAACTTTGAAGCACCAAGCATGGTGATGGTGGAGGCAGTTCTCCCTGTCGATGATGCCTTGGACGGTGCGGAAGTGCTCGACGTGGCAAGGGATGGTGATGGGGCCTTTCTGCTGGAACCCGTATTCATCTTCAGCTTCTTTCAGCAACTTCATGAACAGTGGGTGGTTCATGTACATGACAGGAACCACAAACCTCTGTTGCTCCTCCCCTTGCCCTACCAAGATCGCCAAACACCCTTTCGGCACGTCCTTCGGATCCTTCTTCTCCTGGTGGTGAAAGTGAAGGTGAGGAATGTGCAGGTGAAAGCTTATGTGGTAATGATGGTGGTGGTGGTGTTTTGGAGTGGTATGATGATCGGTGAGGATCCCCATGAGTAAGTGAGGTAGCGAAAAAAGGTAAAAGAAAAAGAGCAAAGGTTGAGTTAGAGAGGGGGATGAGGGTTATAAGAAAACGAGTGAGAAAGGCCAGGGATCAGAGGATGATATGGCGAGGTTGAAGAGAGTGAGGGAAGAGTCGGTGAGAGATCTTGGGATGTTGCTCATGATAAATGAAAGCAAAAGAATACCCACATAACAATGAAACGTATGGAAAAATGAGAATGAAGAGGATGAGAAAGAGGTGTATATATATGTGTGGGAGGGTGAGGGTGAGGGTTTATTGATTTCAATGTGAATGTGTGAGGGAGAGCGTTGTGGTGGGCCAGGATGGTTCTAGGGTTTGCTTACTGTGTACACAAAGATTTGTTTTGTTGTATATATCTACATTGAGAGAGAGAGCCCAAAGCTTAGGAGAGTAATATATCTTTTTCTTGATTAGATGATAGGGAGAGTGAAGGTGAGTAAATTTGATTGGATGGTAATGTGGCTAGTTAGGGCAAGGTAAGGATATATTCTGTGTGATTAAAGTAAAAGGAAATTGGTTGTTTGTTTTTGAAATATGATTTGATTCACAGCTGGAAGTTTGAAGGCTTGGCATTGTGAATGTAGATAAGAAAGACGCACAAGAGTTCTGAATTCAATTATTTTTGGTATTGTTGTTGTTATTGCGACGATAAATAGTAACTCAAATTTCAAATATGGATAGTTTATGATCCGATTGACTTGGTTTATAGCGAAGACTTTGCATTAGATAGAATGACGAAGGAATGAGTATTGAGGAAGAAGCCACTCTGCGCCACACGTCACACTTATTCGCGAAGCAAGGGGACCCTTCCAACTTCTTCCACTTAATAAATCCGTTTGGCTCTTCTTGACTTTTTCTTTTTTAATTAATCCAAAAATTATTATCAACGTCTCTCTCTCTCTATATATATATATAATTTTTTTTTCAATATATTAGTTAAACCATGGTGTACGTATAGATAAACAGTTAAACTATGGTGTACGTATATAGAAGATTATTTTTAAGTACGAACATTTTTTAAAGTGATTGAAATAAATTCAAAATAGAACAAGATTGAAATTGTGAATATTTATAGGAAAAGATAAAAAAAATATGATAGTAAGATATATTTGATAGTACTTTTTTTGTTACTGATTATTAAGAGTAAATAGTGTATATAAATCTCAAAAGATAAAAGAAAGAATATTGGTGACCCCAAAAGGATATAGAATATTGAAAAGGTCTAATTGACTGAATGGAAAAAGCTAAGTCTTACTTTTTTTTATAAAATTAAATATTTTTATTTTTAGTATAAAATTAAAATTACTTTAATAATTTTATATTTTTATATTATATATATATATAAATTAAAAAGATGACTAAAGATAAATTTCTTTACTTTTATTCTAAAGATAAATCACAAAGTGTACACATAAAACAAATATACAATCCTTTATTTTAAATACATTGATATATAAAAGTCGTTCATGAAAAACTTTTTAAAGTACAATAGATTTAGAAGGAGAAATAATAATAATAATACATTGCATAAATAATAATAATAGTAATAATAATAGAAGACTATATGTTATGTATATACTTTCTATCCATATTTTAAGGTAATTAGTATAATAAATTGAAATTTGATTAACTGATTTACTTTGAAAGGAACAATTTCAGTCGCTTGATGAGAAAAAAAAAACTTAGGTATATGATTAGGTTAACTAATATTGAATTCACAATAGTGAGTAATTTGATGCCAGCTTTTACAAAATAAAATAAAATAATAGTCTACACGTTGGGCAATTTTTTTAAATTGTAGAAAAAGGCCATAATATATATAGAGAGTTGTTAATATATATGCATCCACCCAAAAACTAAAACGTGTACTTTTTGTTAGAAAAAAATCATTTTACTTTATTTAAACCAGCATAAATTAAAAATAACTATATGATTTATTTTATTTTCTTATAACTTTCATTATGAAAGACTATAAGATTTATTATAAAAGAATGGAAGTGGAAACAATAGTTCCACTCTTTTGAAGACAATCCTTTTCAAGATACAAAACATATGAGTACTTCTTTTAGTGAAAATTCAAATATCGATTTACCATAATGTTAAATGAATCGATTTTAGACTAACATCCACCCATTAAAATCATTTATGCTAATTTTATTGATCTTTATAATCATAGAAGCAATACCCTATAAGAGAATACTTTTGAACACACACTTTATTATTGGATAAAACATTTATTAAATACAACAAAACTTGGGTGAGAGACTTAAAAAGAAGTAAGACCTACTGAGTTAATGATTTCTAATAAATTTCAGTCTATATTGGATGGTGTATTTAAAATTTTTAGAACATATGATACACTATAACATCTTATTTGGCTAAAATTTATTAAAAAAAAAAAAACTACAAAATTAGTAAGATAGGAACCATTAAATAAAAAGTGAAATTTATCAAAATTTACTATTTCAAATAAATTGTAATTAACAATTTAAGAGTGTATTTATAGTTGTTAAAAGATGCATGGCATAGTATTTATCGCATTGGTAATATTTTATAGTATGAAATTTAAATGAATTTAATTTAATTTATATAATTTTCACATACATTTTTTTATTCTTGTTAGTCATAATTTTTAAGTTATCAAATATTAAATTTTATTCTTATTTTTTATTAATATAAATAGATTTTTTTCACTCCAATAATTTTTTATTAGGATGTAACTGCACACCTTTTTATTTATAATACTTCCTTTGTAATCAAGTATTAAAAAAAAAATTAGTTGACAATTTAGCTTAAATATAAATAAATTTTAATATATCTTATTTTATTAAAAAAGTATTTTAAAATGTATTTCATTTAATTAAAGTTTTTATTTTTAGTAACTCTACTTTTGTTATCAAAATTTCAGAAAAAAATACTTAATAAAAATGATTATTTTATAAATATAATTAGTACAATTAAATTCTACTATTCACTATAAATAAAAGAAAATAAAAAATTATGAGTGTGCTGAGCTGAGTGTTTATTGCTTCCTGAATTTTCTCTTTTTTTCAATAAGTTTATTCATTTTTCATTTTTTTTTCCGAAAAGATACAATATTTTATTTTCGTTTAATTTATTTTAAGTAAAACATTTTGTATTAATTGAAATATATGTTTCATGATTGTATGTCTCAAATTTTTATTAGTTAGTCTTATGAATTTATACACACACATACACACACATATATATATAAATATATATTATTGTATTTTATGTGATTTAATTTATTATATGGAAAATGATAATTAAATATATTGTTTATTATATACATTTTCATAAAGATATGATACAAAAATAATTAATTATATAAAATCAAAGATTATAAATATTTAGAGCTTGGTTATAAGTAGAATGCGAATAATTATTTTTTTAACATGTATAGATTATTTTCTCACTATATATACTAGTTTCTTTTTATTTTTTCCGGTCTACTGTGTTTTCTTTTTAATTTTTTACATTGGTATTTTTTATTGTGAATTATATATTGCAACTTTAAAATATTATTAAAAATAAAATAAAAAAACGTGTAAACTAAATGAAAAATCTCATTGTATATTATTATAACATTAATAAGAATACATATAAAATAAAATAAAATATAAAGTATTTCTTTTTACCATATTATACTAGTTAGAAGTGAATCAATTACCCATTACGTTAATGATCTCTATCTAAAAATTTAATTGTTTATGTTTATCAGGATCTTTTGTTTTTAATTATATTTTACACTTTTTAAATTTAAAATTGAAACTTAAAAGCTTAGATAATTATCCATTTAAGTAAAAAAAAACTAATGTATACTATATATAAAAATATGCTCCTTTCAGTATCATTAATTTATTAACTCGCCTTTTATTATTGTAAAAGGTTACTGAAAGAAAAATAATTTTCTCTGAAATATTTATAACAATTATAGTAATAGAAATTTATTTTGTAGGTACTTACTTATATAAATAACGATGAAACATTAAAAATGTTTTTATTATATAATTATAATAATTAACAAAAATATTTTATTTATATATATTTTATTGTAATTTTAATTTTTATAATTATATTTTTATCGTAATAACCAATTATATAACTTTTTAATTGTTTTTTTTATCACTGTAAAAGAAATATGTGACTCCGTTTATTGTGGCTTGTAAGCTAGCTAGTATAGAAGTGGAATTGAGTTTTTTTTTATGAAACTAGAATAATTTTATAATTTAATTATTATAAATAGATAAAATTTTAATAAAATAAATAAATCATAATATAATTTAAATGTAATTAAATTTCAACGGTCACCTTGACATAAATTTAATACTAATTAAAATATAATTATATTGAAATCGTGTCAAATGACAAGTCGTGTCACACGATTGATCACTTTGATATTTTTAAATTTTTTTAATCTATTTTAATTATTAATTTACAAAATTATCTTAAAAAAAAAAAACGTTGAATTTGAGTTGGGATAAGATACAATTCCCAAATAGAAGAAAACAAACGTTTTAACTAAGAATGCGCGTCGATCGTATAAAAGAGCGAATGTACTCCAAAAGGTTTGGCATGAAAACGTAGACCTCAATTCTTCTTTAGCCTTTCTTTGGATTCTACACTGAAAATAAGGGAATAAAAACAAATTCAGGATGAGTTTTTTACTTATATATTTTCATCTAAAAATAATTAAAAATAAAAAGAAAAAACCATCCAATCCCAACTAGGTGAAAATAGGATCGGACAAATTAAAATCAATCTTTATAAAACAACATTAATATCAAATAATCATATTTAAGAGACAAAATTTTAACCAATGAATAACAATGAATAATATTTTTTTTTTTTTGCATAAGATTTGTTTAGGTAGATTTTAACCAAAAACATATTTACGAGGAAAAGAAAAAGATAATTTTTTTCTTAAGTTAAAATTACTTAATGTACAAGTTAATTTTATCTTTTAAATAAATTAATTTATGCATAAGTTAATTTTAACTTATAAAAAAATATTTTGTATCTATTTGGATCATTTTCTTAATAAAAACTTATAAGAGAGAAATATGAAAAGAAAAAAAAAAACAAAAGATGTTAAAAAAAGATTATTCAAATTAGTTTAATTAATTAATCTTTATTTTTCTCTCTCTTCTAAAATTACTTATAGAAAATTTTATTCAAAATATTTCTTTAGAATGTTTAGACAATTTTTTCATAAACATTTTAAAAATGTAATGATAAAATAAATTTTCCTATAGACTAAAATTATCACATGCATAAATAATTTTAAAAACTTTCTTAATTAACTTCTTTAAAGTTTGTCTTTTTATTATGATACGATACATTATTAAATAAAATAATAAAAATATAAATGAAGTTCATCAATATTATAAATGGGATGATAATAGATAAGGTACTAAAAAAACATTAAAAAAAACATTCGTAGTCATCTCATACTCACGTATACACTAACTTTAATGTTCATTCCGTAGGTACTTAAATACCCATACCGTTATTCACTACTCACACCTTATGCACATATATACTTAATAATAAAAAATAGCATAATATAAAAATAATAAAAGATAATAACCTTGAATATAATTCAATTATAAATTATAACTAAACAACATTGTAAACATAATTATCCTTATAACACAATTAATTTAAAGGATAAAACTATCTAGTCACCCAAAAAAATTAAAGTTTGATGGACTTGGAAGATTATTCCAGTACCTATATACAAAATGAAATAAAGCTTATTTTAAATAACTGAAACAAAGACTGATAACACCAGATAAATAAGATTTATAACATTAACCTTAACAGAAAATGTAAAGATATAAGATATAATAAAAATATAAGCATATACATGACAAAAACATAAAAACTAAACTACCATTAATTAATTAATATATAATATTATCTAATAGTTTGATCTTTAATTATATACATATATATATACATATATATATATATATATATATATATATATATATATATATATATATATATATATATATTCGTATATACAGGTGTGAAGAGAGACAGAACAAGTTCAATAATAAAATATTTGTACTCTTTATCCTATTAAAATTTATAGATAAAGACATGTGTAATACTCATCTCAATAGCAAGTAAGTATTTACCTTGTAAATTTGTAAGTATCTTTATGAATACTCTATTAATCTATTTTATAATCTAATTGTAGATATTATTATTAAAATAATAATAGAAACCATTAATATGGATAGAAATAGGGACAATATGAGATAGTAAATGATTAAAATCATGGTTTTGAAACGATAATAAAAGTTGAAAGTAATAGTATTATTAGTGATAATATAATTTCATTTGATATTTTGTGAAATATATATATATATATATATATATATATATATATTATATAATTTTTTTTTTAATAATCTAAAAATTTAAATGTTCCCTGAATATCTTACTTATCTAAAATGAAAAGGTCATATAATAGAAAATTCATAGTAGTCAGACCTCGGACGTCGCCAAGAGGTCTGAGGTCAGCATGGTAGCGGTCGGTCGGTGGTCAGCATGGTAACGGTCGGTCGGTGGACCATAGTGGGTTCCAGAAATCACATGTATCAAGGTGTGATTTAAACCTTAGATGCGCCATGCATGCATAATAACTGCGGAACTTTATGCTTGTGCATAAGAGATTGTCCTTAGTGTTGCATGCATTGGCACGAGGGAAGTTGGTACTGACCTGTCCTCAGGCAGGAGAAGCTCTCGACGTCATCGAGTCATGTGGGAGTGATACCACAGACTTAGAGTAGTGGGAGGGCGAGCCCTCAGCAGGGTGTGACGATGTGCCATCGGTCACCAGAGCGAGGCGATGTGTCCTCGCCACACACAAGGGTGATGAGAGATCGCCAGGACGAGAGACACACGGTCATCGCCAGGATGAGGGACGCATCGGTCGTCTGCCAGGATGAGACATCGGTCGTCTGCTAGGGTGAGACATCGGTCATCAGTGGATAGTTGAGAAGCGATCAGTCATCGGTGGCTGGTCATCAGGGGGTCCTGTTACACGCAGATAAGCTGGGACCCAAGCTCCCCGCGAGGGCGTTCTGCATGCGCGACACGTAGACAGTAAGGGCGCCCAGAGTCGTTGGCGTCAGAGTTTTGGTAGGGCAGGTAACCCAGAGTTGGTGCGCGCAGAGACACCACGTGGCCATCCTGTCAGAGGAAACTTGCACGCAAAAGTTCTCCTAGAGAGTGGGTGATGGCAGCGAAGATTTATGGACGGTCCTCTGAGGGATTAAGTTCATTTCAGTTTCCCTTCTACCTTTTCCTCCTTCACTCTACGACGCGGCTACCCTCCCTCGCCAGTTAACGATCGACGACCTGCCATTGGACTCCTGGGGAAGTTACTCTGCAAGTTTTCTGATCAAAGCCTTAAAACAGAGTTAGGATATCCTTAGGTCTTTTCGGTGGGTTTGGAGCTTAGTGAGATTTTACTCAAGTCCAGGTAAGGGAAGCTAGTTTTATTTTCAATAAAAACCTTAGGCTAGAAGATTCTGAAGTTGGGGGTGACGTGGTCACCAGTTTCAAATTGTTTTGCACGATACTCTGTTTTGTGTATATCGGAATCTGTTTGAGATTGAAATGTGAAATGTATATGATTTTCGAAATTCTAGACTTTGGTGCGATTGGATTTTTGTGATTTGGATTGTTTAGAAAAGGTTTAAAATATGTTATGATTGACTGGTTCATTTACGTGTTGTATGATATGCTGAATGATGTGAAAGTGTGATCAAAGCATAGTATTTTCAGGAAAGGAAATACCGTGTTGAGATGGTTATTAGGGTGTTTTGATCTGTGAGTATCCTGTGAATGAGACGATCCTGACTCTACTGATATAATGGAATCACATAGATGAAGTTATTCAGTTGGTGAGAGTCGAAGGAGGTCCATTTGGCTGAGTCTGAGGTTCGAAGGAACTGATCAGAGCAGATCAAATGGATTTACCCTGTCATATGAAATGAGGAGACATTGAGATGAGTATGCGCATGGCTGTGTGGATTTCACAACGAGTAATATGACAGGTGCAGGTCTCTGGATGCTAAGTTCAAAACACGAGTCTTCCGGAAGTAGAGTCAAGTGTCTATATTTGTGAGTCAGTAGAAATCTGACAAGAGTAATGTGGAAATTGAATATGATAGACACTTGAGGAAATTTTGAAGTGTGTGAAAAAGAAAAATGATGGTTTATGATGATATTAAGTTTCATATTTAAAGTTTTTAAAATATCTAGCTTACCCTGTGTTTTGTTTTGTGCTTGTTTTTTTTAAATTTGTGATGATCGTGTTAATTTACACGGGAGCAGATAAGGTTGCAGGTGGCAGAGCTCCTCAGTGAGCGTGTTGGAGGATGGGATAGATTTAGTTTTAAATGTTTTCCTTCGGTTGTTTTAAAACTTTTTGATGGATATGTATTAAAACCCCTAGAAGAGGGATGTTCTTTTGAGATACAATGTATGGGATGGATGTATTTTATTATATATACATATGTTAATTTGATATTATTGTTCTACCGCTATTTTATTATATATGTATGAGTAGAAAATTCCGGGCTGTTACATTTTTATATTAGGTATTATTATGTAACTTGATATCTTAGTTAGTCTGACCCTTCAAGTAACAACAATCATCTACCATAACATGAAAAAAATATTATTAAAAAAAATATAAAAAAATATGGGAAACTAGATCAAAACTCATATGTTAACAAAAATAATACATAGATAAACTATACCTATTCATGAAGAATTTTAAGAACAAATTAGATGGAAACCTATTATATCAATGAAAAGATTAACTATAAATAAATAATAAATTAATCAACTTATTAGCACACATATTTCCTTCACGAAAAATATGAATATGAGTAATCCTAAACCTGATTTTCCCACGTTAATTAAGACAAGTATTTCATCGATTACGAAGCATCCACGGAACATTAGTCATAGCATTAGACACAACATAAACCAATACAGAATCACTTTCAAGTCATATATTAGTAAATCCTATCTTTTGAGTTTCTCCATGTATAACTCCAAAAAACTCAACAATCATAACAAATTATTTTAGCAAAATTAAATATAATTAAAATTGTATATGTAAAGTACCACTTATCTAATTTTAGAATATTTTTTTTTTATCTATTTTATAAAATATGAAATGAAGTTACAACATTTGTTAAAAAAAAAAAAAAGGTATCATTAAATGACGTATGTTTTTGGTGGAAAAAGTTGGCTAGAAAACAAATTTTTGATGTGTTGGATGAAAGGGGTTGTGAAGTGTCGTATCCGTGAATGGGGTACTCCAGAAAAGACGATTAAGCAAAAGAAAAGAGGGCATTGAATTTGGGGAATAGAATGTTGATGAGGGGTGGACCCTACAAGCTTCATGCAAACCCAAACTCCAATTTAGATGCGCAAGTGATGCCTCCTTTTCTTGCATAATTATTGTGTCACCAAACATTCACAATTCTTTTCTTCCCTTCTGCAATCTCCTACAACATTAATCATTACTTACTTTATATCATTTTCTAAAATTCATTCAATTTTAAGTTTTCCATGATGGTTCTCAATGACTTTTTATTTGAAAGAAATTATATATTGAGTATCTAATATTTTTTTCTAATTTAATCTCCATCAGTTGATTTTGTTGTTGATTGATATGATGCAATAATTATTTTATATTGTTATTGTTTATGCATTTTAATATGAAAAATAAAAAACAACAAATATAATTAAATATTATGTCTCTTTATAAATTTATGTATTTTTAAATAAGTTCTCACTATTTTTTTATTTGGTATCTAATATTTTTATATTTCTGTATTGAGTTCCTATGGTTTGGTTTGATTTTGTCATCAAATAAAATAACATCACCCTTTGATTTTGTAATCTAAAACACAATATATCACGAATTTAGACAATAAATCTCTATAACTTAATTATTTTTATAAGAAATGAAAATTTTAAAATTAAATATTAAAACAAAAATTATATTTTACCGTTTAATTGTTTTTTTTTTCTGGCCATTGATTTATTTGGACTTTCAAGTGCCTCGCACACTCTGTTGTCAAAAGCAAAATGATTATATAGTTTGGATAATTTGGCTGAACCAACTTTTGATTTTAAGTTTCTTTTTATCTCACCCACTTATAGATGCCACATCTTTTTCCACAATCTCCTGATTTATAATCAAATTACACAAAATTTATGATTACCTTTGCCTTCATTGGGAAACAATTCCTCCACTCAATTTTGTTTACAAAAAGTAATGACGCATTTTACTTTAGTAGTGACGAGGTTAAAAAAGATATATATATATATATATATATATATATATATATATATATATTTATTTATATTAAATGACAAAAATATTATTATTATTAAATTTTTTAATAGAAATATTTATTGCAATTGTTGTCAGATTATATACATATTTAAATTTCTTTTCTTTAATTTATGTTTCAATAAAATGACTTTTTTTTCTAAACCAAACATAGTCTTTCACTTTCACTTCCCGGAAGGATATGAATCGTTACTGCTTTATGCTGTAATGGAAATGTATGTAAATAGTGCACTGCTTTTGTTATCCGTTTAAAATTTTGTTGTACTTTGCAAACCATTAATTTTGCTTTATACATATTAGTGAATATCATTGAGAGAATAAAAATATAAAGAATAAAAACTTATAAACTGACAGATATAATATTCGTGCTTTTTCTTCTTTTCTGTCACTGAGGCCTATTAGGAAGATGATCAAAACAAGTCCAACTCTTGAACAAGGATGGGCCATAGTGAAGCAAAGTCCAAATGGCCCAATCTCGAAAGGATATTTTCTTTCTGTAAACAAAAACAATAGAAATGAGATGAAGAGACACTACTGAACCACCACCAAGCCACCACTGAATCACCACCAAGCAAAACACACCTTATAATTCCTGTGCAATGAGATGAAGTGAACGTACATAGAGAAAAACAAAGAAATATAGAAAATGTAGGTTTGTGATGTGCATAAGAAAGAAGAAGAAAGAGTGTGGATAGTGTTTTAGGCTTTTTAGAAAGTAATAAGGATAATTTGTTTTTCATAACATTGTGGGGTGCAGAAAAAAAAAAACGTAGAGATGCAGCAAGAAACTCGCTCCAAAAAAAACAACTAATTTCGCATATAAATTCATCGGTTTTGGTACGGGCTTTTTCTTCCTCCACCCTCATTATTACTATCATTCCCATATTGAAAGTAAAAAGATTAAAATATCCTTCTCGATGTACCATGCTACTGCCATCGCCACTGCCACTCCTGCTACTA
This sequence comes from Phaseolus lunatus, assembly GCA_013389735.1. Lineage (NCBI taxonomy): Eukaryota > Viridiplantae > Streptophyta > Magnoliopsida > Fabales > Fabaceae > Phaseolus > Phaseolus lunatus. Next base: position 13,710,242 of record CM023865.1, on the reverse strand, counting down.
CAGCCATTGCCGCCGCTTCCAACTGCACCTTCGTTCTCCACTTTGAGAGGAAGAAGAAGAGAGAAAAAAAAAATGTTGGATATTTAACGAAAATCTTATTCTGAAAAGCATTTCATGTTTTGAAAAAATTATTCTAAGAATATTGTTCCAGAAAAATCATTTTGGAAAGCATTTTATATGTTTAAAAAAATCTTATTCAAGAAATTTTGTTTTGAAAAGCTCCTTCCATGGATCTCATATGTTTCGAAAATCTTATTAAGAAAATCCTATTCTGAAAATTCTGTATCAAATATAATATTGCAGAAATTTTGAAAAGCCTTTTCCAGAATATTTTCGGACAGATAATTTCGAAGTCATCATTATTAAAGCTAAAATGTTAATTTAAAAAATTATAGGAAGCAGTTAGTCATTACGGAGGTGTAGAAAGGAAAAGAATTTGTTACTTTAGCAGTATAACTTGGTATGGAAATTTTTCAGTCACCTGCGTGCCTTCAGTAGAAGAAGTAAAATGACTTACCTTCTTCATCTTCTCCACGAGCATCCCTCTTTCCCTTCTCAGCCGCAGCAACCCAGGAGCTACCCATCTCCGCCATAGCACTTACTTCCAGCACCACCGCCAAAGCACCTCCCACGTCCGTGCCACCGCCGCAACAATCCCTCATCTTCACCGTCTAACCATTGTCCAAGGAAAAAAAAAAATAGCAACACAATAAAAGTATGGTACACAACTCATAACTAAGGAAAGAAATGGAGAAGAAGCCACCACATTTAACCCAAAAAAATAAATCCAATAGAATTACAGAATGAGAAGAAGAAAGAGTGAAAAAAAAAAACACAATTTTCCCTTTGAAATGTACTTTACATATAGCTTGTGTGTGTTGGGGATGCACTGGAAGAAAAAGGAAGAGGCATAAAAATGTTGCATTTGAGAGATGATGAAAAATATTAATGGTCTCACATCATGACACGGTCGGTCCCTCTAAACGAAGAACGACACCTCCTTGGGGAAGTATTTGTGGTAGTCGTGAGGGCCAAACGCAACAATCTCCTCCGGCGTCCAAAGCATCGGAAATTGGCTTAATGACAAGAATACCCTCACCGGTGGTGGCGCAACAAAAGGCGCCAAGAAAGCCCACAAGTGATATGATGCCATACACCTCCTGGTGGGGGCTCCATAAGACGCTGAACCCCAACGACACAATCTGCATTGGAAGAGCCACCAGCATTATCGATGCCAGCACGTAAATCCTCACCCTAAGGCCCTTGTTTATGACAAGAGATAAAACCCTCCAACACGAGAATAAGAGCCATGTGCAGTAGGTCACGCCAAACGCCGCGAAGGCCACACTGGAAAGGAAAGGGTATGCGCAAAGCACAGTCTGGAACCCGTATCCGTCATTGAAAATGATCGAGGTTTCCACGGGGACACGGTTCTCCAACGGCGAGAAGAAAATGAGCAAGGCTTGGAGAATGGCGATGGGGAGACACGTGAGGAGCACAAACGTGATGGCCCAAGCATCGTTTGGGGTTTTCTTTTTAATGGAGGCATTGAGGAGGAACAAGAGGGTGACGAGGAAGGCGGGTTCGAAAAATCCCAGGGAAAGTACGACGTGGACTTTGCAGAGGCTGGCTTGTTGGGATATGGTGAAAGAGGGTAGAAAAGGGTAGAGGTACTTCCGGCGGAAAAAGGGTAGGCGGAGAAGTTCAGTGATGGACCATAAGAATATGAACAAGACAAGGAGGAAGCGCACGGTCCAAAGGGAGTTAAAGTTCTGTAAATGTGTTATGGATTTTGATTTAAAACGAAGGTGGAAGATGAAGCTTATGGATAACACCGAGAGGATTATCAGCCCTGAGATGAATGTTACGGTCACGAGGTCGAAAACTGAGTTTAGGAGTGGCAGTGCATGAGTGAGCAACATGGATCGCTGTGTTTGTGTTTGATTTTCTTGTATGTATTATATATGTATGTGTGATTACACATATATATACATATATACCTATGTAAGTATCTATTTTTCCATCAAATGTTTTTTGGTTGATGTATATATATATGTATTTGTTTGGTGTTTGGTGTTTTTGTGAATGTATACTACCCCACCAAACAATGTTGTTTTAGCTGGAAAGATGGTTGTGGGAGGAGATGATGACGGGGTTGCGGTGACGCTGGCTCTGGTGGCGGCGGCGGCACGGGAGGAGGAGAGAGGGTGAGAATAAGCATGGGAGTTTGGAGATGGATGGTTTAGAGTGAAAAGGCATAGGTATAGGTTGTAATTGTGGTGATGGTGTTGGTTTTGGTTGGAAGGGAGATGGATGTATTAGTTTGGGTGTTGTTCTCTCTCTCTCCCCACTCTTCCCAACCTGGGGAGATGGAGAACAACTAGAAAATAATTAGGTTTTGAATTTGGAGGAAGATTGCAGATAGAGAGAGGAAGACCTAACTTCTTTTTCCTTTTTGGGTACAAGAGGAGAGGCTGGCTTTCTGCTGTAATCGAAAGGATCCTTTAATTTCGGTTTACATGCTTGGTTCTCATTTATCAACACCACCACCCTTACATACCTACTCTTTTTTTGGTTCTCTGCACAAAATATATCTATATATACACACACTTTTATACATTTTTACACCAACCGGTTAAAACAAATCAGAACATTGTTATGTATAGATAATTTTATTAATCTTATTTAAGTCATCCATCATTATTTATATTCTTATACTGTTATAATATGGTTTGCAAGTAATTGTTTTATTTTTATAAAATTGTAAAAGTATTATTTTTTAACAAATAAAATTATGTATGCATATAAGTGTTTTTAACATTTTCTTCTACCTGAATACAATTCTTAGAATTTTATAATTCTTGGGGTAAAAAATATGAAGTGTATAGTTGTTGCTATTTACAAAATACAAACGTCATGTTACAAATGAAACAATTAGGGACAATAAAGAAGAAGTCTTAAAATGTATTTATAAATGCTCATAGAGTTTGAAAACTTGCTTTGATTTTAATAAGTCCCTCAAACTCAAGTCACCTTTTTCTTATGAAAGAAAGAGAGTAAATGACAAATAAATTTTAATGAGCCTTTCAAACTCAATTCATCAAAACTTTTTGCAAAAGAAAAAGAAAAAGTAACAAATTAAGTAGTTGAAAATGTTTTCGATGGTAAAAATTAAACAAAACATATAATTAGGGACAACAAAGTTAAAAATATCAATCTATAATATATAGTAAGACAAGAGACTTGTCAAAATAGAATAAAGGAATGAAACATTTTTTTTTTTACATAAAGTAAAGAATTAATTAAATTAAAGGAAAATAAAAAATAGTACCTAACTTAACTTCCTCTCCCATCCTACAACCCCAAAAATGGGTAATCCAATTGGATACAAAAAGTTTCCAAGATGGTTGTCAAAACTCTCTTTGTGTTGCACCTTCCTTAGTAAAGGATGACAAAAAGTAATTCAAGAAATGATCCATTTACACATTACAAGAAAACCTCCCAAATTAGAGAACCTAGAATGTGAAATACATATGCATATTATATGAACTATATTAACAGCCTTCATAATATGACAAAAGCCAATCAACTTCCAGTCATAGAGCATAATGTGCCTTTGCTTAGAATCAAGCCTCTTATATAGAAATTTACCTACATTAGAACACACCCCTCTCGCAGCCAAAAGAGAAGATAAGCACAACCAAAAAATCAAGACAAACATAAAGAAAACCTCCATTAAAAAGGATAGAAAACTGGTGGATAGGTTGGATGCACAACAACAGAGGTATGCTGTTAAACAACAGTACAATTGTAGCTGCACACATATTTGGCCATACCAAAACCACACAACTCTTCATGGCAGATACCCCTGCTACAAACTATTACAAGTCCTTTCCTAGCCTTTGAGCTTATATTTTTATACTCTTAATGGTTTTGGTATAACTTTTCAGTAAAGAGTTCACTCATTAACTATGAAAATAGGTCATGCTTGCAACAAGGTGGAGCCATGTTGCTTCAAAACCCTCCTAAAAAATGTCTACCAACCTACAAGGTTTTTAAACATGTACCAAATAGTCAGTCTTTGGTTCTGTTGCAGCATTGTCTTAGCTGCAGTTATTTGTCTTGGTGGATTGTAGTCTTTTTTGCTGGACTGATTTCTAGTAGGTCTTGAGGGAGTTTAATCTTGTAAGGAGCTGAACTTTGTACTATGCAAAAGGGTTCAAGTATTTCTAAAATATCTTTATTAGTTATTCTGTTTTTCTGATCCAAAAAGAAAAAAGCTTTAAAAACTACTTGTGTTCCATTACCTAACTCACCTCAACCCCAAGTTTCAAGCATAAGACCACCTACACCTAAGTTTTTGAAACCTACTTCTAGTGCGCCTTGCATACACCAAATATTTTAAAATTTTAAAATTAAAAAACTGTTTTATTAATTTCTAAAATTATAAAATTTCAAAATAACCTAAATAAATTAATAAAATAAAATATTAAGTAAAAATAAAATAGAAAAATAATTTAGAACTTTAAGGGAATTCTCTTTATACCCTTTATATAGAAGTATAGATATTGTTGTTATTATTATTAATATTAATATATTAATACCAATATCCAATATTATTAACAATATTAATATTAGTAATAATAATAATATAAAAATTTACATACAATTTTTTTTTATATAGTATTATTTATGGAAATAACTAAATGTAGTGTTAATAAAAAAATTTACGTATGCAAATATGAATTATTATTATTATGAATATTATTAATATTTTTTTTATTAATATTAATGTAATTATTTATTAAAAGATGATAATAATGTTGTTATTATTAATATTAAAAAATTATAATAATAATAATTTAATAATAATAATAATTATTAAATATAATATTATTTTTATTATTAATATTAATGATTATATTATTATTATTAATAGTATTAATTATTATATTAATGATAATTATTTTATTATTATTGTTATTTTCATTAATAATAATAAATAATAATAATAATTATTATTATTATAATGATAATAATATTAAAAAAATTAAATAAAAAATTATCATGTGATACTATTTACGAAATAATACATATATAATAAGCAGTTAAATTACCTACAATCATAATGCTGATATAATATTATATTTACTGATGGATAAGTGGTGAATGGTGTTGCAGCGAATCTAGAGGGTGATGGAGTTTCCTGTGCGATTTATTTTTGTCTTTTCTATTTTTTGTCCTTCTCACAATGGATTTCCATTTTTCTTGTTTTGTGTTTTGTTATTTCTCTTATTTCTTTTTTCCTCACAATCCGCATCTGCTTTTTTCTCTCGTTTTCTTTCACAATCTGTTCCCCCTACTTTACTGTCATTCATCTCCTCTTATACACATTGTTTAAGAAAAAAAATAGAAACTGAATTGAATTGTGCGGGGAGTTTAGAGGTGGATGGGAGAGACAATAGGTGGTGTGGGAGTGTGAAAAACAGAAGGTAGTAGAAACTATTTTTTATTAATAATTATATTTATAAAAGTTTTATTTTAAACTACAGATATTTTATTACATATTTTTATTTTTAAATGTATTTAAGATAAAAACATTTTATTTAATAATTTTGAAGTTTGCCTAAATTAAATAAAACATTTTTTTTTCATTTTTTTCAATTTTCAATTTTCACTTTTCAATATTTTATTATATTTTTATTTTTTTTTATCATTTTTATATTTTTTCTTAAATTTATTTTATTCTATTTTTATCAAGATTATCTTTCATAAAAGAAAATATAAATGTTAAAAAAAATTCGCATATGTTATCTTAAAATCATTTTAAATAGAAGAGTATTTTTGGACAATAATTTTCGTAAATACTTTTAAGAGAGGAAAATAAGAAAATATATAAAATAATTTTTTCTTTAAATTAAAATTAGGTTATAGTAAAAAAAAAAAAAATAACTCGTGCACATTTTCTTTTTTTCCTCTAAATTTTCTTATGATAAATCTATCCAAATATTTGTCCTACATATAATACCCTATGTATAATTCGGTAATTCTTGTAAGCTGAGATCCATTACTTATTTTTCTCTGACCATCCGGATCCTCTAGCAAGCACCATAATAAAGGAAAAGAAAAAAGTAAATGAAACCTTGTTTTAATCACCCTGAAACCAAATCCTCCTGCACTACCAAAGTTAGGGTGAGATTATTAATAGGTTTGTTCATCTTAGTGGGAGAAAGGTGGGGAAAGTAAAATTGGGATATGATTCTGCCAACAATTTCACAGGCAATACACATAAAACCTACATTTCCAGTGATCACTTTCTGTTCCACCTACATATTCAATTTCTGTTCTTTTCCTTTTGTCCCTGTGTTGCCCACCTGCATCCCACTAGTCAAATATAAATAATTAATGTTTCTTGTTTAACAAAACAACGCCATGCATTGAATTTGTGGTCCAACTCTTTGGATAATTCATCAAATTAATTTGAAAATAAATATTTTGTCCAAATACAATGTTTTGCAGAAATTGGAAATCAGGAATAGGTTTAAGAAGAAGTTGTTTTAATTTCTGAAGAAGAAAAACAGCTAGTTACAAGAACATCACAATATATCAATGGGGTAAACAAATTTATATCATTGCAAGAGATAGACTACCTTTATCCTTCAGACAAAGAAAAAGAAAAGAAAGGGTCTTTGTCTTAATAACCATCACTGTCCCTTTATTCAGGTTTGGATACAGTGTATCGTAGCAGATGTAGCATAACTTTGAGGAAAGTTCAGAATATGGACCAAACAAAAGGAAGAAGGCAATAAAAGGGAGATAAAACAAAACAATTGTGAAGATGAAAACCTGTGTTTCGATGATACATGATAAATTAATGTTACATTTTTCAGATATTATATTCATGGCCTAAATCAATTGTTAATGCACTGTAACACTCTATTACAAACAAAACTCAATTAATATAAAATATATAATTACCTGTTAAGAAAATGTTATAGTGACCATCCCAAATATAAATGAAGGAAAATCACACTGACAAATATTTAAACCTTATCATGCTAATATATTATAAGACATTGACTTAAAGAACCTAATTTATTACATTGTTAACTCCAATAGATTAGCTAATTGATCATCAGCAAAAACCTTACTTATTTGAATAAGCTAAATGCCTAAAGTTTCTTTGTTCTTTTTTTTGCTAACCTTTCCGCGCAGAATAGCTTCTTTTGTTTTGTGAAATGACCCGAGACCTAATATTAAAGCTACCTTTTGTTTTTCACTTTCTTTAAGTTATAATATATATATATATATATATATATATATATATATATATATATTTATTGTGTGAGTGTGTACAAATACAACGAACTATAAATAACATGTGATTTTTAAATAATGATTATAAAAGTCAATATTTTTACCATATACACCATATTTTTTTTACCATACACAATAATACAAATAAATGGAATTATAGAAAATAACTAGGATATATCCTGATAATTGTTATAATAAGATTTGATTAACCTAAATGCTTAACTGAGAATCATTTGTTATTAAGTTAAACTTAATTAGAATTAATTTGATCACATGAAGCAAGGGGATATATTTAGTATAAGATAAGATAAAGAGAGATTCGAAAGATTTTCAAAAGACAGCAGAAAGACGTCTCCTTTTATAAAGAAAGAAAAGATAGCAATAAAATAGAATCTATTCTACAGAATATTTTGTCACACTATATGCTTCAACTTACTATCCTTATACATCAATGTCTTCCACTAACAAGGAATTTATTGCTGAAAATGATGAAAAGAGAAATTAAAGGGACGAAAAAGAACAATAATTGAATAATTGGTAAAGCTGAGGCAGTGGAGATCCACACGACATGAAGTTCTGTAACACAAATGCACCCGCACACACATAGAAGAACATTTTGAAAATCAATGGAGATGATCTTACAGTAATTAATTTGTGTGCTATGGAGAATTAAAAAGAAAATTTCCCTTTCAGTTAGTCATTTTGCTTTGTTCTATTTGTAAACAGATATGAAGGGAAGAAGAGCTATCAAATAGCGGTGCATATGCTCACACACTATTTTACTTAGTTAAAAGTCTAATAACACACTGTCCATGAAAACCCTAAAACAGATCCTATATATATAGACAGACACATGAGATCTTGAGACTCATCATGAGAAATTTCGATCCAATGATTGAAAACAGTGAACAACAGAATGATATATAGGACACTGAAACTGAAACAACCATGACAGAAAAGATCTGAAAATGAACCAGAATTCAAAAGCACATGATGGCTGCCTTTTTTCTTCTGTGTTGAAGACAAGAAGGGCACATGTGCAGTCAAATCTTTTCATCATTACACGGATCTACCAGTGAATCTCACCATGAATCTCCACAGGTAAAAAAGGTAACACAATATAATCAACGCATAAGGGTAACAAATGAGTGTATAAAGTTGAAAATTCAAAGAAAACAACTGACCTTGAGAGAATAGTTTTCATTATAGACTTAAACCTGATGAGAGATGAGAGAAACGTGATTTAGATGATGGAAGCTGTGATTGAGGGGAATGAAGCCTGGTCCGAGGAGACATAATACATAATCTGCAGATATTATAAACTACTATTTCATCTGAATAATCCGATGAACTTTCGTGAATATGTTTATGAATTTGGGGTGATGTAGTGAAAGGTAGAGTTATATATGATCGATCTCCTTGGACCACGCAGCATTCCCCTCAAAAGATGATAGCTTCCGGATCTTCTTCATTAGCTATATATATCTTGAATCTGACTAACCCTTTGATACAAAAAAGGTGCTTTCGGTTGTGTTTGGTTCTGATATGGAAGAAGCCACCATATATATCTTGGTTGAAGGAATGAAATGAAAACTGGGTTTTGCGGATGTGAGGAAATGCACTGATGAAAAAAATGATTTGGTTTAAAAAGAAAGTAAAAGCAACGCACAGAGAGAGACAGAGAGAGAGTAGAAGATGTGAATGGATGGGGTCTGGTGGTGATGGTCATTCTGGAACACAGCTGTAGTTGTTGGATGAGGGTTTAAAGCTGACCATCCTCTCTCTCTCTCTCTAGAGAGAGGGGATGCTATGGATGGAAGCACTAGGATAATGAATGGAGTTGATTCTTTCTGGTTTGTGCCATAATATTTGGTGCTTCCATATCTTTAACCTAACTCTACTTGCCTTTCAGTGTCTTGGTGGAAAATAATCTTCATCTTAATTACAACCATCAATGTAAGAAGTGGAAATTTGTATCCAGGATAAGAATAAAATGTATATATAAAAAAGATTTTATAAAAAATTATAATAAAATATTTAGATAAAAAATATTAAAATAATTCAACACTAACAAGTTATAAATATTTTATATAAAAATAATCAAGACGTCTTCTTTAAATCAAAATCTTAATATATTATGATTTTTTAAAAATATTTTTATGTTATTTATAGCTATATATAAAGGAATTCCTCACGTTCTAAATTATTTTCTTATTTTATTTTTTTTAATATTTTATTTTATTAATTTATTTTAGTTATTTGAGATTCTCTCCTTTAACTGCTTTAAATTGTTTTTCTATTTTGTCCTGTTTAATATTTTGTTTTATTAATTTATTTTGGTTATTTAGACATTTTATAATTTTAGAAGTTAATAAAGCAGTTTTTTTATTTTTAATTTTTTTTTATTATGACTTAATTGACAAATTGTTACATTAATTTCTATTTAATTTATTTGTTGTCACTTAATTGATAGGAGAGTAGAGAGATTAATAAATTATTTTTCTATTTTAAAATTATCTTTTTTTAATTTATTTTTATTTAACTACTATTCTCACTTTTTCACTAACCTCACTGCACTTATTTTTATTTTAACTTATCATTTTAATATTTTTTAGATAAATTATTTTTGAAAAATAAAAAAAAATAAAAAAAAATAAAATATGGAAAAAATTATTTTTAAAGAATAAAAAGAAAAAAAAATGTGAATACACCGCGTGCGTTCCCACCAGTATTATATAATGTCAAACTATCATATATATGAGTGCCAATATTAAAAGAATTACCTTGATAACTCAATATATTATTACAATTTATAATAAGATATCATTGTAAAAGTTTTGTATTGTTGGCAGAGATTATCTTTTAATGATAAAAAGAAATTGGTGTTTATATGTGTAATTTGTTAAAGTTGTGTGTCAGCATTGATAATTGCAGCCCGATTTAAAAATGAAGTTACTAAAACTCAAACTTTATATTTCTAAGAATAAAACATTTGATATTGTTTTTTATAAAGTAAAAGATCCTCGTATAGTTAAAAAAAGTATCCACAATAATTCTCTTATTTAAAATAAAAATTCTATCAAAATTGTTTTAGATCGTATTCACGTGAGAGTAGTCCTAAATAATTGTACTATAATCAGGCATCAGTTTTATATATTGTGTAAGTTAGAAGCATTTTTTTATAAGAATATAAATAAAACAAATTTCCCAAACAATATTGTTTTTTAAAACCTTATAACACTTTATGCTTTGAGTTCTGATAAAAAAACCTTTATGCGCTTTGAGTGTGTATATATAAAATTTGATGCAAAGGATCACCAAATTTCTAGACAATATCAAATGAAATGGTTACCATGTCATTGAATGATAAAATAAATATATAATTTTGTTGGGTGTTTTCTTTTAGTCGAGAATAAAAAACTTGTTATACATATAAATTATTATGGTCCTACTTATGGAAGTAATAAATGTATGAATATAATTGATATTAATTAATTAGTTACAGTGGGTCCACTTTGATACCATAAATTCGATTAATTTTCCAGCTGAAAATATTCCATGACAAGTTGATAACTTTACTGATATATATATATATATATATATATATATATATATATATATATATATATATATATATATATATATATATATATATATTACAATAAAAAAGAAGTGACGTGTAGTGCAGATTTTTCGTAATTAAGTCGGTGCATCTTTAGTTAATTATAATAAAAACAATATTACTCTCGCAACATTAATGCTAATAAATTAATAAAGATTGTGCAGATTAGTGGATAAATAAATGTGCATCCTTTATCAATCGCGCTAATAACCCATAAAAGTTGTTTTAGGCCCTATTTTTTTTCATTTGAACTTTTAGACACTACTTTTCGAAGAATTAGAATATATGCTAGTAAATATAAGTTTTCTTCTGTATATTATAAATTTATTGAATCACATAAAATGTTTTGCATAATATATTTTGCATAATATATTTGTTGCTTTCAGTTGTCCAATAAATTTGCATTTATATAATTAAGGTTACGGCATATGTACATATTGATGCCCCTCCTATCAGAGGATTTGTGGGGAATAGTAGATGCATGCATGCGCAGATACGCAGTGGGCTCTTTCAAATGAAATTAAGGAGCCATGTCACACAATCAACTTACTCATCCTTCCAAATTTTCGACATGAGATAGTTGTTCCTACCAGAAATGAGCTTGGTAGTGCAACTCAGTGAAAATTGGGTTGTCCTTTTGAGAATAAGCTCTAATTAGTCTTCAATGTAAAATGGAAGCTGGTGTAAAAAGGTAAAATAACAACGGTTATTTTCAATTTAAAACAAAAACTATATAGTTGTATTTGATGTATACGTAGTCTTAAATCAAAGAGATAAGAAGGTGACTATTTAGTCGCATTTGTAAATTTGATTTATAAATGCAACTATTTACCATAGTCGTATTTATAAATTGTATTTACAAATGACGTTTAGGGTTTCTTTTCTTTTTCGTTGTTGTTAGGGTTTCTAATCAAAATTCTCAACTTTGATCTTTTTCGAAGAAGAGGTCATTATTTTAGCATTTCTTTTGATCTCTTGGTGCATGCATATCATACCTCTTCACATTCTTAGTATTTCATCCCAATTTGAATGTGACATGTTTTGAATAAATAAAAAATACAAATAATGATTGATGTTGGAAGGCCTGATAACCAAGAACACAAATAAAAGTCCAGAAAACACAAATAAAAATTTCTTAATGAAACGCAAATATACGACGGAGCAAGGCGGCAACAGCTACGAGGAAGGCACAGTAGAAAAGAAGAGAGAAAGACAATGCTTACTAATGGCACGAAGACAATGCAAAGAAGAGAGGAAGAAAATAGGAAGCATAATTAATGGATAAAGCACATAAGAGAAATGAAATGCGAGAGAAAGAAGAGTATGAAAACATAAGTGGCACGCTTCTGAATTAGGGTAAAAAAGATTTTAAGAAGGTAGCTATTTGTAATAGCCGCATTCTTAAATAAAACGCTAGATTTAAGAATGTGGCTATTACAAATAGCCGCTTTCTTAAATCAAAGTGCTTGATTTAAGAATGCGGCTATTACAAATAGTCGCCTTCTTAAATCAAGTTAATTTCAAAAATATCACTGCGTTTTGAAAGATAGCGTCAGACCATAAAAGCGCATTAAATAATGGGTCATTGTTTTAAACTTTTGTACTAGTGGGAGGTCCAACTGAAAAATGACTCTCCAATGCTTAAGCCAGTAAGAGCACAAAGATAACAAGTACTCTATAATATGAGAGTTAAGAGTATGAGATAAGATAAATTGTACTTCGTGAAGAGTGGATATTTAGAGGTTGATCAGGTAATATTCTTTGAGTGGACTGTTATAAGTCCTTTGGATTAATCGTCTAAGTGTTATACATTGTTTCATAAATAGTCGTTCATCATTTAAAGCTCATTGATTAGGTTGTCTCGGTCATTAAATGGAAAATAACGGTCCGATTCAGAAGTTGGGTGGTCACTTGTATTGTTGGTCGTTACCGATCTATAGGTGGACAGGTACAATAGTAATTAAAAACAAAAAGAAAGAGAGGAGAAATATATACATATTTATTATTCTCATATTCAATTTAAAAATATCAAATATTAGTTATACACATCTTTATATCCCATTTATAGAGAAAGATTTATTTGTTATCCTTAAATAATATCTTTAAATATGTGAAGAAATTATATTAACGTAGTTTGTAAACTAAATTCATCAATTTTAAATTATATAGACTAAAATAAAATTTAACAAAGAAAAGGGAAAAACGTATTCGTCCTTGTTTTAAATCCTTCAGGAAAACTAATATTCATCCTTTCTTCATTGTATACAAATTTTGAGAACCAATCTTTGAATATCTTGATCTTTAGAAATACAAACATAGGTACTTCAAGTTTACTTTCAACTAATTTATAAATTATGATTGATGCAAGTCCTAATCAAAAGGTATAATTAATTTTTATATTATATGTTTAATTATTTTTTTCATTAACCTAATGTTTAATAAAAATAATAGTGTTAAATATGTTTTTCGTCCTTGTATTACAATGTGAAATTAGTTTTAGTCTCTAGTTCAAACTTTATACCTTACTTAGTACTTGTAGTCTGGAAATGATTAGAATGAAACATCGACCATGTACATCGTTAATTATTTATACGTGACAAGCAAAATTTCAGCATAGACTATATTATAATATTATAACATTCACATCAGCGATGAATCATTGTCCATGTCAAGGATGAGTCATTACTCACATCAACATGAAAGTTCAAGAATTAAATTTAATTTTAACTTTTTCTTTTTACATAAAATATTTTTTAAAATTTAAAATTTAAAAAAAATATATAATAATTAATATTTTTGTTTATATTAAAATTGGATCTTATAATTATAATAAATATTATAATAAATATTTATATTAATTATAAATATAAATATAAATATTAATTATAAATATAATTATAATATAATTATATTTATAATTATAAATATTAATTATAATTATAAATATTAGTTATAATATTTAATATTAATTATAATATTAATATTATAATTAATTACATCTGCTTTTATTAGTGCGACTACCTTATTCATCCCGTCATATTATAATTATAATTAATATACATATCATAACTAATATAATATTTATAATTATAATTAATATCTATAAATAAATATTCACATTTATAAATAAATGATCACATTTATAAATAAATATTCACATTTATAAATAAATATTCACATTTATAAATAAATATTCACATTTATTTTAATTATCAATATTAATTATAATATTTATATAATTATAAGATTTAGTTTTAATATAAAAAAAATATTAATTATAGTGTATTTTAAATATTTTAATTTGAAAATACATTTTATATAAAAAAATAAAGTTAAAATTGAATTTAATCTTAAACTTTCCTACTTAAGTGATAATAACAATAGTTTTTTTTTTCAAAAAGAATAAAAAGACAGAGAAGGGTGCAAGATAAAAAAAGTTGCAAATAAAATAAGCTTTCATACATAAATTTTCAAGGTCATGCACGGTATAGTTATCTACTTTCCAAAGGCATTTCTGTATTTCTTTCGGGCAGTTTTTTTCTTGACCTCATTTTATTTTTCTTTGTGCATTTTTTTTTTTTATCAGCTGTGCATCTTCTTGTTATAGTGTGATGATAAAAATGACTTTATTTTGATTAAAAATAAAATTGTGTTTTCAAATTAGACATTCTCAAATATGTTTTAGATTTTTTACAAATGTTATCCTCCAATAAGAGATTGCAACAATTAAGAATCAATTATAGATTATATATTTTAAAATCGATTTAGGCAGATATCTTTTCTGTCCGATAGTCCAACAAGACATAAAAAAAATCAAAGTATTGGGCTTATGTTAGATGATGTAAGGGTTTTGAAACCCCATTTTTTATATATTAAATTCCAATTTTTCTATTTGTAATTGTAGTTTGAATTGTACGAATATTTTTTAATTATATAATTTAGAATAAATTAGTTATTTTTTATTTTTTATAAGCGGCTTCATACAAAATAAAAAAATTTGATCATTTCTTTTAAATATTAAATTTTTTAATACAAAAGTATTTTTTAGTGGTAATAATATTTACATAAAGTAAGACTTAATATGTTTGATATAAATCATAAGAATATGTCATATAATTAGTACAAGTTTTCATATAACATATTTTTTAATTTTAAAATATAAAATCTAAGGACATAATAAAAGTTATTTAAGAATATGAACATTTAATGTTCTTGTCGCTTTTCTGATACGATATATGAACATTTAATGTAAATGACTTCCCCATTCATGATGTTATGAACTAAGTACAATATATTGTGAGTTTCGTTACATGTTGGCGTATCTTTTGACATATCCACAATTAATAATGCGCCGCATGATGTTGACGGTCATCTTGAATATATTCTGCATTCATTAAAATTACATTGGACACTTAAAATACTAAAATCAATAACCATGCTAAAATAACAATAAATACATTACAAGAAAAATTACTCATCAAACAAGCATATTTCTGCTATGAGGTTGATAGTGTATTGTCATCATCCAGACTATGTGGACGATGTGGCAATACAAACTACCGATATTTATTTTCTCAAGGAAGTATGTATGGGTGCGACACTGATATGAACTAGTGCATGTATCTAAATGCACATAAAGCCAATATCACACCAATAACAAGGTAGTTGGTAAAGTGCAACTATTGATTATCAATAATAACAATTATGTCTCCTTGAAATAGGGGGAGGAACCACTCATACCTAAACTGGTGGTGCAACACAAGCTCCAAAAAATGGCGTTATGAATAGGTCTCAAGCTGGACTCAAACAACCTACTGGGAGACTGATCTTTGTAAGGAGTCCAAAGCATCCCAACATGTGTAACAACATCTTTTTGGACACACACAACACCAATTGTGCACATATGGTGTCTGATAATGTAATGTGATGTTAGAGGGAGAATATCCTAATATGTGGAATTCATATCACTCGTTCTCATCCCTGGAAAATGCTCAAATATCCACAATTGTTCTATCATGAACAAAACAATTATTAATATATTAACTTGAAAATAAATCTAAGTTTTTCAAATTATGTATATTATTTACTTGTAAAAGCATGACAAAACCTTCCAACTATATCGTCTAGGCAAATGAAGCATCCCTTAGCTAGTCAAACATGTGAGTGAGTATGATTGCTCCCCATGCATACTCACTACACATCCTCAGATTACTAAAAAGACGCTAACAAATGTCGCACTTTTATTTACAATTATTGTGCACCCACAAGGTGCAACAAATATTGCATACTCCTATCTTTAGTTACGATGCACTTCTCGTACACCTTGTGTAACCAACTCAGTCTGACGCGAGCACCACCACACTAGCTTAACTTTATCATGACATCACCAAACTCCACTCCAAGGATCTCAACCAACATTGGTGGTGCTGATGTGAAATCCAACATCACATATGAACAAAGTTGTCCCACTATGAGGAGATTCAACAATGCAGACACATTATCCAACATGATGGTCATCTCACCCACAAGGAGGTGGAAAGTGTTGGTGTCGTGGTGACACATTTCCACAAAGGCTGAAATGAGAGTCTTATCAACAGTCTTATAATTAATGTTGCGTAGTGGTCCCAAACTTAACTTACGTCCATGAGGTACCAACTTCAATTTGCCTCAATTCTTCTCTTCCCAAAGTTGTAAGGCCATGTTGTCATGTAACTCACTATCAATGACGTATTAGAAGGGCCACTAGTAAACCTTGCTACTCAATGTGTCCTCCTACAATTGCTGGCAACACATTTGCATCGGGTGCATTGACAACTTGTTCCCTATCTCTTCTATGAACTGACACCATTAGTCTTTGTCTAGCTCTGACTTGAAATGATCCACCTGTGATCCTAGCCATGTTTCCATCAAATCTCAAACCATTCAATTAGTACTTAAATTTGAAAAAAAAAATACAATTTAAATTATGTAATCCGAAATATAAAAAATCATCAAATATGTTTTTAATTTACAATTCAGACACATTCTGGATTAGTCATTCCAAAATTATGTAGCACTAACAAAAACAAAGAAAGAAAATACAAAAACAAACTTGTTTTGCAGTGGCAGTGATGCGACATAGTCGACAATGATTCTTAGGAGGGCTATAGTGTTCTAGAAGGGACTCTCACAAAGAAGCACAATAGAGAAGGGGGTGCACTAGAAGAAAAGAGAGAAAGAAATGAAAGATAGGGGTATATATAAATTGACCTAAGGTATTTTTATCATTTCACAACCCCCATGGGGGTGCAGATTTAAATAATGGGGGGTGGAGAATGAAGAGGCCTAAGGTAAATATGAAGAAACCGAACTTTGATGTGGGCTTCTAATGTGAGTAACTCGTCCATATTGTGGTTTATGTGAATGAAGGGTGGCTTTCCCCACTTAACTTGCGAATAATTAAATACGGAATGCTATACAACTCTCATTTCATTTTTAAACGGGAAAATCAAGCAAGAATATTCTAATAATATACTCCTCTCCTCTCACTCACACATTTACTTTTAGACATGTGTTCATTTGAATTGTTATTTTTTCTCCACTTACTTTTAAATTTGAATTCCATTTTCATACATTTTTATATCTTAACTATAAATTTTTAAAAGTCCCAAAATAATTCATGAATTTAATATAAAAAGGTCAATTTATAATGTTTGAAATTTTCGTTTCTACTTTTTTAAAGACAATTTAAACAAGAAAGATAAAAGAAGTCATGTTAAGTATATATGTGACTCATTAGGCTCAACAGATTGGGATAGACTTATTCTTATAACACTTGCGAAATAATTATGTCTCGGCCATATAAATTTTTAAAAAATTATTAAAGTCTTTAGTAATTTTTTAGTTTCAAATTTAAGTATCTTATAACAATAAAGATTTACCTCAAATACAACAATTAAAAAAACCTAATTATTAATATTTACTGTTTATTACAATTAAATAAGAAAACATAATATTAAGAAATATTAAAGTAGAAAATAAAATTTAGATTAGTTGTTGTAAATATATAATATTAATAAATAATTAAATAAAAAGATTTAGTGATACTTAGGACGCAAACAATTCAATATAAGAATAAAATATTAAAAAAATATTAATACAGACCGTAAGATAGAAGATACCGACTCTTTGACCTTGGCGAACGGTAAAATATATAGGACGCACTTATAATTTAAATGTCTAATATGCCTACACTTGGTTATAGCAGACTACGAAATGAAAATTTAACACATAAAATTAAACAAATAGAAAAAGAATGAAAATTCCACTTGAACAAAGTAATTCAACATAATTATACTAAAAAGTATCTAACTTGTCATAATAATTAGAATACAAATAATTTTTAGTAAAAAAAAATACAATAGTCAAAGATAATGTCGTCAAGTTAAATCCTATGTTTCTGAACAAATGATTTGAATGATGTATTTGTCCTCTAACTTAATAGTTACACACCAATGAATGTGAAGCTAGTTTTTAAGCTATATTGTAGAAGAATTTCCTAATAATGACTAGCTTTAGGGATAAAATTTGGTCCCGCTTTAAGAAGATAAATTGGTAGTTGTTTCTAATGTTGGAGATCACTAGAAATAAAAACATTTTATAGTATATAAATGAGTGCAAAACTTACTTTATGAATTAGTTTTAGAAAATTGAGTTAAGTTTAAAGTCTATTTCTTAATATGGTATCAGAGTCATTTAGAGTCTATATTAGAAAGAGTTTATTGACCTTACAATCTAGAAAATTATTAAATAAAAACTAATTTTAGTGACTACAAATAATTAGTTACAATATTAACTAAATTAGATACTAAGAAATTTTTAGTCTCTAAAATTTTATGTAATTAGTTAATATAACAAATAATTATTTTTTGTGTTTAAAATTGATTTTTATTTAATTTTGTTATAGTGTTAGGTCACCAATTATTAAACTATTCATACATATATATTTTCATGTACTTAGTTGGAGAATCTTAACATGAAATGAAATGATTTTATAAATTTTAGTTAAGTTTAAAGTTTATTTCTTAATAAATCCAAGTGATGTAAATGAAGTTTGGAAGGTGAGATTAGCAATGGAAGCGCGATTATAGGTTAAAAAGAAAGGAAGTAGAGTAGTAGTAGCAGCAGCAATGGATAACGATGGTAAGAAAATGAGCATTTGAAGTTGGGTTGGTGACATACGAGAGATGATTCCTATGCAAAATTTGTCCATTAACCTTGATTCTTGTCACAATCATTAGACGAATCTATCTCAGCCTAATAATGATTGGAAGAGCAATCACTTCATTTAGGACTTTGAGGCACCTAATACCTAACTTTGCTAACCTATTGGTCTGAGGGCCACCCATTTGGCACAATTGGCACCCCGACACCTATGCCCTCCTCAAAAGCATAAGGACCCCATGGCCCTCAAGATCTTAATAGCTTCACGTTTACACGAAGACCAACTTGTGGGATAATTCATACTTACCCAAACGGAAAGCAACCCTAATCATGGCCGTTTCAAGACAAATTTCATGTCACTTTCACACACAAATAAAGTTGGCATGGACGGAGCAAGGGAATGCTTCTCTCCCCACGCACTTTCTAGCACAACTTTTTCAACCATCCAAATTTTTATAGGTATATATACCCCTGCCTTTTCCTATTATTCAACCTCAGGATCAACAAACTAATCTGAGTTTAAGTAAACTATAAAATAAACTTCTCTGAATTATTACAAAAAAAATGCTTAATCTGAACTGAATTAACAATTAAGACAATGTTCTCCAATATTTTTTGTTTTTTTTTTTCTGAAGAGTTTAGTTGTTCTCAAGAAAAATCAATACAAGACAATATCACACGTTCTTATTTTGAAATAGGCACTAGAGCTAGTCTAACGATGGAGTATGTGTTTGTTTTGAAGAAATGTAAGCTCCAATTAACCAATATTGAGGAAGACATTTGGCAGTGTAGGAGTTTGGAGGATGAACAGAAGGAGAAAGCTTTGCTGAGATGGATTGCTTCTTAAAAATGTTCCAAAAGTAACTCACTTGGCGTGCAATTATGACAACACATCTAGTGTTGGGGCATCTCAACTTCTTGACCTTAGCGTTTTTTTTTTGTTTTGCTTGCTTGTATGCACGAGACACTTCACCAAACACCAACCAAGACTACACCAACATAGAAAACCCAATCTGCAAAGCCTATTAACCATGGAGGGAGCTTCATAAAGCAAACCTAAACCATGCTAAAGCTTAATTTGACAAGGACTCGTGTCCATAATTTTGCTACAAAACAAAACCAGGAATTAAGTGGCTTCCTAAGGCCAACTAGTATGATTGGCAATAAATGTAAAAACTCTCTTTCTCTGATTTAACTCCATAATCTGCCAATATTTTGTCTGTATTAGGCTATATCTATTGACCCTTATCTTCTGTGCCATGGAAAATCTACATTATTAAATCATTCCCATTTCATCTTATCTCTTTTCTTATCTAACCAAATGACTGACACAAATTACAAACTTTCACTGTAGTATATATATATTATTCACTGCTTCTATACTAGTACAATCTCTAACCACCTTCACTGTTGTATTGTATGTATAAGATAAAAGTTAATAATATGGCAGCAACCATCCATCTAAATTAGTATTTTAAAGAAGAACATTTGTTTTTGTACTTACATGGGTTAGCAAAATGGTAAGGACTCAATATAGTTTATCTTTTCTACTTGACAACTCAAACTAAAGACACAATTCCTTAATATTGCCCTTCAATAACTTGTGCAGAGTATTAGCATTTGACTCAGCCATCAACTGTGTGTAGAAAATAGACACTGCCCCTTTACCCAATTAACTTTGCTATCAACTGTGTCAATCAGACACACTATCGGTCATATTTTGTATGAGTTCAGCGATCTTCAATATTTAGCCACCTAATATAGAAAGCAACCTGAGAATAATGACATGGGATAAGAATTTTTTTGTCAAACAGATCCAAACAACAAAAGAGAATCTGTCCAATTTAGCTCTTGACAGAAACATTAGTCCTTCCAAGTAACCTCCAATTTAGCTGGAACTTACTATCAAACAATATAATCTTACTCCTGCCACCGTTTGATTTTTGGCAGCCACTGCATGAGAGTAGCTCAGCTGAATGATCAGTGATGTGCCTTCCCAGTTGTATTTCCCCACTTTCTTCAATTTAATTCCCGAAGAAATAGTTAACTTGTAACATATAAGTATAATGATGTGCATATATGGACCTTGTTTTGTGTCTGTTTCGAAGTTGTTGTTGACCTTTTTTTCTTGTCACTTTTATTTCTTGAGATCAACAACCATATAACCAAAGCTCTTAAAATATATGAATGTTCTTAGTTATTCTTGATCATTACTTTCTCTTTAAGAAAAAAGCAAATAAACGTTCCTATACGTGCTGCTGGCTGCATCTTTGAGTTATAATATTATGATACTAATATTGGTGACAGTGTATCAGAAAGGTACTGCGTTATGCCAGAGTTAAAATGTTAAAATTTCAATTACTGGAACAGCCACTTATATGGAAATATTCCTGATCAATTCATTCTTCTGTTGGACCTGTAGATTTTCTTTTACCTGACAACTTAGTTGTCGGAAGATAGAGAGTGAGTCATTAACTGTTACAGATGGAATTTACCATATAAGTTCCTTAATGTGTATATTTCATCAAGTAAATTATCTTTGTTTTAATAAATAATTTACTTCATATATTTAAAATCAACTCATACATTTTAACTTTTGCATAAACTCTTCCATCTAATTTCGCTGAAGGCTGAGATGATGAGTTGATTTAGTTTATGAAGAAACTACATTAATTTTTTCTTCTTCTACACAGACAAGGTACTGGTTTTGTTGAATGTCATTAACTAATGAAGTATTGTGACCGACTGAATATACATTGCAAGGACAAATATCATATGACACGCTATATATTTGAGGGCTAATTTGGCTATTTTATTTTCTTGCCTCGTTTGGTTATAAAAAAGCAACAGATACGTGTGCTTGTGAGGGTGACAACTGACAAGCAAGCAGTTCCTTCTACAAACAAAATAGTATATGGGCGATAGATAGGCTACAAGTAAACGAAGGAAGCAAGATAATTTCTTCTTACTTAACAAAAGATAGTAAGAGCCACACGGTATCTTATCCCATAGGACACCATGATCCTTCCATTAGAAGTTGCAATAACGTGATAGAAATGGTTTTGAGATACTTTCTTTATGGCTAGCTATATATTCTGCACCTGATCCCCCCTCACCGGACTTTTAAATCACATAATTCTTTTTTATTTGTTGGTGGCAAACAGATTGTGCATCCAATTCCAAATCCACCCTTAAAATACTTCCTTTCTCACTACTCATGATGGAGGGAGATGAGAATATTCAAGCATCAAAGGGAAAAAATGTTGAAAGCTTCGCCTGCTTGGAGGCACCAAGGAAGAAAAACAAGAAGATAGAAAACAAGAGGAGGTTTAGTGATGAACAGATAAGATCACTAGAATGCATATTTGAGACAGAGTCGAAGCTTGAGCCAAGGAAGAAGATGCAACTGGCAAGAGATCTTGGCCTGCAGCCTCGCCAAGTTGCCATATGGTTCCAAAACAGGAGGGCAAGGTGGAAATCAAAACGCATAGAGCAAGAATACAGGAAACTCAAGGATGAATATGACAATTTAGCGTCTAGGTTTGAGTCCCTAAAGAAAGAGAAGGAGTCTTTGCAAGTAGAGGTAAGTTTCTGGGTGTTCTGACAAGACTACTTCTTAGCTCTTACTGTTGATTCTCTCAACAAAGCATTTGACCCTTAACTTAGTTATTTGTTTCTCAAACAGTTGCAGAAGCTAAGTGATTTGGTGGAATCATCTCATGATGGTGGAAGGGAAGACAAGGGTGCCAAAGAACACAGCATAGAGGATGGTGGTTCAGGCAGTGGATACAGCAGTTGGAAGCCCGAAGTAAAACCAAGGTTTTCAACTGAGGGTTTGGAAGAGAGATTAGGTGTGTATTCAGATGATCAAAATGAGAATAGCATCATAAGGAGTGAGAAATCTGAGGACAAAGGACACCAACTTCTCAGAGTGGATGATAATGATCAGGCTGAGATACCATTAGCATCACTAGAAAAATGGTACAGTAGTGTGGACCCTAATGGCATCTTGGACCAGTCATGCAGCAGCTCTCAATGGTTAGATTTCTGGACATGAAAATGAACAACACTCTGTGTTGCATGTTTGATGTTTGTTTCCTCCGAGAAGGAACAAAGATTGGTTGATACTTGGTTGGATCTTGTGCTGCCAACTGGTCAAAACTCAAAATTCCAGCCTAGCAGAATGTCGAATAGGCCAAGAAACTGGAAGAAAGTTTTGTAGGCTTGATTTGATCGGAAGAGAATCAAGCTAGCCTCACCAAATTCAATTGTGTAGAGATTTGGAAAAGGAAATAATGTGCAATGATGTCTCTGTTTGTTCATGCTTGCATGCCTTTCCCATCCCTTTGCTTGTGTGTGCGTGTGTAATATTTCTTCTTTTTCCTTTTCCCACTTCAAGGGGTTAATACTTAATATTCTTAAGGGGACCTCTCTTTTATCACTTTAGCTTATGCCTATATCAACAACTGCGATCTCTACAAGAACACAAACAAAACGAATGAACAATGTGAATAAAGATATTGCTCCAATTCATGAAGCAGGGAATATGTTAATTTCAATTTCTTAGCTTTTCCTAGGGACCTATTTCCATTGTAAAGTAGAGTGATGTGCTATCTCAACTACGTTTACAGCCCCTAGAACACCATGAACAAGCCAAAAAATATCATTAAAACAAAACGAGTAACTAGGAAAGAATAAGGAGGTAAAACTAAACCCAAATAAGAACAGACTATATGAATCATATCTAACTATTAAACTTAACAGCTATGAATTAAAGAATATTTTTCCATTGAAATTAGTAGCTATGAAATAAAGAAGAGAATTCCAGTAGAAAAACCTATTTGAGGAATGGATTATAATGGCTAGAATGTCTACATAAATATTATCCTACAAAATCCATGCTCTTGATTAGACTAATATAATTAGATCATCTGTCTTAGGACCAACTTTGTTTAGATATTCAATATATGGAAATATTTTCCATAATAAATTGCTAATAATAGATCACGCAACGCAACATTCTTAAATACTGGGCACTAAATTTGGGGGAGAATTACAAGTCCTGAAAGGGAATTGTTTCAGTTCATACGATTTTCACTTATTAGTTTTAATGCTTAAAGTGAATTCATGGATATATATTCAGCTAAAACACCAGAACGTTGATCGGTGCGGTCAAATTTAATGATTTGTGTTGTAAACTGTAATTAAAAATTGAGTACTTTAAACATAAAATAGTTAAAGTATAAGAAATAATAATTACATTCACATCTACTTACACTTGTTTTATTTATTAAATTAGAAGAGTGTCCCTAGAGTTGTATGGATCAGAACTCCAGCTCAGAATAATCTCTTATCCTACCCCATATGAACAACCATCATTCTAGCGATATCATAAATGCACACACATCAAATATGAAGTGAAAATAGCGAGTGTGAGTTAGACATTACGATAAGTTCCTATCTTCTATCAAACATCACTTAGCAAACAATCTATTTTATTAAAAAAATAAAGCTGAGTTTTATAAATGTATGAACCAAAATCAACTTCACCTGATTCTTTTCACATTTGCCATTGAACTGTGTTCTATAAAATAATGATGGGAAATGGAATATAGTGTGTGTTTATAGATAGATATATAATATAAAGTACAAAGCTTTAACACTAAGACAGTTTGGCCGAGTGGTCTAAGGCGCCAGATTTAGGCTCTGGTCCGAAAGGGCGTGGGTTCAAATCCCACAGCTGTCAAAATTGAAATGACTATTTTTTGTTTTTATTTTATTCTACTTCTGTTTTTCTAAACTGATCCATAAGAAAATCGAAATTCAATGGTTACCACACACTAACTGATACTAACGCTGCTGGTAAACTGTGTTAGAAACTGGTCTCAGTCTGATTCTTGTATCAGTGTTTCATATATTCACTCGCCCTTCATCAATGGCACTCTCAGTTTGCAGTGTTGGCCCTTGGAATCTTAACCCCATAGCATTAGCAACACCATCTTTCCCTTTCAAGTCTCTCAAATTCCCTCCCTTCTGGCCAACCCAAAAGGTAAAACAATTGTCCTTTTGTGGCATGTTTGGTGTGAGTGGGAAGGTAGCTTCAAATTTCAATGGTTGATTGTGGCAGGTGAAGATGGGCCCTCTGAGTGTGTCTCCCATGGGGTTTGGAACGTGGGCATGGGGCAATCAGTTTCTCTGGGGATACCAGGAATCCATGGATAATGAGCTCCAACAAATCTTCAACATGGCTGTGGACTACGAAATCAATCTCTTTGACACTGCTGATTCTTATGGCACTGGAAGGTTAAACGGTCAGAGTGAGAAGCTTCTGGGGAGGTTCATTCGAGAGTTTCAAGGTTCATCTCGCATTCCTTTCTAACTTTCATTTAATCTCTTTGAGTGCATGTGTACATGGTTTTGTTGTTTGACTTGTGTTAATTTTCTGTATCATAATTATCATGTTCTAATGTGTAAAACATTGTACACTGTAACCATTAAACGTTCAAAATAGTTTTTTTATCAAAGTCAACATACTTTGTATGCATGATGGTTTGTAATTGAATGGTAGTATATAAAATCTTTACATTACAAGTGTGTGTATTATATTATATATATATGGTGATTCTTTTATTCACATGTGTTACCAAATGAATGTAACACTTCCTTAGAGAAAAAGGGGAGCAAGCGTGACATAGTAATTGCTACAAAGTTTGCTGCATATCCATGGCGCCTTACACCAGGGCAGTTTGTAAATGCTTGCAGGTATTTGTTTGTGTCTATCTAATACTTCATCGGCTTACTTTCCCATCTCCTATGACAAATATTTGCGTGATGTATCTTTTTTGCCAATAGTTTTGAATTTGGATGAAATAAACTTTCAGGGCGTCACTAGATAGAATGCAAATTGAGCAAATTGGGATAGGACAACTGCATTGGTCAACTGCAAATTATGCTCCTTTGCAGGAATTAGCTCTTTGGGATGGTTTAGTGGCAATGTATGAGAAGGTTACGATAATTCACGTTTAATAGCAGGATTATCGGTATATATAATTAGGACCTTGAGTCAAACATTGTTTAAAGATCAGGCCAAAGGGTAACTTGTAAATGTGTTTTGCTATCTCAACTTCATAACTGATGTTTGCAATGCTTCGTAAGTAGCATAAACCTAAAAGGGGAGGAAGGAAACAATAATCTTTTTTTTAAAGCACTGAATGTGGATAAAGCCATTCAGAGTGCTTTTAGATCCGCATATTTAAACATTGACTTCAATGGTTATTACATGGTCAAGAAAAACTAATTTAAATTTGTGAATGATCAAAATTTCTGTACTCATAAATATGTTGTCATTTAGGGTTTGGTTAAAGCTGTTGGAGTAAGTAATTATGGACCAAAGCAGCTTCTAAAGATACATGATTATCTGAAAGACCGTGGAGTCCCCTTATGCTCAGCCCAGGTAAGTTATGCATAAATGCAATTTAGCATTCAAATTTTGCTAGACATAATGGGAAAATAGCGATCTGATTGTCAAACCATTTCAAAATTCAAATATTCTTGAAACTCTTCAAAGAAAAATGAAAAAAGGAAAAGTCAGAGGAAAGGTACATGTAACGAAACTAATGCCCATAATTAGTATTTTGCTTTTTGTTGTGTTCTGAAAGAGAATCAGTGTAATAAACATGAGTTGCCTGAATAACTACAAGCAGTTGTGAATTGCTAGACACCATGCTATTTGTATGTAGTCACCAATCAGAAATTGTGATGCTTTACTGGTATTCTGTTATTAATCCTCTTCATGATTTCAATGTTTCAGGTGCAATTTTCTTTGCTAAGCATGGGGAAAGATCAACTAGAGATCAAGAGTATATGTGACTCTCTGGGTGTTCGCATGATTGCTTATAGTCCTCTGGGACTTGGAATGCTTACTGGGAAATACTCACCATCTAAACTTCCAAATGGGCCAAGGTATGTTGATATTTAAGCAAATACTTAAGAGGGATAAACAGTGAATAACTTTGTATCACAATGCATTATTATCTTTTCTTATAGAATAGTTTAGTAATTAACCTCATTTCACAGGGCGTTGCTATTTAAACAAATACTTCCGGGTCTAGATCCTTTATTGAGTTCCCTGAGAGATATTGCAAATAAACGGCGGAAAACCATGTCACAAGTAATTAGTTTTCCATTTTGTTTTCTCTTTATGCTACCAATTTCTTATATCTTGGGAATGCCTATTAGTAGTCAAATATGCATTACAGGATTGCTAACTAAAAGCATGCTGAATGCTTGATCATAGATCTTAAGAAAGACAAACTAGTTCTATTGTCCTATTTCTTGACACAACTGGACAAAATGAAGTACATAGTCCTATATTACTATCAATGAATAGATAGTGACGTGTCTATCACTCCTTTTTATAGACTTCATTTTCTCACATGTATTTGAGTAGGAAGCACAACAACTACCAAAATCTAAGCTTAGTTTTATCACTTTTGCAAAGCTGGGCTCTCTTAGCTTGGCCAATCTTTTGGATAACATATTTTAATCTATCTCTTTAGTCATTTATTCATGCTGTAATCCTTCTTCGGTCTTTAATCAATCTTTCTTGTACACTGTAACCTTTGTGATCGTTTCTGAGCTCCAGATCAACCAACACTAAACTAGCGTAACAGGAGAAGATCTTTTTTATTCAAGGAAGCTTGTACATCACATATTATTCCATTGAAGGATTATGTAATATCAGTATCATTGATATTTGGAATGAGAAAGGCACTATAGCATCTTAAAAGAAAAGTTTCGTATGGTGTCATGACTGTTAGGTGTTGCTTTTCAATCATATTTAAAGTTTCACTTTTGTAATACAACGAGATGTATATTACCAAGGTAAAACTTTAAATATGATTAGAAAACATCAAGATACTGTACACTGGAGAAGACTTCTCATACATCTTATCCACACAAAAACATGAGAACTAGTGTTGGTGCATTATCAACATCAACCACCTAAGATGCAAACTTTTAATATCTCATTTATGTTTTAAAATGTCGTACTTCCGAACGCAGCTTACTTTTTTAAAGGTTATAAAGTACTACCCTTTTACAGAACCACCGACCAACCCACTTAATTGTCCTCATCTTTGGTGCGTGGAAAATGACGATGCTGACCGCCTACTTGACCCAACCTTGCCCGAACAACATACCTTATCACCATCTCATTCTTTGATTTATCATGTCAGGTAGCTATAAATTGGTGCATCTGCAAAGGTACAGTTCCAATTCCTGGAGTCAAGTCAATTAAACAAGCTGAGGAAAATTTGGGTGCTCTCGGTTGGCGCCTATCCTCAGACGAGTTGCTTCGGTTGGATTATGCAGCAAACGAATCACCTCGAAGAATGATCCAAAATATTTTCCAAACCAGGTATGCATATTCTCCCATTTTAAAAAGGCAAGCGAGATAAAAAAAAAAAAAAACAACACAAGAGGCTGCAATGATTCAAGTGTTTTACGTGACTTCATTCATAACAGATAAAATATGAAGCCGGGAACTCAGCTCAAGGTGCGGAAGAGAACAGGCTTACTTTCTCTCAATGAAGCTCACATTTCTTTATCACATTTCTACATACACAAAATATTGAAGAAAAAAAAATGCCATCTCCCTCACTATATTTACACCCACAACTTCATATTAAATGCAGAGCAATGAAACAAGTTCCATATTGAGCCAGCAAATTAGTAATCCTCCAAAAATAAGAAACTCCTTACGCTTCTAATTACCAGGGCATTCGAGTTTAAATGAAAAGGAATTAAGAAATCAAAATTACTGTAATGGTCTATCACGAGTTATGAGAAAAAAAATAAGGAAAATTAAGGAATCAAAATTACGTAATTACTACTTAATTCCGTTAGTATATTTACCTATGGAAAAAACACAATTAAGTAATAAAAAATATAGTAACGGGAAACAACCACTTCAAATGCATCAGTGTCAAAAACAAAACTGTATCATCCTCACAAGGAACCGTAGAATAATTGATAACAATGAGTCTCAAACTGAAAACAAAAATCACGAGTAACTTTGTCAATTTTCCAAAAGATTTCCTACGATACTAAGAAGCAAGTGGAGTTGTCAGGATTACAAGATATCCAGTAACCCATAACAACATGTCTCCATCTTGCAATCAGAACAGTTTACTTGATCTTCTTCTTTGGCCTCAACTGCAATACAAAAATAAAGCACGGCTTACTCTTATAACAAGGTATTCCATTCCATAAAAATTAAGAGCAGAGAGATATGATGCTAATAAATTATTATACCTGGTTGCTGTGTCCACACTTCTTTTTCCTGCAGTTCACAGCACGAGGGTGTAAACGTGCGTAACACCTGCAAAACATAACGATTTATGAGCACAATGGCTGTGAATGGACAATAGTAATCGTTATGGACTCTGAACATGAATAAGTTATGCTATCGTATATAATGTAGGCTTTATAATACTTGTATTCCAACTTGGTTCTCAAAGGAAATCACAATTATGTTAGGAATACTGCCATTCCATCTCTCAATATATTGTTTAAGATCAAAATTTAACACCGCCTTACTTCACCAACAGAAGTAAGCCAGAAGAAACCACTTTGATGCTTTATAGAGTGCACTTAATTCGAAGCTTGAAACCTAATAATATATAATTCATTTTACAAAAATGACTTCCAAGTCCTACAAAACAGTTCGGAAATTCCCACAAACAGACATTACAGGAAACTGCATTGAATTGTATGTTCTCAATCCAAATTAGAAACAAGTTTCATAAAATAATTAACACGCATCAAGATTTCAATGCAGCTAAGGAAGTCAGAGGTAAAAGGGCATCTTAGCCTTAGCTTGGACGGGGGGAAATGAAGGGGCAGAAAATACAGGGATGAGAATATTAGGAATATATATATACATATATATATATATATGGGTACAATCTGGTACATAAATGCTATTTTACCATTGTAACAAAAAAGTCATCATTTAGATGTCATTCTAGTTAATTAATAAGTCATTGCCATTGATTAAACAATGGTAGTAGTAGCAGTAAATAAATTGTTTTGAACAAATAGTTTAGCATCTATCCATTTATCCATCTCAATGGGTGATCAAGAATTAGTGGATGTGGGACAGGAGTATACAAATAAAAGGGCTAAAATCAACCAACATGGGTGTGGTGGGTGAGAACATGGTATAAGGAACAAAACATAGATCTTCTACATAGAAGGGTGGGTTGTGAGCCATAAGACCTTGGTGCAGAGCTTTTCAAAAAACACGCAGCTAAGAGAAAACAACAGCTTGTTGTTGCCATACATTTTCCATACAGACATCAGTGTACACATACACCACATTCAGCATTCCTATCTGAAATCAGACACTTATCTGCCGACAGATAAGGCTTACAACATATCATTGAGTTTCGTGTGACTTTCGCATACATTATAAAAAGTTTTTGTCAGCTCTGACTATAATTAACAAAAGAACAATATTTCAAATTAGTTCTAAATGAACCAACTGGATGTGTAAACTTACTTGCGGCAGATCATCTTATCTTGGTTATACTTCCTGGCCAATGCCATCAAAGATGGCTCAATAATACCACCACGAAGCCTTAAAACAAGATGCAATGTTGACTCTGCAAAATAGAGAAACCAACCCAATGATAAGTCTCACAGTTTACACTAAAGTCATTGAGCATAATTAACAACACTTGGGGTCTGCTGTTTCTCAGTCAAGCAGCACGAAAGTGCTTGGAGTCGGACACAATAAATTAAAAAGTATCTGATTTTCATATTCATAAAGATTGTTAGGTTAATTCTTATCAGTTTAAAAACTACAGATTTCCACCTCAAACACCTATACTCTTTCCATTCATACACATATATGACTAGCCACATTTCCTACAATCCATATAAAAATAAAAAAAATCAATCAATTACCGCATTCAAAGCAGTAGATGAATTAACATGGCTAAACGGTACGCAATTTCGAAATTGAGATTTTGCAGACCTTTTTGGATGTTGTAATCGGCGAGGGTACGACCATCCTCCAGCTGTTTCCCGGCAAAGATCAACCTCTGCTGGTCCGGGGGAATCCCTGGACAGAGAGAGCAACAGAATGAGTCAAACAAAAACGAAATGGAGAGAACAAAAATTAATCAAAAATGACATTTCGATTAAACTACACACCTTCTTTGTCCTGAATCTTTGTTTTGACATTATCAATGGTGTCGCTAGACTCCACCTCAAGGGTGATGGTCTTACCCGTCAGGGTTTTCACGAAGATCTGCATCTTTCCCTGTCTTCCCAAACTGCTATTAGGGTTTCTCGCTTTGTTTGTATGTAATATTTATATAGAAGGGTTAAGGGTAGTTGTAGGGTTTTCAGAACCCTCGGTGTGTTTGGTTAGCCGGATTATATTATTCCAGAACTTCTTTTTTTCATTTGGCAAAGGCTTATTCTCCGTATGATATTAGTGGCTAAGAGTATTTATGAAATTATGTTATATTCTCTCATTAATTATATATTTTAAAAATATTATATATTAGAGTTGTTAATGAAACTCTGCATTAATTATGTACATCATATTTTTGGACTGCACTGAATCTATTTTGGTAATTAAATTCACTTATAAATTATAACTTGATTTATTTAGTTTAAATTTGTGAAGGGTCAGGCTACTCACTAACTCATCTATCTAATCCAAAAAAAAATAAGACATTTTATATTTTATATGCACATCTCACATCCCAGCCAATAAACTAATTTCTTATATTTAACTCATTCTACAAATCTTATGCTTCACTCCATTTACTCAAATTAACTCTCAATTGACACCTAATCGTCATCCCACATCTCTAATGCATGGATTAGGTTAAAAAGTAGAATTGGAGGGATGGGGTTGGATCTCGCTTCAACGTTTTGTAACAATTTTTAACTGTGATGTAATGGTAACTCCTTTTGTTTATTTGGGGTTGCTGGTAGGAGGCTGTCATAAGCGCGGTGCTTTTTGGAATGGAGTAATTTAGAGAGTTCAGAACAGGTTAAGCAGGTGAAAAGGAAGATGTCTGTCTTTGGCTAGGAGGATCTGTTTGATCAGGCTTGTTCTCTCTTCTATTCCGTTATTTTTTATGTCTCTTTTTAAATTACCCTTTGTGGTGGCTGATAAGCTAATTAGAATACAAAGGAATTTTCTTTGAGGGTGGGGTTCTGATGGAAGGAAGATTGCTTGGGCTTCTTGGCAAAAGGTTTGTGAGCCTCGTGAATTTAGGGGTCTTGGAATTATTGATCTCAGGATTTTTAACTTGGCTTTGTTAGGAAAGTGGGAGGTTGGGTTCGGATAAAGGCGGGTTGTGGAAAGAGATCCTTGTTTCTAAATATGGAGGTTGGAGAAGCTTGAGAGTGGACGGAAAACCTTGTAGGGGTTCTCTTTGGTGAAAAGATTTGAAGGAGGTATGGGTTGCGGAGGGTTGGGGTAGAAGTTTTGAAGACAGTTTCTAGTGGAAAGTTGGTACTGGAAAGGATATTTCTTTTTGGGAAGACAGCTGGTTGAGTTATGGAGTGTTGAAGAGTGTTTTTCCGAGATTGTTCTCTCTAAGTTTGGCCAAGGATGCAAAAGTGGCTGAATTTGGATTTTGGTCTAATGGCATTTGGGTTTGGCAGTTTGATTGGCGACGACCTTTATTTGATTGGGAGAAGCCTTTGGTGAATCAGCTATGTTAGGTTGTGGAAGGTGCGAGGTTGGTCTTGGGTGAGGAGGACAGGTGGGTTTGGAAGGTCGGGGAGTTTCAATCATATACAGTTAATTCTGCCTACATTCAGATAAGGAGAGATCGAGATGTGGTGGTTTCTCCAGTATACAACAAGTTGTGGAGGTGTAAAGCCTTGCCTGCTGCTTTATTCACTGCTTGGAGGGTGATGGAGAATAAGATTGCTACTAAACTCAATTTGGAAAGACGCGGGGTGCTGGTTGAGAATTCCTTGTGTTGTTTGTGTGGGAAGGAGGAAGAGTCTTATCGTCATTTGTTTTTTGTGTGCAGTTTTGCTTGGCGCATCTGGAGTTTTTGTTTTAAGTGGCTTGGTGTGTCGTTTGTGACTCACATTGATCCTAAGTCAAACTTTTTGCAGTTCAGGATGCGTCAGGATTCAGATTCAGTCAATGATGTTTGGGGTACAATTTGGGTTGGCGTAGTGAGTGAAATCTGGAAGCACAGGAACTTTGTCATTTTTAAGAAAGGAGTGGTTGACGTGTCAGAAGTGTTCGCAATGATGCAGGTAAAGGTTTGGTCTTAGATTAATGCAAAATCTCGTTCTGCTTCATTTGCCTATTCTGATTGGTGTTTAGATCCCTTATCATGTATGAGAGGTCTTTAGGCAGTTAAGGTTTGATCCTCTTTGATGATATCGTCAGTTAACTTTTCATTCTCTGGCTGATGTTGTATGCTTTTGTTTTAGTTCTTAGAGCATCACTTGTGTAAACGGGTTGGACCACCCCTAAAGTGGGCCCATTTAATTTCATTGCTATTTGCTGATCAAAAAAAAAAAAAAGTTCAAAAACTTAAAATTTATGTTTTATAAGACACCCCAATATTCACGTGTTAAATAAAAACTTGCTTGTTAAACATGCACCCATATGAAACATGAAAAAAAGAGTTGTTGTTCTATAACAAACTACTGTAATAGATATTTTTTTTGTCCTTTCATATTTAAAATTGCTTAAAGAGTATTGAAATTTGACCACTTTGTTAAAAATAAATATACACATAATACTATAATAATTGTGTTAGATTTGGGCTCATGTGCACTTATTAGTTAAATAGACTAATAAGTAAATAATACAACGTATAAATTTTTTATGATCCAAATCATAAGGTCAAATGAAAAATTTATGTTAAAAAAATTGAATGAAAACTTTAGTGATAATAGTAAATATTTATCGTTTAATTCTTGACACTAGACATCATTTTGATATATTGAAAATTCTTTATTTACCTAGTTCGTTGTCTAAAATTGATGTTATTGGAATTTATTTTTTAATTTTGGCAATGAATGTTTCAATTTGTTTAAGCACAATCATTTCATTAATATTGGTATTCTTTGTGATGGTTTATATGCTTAAACGCTTACAACTCTACATCATAATGTTGACTCTAAATGTAATTTAGCGAATGGACGTTCTACTTTCTTATGACATAAACGCTTGGGTTACGTTCCTAAAGAAATTATGGAAGGATTAATAAACAATGAAGTTATTCCATATTTTGATTTTACTGATCTAAATATTCGTGTGGATTGTATAAAAGACGAACAAACAAAATACACACAAAGAAATGAGCTATAAGAAGTACTCAACTTCTTGAAATAATAAACACTAACATTTGTGGATCTTTTGATGTTATTTCTTTCGAAAAAAGAAAGGTATTTCATCCCTTATTGATGATTATTCATGTTATGATTATGTATACTTATTGCTTGAGAAATTTTAAGCGATGGATGCATTGAAAATTTATTTGAATGAAGTAGAAAGACAATTAGACATAAATGTGAAAGTTGTGAGGTATGATAAAGTTGGTGAGTATTACAAAAGGTATGATGAAATTGGGCAACACCCAAGTTCATTTGTTAAAGTCCTTCAAAAATGTGGCATTTGTGTGTAATCCACAATGTCAGGTACACCACGACAAAATGGTGTATCGGAAAGGTGTAATAAAACATTAATGGACATAGTTATGTGTATGCTAAGTAATTATGCTTTACACAAATTTAATGGATGTATGCCTTGAAAAATGTCATGTATTTGTTAAATAGTGTTCCTAGTAAGGTAGTTCCTAAGATGCCTTTCTAATTGTGGACTGATAAGACACCTAAATGTTTGGGGTTGCAGGCAAAATAAGAGTTTATAATTCATAAGAAAGTAAACTAGATGTGAGAACAATAAAAGGATATTTCATTAGTTATCCCAAAAAATAAAAAAGGATATGTGTTTTATTGTCCTAATCATAGTATGAGACTTGTTGAAACTGGAAATTGAACATTCATTGAAAATGGTGAAATCAATGGGAGTTTGATTCCATGACAAGTGGAAATTAAAAAAGATAGAGTACATGTTCCTTTAACTTGTGTCTCTAGCAATAAAGTGAGTGTTACTTTGATTTTTATGACAAATGACAATAAAGAAGAATGATGCAATAGTGAATCCATGATTCAAAATGAACCTATTATAAAAGAACCACTAGAAGTAGCACTAAAGAGGTCTCAAACAGAAAAGAGATCAGATATTTCAAATGAATGTGTGATATATTTACACAAGTCACAAAGTGATTTAAGCATTAATGATAACGATCAAATTACGAGAAATGGTTAAATGACGTGAAAGAAGAGTTGAGTCCATAGAACATCATGATGTTTAGGACCTTGTAGAATTGTCAGAAGGTTGCAATAGAGTTGATTGTAAGTGGGTATTTATGATCAAATGTGACTCTTATGCCAAACTTGAATGTTACAAGGCCATACTTGTTTCTAAGGGTTTACTAAGAAAGATGATGTTAATTATACAAAGACATCTTTGTCTGTCTCATGAAAAGATTCCTTCAAGATTATCATGACACTAGTAGTCCATTATGACTTAGAGCTACATCAAATGGATGTGAGAACCGTCTATCTTAATGGAGATTTAAAAGATAATGTTTATATAGACCAGCCAAAAGGGTTCTTAGTTGAAAGAAAGGAACATATGGTTATGTAAATTAAAGATTCCAATATAAGAACTTAAACAAGTTTCCTGCAATTTGAAGTTTAATGATACTTTTAGATTTAAGGAAATTACTGTTGATCAATGTATATATCTAAAGGTCAACGGGAGTAAGGTTATGTTTTATTTATTTATTTTGTATGTTGATTGCTCTTCTTCATTGACTAAGAAGTTTCTCTCAAGCAACTTTGAAATGAAAAATATGGGTGAGACATGTTATGTGATAGAAATAGAAATATTCAGAAACAAATATGAAGAATGTTATGTTTATCCCAAAGATCAATAAAGTACTAGGAAAGTTTAAGATAGACAAATGCTCAACATCACATGTTCCAATTCAAAAAGTAGACAAGCTTAGTCTCACTCAATATCCTAAAAATGACTTGGAATGTAAACAAATGGAAGTAAATTCATATGTGTTTATTGTTGAGAGTATTATATATACTCAAACTTGTAATCAACTAGACGTAAGCTTTGCAATTACAATGTTAGAATGATATTAAAGTAATCTGAGAATATGAAACATTTGCAAAGAAAGTTATGAGATATCTATTGAGAACATTTACAAAGAAAGTTATGAGTAAATAAACAATAAAGGATACAACGATAATTGGACTAATGAGGAGTAGTTCCTTAATAATGGACTACTATTTGATAGACCTAACAAAACAATAAGATTTATATTTATATAAACCTCTAACACAAAGACAAAGTCCCTTTCTTGACAAATATGCATATTTTTCTTCCCTATATTTGAATAATGTCTCTTATAGAAAAAATGGCTAAAGTTATTCTTCTCATAAATTTTTAAAGTATTTATCATATAAAAAAGTACACATAATCTTTCTTTAACATATATATCAAATAATTTAAAAGTATTGTTTTAATTTCCTATATTACGTTGTCCATTAATATTTTTTTACGACATATTTTTAGAAATCCATATGGGTTTAAACAAATTTAAATGGTTTAAAAATGATTTTTCTCATTAAAAGTTAAAATATATATGGACAATTTTAAAAATCATGAATATTATTTTTTAATAAAATATACTGGATCTTTTTAGATTCTTTAACCGAAAATATTCTTATACATTTTCTATTTTGTTATCATGAATGATCTTCCTTAAAAGAGTACATTTGCAAAGCAAGAAAATGTATTTATGACATAAAAATGATAAATAATGCAATGGTTGTAAAGTAAAGTTAAAGAAGGTTTGTATTTAAATAATTCTAAAGATCAGTATAATTTAATTTAAGATAACTTTTAAGATGTTTGTGCAATTTAATATTGTTTAAAAATATAAAAATAATATGTAAGATAAGTAATTAATTGAATCCTTTCTACAACTTTAAAAGTTCTATTTGAAACACTCGTAAATTAAGAATTGGATCGTATAATACATGTTTACTAATATCTGTTGTAATTATATAAAATTTAAGATTATTAAAGTGTTTTTAGTAAGATCAATAAGTTAATTTCTAAATTATTGCACTATCTTGTAACTTAGTTTTAGTGTTTAGTAATCAAATAAAAATAACTTATTTTAAAAACTTTTGACTTATAAATTATAACTTAATCCAATTAATTTTTATTTTATTTATATTTCTATTACTATATTTAATATTTCAATATATTTTTTATTATTTTTAATTTACTTTTTGTCTGTTTTTAATTTGTAGTTATTGCATTATTTTTAATATTAATTAGATTACTTTGTAGTTTTTTATATATTTAAAATAAAAAAATAATATTACAAATTGAAGCAAATAATATTTAATTACATAATAGTAATAAATTTTAAGATAGTAAAAAATAAATTTAACTTAACAATCTAAATTGAAAAATAAAAAATATTACAACTACATAATAATATATTTTTATTTAAAACAAAAAAACATTTATTTTTATAATAAAATTTCTATAATTATATTTTTTTATATCAATCTAAATTTATTAAGTAATTATTATAAAATAAATTCCCATGGATTCATTCTATGTCGTGCTGATTAAAGAAAAAGAAAAAAGAAAATGGAGGACGGAAGAGAAGAAGAGAAAGAAAACCGTAGACCCTGTTGCCATGAGTGAGTTCCAATTGATTTGTTTGAGTGCGCTTATAAGAAGGCTACTGAGCTATGGCTTCTATGCATTCTACACTCTCAACAAACACTCTCCGATTCCCATTTTTTTCATTCCCCAACACCAATCTCCATCCACCCTCAACGCACATCTTCTTCTCTCGCCCCCTCACATTCAAAGGTGTTAGCGTCAATCCCAAGAGCTTTCTGACCCCGTTGAAAGCGTCCATGGCGGAGACCAACAACGTTGCTCTCGAGGTCTTCGAAAATGAGGATCTTGCTGTCTCTCTGGCCAAATACGTCGCCGATCTCTCCAATAAATTCACTTCGGAAAGGGGGGCTTTCACCGTTTGCTTGTCTGGTGGCTCTTTGATCAAGTATCTCGGGTGAGGGTTATTTTTCATATAAAATGTTCTCTCTTTAACCTAAGCGTG
Source organism: Phaseolus lunatus (assembly GCA_013389735.1). Taxonomy (NCBI): domain Eukaryota; kingdom Viridiplantae; phylum Streptophyta; class Magnoliopsida; order Fabales; family Fabaceae; genus Phaseolus; species Phaseolus lunatus. The sequence goes on along the minus strand of CM023865.1, from coordinate 13,671,809 downwards.
ATTCGATTGAATTGAATTGGATTAATGTGAGTGTCTTTTGTGTTGGGGTCTTAGGAAACTGCTGGAGCCGCCCTATGTTGATTCTCTTGAATGGTCCAAATGGCAAGTGTTTTGGCTGGATGAGAGGGTCGTGCCTAAGACTCATGACGATAGTAACTACAAGCTTGCTTTAGATGGGCTTCTCTCCAAGGTATATTTACTTGTGTTTTTCATGTTGGAAAATGGTTTGTTTAGGTTGAACATGCACTGTTTGTTTAGGTTGAACGTACATTGTTTTTTTATGTTGAATATGTTCCCAAATTGTTGAGGATGTTTTATGTGCGTTAGGTGTTGGTGCTAATGTTGATAAATAAATGAAAAAAAGGAGATTAGTTCAGGGTTTATGTGTCTCTTTAAGTTGTAATCTAGGAAGATACGAGAGAGACTAATTGAGTAAGAAATGGGTCACAGAATTTTGGGTTTTTGAATAAATTTCAGCCGAAAGAGAGAGTGTGGTCAAAAGAGTATATGGTTATAATTTCTCTTTAAGTAATAGTTTAAACTAATCAATTAATTTGTGCCACCAGATAGCTCAGATAAAAAAAAACATAGGTTTTAGTCCTTATATCAGTACGTATTGGTCTCTGTCATTGTATTACTTAAGTTTTAGTCTCCATCATACGACTTTATAATTATTTTTAACAAAGATTGATTTCTAAATAAGTGTAACCTATGACCAACAATTCCTTTAAACCAATTCATATCAAACCTGAATGTTATGAAAATATCATAGGAAGCTAAAAATATATATGAAGTTGTGATAGTAAATGGATGAGTACAAGGCTACAACCATTTCATGAAGAGATTAATTAATTGTGGATGATTACGTGAATGACTCCCCTTTGTTGGATGCTGCATAGTAGGGTTTTATTTTGACATGTCTATGGAGTGTATATCTCATTCCTATAAGATGGTTTAAGAGAGGGAAAAAATTGCCTTCAGTTTCAAGTTATGAGCTATATTTTTTCTGTGTAGTCTTCTTTAAGATGACTGCGTGACCAGATTATGTTGTCTGGTTTCCTAGTCTTCCATCAGCATATTTTTTTTTATCAATCTAACCTGTTGGTACTTCCATCTTGGTTCCCGTGCCAGGTACCAATTCCTCCGGGTAATGTGTATGCAATCAATGATACCCTTTCAGCTGAGGGAGCAGCCGATGATTATGAGACACGCCTCAGACAATTGGTCAACAACAGTGTGATTACTTCATCACTGACCAGTGGATTTCCAAAATTTGATCTCATGCTGTTAGGCATGGGCCCTGATGGCCACGTGGCTTCTTTGTTCCCAGGGCATCCTCTTCTGCAGGAGAATAAAAGATGGGTTGCCTTCATCAAGGACTCCCCCAAACCACCCCCAGAGAGAATAACTTTCACTTTTCCAGTGATTAATGCCTCTGCTTATGCCGCGCTTGTGGTGACTGGCAAGGGTAAAGCAGATGCAGTTCACTCCGTGTTAGGCAAATCTCAAAATCCTGTTAAGCTTCCTGCTGGATTGGTTTCCTGTGAAGGGGAGTTGAAATGGTTCTTAGATAAAGATGCAGCCTCAAAGCTGTAGATGCAGCAGCTAAGCCAGTTGATCTATATGTTGTGCTAGTTATTTTTACCTTTACAATGTTGAGCTTGTGTATGAGAAGTGCTGGATTTCCTATTCTCAGTGACAGTTAGCATTGGACAGGGTCCTTAGTCATTTGTGACAATAAAGGGAATATTAAGTTATGTTGCTTCAAACTATCTCATTTCTTCTCATTCACAAATTTCCAATCAATGATGTGCACCAACCCCACCCTCTCAACGGACGGGTTCATTCGATTTAAATGCCACTTTTTTGTCCTCGTGGTTGAAGTAAATCAAATAATCACTTCACCTTAATGGTCTTTATTATTGTCCTTTCCCACGATCAGTACTATCATGTGTTCCTACACGGTTCTTGGTACTTCCACGGGGAAATTAACTTTTGCTAGCTTGCCTGTTGTATTTGGTATATGTGAGACGCTCCAGTATTGTGAGGACGTGGCTTGCTGCAACAATTATGGAAAGAATTACTGGGCTTAAAAGTCAAGGTAAGAAAGAACTAATCTATGATACATTAGCACCAGATGCACGATTTTATTTTCATATTCTTGCAAAGGCCCTTTGATTAAAGGAAGATTATCTTATGAAGAAATGCATGTTCAGAAGCCAAATTTCCCTAATGAGAAAACATAAAGTAAAATAAGACAGCCTAGAAGTAAGAATGACAACAAACCTTGGTGCTTCCCTACCTTGTGAGCAAATACACCAACCATCACTCCAGGAGTCTTTAACCTTATGTTTGCTTATAGAATTTCACAATTTTAAATATGTTAAATTTAAAGGGTTGAGTTCAAGAGGGTTGAATTAATCTTATCACAAACTTTTGAAAAAAATTGGAATGGTATCTTTATTAAACCAGTTAATTGTAGGATTTGGTTGCTTTCAATTAATTTCAAAGAAACAAGATTAGAAAAATATCAAGATCAGAATACAAAAGAGATATAGAATACAAAAGAGATATAGAGAAATGTGCACAATTGACTTTTATCTCATTCACTTTATCTAAGAGTTATATCAATCTGCTGAGTTACAAACACACAATCAATATAGTGAAAAGTAAATCAACTTAAGATGCTAAATCTTCAACACTACAAAATTGATTTACATATCTAATGACATCATGTTACTATACTGATTCTGAAAATCCTATCCAGAGATAGTCAAAGAACTCAAAAACAAATATAGAAATGAAAACAATATCACTTGGAACAAGATAAATACAACAAGAAAAGAAATAATCCATAATAAGAGAGTTCTATAAATTTCAAACTACCTGATTTAATGATTAAAATTATATTTTAATATGTTAATTTCACTTACTCATGTAATTAACCAATTAACTCGTTATTTTAACATATTAAAACAGAAGAATCCAAAATCTCAATAAAGATTTAGAGAATTTAATCTATTAAAAACTGGTTTTAACATATTAAAACACACTCAAAATTCTCAAGGTACTAAGTTATTTTAATCAATTAAATTGATTTTTCAGTCATTCCAGGGAGTCAATCGGAAACATTCTAATAGATTAAAAAAAAAATCAATTAAAATACATCCTATCAAAAAGACAAACTCTAATTCTATTTTAAAACTTTTTAACTACAATTATAAAATCAAATAAAAAAAGAAAAACTTTCATCAGATCTTGATCAACACAACATATCCTTAAAAACATGTCTTCATGATTAAATCCAATATTCAAATTCTTCTAAGAAAAAAAGTTGGATTTATCAAATATGTCACATCTCTAACAAAATACATTCAAATAAATTGAATTTAATTCATTTTATTTTAAATTTTTTGATTCTTTAAATATTTTATTTGAATAAGTGAATTCAAATTTATTGAATTTTAATTTTTTTGTTTGGAGAAAAAATTTTAGTTACTACCAAGTGTAAAAAATTAAGATATTAAAAATTATAAAATCATAATAGACTATAAATTACATAAAATTGTATTATATTATCAAATTATATAAAAAAATTATAATTATCAAATTATATATTTTTTACATACAAAACTACATAAAACTATAATGTTATATTTTTATAATTATAAAATTATGTATCTTTATAAAAAAATTATTAACGCTATATTAAATTACGAAATTATAGAAAAATTATGTAGTATTATATGAAATTGTATAAAATTATGATAGATTATATAAAGTTATGTTATATCAATTATATATAGAAATTATAAAATTAAAAGTTTCCTGTAATTTAAACAGTCAAATTATATAAAATATTTTATTTACATAATTTAAAAAATAAAATTATTTAAAATGTATTATTTAATGAGTTAATTTATTAGTCATAAATAGACATAACACAATAATTTCAATTTCAGAAAAATAAAAAATAAATTTATTTATAATTGAAAACATGCATGGAGAATGTGAATTCAAGTTTTTTTTTCATCATTTCAATAATATTAAGATAAACAATATTAATCAAATCACTAAAGTCTGATAACAAAAAAGTGAAATTAAAAAGATCTTACATCAATAACATGATATCTTTAATTAAAAAATTTATGATATTTGTAATTTTTTTGTGACATCTCAATATCTTTTAAGAGGGGAACAACAATTTTGGAAGCAATATCTCCCACCTCAATCTTAATATTTCTAGTAGGAGTTATGAAAGAGTTAAAATAATAGCAACTTTATCAACGAATTTTGAAGTATGTATACATCACTTGTAACAGATTTCCTTGAAAAAGATAAACGTATAACTCTTCACATTGCGTTGAATTTGGTCACTTAAAATCAAATATAACTATAAGAAAACAAAGTAATATAGAAATTCCCTTATTGTCCATTCCTACTACGACGACAATTATTCTTATATTGTTTTTTTGTCATTTTGGGTTTGGTATTATTTTGTAGTGTTATTTTTCTACTTGAGCGTACTAGATGGAAGGGAAATGTCCACATTGTCTATATACTCTTTCTACACACATGTTCTTTGTTAGTTATAATGTCTTTTTCTATTTTTATCTATGTTCCTGCCGTAATGTGCAGATAGACATTGATGAAACAACTTCAAAACACAATGTAGGAAATACTATTACGTATTGGAGGGTTTTACAAGGGTTGGATTGTATAACATAACTCTTTTTTTTACATTTTGAGTCTTATGCCTTTGTTGAGCAAAGATGAGCACAATGTTTATACATGTACACACACTGAGTGGTGAGTGAAAAGGTAGGACTTCAGGATTTAGGTTTTTGTTTGGTTGATGTGCTTTATGGGTCCTAAGTTCATGAAGAAATTGTTAACATGTTTTGATACTTACATGCTTTGTACTTATGTTGTTAAGAATATTGTCATATAAGTTGAAGAAAATGTGAGACTTCAAGAATTTAGTTTTTTATTTGGTTGATGTGTTTAATGGTTTTAAGTGCTTGAAGAAAAAATGTTTGCATGGTGTGATTCTTACATGCTTTTATGCATTTGTTTATTCTCATATATAAGTTCATTTTATATGGGGTAATAGGTTTCAGAATATGTTTATATGGTTAAAAGTGCAGCCTAAGCTAAATGGTTACATTTTGTGATTCTAACATCTTTTGGTGCTTTTGTTGTTAGGTGAACTCTAACATAAGTTGATTTTGTCATAATTTTATATAGGGAATAAGTTGTAGAATATGGTTGCATTTTAAACTACTTATATGTGCATGTTGCTTTTGTTTTAAATTTGGAAGTGCAACTTGATTTGTTATGCTTTTATATGACCAATAGGTTATTTTGATATCTTTGCATTTTAAGTTACATATGTGTATGTTACTTTGGTTTTAAATGTTTAAGTGTAACTTGATTTTCTTCTAATTTTATATGGGGTAATATGTTTACTTTTGTTTTAAATGTTTTAAGTACAGATTGAGCTTGAAGAAAATGCTTGCATGGTATGGTTCTTACATGCTTTTCTATTTTTGTTTATTTTCATATAAGTTCATTTTGTTTTCACTTTATATGGGGTAATAGGTTTCAAAATATGTGTATATGGTTACTTCCACTTTTGTTTGTGTACTGTGCAGGACAAACTGCTTTTATGTGCATGTTGTACTTATATTTTATGGTTTTAAGTGCAACATGAACTAAATATTTACATTTTTTTGATTCTAACCTTTTTTGGTGCTTATGTTGTTAGGAGTACTTTTATATACATTGATATTTTTTCTAATTTTGTATGGTTACTATCCAATCATGTAGTAAGTATACATCAATATTACTTACCTTGTAAAATCCAACCTTTGGATGATCTCAAACTAAGACTAGTAACATACATGATAGAAAGCTGATGAATTTATAATATACCCATGGTTTTAAAAGTAACATCCCTACTTGTAGGTGATTTTCACACAACTTCTCCTAGAGATATAATAATGAAAAATATAAGTGGCAAACTTCAAAGAATAAATGAGGTACACAGGCTACTTAGGATTTCAATACCCCTTACTATTTCCTTACAGTGAGGATGAGTATAGGCAAGATGTGAATGATCGTGATACATTATCATTAAGAGGCAAAAAAAGGAATTGACTCACAATAAAGGAATGGTTTTGCTTTCAAATTCAGACAAGAGAAGCATAAACAAATACTCTATTTAGATCTAGAAGGTTGTTTCAACAATTTGTTGTGGATGGGTATACAATGGTAAGTCTAAAAGACTATCTTTTATCGGGAATAATCAATCAAAGTTGAGAGTTGACAAATACAACAACATTTCTCAATAAAGTACTACTTCACAAAATGAAGAGGGCAAACAAGGGAAGGAGAATTGTGTTGCCTTCAACTTTTGTTGGTAGTCAAAATTTATGGACCAATTATACTTCGATGGAATGACAATATGCAACTATATTGGTTCTCCATATTTGTTTATAACTTTTACTTACAACCTTAAATAGCTAGAAATTAAAAGATTATTGAGTAATTTAAATTTAACAACATCAGATCGACCAAATATAGTTTATGAAATATTTATAATTAAATTCAAAACAACTACTAGAAGACTTGACTAAAAAACATGTGTTAGGTGGAGTTGTTGCATGTAATTATTAATGTTATATGTCAACGCACATTAATATTACAATTCAGAGGAACAAAGAGAAAAATTTCGAAAAAATAATGAAGTTTGTCAACAACAATGAAAAATGAATGTTCCTTTTATAGGATATAGAGGGACAGAAAAAACATCTATGTGGAAAACATTATCACTCGCTCTATGATCCCAACAAAAAATTGTTTTGATTGTTGCATTAAATTTCCGCTTGCTTCTAGGGAGAAGAACAACACATTCAAAATTTAAAATTCTAGCCATCAACTATATAACTTAGTTTGTAACATTTTACAAGGAAGTGAGGTCTCAAAGATATTAAAACAAGCACAATTAATTATTTAGGATGAAGCACCAATGACAAATAAATTTTGTTTTGAAACATTAGACAAACTTTTAGTAACATAATAAGAAAAGAAAATAAATTTAAGTCAATTTTTGGTGGAAAAGTAATAATATTCAGAGTCGATTTCAAGAAGATCCTACTTGTTATTCTAGGAGGAACTAGATCAGATATTGTTCATGCAACCATTGATGCTTCCTATCTTTGGGATCATTGCCGGGTATTAACTTTGACCAAAATACATGCATTTAATACAAAAGGGATTGCATAACAGCAACACACCAAAAATTAAGTAGTTTTTTGATTGGATAGTCCAAATTGGAGATGGTGAATTATTTGAACCAAATGATGGTTTAATAGAAATTCATATCCCATTAGAAATTTTTATCTCATACTTCATTGATCTTATCCGGGCTAAAGTCAAAAGCACATATACAAGACTAATGAAAAACTATTCAAAAGAGAATTTTTTAGCAGTAGAATTGAAATTGTGGATGATATTAATGATTATGGATTTTCCTTAATTCTAGATATGCTCTTGACATTAATAATATATTACATGTAGCTTATATAAATATATAATTGCTATAATATGTGACACAAGTTGTATGAATTATTATAGGACAACAAAATAACATCTCAACTCTTATATAGCATTGATAATCTAAAGCAATGACACATGATGCATATGATTAAATTATTCCAAAATTTCTAAATTCATTAAATAGATATGGCATGCCAAACCATAAGATTAAACAAAAGATTAGGACATCAATCATGTTTTTGAGGAACTTTGATCAAGTTGTTTATGTAATGGAAATAGACTAATAGTAACTAAACTAGTAAATTATGCAATTGTTGCAAAAATTATTATAGAAAACAAAAAGTGGTAATGAAATATATATATATATATATATATTACCACGAATGTCTATATCATCGTCGTAGTCACCATGACCCTTCAAGTTTATTTAAAGAAAGTTTCCAATCATTTTATCTTATGTCATGATAATAAACAAATCCCAAAACCAATCTTTAATTTCATTAGGATTGTAGCTACCATCACGGATTTTTAATCATGGTCAATTATATATTACAATTTCTAGAATTTTACATATTGAAGGTAATAATCAATAACAATAAAAAAAAAAAATCTTTGAGTTTTACAACCAATATGATTTTCAAAGAAGTATTTAAGAATCTAGGAAGTAAGCACAAAGTAAGTATATAATTAATTATTTATATTTTACCAATTCACTTAACTTCACATAAATGTTTCCTTTATATGTTGGTTTGAATATTTGTTGAAGAATACTATCATTCACAATAACAAAAGACGATCATCAACCACTCAATATTAACTTGCATTTTTGCTCCCTTTAATTTAGTCAAGGATATGTTTATAATGTTTCATGGACTAATTTGTTCTTTCCTTTATTTTAATTATTATATATATATATATATATATTTCAGTATGGATCATTTTACCTTTTATTATTGTTTTAATTTTAACTTTACATTAAGTTGCTACTATGGTTATTCTGCTAATTTGTTTCCTTTATTTAAACAAAATTCAACAAGTTGAACCAATCTTGTGAAACATGGCATAATAAAGACTTTATTTTACTTGCAACATAAAATGAGATTAACAAAATAATTAAATAACAACTTCTTCCAATATCATTGAAGTAATTTGTTTGTCTAAATTTGATAAGGGTATAGAGATATGATAAATATGGAGTACAAATAGTTACATAAAATAATCTTTTAAACATCTAGCTTATTACTTCTAACAAATATGTACTGGTAGGGTCCACACGGCCGAGATCACGGGTTTGGACGATCGAAACCATACCTTGGGATCCGGTCGGGGTACTCACTGAGACCATAATTGAAGTTACGCTTAAGCGGGATTAACGAAGATAATCAACGATTAAGAGCTATGTAATACACTTCTAAACATGACCCTAATCTGACCCAATAAGGAAGGGTCCATAATAATCATATAAGTAGGCACGGATTCCCAAAATCAGGTACGTCGTCATACTGTGCTAAAACACTGAGTACCGAACACCATACTCACTTGAGTGTCGGAGTGCCTTTTGCAAATACCATCCGAGACCGAAGACCGTGAGGACGAGAAATAGCTCAGTGAGGGAGAAGTGAAACGTCTATTTCTAGAAGGAAGAAGGGAGTATCAACTGACTGACCCAAGGAGTATCCGCAATCGTTCTCTGAACCCCAACTCCATTCAAAAAAAAAAATATATGTAAATAATGTATAATTTAGGAATTTCATGCGAGACTTTTTATATCCTTCTTATCTCACATCTCTGATTATTAACATTAAATATTACCTCTTAAACAATCTTAAGCTTACAAAATCGCATTAATCAACAAAATAACTAAAATATATATCTAAATGTTTGCATGACATAACTTATGATATCAAACACATATTAATAAGACTTATAGTAATCTATTATATAAGAAGATAAGTATTGAAGCTAAGTTGCTGATTAAAAAAAAAATATTGAAGCTAAGTACTACAAATCCCTTCTCAGATCAACCACCATTATTTACTTTGGATATTTTTCTGGAATACTATGGAAAAGAAGCTTAATAACTAAATCAAACATTAAACTGCTCGAATGAACCATTAGACTAGCTTGGAACCACGTTTTGTCCCCAAATCTTCTGTCAAACCTTATTTGTCATCTTCACCTACTAAACCACTGGACACATCACATAATAATCGAAAACCATTTAACCTCAGTAAGTAATGTGTGTCACATTACCCAACATGAATTCTGATATCAACTATATCTTTCCATGTGATTTTTCTCCAAACACAGTATATCAATTATCGAAAACTTTATGTATTACAACAATTCTAAAATTTGAAAATTAAATATTATATTCAAATTACACATTCCAACATTTTTTAAATGTTTTTTAATATTTTTATATTGTATAATTAATGTGTTTATCAATGGTGGAATGTAATATATATCTCTACAGTATTCAAAGCAGAATTTTTTTTATAAGTATATTTTGCATTTAGAATTATGTAATGAACTATAAGTTTAACTTATAAATCTAGATTTTACATTTATAACTTTAAATTATTTTACAAATTTTATCCATTTAAAAGGTTTCTTCTCACATGTGTAAAGAAATCGCGGGAAGTCACGACGTTTAGGATTGCATTTTTGCCCTCAAAATTGGCACAGCTTTTGAAATTTCACGCAGTGTCTTCTGTGCATGTACATAAGAGATTCCTAACCTTGTAGCAAAGGCATCTTGACCGAGTTTGAACGGTTGTAAATGCGGTAGATGATTTTTTGAAAAGCTTCAATAAATAGGGTAACTTCATATTAACATTCACGCTCTCCTTCGTTCTTGTGCATCTTGTTTGTTAGGTTCCAAAAAATTCTGGTAATTATGTGTGTAAGGGTCTCAGTGAGTTGTTGGTGGTGTGGTGAGTGAAAGCAAAGTGGTACAGAGTTCTCTGGTGCATCTTCGCAGATGTTGAAGTAAACTTTGAAAGCTAGCGGATGTGTTTTAAGAAGGCACATAATAGATTATATGTAGAAACACGTAAGTGATTATCATGTGTACATAATTAGTTACCTTCATATTTTTAAGGAAAACATAATTGTTGTTAAAAATATTGGATAATGGATTTGCATAATTGATTATGTTGTTTGATTTTGTTGTACGGCTTTGTCTGCTTTGTAATTCCATTTTATGAACTTGAGCTGACAACAAATGATTGTGTAAACGAGTTAATAACATGTTTGTGGCTTATATACGTTCATGAATTGTTTTGTTGTTCCTGACTAAGTGTTAGTTTTGGTGTGAATTTCCTATATAAAGGGATAATATATTTATTCTCTTTTTAGTTTTTTCTTTTGTAACCACTTGCTATATGAATATAACTCCTATATATACTCTTGTAGATGCCATATGAATAATTGATATACTTTTTCTTTTCTCAAATCTTTATTTTGCATTTACTCATTTACCCATGTGTCTTATTCTTCTTCACGTGGTATACAGAGCTATTCTTACTCATGTCTTTCTCTTTTTCTTCTTCGGCTAACAATCTTAAAAAATTTTCTAGTGTTTCATCCTTCACACCTCTTACTTTCTCTACTCCAATGAGATGGAACATCAAATCGAATCAATTTCACATTTTAATTATTTTCATACGATAAACACCTAGTTTAAAGTTTGGACGAGGGATGGAAATCAATCTTGTGTTATAGTACATAGATAAAAAATATATTTAATCTATCAATTAACTATTGGAATGAGTCATTAACATCTTAGTTCACATTAAAAATATGTTTGTCTGTCACATGTCGATAACTTATTCCAATAATTTTCTTATTACAAGTAGTCTAAAATTTGAACTAAAGATGAAAATTAATTTTGTATGAAAGTACATTTAAAAAACATATTTAACTCTTTTTATATTAACAATTAAAAATTATTTTATTTTATTTTAAAATGGAATTGAGTATAATACTTTGATATCGATTTCTTTTTCTTACTTCCATTTTATAACTTTTTATAATATTATGTTTAATTAATAAAAATAAATGTTAACAAAATTTTAAAATAAAATAATATTATTATTGATTATTAAGTTTAAGTGTGACAAAATAATAGTACTAATCTATCATCATCCTTCCACCATTTCTTTTCTTCTTTATTTTAGTACGTGATACAATCAATCCATTGGTGGAAGTTTATGCATGGTTGTTGTTATTTTGATAACTAAAAAAAAAAATACAACCACTTTACAATTTTAAATATTAATTATCTTATAAAGCTTGGGTGTTAAATTCATGATCTTAGTTATGATTGTTGGGTATAAAGCCAGATCAATTGGATTGGCTTGACTAGACATCATGTTTAGTGAGTGAGCTTAATCATTGTGTTCCCTTTATAATTTCTATTTAAAGAGATCATTGTTCATGTAATTGGGGTGCAACAGGAAAGAAATGAAAACCTAATAGTTGTCCGGGTGGATGTAGGTTGTAGTTGGCGACCGAACCACGTTAAATCTTGTGTCATTTATTTTCTTGCATTATTTCGTGATTATGTGTGTAGCTTTCGCGTGCGTTTTTTCCCATCAAGTTGAATCAGCTTGGTTCGTTTACATACTAGAGATCCGATCAGCAGAAATTAATCGACGAGACGCAAAAATTGTAGCTGAAGCGTCATTCGAAAGCTAGGGTTTCGCAGGGGCGGCAGCAGCATCTTAAAGCTAGGGTTTCGCAGGGGCGGTAGGAGCGTCCCAAAGCTAGAGTTTCGTAGGGGTGGCAGTGACATCCCAAAGGTGGGATTTGCGGGGGCAGCAATGGGTCGTGTTTTCACGGCGAACAAGTGCAGATGCTTACGGTGAGCGAGACGACACGGAGGTGCAGTGCAATGGTAGTGACGGAAGACGCAGGGTTGCGTGTGCGTTCTGTAGGTGCGTTGGTCTGAGACGGCACGGAGTGTAGTGCGACAACAGTGACCAGTGACGCGATGGACGATCCTAGTTGTGCGCGAGTCAGCAGGTTGGTTGCTGGTTCTGGGTGCTGTCGCAGGTGCTGCTGGTGCAACAGTGACGGTGTTGTGCTAGGTGCGGGGTGTGGCTGTTTTTTCAGTACGGCACGAAGTTATGACATTTCAGTTACTGAGCACATTATTAAAATGAATTTGATCTTAGCCAGACTTACGCCAATGGGCATTAAGTTCAATGGTGAAGTTCAAGCTTTATTACTGTTATCATTTTTGCCTGATAGTTGGTCCGGAACGACAGCAGTTACGAGTTCAACAGGACCCGATGGATTCACTCTTGAGAAGATTTATGATCTCATTCTTGGCGAGGATGTCCGAAGAAGGAGTTCTGGAGAATTATCTAGTGAATCGCTATATGTCATCAAAGGTAAGAAAGATATCAGAGATAGTGGGAGCAAGAATAAAAGAAGGAGTCAGTCAAAGACTCGAGATGGCTCAAGTGTAACATGTTGGAACTGCAAGGAGGTTGGGCATTTCAGGAATCAATACCCAAATGATAAACAAGTCAACACTGCAGAAGACTTCGTGGACCACTCTTGAGAAGATTCATGATCTCATTCTCGGCGAGGATGTCCGAAGAAGAAGTTCTGGGGAATTATCTAGTGAATCGCTATATGTCATCAGAGGTAAGAAAGATATCAGAGATAGTGGGAGCAAGAACAAAAGAAGGAGTTAGTCAAAGACTCGAGATGGCTCAAGTGTAACATGTTAGAACTGCAAGGAGGTGGGGCATTTCAAGAATAAATGCCCAAATGATAAACAAGTCAACATTGCAAAAGACTTCGCAGACTAGGACCTCTTAGTCTGTTGCGCGGATAGTAGTGTGGATTCCTGGGTCATGGATTATGGTGCTTCATTTCATGCAACCCCAACAATGAAGCATTGCAGAATCTAGTTATTGGAGACTTTGGAAAGGTAAGACTAGCGGACAACAGAACTCTTGATATTACGGGCATGGGTGACATAGTGTTGAAGACACCAGTTGGTTTCTGGACTTTGAAGGATGTCAGAGTCGTTCCAAGCTTGACGAAAAGTTTAATTTCTATTAGGCAGTTGGACAAACATGGACATGAAGTGGAATTTGGAAATCAACAGTGGAAGGTCGTCAAGGGAAATCTTGTCATGGCCCGTGGAAGAAAGAGAGGTTCGTTGTACATGGTCGAATTATTGTCTGAGGGAGTGACCATCCCAATTCAGAAGATAAACAAAGTCCAGTTCACAGAATCTCGTGGACAGAAGAGGGTTGTCTTTACAAGAGAGAAACCGAAAGCCACAGGTTAGATTCAGGATGAACGAGCATGGAAAGGTTCAGGTAAACCAGTCAGAGGTACTTATGGCAGTAGGAGCACAGGTCGTGTTTCAGCTAAGGTCCCTAGACGATAGTAGGTTAGGAGAACTAGTATTCCAGTTGTTGAAACATCTTCAAAAAATTTCTTGTTGAGTATGGAGAGTGTTTGTTCTCAGGCTATTCCAGGATTCGGCAGTTCGTGTAAGTGGGAGCCAGTAAGAACAGAGAACGAGTCAGTGGCAGTTTCAGTCATGAGTAACGTGTTGAAACTCAGGGGAGTTTCAACGAAGCCTTCAAAATGATTCAGAAGGTTGGTGGCAACTAGAGGTGGAACATTGAATTCCGTTAACAGATTACAGAAGTACATGTACATAGTTGAAGCGCAGGTGAACATTGTTCCGTGGCTTCAAGTGGAAGATTGTTGGATACGAAGCCAGGACCAATTGGGTTGGACAGACTAGACACCATGTTTAGTGAGGGAGCATAATCATTATGTCCCCTTTATAATTTCTATTTAAAGAGATCATTGTAATTGTAATTGGGGTGTAACATGAAATAAATGAAAACTTAATAGTTGCCTGTGTAGATGTAGGTTGCAGTTGGCGACCGAACCATGTTAAATTTTGTATCGTTTATTTTCTTACATTGTTTCGTGATTATGTGTGTTACTTCTGCGTGCGTTTTTTCCCATCAATGATTTTTATGTTATATTTTTTAATCATTTAATTTTTATCTCTAAATGTTAAATAAGACTTTGGTTGATGTTTTATGTTTTAAACTCATTTAGTTTAATAATTTATATTACATAGGTTTCTCTTAATATTTAAACAATATTAAATTAATTTAGATAAAACACTTATCTCAAATTAAATTATACTTCATCTTCAAAATTTATTTTTATACAAACCTTCATTTGTTTCAAAAATTCTCATTTTTACATTACATATGTACTCTTTTAAAGAAGATTATTCAAATGATAACAAATTAAAATGTGTAAATATAATTTGAAAAAAAAAATCCAAAAAGGTCCCGTGCATTTTACTAAAAAGAAAACAATATTCACAATTTTTTTAAGTTTTCCACGTTTGTTTTAACTTTTTAATGAGTATAAATATTTTTCTAACAATTTAAATTTGTTAAAACTGACGCGTGGATTTCATAGTCGATAAGGGTACGTGTCTTATTAACTAAGTGGTGGTCCAATCTCTGTTGTCCAATTTCAATACAAAAGGAGAAAAATATCTACTTACAATAATTATTATAAAAAACAAAAACTTCTTTTAGGATGTTTCACGTGTAACTTTACAACAACTTTTAGGTTTGTCTTTATATTCAAGAATAAAAATATAAATTTATGAGAAAAATTGATTTAAATTTATGAGCAATATGATAAATATAAAAAAAAATTAATTCTTTAAAAAATATAAAATGTAAGTTTATAAATTTATTTTATTTTTAAAATATTTAAATAATAAAATATGAGATATTTTTATATAGATTTTAATTAATTAAAATTTTATAAATTATTTCTGATAAAGTTTAATAATTTTTTTGACAAAAATAAAAGTTATTTAACAAACATAAAAATTATCATAAAAATAATTTTAAAAAATATAATTTATTTATTTGTATATTTTAATTATTTATAATTAAAATATTATTTTTGAGACTGTGTACAGAGATTATGTAAATTTGTAAAAATATAAAAAAAAATTGTCAGAAAATAATTATGTTTCAATTAAAAATAAAATTTTGATATTCATAATTGTAAAAAAATTTAGATTGAAAAGTTACCAATATATATAAAAATTTAAAATTAATAAAAATAAATAAATAAATAAATAAAAATAACTTAAATATTCCTAATTTTAAAAAACTTAATTAGAATATTTTTTTATTAAATTTTAAAATTATTATTTTTATAATAATAATAATAATAAATATTATGTAATTTATTTATGGTAAATAGTTTTTTATCTTATAATTTTATTTTATTTTTTTATTAATATTATTAAATATTTTTGTTCTCACACCCTTAACCCTCTTTTTTTTTTTTTTTAAATCAGCAAACCCCTCTTTTTCTTTGGCATCAACAACAAGATCACCTTCTCGTTATTTGGCTTCTTGCGTCCATGACAACATCAATCTGACGAAAATATTAATAATTGGTAGTTAAAATCTTGGTAGATAATTAGATACCAATTTAGAAACTATTTAACCATAGAAATTAATTTAGAAATAAAAAATTTGTTTAATCTTCAAAATAGTCTCTAATTTGGTCACTATAGCAACTAATTATTTTTTGTCTCTAAAATTAGTTTTTATTTAATAATTTTCTTATAGTGTAAATTCATATGCAAGTTAGAGTATAAAACCTATAATTAAAAAATAATTAAAAGTCATATCCTGGAGTTAGAGTTGAAAACTTTTTAAAAATTAATTAAAAGTCTTATGTTGAAGTTAGAGTTGAAAACTTATAATGAAAAAGTAATTAAAGGTCATATGCTAGAGTAAGAGTTCAAAACTTATAATTAAAAAGTAACTAAAAGTCATAAGATGAAGTTAGAGTTGAGAACTTTTAATTAAAAAATAATTAAAAGTCATATGATGGAGTTAGAGTTAAAAACCTATAATTAAAAAGTAATTAAAAGTCATATGATTAAAAAGTAATTACAAGTCATATGCTGAAATTAGAGTTAAAAACTTATAATTAAAAAGTAATTAAAAGTCATATGATGGAGTTAGAGTTGAAAATTTATAATTAAAAAGTAATTAAAAGTCATATGGTGGAGTTAGAGTTAAAAATTTATAATTAAAAATAATTAAAAGTCATATGTTGGAGTTAGAGTTAAAAACCTATAATTGAAAAGTAATTAAAACTCATATATTGTAGTTATAGTTAAAAGCTTATAATTAAAAAGAATTAAAAGTTATGCTAGAGTTAGAGTTAAAAACTTATAATTAAAAAATAATTAAAAGTCATAGGCTGAAGTTAGAGTTGAAAACTTATAATTAAAAAGAATTAAAAGTCATATGCTAGAATTAGAGTTAAGAAATTATAATTAAAAAAAGTAATTAAAAGTCATATGCTAGTATTAGAGCTGAAAAATTATAATTAAAAAGTAATTAAAAGTTATATGGTGGAGTTAGTGTTAAAAACTTATAATTAAAACAGTAATTAAAAATCATATGTTGGCATTAGAGTTGAAAACTCATAATTAAAAGTAATTAAAAGTCATATGGTGGATTTAGAGTTAAAAACTTATAATTAAAAATAATTAAAAATCATATGGTGGAGTTAGAGTTGAAAACCTATAATTAAAAAGTGATTAAAAATCGTATGATGGAGTTTTTTTTTTTATATATATATAAGCTTTCATGGTAGGTATCATTATGTAACCTGACATCTCAGCTAGGCTGACACCTCAAGTAACAACAATCATCTGCCATTACATGAAAAAAGTATTATTAAAAAAAAGTTTAATTACCTTTTTCGTTTCTATATTTAGGGTCAATAGTCAATTTAGTATAGTGGTTTTTAAAAAAATCAATTTGGTCCCTATAATTTTAAAATGTATTCAAATTGGTCCTTTTCGTTAAATTACACCTGACGGCGTCAGCGGTTGCTGATGTGGCAGAGAGAGAATGCGAACATGGCAAAAAGAGTGCTTATGTGATAGAGAGAGTGTTTATATGAAAGAGAGAGAATATTTATATGAAGAGAAAGAATATTTATGTGAAGAGAGAGGTAGGATTGAGAGTTATTATTATTATTATTATTATTATTATTATTATTATTATTATTATTATTATTATTGTTATTATTATTATTTATTATTATTATTACTAATGTTACTATTATTATTATTATTATTAATATTATTGCTATTATTATTATTATTAATATTTTTATTATTATTATTGTTATTTATTAATATTATAATTATTATTCATATTTTTATTATTATTATTACTATTATTATTATTAGTATTATTGTTATTATTATAAATATTATTATTATTAAGATCATTATTATTGTTACTATTATTATTCTTATGGTTATTATTATTAATATTATTTTTATTATTATTAATAATATTATAACAGTAAATATAATAATAATAATAGTAATTATAATAATAATAGTAATAATAATAAA
This sequence comes from Phaseolus lunatus, assembly GCA_013389735.1. Taxonomy (NCBI): domain Eukaryota; kingdom Viridiplantae; phylum Streptophyta; class Magnoliopsida; order Fabales; family Fabaceae; genus Phaseolus; species Phaseolus lunatus. Next base: position 13,653,769 of record CM023865.1, on the reverse strand, counting down.
AAAAAATAATCATAACAAAAATAATATTATAACAGTAAATATAATAATAAAAATAAATATAATAATAATAACAAAAAATAATAATCACAACAAAAATAATATTATAACAGTAAATATAATAATAAAAGTAAATATAATAATAATAGTAAATATACTAATAATAGTCATAATAATAATAATAACCAAAAAGATAATCATAAAAAAATAATATTATAACATAAATATAATATTAATAATAATAATAATAATAAAAATAAAAATAATAATAAAACAAAAATAATAATCATAAAAAAAATTAATAATAATAACAATAATAATAATAGAAATAATAAAAATAATAAAAATAATAATAATAATAATATTAATAATAATAATAACAATAAAAATAGTAATAATAATTATTATTATTATTACCACAATAATTATAATAATAATAGTAATGATAATATTAATAATAATAAGAATAAATAGAAAAATAATAATATTAATAATAAAATTTATAATAATAATAATAATCATAATCATAACAAAAATAATATTAATAATAATAACAGTAAAAATATAGACATAATAATAATAATAATAAATAATAATAATAATAATAATAATAATAATGACAGTAATAATAATAATAATAATAATAAATAACAATAATAATATTAATCATAATAATATTATTATTATTTTTAATTATTAATATTATTAATTTTATAATTATTATTATTATTAATATTCTTATTATTATTATTATTATCTTTGATATGATTACTATTTTTGTTATTATTATTATTATAATAATAATTATAATAGTAGTAATAACAGCAATAATAATAAGAATAGTAATAAATAATAATAATAAGAATAGTAATAAATAATAATAATAAGAATAATAATAATAATAATAACATGAATAATAATAAAAACAAGGTAATTAAACCTATTAATAATAAAAATAGTAATAATAATAACATTATTATTATTAATAACAATAAAAATAGTAATAATAATTATTATTATTATTACCACAATAATTATAATAATAACAGTAATAAAAATATTAATAATAATAATAAGAATAAATAGAAAAATAATAATATTAATAATAAAATTAATAATAATTATAATAAAAACAATATTAATAATAATAACAATAATAATGATTAGCATAATAATAATAATAATAATAATAACAACAGTAATAACAATAATAATAAATAACAATAATAATATTAATCATAATAATATTATTATTATTATTTTTTTATTATTAATATTATTAATTTTGTAATTATTATTATTATTAATATTATTATTATTATTACCTTTGATATTATTACTATTTTTGTTATTATTATTATTATTATTATTATTATAATAATAATAATAAGAGTAATAATAATAAGAATAATAATAAATAATAATAATAAGAATAATAATATTATGAATAATATTAATAACAAAGTAATTAAAACAATTAATAATAAAAATAATAATAATAATAACATTATTATTATTATTAATAACAATAGAAATAGTAATAATAATTATTATTATTATTACCACAATAATTATAATAATAACAGTAATAAAAATATTAATAATAATAATAAGAATAAAAAAATATATTAATAATAAAATTAATAATAATAATAATAATCATAAAAATAATATTAATAATAATAACAGTAATAATGATAATAATAATAATAATAATAATAGTAATAATAATAAAAAACAATAATAATATTAATCATAATAATAATATTATTATTATTTTTAATTATTAATATTATTAATTTTGTAATTATTATTATTGTTATTATTAATATTACTATTATTATTACTTTTGATATGATTACTATTTTTGTTATTATTATTATTATTATAATAATAATAATAATAATAATAATAAGAATAAGAATAGTAATAAATAATAATAATAAGAATAGTAATAATAATAATAATATTATGAATAATAATAATAACAATATGAATAATAATAATAACAAGTAATTAAACCTATTAATAATAAAAATAATAATAATAATAAAATTATTATTATTATTTATTAATATTATTTTTATTCTTCTTATTATTATATTATTCTTATTCTTATTATTATTGTTATTTATTATTATTATTATTATTTTTATTATTATTATTAGTACTATTGTTATTATAATAATAATAATTATTATTATTAATATTATTACTATTATTATTATTCTTATTGTTATTATTATTATTAATATTTTTATAATTATTATAATAATAATTTTTTGTATTATCATTTTTATTATTATTATTATTATTATTTTTATTTTTATGATTGCTATTATCATTATTATTGTTGTTACTATTATTATTATTTTTGTTATGTTTATTATTTTTTTTTATTATTATTAATAATATTATAATAATAAATATAATAATAATAACAATAAGAATAATAGTAATAATAATTATTATTATTATAATAATAATAATAGGAATAATAATAATAATGATAATAAAAAATAATAATAATAGCAGCAATAATATTAATAATAATAATAGTTATAATAATAATAATATTAATAATAATAATATTTGTAATAATAATAATAATGATAATAAAAATAATAATAATAATAGTAACAATAATATTAATAATAATAATAGTAACAATAGTAATAATAATAAATAATAAGAATAAGAATAATAACAATAATAGTAATAACTCTCAATCATACCTTTCTCTTCATATAAACATTATCTCTCTTCCACATAAACACTCTCTCTGCCACATAAGCACTTTTTCTGCTAGATAATCATTCTCCCTCTGCCACATCAGCAACCGCTGACGCCGTTAGGTAAAATTTAACGGAAAGGACCAATTTGAATACATTTTAAAAGATATAGGGACCAAATTGATTTTTTTAAAACCACTATACTAAATTGATTATTGATCCCAAATATAGGGACGAAAAAGGTAATTTAACATGAAAAAAGAAAGAAAATACAAAGATATGGGGGGACTAGACCAAAACCCATATGTTAACAAAAACGATACATAGGCAGATCATACCTATTCATAAAGAATTCTAATAACAGACTAGATGGAAGTCTATTATACCAATGAAATGATTCTCTATGAATAAATCCTAAATTAGCCAACTTATCAGTACACGCATTCCCTTCACGAAAGATATGAGTAATCCTAAACCTGATTTTCCCACAGTAATTAAGACAAGTATTCCATCGATTACGAATCAACTACGGAACATTAGTCCTATCAGAAAATGCAGCACAAACCAAAGAAGAATCACATTTCAGCCAGACATTAGTAAGCCCCATCTTTTGAGCTTCCTCCATAGCATGTATATTACCATAAAACTCAGCAACAATAGCAATTTGAACATCAAGAAACGCAGAAAAAGCACCAATAAATTCCCCCATACTCCCTCGGAAAATACCTCCACAAGTAGCAAGACCAGGATACCCCCTAGCAGCCCCATCAATATTAATTTTAACCCAGCCTGGTGAAGGAAACTCCCATCTAACAGGAAGAGGACGAAGAACTTTACCACTACGTGTATTAATACCAAAAAAATTTAATCACGTTGAAATCCAACATATCATTCTTCATTGAAGCTTTAGAAGAATTTCCCACTAGACAAGTTAAATCTTTAATTACCGAAATAGCCGTAGAAACCTCAATCTTTTCCTGAAATCTAGCAAAATTCCTCATACGCCATATCATCCAAATAGAAAAAGTTATCACAACAAGCTTAATCAATTTCACCAAAGGACTACCATCACTCTTAATAAAAGAAAGAAGAACATCCTTATTAGAGACATGAGAAGTAACAAAAATCTGCCGAACCCAACTTCAAATATGCATCGCATTAGAACATTCAAAAAATAAATGCTGAATAGATTCTTTGTGCTTTTCACAAAGCGTACACATAGAACATATATGCAGACCTTTATTCTGAATATGTAGATCTGTAGGAAGCCGCCCATGAAAAGCCTTCCAAAGTACTAGAGTTTTGGAAGGCGGAATAGATGAAGACCAAATGAATTTACCCCAACCACTGGGAACTCCTTGTTCCAAGAAAAAAGTCCTAGCCGATTTAAGAGTGAAATGACCAGATTCATCTAGAGTCCAATTAGGAATATCTTGCTCCTCCCTAACCATGATATGTTTAAAAAAATAAGGCATCTGCTGTAAAGATAAAGGAATATTCCAATCACAACCTGTCCAAAACTGAGAGACTGTATCTGGAATGCTAGCACCATCAGATAACCCTGCAATATTTGCTAAAGAAGTAGTAGAACACCATTTATCATTCCAGAAATTAATAAAAGAACCTGTACCAACAGTCCAAGAAGTATAATCAAGTATAGTAGAATAAAACTGCTTAATTCCAGGGCAAAGAGATGAGGATCTATAAACCATTTTAAACTCGTATTTTGATTTAAGAACCCTGGCTTTCAAGAGCAAAGACCAAGGTTTGTTGCTATAAGCAAAGTTCCAAGCAAGCTTAAGGAGATACGCATAATTTTCTTGCTGAAGGTTAATAATCTTCAAACCTCCATTCTCAAGAGGGGAACAAATCGTCGCCCAATTAACGGTAGCGATGCCTTTTTTCAGAATATCACCAGTCCAAATAAAATTTTGACACCACTGCTCAACTTGCTTAAGAAGTGAAACAAGCCATTTATACATATTAAAGCTATAAGCTAGAAATCCAGTAAGCACCGTATTGACCAATTGAATCTGACTCATCATGCTAAGAGATTTACCTTTCCAAGATGCTAGCTTCAATTTGACTTTATCAGCCAAAGGTTGAAGAAATCGACACTTTGGAGCACCAACAAAGATAGGCACTCCTAAATAATTGAATGGAAAACAACCATGACTACAGGAAAGAATACGTTGAATTTTGGTGACAAATCTTGCAGAATTATCCATGGTGAAAAAACTACTTTTAGAGTTATTAACATATTGACCAGAAAAATCACCGTATGTTTTAAGAAAAATACTCAAATTTCTAAGAGACTTAATATCCCCTCTACAAAAAACAAATATGTCATCGGCATATAAAATATGAGAGGGAGTGAGATAACCTTGTGGACTAGCCATATGTAAAATTTTCTTATCATTCACAAGCTTAGAGATACCTCTACTAAGAACTTCCTCTGCAACAAAGGATCACCTTGTCTAACACCTCTACTGCAAGGAAAAAAACCCACCAAACTGCCATTTATTCTAATAGATAACATAGCTGAATGGAGAATGGTACTAATCCAACCGACAAACGAGGGGTGAAAACCAAAGCGTGTCAAAACTAGTAATAAGAACTTCTAACTCAGAGTATCAAAGGCTTTATGAATATCAACTTTGTAAGCCACATTACCTCCTCTAACCTTTTAGAAAGAATGTTAATAGCTTCAAAAGCAATACCAATGCAATCCTGAATCTGTCTACCCTGCACAAACCCATATTGATTAGGGGAAATGATTCTAGCAGTCACAAGTGCAAGCCTATCCGCCAATATCTTGGAAATAATCTTAAATTTGAAATTAGCAACAGCAATTGGCCTGTAATCTTTAATGAAATCAGCACCGGAATCTTAGGAATAAGAGATACCACATTACTGTTCATTACAGGGAGAACCCAATTTTGTTTAAAAAACTGTTGAACAGCATTGCAAACATTTGTCCCAATAATGTCCCAGCAAGAATGATAAAAAACTCCACCAAAACCATCAGAACCAGGAACACTATTACCATTAAGACTAAAAACAGCAGTCTTGATTTCCAAAGAGTCCGGACATTTAATCAACATCATATTCTCCTCAGAGGAAACTATCTTAGGAATATAACAACCAATAAAATCCTCCATACTACTTGTATCTGGAACATTAGAAATAGACTCAGCATAAAGATTTTTATAAAAGTCCAAAATATGATCCTCAATGAGTTTAGGATCCTCAGTAACCTCATTATCAATCCTTAGACAATGAATCCCACTAGAATTATTTCTCCTTTTGACCAGAACATGGAAAAAAGCAGTATTTCGATCTCCATATTTGAACCATAACATCTTAGCCTTTTCTTTCCAAAACAAATATTGACAGTGAAGAGCATGATCAAGTTCCTCCTTAGCAATCTTTTCTTGACAGAGAAGTCCATCAATATCAGACAAACTAGCAGTCTCTAAGTTTTGTTGAATACCAAGGAGGAGACCCTGTTTAAGAAGAACTGTATAGTGAACATTACCAAAAGAATTTTTATTCCAGTCTCGGAGCTCAATTTTTAGCCTTTTTAACTTATGTTGCAAAATAAACATAGGACAACCAACAACCTTATTAGCCCAAGAATCATGAATAAGCTTCAAACATGAAATGTCCTGAAGCCACATAGAAAAGAAACGAAAATTGCTAACCTTCCTCAAAGAATTACTTGTAAGACTAGCAAGAATAGGAGAATGATCAGAATAATTTTTAACAAGAACCTGATAAGTACAAGAATCCCATTCATCCAGACACTCTCCATTACATAAAGCCCTATCCAGTCTTCTATGAATTCTATGCAACCCTCTCCTTCCATTACACCAAGTATAAGAAGATCCAGCAAAAGGCATACAAGAAAGATCATTAGTATTAATCCAGTTAAGGAATTCATTACAAGAAACCTGATTAGGAGCCACCCCCCCTTTAATATCATCTGCTGAGAGCACAGCATTAAAATATCCCATAATACACCAAGGCCCTGTGAAGGAACTAAGGTCCCTCCACAAAAATCGTCTAGCCAAGTATGTGTTAGCACGATAAACACCTGCAAAACTAAAACATTTATTATGCAAAAGACAAATTACCGAAATAAACTGATCATTGATCGAGAAATTTTGGACAAGATTAGGAACTGACAAACACCAAAGCTTAGCAGCTTTATTAACAATAGGTGACGTAGCCACCAAATCCATATCAATAGATTTGAAAAGAACGTGGAAAGCATTAGTGTACGGCACCATGGGTTCAGCAAGAAAAACCAGGAGGGGTTTATGTATTTTAAGTAAACTAATCAACATCTCCACAGTTTTGTGGTTTCCCAATCCTCTAACATTCTAGAAAAATGAAGAGACCTTCATTGTGACGATGTAGTGAGAACTGCCTTAGCAGTTTTTTTGGATTTACCAGTCCCCTTAGGTGGTCTCCCTGGTTTTCTTTTAGTATGAACTATTTCCTCTCTAGTATCACTGGCATCCTCCTCCATCTCATTAGGATTAACCCAAAATTTTGAAACCACCTGATTTTCAACAGTGATATGATCCGAATTAATTTCAACGATGGCAGTCGAAATAGTTGACGCACCAATATAAGAATCACCTCCCACATCAGTAGTTTCCAAACCATCAAGAGAGGAAAAATGATTTTGCAGGACCAATGATAGTGCTTTAACATCATCTCCAAGAGATTTAGCCTTCCAAGACGAGGTAGGAGGCGACAGAGAAGGTACAGTAACAATAGCAGAGACCTCCACATTACGACTATCAATAGGAGTCTTAATTGGTGCATCTGCATGTGATTTAGCCCTCTGAGGAGAGGTAGGACGCAAAGATACAGCTATAGGAGCAGAAGCCTCCACATGATGATCATCAATAAGAGTCGTAACTGAATGTGACTTTGATCCCTTAGCTTGCATAACAGCAGGTGAATTCCTTAGCATCCCTGGTTCTGGGAAATCCAAAGTGGAAGTGGACAACCCCTGCCTAGGTGAGGACCTATCATTATCCGAGGCATCCTCGAGAGGAGGCATATCTGCGAAATCATCCTCCACACCACCTATTTTATCAGAAGCAAGGTGACTCAAGGGTGACCCTGCCTTAGCCCCACTAGGAGCATTAATTGTCAATTTCTCCATGGGGTTTTCCATAAGTTTCGGCTGTGGATCTTTCTTCCGATACTCTTTACGTTGTTTAGGAACCACAATCCTCCCCTGTTCCCGTTCATCAGAAGGTTTATTTTGAGGCCTAGGACGACCCTGATCATGGATCGCCTGGCACTGAGCAAGCTCATGCCCAATCATTTTACAGTGAGAGCAAAATGGAGAGAGCCATTCATATTCCACACCAGCTACAAAAGCAAAGTCTGGACGTTCAACCAAGAGCTGATCGGGAAGAGGGGACAATAGATCAATATCAACAAGCATTCTAGCAAACATACCCCTATTCTTTCTCATAGTATGCTCATTCAAAGATAAGGGAGTACCAAGGCCTTTGACGATGGAAAATATCGTCCTTGGTTTCCAATACTCCAAAGGCAAATGGTAGATTCTAATCCAGGCCTGAGTTTTGGTACTCTTCATGGTAGCTGGCACAAAGTCTTTTGTCCAGGCAAACAGTCTCAAGAAACCAGGAGATAACTTCAAGGAACCCATCCCGAGGGCCCATCGCATGGCTTCTAAAGAAGCGAACTCAAACTCATAAAACCCCTTTCCGAGAGGAATTGCTTTCCACGGCCTTAGAGTCTTCCACACCCATTGCAACTTTTTAGTTAAATCCAAGTGAGTGAGAGGTTTATCCCCCTTAGATAGAATAATCCGACCATGAAGATGAGTCTTGCAATCCTCAAGGCCAGCCAAGTAATCTGCCTCATCAACTCGAACCACAATCTTGTCTCCCTTAATGCAAGGGGTAGGTAGCTCGGACAAAGGTATGTCGCATGTGGTTCCCAAAGCCTGAGCAAAAGTTTTCCTTTGACTAAGCATAACATTTACGTTCTTTATCAGGAGCTGCGACTTCACAATTTTTCAAACAAATCCATGGAATAAGGAAACCATAACTCTCTACCATTTCATAACAAGTTGCTGCAAGAACAGCCCCACCAGCAAACCACAACTGCTCACTGCACCACCGTTGCACACAATCGCACAAAATGTTTTGTTGCGACGCACACGCCCACCACCGCACAAGACTCGTGCGTCTCCAGCAACAACCCTCAGTATCGCGCACTGCACCAGGAACTTCGTGCAGCACCGTCAAACCACAATCGCGCCACCCATCGTCACACCTCCAAATGCAGACCAGAAGAAGTGCGCTCACTCCCTCCGTCTTTCTGAGGAACTTTATACTTTGTAAAATTATTCTTACTTATATATTGAATTGTCCTTATTGAGTTAGAATTAAAAACTTTTAATTAAAAGAATGATTAAAAATCATATGTTAGAGTTATAGTTAAAAACTTTTAATGAAAAAGTGATTAAAAGTCATATGTGTAAGGACCTAGAAACTTTAATTGGAATGAAAGTGTTATATTTAAATAATTTCAGAAGATGTTATTATTTAAAATACAAAGAGCTGGTAAATGAAGTTTCATAGTAGTCGGACCTCGGACGTCGCCCAAGGTCTGGGGTCGGCTGGTAGAGGTCGGTCGGCTGACCATTGTATTAACCAAGTAATCAGGTGCGATGACTTTATCGTGAGGTAATCACGTGGGTGTGCTCGAGGAAGACATGTGGATCAAGAAGAGTAAAGGAAGAAAAGTGTAGCTTAGAAGTCTACGAGATCGCCGTTGTTGAAGACGGAGGCGATCTCCGACTTCTCAGGCACATAATCGCCTGTCGCCTAGAGGAGACATGACCGCCAATCGCCTATGGTGTACGTGATCGACGGGAGTGCACGTAGTATTTGGTCAAGATGCTGGATTAACCATAGTGGGTTCCAAAAACCACGCGTATCAAGGTGTGGGTTAAGCCTTAGATACGCTGGGCATGCGAAGCTCTATGCTTGAGCATAAGAAATCGTCCTTAGTGTCGCATACATGGGCGCACGAGGAGTAGTGCTGATCTATTCTTGGAAATGTGAAGCTACCGACGTCACCAAGCCATCTGGGGTGATACCTTGGACGTAACATAATGGGAGGATGAACCTTCAGCAAGGTGTGACGATGTGACATCGGTGACCAGAGTAAGGCGATGTGTTCTCGTCACACACAAGGGCGATAAGAGATCGCCAACAGGATGAGAGGAACATCAGTCATCAACCAGGATGGGAGACACATCGGTGGTCTGCCAGGGTGAGACATCGGTGGTCCTCCAGGGTGAGACATCGGTTGTCTGCCAGGATGAGGAATCAGTCGTCCGTCAGGAAGAGGAATCAGTCATCATCAGGATGAGGCACATCAGTCATCGCCGATATGAGAGACACGCGGGCATCGCCAAGCGGCAGAGACGCGAGCATCGCCAGGGCGAGAGACAGACGGTCATCGCTAGGATGAGGGACACATCGGTCGTCTTCCAGGGAGAGACATCGGTCGTCCGCCAGGAGCAGTCATCGGTGGAAGGTTATCGCACGATGTCGTGTTTCACACAGATAAGGTGGGACCCAGGCTCCCAGCATGAGACGTCCTGCACGCGCGACACGTAGACATTAGGAGTGTTTCAGAATAGTAGCAACAGAGATTTGGTTTGCGCAGAGACCCACGTGGTCATACTGTTCAAAGAAGTGTGCACGCAAGCTTTCCTGCAGAGTGGGTGGTGGCAGCGGCATTTCTGGGCAAGTTGACTTAGATTCAAAACTCACTCCTGAGAGGCAAAAAACGTTGCTGGTTCGAGAGTGATTGAGTGAGTTAACTTTGGTTCCCTGTTTCTTCCCTCTCCTTCTCCATACGTTCAGACGTCCTAGCGCACCAGTTGGCTATCGGCGACTACCACAGAGCACCTGGGAGGTTCTCTGCAAGTTCTCCAGACCGGACGCTAAAATAGAGTAAGTCGTTTCGCTCTGTTCTTCGAGTCGATCCTGCCCTTGAGAGGGTTGCCTCTGCGTAGGCGTTGCATGCAGCTCTCTTGGCTTCAGGAATCGTCCCTGTTAACGTAGAAATGAATGGTATAGCTAGTTTTGTGACTAAGGCTCCATGGTGCAGGTTAAGGCATCCTTGAATCTCGTTGGGTTGGAGCTCTTAGAGAAGTTTACGCTAGTCCAGGTAAGGGAAGCTAGCATTTTCGTTTATAAAACGTTAGGCGAGTAGGCTCTGAAGTGAGGGTGACGTGGTTGCCGGTTTTCATATTCTTTTTCACGATGCTCTGTTTTTATGTGTGGGGCGACGTGATCGCCGGTTTTAAATGTTGATTTCGAACTCCCCTGTTTTAGTGTCGTTTGAAACTGTTTGAGATTGAATTGTGAAATGCGTGTGATATTCGAAAATCTGAAGTTTGGCGTGATTGTTTCTGTGATTGTGATTGTTTAAGAAAAGATTCAAAATATTATATGATGGAATTGTGCTTTTACGTGTGGTATGATGTACTGGATGAATGTGAAAGAGTGATCAAAGCATAGTATTTTCAGGAAAGAAAATACCGTGTGGAGATTTTATGAGGGTGTATTGATCTGTGAGTATCCTGTGAATGAGGCGATCCTGACTCTGCTGATATGATGGAATCACATAGATGAAGTCATTCAGTTGGTGAGAGTCGAAGGAGGTCCATATGTATGGGTAAGTCGTTTGAAAGATAACTGACTTGACCTGTTATATGGATTAACCCTGTCATACTGAGAGAGAGTGAGGATATTGAGATTGAGATCGAGATTATGTTGATGCGCATAGCTGTGGGAAGTTTACAGCAATTTCGTATGACAGGTGCAGGCCTCTGGATGCTAAGTTCAACGCACGAGTCTTCCGGAAGTAGTGTCAAGTGTCTGTGTGTGATGAGTCAGTGGAAGTCTGACGTGAGAAATGAGAAACATTGAAATTGATAGACACTTGATGGATTATGTGAATTGAACGACTCTTGAGGAAATTGTGAAATATGTGATTACTTGATGGTCATGTGAAGGGAATGAGAAAGTTTATGGTTTTTACGTGGGTGTCTTAAATTTGTTTTATATTGATTTTAAAGTTTCATATCTAAATTCTCTTTCAAATATCTAGCTTACCCTGCGTTTTTGTTTTGTGGATGTTTTCTTAAACCTGTGATGATCGTGTATAATTTACACGGGAGCAGATGATGTTGCAGGAAGTAGAGCTCCTCAGTGAGTGGTCGCCGGAAGGAGATCGCTTGTTTCTGTTTCTGTTAGGCGATCGCCCGTTTTCTGGTTTCTGTTAGGAGATCGTCGGTTTTGAATGCTGTGGTTTTATTTTATTTTGAAAACTCCTATATGGAGATGTATTAAAACTTCCTCAAAAAGGGATATTATTTTGAGGCACATTTGTACTAATGGATGAATTATATTAGGTATATATCTATGTTCAATTGTGATATTATTGTTTCACCTTTATTTTATTATATAAATATGACCGATATTTTAAGTGACGTTACAATATGCTAGAGTTAAAGTTAAAAACTTATAATTAAGAAGTAATTAAAAGTCATATGCTAGAGTTAGAGTTGAGAACTTATACTTAAAAAGTAATTAAAAGTTATATAATGGAGTTAGAGTTAAAAATTTATAATTAAGAAGTAATTAAAAGTCATATGCTGAGTTAGAGTTAAAAACTTATAATTAAAGAGTAATTAATACTCTTTGTTTATATTCAAATATATATATGAATAAAATTACGATTGAGAAGCTTGTTTGAATCGACTCGTAATCGCTAATCTAAACATATGGGAGAACAAAGATACATGAAAATTCACTCTTTATATATACACAAAGAAAACCGAAAAAAATCATGTAAACTATATTAAATTTATTCCATTACCTTTTTATTTCAACTCAATTTATAAATCAAACATAAGAAAAATACAATCAAAATTATGAAAATAAATAATTATAATTTTTTATATAAAATAATTATATATTAAGATCCAAGTATATAAAAAAATATAATTAAAATTACAGAAAATAATTAATTTAAATAGTAATAATTATACGTTATAAGATATAATCAATTATATATATAATATAACCGATTATACATTATATTATGTAACATAATCAATTATGTATAACGTATAATTGATTATATATTGTATAATATAATAGAATATAATATAATAAAAATAAAAATTAATATAATGTAATAAGAATAAAGTAATATTTAAAACAAAAATAAAATATTAAATAAATCTATGTTATAATATATAGTAGTATTATTAATAAAAATAAATAATAATAAAATTATAATTGCAAAATAATAATAAATATAATTAATTATGATAAAAAATTAATTTATATAATAATAGTATTAATTATAAAAATAATTATAAAAATAATAATGTTATTTAATGTGAAAAGAGTTTCTAATTAATTTTTATAATTATAAATATTTAAATATTACTTATTTTTATCAAATTTTCTTTTTAATAACTTTTTTAATTCGATCATTTATGTTTTTTTACTGAGATATATCAAAATTTATATTTAAATTTATGTAACAAAAATATTTAATAATAATATTAATAAAAGTAAATAATAATAGTAATAAAATAAAATTATAATACAAAAATTATTTATTATAAATAAATTACATAATAGTTATTATTATTATAAAAATAATAATTCTTAAATTTAATAAAAAATATTATAATTATTTTTTTAAAATTAGGAATATTTAAGTTATTTATTTTTGTTTATTAATTTTTAATTTTTATATATATTGATAATTTTTCATCTAAATTTTTTTACAATTATGAATATCAAAATTTCAATGAAAGATAATTATTTTCTGACAATTTTTTATATTTTCACAAATTTACGCAATCAGTATTCTTTTCAAAATGAGTTCGTACACAGTCTCAAAGATAATATTTTAATTATAAATAATTAAAATACATAAATAAATAAATTATTTTTTAAAATTATTTTTATGATAATTTGTTATGTTTGTTAAATAATTCATATTTTTCTCAAAAAATAATTATTAAACTTTATCAAAAATAATTTACAAAATTTTAATTAACTAAAATTTACATAAAAATATCTCATATTTTATCATTCAAATATTTTTAAAAATATAATAAATTTATAAATTTACATTTTATCCTTTTTAAAGAATTAAAAAAAATTCATTATATTCATAGTTATCTCACTGCTCACAAATTCCAATAATTTTTGTCATAAATTTTTATTCTTAAATAAAAAGACAAACCTAAAAATATCTGTAAAGTTACACGTGAAACATATTAAAAACAGTTTCTGTTTTCTATAATAATTACTGTAAGTAGATATTTACTGAAATTGGACCACTGAGATTGGACCACGTATTAAATAGTTAAAATAAACGTGGAAAAACTTAAAAAAATTGTGAATATTATTTTCATTTCAGTAAAATGCATGGGACCCTTTTAGATATATTTTTTTCAAATCATATTTACACATTTTAATTTGTTATCATTTGAACAATCTTCTTTAAAAGAGTACATATGTAATGTAAAAATGAGAATTTTTTAAACAAATGAAGGTTTGTATAAAAATAAATTTTGAAGATGAATTATAATTTAATTTGAGATAAATCTATTATCTAAATTAATTTAATATTGTTTAAACATTAAGAGAAACCTATGTAATATAAATTATTAAACTAAATCTGTTTAAAACATAAAACATCAACCAAAGTCTTATTTAATATTTAGGAGATATATCAACCATACATATAAAAATACATTCCCAATCCTCTTTTTTAAATACAATAATCTCTTTTTTGGACAAATTTTTTTTAAATATATTATTTTCAATTTCAAATTTTTTTATCTAAAATAAGATTTTAATTTTTGTTTCTGAATTTTTATTTTCAAAACACAATAATCTCTTCTAAATCTATTTTTTCAGAATGCATTATTTTTAATTTTGTATTTTCATAAATTTTTAAATTGTATTGGATGCAAATTCAAAAATGTTGGTTGGAGAATGCAATTGCCATAAGATAATTAATATTTAAAATTGTAAACTGGTTGTATTTTTTTTTTTTTTGTTATCAAAATAACAACAACCGTGCAAAAATTTCCACCAATGCATTGATTGTATCACGTACTAAATAAAGAATAAAAGAATGGTGGAAGGAATGATGATAGATAAACACTATTATTTTGTCACACTCAAACTTAATAATCAATAATAATATTATTTTATTTTAAAATTTTGTTAACATTTATTTTTCTTAATTAAACATAATATTATAAAAAGTTATAAAATGGAAGTAAGAAAAAAATCGATATCAAAGTATTATACTTAATTTCATTTTAAAATAAAATAAAATAATTATTAATTATTAATATAAAAAAAGTTAAATATGTTTTTTTTATGTACTTTTATGTAAAATTAATTTTCAGTTTAAATTTTAGACTACTTGTAATAGAAAAATTATTGAAATGAGATATCAACACATAACAAATAAACATATTTTTAATATAAACTAAAATGTTAAAGACTCATTCCAATAATTTATTGATAGATTAAATATATTTTTCATTTATATATTATAACACAATATTGATTTTTATCTTTAATCCAAATTTTAAATAAGTGTTTATCGTATGAAAATAATTAAAATATGAAATTGATTCGATTTGATGTTCCATCTCATCAACTCATTATAAATTATTATACTTAGTTTGGTCTGAGATTAAAACAATAGTAAATTTTTTTTAAAAATTAATAACTTTTTAAAACAAACTAACAATTATCTTATTGTTTTTGTTTTTTTTCAAATATTATTAGTCTTTTTTCATATTTTTATATTATGATATAAAGAAAAAAAATGTATTTAATTATTAATTTATTACCAGTATTAAGAATATCTAAAATTTGTATTAAAAATAAAAATAATTTAAAAATAGAAAATAATTTGTAAGTATAATGTATTAAAGAAAAACATATCCAATCCATAAAAAAAAAAAATTTGAAACCGTCATTGATGCGCCTTTGTATTATAAGAAGACACACCGAAAGAGGTGTGGTATGACTATACAAGAAAACTTTCTTTAACGACAACTGACAAATCACATGCACTTAACAAATTCTTTTAAAAAATAAAATAAAAATAAATAAAATATTAATTTATTGGAGTGTGAAGTGTATATTTGCACTATTTATACTCTCCGTATTATCAAACACTCTGCGATTCCGATTCTCTTCCTTCTTGCACCCTCAACGCACATCTTCTTCTCTGTCCCTCTCACATTCAAAGGAGTTAGCGTCCATGGCAGAAACCAAGAAGTTACCCGTCCAGATCTTCAAAAGTGAGGATCTTCTTGCTGACTCTCTGGCCAAGTACGTTGCCGATCTCTCCAATAAGTTCACTTCGGAAAGGGGGGCTTTCACCGTTTGCTTGTCTGGTGGCTCTATGATCGACTATCTCCGGTGAGGGTTTTTTTTTTTTTTTCATATAAAAATGTTCTCACTTTGAACGCAAGCGTGTTTCGATTGAATAGAAATTGGTTTAATGTGAATGTGTTTTGTGTTGGGGTCTCAGGAAACTGCCGGAACCTCCTTATGTTGATTCTCTTGAATGGTCCAAATGGCAAGTGTTTTGGCTGGATGAGAGGGTCGTGCCTAAGACTGATCCAGAAAGTAACTACAAGCTTGCTTTAGATGGCCTTCTCTCCAAGGTATATTTACTTGTCTTCTGTATGTTGGAAAATGGTTTGTTTAGGTTGAACGTGCTCGGTTTCTTTGTGTTGAACATGTTCTCGAATTGTTGAGAATGTTTTACGTTCGTTAGGTGTTAGTTTATGTTTATGTTGAGACAAAAAAATGAAATAAGGAGATTAGTTCACTGTTATGCGTCTCTTCAAGTTTAATTCAAACCTTTGTTAAAACAGTTCATGTGTGAGGATAAGAACCCCATTTTGGAATCGCATCCAACATGAAATATGGACATGTTTTCTCTCTATGGAAGTAATAGTTTAAACTAATCAATTAATCATTTAGCCCCTACACGTGCCACCAGATAGGTTAGACAAAAAAGGAAACAACTTAGGTTTTAGTCCTTATATTAGTACACATTGGTCTCTTTCATTATATTTCTTAAGATTTAGTCTCCATAAGTCTAAAAATATACTTTTTCCAACAAAGATTGATTTCTAAATAAGGGTAACCTATGACCAAACAATTCCTTTAAACTAATTCATACCAAACCTGAATGTTTGAAAATATAATAGGAAACTAAAAATATATATGAAGTCGTGAAAGTACACAGATGAGTACAAGGCTACAAGCATTTCATGGAGAGATTACTTAACTGTAGATGATCAGGTGGATGAATCCCCTTTGTTGGATGCTGCATATTAGGGTGTTATTTTGACGTGTTTATTCTTATATAACTGTCTTCGATTTCAAGTTATGAGCTGTAATTTTTCTGGGCAATCTTCTTTAAGATGACTTCGTGACCAGATTATGTTGTCTGGCTTCCTTGTCTTCCATCAACATAAGTTTTTTGTCAATCTAACCAGTTGGTTTGGTACTTCCATCTTGGTTCTCGTGGCAGGTACCGATTCCTCCGGCCAATGTGTATGCAATCAATGATACCCTTTCAGCTGAGGGAGCAGCCGATGATTATGAGTCACGTCTCAGAGAATTGGTCAAAAACGGTGTCATTACTTTATCACCGACCAGTGGATTTCCAAAATTTGATCTCATCCTGCTGGGCATGGGCCCTGATGGCCACGTAGCTTCTTTGTTCCCAGGGCATCCTCTTGTGCACGAGAAGAAAAGATGGGTTGCCTTCCTCACGGACTCCCCCAAACTACCCCCAGAGAGAATAACTCTCACCTTTCCAGTGATTAATTCCTGTGCTTACGCAGCGTTTGCGGTGACTGGCAAGGAGGAAGCAGATGCAGTTCACTCTGTGTTAGGAAAACCTGAGAATCCGGTTAAGCTTCCTGCTGCACTGGTTCACCCTAAAGGGGGGGAGTTGATATGGTTCTTAGACGAAGACGCTGCATCAAAGCTGTAGATGCAGCAGCTAAGCCAGTTTATCTATATGTTGTGCTAGTTATTTTTACCTTTGTAATGTTGAGTTTGTGTACTGTAAGTGCTGAATTCCCTCTTCCAAGTGACAGTTAGCATTGGACAGGGTCCTGAGTCATTTGTGACAATAAAGGGAATATTAAGTTATGTTGCTTCAAAATATCTCATTTCTTCTCCACAAATTTCCAATCAATAATGTGCACCTACCCCAGCCTCTAAACGGACGGGTTCATTCGATTTAAATACCTCTTTTCTGTCCTTATCATTGAAATGAATTAAATAATCACTTCACGTTAATGGTCTTTATTATTGTCCTTTCCCACAATCAGTGCCATCATGTCTTGGCCCCTACACGGTTCTTGGTGCTTCCACGTGGAGCTTTTTTGCTAGCTTGCGTATTGTATTTTGTAAATGTGAGACGCTACCACATTATGAGGACGCGGCTTGCTGCAACAGGCGTGAGGATATATGAATTACGGAAAGAATTTCTGGGCTGAAGAAATTGCATGTTGAGAAGCCAAATTTCCCTGATGAGAAAACATCAAAAAAAATAAGACAGGCTGGAAGTCAGCAGACAACAAACCTCGGTTCTTCCCTACCCTGTTTGCAAACACACCAACCATCACTCGAGAGAGTAACCTCCTTTGGGCCATTGAATCGGATTCTTTGCGTTATTTTAGCTCTTGTCATTTTTTATTTTTAGTCCTTAGTTCTTGTCTGAACCATGAGAAGGTGCCAAGCTACCAGTACTTTTGCATATATTAGATAGATCGTGGTAAAAGTACACTTGGTGTTGCCCCCCACTCAAACCCATCAACACCTCATTAGATTGTTTCATTGCTTAGTTAAGTAACCCAACCGAGAGATCGGATAATTTCATCAAATATGATCATCCGATGAATCTACTCTATTCAGTTTGGATTTCGAATTTTTATTTGGAGAAGTGGATCTATCCAATCACATAATATCTTTACTTCTTTTTTTTTAATATTTTTATAAATTTCAAGAGTTCATGACTTTAGTTTTTATGTTTTAGTTCAACCCATTTAATTTATTTGGTTCTTTTTAATGATATACTCAGTTCACTGTTAATAATTAGTTTGTTTAATTTCTGTTATTTTTTCATTATTTATTATTTTAGTTTTATACTATCGAGGGATTCGTTGATGACAAATATTGTATCGGTTGGGGTCAACATAGAAAATTCTTAATGATGATGGTTATAGAATTGATAGGGAGTTGTATGGAGATTTTTTAGAGACTAAAGGCACAACTATCTTCACAACTCACAGCATGGAGGGTCTTGAAAGATAAAATAATGTCTAAAACAAACTTGGTTAGAAAGGGGGTTACGCATGAATACCATTATGTGTTGTTTGTGTGGGGAGAAAGAGGAAACCACGTCTCATCTTTTTTGCACATGTCGAGTAGCTTGGGTTATGTGGTTTAAGTGTTACGAGTATATGAGATTAACAACGACAGATCATAGGGAGCCAAAAAACTATTTTAAAAGCTTCAGGAAGAGTGGTATTAAGGAAAGTGTTAATCAGATTTGGGACGGCATGTGGATAGTAGTTGTAGGAGAATTGTGGTCACATAGGAACAAGAGGATTTTCAGAGGAGGCAGGATAGATCACATTGAAATTTTCACTATGGCACAAATGAAGACTTGGTCGTGGATCACGTCTAAAGTGCGTGGGATAAGTTTTTCATATTTAGATTGGTGTCTTGAGCTTTTGATTTGTATGAGATCAGTTAATGTTCCTAGGAGATAGCTATGTCTATTTGTAGGTTTCTCCGTTTTAGGTTAAAAGATGAGATCATCAAAAAGTTTTTTGTACAAGTGTTGAGGTATCCCTGAAATACCTTTTATTTATTCATTCATTTTTTGCCTAAAAAAAAAATTATTCCAGTATGGTGTTGGTCGACCAAATTATATGAAATGCATCAAAATAAAAAGGAATACATGATAAATTAGGTAATACCATTTTTATGATTAGACACATTAGTTACAGGGAAAAGAAGAGAAATTAATTGTCCAACCGGTATTAAATAGTAACTTAATTTCTTACAAGTACAATAAATACTAAATAGTCTTGACTTTACCATTGAAGTGGATGTTTTAACCATAGACTCATTTATAGATACTTGATTTTTTAATTTTCATCATGAACGTCAGGAGAAAACCTTGGATACACACACTTTGTTAAACTGAACAGTTACTCCAAGAATATTCTACTCAAACTTGTGACTTGTAAGAGGAATAAAGGCTCATTTGATTTAAAGTTAGGTAAGTTTGATTTTGATAAGTAATTAAAAATCTTCTTGCGTTATAATTAATCTTAATTAGGAGTTTGATATTAAAATACGTGTCACGATGGGGAACTTAACTAAGAGTATTTGCCTTAGCACTTACTATAAGTAAGAAACGTCCTCAAAACACATGGGCAATGCAATTTTGGGGGATGCAAACAATTTACGCTTTATCTCGCTTGATACTTTAAAAATTTTCACACAACGTTTTATGTTTCTTTTGTGGTTTCATATGGCATTGGTTTTCGTACAAAGTGAAGTATACTTGGGTTTCTAATCCGGCATCCATTTTCTCAAAAGACAATATTTTTTTTATTGCAATTTGCAATCAAATTGAATGATTAGTCCAAGAAAATAATGTTATGTTTGGTGTAGTGGTTTTAGTTCATCTTTGCCCTCCCACCTCCACACACTTTTTTGCATTAAATGTCACTTTAGGGCATGCTTGGTAAAAGACTCTGAATATAGCACATTCTGTTAATTGGAGTACCATACATCCCAGCTTTATCCATGTGCCACACAATTTGACCGTCTACAGTCCTATTAATTTCACATCAGGCCAAATGGGTCAGGTTGAAAAGTAAGAGGGAATGAAAAGAGAAGAAAAATGAAGTAAAATTGTACTCACAAGGTTGTGAAATGAATTCCACTTAAATCCAATAATGAGGCTAAGGTGAAAACCTAGTCTTTATTTTAGCTTTTGTTTGTGTAAAATGGCTAGCTGGTTCAGGGTAGAATCAATACCCTTTTACCTTGCCAAGTTGCCACTACAGAGAAGTCACAATCAAGGACGGGACTTGCTTCAAACCCAAAACAAACACTTGATGATTAGCAGTTTTGACTGCAATCACTTCACATAATTAAGGCCATACTTTGTGATAACAGAGAGTGCAATGTTGTAATTAGGGGGCAATACTTAGGACACACCTTTGGCATGTTGGTGTTGTCATTATCCCACAGAAGACAAAGCTCTCTTTGGATTGGACTCACTGTTTATTTTATGGAATCTCTTTCATCATTGTGGTAGATGATGAAAAGGACCTATATAGCACAAATATTCAAAAGGTAAAGCATATGGGTCTTAGAAGATTGTTCCTTCCCTTCTTTTCTTCTCAGTTTTTAAGAAAGTTGTGTGGCAACCTTGCAGGTCAATAACCCCAATTAATACACACTGTTGGGTGCTGCTAAGGCAGAAAAGTAGTGATATATTAGCCAAATATTTGTGTGGTAAAAAAGGCAATATGTGGTATTTTCAAAGCTGTTTATTCATGATGACAATGTTGGACTGTTGTGACCAAACAAAGCAGCAATGGAATTGCAAATAGTGTGTGTGAGAAATTATGGAAGGAAACACATATAATTTTGGTAGACTTTTTATATAGGCCATTGTCGGATCTCAAAGTAGCAATTGATGGCAAAACAATAAACTTGGAAACCGATGGAGCCCACAACAATAGCAAGTATCATATCATCTCAAGTACCACACTCTTTGAGCCTCCAAGAAAAGAAAAGAAAAAGCACACTCAAAAATCTCGAGATTGTCAAAATGGATTTCTCTTACTTTTTTCTAAACATTTATATTCCAACAAATGCATTTTATCCCATTTTATTAATAGTCTTTTAGTAATTTAATAAATTCATCCAAAATTATTTAATTAATGTAGATTAGGTCAAACATACCCTTAATTTGTCAACTTTTACTTAGTCTACTTTCAATATTAATTATTTTTAATAATATATGTGTATATTAGTATTATTTAAAAAAGAAAAACTAAAAAGACTGCTGTTTTGAAATGCAATAAGTAACTAAGAATGTGCTTAGAAAAAATGTTGGGAGAAACAGTTTCTAACACTCTTTACTTTACTAAAAATATCAACTCTTAAATTAAATATAAATATTTTTGATTTTTTTTTTAGAATTTCATGCTATTATTGTATAGTATTTAATAATTTTATTAACGGTTAATTATTTTCACTCGTCACTTTACTATTTTTTTCTAACATTATTAATTTTCTACTGGAACGCCGGTCATGTTGATATACTTTAGAAAATTAATGCATATTTGCTGAGGTTCAGTCTCTGGTGTGCACTGCGCGTATAGCAGTTGAATCCAACAAATTTCAAATGCAAATAATGAAAATGTGTAATCACGTGAAAAAAATTATTATATAACAATAATAACTTCCGGTTTCTGAAAGAATTTCTGTTGAATGTTTGAAATTTTAAATTAAATATCAGAATCCTCTTTAAGAAATAAGTTAATAACTATACTTAAAAATATTACTTTATTTTTTTTTCCTTTTTCTTTTTCATGCTTTAAAATGAGAAATCACTGCGCCTGATTTTGTTGACTGATATTTCTACAATTTTTTCCCATATGCATAATTCAACGTCAGTTGTTAGTTACTTAGTTGACAATTATGCTTGTCCTTTTCTCGTTTTTTTTATTTATTTAAAAATTACAAAATTCTACCAAACAAGTTCTGGCCTGCTTCCAAATTATCCTTACTAATAGCACTGCAGCTAGATCCATCTTTGTAAAATAAGTAATTCACTTTAGAAATTTTGATCGTTTTTAAAGTAAATTAATAATTGATTATTAATTATGAATTATTAATTTTTGGATTGAAAATTTTCAGCACTTTATAATGGGCTTGTGTTACGCTCAAGTCGGTGGAGTTATGCACACAAATTCAACCTGCTTTTGACCGGATATTAGATGTCAGGATCAGATTACTAATTTGTAATTACTATAAACATGTTGTCTTAATCAATGCTTCCACCAAACTAAGATCATATTTTGAAAGATTAAATATAGATTTATAATTATCAGTTCAAATTTTATCATTAAATTATCATAAAATTTTAAAATTATCTATGTCGTACTATATTAATTCCTTATTAGGTTTACTGTAACGGTTGATTGCAATATATCTCTTGTAAAGATCCTAATTATAACATTCGCACTATAGTTTTACCAATTTTTGATTTGTTCACAATATTTAATAAGGTCTTAACAAATATTTTTATATATAACGAGACTATTAAACAATTAACATAAAATTATTTTAACTTTTAGTCAATAATCATATATTTAAATTCTATATATGCAATTACATTAAATATTTATAAAAAATCAATTTTTAGAATAGTTTTTCCACTTTAACAAAATAATCTTCGTGAAATATAATTATGTATAAACAAGTCTCTTTTATTGTCCAAAAATATATTTCCTATTTGGGAAGAAATTCAGATGATGAATGATGAAAGTTGCCATGTTGCAAAGAAGGTACACAAACTGCACTGGTAATAACAATGTGAGTTGTGTCTCTTTTTTTTTTTACAGTAATACTTTTAACAGTGGAGTCTGTGAAAAAAATGGATTAATACATTTATGAAAATAAAGTAAATAAGTTTATATGAAAATTTTTATCCATTGTACTGCTTCCTTATTTTCTTTTATTATATAAATATGTTATTTTTAATTTCTTTATTCAAACTTAATGTAAGACTAGAAGTTATTAAGAAAAAGCACACTTTACTTTTGGAATGGCTTGAAGCGAGACGGACACATGTATCTTTTTAATATTTAGAGTATTTTTAAATGCCTTTGTAAGGGATAATACTGTATTTAAGTTATCTATAGTCTTGACTTTAAGCTATCTTAAGTTATTAAACTATTGAAACAAATTTTCTAGTTGAGATTTAAACGATCAATTATTTTTGAAGTTATTTTTCTATTTTACTCAATTGAAAAAATAAAGAGAACGATAATCCGTCTCTAAAATTATTTTTTTTTATTTCATAGACAACATCAATATTATGATTAAGAGTAATTTAAATATACATTCATATTTTAATCTTTTAAGATATTTTTATCGATAAAATTATGATGAAGCTTAAAGTTCCAAAACAAACAATATCACAAATGTGATGATTGATTCTACTAATGTTATATCAAAATACTTGAATCAAAGCATTTACACATATATAATAATTAAAAAGTAATTTAAAATACGAACTCTTATTTCCTTTAAATCTTGATTAGGAGGCTTGTTCCGATATTCTCAATAATCCAACATTAGTTAGGAGTTAAGGACAATAATAATTTAAATATATTTGTCTCCTTTAATATTTAAAGCACCTTTTAAGAATAAAACAATTATTGAACTCTAAAATTCAAAGCGGATAATAATTCAGATATGATGATTGATCCTAATTATATATTTTAACATACAGGAGATTGAAACATTGCCGTCATATCTAAGAATGTAAAACTGGATTCAAAGATGGACTTTCTTTCACAAACATTCGTTTTCCTTTATACCTCAACTGTGAAATTTATTCTTGTACACTCAATAGTTTCACATCATTCACAAATCAAAATCAATAACAATTTAAATCTATATTCCTTCTTAAATCCTAAAGATATATTTTAAAGAAAAAATTGTGATAGAACTTAAAATTTAAAAACAAACAATAGCTAGAAA
This sequence comes from Phaseolus lunatus, assembly GCA_013389735.1. Classification (NCBI taxonomy): domain Eukaryota; kingdom Viridiplantae; phylum Streptophyta; class Magnoliopsida; order Fabales; family Fabaceae; genus Phaseolus; species Phaseolus lunatus. Next base: position 13,629,072 of record CM023865.1, on the reverse strand, counting down.
AAGGTGACTGATATTATTTACAAGGATGGAAAAATGGACTCCATCTTAACTAAACTTAAATAATTCATTAAAGCACAAACGCCATATCACTGAACCATTTAATAACATAGTTTTTTATGCATATTTGAAAATCACACCTATAAAGCACGATAAAATTATATAACTGTTATGATTTTCCATAAGCAAATTTCATATTTGAGTTATTGTTACGAGTTTAGTAAAATTAAATTTAATTAAGATGACTGTTCACTAATTTCTTCAAAGTAAAAAATTTACGATACAAATATGAACATTTTATTTCAACTGCCAATCATGTAAAACCCTGTTGTATAAAAAAATATTTAACGTCACATGCCATGGTAATATTTTAAGCAGAGTTGTTTATAGTGTGGGATTTTTTAAAACCAAGAACATGTGACTCGAGACAGAAACTTGAATTACCATGATTAATCTCAATTTGATTATTGTCATGCGATTCACACAAAAAATTACGCTTTTTCTTCTTGCACCTAATTAATATGAGAGCAAATGAAGTATTTTTTCAATGGTACTTATTTTATCTATAAAAATTAAATTCGTTATATTATTTAAGAAATAAAAAATCAGTCTGATTGGGTTTAATTTTGTGACAGACTACTAATTTTAATTGAACAGCATAAAGGAAAAAGAGATAACAACTTTTGGAAAAGGCCAAAGAAATTACCTATATTACGGAAGTATAGGTCTGCAACATTTAATAGCTTTACTGGAAATAAAGCTATTGACCCATGATTAGATTAGATTAGATTATTAGATTAGATTAGAAGGCAATTTATTAATAAACGGAGGAAAGGATAATCTTGTTGGCATAATTTCTCATTTTATTAATTAGTAATTAAATTAGTTAATTGAAACTTGGGAGCTTTAACAAATAGAAGATTGAGATTAGTTAGTTAGTTCGAAAGTTTGAATGATGTGATAATGTAAGGAGAGAGAGAGAGAGAGAAACGGCAGCGTTTTGACATTTGCACCCTTCTCCACCCCCAAAAGCATATTAGTTTAGATTCTGCTTCGTTTTCTTTCCCTACTCTACCAGTCTTCATTTCTTTCTTTCCTTCAAATTTTCTATTTATTTCCATTTTAGTCCTTTCTCTCTCCCTTGATACTCACTTTGCCTCGGTATGGTGTGAGAGAGACTCTCTTCTCTTCTCTTCTTTCTCTCAAACTAGTTTCGGTTCTCAAACGATTTCAGAAACGAACAATCCAGGAAAGGGTATTCTTGTACTTTCACTATCCATGGTCACATCCACTCACTTCAGCACCACCAGCGATACTCACTTCGTCACCGGCACCGCCGGGTTGCTTTCAATGTCCGCGGCGGCGGTAACTCCGGCGGTGCTCTTCACAGCCCTCGCCGGCCTTGCTCTCGTCGCCGCCCTATTCTGCGGTGTTAGTAGGTGAAAACCTAGGACCTCTCGAATGAACCAATTAGAGAGCGTCGTCGCAATCGCAAAAAACCTAGCTAGAGGATACTGTTTTCGATTCCGATTTATTTGCACTGTTAGGAAAAACTAAACACGAAAAAGTGTACATAGAAGGAATTTATAGATGAATCCCCTTAGACGAAGTCTCAATTCGCAACCGTCGTCCTCGAATTCTTCTCCTTCGTCGTCGTCGTCACAATCGTCGTCGTCCTCCTCGTCGTGGATCCATTTGCGATCGGTTCTATTCGTTGTCACTTCTTCCTCACCTGCTTCCTGTTCGTCCTCTGATCGGTGAGTTTCTCTTCTTCATTCTCCTGTTCTCTGCTCATTTTTTAAACTGTTTTTATTCAGCGCTGAGATTTCTATTACTTTTGTGTTTATTTCGTGCCAGATCTCCACCTCTGCGCATCCCAGTGTTGCTATCAGTGTCCGCTTAGGTTGATCAGCTTGTGTGTGTTGCGTTTCTGTTTTTGGGTTTCTTTGCTCTGCAGCATTTCGGTCTTATTGTGTGTTTCTCTTGTTGAATCGTTGATTTTGTTTGAATTGCAAACAATGCTTTTCCATAATTAAACAAGGAAATCCTGATTTCTTTCTGATAAAGGGGATGTAGGGTTGAGGAGGACTAGGTAGTGGGAAGGAGACAGATCTCTCTTTTGGTTTTGCTGGAGTTTTTTTTTTTTGTCTGTTTAGTAGATTTCTTTATTCCAAAGTTTTCTTCTTCTTCCCTCGAACTGTTTATCCTCCTATTCCTTTTCTCGTGTCAAATCAATAGTGGGTGAAAAACCGTAACTAAATGGTGATCTTGATCGGAAGATTTGTGCTAGTGTATGTTACGGATGTGTTCATTTGAGACTGAAATAGTATATTTCATGACATGACCAAATTAAATCTAAGAAGGTTTGCAGTTTTTAAGTTTTAATCTAGATATATATTTGAGGGATGTTGATTTGATCAAGTCGTCATGTACAACTTTTATTCGTCCCGGGCACTCTTCATTTTTTTTAATTGCATGCCCATATTTTCGTACTTCATCAGTACTAAAGTTTAAAAAAAAGTTTAACAGAAAATGGTGATGCTGTAATCTCTTTGTGGATTTTGGAATCAACTGTTTTAATTTTCCAAGGCTGTGTTTTGTAAATTTAGCAGTACACAACGACAAATATGTGATATTAATCAAGTAAATGCTGAACTTCACATTGCACAGGAACTCCATTGTTTAAGTACACCGGGATTTCTTCAACTTGATATATAGTTCATTTTCAAGTGTAAATTATTGCTGCATATTATAAAATTAATTTCAAAATTGATGACTTTTAATGCTGAATGCATTTAATTGTTTTTTGCGTCATGTATCATGCACATATTTTTGTGATTTAAAAATACTAAAACTTGTATGCGCCTGCTCAATTCTTGGGGAAAGAAGTAAGCCACAGTTGACTTGGAAAAAATTAGCTATTATACTGCAGCGCTGTGATTTGCTGTTAATCTGGAAGAGTATATTTTTGTGTACCTTTTCACTCCCTGAATTTCTTACTTGATGACTTCCTATATTTCTCTAATCTAAAATTCAAATACAAGTAATAGTAATGAGATTATCCTTGTGGCTTAATTTTCAGAGGTCGTCTTAAATCACCATGGTCGCGTAGGAAAAGGAAACATGTACTTTCACCTCAGCAATGGAAAAGCTTGTTTACCCAAGATGGGAGAATTCGGGATGGTGGAATTAAGTTCCTGAAAAGAGTTCGCAGTGGAGTGAGTTTCTGATCTGATTGTTTAGATTTAAAATTTTTCTGGTTTGGCTGTTTCTCCTTGAACTTGATTACGTATAAATATCTGATGCAGGGTGTTGATCCTACTATTAGAGCTGAAGTTTGGCCATTCCTACTCGGAGTGTAAGCATGCTATCTTTTATGCTTCATTTCTAAATAATGCTTTCTGTTTATTTTTCTTACATATTTGGGATCTAGGAAATTTGGATTATGTTCTGGCATGAGATACAAAATGGACATGCTGTTAGACAATGTGATTTGAAATATCTTGCTCCTGGTTAAATCTTTAGTACTGTGTTGCATCTTGGTTATGAAGAACCTTAATTGTCTCGTATTTGAGGTAGCACAAACTTTATTCTTTGCTTCATCCTATGCACCGGAAAGGATATTGATGGGCTTCTTTATTTACGTCAATTTGAACTTTTTTTTTCCCATACTTTTCCATGTGTATTAATTTATATGAACTTTTCTATGTTTACTAATTACATGTCCATTTATACAGCTATGACTTGGACAGTACCAAAGAAGAAAGAGATGCTATAAGAACTCAAAATAGGTAAAGTATATATGATGGATCCATCACGTTTTTGCAGTATTCAAAAGTTTATTTTGTGTGCACTTCCCTCATCTGTTTTTTCAGTTTAATTCTAAATCTCTAAATGCAGAAAGGAGTATGAGAAATTTCGCAGACAGTGCCGGCAGCTGCTAAAGCACAATAATGGTGGGAGCTTTAAGTTAAATGAAATAGGTGAAATCAGTTATGAAGGGGATGGTGGAAGTCTTATTCAAGATTACGGTTCTCCTAGTTCTGAAGATGCAACAAGTGCCAGAGAGTCTCTTTCCAGTGAGGAACACAGTCCAGATGCTGAATATTCAGATGATCCATCTAGTGCCTTGTTGGAAGGAGATGATGCTCCAAACGTTAGCAATGCTGATACCTCTGTACTGGATACTGATTCCACTGATTCAGACTCCTCAGAAGGTCCTGAGATAATTCAGACATTTCCTTCTGATGATGGTCAGGAAGACAACAATTCCAAGACACCTGAGGAAAATTCTTCTCCCTCTCTAATGAAAGTTCCATCGAAACTATGGACTAATGAAGATTTTGCCACATGGCAACGGATCATCCGACTTGATGCAGTACGTGCCAATGGGGAATGGATGCCATACTCCCCTTCTCAAGCTGTTGTACCAGACTGTAGGGCACATCGTTCTGCTGAGGCTGTTGGATTGAAGGATTATGGTCACCTAGATGCCAGCAGAATCTTTCATGCTGCTCGACTGGTTGCAATTCTTGAAGCATATGCTTTGTACGACCCTGAAATTGGCTACTGCCAGGGTATGAGTGATTTGCTATCTCCTATAGTTAGTGTTATACCAGAAGATCACGAGGCTTTCTGGTGTTTTGTTGGATTCATGAGAAAGGCTCGGCAAAATTTCAGGCTTGATGAGGTGGGTATTAGGAGGCAACTTGATATAGTTGCAAAAATTATCAAGTTCAAGGATGGCCACCTGTTTAGGCATTTGCAGAAGCTGCAGGCCGAGGATTGCTTTTTTGTGTATAGGATGGTGGTGGTATTGTTTAGAAGGGAGTTGACATTTGAACAGACTCTTTGCCTTTGGGAAGTAATGTGGGCAGATCAAGCAGCAATCCGAGCAGGCATTGGGAAATCTGCATGGAGCAGAATTAGGCAGCGAGCTCCACCAACAGACGATTTATTGCTTTACGCAATAGCAGCTTCAGTTCTCCAAAGGAGAAAGTTGATTATTGAGAAGTATAGCAGCATGGACGAGATCATTAAGGAATGCAATGGCATGGCTGGACACCTTGATGTTTGGAAGCTGCTAGATGACGCCCATAACTTGGTTGTGACCCTTCATGACAAAATGAAAATAGAGACATCATTACGATGACGGCAGGTGATACTGAAACAAACCGAACCAGTTTATGATGTGGCCAAAAGATCTTTACTTTCAAGCTGCCAGATTTCTCCACTCATCTAAAAGTACTGCAAATTTTGAGTTATTACAACCGAATGAAGTTTGTTGCATGCTGAAACTTGCCATGCTTAATTACGAGGTTCTGGTTTGGACAATATTGGCTAATGTGGGGATTGAAGTTGGCTAGATTTGGATGGCATCTCGGCTCGGCATGCTGAAACTTGCCACTGCTTATTTACGAGCTCTGGTTTCCACAATGTTGCCTTAATGTGGGCATTGAATTTGGCTAGATTTAGAGGGCATTTCTTTTATCTCACTTCTTTTTCACGCTGGCTCCATCCGTTTCTTTTCTTTTTCAATTCTGATTTGGGACACATCTGGGAGCACCTTTGCTAAAAGCAGGAGTAGTTGGTGCCTGTAACCGATTGAAGAGGCTGAGATATTATCTACAATTATGAATGTTGGCCTTTTTGACTGAACATGAACTCATGAGCCCCCCTTTTGTCTCTTTTAGCCGCTGACCAGTTGCGTATGATCTGAGTTTGAGGTATGTCTCTTGGATGGAATTGGGTAATATTTAGGGGTGCTGGTTAAGCCCCGTATGCTTAATGGCGTGTAAATTCAGCTTTTATTCAACAGGTCTAACACTTCCATTTAATAGTCAGGTCCATCCATCTCTTTTCTCTCTCTCTCTCTCTTGCAATCTTACTTTCTTCTAATAAAATGTATGTTAAACGCACTAAAACTAAATAATGCATAAAATTATATGCTAATAATCGTAAGAAAATACAATAATTGAACAAGTGAGCATACTTTAGTATAACTACATAGATTTAGTTCCATACTTCATTTTGTATAATTTATTTTTTGCGGGGGAAGATTTGACGGCCAGTATAGTCTATTTTATCCATATTTCAGTATCAGTGTCAGTTTCATACTTCATATTTTTTCAGGCTGAAATATAAAAAGCGAATAAGGAAGAGAGTTTTTTCGTGGAATTTGTTTTGGACTCCTATATGGAGGGTTCGGAACCACGTAAAAAACAAGCTAATCTATTAGGTCAACATATTATTAAGTTCGATAGTTAGTTATTTCTTAAGATTCAACATATCTAAGGAATGGAGAATCTTTTGATTCTATACCAATTCTACTATATGGTCATGAAGCATAGTATTTAGCACTTATATATAGTTGAAATGACTAGAGTCAACTGCCATTTCTTTAGAATCGTCATCATAGCTTAAGGATGAATTACATAAATAGATATCCTCTATTTTTTACACCTTTAACCTCTTTCAAAGATTGACGTGTGTATTTAGAGTTCTCGAACCTACACCACTGAAGTAGTCAACTTTTCACTCCGTCGTTATAGAAAATATAAAATATTTTTTTGAGTAACTGCTTGTGCAATACTTTTCTTTCTCATTCAAAGAAAGCAAGCCAATACCTATTCAACTAAAATCATGCCTAAGAGGATACGTGAACACTTAACACAAGACACAAAACATAATGGACATTCTACATAGTAATAAACACAATTGGTTCTACAAGATGGCCTTCAACCTGATAGATTTTCATGATGCATTTCATAAAATGAATGAGAGATTCTTTACTAGTAGGTGAGATGCTACCATCAGGCATTCTTTACTGGTAGATGAGACACTACAACCGAACGCTCATGATTAAATGTATTTTACTCAGTTGGGTTAGACATTTACACCAACGACGCACAAACTCATATACCCTCAGACGACCTTATGCTTATTGAATCAATTTTCAACAATAATCTTGTTTAAATGTTACTTTGGTGTAAAATTGGAAGATAATGTAGAATAAATGATTGAGTTGTTTAACATGAAAAATAGATTATATAGTTGTTTGTGGGAATATTTAAAGTGAAAAGATTGAACATGACTACGGAATTAATTAGTAGAATTGTCAGTGTGATTTAATCCAACTCATCTAAATTTGATTCACCGTGAGTTTCAGAAGTATAGGATTTATCAAATTGTGAACACAAATTAAATTCAACATAGGTAAACTTGATCTCTCTCCATAGGTTGACTTAGAATGATCTAAGTTAATGTTTCAACCAATTAGATCGTATAAATCATACAAGGAAACAACTATACAGAAATGTATCAAAAACTTATATTTAAACCAATGATTTAACAAAAAAAAAAAGTAAATCATAGAAATCAAATATTATATGATAACATTCACTGATTTACAACTAGAAACATCAAAGAATTTCATAATCATAAGAACTCAGGGATGAACATGGGTATGAAACTCATTTTAGTCTTGAACATTTTGTCACACATGTATATCAATTAAGAATTGAAATTGAACCATACAAATTATGTTGTTCTATGGATATAAATTATGTTGTTCTATGGTCGAGAGTGTCTTAATTTCAGTCTTAAATTCGTATCGAGTTTCTTCCTTAATGATCTTGTTGTTTTATTATGCAACTACATTCTCAGGTTCGAAATGAAAGGGGTCATACTTGTAAAAGGTTTTTCGACGCTCGAGTTACCTTTGGTAGTTGAGAATGATAAATGTTATTCAAAATGTAATGTTTACCTGTCCCAAGTCAAACTATTTATAGATTTGTATAAGGCCTCTGACAGATGAACTTGGATAAATACAAATATTATAATTGTACCGACCAGTCCTTGGACATCGAGAACAACTAGTAATGGTGAGCCACGTCAATTGGGTTCTACAGCTTGGGCCAGAGCCACGTGGGCTGGGTCCTACAGATAGTATGGACTAGTGGGTTGATTAGTCATCAGCGAGTCGATCACCAGAGTAGACTGAGGTGTCCTCGTCACTCAGTAGGGTGATGAGTCCTCGGCAACTAGGTGCGACGAGGTGACATCGGTCTTGGATGTTTCGAACAACAGAACTAGAACATCTACGATGGGTCCTAAGAGAAGACCAGTTATCAATAAAATGTCCAGAGGTAGGGAGAGGCCTGAGTCACAAAACATCCATGCATGTGGCGAGGAAAGCACAGTTAGGTGCAGAATTTTGAAGGGTTGAGTGCCCATCAGGATTAGGGTTTCCAAGTGAGGCTGCATGCATGGCACGTGAATAGTGAAGACACTCTTAGAACAAGTGGCCCCAGAAACTAGGTGCACGAGGGGGTACCCAGGTGGCCATCCAGTTAGAATTTGCACTCTAGTTAAAGAAGCCTTACGCACTAGATTACCCTAAGTTCGGGTGATAGCGGCGCAAGGGTATTCCTGTAAAACCTAAATATGGGTAGCGGCGCAGGGGAAACCCTAGACTATATAAAGGGTAGTAAAACACTTCACAAAGGTACGCAGTTTCTTGACCTAAACGAAGATACTCAATACACTTGGTGTGCTTGCCCTAGTTTTGACTTGAGCGTCGGAGTGCAAACGGCCTCTAGGACGCCCATTTCTATCTTGCAGGTGTAGGTTGTTTAAAGACAGCAAAGCCTAATTCAAGGTGAGGGAAGGAGGTGTGCGATTGTCGTAGAGTCAACTGACAGGAGAGTTAACCGGCAAGAACAATAATTAATCTCATTAATTTTAACCAAGGTTATCAGACTCGTGAGAGGTCTATAAACTCGACTCATAAGAGTCTACTTCGTAGAAAAAAATTTAATAAAAAAAATTCATAATATTAATTTCATAATATTAAAATAAACAAGTTTATACATTAACAAAATATTAATTATCAAAGTGATAAGATAATTAAATAACTAAACCCAATCACTTAAAAATCCCAAACCAATTTAAAAGCCCCAATTCTAAACCTAATATGTTAAAAATCTCCAATATGTCAAAAAGCCCAACCCAATTTAAAAAGCCCCAACCTAAATATTCCTAACCTTAAAACTAATTCTCCACGCAGCAGCAGCCCCTGCCGCCTACCTTAAAATGAAGGCTCGGCGAGGCAAGGCGAGGCCGTGCGAGGGGTGACGCGACGAGGAGCGGCGAGGCTCGGTGATGCAAGGCGCGACGTGACGAGGTGAGGAACGACACCTCTCTGACTCGTTGACTCGGTCTGAAACTCGTGAGTTTACACCAAATTCGTCAAGTTAGTTCGAGTCTAGACCGAGTCTACCAAAAAACAAGTTTACTCACGAGTTGACTCGCTAGGCAGACCCAAACTCTTAAACTTGAACGGGTTTAAAGGTTAACCCGCGAGTTTGATAACCTTGATTTTAATAATACAATTAGTTTATGAAACTGATTTAGGATTAACATTGTTGTTAATTATATATTTTTTTCGAGATGTTTTTGGCGTTGATTCTGAGATCATTTTGGTTAATTTTGTTGGCATTGGCTAGATCAATCGAGTTGATCTTGACTATCTGGTTCTGGCCATACATGGCATATTAGCCTCTCAAGTTTGACAACTTTGTTCGAGAGTTTTATTTGCAAGAAATTTTATCTATTTTCGTTAATAAGTGTTTTTTCATTTGGCCAAGATATACTCGACTACATACTACTCATTGGACCCCAGGCTTAAGGGGTGTGTCCTGAAGAGTATAGAAGAATCTTGTTACAGATCAGATAGAGATCTAATTTGATCCATGTTTGGCATCGTTATGACCATTGAATGTGAAAAGATCTAATGGTTGGGGAGAGAAACGTCATTTAAGTTGCCTACCTTTGAATTTTTATAAATAAGGGTGGGTCCTTTTGTTGGGACCACCCGTTTCTTATAATCAATTTGAGTAGTGATTAGGTGCAGAGAATTCATTTTTTCATGTTAGTGAAGTCCTCCTCCTTAAGCATGTTAACTTTTTCAGGCGAGTAATTGTTAGATGATTTTGATGAGTCTTCGGTTGCCATCACAGGCGTGTTACTTCAGCCTCTGATAGAAGGATATGTCAAAATGATGCTCCGGAAAGAGTCGAGGATCTTGTCACAGAGTAGGTCAAAAGTGTACTTCCACTTTGGTTGACGATTGGGTAGATATTCAAGTGACCAAGTACTTTACTAAGTATCGGTGGTCGTCCCTAATAGAGTTTTTTTCGACAAGTGTACCAATGCTAAAAAATAGGTATAGTTTCTATGGAGTGTTGTAGCACCATTAATAATGTGTGTCATGGTCGAAAGGATGCTTCATATGAAATTTTTATATGTACGTATGGATGTTCACGGATACACACATGTGTTTCCCCTTTAATGAGTTCACGATGGGCGTTTTCTGAGTCTTGTGGTCGACCCTCAACTAAGAGCCACTTTTTCACACAACATTTTTGGCACATATATTCAGGCCAATGTTAGCCTTGTTATGAGTGTCTCGTACTCATATTGGTTGCTTGATGTCTTGAAATTGAGGTGGAGGGATTGTTCTTGGAGTAGCCCTTCAAATCCTTCCAACACCACCCTGTCACTAACGTATTGGAAGAGTCATCGACATGTAGGATCCATTGGTCAAGTTGTAATTAAGGTTACGGTCTCAATTCGGTTGTGAAATCAACCAAGCATTTTAATTTAATTGATCCTCTTAGTTCCTACTTGATACCATACTCATAGATTTCAATTGACTAGTTGATCATTCGTCCAACAAGGTCATGCTTGGAAAGGACCTTATTGATGGGGTAATCAATTCTGACAATTATTGGATGATTTTGAAAGTAAGACATCATCCTTAAAGTCGTTGTTACTAAGGCCAGTGCTACCATTTCAATAATCTGGTATCTCGTCTCGGCTTCTTTTATAGTCTAATTGATGAAATATACTGACCTTTACTCCTTATTTATCTCCTACACCAATGCCACAATGATAGTCTTTATCGAGGCCTATAGGTACACAATGATAGGTTTTGTTGGGGATGACTTTTGGATTATAAGTGGGGATGACAACAACAAATTTGTTTTCAAGAATATCTCCTTGCACCCCCAATTGAATTTTGATGTTTTTTTAATGAGTTGGACTTTTGGTTTAGTCTTTTTAGCTAGTCTTGACATAAATCTAGATAGTAAATGAGTCTCCCTATAAGTCTTTGTACTTATTTTAAGTTCTTTGAGCTACACATTTCCACTATAGTTCGTCATTTATCTGGATTGACCTCGATGCCATGGTGTGTGAGCATGAAGTCAAGAAACTTTTCGTCTTCTATCCCAAACACACATTTTTCTCATGTTATGCTTCATCAGCGCACCAGAAACTTCATTAAGATCGTCAATGTATTTTTTGCATGATTCAAACTTCACTACCATGTCGTTGACTATAAGGCCTTTAAAGATATTTTCCATCAACCTTTGATATTTGGCACTGACGTTATTGAGGTTGAATAACATGAACTTGTAAACATAGTTGGCATTGTTTGTCATGAATGCCACTTTCCTCGTTTTTTGGATGCATTTGTATTTGATTGTATTCCAATTAAGCGTCCAAAAAATTGAGTATCTTGTAACGTATTGAACCATTAACTAACTGGTCTATAAATGATAATGAATATGAATCTTTTGAGCATGCTTTGTTCATATTGATATAGTTATCACACATTTTCCGTTTTCTATTAGTCTTCTTTACCATCACAAGATTTGCGAGTCACGTCTTGTATCAAGCTTCCTGAATAACCCGACTTTTATTAACTTTTCGGCTTCTTCTCTGGTTGTTCTTTTATTATCTTCCCCAATTTTCTTTTCTTTTGCACAATAGGTCATGCTTCCTTATATATCGAGAGCTTGTGGGAGATTACCCCTAGGTTGACGCCACGAATGTCGGCCACAGACTGTGCAAATAAATCTGCACTGTTGGTGAGTACTTGAGATATCTTCCTGGTTAGTACATTGTCCCCTGTCCTTAATTTGCAAAGGAATGGTGTCTTCATCTGACTCTACCTTGTTGTCATTTATTCTCAGGTTAAGGTCGGTCATGGCAACCGTGTTGTCCCTTCCCAATTGGGGTTGCTTTTGGGCTAAGGTATTGGGCTTGATCATCAGGCTTGATGCGTACCATTCTTTTGTTGTTCTTTAATCGACATGAACGGTCATAATGTCCCCTAGTGTCAATAAAAACTTCATCGCTAATTAAGGCGTGGACTCAATCACTTTTATCTTGTTCAAGGAAGGTCTTCCTAAGAGGATGTTGTAGGAAGTGTTAGTGTCAACGAGTATACATTAAATCTTGATTGTCCTGCTTCTAAGGCTTCCTTCGCCAAACTTCGTATACAAATGTATGTAGCCTTTGGTATCCACTGTTTCTCAGATAATCCCACAATTTGATCATCATATGGTTGGACCTCTATCTCAGGGATTTGTAGCTTTTGAAAGTCTTCCAGTATAAGATGTCTACCCAGCTCCCTTGATTGACTAGGGTCTTCATGATTGCAAAGTTTTTAACCTGCATCGTTATGACCATCGAGTCATCATACATGAAATCTAAAGCTTTAATGCCCCGACGTCTATGAAGATGATGGGAAGCATCCTCCTAAGCAAAAAGGAGGTCACAATGTTGACTAATTGCATTATTCGAATGTGTCATTTTCTTGCAGATGTCGATACTCCTCCTCTAGTGAACCCATCCACGATAATGATGATTACACCTCAAAGTGGTGCTTCTCAATTATGTTCTTAGTCTACTTTGGGACATTTGTTTGACCTCCTTAGTTTGTCCTCATCTTGCCAAGACTCATCTCGATAATTTCTCTTGTCGTCGCTCGATGAACACATTGTTCCACTCTTCCTGATCGTTGGGGCATCTCCTGATATCCTGTTTCCCTGATGAATCTTCAAAGGTGGCCTGCTTGTATGAACTCTTATTTTTTCAAGGCTTGACATTTTTTGGTTGCATGACTGAAATTGAAATGTTATCTACATTGTTTGTTGATGTTGGCATTGGGTGGTGTTGGTACCTTTCTTGGACTTGAGATTAATTCAACATTAAGGGATTATTCAAGGATTCAATTGTGATTGGGATTGAGTGGGTATATTGACCTTGGTGTTCTATGTTCTTGGGGTTTTATGATCAAATGAGTTGTTTTGTCTCTCCTTCTATTTCACTTTCTTAGGCACCATGTCTACTCTTGCTTTATTTATGAAGTCTCGTAACTCCTTTAACTATGTGAATTTTGTGGCTCTTTATTGCAACTCATCTAAGTCCGTTGTGGCTTACTTGCATAAACTATTAGCAAAGGGACCTGACTTCAGGGTTGTAACCATGTGGTGTAAAGCCACTTTCGAGCTGAGGTTTTCGATGTTCAATGACACTTTTTTTAACCTTTCCATGAAGAGTCTGAGTGATTCTCCCTTTTCTTGTTGGATGTTTACTAATGTGATGGACATTAGATGATGTGGTTGACTTATCACAAACTATGTGCCGAATTTGTCTATTAACGTATCGAACGAATCCATTGATATGGACAAAACTTGGGTGAATTGCCTTAGTGCTCCCCCTTTCAGTGATGTAGGAAAGACGCAACACAAGACAAATCATCTGTCGTGTACAACCTCATATGTGTGACATTGACATCAACATGCTCATCCATATTTGTTGTTTCATCGTATCGATTGATTGTCAATCTTTCTAATTGAGTGAAAGCACAACATCCATTATACCATCAACAGATTCGTGTTTGTTGGTGCCTCCTATGGTCATCGACGTGTTGGTAAAGTGTGTAATTGGGACTCAACCTTGTGGCTTTTCTCCTCCCAAGCTCGGGTAACCATAGGGATCTCGGTCTAGGTGAGCCAATCATGTCCTTTGCGATTTCTTAGTCGGCCTCATCAAGAGGGCGGGATACATGTGTCCCCCCTAATCTTTTCCTCATCTCTTTTGTTCTCTTGTTTCAAAGCACTAATCTCTTTTGTGTTCTTCTGATTCAACTCTTTCATCTTCTTGTGGAGAGCCAAGAGTAATTTCATGTGCCCATTAGGTCAACAACCCAAAGGTCATGTCTCCTCAACCGTTAGATCTCTTCCTATCCAATGACTATAACACCTTGATAGAATCCTATAAAATTGCAACCCCGCAAAATCATAAAAGGTTCTAGACTCTATAGGATTTCGTCCCTTGAGCCCAGGGGCTAGGTAGGTAGCCAAGACTATCTCAACGCCGAGATAGTGCTTATCCATGAAACCTAAATTTTTCTTACAAAAATTCACAAACCAAAACCACCTCATTGTCAGAAAACTATTACAAAAATGACTATAGAAAAGCAAAGTCTTTTAAGTCTGGGGACTAATGTACTATATATGGCTGACAACACCCTTGAATTGTTGGCTGAGATCTACCCGAAAAGGTTAACCAAGCACATGTTGAAAATTTGATTCAAATCATTGTTTAAGCACCTTATAAACATAATCAAGATGTAAAAGAATTAACTCAATTATTTGTGTTAATCTTGACCCACCAAAATTTGACCTTATAAAATACAAGGATCAAGATCAGGTAAATGTACTTATTTAATAACATTTATTAATTCAACCACTAATTATTGAATACTAACTTGAATGTAGGAGGACCTTTAAGTACCTCTCTCACACATTCTAGTTCGCATGTTCCAGCCAAGATCTAAGAACTGAGACTCCCTTATGACAAAGAATCTGAGACCGAACAGTGGGAAAAGAGAACTTCTCATCCATTAAAGAACAGTTAGTGTTATACGAGAAGATCACGAGGCTTTCTGGTGCTTTGTTGGATTCATGAGAAAGGCTCAGCAAAATTTTAGGCTTAATGAGGTGGGTATTAGGAGGCAACCTGATATAGTTGCAAAAATATCAAGTTCAAGGATGGCCACCTGTTTAGGCATTTGCAGAAGCTGTAAGCCGATTATTGCTTTTTGTGTATAGGATGGTGGTGGTATGGTTTAGAAAGGGAGTTGACGTTTGAGCATACTCTATCTATAGGAAGTGATGTGGGCAACAATGCGAGCTGGTCTTGGGAAATCTGCATGGAGCAAAATCAGGCAGCAAAATCCACCAACAAAAGATTTACTACTTTACGCAATAGCAACTTCAATTCTATAAAAGAGAAAGTTAATTATTGAAAGGCATAGTAGTATGGACGAGATTATTAAAGAAAACAATGGCATGGCTAGACACCTTGATGTGTGGAAGCTGCTAGATGACATCCATAACTTGGTTGTCACCCTTTGTGACAAAATGAAAATAGAGACGTCATTACTATGACTGCAGGTGATACTGAAACAAACCGAACCAATTTATGATGTGGCCAAAAGATCTGGACTTTCAAACTGTTAGGTTTCTCTACTCATCTAAAAGTACAGCAAATGTTGAGTTATTACAACCGAACAAAGTTTGTTGTATGCTGAATCTTGTCATGCTTAATTACAAGTTTTTGGTTTGCACAATGTTGGCCAATGTTCTCCGCATGCTGAAAATTACCATTGCTTATTTACGAACTCTGGTTTCCACAACGTTGCCTTAATTTGGGCATTAAATTTGGCTAAATTTAGAGGGCATATTTTCTTACCTCACTTCTTTTTCACGCTAGCTCCATCTTTTTCTTTTCTTTTTTAATTTGGATTTGAAACACATATGGGAGCACGAAAAGTAGGAGCAGTTGGTACCCTTAATCGATTAAAGAGAATAAGATTTTGTTGACAATTGCAAACGTTGACATCTTTTACTCAAGCTTAACTCATAAATCAGTTAAAGTATGTGTCTTAGATTAAATTGGATAATATATAAGACATATGAGAAATAAACAAATAAATATATTATAACTATAAATACATAATATGTTTTTGTCTAAAAAAAACACAAATTTTATTTATATAATATAATTTATATAACTATATTTTTTTTGTGTCACTTTATATTTGGCAACTAACTTATTATTTAGTTTTACCAAACACTTAAACTAATAAACTAGTTAATGAACTCAGAATTGAGTTAAAAATGTATTAGCTAAATATATTTTACTAACTATTTTTGTTAAAAATCACTTTAATCTTAAATAAAAACATGAAAATAATAATTTGCAAAACACATAAAAGTATTATCAAGAGTGGACTAGTTCTACATCCTAATCTTGATTACGCTTTTCAATTTTCATATTACACAAAAAAAAAAAGATTTTGTTTATCTTATATTTTAAAGATTTTTTGAAGTATAAGAAAATTCAATCCCTTCTTCTTATGTGCACCTTCGTTTATTTAAAAAGGTACTATAATTGGATGTCCAATGTTTATACATGTATATGAGACAAAGAATAAGTGTTTGGAGTGTTGTAGATGATCAGGTTAATGAATCCCTTTATATAGTAAAGAGAAAAGGAACATTGAAATCCATGAAAGGTCAAAAAGGATCATGGTGATCATGGTCCAAAGCTTGAAGGCGATGTGTGGACATTTTGATGTAGCAAATGCAAACTTTTTGTGCTTACAACAAACTTAGTTGACTCCTTAGGATTCTTTTTATCCTTGAAGGCCTCGTTGATGCAATTCTTCCATATAAATCCACCTTTCCTCTTTCGCATTAGTTAATAATCAAAGTGAAGAGTAACAATTTATTAAAGGAAACATCATAATAAGTAGCACCATACCGAAAGATATGGTATAATATATGCTATTATCATGGGGTGTTGGGATACCACATTGCTAGTTTCTGAGCTTGACCCATGCTCTATGTCACTTCTTCCTTCTCAGATTTTCGTATCAAACTCGTCCACTACTTACTGTCATTTCCAAATCTGCTACTCTCACCATTGACAATGATGTAAAATATTAACCCGCAATCATTTTAATTGTTTCTTGTTCCTCCTTCTCTAAAACTGCTAATTTGATATTTGAGGAACAGCGTCTCACCTTAATGCATCTTTAAGGATAAATTTTTGAGATAGTACAATTTTTTAGAATCATCGTTTTGATAATTACATTGTGAAATTGCTCCTCTTTAGTAAAAGAATCTAAATTTTTAAGTAAAAATCTTAAACATAACATTCACTATTTAAAAGATCACCTCCCTTCATTACATCTATAAAGATGAATTTTCCATCAAAATTTTAAACTTAGAAGATCTTACTCCATCCCAGAAAATGAATTATTCTACAAAAACTCTTAACATTTCTAAAATCACAAAAAAATAAGTTCTTTCCTAATACAAAAAAATATTCATCATGAAATCTTGAATATGAGATCTCCAATAATTTACACAAGATCTGAATCTTAAGGGATCTTATTTAAGACTAATTAGGCATTAGGAGGTTGACTTGGTTTGTCGATCAATCACGCAAGGATCCTTGAATTGTGGCATTGAGGGGCCTGGAAAAGAGGTAATTGCTACTAGCAGCGTGCACATGCATGTTCATAATAAAGGATAGGTTGATAAATAAAGTAATGCGGAAATAAATATTAAAAATGCAGCGATCCTTAATAAAAAGAAAAACCAACTTTATCCCGTCCAAACATCAAGTTCTCAATTCATAAATGACACTAATACCAATACCAAAGAAAGTTGGATTGGAAAACATTGGCTTACTCAATAATAGTCCGATCCAGATTCAATGCTCAGACCCCATAAAGAAACTAAACACTGTTCTTCAAATGACACTATAAAGCTAACAGACCCCTTCGCTGGGGTCAAATTTGATATAGAAGGAATTACTCTTTCTTGGTGTAGTGCCGGACACCAAAGGCCAAGCCCAATATCAGGAGAGGAACCAGGAATTGCAAGATCTTGATCACAGCATCTGAAGTCCTCTCACCATGGTACAGAGCTTGCTGAGGTGGAACGTAGGTCCGCTTTTGGGGAACAGTTGATGCATCAATGTCACCAATGTAGTATTGTACCATTACATCTCTTGCAGAATCACTGTGTCCCACGTCTTCAAAATCATTCGTTGCATCTTTCCCTGTAATCCACAAAGTGATAATAATCAATATGGTAACATTTTGGTGCTTTTATTAATAAGCTTCAGATGAGATAAACACACCGGTGCCAGACAACAAAACCTCATCACCTCCGGGATGTTCCTCCATGAAAGGGGTGACATCATAGACCTGATAATTGAAGCACAATATTTTGTTCAGTGGCAGAAATTAACATCATAACAAAAGTAGAATTCAAGCTATAGAATAAAAACTCATGCCATTATAAATGGGGTTCTGTTCTGCACTCCTTTAGGGGTGTTTGAGTAGGCCTCAAAATGGGGCATTACAATCCCAGGTAATGTTTAAATAGAGAAAAATAGGCTTGCTTCTTCTATCGTTCAGAATAGTGAAAGAGGGTTTCCTCCTGCCCAATGTCATATGAGCCAGTATCTTGTATAAAAGGATGGGTTACAGTGAGGCAACATCAGATTGCATCAAGAGCAATGAGATTTACCATAGCCTTTGGCATCTAGGGAAGATCACCCCTCAACGCATATATGACTAACATCTTTCTGTTTCACTAGGAACATAAACAGCTTGCATAAAAAAGGATGCTACTCAGCTATTTCAGTGAGAGTGGTCACTGTCGTCGCTGTAATGTTTGGGAGTTGGGAGGTGACAAAAGGAGAAGGAATCAAATTGATGAAAGGTATGCGAGAGGCTAATGAATTTCGTCCCTCTTGTTTGGATGCTTAAAATCCTCATAAGCCCTCCAATTTGGGAACTTGAAAGTGCCCATGAAAATTAATACAGGAGCCTTTTTTAGGGTTGCATGATAATAACTATCTACCTCCAATTACTTTAAGAAACTCCCAAACTCTGTGATACGATAACAAGATAATTTCATATAGTAATAGACATGGTTAGATATTAGTGGCTGGATTTTATAATCCAATCAGAAGATCTTAGGTTGGGTTGTGACAGATCTCTACATTTTTTATTAGACTCATTCCAAAACAAGGTTGAGGGATGGATTTAGAAAAAAAATTCTTTTTGTTAAAATTTGTAATTTCAAAAACAATTTCTAAAAAAATAAACTATATTATTTAATATTTAAAAAATAAGAATTCAATTAACAGAATAATGAAAATAAATTTAATAGCAGTTATATTATTATTATTATTAACATTATTTAATAATTTTTATCTAGTTGGAGTAGATATCGGATTCAACATGCAGAACCCGTCATCTAACCCATTCGAGATTGGATAGACCCAATTGCAAAGATAACTCAACCCAATTTGAGTTGGATTGGGTAGTCGGATTAATAGACCCAATTAACACCTTATGATTAGAGCTGCCCACATACTACCCACATACTAATAATGAGCGATGACCAACTCCTTGGGCAGTAACTTTCAATCAGTAGAGTAAAAATATGGCAAATTCAAACGAAACAACTAATAATCAGAACTAAGAGATGACATTAGTGACATATATGCACATCGTTAAACAGAACTTTTGATTTAGTGCTTCTTTTATGTGTTTTTATTTTAATCTACATTTGCTATGAAGATTTATAAAGCAGAATTTTCAGTCCAAAGGACCACTAACTTCCCTGTAAGGTTAAGGGTACGTTTGTTTGTTTTTCGGTTGAATAATTACAAAGTTCTAGTTGAACTCAACTTACTAAGACATAAACTTTAAATTCAATTGGGATTAAGTTAGACATGTTAGGAGTCTTTAAGTTAGACAGCTAATCTTAGCAGAAATCACCAACGACACACAAATGCACAAACTAGTCATGGGAAAACAGAAAAGGGAGAAAATAAAATTCACTAATTCAGTATAGCAGGAGAAACAAGACATCAGATCAAACACCTTCATCATCAAACCAACCAGGACGAAGGAGCGTTAACTTAAACCCCAAAAAGCATGTACTGAACCCCTTGATTTCATCTTAAACCCGTCGTCGTTTCTCTAGATAATCGATAAATTGAAGCAAATCGGAAATTCTCCCAAAGAAAAAGAAACATACCTTTCCCGAAATGACGAGCCAACAATCCTTGGTCTGGTTGTGCTTTGCGACCTCCTCGAAAGTGTGAATTTTCCGATCTGAAGCCATTGTTCTATTGACAGCGACCACAAAATCAAAAAAGAAGAGGACCCAGAAAAATTAAAGTCAAACCCACTATTCTATGTTTCTTAAGAGACAATATAACGAAAAGAGGATCTAAAGAATCGCGAAAGGGAACAGCAAAGAATCAACAGAAAAGAGAATTGACGAAAACGTGATTTTCATGATTTGAAGTGAATCGGTGAAAAGAAGTTGGTGGTTAGTGACATCAATAGTTACCAGTGAAAAGGGTTTGATTCCGCTCCTACCCAGAAACAGATCCTTCACCACTCACACTGTTGTGTTGTGTCAAACCACTCTTTCTTTTCTCTATATTCGGTGACCGCTTCCGTAGTTATATATGCTTTCTTACACATGCTACGCAGCCAGAATAACCTTGTAGGATCTTAAAATTACAGAATTGACACATAAAAAGAAACTCAATTTCTCATTCTAATAATAATAATAATAATAATAATAATAATAATAATACCTTGAATAATTGTATGGCCTGAGTTATTCCAACAGATTTTTCTAGATAAAGATAGCTTCTATGGAAACTTCTAGTAAGAATATAATTGACACGTGATAGAATTAGGTAACGGGTGAATAAGTAGGTAGCATTAAAAATAGTGAAATATAAAAATAATAAATAAGAGTGTTTCTTAGAGTGATAAAAGAAATTGAGAGAATATGAATATAAATAGGTATAATGAATCTTAGACTCGTTCTTTTGTTAGAACATCTTTCATACACGAGTTTTATAAAGATCTTCCATGATTTTTTTTTTTTCTTTTTACTGTCACATTATTTCTAGAATTTCACGTAACATCAATGATAAATACGTTATAAAATGTAATCGTTAGATTTAAGAACCAAATTTAAACTCTTACCCAATGGTGGTTACTTTTGTTTTCTTTGTCCTCTCTAAAGATATCACTTTAATTTCATTTTTAGAAGCAGACAAAAGGTAACATTTTTGTGTTTTTTTGTAGGGCATGGTAGCTGTACGAGTTTTTGTCGTTGTTATGATATTATTCATTTCTACTCCTCTGCATAAGTAGAGTATTGAATTTACTCGATTAATTTTTTAAAATATTAAAGTTTAACTGTATTTAAGGTTTGTCGAGAGGAATTTTTTTCATGAGTAAAATATTTTTAAAATAATTACTATATACATAACTGAAAATTCAGATTTTTGAGAAGTTGATGAAGAAATTTACTAAAACAGGTGTTCCTCGTATCATAATTGTACGTTTTCATTTTTCAAATTTCAATTAGGTTAATTTCAAAGGGTGTTAAATACGCAATTGTATTAGTTTAAACTTTATTCAGTTGAATATTTCTTATATTTCAATTATTATTTTATCTTTTTATTCATAAGTTACAATTTTACTACTAAGATCCAATTTCCTGTTTAGCAAGACGACTTTAAAATTTAATATAAGTTGAAATTCTAAGCAATATTAATTAAATAAATTAAAATTTTAAGTAATTAACTATTTATTTATAATTTTTCTCATCTTTTTGAGAAAAAATTGTCTATATTTTTTTTATTTCTAATTTTTTAAATTGAATTTATCCTTTTTCAAATAGAGTGTCATTCAGATACTGATAAAATGGAGATCAATTTTAATTTAGTAAGTTTTACTCTTCATATCTCAAGTTTTATTTTTTTATCAATTGCATGTGGAATTTTTGTTACCCCAAATGACATTAAAATCTAATATATGAATATATTTTATACTTGATATGCACTAATATATTTGGTCTGTGAATCACACATCTTGGTATCAAGTTTGGATCTCTCTAGATTTCTTAAGTTTTTCAAACAATTCCTTCAAAACGTATAAATTAAAGTAGGGGAGTTGATTAATTAAGTATAATTCACTCAAGTTTTTAAGTTGAATGATTTGGAATGATGTTTGTTGCATTGAAGTGGGGGGTAAACATTGACTTTGAGTTGAAATTGAATAGTTATTGTGGATTGGTATCCCATGAAGTTAATTGGATAGTGGAGTTTGAAGTAATCACTTTTAATATTGTCTTTAATTTTATTAGTTGTATTTTGATGTTTTAAAAATTGTATTATATATGAAACTTGGATAATTGTTGATTTATTTAGGAGAGATTGATTAATTTGTTTTGAAGTTAATTGGATAGTGGGGTTTGACGTAATCCCTTTTAATGTTGTCTTTAATTGTATTAGTTGTATTTTGATGTTTTGAAAAATGTATTCCATATACGAAAATTGGATAATTGATGGTTTATTTAGGAGAGATTGATTAATTTGTTTTGAAGTTAATTGGATAGTGGAGTTTGAAGTAATCACTTTTAATATTGTCTTTAATTTTATTAGTTGTGTTTTGATGTTTTAAAAATTGTATTACATATGAAACTTGGATAATTGTTGATTTATTTAGGAGAGATTGATTAATTTGTTTTGAAGTTAATTGGATAGTGGGGTTTGACGTAATCCCTTTTAATGTTGTCTTTAATTGTATTAGTTGTATTTTGATGTTTTGAAAAATGTATTCCATATATGAAAATTGGATAATTGATGGTTTAGTTAGGAGAGATTGATTGATTTGTTTTGAAGTTAATTGGATAGTGGGATTTGAAGTAATCCCTTTTAATGTCTTTAATTGTATTAGTTGTATTTTGATGTTTTAAAAAATGTATTCCATATATGAAAATTGGATAATTGATGGTTTATTTAGGAGAGATTGATTAATTTGTTTTGAAGTTAATTGGATAGTGGGATTTGAAGTAATCCCTTTTAATGTTGTCTTTAATTGTATTAGTTGTATTTTGATGTTTTAAAAAATGTATTCCATATATGAAAATTGGATAATTGATGGTTTATTTAGGAGAGATTGATTAATTTGTTTTGAAGTTAATTGGATAGTGGGGTTTGAAGTAATCCCTTTTAATGTTGTCTTTAATTATATTAGTTGTATTTTGATGTTTTAAAAAATGTATTCCATATATGAAAATTGGATAATTGATGGTTTATTTAGGAGAGATTGATTAATTTGTTTTGAAGTTAATTGGATAGTGGGGTTTGAAGTAATCCTTTTTAATGTTGTCTTTAATTGTATTAGTTGTATTTTGATGTTTTAAAAAATGTGTTACATATATGAAAATTGGATAATTGATGGTTTATTTAGGAGAGATTGATTAATTTGTTTTGAAGTTAATTGGATAGTGGGATTTGAAGTAATCCCTTTTAATGTTGTCTTTAATTGTATTAGTTGTATTTTGATGTTTTAAAAAATGTATTCCATATATGAAAATTGGATAATTGATGGTTTATTTAGGAGAGATTGATTAATTTGTTTTGAAGTTAATTGGATAGTGGGGTTTGAAGTAATCCTTTTTAATGTTGTCTTTAATTGTATTAGTTGTATATTTTGATGTTTTAAAAAATGTGTTACATATATGAAAATTGGATAATTGATGGTTTATTTAGGAGAGATTGATTAATTTGTTTTGAAATTAATTGGATAGTGGGGTTTGAAGTAATCCCTTTTAATGTTGTCTTTAATTGTATTAGTTGTATTTTGATGTTTTAAAAAATATATTCCATATATGAAAATTGGATAATTGATGGTTTATTTAGGAGAGATTGATTAATTTGTTTTGAAGTTAATTGGATAATGGGGTTCGAACTAATCACTGTCTTTAATTGTATTAGTTGTATTTTGATGTTTTAAAAATTGTACTACATATGAAAAATGGATAATTGATGGTTTATTTAGGAGAAATTGATTAATTTGTTTTGAAGTTACATGTTTAAGTGTACATTTTTTTAGTGTTTTTAATAGAATTGTTGAGTTGATAGGTTATATTTTGATTACATGATATAACTTTGATTTTGATTTTGATTTTAATTATAGGCTGTGAAACAGAATGAATAAATTTGGATAATCGTCTTAAATTTTGTAGAATTTATAGTTTTATGTAATTTTCACTTAACGTTGATTAATTTCATTTAGAGGATCTCACTTTCAGAGCAAATTGGAGATTTAATTAATCAAATTCACTCAATGAAAAGTTAGTCCCGCTCAATGAATATCAACTTGCAAACAAGTAATTTAAGTAGTTAAATTTGTATGACAATCTTAAAATTCATTGAACGAAATGACTTTGACCCAAGTAAAAGAAAAATGGATATAATTTTCAACAAGGTGAGAAGTTTGCAAATACAATAACAAGTTTTAAAGACATTTTTTTTACATAAGTTATAATTTGAAGTGTTCGTGTTTTAAATAAAAACTATTTTTATTGTTCAAGACATAGACAATTGAGAAACCTTCAAAGTAAAAGAAAATTAGTCCTATATATTTTAGAAAATTTGGACGTAATACTTTTTTCATATTACAAATTGTAAAATAAAGAATCTTAATAAAAAGGATAAAAAAATGCATTTAATATTGGTGTTAGTGAATAATAAAAATATACAAATTATTCAATCATATTATTAAAAAAATTGTTATTAGTCATGATGTGTGACGTTGAATTAAGATTAATTATAAAATTGAGATGCCCACAAAATTGAACCATGACAAGCTGAATTTGATGATAATAATAATTTTGATGGGGACCACTCATATGGAGACAAACATGTCCCATTAAAAATAAAAACTTGTGGTAAATTTATTTATTTTTAAATATGATTATAAATTCAAATATAATTAGTTAAAAGTTCTATATTTAAAATAATGTAAACTTAAGAATTTTAAATTGAAGGTAGTGTAATAATTTAATTTATATAGATTAGTCATCATTTATTAAATTCAATCCGTAAAAAATCTCAATAATATAACCCAAACTTTTACATAGATAAGCAATGAAGGATCTATATTGTGTTGTTTTGAGAGCAATCATTTTTAATTTGATATACCCAACGCATTTACTTTTATTTTTATTCAAAGGGCCATCCACAATTTAATGATTCAGCCGTAGTTGGCGCAAAGCTTCAATTCATCGGATCACGTTTATTAAGAGATAAATTGTCTCTCTCTCTTTTTTATTTAAACATTTTTTAAAATAAAATTATCGAATTTGATTTTAGTTTTATTGTTTATAAAATCTAGTTTTTTAATTTTAATTTTCAAATTTTGAAATTACTATTTATAATCTTTAATACTTAATTTAAAATAAATAAATAAAATATATTTTACATATCATAAAAACTCTATTTAAGTATAGCATAATATCAAAACACACTAATTGACATTTTTATCTACATAAAAGTAACTAACTAGTGTTACAATATTAAAGATCAAAAACATTAATTTTTAATTTTAAAGAAATAAAAAACAAACAAAAAAAAAAATCTTACCGTACCAAAATCGCAATTCAAATTTTTAATATTAAGTCTTCGTTTATTTTTTTAATGATAGAAAATCTTTTTATGATGATTAAAATACATAGTTATTTATTTGAGATGTTATTAGAAAGTTTTCATCATCAAATTTTTTTAATACATTTATCGAAAAAATTATTTAATTTAATGCATATAGTTATATTTATTTTTACTTTTTTCTGTTTAGAGGAAAAAAATAAACAAAGAGAATTTTTGAAAATACAGTAGAACTGAAAAATTATAAAGTTTTTATCAGGCGAAAAATTTCAATAAAATTACAGGAACATTTCTTTTTTTTTTTTTAATTTTTACCATTTTTAGTTTTATACGTCACAGGAAGAAAAATAACAAGGAAATGGATAAACAAAGATAAAAAAAAAAAACAGTATAAGTGAAAAGTTAGAATGGAGATAGCCTTAAGAAGAATTTACAAAATTTTGATAAAATTATTTATTTGAATTTGAGCCCAATTTAAATAGTACTTATAATAAATGACATAATAAGAAATTACTTTGATTTATTTTCATATATTCTCAAACTTAATATTATACATAAGTAAATCATAAAATTAAAGAAATATAAATGTAGTGTAAATGTGATGTGACATGGAAGAAAATATAATTTATTAATTTCGTTTATAATGACGAGGTAAATCATTGAATTTAAAACTTCATATAAACCACTCAAAATGTTTTATGTCGACATTAAATTTGGTACGTGTTTGAATATTAGTTAGAAGATTAAGTGAGTTTTTGGAAGAAAAAAAAACGTAATTCATTGTAGTTTATAAGTTACCTAACATTTGACATGAAAACATAGTACTGTTACCCAATCTTTAATAAAAACAAGTGAAAATGAGTTTAAATATTACTATCGAAAATTAAACACGTCTTTAATTTTGTAACTGAAATTGAAACACACACTTAATCATCTTTAATTAAGGAAATGAGTCTGATTCTATTTTATAAAACATATTTATGTTTAGATTTAATATTATTGTAACAAAAAGATAAATGATTTATTTGTCAAAATTAGTTGAAAGTTATAACTTTATATAAATGAAATTTTTATGTTTTTAAACAAAATTATATTATTATGTGATTATAATTTTATATTTTTAATACTTCTATTTATTTTAAAAATTACATATATTTTTTTGAATAAGTCATCTTATTTAAATGAATTAATCTAATAAGTATTAATAAAATTATTAATTTTTATTTCTCAATTTAAATTACTGTTATATTGAATTTTTCTTTTATAATTTTTTTATTGTATGTAATCTTTAAATAAAATTTTCATGTAATGAAATATTTGTCTATTACTGATTTATAATAGTAAATCTTATTTTAATTTGAATTATATAAAAATTAACTCATCAAATATTAAAAGTAATACAATAATTGGTTATGTTTTTTAAATTGAAATATTTATAATATTAAATCTTACTTTAATTTGAATTATATAAAATTAAAAGATAACTCATCAAATACTAAAAGTAATACAATAACTAGTTATGTTTTTAAAATTGTAATATTTATAATATTAAATCTTATTTTAATTTGAATTATATAAAAAAATAAAAAATAACTTATCCAATACTAAAAGTAATACAATAATTAGTTATGTTTTTAAAATTGAAATAGATAAAATAAAACTAACAGTAATGTAAAAATAATATTATAGGATATTATATTATTATTTAGGTGTTTCCTAAAATCTATAAATAAGATAGTCGGTTCTTCATTTTCTTAAAATTTCTGTCTCTTTACTATGATTCTCTTTAAGATAACTACACTAAAACTCTATTGGTTTTTAGATTGAAGAAATAACATGAAACTGATGAAAAAAAGGAAATTTATTCTTACGATATTCGGTAGGAATGGTTTTGTTTTGCAATAATTTTTCAGATTAGATTTTATTCATGAGGTAATGTTGGTTATAATTTTGAAATAAAGGGGAGTTAAGGTTTGGGTAACACGATTCTCATATAAGAAAAGAAACCAACAAAATATAATTTAAGAAAATTAACATTCAAAGACAATAACTAAGATGTATGATATCTAATTGTCATGGTGATTATAATGTGTTATGTTTGTTTAAAACCTTTTTTTTTATGTACTATTTTGGATGTTTATGTCACTCTTTGATTGTTTGTTGATGATATGAGGTGTGATGCATTTGCCTTGTTGAGAGTGAAAATGGAGGTTTCTTCCATGAGAAGATTTGCTTTGAGCTTATTTTTTCTTAAACAAAGTCTTTTTTGCTCAAGCGAAAATGTGGGATATTGACATGAGTTAAAATGGTGCAATTTTTGCTTAAACAAAAATTTAGCAGTGGTGATGTGATTCAAGGTAGTTTAATTTTCACTTAAGAAAAAATGCTCAAATAAAAAAGAAATGTAGTTTTTTTTTTTTATCCCGGGCCTATTTTAGCTCAATTGATAATTTTTAGCTTAAGAAAAAATAACTCAGTAGTAAGAGAATTGATTCGGGCCACTTTCCACTGAAACGATCAAATGTCGTTCAAGCAAAATTTAACCAAAATTGTTAGGTGTTTATGGACCTCATAAGATAAAATTGAGAAAATTTGAGTAGTTATGAACATTTCCTATGAGGTAAGTGATGTGAGACTGAATGAGGCAAGAGTCCACAATCTACATGTGTGTGAGGTTGTGTAGAGGTTGGTTCCCATAATCTATTGAGTCATGTTGATGAGTTGTTTATTATCCGAGAAGGTACAACTTGCATTTAGTGTGATGAGTTATGCTAGAGCGGATTCAATAAGATCTCATGTTCCACTAATTGCCCCAATCATGTATAGTAAGGTGTTAGGTGATGAGGAGCTAATCAGGGGCTACTGGAGGCATGCCTTGAGACTACGATGCGGTAGACTAGATTGGGATAAGGTCAACAATAGACTTACCATGTGGGTAGGATAGTCAGGTTGATAGGGGTACAGGTAGAGTGACTCACTATAATGTGACCCAGTATTTGAATTCGAACAAAACAATTGTGTCTTTTGAAGAATGTGTTTGATTGCATGTTATTTAATATATACGATGTGATCAATATGTATGTGAATTATATGATTATGTATATTACACAATAATATTAATTGTGAGTTGTTATTTTTTGATCATTGGCTTACATTAAAAAAATCATTAAATAAAAATTAATTTTTTTAAAAATAATTAGTTGATATATTGACTAAATTAGCACTACAAGAAAATCATTAAATAGTAACTAAATTTAGAGACAACAAATAATTAGTCATTATATTGACTAAATTATATATTAATTTCGAGACTAAAAAATTATTGATATTTAATGTGGTTTCTATTATTAATAAAATATTATAATAGAATTTCTAAATTGATATATAAATTAGTCATCAAAGTTTTAACTACTAATATTTTAGATTCTAAATTAGTCTCTATTAGTCTTTTAGAGACTAATTTAGAACGTAGCTGAAACTTTAATAGTTAATAGTTAAATACCAAACAAATTTATCAATTTTGTTCCTGTATTAGCTCAAAAAGAAACAACAACAAATTTATTGATTAAAAAAAACTAAAGTTTCATATTATGTTAAATAGTATAAGTTAGCTTCCTTTTATTTTTGTTTTACTCAGAAAAAAAGTTATTGTAATGCACATAGTTGCGTCTCTAATTGCAATTAACAAAATCATTTTAAACGAGAATTTGAATAACTTGTGAAATTCTAAACCCAATACGCACTATTTCGAAAGAAGTCAAAATATGAGTCTAAAAAAGGAAAACTTTATTTAAAAAATGATAAAGAAAAATAAAATAATCCACAACTACCAAAAACATTGGGCTAGTCAATGTTGTCAAACTAACAAAATCAAAAATTTGGAAGAAAAAGGCTACTTACGTATTCAAATGTAATATAAACAAGTTTTCTTGTGAAATAATTAAAAAAAAAAGGACCTTTTTGAATTGCGTCTCACGTTCATGTCTCTTTGGCACACCACATTTAGAATTGCATTAATTGGTTTTGCGTGTTAAACTAATCTGAAGATAATCTTAATACAACACAAAATTCTTTATGATTTTTTTTTATTTTGGGTTTCATCAGATTGGAGCATCATGCAGCAACAATTACTCCAATGGCAAAGCAAGTGCATACACAAACAAATATAAAATTATTAAAATCAAATTAGCCCCTAGTTTTTGTGATGGGTTCTTCTAATTAACAATAGTATTGCATGTGAGTGGTGGTTTATTAATTATTATTTTTCACTTGTAGAATCCAAATCTTTTTAATTCCAAAGATTCTAAGTAACATGCTTTCTTCCACTTAAGAAAACAAATTTTGTTTATAAAATAATTCCTTCAAAATAAAAATACCAATTTTCAGGTAAAATTCGACAAATTTTTAATCTTCAATAAATGTTCTTTATTTGTTATAACTACATTACTTTTTGTGGTCTTCATATTGTCAGAACATTTTTCTAAAAATAGATACTTATCTTTTCGAGAAATCTCAGGAAATAGTTACTTTACATTTTCTTAGTCTTACTTAAATATGTTTCAAATATATATTTCTTATAATATAT
The DNA here is from genome assembly GCA_013389735.1 of Phaseolus lunatus. NCBI lineage: Eukaryota > Viridiplantae > Streptophyta > Magnoliopsida > Fabales > Fabaceae > Phaseolus > Phaseolus lunatus. The sequence continues at coordinate 13,599,056 of CM023865.1, read as the reverse complement.
TTAACTTTGCCTGAAAATTTTTATTTTTATTCTAAAGGAAAAGTTTTTTTCTTAAGTAAAAATAATTGAGTGACATAAAAAAATATAACGATAAATTTCTTAAGAAATTGATTTCTTCAATGTGAAAGAATTTGTTGAGAAAACATATAAAAGTGCAAGTCTTTTAAGATTTTATAAATTAGTTCTCTCATTATTTATCAATATAAAATATTTCCAGTATTACCCTTCGAAAAACTTAATACTAAGAAAACTTTATAAAATTTAGAAAATAAAACAAAAAATACTTATTTAATTCGGAGGTTACAGAATTAAAAATGGTGAAACCTCATTCTATTTATTTTTCTAACTCTTTTGATATTTTTTTATTAAATGAATGGAACTACATAACTTTTATTTATTTTTATTTCTGGTATATTTATATTCTACCAAGCAATTAAACATTAAATTATAATTCTTATCTGTTTTTTTTTTCTCATTTAGTTTCTTCTTTATTTTCTTAAAACCAACCATTCGCATCCTGTAGTCAATTCAATTATAAATAAGCAATGATAGCATGGCAACGAAAATACAGTTTTGCTAAATTATTATTTTTTTTTTCTGAAAGCAAAATGTGAATACTATTAATAAAATTGCATGACCACAAGATGTGGAAATGACAGATATAATACACGTGAAAAAATGTAGAATTGGCCCCATCCCTGTAGAGGGTGTCAGTGGGCACTGCATGATTGGCTTTTCTGTACCATGTCGTGCAATTATTATTTTATTTTATTTAACAAAATGTCTTATTTTCAAAATTATTGAAATGCGTTCTTTAGATGGAATTAAACAATTTTATTCTACTAGATTATACTTTTTATATTTGATTATATTTTTTTAACTGTTCGTATAAGTTTTTTTTATTAATTTTTAAATTATAAATGGTGTTCTACTACTTCTTTAGTAAATATTGCAGGATTATCTGATGGTGTTAATATTTCAAATACAGTCTTTCAGTTTTGAACATGTTGTGATTGGAATATTCATTTATCTTTACCGTAGATGTCTCATTTTTTTAATCATATCATGGTTAGGGAGAAGCAAGATATTCCTAATTGGACTCTAGATGAATCTGGTTATTTTACTCTTAAATTGGCTAGGACTTTTTTCTTGGAACCAAGAGTTCCCTATGGTTGGGGTAATTTCATTAGGTCTTCATCTATTCCGCCTTCCAAAACTCTAGTACTCTAGAAGGTTTTTCATTGGCAGCTTCCTACAGATCTACATATTCAGAATAAAGGTTTGCATATATGTTCTATGTGTACGCTTTGTAAAAAGAATGAGGAATCTATTCAACATTTATTTTTTGAATGTTCTAATGTGGTGCATATTTGGAGTTGGGTTCAACAGGTTTTTTTTATTTATCATTTTTCTAATAAGGATGATCTTCTTTCTTTTATTAAGAGTGATGGTAGTCATTTGGTTAAATTGATTAAGCTTGTTGTGATAACTTTTTCTATTTGGATGATATGGCGTATGACGAATTTTGCTAGATTTTAGGAAAAGACTGAGGTTTCTACAGCTATTTCGGTGATTAAAGATTTAACTTGTCTAGTGGGAAATTTGTATAAAACTTCAATGAAGAATGATATGTTGGATTTCAACGTGATTAAATTTTTTGATATTAATATTCGTAGTAGTAAAGTTCTTTGTCCTCTTCCTGTTAGATGGAAGTTTCCTTCACTAGGTTGGGTTAAAACTAATACTGATAAGGCTGCTAGGGGTATCCTGGTCATGCTACTTATGAAGGTATTTTTCGTGGAGTGCTGGAGAATTTATTGGTGCTTTCTCTACGTTTCTTGAAATTCAGACTGTTATTGTTGCTAAGTTTTACGGAGTTATACATGCTATAGAGGAAGTTCAAAAGATGAGACTTACTAATGTCTAGCTTGAATGTGATTTTGCCTTGGTTTGTGCTGCGTTCACTACTAAGACTAATGTTTCGTGGATGATTCGTAATTGATGAAATACTTGTCTTAATTATTGTGGGAAAATCAGGTTTAGGGTTACTCATATTTTTCGTGAAAGGAATACGTGTGCTGATAAGTTGGCTAATTTATGATTTATTTATAGAAAATCATTTCATTGGTATAATAAGCTTCCATCTAGTCTATTCTTAGAATTCTTTATGGATATGTATAGTCTACCTATGTATCGTTTTTGTTAAGATATGAGTTTTGGTCTAGTCCCTCTATATTTTTGTATTTTCTTTCTTTTGTCATTTTTTTAATAATATTTTTTTCATGTGATGGCAAATGATTGTTGTTACTTAAGGTGTCATTCTAGCTGAAATGAAGTTGCATAGTAATGTCTAACATGAAAATATTTATAAAAAAATTATTGAAATGGGTAATTAGTATTTAAAAAAAGATATATTAAAAAAGTAGTTCTAATGTTCTAATGTTTTTATATTTTTCTTTTTAAATATATTCTTTTAATTTATTAAATTGCAGCTAGTTTTTTTAATTGCTTATTTTTGGGTAAACATGATTTTGATAAACTTAAAATGCAAAATACTACAAAGTAATCGACAATATATTAAATAAATTAAGATAAAACTATTTATGGAACCTCGTTTCACACATTGATATTTTACAGCTCATCTGGTCAACTACTACTAGCATCTATAATAAAAATTGATGAACACATTTTTAAATAACCCAACAAATATTTTAAATTCCAGACGTGACCATCACAGTAATTATTTATACAAATAATAAATTATCTAAACCACCCTTTTCGTGTATAATTACTAAACGTGAGGCCTTTTTTTTATTATTATTATTATGTTTTGCTTTACTTTCTTTAGTTTGTTTAAAATCTTGGACCTTTATGAAATGGCTAGGCCAAAAATGTTTTTTAAACAAAGAAATAAAAAACTATTTTTTATATTTTTAGAAATACGAAAAATCTAGTAACGTACCTTCTTCAACAAGCTTAAAAATGAAAATTTATCAAGAAAAAAAAGGATAGTGGAGAGATACATAGAGGAGAGAACATGAAATGCCAAATAGGCTGCTTACAAGAAGAGCACTCCTATAAGCCACTAGAATAGAGGTTGCCCAATGCATATATGCTAGTCAAATCATAACATACACCTCATAGCTTCCTAGAAGGATCCTCAAGTTAAAAAAGATTAATGTACTAGGATCTTGAGAAACCCAATGGAAAATACTTAAAGTGTTTTTCGAGGTACCTGGAAGAGTGAGCAAAATATTTGTATATGTCGAAAGACGCTACCCTCAATTGAGAGCCAGATGATTTGAACTATGACTGAAAGTTAATCATTGTATCCGTTTTCAGACGCAACCCTCCCTGGTCATCAAACCCAATGATCATAAAATCATTAAAACACTAAACTTTCAGGTCTTAATCAAGAGTGGTTTTGACGAATAATACTTAGGATCAACTAGGAGTGACTTGAGTAAAGAATACTCCATGACAGAGTCAATTCGGAGTGATTGCAATTTGAAAGAATATTCAGTTAGCCTAGAGTGGCTAGGTGTAAAGAATACTCAAGTTAAGTCAGGAGTAACTGGTGTTAAGAATACTCAATGTTAAGCCAAGAATGGTTGGTATCATGAATACCCAAGTGGTTAGTTAGAAGTGACTAAGAGGCCTAACACTAGTATGCTTAATTGAACTTGACTAGTTTGGTCAAGAATTAGGTCAAGAATTAGATATAGTTTGTTGTAACAAATGAATCAATATAAATATTTGTGTATAATGTTTCTCTTTTCTATCTCTTATTATATTGCATGTTATAATCGTCTAAACTAACCCAAAAAGGAAAGTTGATTAGTGAGAATCTATTAAAATGTTTTATTAAACTTTCCTTTTGTTAAGAAATTGATGTAAATATATTATTTTTGAATGAGTAGAAGCTAGACTATGTTTTAATTACTGGTTAAAATAAACACGAATATTTATTGGTCAATTGATTTAGCTCAAATGTAAAATCTACATCTAACTTAGTCCTACTAAGTTAGAGGAGTTAAACATAAAATGAGCTTTTAACTATGTTCACTTAATAACTTTTGGTACAAGTTTTTCTTCAAGAAAAATGTTTTAAGCCTTATCAAATGAAAAATGTTGAAATATGTGTAGAAAGTTTAGTCTGAAGCCCTACTTTTGTTGTGTATTCCTTTAGGTCAAATATACACTTGGTACTGTAGGTCAGAAGAAATAATCATAGTATGATGTGTAGTCCGAATTTATAAGAAAGTAGTATAGGCAATTAATTCATTTGAATTATTCAAGTGGGTTTGATATAATACAACAAATGGAAGAATCTTTGATCTGGTTATGTTAAGAACAAAGTCATCCACTTAAGTATCATAAATTAAAAGACTTTTGCAAAAAGTATTTAAATTTATTTAAATGATAATTCAACCCTCACTTTTTGTGATTTTCTTGTTATCATAGTTGGTATCAGAGTCAACCTCTAAAGGGTGGAGTGCTCGACAACGTTTAAAAGGAAAGATCCAACACGCAAGAGAAGCACAAAATAAGACGATAGCTTCGTCTTAGTATAACTCTTCTGAGTCTGTGCAGAGAATTAAATTTTAATTAGTTTCTCTCACATACATTTAAGAGCTTTGATGAGGAAACAACTTATCTATCTACACACAATCTCCCAAGCGTCTCGAATCAAAATACCCAACAACGCATTAAATTTTGCATGTTGACATGGACACATCCACTTTGTCGTCCATATCTTTAAAGAAAAATCCTCACTGACATTTTAGCTGCTCTCTTTCTCTCTTCTCATTTAAATATACATTTCTCAAAGTTTCCTTCTCCACACTCTGTTTTCAAAAGAAAGATTCAAATTCTTGAAGATCAGACTCCTCTTTCTTTCTATCAAGATCAATGACTCCCAAGAAGGTTTCAAAGTATACTCCATTTGTTTCCACCCTAACTGAAGCAAAGTGGTTGTTCCTATAAATATAATTTATACCTAGAAAGTTCATCAAATTCAAAAGTCTTGAACGCGTTGGGTATCCTTTGAAGAAGGTTTTTGGACCAATTGGGTAGGTTCAGTTCTTGTCACTAAGAGGTTCCTGGATTCATGAAGCATATGCTTGGTTCGGCTCCAGAGAAAAACATGTTGAAAATGGTTTCACCAAAGAAGAAGCTGAAAAAATTATCAAAGTCTCTATCAACAACATCGCAAGCACTTGCCGACTAGAAGAAGAATGAGTCGCTATCTCAAATTCATGGGACAATGGCATATTAGAAGTAGACATTGATACCATTCTATGTGGTGGTTCATGACCCATCAACATATCAAATGTTGTTACTTGAAGATTTTCAAAAAGCTCAAATTTTTTGCCATTGGGCAAATTGATTCACATCAATACTGTTTAATATTGTATTGCCTCACACAAGGTCTAGGGATCATGTGACTAAGAAGGATAGATTTTTCCTATTCCATGTTCTGCAAGGCAGAAATATGTATCTTCCAACTGTTATTTTTTAGCATTGAAAGGTTGTCCTTAAGGATAGTTTCACATAGAAAAGACGCAAAAACCCCCATTCCTTATTGATTTCTCTTCACGAGAATCGTGTGTCTTTTCAAATACTACCAAACGATAATGGTGGTGAATGGAATATGTTAACCCTGTCCAAAATGCACATATTTGATGCAATTAAACAAGCCCTAAGCAAACTTCCTAAATTTGAATCTATCTCATCAACATCTATGCAAACTAGAGCTCAAGCTATCTCCCACCATCTATCAAACCACCTCCAAGAGTAAATTCACACTCCTTTGGCTAAGACTATCCCAAGTTCCCTTCTAAGGAAAATCCAAGTCAAAACTTTGCACTGAAATGCAGACTGATCACTAGAAAGAAAATGTCATCTCCATTTCTGAAATCAAAGCATGCAAAAAGACAAAATTGTCTCCAATCGAGCCCACATCAAACAAAGAGAATTTGATGGTTATCAAGTCATTGAATGAATCTAAGAAAGAAGTTTCTAGGGCACAACATGATGCAAACACTGCTAAAATACAATTGGAGGAAACTATGAGACTGAGCCTTACTAATGATGATCCCTAATAGCTTATAATGGATGTTGAAACTCTAACTTCAGAATTATGTTTGACGGAAGCATCTCAACCAACTGATGAACTGATGGATGGTGAGATCAATACTTTTGAACTTCTTGACCAACTAAGAAATAGGATTGCAAATAAAGGTCATTAGCTACCTCATGGTGGAATCTCATTCCTTATGAACCCACCAAGGTTATGCGATGGAAATTGAAATCACAAATTATCTGGTGTTGTCCCTGTCAAGAAATTTTTTCAAACCATTCCCCTGATTTAGCTAAACCCATGATATGAGTTGAGTTATGATTCACACGATTCATGTTTTAGAGTTTCACTTGACTAATTTTAATTGATTTCAAGTATAGGTGAAGCTCAATAAATATTTCCACTGGACACAAATTTAACTCAAGGAAGTTATATAAGTGTAAAAGCACTATTTAAAGAGTGTAAAAATAAATTAAGAATGAATACATGAAAGACAAATAATGGCGGAATTCAATGTAAGAATAAGAAGACAAAACAATAAGAGAAAAATTGGAAGAAGAAGAAGTAGAATAGAATAATTAGGAGAGGAAGAGGAGATTCGATGGAAGTGAATGAAGATGGAAAAACCACACCACTTGGAGGGAGATTCCAAGATAAGTGTTGAAGAGTTGTCATTTGAAGCTCACACTCAAAATAAGAATCAGATAAAACTAGGAACTCGATCTCATATAAATAACCAAAGTTTATTTACTAAAATTCAAGTGTGAAATATAAGAGGGGGAGACACTCTATTTATAGGAGGAAGTGTTGTGTGATTAAAGGAAAGGGGAAAATTGAAATTTAAACTAATGCTAGTTAACTCCCTAATTATGCACCTATGATCATGGATCAAGAAGAAATCACACTTTACATATTTAACATATGTACTCAATATGGGGAATGTGAGGCCTAGGCGTGCTTCTACATTAGGGTTTTTAGAAGAAGTGCTACATTATCCTAATTGGGGCAAGTAGGAGTCCAATATAGAATTGAACCTTACTCTACAAAAAGACTAAAAAGATAGAATAATTGAAGCCCTCACCCCAACTTTTATGCTTTGCTCCTAGTGATCCTCTAAGTAATGATAAGACTTGAGTGGCTGATTGCTTGAGATTTCTGACCTAATCCTAGATCCTATGTCATGCTTCTGATTGTCCTCCTAGGAAGTTGGGTTAGCTGAGATGGTGTTTTACTATTCATGATTTCATCAACCTACCAAGTTTCACCTTCCTCATCACCTCTTCCCAAAATATCACTTCATCATCAACATGTTGGATACTTAACTTATTTAACTTTCTTTTCATATTATCTATTATATTTTAATACATTTTACTTAACATTCTTAATTTCTTTTTTTATTTATTTATTTCATTTCAATGGAGACCATTCATTATTTTATTATTTTCTGTGTCTTGAGTTGTTTTTTTAATTTTTTTTTTATAGAATTTAAATTAAAAAAATTTAATATATGATGGTATGTGAAAATTATAAGAAAGAAATTGAGTGTAACAATAATTTAAATTGATAAATGAAAAATAAATTCTAATAATATAAAATAAAAAAATTAATTAACCGTCATTAGATCAACTCATATAAATAAATTAACTTTTTCAAATAAAAAATATATACAACTATAAACAAATAAAAATATTAAAAATTTTAATATTATTATTATTTAAAAGAATATAAAATTATAATTACATAATAATATATTTTTTAAAATTTAATTTTTACAATTTTATGTCATTTTACATTTATCAACTATTTTATAAGTTAGTTTAATAAATACTTCTAATCTAATAAAGTTGCTTATTAGCTCAAAGTTAAGAGCTTATCAAAGTAATCATTAACTTACCAACTAAATTTGGTAACCAGACTCGAACAGATTTTTTGGGCATTGTAATTACAGAAAAATAAATTATACCTAGGCCGCATGTCTGCATATACATCTTCAGGCCCATAATAATTTACGAATCAAATAAATTGAGTTTTAATTAATTGTTCAATGACCATTTTAATTTTTTATCTTTAAAATTATACAATCACGTATTTCTTATTTTACATAATGTGTGTGTGTGTGTGTATATATATATATATATATATATATATATATATATATATATATATATATATATATATATATATATATATATATATATATAATGGTAAATATTGAATTAAATTTATCTTATTTTTAATTCATTTTCTGTTTTGAATATTTGCACAGAATTTTTTAAAAAAACTTCCAAACACCTTTTACTTTATTTTTAAAAATTTGACATTTGAGTAGAGTTATATGCTTAAAATGTGAAGATTGAAGGAGTGTAGAGAGATTGAAGGTGTGCTCAAATTGATTACTCCCTGTAAGAGTGTCAAAATATTTACATATAGCTCAAGATTCTAAGAGCAGAATGTTTATGAATGTAAATTGATAATAATCAAGCCTCCTACGACATTATGCTCATAATCATCGTAAGTAATACTAAGTTTGATTGCATCTGTTTCATCCTATCTATATATTTAAATGTTATTGTGAACTTCTAACTGGCACTGGCTGACAGGAAGCTCATGCAGATTGGAGGACGAACTTTTAACAAAGCTAGAATGGATGAAGGGAGAATCCACAATCCATCTCCACAAATCAAACCAGAAGCAACAGCAGGAACCATCAAACCTGCCTCACTTTTGTTTAGTTTGTGCCACATAAACACAACCAAACTACCCATGCACATGTCAATGGCAAAGTAACCACCAACTAGGAAAGGAACAGCCATGGCCATTGGAAGTGGAATCCATTTCCCAACCTTTTTGGGGCAAAGATCTCTGACCAAGTTGGCTACTACGGCAAATGCAAAAAATCCATAGCAGAGTTGCAAGCAGTGCTGAGGAAGGGCAGAAAAGCCTTCCACACCAAGAATTGCCATGTTTCTATAAATGATGGCATATGGAGCCTTGTAATCCCCATCTGGGTTCCCCACATCAAAAGCCTTGTAGAAAAGGAAGAATGTGAGAGGAGCAACAACACAGCCTATTGCTGTCCCAATTGCTTGGCTTAGAAGCATTGAACGGGGGGAAGTGAAAGTGAGATGGCCAGTCTTGAAATCATGCATCAAATCAGATGAAATGGAGACAATAGATTTTATCAGGCCACACCCCACAAGTCCAGCAACTACACCATCACTTTTTCCTGCCAAGGCTGCAAGCACAAAGAGAGCCACTTTCCCATAGTTATAGGCCATGTTCATGTCAGTTAAGCCTGCACCATAAGCATTGCAGAAGCCGAGAGAGGGTGCGAAAAGATAGGCAAACACCACGTAATACCACTTCAACTGGGGGAACATCAAAGGAATTACAATGATAGAAATGATGGAGAACAATATGTAACCAGCACACGCCAACCATATGGGAATGCTCTCTCTTGCAAACATTTCATTCCTTCTAAGATCATCAATAGGGAGCGGTTTCTGATTATCTGAAACTGCAGTGCCAAAATCATTAGATTTTTACAGACAAATAGAAGACTCACCAATATCATAAATCACTCCATATAGAAAATTTCTATATGGATAAATATCAAATGCAGCTTTACACCAAATATAAAAGCCTATATCACCACATGCATAGACACAACAGAAAAAAGTGTAAACAATCGTTCATATGCATTCCATTATGTTACTCTTTTTCTTTTGATGGTGGTGTGCTGAGACGATAAAAGCAATTGCTATTACAAGGTAAAAACCTGTGATTGGTAGGACTTGAGAATATATTAAGGATTGACAGACATCCTTGGAAACTACTTACATGTATTAAGGTTCTTCCTTTTCACGGAGGCGTGGATATTCGTGGCAGTGAAATAAAGGACTTTGACAAAATTGTAAAGCCCATCACCGAGAATCAATGCGATGGAAATAAAAACCTGCAGCAACAAAATGAAAAAATAAATAAAAGTCAAGGCTTTAAAAATTGAAAGAGCTAAAATAAATAGCCAGATTTAGACCTTATAGCCATTAAGACTCTTCATGCTACTTTCTGGTATACTTGCGGGAAACCATTCTCCTTTTAGTCCCCGGATTAAGGGCCACATAATGCCCCATGAAATCACAGCACCCAGAAGCAAGGATAAATTTACAAGATGGGAACAGATCATTCCTGCTCCGACATAAGTCATGCTGAAATCAAAATAGAATCTGCCAAGTTGAAGCACTTTAATCAGAAACGACGACCAATTATTTCAGGGTTCAGAGACTATTCCTAGTTGAATAAAGACAAAGGAGCATACGAATTTTTCCATGCTTTCAATCCAAAAGTGGGAAACTGAACAAATCCACAGCTATCTCCACCCGTATAAAACCATTGAAAGAAAGCCCAGAGGAAACTGGTTGAAAAGAATTTCAAGAAACCATGAACCTGCTTCCTGCAAAAGTTGAAATGGTTTGAGCTCCAATAAACATTCACCTTGTTTAACTTGAAAATACCAAACTTTAGAAGTTGGGCAAAACAAAACATGTTCATACTTTGCCATCACATCTCCTTTAGGAGTATGGAACCCGTTGATAAGAACAGCAGTAGCAGTTCCACTTGGATAAGTTAATTTGTAGTCAATTATCATAATCTGTAAAATAGCACAAACTTCATAAGCACCTCCACTCAAGTCAAGCAGAACCAAAATCCTTAAAAATGAGACCATCACTTCTAAATGACAGAACAAGACAAATTAACTAACAGAAGAACAACATTCGGACAAATACTTGCATTAAATGACCATGTGCAACATCATATAACTAATGACTAAAATGAAATACCTTTCTAATGGGAACCAACGCCAACAACCCAACAAAGCTGGTGACAAAGAGAAAGGCTGTCATCCATCCAATTCCAGGTTCCTTAATACTCGCAGGATTATTGCCCTCTGTATCAAACCCTGCTTGCTCATATGTCCTTCTATTCAAACCCAAGAGGTAAGACCCAAAACCACCTACAGTTACACAAGTTCAGTTCAATACACACGCTATCATTTACACAAACACAAGTTAAAAGTTGAATTGGAAAAAGACCCACCCACCTCCTACCGCGATGCTATAGCAAGCGACCGCACAAGTCTGGATTACGGTATTCTCCTGTCTAGTGAATGGTGTTGAAACAATTTTGGCCTTCGCAAGAATCTTAGTCCAAGCTCTGATGAACACAAAACCAAGGAGAGCAACCGAGACATTGAGATTGGGGACTAAGCCAGTTGTGAGGTTCAGCTTCATCACAATCACACTATAAATTGCTCCAATCAGAATGCTAGCCACCAATCCCCGAATTGTAATCTGTCTTGGCCATGGTGCTATTCTACTCACGTCATCAGGCACAACCGGAGCCTCTTCAATGTCCTCTCTTCCGAGATTCTCAATCTCTTTGAGTTCTTCGTTGCTTATTGCATTAGTACCCATTGGATTCATCAAATCCGCAACCCTGAGTGAATGATCAGTCACCACAGAAAGGAAAACAGGACAAGAAGCACTCAATCAAACAGAGAGAGATAGAGATAGAGATAGAGAGAGGAGATAAAAGCAATATTTAATTATTGCTTAACAGACCCAGTTGCGGACAACATGTAAAGAAACAAGTTTTATTACAGGATCGTAATCCCGACTAAACAAATAGAGTAAAATCAGAAAAATAATATTAAAACAGTTACAACAACAGAAATATAGAAAGAAAGATGGAGATTTTGTATAAGAAAGAAACAGAAGAAAATGAATCAGAATCGGATTCCGAGGTTCAAAGATTTGACGCCACGTAAGGAAAAAAGCAGTGATGAGTGAAAGATGAAACAGAGTCAAATATGTTACCTCACTACAGAGTTGCGTATCAAATTTCGATGATGGAGAAATGAATCTCTCGGTGGTGACAGGGACCAGTGCTTGAATTGAATTGTGGAGCGGCGAGAATAACTAAGCGCGTGGAAAAGAAGCCAGAAAAACGACGACGCAGAAGAGAGGTAGAAAAGAATGGGGGGAGGCAAATAATGGAGGGAGAAACGCGGAATTTATAATTATCATTGGAACCAAAGGTAACCTTACAAGGCACTTTGGGTCTGTGTCGCTGCATGCAGTACAACGCAGTGGGTGTTGTACTGCAAATGATGTTTTTGTTAAAGAATAATGAATAATGATTTTGTACTAAACTTGTGAAAAGTCTTAAAACAGGTTTTTCTCCTTTCCAAATAAGCTTGCTAGCTCCACACACAAAAATAAGAATAGATGTCGTTGACTCAGATGCAGAGTGGGAGCTGTTGAAAGTGGGTGATCTTGGTTTCTACTGTTTCTGCCACCAAAGGATTCAGAAGTGTTGTGTGTTGTTGGGATTTGTGTGAACGAAGGCGTGTGGCGCAAACATGTGCGCAGAGATCCATGTGTTTACGTTTAACAAAACCTTTCTTTTTCGACCAAGATTATTCAGAAAATATTAAATTTTTATTTCATTGTCTCGTCTATGCATATTGTTATTTATGTCACCTTTTCTTTAATAATATTAATTTACATCTATAAAAAAGTATTTGATATTTTAACAACACCTTCAAATTTATTTTAAACCGTTGTGACTCTTATGCCATGATTGCTTCCGGCATGTAAGGCGAAGAAAGCACAAAAATTACAGATTTAAAAAAATAAAAAACAAATATATATAATATATATTTTATAACTATTATATAAAATAAATATTATATTTTTATATTATTAATTTATTTATATTTATATTATAATAAAATAAATATAATTAACTATATAATATAATATAAATAATAATTATTTTTTTATAACTATCATATCATTAATAAATTTTTCAAACAAATCTACTTTATATACCTTAATCCAAATAATTTTATTTTTTACAGTTTTCTTTTAAATTATTTTAAATTTATTTTTTCAAATTCTCCCCCAATCGACACACAACCTTAATCTAATAGAAAGTAAATTTTTTTCTTGAAATTAATATATAACACTAATTTAATTTCTTAAAAATGGTAAACTAAAATTTACAAATAAACACATTATAAATTTCTTGAACCAACTATAAAGTATTCATTAATTGTTATAAATGATTATTTTTATAAGGTTTGATTTTTTCTTATCTTCTCGCTTTCTTGAATCAAAGGATATTGCAGATATATTATAACTTTCAAATTAGTCTAAATATGAATTAAAATTAAGTTTGTGATTAGCGTTTCATTATATTTTTTTAAGCGTTCTTTTATTTATAGTGATTGTATTAAACTTTAACTATATATGAATAATTAAGTTGGATCTAATAGAATTTAGTTAAAATTTAATCATGTGAGTGTTAATATAATGATTATTTTTAAAACTTAAGGATTGTCTTATTAAAATAAAAGAAAGATGTTTTGCTAAAATAAAATATATATATTATTAATTAATGGATCAAAGAGGAAAATTTTAACAATTTTACATATTTATTTTCGCATATTTGGAAGATAAGATAAGATATATTTTTATTATTTAAAAATGAGAAAAGCAAACAATTTTCAAATCTTTTATTCAAATAAGGATGGTATTAAATGTTATTATACATTTTTAATTTAATAATTAAAGCTAAATAATTGAGTAGATAGTTACACTTACCATTTTTATAATTTGTCTTGTTCACCATCATTTTCTTATCTCTCCTTGAATAGAAAAGAATCACGCAAGTGTGTGTAACTATGCTTTATATGTTTTCTCTTCTTCCTTGATACATAAATGGAAGTTTATCAGAAAATAAATATACATATTCTTATATTTAAATAAATAAGTATAAATATTTTTTGCTTTTAAAAAACGTCTGTGACGTTTAACTGAACCTTTTTCAACACGCTACTCCTGTAGATACACATGAGGAAATTGGAAAGGTACTTTTTTTTTAATTTTATTTTAAATTACACTCACTTTCTCCTAAACAATATCAGCCCCAGTACTAAAATATATAACTTACATTAAAGTGATTGTTTTATAATAAATTTTAATATAAAACTTATTTTTAAGATATATATTTTACACAAAACACACACACAATTTTAATATAAAACTTATTTTAACATTTTAAAGATAAATAAAATAGAGAATAATAATATTATAATAATATAATAATAATAATAATAATAATAATAATAATTATTGTAGATATACCCATGGAGGTAACACTCCAAAAAATACAAACTATTATGTTATGAATGAAACAAAGGGTCTATTCAAGGTATAGTTTTTTAAAATGTTACTTAAACATACTCTAAACTTATATAATCACAAGATATTTTTAAGAAGTAGCCTATGTCTATAAGCTTCCAGATGCTCCTACACCTACATGTATATATGCTTATATATGTAGTACAATCATCACAATTCACAGAACAAACAAACATATGCTAGGATAATTTATTGGAATAAAATTCTAACATACAAAAGTATAAGTAAAAATATCATTTAAATTTGAAACTCATATACAAAACATAGACACAAAAAATCCATGTATCAACCACAAGAATCCAATTTCATTCCAATGGTAGTATACAACAATCATATAAACCACATATGGATCTATACATCAAAGATATTTAACAAACAAAATATCAACTGAAGCTTTTCGGAAGACCCGTATTATATCCCTATCAGAGACTAACATCTAATCCAATACCCAAGACTTAGATTTACAAGCAAATTTAAGAGAAAGGATCAGAGTAAGTTCAAATATCTAATACCGTATGTCTACAATGGGTCATGGTGTGTATGAACTCCTTCATCAGCTTCTCACCACCTATGGTGTGTATGAACTTCCTCATCAGCTTCTCACCACCTGATGTTTTAGTTTATCCGATTTATACCATAATGAATCTAGAGGATCTCTAGTACGACATAAGTTTTTCACACTTAATACATAATCAAATAACAACTCATACATTATCCCAAATGTATGACCTTAATTTCATACAATTCCATCATTCTCATGCAATACATACGATTTAAAAATTTCACAAATCAATTGTACATAGAACTAGTATTTTATTTACATTTTGATAAGTGTTAAATTTACTTATTTTAAACTCTAAGTTGCATGAATTGAATAAAATAGTAGTCTTTAGAAAGTTGTAATCACTTAAAATTGTCAAAAAGATAAATTTCTATAAGGTTCAATTCAATTTCATGGCCTATAGAAAAGAAATGAAAAGGTAGCGAAGCAAAATTAACAAATGTTGTGAAAACGGCTTGAACTCATAAAGTTGGGGTTTGAACTTAGGGAAATGAGCTAAGCACAAGGTATTAGTGCTTAGTGCAGGGCACTTGGACTTGGGACAAAGAACACCCTAAACAATATAGCTCAAATCCGCTTAGCATAGCGAAATTGTGCTTAGTGGATTTGAGGCTGAGAGCACCCCAAACAATGCATGCCCAAATCTAATTATCAGTTTGCCTTAGATTTGACTACAATAAATTTATACCCCTGTTCAATATGGTATTTCTTATTGGCCATTACAGTTTCCTCCTTTGAAAGAAAACATATGAGTTCATGAAGATCGCATTCAATCATATTCATAAAGGAGCTAGATAGATTTGGTTGTTCGAGTGCATATGGTGGAATAAGGCTCTTGTTCTTCAGAACTTGAGTCGTGATCTTTGTCGTCTTCACTAAAATTATAAATCATAACTTAGATAATAAGTTCTTCTTCACGTGTAGGAGAACTTTCTTCCAAATGAATTTT
Organism: Phaseolus lunatus; assembly: GCA_013389735.1. NCBI lineage: Eukaryota > Viridiplantae > Streptophyta > Magnoliopsida > Fabales > Fabaceae > Phaseolus > Phaseolus lunatus. The sequence goes on along the minus strand of CM023865.1, from coordinate 13,583,196 downwards.
TTTTTTATCTATAATTAATAAAATAACAAAATAACCACAAATTTCATTTATTATTATTTACATTTTTCAGAATGAAACTGCAATTAAAAAAATTAAAAGCAACATTTTTTATATTATAAATTAAAAATCCAATACCAATATAAATACATATGTACAACATGTTTAACCCATGTAGATGCACCCCCCATTTTCCCAATCTCTCTTTTTCCATAACCTCTCCTCTCCCTTCTTTCTATATTTTCTCATTCAAAATCTTATCTATTTCAGAATCTGATTGTACCTCATAGTAGCTGAGGATTCAAAGATCAACATTGTACGATTAGATTTTCAAACAAAGTAAGTTTCTATTTACTCTGAATATCTCTTGTTTTTTGTTTTTCACTATGTTTTTGTCATCAATCATGGTGGGACCAATTGAGAAAAGTGATTACCTTAACTTGTTCTACCACATACTTAAATTTTGTTATATTTGGATAACTTACTCTAGATCTTTAGACTTTGGAGTAACCGTACTATTTGATTTTGGTTTGATGGGTCAGTGAGTTTTGAACTGAAAATGGTGGTATGATATCATTTTTTAGTTAGATTGTTGCATTAGATGCTTGTATTAACTGAATTAACTTTAAATGCATCTTTGAGAATGAATTTGAGCTATTAGAAATGTTAGATTTCTGGTTTAAATTAGGTATTAAATTGCATGCTCTGTCAAATTCGCTCAGCGCAAGTCTAAGTGGATTGAGTTGTAGATTTCGAGTGCTCTCTACCCGAAATTTGCTCAAAACCTGAGCTTTAGGCTAGATCAAATGCCTAATTTGCTCAATGCATCTAAAATTTGCTTTGCACCCAAGTAGATTAAGATCGTTGATTTGAGGGTGCTCTTGACATCAAATCCGCTCAGTGCTTTTCCTTGCGCTTAAGTGGATTTACATGTAGAGTTTGGGGTGTTATTGGTCTCAAATTCGTTTGAGTTGCATTTTTTAGGGTGCTCTCAGCCCCAAATTCACTCTGTGAAACATTAAGCCAATATTCCCTTGGCTTAAGCCTCGACTTCTTTAGCTCGAGCCATTTTGATAATATTTGTCAATTTTCTTAGCTACCTTTTTTTTCCTTTCCTATGAGTTATAAAAAAAAAATTATTAATTTTAAAATTGTAATTGATTACAACTTTCTAATGCCAATATTTGATTCAATTCATGTAATTTGAATATTTAAAACAAGTAAATCCAATCCTTATTAAAATAAAAACTAACTATTAGTTTGTATGATAAATTAAATTGTGTAATTTCTAAATGATATTGATTGGTGTGAACAATGGAAGGTGTATGAAATTGAGATATGTCTGTAATTTATTTGAGATATCTTAAATAATGTATGAGTGATTGATATGCATTGTATGTGAATGATATGTGTTATATGTGAATGATGAATGCTTGTATGAACTTGATGTCATACATTTGGGATAATGTATGAGATGTTGTGTATTGATATATTAAGTAAGAAAAGCCTATGTCTACCAGAGATCATCTAGCTTCATTGATTGTCTAACTCATATATACTGATGTATCAGTTGGTGAGAAGCTGACAAAAGAGTCTATACACATCGTGACCGCTTGTAGTCACACAATTTTTTATGTTTGAAATTAACCTGAACCTTTCTATTATATTCGTATGTGAATCTAAGTCTTTGATATTAGATCAGATGTTGTAGGGACATACTTAATAAGTCTTCTGGAAGACGATGAATCTATGTTTAGTCAATATGATTGAAAGAAAATCAAAGTACTAGGGATTGAAAAGAAATTGAGGTATTGTGATTGCAAATGGATTCATGTGTAGTCAGTATGATTGAAATGAAATCAAAGTACTATGGAATTGAAATGAAATTCAATATTGTGATTGAAAACAGATACATGTGTCCTATATGAATAATGTATTTGGTATTGAAATTTTATATGACATCATTTAAAGAAATTTTATAAGGGATTAGTCTGATTGATTATTTTTGCATGAATTGAGTATGTTTTGTAATTTCATTTTCATCAGTTTATCCTTACTTTTCTTGTTGTATTTTGAACTGCGATGTATTGCGTATACATGAGCCTTAAGACTTTATTTTGGACTTGGTTCTATAAATATTTGTATTTATACGTTTTAAACATGTATTAGAAATATTTTAAAAAATTCTAAGTTTTATATAAAACTCTATTAAGTATGTTTTATAATAGTTAGATATATTTTTAGGGTGTTACAACATGAAACTAATGCATTTTTATTCCAAACTAAACTTATTTTTTATTTGTTAGTGAGAAAGTATTAGATTAAGTACTAAAAGCATATTAAATATCTGTTTTTACCAGTTTTTTAAATGTTTTTATCTTTTATTACATCATTATTTTTAACAAACCCATACTCAATCTTATTTTAATGGTAAATAAATTTAAAAAATCTTAAGAAACTTATGCTTATATATATAGTTATATTTCAAATACATTGTACTTGAAAATTATTTAATTCTACTTGAAAAATTACGTTTTTACTGCCGTTTCTTATTCAACAAACTCTTATTAAATTAAAGAAATTAGGTCATGATAAATTCATTTGAAACCATCATTAAGAAACCATTATTAGTTGCTCTTTTACATTAAATTGATTATTTTATAATGCGTTGTAATATAAATATATTTATAAGAGATTTGTTTCCAAATACAAATCACTTACTTCAAAATTATAAATAATTATCCATGTACACACTAAAATAAGAAAAAGTAATATGGAGTTAATTGCTCGCAAATAATATTATATAAATTATTAAAATCTAAACACATAGCATGCTTCAATTTAAATAATTGTGATAGTTTTAATACTTTTAATTTCAACCTTGCATAATATATTAGGTGTCATTCTTTGTATGAATAACCTAACATTACTGAATTCATTTATAAAGAAGTTGCGAATAGAATATGTCAGAATTTAACAGTATCGAAGCTTTTTAACAGTATCGAAGCTTTTTCTTGCACATTCTTCTATAAAAACAACTAATATTATACGAATAAGAGTTGGTATAAATTGTTATATAAACTCAAGTGATCACTAAAATTAGACTGCTTCGTATTTTTCTAGCTTTGGCTTTGTTGTTTGACGATGCTTAAGCAAAATATATGGGATATGTGTTTGTTTTAAATTCAGGTTTTATATTCTCAGATGTTATGTGTAAAATTAAGTTTCATTAACTTTCTTCAAATATTTTGTTTTGATAAGACAAATCAAATTTATTGAATTTTAATTTTTTCATTTGAATAAAATATTTCAACTATTATCAAATATAAAAAATTATTTAAATATCAAATAATTGTTGATAATTTAAAAGTATTAATATTGATTTTTTTTATGTTTGTTGAAATTGTTTTCAATTAATGTTGGCCAAAATTAGTTAAAATTTGATATTGATTGAGATTAATTTTACAAAAAATGTTGATTGTTTTTTCCCTATTTTTTTTATTGATATCTACTGAAAAGTTTTCCAATTGAAATAAGGAAAAACATTTTTTTATCAGTAAAAAAAATAATCTTAGTGAAATGTTGACTGAAAATTGTGTTCTCACAACATTTATAAAGGAATATGTAAATATATAATGGTGATGTCTAAATAGATTAATAATATTCTTCATGGAATGGGAAAACCTAAGGACTTTAGGGGTATTATGCAAACAAAAAAGTTATGATCTTCGTGTCTAGTATTACAAATCATCATTCTCAGGAAAAATAAGATGTCTAAAAAATTATTTTGCTTTGAAAGAATACTTTGAATAATTTTAGTGTACTTGGTTCAGTAAAGAAGGCAATAAGTTGTGGAAAAAAGTGTGGGTTTCAATCATCCGGTGCATTTGAAAACACAAGAATGAGATAATTTTTAATCAAGCAAAATTGATGCAAACGAAGTCTTCTCACTGGTTCAAGTGCAGTCATGGGCTTGGTTAAAAAACAAGGTTCCATGGATGTCTTTCTCTTTCTCATACTGGACTCAAAGCCACTTGTATTAACATGGTAGCTTATCGTTGATATTTGTGTGGTTAAAGAGGTTGATTATCTGTTTCAAACGCTTATTTAGATTTGCAGTTGTTGTAGGATTTTTAGAAAAGTTATTTGAAATTTTTTTGTATAAAGGTTGAAATACCCTTTATGTTCCCTTCCTATTTAACTTACTGATTGCCAATTAAAAAAAATATCTAAAAAATCAATAAATTTTGCTAATTTAACTATAGTTGAAACAAGTCAATCTTCCCTCCGTTATTGGAATAGTATAAAGAAGTACTCTTAGGTAACATTAGAAATTTCTTTATTCTAGTTTAAGTATAACTTGTCTTAATAACAAGACTTTTATTTTAGAAGTTTGTTATGCTCTTATTGGATTTGAATGATTTTTCCAAATTGGATGTTATTGATATGCTTGCTCTGTACATACGTTGAATCTTGATGTTGTTTGTTTCAAACTGTTCTGAAATTTGATATTTTGTTTTGTAATTTTGAGAGTCTCAGTCTCCTTGGCACATAATCGTTCATGAAAGAAAATGTAGTTCCGAGAGCTTCAGCAAATGCAGTGATGAATAAACCAATAATAAGATTTGATGCAGAAGAGGAAATGGATGAGGATTGTAAGTCATCCATATTTCCTTTGCTTTTAGATGTCGTAGAGTTAATTTGTTGCAGTTTATGAAGAGAGAAATGAGAAAATATGAAAATGTTGACTTGTATCTTGGAGTTGGGGATGAAAGGAATCTTGAATAATTGTTAGAAGATAGAATGAGAAAATTGACTAGAAAAGAAGGAAGAAGTTTAGAGGGTTAGAATTGTTTCAAGTTGCAATGGAAACAGGAAGATGCCATTCTATTCTCCCTTCCCTACCAAGCTCACCTGCTATATAACAAAAACATCATAGTAGTGTGGGGTACTTATGTGAATTAATTATATATTATAAAACACACGCCACAATCTCTATCTTCGCTGCTTGATTCTTTTTCAGAAAGAGACATATAGGTAATGTTTATTGTAACCAGAGCTCAAACTCTTATCCACATTTCTTTTCTTTAAACTGATCTCTCTTAAACACCAGAAGCCATTGTCCCTTTCTCTATCTGTAAGTCACTTTTTAGGAACATAAAATACAAATTTAATTATATTAAGTTTTTCTTTTTATCAAAAATTTCAGGTTAGGTATCCCTATGCAACTTGAAATTTCATTTAAATTAGATTGACACTTCAAATAACAACAATCATTTACCATCATATAAAAAAAATATTATTAAAAAAATACAAAGATATGAAAACTAGACCAAAATTCATATATTAACAAAAACGATACATAAGTAGATTTAAATTATTTATAAAAAAACTTATTTTAATAATTTTTTATTATCATAATATTCAAAAAAATTTAAGTTTGAACTAGAGAACAAAATTAATTTCTATAGAAAAAAATATATTTAATTTTGATTTAACTTACTCAAAAAATATCAAACTCATACACTTAAAAAAGGGTGTTTTACAACTTAATTAATGGACTTGATTGAATTATAATATTACTAGTTTTATTGAATTGACATCACACATCACTTATATATACATATTCTCTTTGTTTCATTTTTCCATTGGCCCATACTACAGCACAAAAAAAAACTCTAAGAAAAAGTTCAGCATCTAGCTAAACCTTTACATTGAATGAATGATTGTGATGATAACTATTAAGGACATATACTATCATCTTCAGATTTTGATCGCATCAATCAACCTAAAGAGTAAGTAACGAATAAAATAGGATTCCATTAACGAAGAAGTGATCCTAGCTAGAACTATCATTCACTTTGTCTCACTGCGATAGCTATTTTTTCAAAGTTTATTCAACAATAAAGATTCGTAAATCCAAGTTGTGAGCCAGACTGCAAAAAAAAAAGTGTCCATAAATTTCCACTTCTCTGTTGAGTGTCCATATATATGACGATGACGATGACGTGCTTTTACATGACTTTGTTCTACTTTTTAGTGAGATCTTTCATTTTTTTATTCAACATTGAAAGGTTCATAAGTCAATGATTGCCGCTATATTAAAGTCGTTTACTATTTGAAATGCACCAAGGGTAAGAAGCGTTTGAAATTTATGTACATACTATTTTATTTAATGCATACATTTAAAAATTATACCAATGAAACTTATTTCTCCATATTCTTATTTTTAATTATTTACTAATAGTGGAGCTTTTATGCCCATGATTATGATTTTAGTTCTTCATCTTATTTTTAACTTTTATTTTGGTCTTTTATCTTTTAAAAGTTTCATTTCATCCTTTATTTTTATATTTAGATCTTTTAAAACTCTAAATTAAAACATACTTTATATTTCATATTTATTATTGATAGGATAATATTCTAACATTTAAGTTATTCCTCTTTTGGATTGTTTATGCAGATGTGTGTTTATGCAATCGTGTAATTTCTAATTTTAGAATGCATATCTTTTGAGTTTTTATACAAATTAAAATAGTATTTACATTAACTATTAATACATTTAAATAAATAAAAAATTATCAGTACTTAAATTTCTTTAATCAATACTATATATGATTAGATATATTACAGATCATGAGAAAATATTTTCTAATTATGCTAATTATTATATATAAAAGTTCATTGCCAATATATTTAATAATTTTCTGAAGTTACTTATACTTCCATATAGAGTAGCATAATCTTATTTTATTTTTCAAAATCTATCTTTACTCACAGACAATTGTTTACAGTTGCACTTTATACAATTTTAATATTTAATAATGAAGATTCAGGTGCTGTTGCTTTGCTGGTTTAACAGTGAAGATTCCAATTATATTTTTAAAATGAAGGCACTGAGTTACAACACAACCTATAACTCTATGTACATTACTATAACGCCCATTTTAGTGGATTGTTACAATATATTTTATTTATATTTCTTCACAGGCTTCTCATAAAAGGCAAAAGACAGTTTAATTATAAATACTATAACTTAGTTTAATTTTTCCTATAGATACAAATATAGACACTTAAAAAAATAATAAATAGGCAAAAGAAAATAGAATAAAAATATACAAAAATTAATATGGAAAAATCTTTTCAATTTTGAGAAGTAAAAACTCAGGTCTAAAAAATATCTCTACTGTTAAAGTAGGATTACAATATTTATTTCTCTCACTCTAAGAAAGGAACACTTAATCTAATCCAACAAGAAAGAAATATAATGTCTCTTTAGCTTTTCACTAGGATTTCTAATATCACATAATGGTGAATATCAATTTTCTCGCATTTTCTTGCTGATAAAAATAAATAAAAATCAATTCTCTCATTTATTCTCTATGTTACTCTTTTCATTTGTTTATTTTTTTTTTCCTCACAAGTTTCCTAAAAAGAAAAAAAAAACCTCTTCATAAAGAGATAATGGATAATTAATTATTGACACATTTTCAATACCTTGAAATTACTACCTTCAACTTTTTAGGGTTGAACTTCATAATATTCAAGAAAGATATAATTTCAATAATTTAGACAGTCTATCATTGAATATACTCAATGAACCAATTAACAAGATTCATTGGTCATGGTCTCTCATTAACTAAAAAAAATTCCAAACACTAGTAAATCAGTTTCTCTAAATATTTATAACATAAAATAGTTAATTTTTCTAAATTTTTCAAACTTAGTTTGGTTCATCTTTTGCGAATTATTTATCAGAGTATGAGTTTATCTATTTTAACACCCTTATCGAACATATCAACATGTGAAGGTCAAGAAAAGAAAAAACAGTTCAATAATACCATGATATGGGTAAAATAGAGTCTAGGGTTCCTTCTTAAAGGCACCGAAGATCAATGCTGAAGGAGGGAAACCCTATCGGAAATTCCGAACAAAAGGTAGAGAGAATAACAGAGAAGGGATAGTTAGAGGTAGAGGGAATTATTACTCATTCCTTTTCAAATACAATATGTCTATTTATATAGGTAATGAAGCGGTGAGCAGTGACTCACATAATTCCTAAACCAACTTTATATGTAACATATCAATAGGTTGTAAACTGTTGATAGTAATCGTATACATATATTTTTTCATAATCATTTGAGAAACAAAGTTGTGTATTAATTATGTCGTATTTTTAAATGATTAGTATAGTTCATCCTGAGAGAATAGAATTTTGAAAAAAAAAGAAAAGAATATGTAATATTCAACAAATGGGATGTAACAGAATGAAAAGATTGTACTTCATTGAATTGAACAAAGTTTAATTAAGATATAAAGTTTACAAAAACTACATCAACACAAAAAAAAAAAACTTTAAAAAAGAGACCTATTTAGAGGGACTTTTGATTCCTGCACCAAATTTGTTACTGCATCCAATAAAATTAAAATTGCAAAATTATCCTTCATTCCAGAATTAGAAATTCAAAATTGAAAAATACATTTTGAACAGAAATTTAGAATTTTTTTAATATGAGAATGAAATTGTGGAATAGAAATGGGAAACCAAATTTCCATTTGGAAAGACAAATTCAGAATACAAATAATACATTCTAAAAAATAAAATTCAGAAACATATTATAGAAAATGAATTATAAGAAACAATATTTGAAAATAACATATTCCATGAATATTATTCTAAAAAATTGTTTTGGAAAGACTAATCTAAAAAAGTGTTCCAAAAATTTAAATCCAGAAAAAGTGATTTAGAAACCCAAATTTGAAAATGTATTTCGAAATATATTTTGACCTACCCTCCTTATTAAAGCATACATTTTGATCATTTTGTATCGGCGAATTCTTTCTACACTTTCATAAGAAAGTGAAAAGTCATTTATGATCCTATTTAAAAAAATTAAATCTTAATTCTCTTACTTATAACCTCACACTCTCCCATAACCATTCTTTCTCAAAACTGGCGCACCTCCATACCTCTTTTCTTCTCCGGCGTCAACACTTCCATTTCTCCAACGAGAGTGAATTTGAGAGACCATTTGAGCATAGTCAAGGGCTAGGGTTGAAGTGAGCATTTGCACGAGAGTATGTAAGTTAAGCTTTTGTTTTTTAAATCCACCATTTTTGGACCTTTTGTGAAAACAATTTGTGTTGTGTTGAAGTTGGATTGTACAAACTAGAAATGTAACCTTGTTGTGGAACATACCGATTTGTACAATCTAGTATACATCTTCTTCAAACAAACCGAATTGTACAATCCGGTATGTGTCCCAAGATCTAGGGAGACATAATGGACTGTACAATCCGGTAAGATCCTCAGTACATTTCGAATTGTACAATCTGGTATGTAACACCAGATTGTACAATCCAATTTGTGAAATTCTCGTGAAGGTGTTACAAAGGCTATCATTCGGTATCAAGAACAACCAAACACATTAACCACGACAACTAAGAAATCCAAGAAATCGCCTCCTTCAAAATGAATAACAACACAACACTGTGTCCATCAAAACTACTAAACCCTAAACCTTAAACATTTATATTAATTATAAAAGGTAGGTTTTAACTTTTATAATTTTTTTAAATAACCCTAAGTGAAATGTAACCTCACTTTTTTAAATAACCTGAGTTGTTCTCTCGCACCCCATACCCAATTCTAACAACAACATTTCCATTATTCTCTAGCTACAACGTTTGAAAGAGCAATTTCATCATTTGAGTGTGTGTGAGATGGTTGACTAGAAATTTTTTGCATTCGATGTTCCTCGATGTGAAGATAATTTTTTTTTTTTTTAGTTTTGTACTTCATTTTTGCACCTTACTGATTTTTTTTTTCTCTAGATTTTGTGGCTTCCAAAAAAAAAAAATGAACAAAACATACATCACCACCAATAAAAATATCACAAAACTTACCTCAACTATCCATGTTCACCACTTAAAAATAAAGAAAAAAGTATAAAAAATATTATTGAAATTAAAAGAAATTATGAAGATGCATGGAGAATGTCCGGAGGAACACGGAGAATTTGCCTTAGACACACATTAATAAGAAAGGCGAGCCCAAGAAAAGATTGGGCCTCGGCTGAGAGATGGGCTGAGCCCACTAACCGAGTCCTTCTTTTTGTTTTGTATTCACTAACATCAACCCCCAAGAGTTGGGATTCTTGACTTTTTTTTCTTACTTTGTTTCTGTTTGAGTTTGAGTTTGAGAACCCTCGTTCATTGTTCCTCGCCACAATTACACACAGAGTGAAGGAAGAAGGAATTTTGATGATAAGCTAATCTTATCATATCATAAATTCGAATTTTGTTTTTGATTGTTGAGAGGAGAATGGGAGGTTCATCGGAGACGAAGTTCCTGCAAGACCTGTTGTTGTACGCTGCGAGCGCGGCGTTGAGTTGCTTGGTGTTGTTCGCGGGGCTCAGACACCTCGATCCTAATCGCGAAGCTTCCAAAAAGGTTCTTGAGCACAAAAAGGAGATTGCAAAGCGTCTCGGTCGCCCCCTCATTCAGACTAACCCTTATGAGGTTTATTCATCTATTCATTGCGTTCCAATTTTTTATACCTCAAATTTTTTTACTGCATACACCTTAGTGTTGTTGTTTTTGGGGGTCATAGGATGGTAACGTGAAATTATATGGCTGGGAAGATGTTCAGAGACTTGACAATGGAGTATGACAATGTTAATGATAGAAATGGTTCATGAGATTTTCAAGAATTCTAACGTCGTTGTTGGGCACATGTTTTGGTTTTTGATGAGTATATACTTGTTCCAATCCCGTCAATAAGTTTGTAATTTGTAAAACTGATGTGCTGAATGTCACGGTATGCATCATTTATGCTCAATGTGGGAGGGTAGTTTTTTTTCGGCCTTTTCCCCAGTGTGAATAGTTTATATCTCGATCTTGTTCTTCTAATTTTTTTTAACTGTCTTTTTGTTGTGATTGGTTCCTGCAAATGAATTTCTAATTATGTCTGTCTTTTCTTAGTGAATGACTAGTGTACGGTTGGGTTGGGGAAGAGGAGAATGGATTATGTGTTTGTATTGGATCGTATTACCTAGGTGGTCTTATGTATAATTGTGAGTGTTTCTGCATTTGCCTGCATGTTACCCTTTGGCCTTTACATTGCATCTTGACTTTTTTAGGTTGGGCTTCCGACCATTTTTTATGAGTGGAGTAATGTTGTATTGAATAGCCATGCTCCAATTTTGAGCTTAAATATTAGCTCTTATACTGTCATTGTGTTGGTAGAGGGATGAAGCTTGGTTGTTGATGATGTACATCATGAACTAATGTCCTGATATTATCATGTTACTTCTATATTCTATAATGGATTTCTCGCTCTAGGAAATTGTATTCCTGAAAGAGATTTTTCAATGACTTAAGGATTATTCTATTATGATTTCCTAATTTTGACCAATTTATTTGTTTGATTAAGAAATTAGTTTAAACACAGAGATTTATCCAAATAATCGTAAAAATGAAGGACTACATCCATTACATATCCTCTATGGATATATGGTCTTACTTCATGTTGGCAGTGAAAACCTTTTGACCGCAATTAACTATTATCTTTTATTTAAATTTTTAATTTCAGCCCTTTATTCTTTACAGGATGTTATAGCCTGCGATGTTATAAATCCTGACCACATTGATGTGGAGTTCAACTCTATTGGGGGACTGGAAACAATCAAGCAAGCTTTGTTTGAGCTTGTTATCCTGCCTCTAAAAAGACCGGATTTGTTTTCACATGGTAAGCTTCTTGGACCACAAAAGGGGGTTCTGTTGTATGGACCACCTGGCACTGGAAAAACCATGCTTGCCAAAGCTATTGCTAAGGAGTCGGGAGCAGTTTTTATTAATGTGAGGATATCAAACCTTATGAGCAAGTGGTTTGGGGATGCCCAAAAGCTTGGTAAGTGCAATTTATCTTCATGGCTAATTTTACAATATATTGTAAAGCTGTACTCTTCTCTCAACCGTAGACTTTAGTATCTTTAGTGTTGAATTTCTTTGAACATATATGGATTATATTATGTTGGTTCAATAAATTAAAATAACTTATACTCTTATATTCTTACTTTTTCATAAGGCCCATATGTATACCCAAAGATCCAATGATTTGTCAATAATTACTTAGCATCTACGTAAAAGCTTGACATAGTGTTGTTGAAAGGTGGCCATGGTGGATTTTTTGCCGGCCACCAAATGGCAGTGGCAAATCTGGTTTTGCATGGTGCTCATAATAGCCTTAATAGGTCTCACAGAATGGTGGTTTGAGGCAGCCATGGAGGAAATAAAGATCTGTGGGACACGTGACCTCAATAGGAAGAGGTAGCCTCGAGTTAGTGTGACCGCCAAGGCGTGTAAAAACCCTAATTTCTCTTCTCTTTTTGTTTTCTATTTCTGGGTTATACACCTTACCTAGTCCAGCAGTTAGTCCACTAGTGTTTTTTTTAAAGGGTAGGGTGATACTACCTGATCCAAACCCAAACAAAATATTACAAACTTAACCTACATGGCACCCCACCGATCTATTAAACTGTGATTCTTGTGAACCATCTCTCTCATCATATTTGTGAAGTACTCAATCTTTTGTTTCAATGTATAAGGATCTAGAAATTACTCTCTTTTATACAGCAAACCTTGTATTGAATAAAGTTATCAGTCCTTATAAATTAAGTTTGATTAGTCACTTGTAAATGAAAGGACTTGTAGGATCTTGTTCTTTTTCTCATTAAGCTATATGCAATTTATCAGGTACCAAGTATCTCAAGTTTTAGGGCTTGTTCACGCTGAGGAAATTTTTGTTGTTCTCATTTCTTATTTTCACTTTGAATTACCAAAATGTCACCTTATTTTCATATTGTTTGTTTGTTTCCAAAGATTTGTATAGAAAATACTGAAAATAGCTTCGTTATTTTTTCATGGTTTCTTATGGACATATTTTGAAAAGTAAATAAAGTGACATTTTTCTAATAAAAAATAAAAAAGAAAGTTCTCTTAAGCCAAATGTTTCATCTTTTATTTCTTCAACAAAATTGGAGAATGTTTCACACCAAAGAAAAAATAAACATAGAGGCTACTTGTGTCAATTGAATAAAAATACCCTTTCTATAATTTCCCTCCCAATTTCGAAAGTCTTGTCTCTTAGTTTATTCCATATAATAAAATAGATTCCTCTACAATGAATACATTTCATGCTATACTTATTTTCTTTTAGTACATGTGCTCTTGTCGAAAATCAAATGTCTTTGGGTCAAGCTATGTATAAGGCAATGTTCTTGTTCTTAAAAGACATCTCAGTAGGATAATAGAGGAGGGAGTTGTATCTCAAGTTCGCTTAAGATAATATCGTTAAGTTTAATTGCCATATCAAATGTATTGTCTACTTTGGTTCTAAACAGTTCCGTCACAGTTTTGTTCTTAGAAGACACTTCAGTGGGCTAAAGGAGGAGGGAGTTGTATATAAACTACCCTTAACCTCAATTCCTAAGTAATGTTGGACTTTTGAGTGTATAGGAAAAAGACCCCCAATTGAGGTCTAATGGGTAAGAGTAGTTTAAAACTGTCCTTTTTGTCCCTACAAACTATGTCAATGTTTTCATCTCAAGTCCTTTAAGATAGCATTGTTAGAGTCAATCACCTTGAGGTATTGTTTGCTTTGGACTCGATGCTTTTATCGTGGTTTTGCCCTTCAAAAAAAGGCACTTCAGTAGGTTAAAAGAGGAGGGTGTTTATAAACTACCTTTTGTCTTGATTTCTAATTGATGTGAGACTTTTGAGTTATTGGAACAACATGTTTTCTGACATTTTAATTCTTATTTTATTTACAGTTCAAAATTTCACATGAACTCGTGCAATGTATGGAAAAATCTTTAATGTGATAGATTTTTATTGTCAAATTCAACATAGTGAGTCTTATTGACTTATTGTTTTTATGCATGAAGCTTTATGAATATCTTGTAAGGTGATATTTTTTATGCAATCTGTTTTGTTTGAATTCAAATGCATGTGCATTGCTAATGTTTGCATTTTATCCCTAAAATCATATACATTTTTATAATGTTCGTAAGCAACATTAATTGTTTTCCTTTCTAACTGAATGCTTTTATTTTGAATTTGATACTATTTCTTGAGACTTGTGTAAATTCTAATTTTAATTCTTTGACCATTATGTGTTGTATCTTTTCTTGTAACTATCAAAATTTGTTTTAATGTTGTATCTTGTGAATGAAATAATTACATTGTTCATCCATGCCATGAAAAGTCAACGAAGTTTTACATTTGCTATTGACTCCTAACATAATCGTGATAGTTTATGGGCTTGGGACTAGCTAATGTGACACATGCACATGGGCTGAATAATATACTTGTTATAGAAGGATTTAAGAGAGAGAGGCATTGGATGGCTTACAAAGTTGTTTCATGAAATGATGAGGTCTAAAATGAAGCTGGAGCTGGATTCAGACTAAATAAATGTTATGCTGAATGAGATTGAGCGGAGAGCTACTTTTACCCATATCTATTAGAGCAAGATGTAAAAGCTGCAAAAATAGGTGCTACGAAGAAGGATATTTGGGTTGAGATTAACTCAAGAGACTCAATTTACAGAAAACTAGCATCTTTTTTGTTATCTTCCTCAATCAATACTACACTAATATCTCCTCGTATACAATCATTTTGTATCTTGTCCTTTCTTGTATGGCTAAAATAATTCACTAAACCATAAGTGCCACAATACCTTAAGGTAAAATTTTATCACAGTTTAGGACTTGTGCTGGGGTATTAGAATAAATGTTGGGATCTACAGTGCCAACAAAAAACAATTGAGCTAATAGTTAGAGCTAGAAGAAGGCATATAAAATCTACAGGTCATTCGGAAAACCCATTAAGATTTAGATTTAACTGATTTTTCAGTATTCATGATTTAAAATAGGACCCTATGGTATCGTTTTGATTTTCTGTTGTTGTTCCTTGTGAAAATAATTAGGTGAAGTATGCGACTGATTAGGAATTTAACTTTCTTCTTAGAAGTTAATAAAGTAACTGATTTCTAAAAATATAAAGGTTAAATCTTACAGTCACTTCAAGTTTTGGAATGAGTGAAATGATTATATGATATAAGTTTGCATTTAATTTGAATGTGCTTAATTGTGCTTTATTTCTTCTTTTTCTTTATTTAAAGCTTGACTCTTTTTTCTCTACTGTTAATATTGTGCTGCTCTGCAGTGGCTGCGGTATTTAGCCTGGCTTATAAGCTTCAGCCTGCCATCATTTTCATTGATGAAGTTGACAGTTTTTTGGGTCAGCGCCGTACAACAGATCATGAGGCTTTGTTAAACATGAAAACTGAGTTCATGGCTCTGTGGGACGGGTTTACTACGGATCGTAAGTTTAAACCGATTATCATGTTATTTATTTTTGTTGCATAAATATTCACAATTTTCTTAGATTTAGTTGGTAAAAAATAGTGTTCTCAATTTATCTTTATTTGAGTAGATTTGTTGACCAACTTGATTTTTTGTGTAGAGAATGCTCGAGTTATGGTCCTTGCAGCAACAAACCGTCCTTCAGAACTTGATGAAGCAATACTACGACGTCTTCCTCAAGCCTTTGAAATCGGAATTCCTGACCAAAGGGAGAGGACTGAAATATTGAAGGTTATCTTAAAGGGTGAGAGGGTCGAAGACAACATAGACTTTGGTCATATAGCTGGCTTGTGTGAGGGTTACACTGGTTCGGATCTATTTGATCTTTGCAAGAAAGCTGCCTATTTTCCTATTAGAGAACTACTGGATGAAGAGAAGAAAGGAAAGCGATCTCCTGTTAGTATATTTAATTCATCTCTTTCACTTTCTTCTCGGTCTCAATTTTTTCATTTTTCACCTATCAACTTCGAGTGTACTGATTTTATTCAAGCTTATGATGTTTTGTCCCACTATTTTGAATGTTAATATTTTATTTAACTTTTTTTTTTCAGAAGAGTTAATATAGTCTCTTCTATCAAATTGATGGTAACGATCTTACCACAATGCAACATGGCGCTATGTGGGTGATGATATGACACACCCTACTCTATCTCCCAAACCCTTCTTTTGCATCTTCTGCAGTTACACATTCAAGAGTCACCACCACCACTTTTCTTCAACTTCATTTTCCTAAACTTTGTGTTATGGTTATCATGTTGTAGCATTAAAATCTTAACTCTCCCTCTTCCTTCATTCAGAGCCCTCTCCATGTCTTCAACACCCAAATTGTCGCCCACGTCATTGCCAATGACAACCACAACAATGATTCTGTCTGCAAAATGATGTTTTTGAACTTCGAAAGTGTTGGTTGCGTAACCTGTCATGAGCTCCATGACCATAGTTGTGGTGACCACACCATGGGAAAGGGGGAACTTAGAAAGGTGTTGGTTGACAATGACAGAATAGAAGAAATTAAAAGACTTGGAGGAGGGTGGGTATGGTAATGGTCAAAAGAGACTAGGTGGTAGTGCCTTGTTGTCCTTGTGGTAATGTCGTTACTATCAATTTGTCAAAAGAGACTACATTGACTTGTTTCTTAAAATTATGAAACCAAATTTAAAATGTTCAAAATAGTGAAATGAAATGGAAAAAATATCATAATAGTAAGAAAAATTAATATATCAAGCCTTTTATTTAAATCTATTGTATTCACGCAAGGTTATATTTGCATGCCTGAAAGTGACGTCTCTGGGACATTGTGGTTTTGTTAGACGTGATTTCATATTTTCTCTAAAGAAACTGATTAGTTCTCTTGGTGGCTTTGTCATATAGTAAGTGCTTCTTAACTGTAATGTTTATCTTTCTCATTCAGGCACCTAGACCTTTGTCCCAGTTAGATTTGGAGAAGGCCCTTGCCACTTCACAGAAGACAAAGGTTGCTGCTAGTGAATACGCTGGATTCAGCCTTCAGTCACCTTCGAGATGGTCGGTGCCTGGTGAGTCAGGTGATTCTCAGATTCAAGCTGCAATCAATGAATTCTCTAAGCTTGTGGTTTCTCATATGATTAACCTCCAACCAGAATCCCAGGATCCTTAAAATATTCACTTCCGTTAGAGCATTCTTCTACTGTCATTTAGCCTAGTCAGATTGTACCAGTGATTACTTCCTTAGTTATACTAATCATAGGAACATATATTTGTTATACATTGATTATAAAAGTGCCATGGTTGGCTATTGCATTTTCTTCTGTATTTGATGCGTCAATCCTTCTTGTGGCACTTCCTGATATTCCATTTATGCCAAATCTGATCTCTGATTACTATTTGGGTACATGCAGAGATAATTTTGCAATTTTGTTGTTCCGCTGTATTGTATACTATCACATGATGCGGTAAAATGACATAAAACGGTAGCTAATGTCTATTTCAGGTGTCAGATCCGTCCACATCCTATGACATTGTATAATAAACCAAACATACAAAATTCCAAATCTGATCCGAGCAGTTAGGTGGACTCAAGGTTGAATTTTACGCTTTCTATTCTGTTTAGCATGTGGATAGGGAAACCACTCTTATTTCCAGTCCTATTTACACTACTAGCATAAGCGAAAGTGCACATCTACTGTTCTGTTATGTGATTAATCTATGATTAGTACAATTGGATCTAGCACTGACATGTCCAACAATTTGAACAGACTAAGCTTAAGACTGATCAAGACGGTGCAGTGTGTATCAAGTTGCCAACAGCCATCAATTATTGAGACCTCGGAGAAATAACTGGCATTGGAGTGGGTTCAGCAGGGTTATAATTTTAAGCAGTGGGTCAGTCATCATCGTTGTGTTTTTGTTGTCTTTCTGGTCCACCCGCATATGCTGATGATTAATTCTAACCCTTGAAAGTTGCGAGTTCTTGCCATCACATTCATTCATTGTGTAGTTAGGACCACAAATTTGTACTTTTTCCCTCTCAAACATGATTTGTACAGTGGGGACAGGACCACTGCGTGGGGGGCGTATCTTCCTCACTTTGTTCCGGCTGATGCCTGCCTCGTGCTTCCATCATTACCCAACCACTTTTTATGTTAGAGGGGAAAAACTAAAGTTAAACATCCAATAAATGTAAGGTAACAGAGTAATAAAATATATTACACGATTGATCACAATCCCTGAAGGAACAACATCTCTTTCTTTTGGAGTTGTATGTGACTATTCTGTTCGAAATATCCCGTCCTTGTCAAAGACCTGGAGTCTTGTGTAGAAAAACACCCTTGCGGATTATAGGACACAGACTTAAAGTGGCATGACAACTCTCTATTTCTTCACTGTTATGACATTTTAGTTTATGGGAATTTTCGATTTTTAATGGCCACAATCATTTTATAGCTTTTAATTTTTCAATTAATTTAGCTTGTGACGCATTGAGTCGTTACTGGTCTAAACAAGGAACTGTCCCTATTGTTAACGCCATATCCTCGTTTTACAATATAACAATAATAAGCGTCTACCACAAAAATTAAGTAAATGGTTTTCAAGGGTTCATATCGTTGCTTCGACAGTCATTTGTCAAAACTTTTGGCCGATTCGTCCAGGTTGCATCGAACTTATTTATTTACCATTTTTTTTCGTATTGAATTTTGTTTTAAATGACGTGGAACCATTATAACCACAGCGTAATTAAATATTTTAGTATTTTTTATTTTTATTAGAATTTCTGTAGCATTCTACATTTATTCAGTGAAGAACTGATCTTATCGGTATTGCAACATAGTAGGAGTGACTGTGATACTTCAGCTGGCTGCGAGGATGATGGTTGGAGGATTACCAAGGTCGTGGTTAACTGTAAATGTTTTAAAGCTTAAGGTGTTTAAAGTATAGCAGTTTCAGTACTAGAATGAGAGAATATATCTGAAGGGGTTATTTAAAAATATGGTGTAAGTGAGAGGACTGAGACTTGACAGCACATAGGTTGCAACTATGCAACTTCCTCAGCAGAGTAGTTGTCTATGCTTTTGTCATGTAACAAAAGTACTTTAGAGGCAGTGTAATTTGATCCAGTTAATGATGCATGCATGAGGTTATTTTTTTAATCATAATAATTCAATAAAGATGCTGCTTGAATTAACAGTGTTGGTTAATGAGAAAGGAAAGTGGGGTATCAATAAGTTAAGGACCAATTAGTTATATGCCATCCGAATAAGTGTAGAATCGAGGAGAATAGTTGAAGAATAAGATTGCATTCAAAGGTACGTTTAATTGTCTCCTTTGATCTTGAAGGTTGGCGGGTCAGGAAAAATTCTGTTTCAACATTCAACCGCCAACAACTATAATTGATTATGTTCCAGTTGAGACATTGATCAGCACTAAACCAAATTGAACAATTATATTTATATACTCATAGCCGTAAAATTAGTTAACAAACAAATGTACATTCTAATTTGAGTTTTCTATACATACTAAAGTTACGTAAAATCTTGTGTTTCTATTTCATTTTATAAACACTGCATTAATTATTCGTGACGTGTACGCAAATGTTGAATCGCACACATTTATGAAAACATTACTGTAAATGTGACTTCTTTACAGTAAAATTTCAGCTTCTGGTAATATGGATAATTAACTAAGTTATTCACAAACTTTATATGAATTATATACATTTATGAAAATTAAACAACTAAACATTTATCGAGTTCAATTAGCATGTGTAGTTAGTGTAGAAATGTTTATACGATCAACTAGTCAGTAAATATCATTGATATAAGTTTTCAAAATGATTTTGTAAAAGTCAATTTACCCATCATTCATGTTGATTTCTTATTCAATGATAGTGTAAAAAAAATGTAAGTTGTCAATGCACAAATATTTTTGGTGATAATTTTATCACTTGAATATTATTGGATCAAAATATAAAAATAATATACACAATTATTTATAGATTTAAAAATATTTACCCAGTCCATAGTTTGAAATGTTAGTTCTGTAATCATTGAGTGTTAAATTTGTGGAAGGGGTTAATATTTTATAATGCAATTAACTGAGATTAAAATTTGTATTAATAAAAATATTAATATTTGGTATTCAATCTTGTTTCCAATAGAATTATACGTTGAAAAATAAATTTAGATGTATAATTTGTAGTAAATTAGAAATTGTGCTGAAATAATGAACTGATAATTTCTCGAGATGATTATATACTACCGAGAGAAAAAATGGATCGTTTAAAATTTCAAATAATTAGTTCATATAAATAATTTTACATTATTAAACACAAACACTATGTTGTTTGATTTAGACAAAAAAATTTCGACCTTTATAAACTTTTGCACTGATAATATATAAAATAAACTGTAAAGTTATTGATTTTGAAATAATTAATTTAAAATCATGATTAATTTTTATTAAAAGAACAAATCACATTCACAGTATATCAAAATTAAACCATAAAATATTATTCATGTGTTGAAATAGAAATCTGTTAATAATAAATTTAAAACTGAATTCAAAATTTGATTCTTAAGAAAATTAAAGCACTTGACTTCTAACCCAAAATTACACCCTTTTGAAATTAAATGACTTTTACGTTAAGTAACAGATGTTAAGATTAATTTGGAGACTAATTTTTCTTCTTCCAAACAAATAGTTGACATAATCCACCAAACAAATAGTTGCTACAACGACATATATTTAGATAAATAGGTAGCTGCAAGTGTGTCATTTTCTGTAAAGTGCCACTTTATGAATCATGTGAGCAACCTATCATTAGAAGAAATCCGCATCATTGGCCAATATGCATTAACATATGGGAAGAAAAATTGAAAAACATTAACTTAGTTATTGTAAAAAGAATTATTGAAGTTATAAAAATGTTTATAAGAGGATAATTGAGAAGTGTGTGCGCAGTGTTTGGCAGCAAGAGTCAAAAACCTTGAAAATCAAACACACCAAAGAAGAACACATGCTATTACTTATATGAATTGAAAATAATAAAATTGCCGGCAACTGACCTTTTCAAAGCTCCTTCTCATACAAAGTTCCATCGCTGTAGCCTTCACCACATTCGCCTCCATTCATTCCTTTTCTCTCAAAGTCCAAGACGCATGCATGATCTGCCAAATTAACATGCTTTCCATTTTCTTCTTTCTCTCTTCCTTTTTTCTAATTGTTTTCTTCTTCCGCAAAACCTCTGCACTTCACATCCTCAACCAATGGTTCCTCTCCTTCGAAAATCGCCTTCACATTCACCAATCCTTCAAAATTCCTCGCTACAACCTTCATGCCCAGGAGAATCAACTCTACCGCCAAATCCTCACCTACCTCGATTCTCTCCCCTCCGTTCAAGACTCCGATTACACCAACCTCTTCTCCGGTACCAATCCCTCCGACATCTTCCTCCACCTCGACCCTAACCACACCGTCCACGATACCTTCCTCGGCGCAAAGCTCTCCTGGACAAAGGACGCCGCAGTCTCCGGCGGCGACGCCTTCGTCCTCCGAATCAAGAAGAAAGACAAGCGCCGAGTCTTCCGGCAGTACTTCCAGCACATTCTCTCCGTGGCGGACGAGATCGAGCAGCACCGTAAAAAGGACATAAAGCTATACGTGAACTCCGGCGCCCGCGAGTGGCGTTCGGCGCCGTTCACGCATCCGGCTAGCTTCGACACGGTGGCGATGGAAGCGGAGCTGAAGAACAAGGTGAAGTCTGATCTAGACCAGTTTCTGAAGTCGAAGCAGTACTACCACCGGCTAGGCCGCGTTTGGAAGCGGAGCTACCTCCTCTACGGCGCGCCTGGCACCGGAAAATCCAGCTTCGTTGCCGCCATGGCGAAGTTCCTCTGCTACGACGTCTACGACGTGGACGTGTCGAAGTTCAGCGACGGCGGCGATTGGAAGTTGATGCTGATGCAAACGACGGCGAAGTCTCTGATCGTGATCGAGGACCTCGATCGCTTGCTCGCACAACAGTCAAACACAAGCACAGCGAGTTTATCGAGCGTGTTGAACTTCATGGACGGAATCGTATCGTGCTGCGGAGAAGAGCGCGTGATGGTGTTCACGATGAACGAAACTAAAGAGGATGTTGATCAAGCGGTTCTGAGGCCTGGGAGGGTTGACGTTCACATACACTTCCCCTTATGTGATTTTTCCACCTTTAAGATTCTCGCCAGTAGTTACTTAGGGTTGAAGGAGCACAAGCTTTTCCCTCAGGTCGAAGAGGTTTTCCAGACCGGGGCCCGGCTCAGCCCGGCCGAGGTTGGCGAGATTATGATATCCAACCGGAATTCCCCCTCCCGGGCCTTGAAAACCGTTATTTCGGCCCTGCAGGCCCACTCCAACGCCCCCAGAGAGGGACAGAGGTTGAGTCACAGCGGGTCGGGTCGGAACGTAGATGATAACGAACCGGGTGCGGTTATATGTAGGGAGAGCCTTCACACCGTGAAGGAGTTCCGCAAACTGTATGGGCTTTTGCGCTTGGGAAGTAGGAGGAAGGAGGAGTCCTATTCGGGGCCCATGGACAAAGAGCCTCCACGTATCGATGCTCGGGTCGGATAAAATGGGTCTGTTTTTTAGTGTAAATTTCTTTCCCAATTTCCCACTGATTTTTTTATTATATTTTTTTCAGCTAGCAATTATATTGTATCTACACACACAATTAATAGTAGGACGGTAAGGCCAAAGAAACTGCAATTCGCATTCTTATTTAGTTCGTTCATAAGAATACAAATACATGCTTCACTTAATTCTTTAAATTCCTTTCTACTTTCTACGGTCAATGTTTTTTTTTTTCTACCTTCACGTTGGGTCAACATCTTTATATGTGCTTGATTTTTCTACCCTGTAAACAAATATCTTTTTCTTTTTTATACAATTACGAATTTTGAGTGATTGAATAATATCGGCGACTGTTCCATTGAAGACCATGGAATTTGAAATGCGCGTTCCACTTTCTTAATTTGTGACCTACGAGTGATGAAAAAGAAAGATGATTTCCTTTGACCAAGAAAGTATAATTCCGACCATGCAGCAGCTTGTGTTTGGATGGAGGGTTGTGTAGGTTTTTGGAATGAAAGGTGGAGTATGGTTGAAGGTGCTTGACCTGATTCCAACAAGGTCCAATCATGATACTAGAGGTAGATATAGGTCCTACTCAGAGATTGTATTGTATTAACTGTAACCATAAAGAAGAATGGTAGGAACAATTTCAAACTGCTATCTTCATTCCATTAGCTGGCTTCAGGTTGGAGCATCCAAAACCCAAAACCCAAAACAACCCAACATTTCACCAAACACATTAAAACAATAATTAATCCAAACTGATGAATGAAACTCATACCTCGTATTATTGGTATTAGTGTATTTCAATACTTAACTAAATCTTTAACTCCTCATCTAGGTCTCAGCGCAAGTGGTCAAACCAAGTATATTTGTCAAACCTTTCATCATCGTTTTAGAAAAACACAGATCAAATATATAATCTTTTTGTGCCTGTAAAGTGAGATTCAGACTTGAGGGAATGCAAAAAACTAATATTCATCTAGTCATACATAAAAACGCAAAGTCTTCATTATTTATATGATTGGACTTTGATTACTTTGAACAAGTATCATGCAGTGTTTACTTTAATTACTTCGATAAATTGCCCTTGACTCCACGTTTTATTATAATGACTTCGTGGATTTAACATTATTAAATGCAATAAATCTCTCATAATACTCGTACCTAACTTAACACAAATAAAATGGATGCTCCCAATAATGTCATCATGTACTTTTTTTTAATCTTTTTTTCAAACATTTTGACCTCATTTAGTTAGCCAATGTGTGGGACTTCACTATCTATTGCTGAATTATATATATAGTCATAGGATAATCTTTAAAATTTTCAATAGTTTAAAATAACTTTATATCATATTATAAATCGTTCATCATAATTTAAAATAGAATTTATACATTTAAACATTTATTTATTATAATTTCTAATTATATAAAGAAGTATTTAAATTTTGTATTTCACAAATTAAAATACTAACATACAATTCAATCAAATCAGATATAAAAGTATAACTCGAATTTATATATTGTAATAATTGATTAAATGAAAAATATTAATAATTAATTATATATCTTATTTATTTAAAAATATATTTTCAATACTTCATCCAATCCCAAAAAAGTCTATAAATACATACCAATACCACATGGAGTACTTACTTCATTCTTACACTCACTAATATAATTATAACTTTTCAGAGAATTTTCTACATATGGATCTCCCTTCATCATCTTCAATAACCTCGACGATCATACCTTGGAGTCATAACTTGGTTCGCAAGACAAAATGCATTCCTCCACATCCGGGGATAAATACCTTTTTCATATAAGAACATTTGACACCCACCATGAGATCTACGTAAAACTCTTCACAGACCTTAAGTCATATAGTATTGACTAGAAGCAAAATCATTGTCTCATCATCAATGATCTCTGAGATGAATCCATCGATAGATGGATCCTTGACAGCACAAATCAAGGTTCTTCCAAAAAAAAAAGAATAAAATCTCTAGAATGCAATAGCTGGGATGTAGAACAAGTTTGATAAAGGCTTGAAGTTTTTAAAGGAGCAACACCATGCCAAATTGAGTCAACATCGAAACGAGTTACAAGTTATTTCATATGACCTACCAGACCATATTATTTATCAAACTGCAGACAAATTTATATGAACCTCCTTCGACTGTCACCACCTAAATATCTTCATTTATATGATTTCAATATACTAGTAGAGTTAGGATATCCACTTCTAGACAAATCCTTAATCAATGGACATCATAGCAATCTCAACACGGTATTTTCTTTCCTGAAAATACTATGTTTGGATCGCATTCCACATTATTCATATTTCAACTCATTCATCAACATACCATTCAATCACATAGAAAATTATACTTTAAAATAGTTCAAAAATATCAACAATCATCATATAACATTAAAATTTCACAATTCAATTGAATAAATTGTTTTAAACACTTATATTGCATAAGTTTAATCAAATATAGGCCTTTGAAAGTTGTAATTGTTAGGAAAGATGGCTTTAAACTAGAGGGGGGGTGAATTGTTTAAAGAGGTTTTCGCAAACTTTTACAAGCTAGAATGAATTTATTTCATAAACCAATTGATTAAGCAATTCAGTTAGCCAAAACAGCAAGCAAAACAGCACTGCCAGGAAAACAATCGGTTGTTTCTGCGAAACAATCGGTTGTTTATATCAGCAAACAACAAACAAACTGAATTTAAAGAGTAAGGGATAGAGAGATTGTACACAGTTGTTTATACTGGTTCACTCCAACCCAGAGCTACATCCAGTCTTCTCAGAACCACTGAGGAAATCCACTAAGCAATCACACCTTGATCACTTACACAACAACCAAGATAATGACCTTGAAAACCTCAAGACACACACTCTCCTTGGCCAACACTAAGATTGCTGATCTTGAACACCTCAAGAACACACAGCCAATCTCAGCAACAATACAGAAAAGTTTCAGCAGTTTTACACAAATTACACTTGTTACAGATGAAAATCTGAAATCAATACAAGTAGAAACCTATCCCAGCACTTTGATCAATCTCTCTAGCACTTAAGCAATCTCTTAGAAAAAACTTTGTCAAAAAGCATTCTCATCTTTAAAAGAGATTTTCTGAATTATATAAAAGGAAAGTTTGTTATCAAATCTTAACAAACCCATAATTGCTTTCAAAAAGATTGGTCAAAACATTTAATGACTGGAGCGTATTCAGTTTCAAATCATTTAAAGCTCAGTCAAAGAAAACAGTTATTCTGTTATGGTTCCAAAACAAACAATCGATTGTTTCCTCGAATCAATCGGTTGTTTTGTTACTTAACAGATTTTACTATTTGAAAACAGTTTTCAAACTTTCTCAAAACACCTAAATATAAACAATCGGTTGTTTCGATAGAACAATCGGTTGTTTCAACTTAGTTTGAAAAACACTTTACTTTGTTTAAAGATTGAGATGCTAATTGCTTTGAGATTTAATCTAAGGGTGGATTACAACATTAAACTACTCCAGAACAAAACAATAAACCAGCACAGCAGCATCAAGCAAAGCAGAGGCTTCATCATCCTTCAAAGGATTTGGATTCTTCAAAACCTTGAACACCACTTGGTTCAACAGTAATCACTTACCATTTACAAAATGATAAATTTTCAAAGGATTTAATTTAATTTCATAACCTATAGAAAAGAAAAAAGTAGATAAGCAAATATGAAAAATTTGCTTAACATAGGGATTTGAGACCGATTGGACCTTAAACTCTGTATGTTCAAATCTACTTAGCACAGGGAAATCTTGTTGAGGGAATTTGATATCGAGAGCAGATATACCTCATTTTAAAACCAAGATTAAACTTCATAATGAATTTCACAAACAATTTAAATCATCAACCAATTATTCAATTGTTTAAAACTTCCAATGATTTTAATCAATTAAAATTTATTTCAACAACAAAAAAACACCTTGTAATAAACTTTTGGAACTTGTGATCACGTCACGTTCACATCCAGATATTCTAGCTTAAAATTCTATTGAAAGATAATACTAATCTCCCTTACTTAAAGAACTTATCTCCAAAGCAATCTTCCAAAATCTAAGTCAGATATGTTATACAAAAACTTGAGAATAGAACAAGTTATTTAAACAATACCAAATTTCAATATAAGGTTAATAAAGTTGAGAAGAACACTTTTCTCAACTGACCCACCAAAATTGATGATAAAATCATGGAAATTAATAAAATCTTTAAAGTAAAAAAAAAAAAAAAAACTTACTCCATTTAAAAATTTGATAGGGTGAAAATGATCCATGGTTCTTCAGTTATTCTTAGGTGCAATCAAATTCTGAAATAGATGAAATTTGGACTCTGGAAAAAAAAAATAAAGAGAGGAAAGAAGAGAGATTGAAAAATTGAGAAGTGTAGCTCAAGTTATAGTTAAATGTATAAAAGATACATCGTTTTACTTTAAAACTAAAGAAGTTATTGACTTTTTTTATTAATAGAAAGATAAAATTGAACAAAATAAATAATAAGAAAAAAATGAAGTCTTTAATCTTTTAGTTTGTTGTTTACGTTTAATTATTACAATTTTTTAGTTAATAAAATTATTTTCTTACATCAAATTTCATGTAACAATTAATCGAAATACAATGTAAAGAGTAACGCAAAGTGTAAACTATCGAATGAAAAATGACTTAGTTTATCTTTGTAATTTTGTTATTTTAATTAAATATTTTGTATATATCTAATTATCAATTTATATAAATATAGGTTGTGTGATTGATCTTGAGACAGCATTTCCTTCTCACTTATACTTGAGGCAGAGAAACAGTAGAGACAGTTCCAAAAATGGTTAAACTCAGAGTCTCGGGATTAGTGTGGGACAAGACCTTCGCATTCCCCAAACCACGTTTCGTAATAGCGTCGTGCTTCTCAACGCGCGTCGGCACACACAACGGAACCTTCCACTGCGATGAAGCACTCGCGTGCTTCTTGCTTCGCCTCTCCAAACGCTTCTCCGGCGCTCAAATTGTTCGAACCAGAGACCCCAACCTTCTGGAAACACTCGATGCAGTCGTCGACGTGGGAGGCGTTTATGAACCGCGACGACACCGTTTCGATCATCACCAAAAGGGCTTCCACCAAGTATTCGGTCACGGTTTCCACACTAAACTCAGTAGCGCTGGCCTTGTCTACAAGGTGTTTGTATTTTGTTCATCACTCTTTTTCCTTTCACTGCTTTTGTCGTAAGTCAACCTAACTCATTACTCATTCCTATTCATCTAGCATATTGGTTTGGAGATAATTGCAAATGTGCTGAAGCTTCATGAAGACCACCCTCATGTGCACGAGATATATCCTACTATATACAGAAACTTTGTAGAGGCAATTGATGCTGTGGATAACGGAGTGAATCAATATGACCTAAATGAGTCTCCGAAATATGAAACTAATACCTGTCTGTCTTCCAGAATTGAACGCTTGAATTTGAACTGGATGGATCCTGACCAGTCTTCTGATAGAGAAAATGAGGTGTTTCATCAAGCAATGGCACTGGCTGGTGCTGAATTTTTGGACAATGTGAATTATTATGCAAAATCATGGTTACCGGCGCGGTCGATTGTGATGGAGAGTCTTGCGGCGAGGGAAAGTGTTGATTCGAGTGGAGAAATCATTAAGCTTACCCGATCTTGCCCCGTAAGACACAGCCCACAGCCCACAGTGCATTAAATTAATCTTACAAGATTTTAGTGGCTATTGTTAGAGTTTGCTCTTCATGGCAGTAGGAAGGGTAAATTACAATCTTTGCACGTTTTGGATATCATTGTGACTATTATCTAACTGAAACCTTTTCTCATATACTACACAGTGGAAACTTCACATACATGAGCTTGAGGAGGAAATGAAAATCAGTCCTTCTATCAAATATGTTCTCTACCCGGTATGTATTTTTAAGCGAATTAGTCAAATGAATCCTCAAGATTGAGTGTAAGCTTAAATCATTGTTGCCCCCAAAAATATGTACAGTTGTTTTTTTCTTTTCTGATCATCATATTCAGGTTCCGTGTAAATTTTAGGTTTCATTCTTTGTTTTCTCATTTGATCGACAATTTGTCTAATAAATTATTATTTTTTGTAGGATGATAGAAGTGAGAAGTGGCGACTGCAGGCAGTGGCAATTTCACCTGCCAGATTTGAGAGCAGAAAACCGTTACCGTGTTTATGGAGGGGTTTGGAAAATGACAAGCTGTCTGAGGTTGCTGGAATCCCAGGTTGTACTTTTGTACATATGAGTGGTTTTATTGGAGGAAATCAAAGTTATGATGGAGCTCTAGCCATGACAAGAGCTTCTTTAAAGGCTTAGGCAATGGTAGGTTTAACCTAATACCTTTTTCCCAAACGTTATTTTTTGGCCTCGGGCAATAGTTGAACATCTTAAGGAATCTAAAGCAACTGAACTAGAAATGCTTTAATGCGAATTTTGGTTTATTCATTGAAGCAGTATGCATCAGTTGTTCAGAAACACGGTTATGCATGGTGCTAAATCACTCACTGCTGATAAATTATTGAACCCTTAACAGTTTATGCTAGGGATGCAATCTTTACAGAATGTAACCTAATATTTTTTTTATCAATTCTTGCATACTAGTTTTCCACACTACTTCAATAATGATATTACAATTCGTTGGTTCTATTCTTTATACGCATTTGTCATCATGATCAAAACTAGGTCTAGGCTTCACTACCACGCATTCTTGGCACTGCATTTACTCCTCTGAAACACTTGGCAGATCCTCTTTAAACCACGAGTAAAGACCACCTTCGAGATGGAAGACATTGGTAAACCCATTAAGGACCAGCAAGTAAGCTGCTATGAGAGACCTGTGAAAGTATCAAGACGTGACAATCAGAGCAACATATCAATCATTTAAAGAGTCAATATCATTTCTTTTCATAATCACACAAGAAAATATGCAACTACAGAGTATAGCGGTGAGAGGATTACATATTGCATTGCAGACAACCGTATAACTTTCCCGATCATACATCCATGCAATCCAAGTTATTAGCTGTACTTTTCCCTATTTTTTTTTTTTTTAGACAATGAAGAACTTATTTAGTGAGAGCTAATTGGTAATTGTGGTTGGATTCGACTTAATTCTTGTCAACCGTTTGTCCTGTTATTATTCCTTTAATTAATAGCTTGGTAGGATGGTTTACGATAATATATAAATCTCTTCCCCTGTCTACTTTTAATGTACCCGAATCCGTGATTGAATGCAAAGTCCAGACACATCTAAATGATCGCTTCAGAATTGTATTGCAAAATGGATGCATTTCACAAAATGTCTACAACCATTTTGAACTATTTTTTATTCTTAAATAGCATGTATGAATTTCTACTTGCAGAATTAAAAATCCAGAAGTAGAAGAAAATAGACAATCAGCCACAAGAAATTGGAAATAGTTAAATACCTTGATTGTTGACCTTCGGGCAGATTTTGTGATGGTTTCATTGTACCTCCAGCCGAGCAAGCTACTATTATTTTTGCATTTTTATCCAATTTGGCTTCAACAGCTGCCAGCATAATATAAACCAAATATTTTATTTCAGAAAACAAGAAATGCACGAATTCAAGCAGTGAGATCTTGAGGTAAATTAATCGTACACTGGATGAACTCGGGGTTCTCTTCAGTCCCGGCAAAAATACCAAAAAAAGCAAATGCAGCACGTCTTGCAATGTCCCATGCTGTCCACTCCTTTATAAGCCTATATATTTGCACATTGATAGCATCTGGAGGATGAGCCTGCACCAATTGCCAAACTCCTCAGTTTATCCTTTGTACCACCATATATATATATATATATATATATATATAACATTTTGTAATGATTTATAAGCCTATATAACATTAATGTTGTAATGATTTATGGAAATCAGAAGGACCACAGAGACCAAAAATGCAACATGAATGGGCAGGCACGTTGGACTTTAATACAAAGCTTCTAAAATTTGTTTACTAACCTCTTTGAACTCTGCTTCTGGCCTTACGTCGAGAATGACAAAATTATTTTCTTTCTGAAGGCGCAGAGCTTCCTTTGCATCCACACTTCTTACCTGCAATGACAAACATATCTTACACCTTTAAATGCCTACTCTGCATATAATACAAACAAGATATCTCATTTCCTTAATGCAACATTTGAGGTACGATATATGATTAGTTATTCTATGATCTCTGGTCCTTTCCTATACCCTCATGAGATTCTTCTTGTTTGTGTACTCAAGATATATATATTGTGATACAAAAGCATTACAATCTTAAGTTTACCTTGATGTTCTTCACAGTATGCATTTATTTCCATTTTGTCTGTACTC
This sequence comes from Phaseolus lunatus, assembly GCA_013389735.1. NCBI lineage: Eukaryota > Viridiplantae > Streptophyta > Magnoliopsida > Fabales > Fabaceae > Phaseolus > Phaseolus lunatus. The sequence continues at coordinate 13,552,279 of CM023865.1, read as the reverse complement.
ATTTTTATCATGAAATGCTATGGATGCAAATGACAATATACTTGTTTGTGACACAGAGGTGGTGGAGCTTTACCCTTTTTTGCTGCAGAAATTCTCGCTTAATCTTCCAGTCTTCTTCAGCTAATAACTCCAAGAAAAAATATAAAAAAGAAAAAAGAGCTATTAGGGTTCTGTGATATCTTCCAAGTGCCATGTGAATTTAACTCAGTGAGAGTGTAAGAGTAATTTAGAACCAAGTACCTGGCGACTTTGCTGGTTTTGTTGCTGTACTCTGGATTGTCAAACCTCTTTTGATATTCTGTTGAAGTGATCTTTTTCCTGTGGATTTGTATGATCTCACTTTCCCCCACCATGAATTATAATCACGTGTAGCTTCTAAAGAAGGTACCAAAGAATGTAAAGATGATGTAGATGAGTACTGTAGAGCAATTGGTGCAAAAGCTGCCATGCTTGGTAGCTCAGTTTCACCTGAAGATTAAGATCTGAGACTTCAAATGTTGTAGTTAATAAATGGTTAATATTCAATGATTGAATTAGGGTGAAAGGATCGGGGCTCGTGCTTGTGTTATACAGAGTACTGCGGGTAGTTTGTATGAGAAGAATATCTGCTTACTCAGGATATTTAGGGTCAGAATCTGAGATTGTGGTTGAGGTTTTACAAGCCCTTTACCATTTGGATATCTTGCCATCTCATCATTATCTCTCTCTTGTCTCATGCAATGCTTGATTTTTACCAAAATTTATAACCTGTTTAATATTGTCAGAAAAAAATGCATTTGGTTTTATATAACGTTCATTCTCTTAGAAGAATAATGCATTATGGTTAGTTTAGAGGTCTGTAACACAAGAACTTTGTTCATCCTTAAATACATAATCCTTAGTTAAATGTTATTAACTTTTTGGCAAATTAAAAAACTTAACTAGAGTACAAATTATTGGAATAAATAAATAGATACAAATGCTCTTAAATATTTACGATAAATGTACAAAAAAAAAACAAGTGAGTTTGCAAAAATAGTATTAAAGGGCATTTTTAGGTAGTTTTCCTAGCACACACTTTTTTGCTATTTTCTATAATTCATACTTGATAGATACTGGATGAAAACACTTTGAAGAACTTCAATTCTAATCTGAATGTAGTCACAATAAATCTGAAATAAATTATCTACGTATCATAATGAAAATTCAAATTGTAGAAACATTTATTTATTATCCAGTTCTTTTTAGTATTAAATGTGGCACAAAACATCTTTCCTGTTAGAATTAGATTTGTTTTTATTTTTATTGCTCATATTGTCGTGGTGGTAGTGAATAATGATATTTTGGTGATTTTTTTGTTAGGATAATTTTGAGATAGTATATTGGTAAGGTGATATTTCTACATAGTTTTAGGATAAAATACTTGTAACACAATAAATTTAATCACAATGGTTAAAATATACAGTTAGTGCCTGAATAAAAGTTTTAACATCAAAATTTAGTTACGGATCCTGTTATATATGGTTTGTTAATATTGATACATGCATATAAATTATTTTATGATAATAATAATAGTAATTATTATTATTATTATTGATAGTACTATATGTTCAAATACATAAAAACAGTAAAGACAATATAAAAAACTAACATATATTTGTAATTACATCAAAGTGGGTGAAACATTTACACATCCTCACTTAATATATGGGTTCATTCCAGTTATTAATAATTAAAATCTTAGATCACTTTTCCAGAAGAAAACTAAAAAAAAAATGTTATTGACTTTATACATTTAAATTGAGGGTTCATCTCACAACTCGTTTTGCTTGTCTATTTTCACGTTTTTTAAATTTATTTTTTCATAACTTTGCATACATTTTCATAATTTTGCCTACATCATTTGTATAGTTTTCTCTCCCTTTTTGGTACCTTGTTTTTCTTATCATTTAGTTTTTGCCTATTTCCTACTCGTTCACATTGTTTCTTATTGAATGGTTTTGCCCCCTCGTTTTCTGCACATTTGTTTTGATTTTTCACCCATTTTTTCTATTCATTTGTGTAGGGATATCGTGTGTGGAAGCGTAATAATTTCAACCAAAGATTATATGAGAAATTAAAGTAACAAGAAAAATGAGAATGATACCAGAATTTTTAGGTGGAAAACCCCTTTAAATAGAGGTAAAAAACCACCGGCGAGAGAGCCAAAAACCTTCCACTATAATGGTACTGGGAGTACAATGAATTCCTCTCAAACTAATAGATAAATAGCCTCAAAACAAATTCTCTCTATATGGGTTAAACACTTACACCCAAAGAAAAGAAATAGAGAGTATATGAAAGGAGAGAGAGGAAGCAAGTGTGTTGCTGTTTTTGTGTGTGTTACATTGGTTGAAAGAAGTCACTATATATAGTGGTTCTAGGAGACAACAACAATCAAAAGCAATTAATTGAGAATGGTAACCTCCCTTTGATGACAATTAATTATAAACGGTAAGTAACCTCCCATTGATTTCAGTTAATGACAAGAAAACGGACAGAAAAAAAGGTGAGTCATATCCCACAATTTGTATGCTTCTTTTTGCTTATTTGAATGGTTTTTGTACCGGTCTGGGCAGAGTGAATTACATCACTCGATCTCGTTAATCGATCGATCGACGATCGGATGGTCAATTATATTAAATAAAAAATTAATAATAAATAATAAATAAGAAAATATCTTATAAATTTGTGGGTTTCTGTGATTTAATAAAGAGAGTAATAGATTTGTGGGTCTCTATAAATTTTCCTGCTTATGCTTTAATAAAGAGGATAATAGCGTGTGGAAAAGTTTGTGGGTCTCAGTCATTTGATGTATTTGAACGCATAGAAGTGATTATGCAATTTGGCTTCTTTAAGGAAGGATGGAGGTAGTAATGGAGAAAGGAAGGTGAAGGAAGATAGGCGCATAAGCTGTAGGATTTAGAGCACCATTAAAGCTCCCTAAATCCTAGCCGTGTATCATCTGCAGTAACAGAGTATTTAGGATGGTTTGTGGCTGGTGGAACTCTATACTGCAAGCTGCTGGTAGCAACTATGTTGCATCATAGCTTTGTCATAGTTGGTTTTTCTGTTGATACTGTGTTTATTTGCAGTTATGAATTACAGCTTAATTGTGCATATTTAGCTTTTGTTTTTTTTTTCAGGAAACATAAACCTCCAAATGTAGCTTAATGTATCTTTTTATCTGGTTTGTGGGAAGATTGTAATGGTTATGGTTTGTAAGTCAGGTGATTACATTGTAAGTTATTGTATAAGATTTGGGACACCACTAAAGTATCCATTTTAATTAATTAATTTATTTTTTGCTAAAAAAAAAGAAAGTATCCTATAAATTAGGATCACACTCCTGACATCTCAAGAAATCAGTTAACACTGATTTAATGAAGATATGCTCCAAATATATCTTCTTACAGATCCGAATGACTTTGAGAAATCAATTAATACTGATTTATTAACAATATGAGTCAGATACAACCCATCAAGCAAATAACTCATTACCAAGCACTATAAATAAGTTCTCTACAATGAAGTAAGGTACACTTTTATCATTTTTACAATATATACTCTCAATACAGAGTACTTACTTGATCGTCGAAGAACCTTATGTAGGTTTACTTCCGACCAAGCACTGAGAAACTAAGAAAAATAAGTGTTGAAGTCTGAAGGAGTGAAGGAGAGAAGCACTGAAGTACAGGAACACAAGGGAGCATGACCGAACAATCGACACCTATAGCAATAACTACAGTCAATCTCAAATACTATTTAGGTTTACTTTGTCTATACAAATATAATTTTTTATTGCACATTTGTGCGTATTATTCTTAGGAAGATTTTGTTTTGATAATGATTTTATATATTTAAAAAGCATATGTTGATTATTGCAACTTCAAAATAAAATCTTCATAATATTTACAAATTTCTTCAAATATATTACATTTAAGATAAAAGAAAAGTTTTAAAAAATGAAGATGTAAATACTTAAGTAACTTGTTCCCCTAATTTTTTTTTTATATCAATGTAATACAAATAATACATAAAATAAACTATGAAAATTTCAGTCTTTCAATCAACAATATTGTTTAACTCACTTATTTCATCACTTTAATATTGTTCATATAAATACAAACTACTTTTGAAAGACTACATTATTATCATAAAAGACAAACACCTTTTTTATATAATGATTTGTTTAGTTATCGAGTATCTTCTCACTTTAATACCTATTGGCAAATTAGATTATCAATAGTGCAACTTTTGAAAATTCCTACTAGACATTAGGTTTTTTCTTAATCGTGCATCTATGTTACTAGGGACATCAATAAAATTTAGAATTTTACTATTTCAAGTAACTTATTGCTTACACCCTATTAACAAACATAACTTTACCTCATTAGTAATAATCAATTTACACAAAGTCACTCATATATAATCTACATGTGGCCTTAATGATAGGAAAAACGCACGCGGAAACAACACACATAATCACGAATCAATGCAAGAAAATAAACGACACAGGATTTAACGTGGTTCGGTCGCCAACTGCAACCTACATCCACACGGGCAACTATTAGGTTTTCATTTCTTTCCTGTTGCACATCAATTACAAGTACAATGATCTCTTTAAATAGAGATAAATAGAGATAATAAAGGGGACACAATGATTAAGCTCACTCACTAAAACATAGTGTCTACTCAGTCCAGCCCAATTGATCCTGACTTCATACCCAACAATCTTCCACTTGAAGTCACAGAACCATGTTCACCTGCGCTTCAACTGTGTACATGTACTTTTGTAATCTGTTAACGGAACTCAATGTTCCACCCCTAGTTGCCACCAGCCTTCTTAATCATTTTGAAGGCTTCATTGAAACTCCCTTGAGTTTCAACACGTCAGTCATGACTGAAACTACCACTGCTACTGACCCATTCTCTATTCCTACCGGCTCCCACTTTCAAGAACTGTCGGATCCTGGAACAACCTGAGAACAAAACACTCTTCATACTCAACAAGAAATTTTCTAAAGATGTTTCAACAGCTGGAATACTAGTTCTCCTAACCCACTGTCATCTAGGGACCTTAGCTGAAACACGACACGTGCTCCCACTGCCATAAGTACCTTTAACTGGTCTACCTGAATCTTTCCATGCTCGTTCATCCTGAATCTAACCTATGGCTATGAGTTTCTCTCTTGTAAAGACAACCCTCTTCTGCCCATGAGATTATGTGAACCGGACTTTGTTTATCTTCTGAACTGGAACGGTCACTCCCTCAGACGGTAATTCGACCATATACAACGAACCTCTCTTTCTTCCGCGGCCATGACAAGATTTTCCTTGACGACCTTCCACTGCTGATTTCTGAACTTCACTATTCGTCCAACTGCCTAACAGAAATCAAACTTTTCGTCAAGCTGGCATCCTTCAAAGTCTAGAAACTGACTGGCGTCTTCAACACTATGTCACCCATGCCCGTAACATCAAGAGTTTTGTTGTCTACTAGTCTTACCTTTCCAAAGTCCCCAATAACCAGATTCTACAATGCTTCACTGCCATCGCACTACACCTCTGTACCGTCTCGCTCACCGCAAGCACCTGCACCTATTCGCTGTGAAAACACGATCCGTCGTCGCCCCCGCGAAACCCTAGCTTGGGACGTCGCTGCCGCCCCTACGAAACCCTAGCTTTGGGACGCCATTGCAGCCCTTGCAAAACCTTACCTTTGGGATGCCGCTGCCGCCTCTGCGAAACCCTAGCTTTGGGACGCTGTTGCCGCCCCTGCAAAACCCTAGCTTTGGAACGCTATTGCATCCTCTGCGAAACCCTAGCTTTGGGATGTCATTGCAGCCCCTGCAAAACCCTAACTTTTGGATGTTGCTGCCGCCTCTGCGAAACCTTAGCTTTGGGAAGCCGCTGCAGCCCCTACGAAACCCTAGCTTTGGAACGCTGCTGCCACACCACAATTTTCATGTCTTGTCGATTAATTTCTGCTGATTGGATATCTAGTGTGTAAATGAACCAAGCTCTGATACCACTTGATGGGAAAAACGCATGCGGAAGCAACACACATAATCACGAATCAATGCAAGAAAATAAATGACACAGGATTTAACATGGTTCGATCGCCAACTGCAACCTACATCTACACGGGCAACTATTAGGTTTTCATTTCTTTCCTGTTGCACATCAATTACAAGTACAATGATCTCTTTAAATAAAGATAAATAGAGATAATAAAGGGGACACAATAATTAAGCCCACTCACTAAAACACAGTGTCTACTCAGCCCAGCCCAATTGATCCTGGCTTCATACCCAACACTTAATGCTATATTACTCTCCATAAATCATATATCACCATTTTTTGTGATTTATCGATAATAATCAATCTATGATTCCACAAAAAACTTAATCTCATTCTCATACAACTCCTCTTGCATTATAAATAATTTTACATCATATAATACATCTATACAACTAACTAAATTCAACTAAAACAATATTAAAAGAAAGATTTCAAACATAGGGTGGTTGTTTGATAGAGGTTTTATTGCTCAAGTGTTTTTCCTTCATAAGAGAGAGAATTGTCTCAACCTCTTTCTTGCTCAACTGTTAAACTGTCCGTTGAGTGCCTAAACTATTAAAGGAGAGAGTTACTACGACATCTTTCTAGTTCAAGCGGTTATCTAATACCTAAGCGAATAAAATTTGAGAGGATAGAGACTTTGTGTGACATATCTCGCTCAAGCAAACATTAATAACTTAAACAATGAAACTCCTTGCTTGAGTGGTAAAACTCCTTACTTGAGCAACACGTGGTTGCTTAAGTAAGATGAACCAACTTCATAAACCAAAAAAAAAATAAAACAAGTACATTTCAATTTAAACAAGTTTGTGTAATATAACACTCAAATATATTCGTGTTTAATTTAATTGAAATCAAAACACTTCAAAACAACATAACATTTTAATATAAATATCTCAAATCAATATCAATAAGGCATTGTCCGCTTTGGAGTTTGCTCTATCACAATTTTGTCCTTAAAAATATCTTAGTAAGTTAAAGAATGAAGAAGTATATAAATTATCGTTAGCCTTGACTTTTGAGCAATGTAGAACTATATTAGACGTACCGGAACACTAATAATATATTTGATTTATAAATTAGAACTCTTGGGAACAAATTAAGATTTTCTTAACTTTTCAGAGTTTTTAGAATAATTGTTTTAAAAACATAAGATTTAAAGTAGAAGAAGCTAAATTAATTTCCTATTTTGGGTAGAATTGATATTGTGAGAATAAAATCTAAAAGTTCTAAAACCTAGGATAGTACATATTCAGAGTTTAGATGGTGATGTTGAAATTGGAATTTAGTTGTTGATTGGTTAAATTTGAGTATTGTAAATTTTGATGATATTATGAGAAGTATTATTGACACGGATTACGTGGGATGATGTATTTGATTTACCTAAAAGAAATTTATTTTACATTAAATAACTTTTAATAATAAAATACTTATTGTTTATTAACTTAAACTTTCTCACCATTATATTTATAGGTAGTATTAGTTAATATTATTTGTCAATTTTTTATTATAAAAGTTACTGTATTCACATAGCCAAGATAACCGATCAAAATCATGTATTGATAAGACCATCTCAAAAATCTAAAATATCTAAAACGATAAATAAGTCAATAACATTAAAAATAAATTAACAAACTTAATCTGTATCATCATACTAAAATAAGATTAATCTATTAACTTAAAATAAAAAATCATCATAATTTAAAATAAAAAATCATCATAATTTAAATTAAATGTGAATAATACTCTTACTCATCTATACTTATATATATTATATATATAAAGAGATTCTCCACTTTAACTATTATAAATTATTTTTCTATTTTATCTTTGCTTAATATTTTATTAATTTATTTTAGTTATTTGGACATTTTATAATTTTAGAAGTTAACAAAGCAGTTTTTTAATTTTTCTATATCTATACATCTATACATATATATAAAGGAGATTTCCCACTTCTATATAAAAAGAGGATTCCCCACTTGTTCTAAATTGTTTTCCTATTTTATCCTTGTTTAATATTTTATTTTATTAATTTATTTTTTTTATTTGGACATTTTATAATTTTAGAAGTTAATAAAATAATTTTTCAATTTTATTTCATTTGTTCTCACTTAACTGGCAGGAGAGTGGAGAAATTGGTAGGTTAATTTTATTTTATTTATTGTCACTTAACTCATAGGAGAGTGAAGAGATTGGTATGTTACTTTTTGTTTTAAAATTATCTTCTTTTTTGTTTTATTTTTTTATTTATCTATACTTATATATATAAAGGGATTTTCCTCTTTAATCATTCTCCATTTTTTTCCTATTTTATCTTTATATCAATATTTGGTTTTATTTCAGTAGTATAAGCATTGTGTCATTTCTTATTTTTTCTAAAATATTTAGTATAGGCAGTTTTAAGTTGAAATAACAGTTTTTAAAGTTAAATTTTGAAGGTTTATTCTTTTTCTTTGTCACATGTAATTTTTTTTTTAACTACCATTGTCACTTCTCCATTAATTTCACGTGTTTTTTTTTAATTTCTCATTAGAAAAATTATTTTTGAAAAAAAAAACTAAAAAAAGAAAATTAAAAAATGTAAAAAAATTATTTTTAAAAAATAAAAAAAATCCAAAGAAAAAATAAAAAATGTGAATATGCAACACACGTCTGTGTTTCCACTAGTAATTGAATAAGTGAAGTTAAGTCCACATTTTTATTTCGACCGAGATAAAAAAAACGACCTATTCCCTTTTTTTCTAATCATATGTTATCATTATATTACTATCGTAATTATGCACGCTTTAAATAAATTGTGTTATACTTTCCACAAAAATAAAATTAAAAAAAAAACATAAAACATTTCATGTAAAATAAATTTCTAAAGTTTAAACAAACAAAATAATTATGTAGCATAAAAAAAAAATTATGTTGTTTTAATACCAGACCGTTTTGCAGTCAGGTTTTCTTTTATCATCTTCATACTTTCTTCCTGCCTCTCCATAAATATAAAAAAATCTAAATTATTCTTAAGTTGGAACATTTTAAATTACATAATTCAAAAATCTATTATAAATTATACAAACTAAAACTCAAGGTATATTTCAAACTGTACTGTATAAAATACATTTCTTGATTTTAAAAATACATTATAAATTACATAATTTAAAAATTTAAAAAATATTTTGAATTGTATAATTAAAACCCGTTTCCGAATTTTATGATTTAAAAAATAAGTATTTTAGATATATCCAACACATATAAAGGTGTAAAAAGAAATCCTGCAAATGCAAAAAGTAATTGTTGTTGTAAACACAGGAATAGTATAAGTTTGCCCCCTTGCATTATATGGATCACACTAAGCCCAAATAATTTTGAAAGCTAGAATGGGCCAACTTTTGGTATGAGAAGTTTTAGATTGTTTCTTCCTGCACCTTCATAGCTTCTTGTGGCATCCCCTACTTCTTAAAATACCAAAAATACTATATATTCTATTGATGTTTTTTATTTTAGAATGAGTGATTAGGAAAAATTCTACATTATAGAATCTAAAAGGTATCTAAAAGGTATTTTTGATTGGAATATCTTCCAAATTCTATAATACATAAGTTTTTTTTAAAAAAAATGCATTCTTGAATATAGAATCTAGAAATACCTTCCATATTTTGTAATTTAAAATGTATATTTTCAAATTATAGATTTGATAATATATTTTCTTAAAAACAAAATGATATTTTCATTATTTAGCGTATAAAGTGCCTGGAGAAGCTACCAAATGTAGGAACAAACAACCAAAAATTTTAATATGCTCAAAGAGACTACACATTTAGATTTAAGTTGAGAGAACTCAAAAGTACCTTTTCTTCTTCAAACTCATTTCTCCTTTCTTTATCTTGTATACTAAAACTTGAAAAATGGACATTCAAATTAAAAAAAAAAAAAAAAAAAACGCTTTCTCAACTTTGATTGGGACAGAGTTAGAATTGTTTTCCCCATGGTTTCCCAAGTCTAAAATAGTAATTGTGCTAAAACTGAGAGTTTTAGGAAAACCAAGCATCTGTGATGTGTAAACCAGTGATAACATTTTGTAGAAGTGACCAATTTTAGAGAAGAAAGAGAAATAGGTGTAATATGAAAAGAAAGTTGGAACATCTAATAATGAAGCTGATTGGAATAACAATTAAGAAAAAGGAGTATCATTAGTCAACGTAACGTCGTGCATAAGGGTTTGTGCAGAAGAAAACAAAGTTGAATTCATATTGAGATCAAATTGCTGCATTACCGACATTCCATATTCTAATAATTTTATTCATTTTTGTATGAATATCTCTACCTTCCACCTACCCACACCCACATGCATAATTCAAACATCTATTATCAACTCCATTCTTCTTCATAAATGTATCCTTCAATAAATACTAATTCTGCAATCTTCATTTAAGCCGTGAAGATTGCACTCATTTCTTCAAAATTATAATCATTTTAATACTTACCAAACTTTTCTTATTGTATTTTGTTCACATTTTGGGAGTTGGAATTAAAGCTATAAATGTTGAACATCAAACGCTAGTTGGTTGGTTTTCCTCCAACTTACCAAAAATCTTGTTTCTTCTTCCACTGCTTTCACCTTATTCAATCAATGAAAAAGATTTCATCCAATCTCAAAAGCTAGAGTTGAAGATTGTGGTTTCGTTAAGCGAGCATATGTGACAGACTTATTTATTTGTTTGTGGATGGAATGTTTGCTAATAGTAGGCAATTTTCCATTATTGTAGAAAGAAACACTATTTAAAGTAAGTATATATGTATTATAGGTGGGGTCAAATATATTTTTATAATATATTATAACACAAAATTGGTTTTTATCATAATCCAAACTTTAGATCATTCACACCTTAAAATAAATCAATTTCACATAATAAAATAAAGATTTATTTAAATTATTTTCATACTACAAACATTTAAATGATCTAAAATTTGAATTAAAAAATAATAATTTCATTTTATAATAGAAGAAGAAAAAATATATTTAATCCTTATATTCTTATATTTAAGTATCACAATTTAACACTGTTATTGTTTGTATTTTTTAAATATTTTATAAATAAATTTAAAGAAAAAATTATATATTTAAAGTTAATTTTATATATATATATATATATATATATATATATTTTCTGATTCAAAGTTAGAGTAACTTAAAACTAGAGTATTTGATAGTTGGACTTAATCCATTGCCTTCTCATTTATAAGGAGGTTTCTCTTGAAATGTGGAAACCTATATATATAAGAGAATTTCTAGAATATAACTTCTTTTAAGTGAAACTATGCACAACCAATAATGGTGGAAAATTGATAGTTTTTTGTTCTGTTCCATTGAAGCTATGCACAACCAATAACTCGGTTACCTAATTAAAATAATGTGTTTTCCTAAAACAAATACATTTTTGGTGCAATTCTAATACGAAACTACCAATTTGAATGACTTATAAATTTTTTTATCAAAATAAAGAACTGGTCTTTGAATGTATAACTTCGTTACGAAAAAGTTACACAATTGATAATTTAAAATTTTTTATTTTACTAAAAATTTGTTAGTTAAGTGGTAATTTTATATTTTATTTAGAAATGAAATCATGACACCTAAAACGACTTCAATTGTTTTTGAAGTTTCATCCTTTATGAGGACTTCAACATTTTTAATATTTGTATTTTATGAATTTTTATATATTAAAAAAGTCGAAGTTTTTAATTAAAATTTCTAAATTAATTATTATAATTATAATAATATTAATTTTACAATTTTAAAAATAATATTTAGGTGTTTATTTTTTAGATGTAGTTAATTTTTTAATTGATTGTTCTTTTTTAATTTAGGATTGATAAATTGAGTTTTGTTCATATAACTTAAAAATTTGAAATAAATTATAGAGAACATTTGAAAATATTTTTTATTTTTTAAAATAAAAGTAAAGTGTAGATTTAAAGCATAAATTAATTGAAAAATGTATAAATTATTTATTAATATATGGATTAATTTTTTTATTTCACTAATTAAAATGATTGACTTAATTTAGTGGAATTTATTTATTGTAATAATTCAAATGTCTATATATTTATTATTTTCTCATGTAAATTAGAAGTAGAAAAAAAAATTGAAATAAATTATGGAACCATCTAAACTAATTTTACATTAGGAAATAAAATGTTACAATTTCCACTACCAAAAAAGTTTGTTTTAAAAATAATAAATTTTTTATTTACATCTATTACTATCATTTTAATATTTTTTTGTGCTATTAAAGGATAAGTAAAGCTATGTATGCCATTAATCTTTAAAGTTACACATTTGTAACTAAAAGAAGTTATTAGTTAATTATAATATAATTACTATTTTGTTAACATATTATGATGAAATTACCAAATTTTAGTATTGTAATTTTTGTGGACTCTTTACTGCCTCTACTAAGATGCTAACAAATGTGTGGACATTTTTCTAATCAATTATGATGTCCAGGTGCAGGTAGTCTATATCTTCACAGACATGTTTATTTGATAAGTGTCAATATGTAGTATTTATGATTGATAAAATTGAACACTTTGGAACTGAATTGTTGTTTAATGTTAGAAAATTACCCTAATCTGAGAGTTATTGAATCTAATTATATATTTTGAACCAAGAAACAAATGAAGAAATTTAATCCCAATTTTGTGTAGATTTCAGATGAATATGAAGCATTAAAGGAAAGAAAGCAAAGACTTAATTGGATCACAAGAAGGAATGAAAAAGGAAAATTTAAAGGAAGTATTTAGCTCAGGCTAAAATTGTCCAAATTTGATTAATGGTGCAGTACTGATTTAGCTCAGGCTAAAATCGCTAGCTCAAGCTAAACAGCACCGAAAGATCTAGCTTAAGCTAAATTGGCTCGCTTGAGCTAAAGTTCATTATATAAATTTTGGGGCATAGTTAAAACTAAAGCGGTGGAGGAAAGAATTGATTTTTAGAGAGAAGTTAGTGAGAGAAGAAGAAGGAGAACTCTATTCTAGGAGAGGAAGTTGCTCAGATCAACCCTTCATATGCAATCCAGGTCAAGAATGAAGATTGGAGGAGCTGTCATGAGTGGCTAAGTGCTTTCTAACTTGGGATTGAATGTAATCTACTTTGTTCAAATGTATTCTTGATGATATATATATATATATATATATATATAATATTATCTTTTCTACTTGTTCTTGGTATTTTCGTTTTATGCTTATTGCTTGATCAATGGAGTCCTGGTTTTGATCCTTAAATTTAACAGGAAAGTACTTTTAAGGATATGAAATAAACGAAAATACTTGATAACTTGTAATGCTAGGAATAGATTTCAAGTTATTAATTGCATTATAATTCTGTCCATAAAGCTGGATGATTTGTTAAATATCTGAGGAATCGGTGTTTAGGAAATTATCTTATGAATTTCATCTGTGAGGAATCAAGGTGAATGACTTTAAATTAAGCATCAAGAATAAATAGTTTTGAGTATATTATATTGTATTATTCCAAAATACAGATGATTGAGATAGACACAATTCAATCCCAAGTATCTTTCTCTATATTTGATAAGTTATTTTCGTTATTGGTTGAATCAAACCCTAAATCTTTGAATTACTTGTGAAATCTTTAATTTGGTTATGAACAAGTTCTCAAAATTATATTCTATACTTAATGAGTTTTATAACAGAACTTCTTAATTAGAATTGTTCCCTGTGGGTTCGACGTTCGTACTTTAAAGAGTACTATATTACAGTTGATTCGGTATACTTGTCGAGAGAAATCAACACTATTTCACCGAGTCTAGCTAAGACAGTGCCCAGATCATTACGTCTTTCATGTGGGTCGAAACTTACCCAATAAGGAATTTCTCTACCTTAGGACCGTTATAGTTATGTTATGATCACCGTTCATTGGGACTTCGGTTGTCGGCTTCCCTGTCATTAAGTCACCAACTTCCTTGACCTTCTGGCACTAGGCAGTCGTCAGCCCCCATACAAGGTCTTACGAATTTGCGGAGACCTATGTTTTTGGTAAACAGTTGCCCCGCCCTGGTCACTGCGACCCCCTTTGTAAGGAGACACCCATTCTCCCGAAGTTACGGGACTATTTTGCCAAGTTCCTTAGAGAGAGTTGTCTCGCACCCCTAGGTATTCTTTACCTACCCACCTGTGTCGATTTCGGATACAGGTACCCATTATGTTGTACCTCATGTAAAGTTTTATGAAATTAATTGAGTTATAAGATTTTTCTACTCCAAATACTCATGCATAAAGAATTATACACATATTGGTCACAATATTATCATGTATAAAGAATCATATAGATATTGATCATAATATTATCATATATAAAGAATCATATAGATATTAGTCACAATATTATCATGCATTAAAAAAAAACATATAGATATTGATTATAATATTATCAAAAATAGATAACAACGTGAAATGTTCATCATAATAATTAATTATTTATGAAAATAAATTTTAAGAAAATGAATATTTAAAATAAAATAAATGTAGTGATATATTTAATATAATATATTGTGTCTTTTTAACCTAAACCCTAAACTTTTATAAATATGTATTTCAACAACTTCTTTACATATATAAATATTTTTTTTTAAAATTCATCAACTATTTGTCACATCTTCCATTACACCATAGTCAACATATAATCACCATATTCAACATATAATCCAATATCATGGATTCTTATCAACCCACTATACATATACAAATGATAAAGATAAAAATAATAACAATAATGTTGATAGACATAGTTATAACATGGACATAAAAGTTTAACCATCTTTCATATTAAAGACCTAACTTAGGACCCATCTTACAATAATCACAAAGAAGATGCATAAGACAAAACTATAAGAACAATTTATTCGACAATTTTTTATAAATAATTTGATTATAAAATTCCTTTTAAAATATTACCTTATGTGCATTTAATAGAAAAATATACATCATTTTAAATATTTACCATTATTTGTTTGAACTTTTAATTTTACATAAAAAAAAAACTCAATTTAATATTTCTAACTTGTTTTTTTTTTTAAATTCATCATTAAAAAAAAACACCTGAATATTATTTATAAAAATATAAAAATAACACTATTATAATTATAACGTTTCATTTAGAAAATTCAACTTCTAAACATATAGAAATTCATAAAATACAAAACTTAAAAAAAGTTGAAGTCATCACGACAATACTAAAAAAATGGTTGAAATAGTTAAGATGACAGGAGACTTCAAAAAATAGTTGAAATCATTACAAACAGCTAGACTTAACAAAAATAAAAATTCATCTTATATTTGATGGTTTTACTTTAAAAAGAAAAACAAGACCGTCACTTAGGTGGTGCTTCTTAATAACAAAAAAAAAAAATGGTTAAAGTTATGAATTGGGTAAATAAAAGATTTACTCATTTTCATAAAACTTTTAGAAGTTATCTAAATATGTAATTTGATATGAGAATTGCAGCATTATAGTGAAGAAAAAAACATTCAATTGGGGATTATTAGTTTGAATTTATTTGATTTATGATTTGTTGTTTTTATTTCAAAACTGAAGGTATAAGGGGAGATGTTTAAGGTTACAGGGGTAACATTTGGGAACTACAAATAAAGTGCACAAACCTTAACAATATATGGTCTCTGATTAGGCTGTTAAACAATTCCAACCAATTAAAAAAAGACATGTCTCTGCACTGTGACTCAATGTTTATTGTTCTTGCTAGCAATGAGGTCAGAGGTGGACAATTAACCCTACATGCTGAAAAAGGTTTTCTGGCATCTAATTATTTGTTTATGACTCTTCAATAAAACATTCATTTCACTCATAGTTTTGGGTGGAGCCCCATATGGCTACTACTTCCTGACCACTTATTGCATGATGAGATGAGTTCACAACCTAACTAATAATATATAATATACTTTCCAATAACTCTCCATATACACTTATCTAATCTAATCTAATCTAGGTGACTCATTATTTTATAATAGAAAACTGATATTCTAATTTGTTTTTCATCACATTGTATCCTAATAATATGATGTAAATTATTAATAAAGTTTGTATATCCCATCAACGCATTTCACATTTCATAACTCAATACCTATATTATACTTGTAAAAATAATACTTTACACTCTATTTATACTCTATTTATGACAATAAATTCACAACACTTTTATTACCAAGCATTGTTCATCAAAACGTTATGACATTTTCAAAATTAAAACGACATACACTCATAGTCTCTTGTTTAAAACGACGCTTAAACTCATAATCATCATTTTACACTCATTTTATTACCCTAATTTGTAGCGTACCATTTATGCTTTCGTATTTTCTTTGTCTTCTCGCGCTTGTCTCTTCTTTGCCTTCGTGCTCTCTCTGCTTCTTCTTCGTTTTCGAGCTCTTTATCTTTGTAAGTTTCTTTCATTCACTCATTCCGACATCTTTCATTGCTTATTTGTTTTTTTTTTTTTTTGTTTCTCTTATTCGTTTCTCCATTGTTAGTGAAGGTGTTCATTGCCTACTATTTCATTGTCTTCCACCATTGCTATTTTCACTGTTAGTATTCTTGTGCCTCCATTCACCGTTGTAGTGTGTCTGTCGCTTCTCTTCACCAGCGTTGCCTTCACGCACAAGGTTGTGCCTCCATTCACCATTGCTAGCTTTCACCGCTGCCGTGAGCCCACGACTTCTCTTTACCATTGTTTTAGGGCACCATGTGTGCTGAGTTAAGAAGGGTCTAAAACAACGACTTTTACCATAGCTGCCTTTTTAGAGTGAATATAACACGATGGTTAAATAGTTACTATCTTTGCTTAAAGAGAATAGACTACGTGCTAAAAGACAACTGTTCAAAAGCTGTTGTTTTAATACTAAAATGACCGTCGTAATTTAGCTTCTCTGCACCAGTGTTAGTGAGAATGATCATCTCACACATCAATCATATCATTAATTGCATATAATTTAGATGTAAAATACTTTTCATCACCTTCCATTAAATATATTAACAAATATAATCAAATTTTATGAAATAAAGCATTCAAAAGTATAAAATTATATAATTAATGATAATTATACAATATTTACACTGAAATAAGATACTCTTCACTTGAATGTTATATATGCAAAATTAAAAACCTGACAATTCATAACCAAAAAAAAAAAGTTAAAGATTTCCTTAACTCAATTTACATCATACATTATTAACCAATTCAATATTATATAATGTATTACATAATGTCAAGAAAATGTGCACTATGTATCACCAAATTTAAAGGCTCTTCTACTAATAAAGTAGATGTTTAAAACAACCTTCAATTCATTTCCTAAATTCACTAGATTGAAATATTGAATCAAAATAATAATTTAAAATAGATTTGAAATTACCAATCATTTTAAAGTTTATAATCTCAATCTAACATGTCCTTAGATTAAATATATAGGCATGTAACAAAATTTCCCAACTTTTTTATAACTTTACATACTCAAGACTCGTACATAATATAAATCATCACAAAAAATATACTAACCATCCAATAGTTGTTCAATTTACAACAAAAATTATTATACTCAACTAGATTGAACTAGAAAACCACTTAATTTCTCGCATTTTTACATGCAAACTAAATTATACAACTAAAATCACTTAACTTAATTTTTTTTTAAAAATAGTTTTTCTTACTTTAATTTTCATTTTACCTTAAGATATAAGTTTTGAAGAGGAGAATGATTCGAGAACACTAAGAAACATCCATATTACTCCAAGAAGTCAAACCTAGTCATATATCAAACACCCTAAGTCCAGTCAAAAACCTAATTTTTCTCTATAACCCATTCACTCTAATTCATTTGTGTCCTTCATTGGTAAGACTATAGAAATTAAAGAAAGTAGAGAAGATGATATACATTGAGAAACTCAAGGTGATGATCCTAGCCTTTTCCTTAGCAAGATAAGGGAGGAAGAACATTAAGGGATTGTAAAGTTGAAGATAAAAAGAAAATTGAGAATGAGAAATGAGAGAATGAAAAATAGAAGTGGTTTGTTTCTTGAGAAAGGAAAAAACTAAAAAACTTTTCAAATAGATATAATACCCTCTTCTTTACTATTCCAATCTCCCTCCCTCTCCTATTGTCTTTAAATTTTATTTATCTTTTATCCCAACAACTAAAAGTACGTATGTTATTTATATTTGCTACACTTCAATTTACTATTTTCACTCCTTCACTTAAACTCACTTATCCTACTACACTTAAATCTAAAACAAATTCAAATATACATATCTCATAACTAAATAAGTTTTAAACATAAAATAAATTTACTTTTATTGTTTAAAAATTATTTCTCGCTCATTTAATCACATAAAAGCAAGTCTTTTATAAATTGGATTACTAATTTCGTTTCTAAAACTATAATATATAGTAAGTGAAATTAATTATTAAAATTAGGAAAACTAGCAAAACAACCCATAAAATTACAAACCATTAATTAATTTAGTCTATATGTTGTTAGTTAGTGACATTTAATGTTAATAAAAACAAATCAACTGACACATCAAATGTTCGAATGATAGTAGTTCACATAAGAAAAAAGAGATTTGAGTGTGATAGAGATGATCTTTTATTAAGAAAGACCGATACAGGATAATGAAGGGTATCACATATATTGATGGTGGTTACCACTAAATATTGTAATTTTAAGTCCATAAATAAAAGTGAGAGTGGAGAATGAGTGTATTGAAACATAGTTAGTGCTTAGACCGCCCTTAATTATATAATTTTGATTTAGACTTAAATAGTCATTATGTGGTCAAAATGCATGTGGGTGATGTTACAAAGTCAATTAAAATGTTTGATGTGTGAACTTGCAAGACAATATACATAAACCCTAAACATGTGTCATGTGCATTGTTTAGGTGCATAAGTGGTCTAAGATTACAAGCTTAATTCATTATTCATCAAGTGATGCGGAGGTAATGTCAAAGAACACATAAAACAATGGTTTAAAAAATCTCTACCTCTAGATTAAAAAAAAGATTAAATATCTTTTTTTCCCTATATTATAATAAAAAAAATTTATTCTTAGTCCAAACTTTAGACTATTCGAATATGTTTTTGGTATGGAAATGATTGAGATGAGTCCTTATGTGTGTTAAATTGGTTCAATTTAAGACTTCACTTAATCAATCATTAAAAGTATTTATAGTGTGCATCAATTTGCAATCAAAATAAACAATCAAAATAACAACGATTTTTTTTAAAAAAAAACTAACAATTTTTGAAAAAAACTAACAATCATTTCACACAAAAATTACTCATTCAAATCATCTTCATACTACAAATATTTAGATAATCTAAAGTTTAGACCAAAAATAAAAATAAATTTCATATTATACTTCAAAGATAAAAATATATTTAATCCTTAAAAAAATTGACAAGCATTTAAAATTGTGGTCATGGCATATGAAAAAAATATGATTAACACATGTTTTATTATTTTTCCCCTAGTAATTTTACCTTATTGTGTTAGGTTTAAAATACAGACTCGGCCTTTTTAATAACTTGATTAAAGATACATGTTTCATACAACTTGGTTTAAGAGGTTACAATGATTATTTCCTCAATTGATAAATTAGAAACTACCGAAAAGGTAAAATAAGAAAGAAAGAAACAAAATGTAGAAAAAAGGAAAAAATGATAATTCTTTTAAACAATATTTTGATAAGTTTCATCATGTGATGTGAGAACCATATTACTCATATTTATATTTTTGTTAAATCATATATAATAAATTTTATGAAAACCTACTTAAACAATTATTAAGTATATTTTCTTGAATATTTTTTCATTTTGTGTTTCATAATTAATAGTTAAAGCACTTAATAGTTTTTTATTTATTGTTTTAGAATTATTCTGATGAAATTAGGATTTTCTCCATGAGTACCATTCTATTTAAGGGTATACATAAAACATCATTTGACTAAAACCCAAATTAATTGAAGTTAAAAATGGGTTGTATTAGTTCATATAACATATAATATGAGTTAAAAAAAATATTTTAAATTAATTTTAGAAGTTGGATTCAATTTGTTCGAATTAATTTTCTCAATTGTGTATTATATTAAGAAGTGAATTTAAGTCTAAGTCAACTTATCTTGATGTGAGATCTCCAATTTACACCTCTAACGTCGATATCTCCAACTCATGCATGAGACTACATATTTATGAGTGGTTCGATAACGAATGGTACAATAGGTTCCAAACTTTTGTTAGGATAAACTTTAAATGACTTTGATATCATACTAAGAAGTGAACTTTAAGTCTAACTCAACCTTATAAAATCAGCTTATAAGATAAAGTTTGCACTCACTTATTTATTGTTAAATATATTTTTTCTTTATGTAGTTAATGTGTGATCTCCAACATATTCAAATTCAAATGCTTAAAAAAAAATCAAATGTTAATGTTAGGTGTCACTTTATATTCCTTCAATGTCAAATGCTTAAAAAAAAGGCTGTGTTAATTGTGAACTTCCCTTTATATTTTTATTTTTATGTTCACTCGTGTTAGTA
Organism: Phaseolus lunatus; assembly: GCA_013389735.1. NCBI lineage: Eukaryota > Viridiplantae > Streptophyta > Magnoliopsida > Fabales > Fabaceae > Phaseolus > Phaseolus lunatus. Next base: position 13,531,553 of record CM023865.1, on the reverse strand, counting down.
TGTTTTCTCCTCTTTTTTTTTTTTTCATTTTTCCTTAAATAAACACATTTTCTTTGGTTACCTTTCTTACATGTTTTCCCTCTTTTAACATTCTCATTTTTAAAAAAAATTCGAGCTATATTTTTATGTTTTGGGAATCTAATCTTCCATGTTAGAAGCACTAACTATGACAACCAAAATGTTTATGATTTTCTTTTTCTCAAATATAAGTATGTGATGTCTTCTTTTGAAAATTATTTAAAGAAGTCTTGGGTTATTATTTGTCAAAATGTTAAATCATATAAATTCACATGAGTAAATTATTACATACTCAACCTTAAACTCTCACAATTAGAAATAGTGATTTGGGTTTGGGTTGGTAGGCCATCCATTTAATAGTTCATAGAATACTAGTCTTTAAATATGTATAAATAATTTGTAATGTAGACTTTTGGTTTGACTTCTTTAAACAGTGATCTTGTGCTATTTATATCTCATTTATTTTGCCTTTTTTCAAAGCATCAAGGACAATAGTTTTTACTCTTTTACTCTAGTTTTCTTTTTCTTTATGATTTTTGCACTCACCTTTGTCAACAAAGTCAATTTAGATTAAATTTTAGATTATTTTTTTTTTCATATGTTTTCTATGTTTATGAAATATGTAGTTGCATCCATTCAGCTTAGTTATTAGGACAGTATGGTTACAAAATTTGTTTAAAACGAAATCTATTTATTTTGGAGATTCAATAATATTATGAGTTTAAGTATGTTGAAATAGTATTGTAAGAATCAATAACTACATTTTAGGTATTGTTTTTGAAACTTGACTCTTAAACAATATCAAATTATTAGTGTTCTGAAATAAATAATAAAATAATTTATATACATTTGTGACTAAAAATTTTAACATACTAATTTATCTTTTATCCAACACTATTCACAAACCAATATGTAAAAGATGGTATAAAACATGAATGATTCAATTTGTTTTGTATTAATTTTAGATTTGAATTGGACTGAATTATCCCAAATTTTTTAATTAATATTTTTGTTTACATTTATACTATAAAAAAATTAATTTGTATTCTTGTCCTCCCTCCACTTTGCTACTATATACCAATAAAAGGATAAGAATAATCAGTATTTTTGTTGAAATATTTTGTGAAATTAAATTAGGGAAGGAAGGTGGGGTCCAGCGCACACTATCCATTTATGCTTTTGCAGGGAATACTAGATCCGAGACCTCGCCGCTTGGAGCGTCTTTATGCTGCGGAAAAACCATAAACCACCGACACCACCTTCCATTCATCAACCGTCTCGTTCTCGCCACGTATAATCCTTTTACCAGTCAACGACGGTGATCAGAATATCACCACCATACCGCGTTTTCTCCTCTTCATCATCCCATACAACGTCACCCATTCTGCACCACACTTCCCACAATTGATCAAACATTGATAAATATTTTAAAGATCACAAGAAAATGTCTTAAAAGGAACCTTTGGATAGAATTTTAAAAAGATTTCATCTTTACTTATGTTATAAAACGCCTAATCTTATTGCTTTATATCACTCTAAACTTATATCTAATTGTTATAATATTAACGCTTATCATAATTATTATTTAATCATAATTGACTTAAAATCTTTCAAATTATATTTTGATAAATTAAAAAAGTTAAATAAACCATAAATTAACTATATAAAAGAAATTATATTGTCATCCAATTAAAATTTACTGTGTACTGATTATTTTTATGATAACTATTTAAAAATAATATTAATAATGATTTTCATTAATTAATGATGTGTTTTACACCAATGACGTATAGCTGTTGAACTGAGCCATGACTGTAATAGTATTGTTAAAAGAAATTTGTAAGCTTAACTTGGATAGTGATTCATGATTAAATGGTAATAGAAATTTGTTTTGCAATATCTTAATATATAGGATTTAGTTAGATAATTTTCTGTAGAATTACTTATAAAAATAAAATATTTTTGTATAAAATTAAAAACAAATATTATATATTTAAGACGAAGCGGGTCCAATAACTAAAAAAGAATTGCACATGACAGTGTTTTTGTTACTTTTGTTTTGTGCATGTGGAAAGCAAATTGATTACCGGGGAGTGGCAGTATCATAAAGGAAAAACCGGTTTAACCAGTTACCTAAGGGTGGAGTGGCCGCAGCAGATAAAAGCAGCATTTATTAGAGGCATATATATAACCGTCCCTGGCTTGGTTCCTCTCTCACTCAACTCGCACAGAAAGAGAAAGAGGAAGAGTTGGCCGAGTGAAAATGGAGTTGTTCTTCTACACGGTCTTCGGTGGTTTGGCCGCGGTTGTGGCAGCTCTGGAACTGAGCAAGAGCAACAAGGACCGAATCAACACCTCTTCTACATTCAATTCCTTCAAGAACAACTACCTCCTTGTCTATTCCCTCATGATGGGTACAGATCTCTCTCCATCTCTTTAGATCTCGCTCGATCTCTTCCATCTCTTCTCTCATTCCTCTCGATCTGCCTCTTCCTTATCTCATTTCTCTATTCCAATCCCTACAATGCTCGCTCTATTCCTTTTTTATCGCCATAATTTTATTTTATTTTTTCCTCGCGGAATTTTAACTATCACCGAAATTAAAATTGAATCGAGGAAGCTATTGCTTGTTTGTTGTTACCTTACGTTCTGTTTGTTTGTTTGTGAAAATGAATGTAGCGAGAAATCGAAAGCGTTCCATGCGGATCCTGAATCCTGAGCGACTGGTTTCTCTCGTTGTAGTGATGTGTCGGTTCTGGAATTTGTGATTTCTCTTTCTTTTTTTTTTCTTTCTGGTAATAGTGCATTTGTACACTGTGCATTGCGTTATACTTTGTGTTTTAGTCCACTCCTTGTTTTATTTAAACTTCGTTTTCTGATTGTAATGATGTTCGATGAGATGGTATTTAAAAGGACATTTTAATTTAGTGAAGTTATGTATCTCTTAAATGGGTTCATTTATTGAATTTATTTTATTTTATTTGTGTGTCTGATTTTAATGACGTTTTTCGTCATTGAGTTATGATTCTGAGGATAATGTTGTTGGTGATTGGGAAAATTAAAATTCACTGAATGAAATCTGGAAATTATTGTCAGAGGTAGCTCTGTTTGTGGTTTGTTTGTGTATGGCTGCAACTTCCATATGTGGTCGTGCTATTGTTGAAAATGTCAAGTTGGGATTGAGTTGCTGTTTCGGTTTTTTGGAAATCTAATTGGTTGCCCTTTCTATGTTTAAAGCTGGAGATTGGCTACAAGGTCCATATGTGTACTACCTTTATAGTACATATGGATATGGGAAAGGGGAGATCGGACAACTCTTCATTGCTGGTTTTGGGTCTTCCATGCTCTTTGGAACAATTGTTGGATCTCTAGCTGACAAACAGTGAGATGACTTTTCGTTTTATTATTTTATCTTGCTGCATATCTGTCTTAGATTTTTTTCAGTGTCTCATGCTTCTTATCCTGAAATCAGAGGCCGGAAGAGGGCTTGTGTGACTTACTGCATAGCCTACATTTTGAGCTGCATCACCAAACATTCTCCTCAATACAAAGTCCTGATGTTGGGTCGTATTTTGGGAGGAATTGCCACTTCACTTCTGTTTTCAGCATTTGAATCGTGGCTTGTTGCTGAGCACTTCAAGGTGAGGAATATTTCTTTGTTTTAAAGCTTATATGCTCTTTATTAAGAATATTTCATCGGGAGATATTGATATACGACATTCAGAAAGTGCACTTCACTGACTGACTTGTAATATGGTATAAGATTTATGTCTGTATTTGCAGGGTGTATCTTACTTGAATTATATAATGTAATTGAACTGCCACAGGGTCAAGTGTGGCGCTTATGTCCTCGTAATGATAATTTAGCTTGATTGTTTTGGACTGTAATTCCAAATTGGGCTAGTCTTGTATGTAGTACATACATTATATTGCATGACTTCTTAAGATGTCACTCTAAAGAGTCTAAACACTACCCAAAATATTGGCACTAAAAATTTCAAATATAGTTAGAAAGTGTATCGTTGTTTCTATGTAAGTGTCTTGGTTCAGTAAATCATGTAAATATATCAATTAAGATAATTGCATTTTGGTTTTTGGATTCATTAAATAGATATTAAATAAGTTCGCGGTGTTTACTTGAGACAGTTTTCAGCATATGCTTCTTGTTAATATACTTTTTGTTTTGTCTTGACATCCATTTTGTTACGTTGTGTTTATGATTCTGAATAGTCTCCGTTTTTTTTTTTAATTTTAATTTGTCAGAGGGGATTTGACCAACAATGGCTATCATTAACATTCTCAAAGGCTATATTTCTTGGAAATGGCCTTGTTGCTATTTTGTCTGGTCTGTTTGGAAACGTCCTTGTTGATACATTGGCTCTTGGACCTGTGGCCCCCTTTGATGCTGCTTCATGTTTTCTTGCTATTGGTATGGCCATTATACTATCTTCATGGACAGAAAATTATGGGGATCCTTCCGAGAACAAGGACTTGCTTACCCAATTCAGGGGTGCTGCTGTTGCTATTGCTTCAGGTAGATTACGTACCTTAATTTATTTTCTCATTGTTTTTATACAATGGTTTGATACAGTAAATTTGAACTTCGAAACTCTTTACCCATGATATTAATCTATATGCCAGTTTACATGTTATAAATGTGTACTTTATTGTAACCTATAGTAGTTGTTACTTTTTGACATAAAATATATAATAGTTGTTATTTAAGCTACCTTAAGTAGAATTGATCCTGCAAAGTTATGCTTTCGCATTCCCTATTCTGTTGTGATTTATTTTATTCAACTCAACTTGTATTCTTTGTGCTCAGATGAAAAAATCGCCTTGCTTGGTGCCATACAGTCTCTCTTTGAAGGTTCAATGTACACCTTTGTGTTTCTATGGACTCCTGCATTGAGCCCAAACGATGAAGAGATTCCCCATGGTTTTATTTTTGCAACTTTCATGTTGGCTTCAATGTTGGGAAGTTCACTTGCATCCAGGTTGATGGCCCGTACGTCACTCCGAGTAGAGAGCTATATGCAAATTGTTTTTGCAGTTTCTTCTGCTGCTCTGCTTCTCCCGATTTTGACCACTGTATGCTTTTCTTCCAATATACTCTTCTCATGCCCCCATAGTATTCTGATTAGCATCTCACACCATTTTTGCGATATATTGTCTTGGTTGTTGTAACAGTTCTTGATAGTTCCTACTGGGGTGAAAGGTGGAAGCATCTCATTCGCTGGCTGCATGCAACTTCTTGGCTTCTGTGCTTTTGAGAGTTGCGTTGGCATATTCTGGCCATCCATTATGAAGATGAGATCTCAATACATTCCCGAGGAGGCCAGGAGCACCATCATGAACTTTTTCCGCATTCCTCTGAACATTTTTGTGTGTGTCGTTCTGTACAATGTATGTTACACTATACTTTAATACAATACTTGATCTTAACATTATCATAAATTTTTGAGTTTTTTACCAAATATGTATTTTCTCTGTGCAGGTTGATGCATTCCCTATCACTGTTATGTTTGGCATGTGCTCAATTTTCCTTTTGGTGGCTTGCATCTTACAAAGGCGACTGATGGTGATTTCGGACAAGCCAAGTAAGACCCTTACACAAATTATATAAGATAGCGAAGTGGATGATTGACTCATTCCATACTAGAAAGAATAGCAAGGAAATCTTTTGATAATATAGATTCCTATTTCTCAATGATATCTCATGTTATGATCTTCTACATCCTAGGTCTTCCCGTTATATGCATTCAGACTGAATGACTCTATGAAAATTTAGAAATAGGATTGGGATGGAAAGAAGCCTTATGTGCCAAACATTCTTGTCTGCAAGATATGATATTGACATATGTTTGGTTAACTTGGGGAGCTTGTTTTATCTTGAAAATGATTAATTGACGTGCTCCCTGCTTTTCTTTTATAGGATACGAATACTAGAGATGTGTGTCATTTGGCATGGCCCTATAAAAACGTTCTTACCTTGAGCTGGGATTTTTTTTTTTTTTGAAACAGAAGCAGCAGATTGGCAAATGAAGGATAGGGACGGCGAGTCTGATCCATTGAACATTTAACTGGTTTTTGCGTAAGTTTTGCGGAGTCACTGAACTTAAGTTACTTCAGTCTTACTAATGCAGTTTCTGTCTAGGACTGTGTACGATGCGATTTGAGTGAAGGTAAACCTGATTCTCACAAAGAGAAGAAATTGAAGCAACAAGTAGAAACGACAAGAGGAGCAATTTTTTAAGTGTTTTTAGTATAAATATGGTAGTGCATTAGATTTCTATTGGGTATTACTTGAGGAGAAATCTCCGTTTTGGTAGTGATGATGGTATTCTTTTGGGGGACAGTATCTAAGTTTGTCCCGTTGGGAATAGTATATATGCCATACTATTTCTTTCTTTATCTTTTTATTTTGTAATGAAAAATCGCACTACATTCAATTAATGCATCCTTATTTTTATCTTCCATTATTTACCAGTTTAAAGATTCTACAATTTATCCACTTTCATTTCACGAATTAAACCCGTTACAATCAATTTACTCAAAAGGTTTTAGAATATGTTTTGCCCAATCTATACGATTTTTGTCCTTTGCATCTAGGATATCCTCTGACCATCGTGGATCAATGATCAGAGATTGTTATTTTTTTATAAACTATTAAATCGGATTTTGTCTGTGTCTTAATAAAAAAAAAATTCTTCAACCCACGATACCATAAACCATCTTTTTACCAATAAATCGGTCAGAATAAGTCGTTAGGTTCCAAAAAGCTTTGATGCGTCCTGTTCGGCACAATTAATGAGAGGAAACAATTGATTGATGGGGGTCCTGAATTGTGAGGGAAGAATTTGTTATGGGTTGGGTTGTCGTGGAGGAAGGGATTTGCGTAGCGTTTACGTGTGTTTCGTCATGCTTCTACACTCACTACTCTATATGCCATTCTAAATAAACTCTTTATAAAGTTTACTTCTAAATAAATTGATTATATTTAAATGTTTTCATTTTTAAGCAAGTTTATTATAAAATTTAGTCCCCAAACTGTTTTAAATCAATACAAAATGTTACTTTCATTACTTCTTGAATCAAAATTAATTTTATATAATGATATACCATGTATATTTTTATAAAATTAACTCGTGCTATAATCAATTTAATTTTTATTATTTCCATCATGAAACTAAACACACTCTAATTCTTTAATAAAATTTATTAATTTCAATTACAAAATAGTAGCTTGTTCCATATAAAATGGTAGAACTAATGAAGGTCCTCATAATAACAGATCATCTGATCAGATTATACAGCATATTTGCACTTGTGACTTGAGTGATTCTCATGGCTTATCTGAAAAGGCTACAACCCCCAAATTATGGAAATTATTGAATACATGGATAAGTATATACATGAAATTATGGTTAGATACAAAGAAGTTTTACAGTGAACTTCCCTAGTGGATTGAATACCAGAGACTATCATGTCACACGGGTACGTTTTGCTTCTGCAGAAGCAACTTCCAAATCTCCGATGAAAAAAAGGATCTTGTCCAAAATTCCACGAGATGATCTCTCTTCAGCTAGAGAACTTTCTCCAATGAAGTCAATTTCTGAATGGCAGCTGTGACCAGTTTCTTTTCCCTGATTTTTTCTTGAACCCAGATGTCGCTGTATCTCTCCTTGGTGAACAAGATAGTAGTCAGTGCCTTCTCTAATAATCTTCAACCCCCTATTTTGTCAAACATGAAATTAAGTAATTCCCCTCATATCATACTCCTATCATTGTTTCAATAGATGAGATTATTTATTGTATAGTGCCAACACAATTTCGGACTTGTTTGCTAATTCCAAAACAATTTTGAGAAAAAAAATGGTTTTTGTTCAATAATAACTATTCATGTTAGAGCCTAAACTAGTTCTAGGTAGGAGGAAGCCAACATCAATGTTTTAGTTGCAAATATAAGCAAGAATTCTAAGAGCAGACCAGTGAAAGTACTGGTTTGCTGTTTAATGGTCAAACACAAATTATTAATAAAATAATTATAACAATTAAAGCGCACATAAGTTATCTTAAAGAAACATAATATTGTAACTTTATAACATTAAAAACTAAACTAAACTATTATCTTTTTAGATTCGTAACATTCAAGGCACACATAAAAGTGAAGATCAAATATGGATATTCATTTGAAATTCTAGAAGGAATTAAGAAGAATAAACAAATTGAGTTCTTTCTTTAGTTAAAATTAAGTTATGGTTAATATATAAAAGTTCTTTCAAATTAGCATATTTAAAAGACGAATTTAAACTCCCACAAATATGTCCATTTTAATTTATAGAAAAAAAATCTCTTTTTTTCTCTCATAAGTATTTATGTAAAAATTTATCCAAACATACCCTATATCATAATACTTAGGTCTCAGTTTAAAAAATACACATCCATGACCGCTAACGTTGACAAGTTTACATCTAAAAGAAATCACCAGTGCTTTCTTTACACTGATTTTTTCCCATTTTAAGCAAAAAAAAAAAAAAAAAATTGAAATGCCGTGGTATTAACTCTTCTTCTATTAAGTCTACTTTTCTGATTCTATGACCAATTTTTCTGAAAGTAAACTTGTGGTTTATAACCACTCATCGAGAACGATTTACCCGTTTTCCAATCAAATGGATTAGTCCAGTCTACTTTTCAAAACACGTTATTAGCAGTTCAGTTAATGTTGAAGAGATGAATAATGCATGTGAGTGATTATGCAAGGAGAAAGCGAAAAGCTCCTCTGGCCATCATGGTCATGGCATTGAAAAGATTGAAAATCAAAACTTACACTCCAATTCGATCACAACGATCTTGCACCTCATATACATCTTTCCATGATTTTGAACCAATAGGAGCATAAAAAGCAGAATCATCTTCTCCCCATCTCTCTTTAAAAAGGTTAGACCATAGACCATTGTCTGAGCCCACGAGCTTCCACTTTCTACATACTGCACAAGTGCAAAACCTTGTTTAGTTCGTGCCTTATTCAAACAAGCTAATATAATTCTGAATCTAAGAACTTTAAGAAGTTTCAAACATTACCACCAACTTATTGAAAGTTGTATTATCTGGAAATTTAAACAACATTAGGAACCTCACACATCTTCCCTACCCCAAATGTTTTTCTCATGTCCCAATCCCAAACACTTTTCATTGGATTCAATTATATTTGTGTGATAAAGTGGTAGACATCAAATGTTTGATGAAACTTAAAATCAAATTATCTTTTCATCACCTATCAAAACAACGATTTCAAGTGCAAAATTTGGCTAAGCTCCAGATGTTATCGAAGGGAGCTGTGTAAATGTTTTGTATTTCTTGAAAAGCATGGTCACTGTTAGAACACGGCCAAAGGAACAAAATACTATATATCTCACTGTTTCGAAGTTGCTTGATTAAGAGAACAGTGGTTGAAACTGTATGGTTGCAGTCCATATGACCTAGGCCAAAGAAATGAAGTCTTTTTTTCTTAAACTCTTCATGAATTAGGAGCTTCCCGTCTGGGCAAGGTCGAGATGACAAAGCAAAACCAAAAGAAACCGAACATATCTCGACCATAACTTAACAAGACCTTAATACATGATAAAGGCATTATTGACACTAGCCATTGAAACAATATAAATATATTAAAATTCTAAAATGTGTAGTATTTATTATTTCACTTATACACTAAGTAACTTCAGCTTTTGAATATCTTTTACAAGACACATACTAGTCAAATACTTGCATATACTAAGGAGACATCTTGATTTAGGAGCACTAAGACATTTGGTGTTCAAGTATTGATTCTTTGGAGGGAGATACACTAGAGAGATTTAGTACTAATGAACCATGAGCTAATCCATGTAAAATATTACAACATAGCCTTCAACCCAAAACCTAAGAAAATGAGTTTGTGAGTCAACTTTCACTCATTCTCTAAGCCAATCACCAATACCTAGGATTCCCTGTTGCCAATGAGCTGAGCCACCCATCTAAGAGATTATCACACCACAATTGCGGGTCTTCTTCCTTATACATTGTCCAACTTTCTTATACATTGTCCAACTTTCTTATACATTATCCAACTTTCTCATTTTTACTCAACATTAATGGGCTTTTTCCATAGGGATCCCATTGGTTAAATTTGTATTTTGAGATACACCACATTTAGTGATTCTATTTCTCCATTTTTGTGATACTAATTTGGACCATCTAATGTTAGATAAGTCATATTGATAATAATGATTCATTGACCAATTTGTCCATTGATTTAGTTTAGAATTGAGCAGGTTCTTTTGTTTTAATTTAGAATAAACTATTCCTTGTGCTCCAAAAAAGAGAATTCTTTATTTTAGTTTTAATAAAAAAAATTTATGATATTAAAAACAAGTCTTAACTTATATATGTTTATGTTAATAATTCGAGTTTGTAACAAGGGACTTAGACTCATTCGTGGATTCCTATCATGAATGGATATACTTGGCTCTTGTAAGGACAAAAACCTTTACAAGGTAACTAAGATAGGAGGAGTATTGGATACAGGGTGAGCAACAAGTGAGAAAGGTTGCAGCCTTTATTCGTTATTTCCCCCTAAACGAAACTACACAAAACTAAATTCTTTTCCTGATTTTAATTTGATATTATCTACGCTAGTCACTGTTTTGCCTTCCACCATAAGACATTAAACGACAGGAAGAGCCAGTGATTGAAATGATTCAGGGAAAACTGAACAAACAAAACATCAGAGGATCATATTCATCTCATGATCACTTATCCAATTCAGTGGAGAACATAACAGATTATCCAAGACAATCAATATGAAGAATTGGACGAGTTGAAGAAAGTCAATTCAGATCTAATACTGATTTAAAACTTAGAAATCAATTGCAACACCGATTGGATTGGGAAAAAAAACTTTTGCAAAGAGAAAAGAACGTAAAAATGAAGAAAGTGTGAGTGGGTGAGGCTGACCTTGTTGAGCAACAGCAAGATGGTAGTAATCCAAGAGACCGAATATCTTCATACATATTTCCACAGGCAACCTCTCCATTTTCGACAACTTGACAATAATCATAAACTCACAATTCATCCAACAATAATACTCACAAGTTTCGTTTCCTCGGATTCTGTCCTTGCACCGATAACATAACAGCTCTGTTTATTGTATAATATAAATATAATATTATCATTACCTTATTTTCGCGCGTAGGTATATGTTGGCGCTTGCTAGCTACTCGCTCTCTCAACCATCCATCCATTCATGAGATCGCATCCTACCGCCTTAATTAATAAAAATTAGTAATATATTTTTTATATCCAGTACAATTTATACCCAAAACTAATTTAATTATTTACAAATTGACGTTGTTAGTTATTATATCATGAAGAGTAATTATCTTGTGTTAGTGTTTAACTGCGTAGAAGTTCTTCAAGTGTAATTTAAATAAGGAATATTTTTGTTAACCAATGCATCGAGCTATTAAAAATAATACACGATTTGGCTTAGAGCAAAAGAATCTCTATATAGTATGCCATGCCATAAATGTTTAAGAAAAACTTGCATCACGCATTGAATTTATCAGTGAATAATGCTAGATAACCCAAGGCAACACTAGTTCCCTCGAACTGTGGAATGCACATTATTTATTGGGTACCAATTCTTCCATTCTCCTCATTCATTTGGCACTTTAATATTATGTGAATGAAAGTAAATAAACTGATTTTTATCCTTCTCTTAGTTTAGTACACAAACAGATGCAAATGTCTCAAAGCTTGGAAGACATTAATTATTAATACACAAGTCTCCTATTCTCTGTTGAGTAGACAAGTACACAAGTCTCAGCCACCTCCGAATATACATATACATGTATGAATTTTTAAATCTCTAACTAGCATTCCTTTGACCAAGTAATTCATCTCAATCAAATTGAAATATGTATGTAAATAGTAGGTCAACAAAAACCCCTGGATCTTAATTGATACAAATGCTACCCCTAAAACAAACAATCTGCCGAAATGTGCGAAAGGGGTGGTGGGGTAATCATATTGAAACGATTATCAGCTAACCCTAGCAGAAAGCAATGGCAAAATGGATTGAATGAAACTACTAAGTTTCCCTCTCAAACGGCCAACGGTATTCTTCAATGTTTTACATGTCTTCTCAACAGGGAACTCGCTGATCTGTAACATTTGCAGCTGCATCTCCAGATACCTATTAAGACTGGCCTCGGCAATGTTTATGAGACTGAGGGATTCATTACTGTGCATAAATTTTGTAACAAGAAATCCAGCTAGAATATGTTGATCAGCCCTCACAAGTTCTGAAATGAAATTAGGGAAAAGGATCCTTGTGAAAAGAAGCAACTGATTCTCATGATCTTCATTGTTGTGAATTCCTCTACCTGACACCAGAGCTTGTTGATATTGATTGGATAAGTTTCCAACCAAATAGCAGATATAAGAGAAAGTAGTACCATAGGTAGAGTCAGTGATGATAGAAGTAAGAATTCCAGAAGATAAAATAAGAATTAATAACTCATAGTCCTTGCTCCTTGATTGAGGGATGCCTTGTCTTGTGCTATCCTCAACTGCACCCAGGCACTGCAACTGTAATTTTTTGTAAGGCAGCAATAGTGACATCTTCAAAGCCAGAAAGCAATCAATGCTAAATGCCATCTGGATTAAGCTGCAGGCATCATCTTCATCAAGTAACATGGCATTAGGTTTTAAAGATGATTGATCAATAAGTCTCAGCACATCAGTAAACCTTGAAAGGCTTATGAATTTTCTGAAAATCTCCGCCCAACACACATGCAAAGGGTGAACAAAAACAGAGTCATCTATCTTCTCTTTCTCAGGATTGTCTACTCCCTCAAGGCTTTCCCATCCCTCGTCCCAATCATCATTGTTCCAGTCATTTCCTCCTTCAGTAGCTTCAGCAATGGGTTCTCCATCTTTCCCTGCAGTGAAAAGTCCATCCCACTCCTCCAAAATAGCCAGAAGAGCATCAAAGTGGAGATCTTCACTAGCTTCTCCACACAACCCCAGAAAGCAAGACACCGCCGTGTCTGCATTCAATAGATCATCAGGGGTAATTTCTATGCTAGGAGAGATTGGGGCCGCAAGCTGAGATGATTTAAGAGCAATCAAAGTATTTGTAACCCTACTAGAAGAGTCTTTGTGAGCTGGCAACGACTTGTCAACATCAGTCTCGCTCTTTCTACCAGCATAAATCAATTCATTCCATTCCTCCCATGGTTGAACATTGGCAAGTATTTCTGTAGAGAAACCCCTAATATTTTTACCTGAGATAAATTGCATTAGCTCTAGCACAAAAACTCTGACCGAACTTGGCAACTGCAAATTGTCAGAGAATTGGACCATTCTTTCCCAAATTACATGTCTAACACATTGCATAACTTTTAAGTCACCTTCTAGCTTGCTTAAAGAAGACAATATATTATACAGATTCTGGCTCTCATGGGATCCACTTATCAATTCCGATAAAACAGCTTCAAGAATATCTAAATAAAAATGAGGAAGATCCTTAGAACCTGTGCCACAATCAGAAGCTGAACCAGAATCTGATGATGCAACAGTAAAAATCTCTGCAACAGAACCAAACCCACAACCAGAAAAAATCATGGCTCTGCAGAAATTATAAATTTCTGCAGAAGAATCGCCATTTAGGCCACAATTGACATAGCCACACAAGCTGCCCCAGCCCTGACTAGGGGAGATGATATCTTCCATTACCAATTTCATAAAAACCTTCAGACAATTCATTAAACATTGCGGATCGAAGCAACTAGTTTCTCCTGAATTTTTCTCCAAGGCAATTTCCTTCATATCATCTGTCAACCTCATCCAAAAGTTCAGAAGAACAATAAGGCACTCTTGCCATGTTGAATTGTCAGGTAGGAGTCCATATGAGCTGCAGAAAGGCACGATTATGGTGAAATACTGCTTCATGATTCCCAAAGCATCAGGCTGGCTCAAAAGCCTAATATACACTAGGCACAAACCATAACTCTGTTCAAGCTTGTTTATAAAGCCTTGCACATATTCAGGAGTTCTATTACTAGAATCAGTAGTAACTTTAGTCTCCAAATCTTTCAGCAAACTTATAACATAATACCTATAGACATCCTGCCATGACATGAAACCATCAGGCAATGAGTCATCGTACATATTGACAAGAGCCTGTACCATTTTTGACAAAGCTGACAAGCTACTTTCCTCAATACATGCATAAACTTCATCACTAAAGCACTCGAAATTCAAACCATGTAGCCCAGCAATATTTTTGAAGTTCAGGTTAGTGATAAAAGATACATTTTTGCATTCTTGCTCGATGACCTTGTAATATTGTGCTAAGCTGATATTGCCATTTACATGATCAACCTGCACCGTTGGTGATAAATCTTTGGTAGTTTCCTGTTGCAAGTAGCACTCTGATAACAAGCCATACACATAAGCAAGGCGAACTTTGTTGCATCCATCAATTGCAGGGTATACAACTGTTGAGATGGTTTCAATGGTTTTCTCACTATTACCAATTATTTCCCCTTTATAACCTGCAACTTCGGCTGTAATATCATCATTGCTCCAAGTATCAGAAACAAGGACAGCACTTAGGTAACGCAATAGCACCTACAAAAAAAAAAGTAAATAGGTTTCATCAGTGGATTATATTACATTTTGTTCAAAGAACTAGTTGACTTAAACGCTCAAGCAGTTAAGGATTGGATGAAAACAATTTTCATAATTGAACACCCCTTCAATTGAAACCACTGGTGGACAACAAAACTACAAGTTTATACCTACTTTATACTGATACTAATACTACTTTTTTTTTTATAAAAAGCTTTCATGTTAGAATTTACTAAGAGATTACCACAGCCAAGAATAAAACTTTTACAGCATCATATATAGGCCAAGGAACAAGAATACAAATAATTTCATTGTAAGCAACACTGTTTTCTTCATGGTTTACGTTTAAATGCATTCCTGCAAATCCTCATACCTCGGTACAGTTCAAGTCATAAGTGTCAACCAACTTTAAAATGTCCTTCAAAATGTGTTTTCTTTCTAACTTTACTGACTCAATGAGAGAGATAACAACATTCTCAATATAGATGGAATCCCTGGACAAAAAGCGCTCTGTCTCAACCCCAGGAATTATTTTTTCTAGTGCTCTGGAATGCTCAGTGAGACGTTTTTGCTCTTCTAACTTCAGTTTCCACTCTCTCCAAAATGAAGACTGTACTTTGCCAAGTTTATCCATATCATCTGAATAAAAATAATCAAAACATTGTCTTAGTCAGTTCTGTATGCAAAAAAGTAAGAAAAAAAAGTGGAAGAAAGAAATCCACAATCAATATAAGCAAGATCATCAAACAATATTTTAAAATTGAAAGAGCATACAGAAAGTAAAAAGAATATGCAATTTAAGAGTTAACTACTGAATAAATATACAATTAACAGTAAATAACAGAAAAGCCAATCACCAGAACTGGGTGATGCATGCTTTTCCCTAAACCTCCTCTTCAATAGCTCCCCCCGTTGAGAAGGATCAGTCTTTAGTCCAGAGTTGTGTAATAAGCTGTATGCCATCCCAACACTCATGATACTACAAATTTCTTGATAGTCTTTTCTTATTTTGAGTTGTTCTTCTATGATTTCTACCCCATTGAAGGCATCCACAAGATTCAAAAGATAGGAGCATCCCATTATATCTTCCTCTTCGGTGACTGGTGGCTCCATAATTGATTTTGCTAGAGAGGCAATCAGATTGTCTCTTGGGGCAAATCCATTTCTCGCCAACCAGCACAAAATGGTTACTACAGCTTGTGTTCTGATATTTAGATATTGCTTTCCAGTACTGAGTTTCTTATGATGTTCTCCTTTCTTACTTAATTCAATCAACCAAGGGAGCTGTGAAGCAGCAAAAGACAGAACTTTCCCATTTTCAGTCAAGATTGATGCCCAATCAGTTCGATCTCCAATAGCCAAGGTTTTTGCAACTATGGAAAGCACGTCTCTAGTTTTCTCAAGATGAACATCCTGATTGCCAGCACCAATACCATCAAACTCCTCAAAACAACCATTTCCATCTAGTATATTTTGGAAACTTTGATTTGGAAGGGAGTTTAAAGACGAGCCTTGTACTGAAAATTTGGAAGGATTTGTCCCTGTCGATATCATCAATATTTCACATTGGCCTTGCATATCTAGATCTTTCCATGCATGGAGAAGCTCACCAATAGATTCGTCATCACAGTGGCTTAAAGCAAATCCTAATAGCTGCTTTCGAGAGTCCACATCCATATTATCAAGGGCAGGGCCTCTTGCAATTGCGGCACATAAATCCCATATGGTACCATGTCCTTTTCTGGCCAAACCAAGACAAAGATCAAATGCCAATTGTAAATCACCAGAAACTGCAGCTTCTCTAGCAATAGCTTCCTCAACGGCTGATATGTCATCAGCAGACCTCAAGCCAAGAAGTCTGGCAACCTCAATAAGTTTATCAACATGAAAATATGCTCCACTTTGATTTGTGATTGCCATTTTTATAATTTCCATAGGATCTTTTATTTGCCTGAATTGCATGGGCAGAATGTTCACTCCAAGGTTTGGAAGTTGAACAGTAAGTGCATCAATAATATCTGCCTCTGCCTTTACATTTCCACTACTTGGATATAGATTAAGACATTCTCTGGCCTTCCAGATCTGGAATAAATTAAAGCAACATAATTAATCAATTCATATAGTTGAGGATAGGTTAGCATAAACATAGCTGCTTATAGAAGACTATAAAGAAGAAAAAATGGTCTTTTGAAGTGATTTAGAAGACAGTTAACAAGAGCATAATATATATTAAACTCTCTGGTTTCAATCACTATTGTAAAGTAGGTAAAAAATGAAAAATCTACAAAAAAGAATATTTTGCACAATATTTCTTACATCTGAATGCATGGTTGTGATAACAAAATGGACTATTGTGAGAAAGGCTAACAAAGATTTCCAACATTAGATGTTACAGAGAATAAGCTGTTAAAGGAAATCTTACTTCAGAGCAAGAAAGACTTGAAGCTGAGAAAAAGTATTCCCTAGCTGCTTGAATGACAAGGTTTTCAGCCTTCTCAGAAGCCAAAGCAACTGAACTTGTACCCTTCAAGTAATTTCTTGCAAGAGAAAACTTCCCAGCTTTGAGCAGTCCTCTGCAAAATTCAGTCAAAATATACTCCAGGTCCAGAAAAGGAAATGCCTTTTCCCTCAAGTACTGCATATCACGCCACATGCTGGCCCATTCACTATCTGATCGGCTTGGCTGTCGGCGAATAAACTTAGAAAGAATAAGACGTATAATTTGTTTTACACCCTTTTCATCCAACTGAGCACCTAGGAAAAAGTTTAATGGCTTTGGGACCTGTATAGATCCATAAAATAACATGGTAAACAAAACATAGCTACAAAACAATAGTGACACAGACATTGGTTATACAAATTTGGTTGGGCATAGAGGTCCAAATACCAACCTGGTAAAATGCCAAAAGCCGCCCTGCTTCAATGTGACCTTCAGCAATTTTAAGTCTTCTCTCAAGGTCCTCAACTTGAATTGCACCATCTGTTCAATAATGTACTCATAAATAGATTGGAACTAATGCAACTGAATTAGCCACATGAAATACACACCAATTCACTCAACAACACATGCAGGCACACATAGATTTGCAGAATGTGTCATTGGTAAGTTTTGGGATTAAAATGTTATGCACACCTCACCTAAACAACACAAGTATATGTCAATCAAATATACAATACAGGCAGCAAAACAACATTGAATAACAGAATTGCAAGCATAATTCGTATCACACTAAATGACTAAACAAGAAAAGCCATTTTCAGAACTGGAGACACTACAGTGAAAGAAAATGCTTAGGCATGAAACACTCACATAATTTTGTGTTCCAGGATCTAACACAAGGAAACTGACACAGATTTGTAACCACACAGGACCAACAAGACAGGATGTAAATTTCCAAAAGTTTAGAGGAAGATTAGCATGAAAAGCTACAACCATTTGAAGATGTTTGGGTTATTTTTCTTTTGAGATTATTAATCCACATATCTGAAAAATATACCATGCGCATTTCAAGCTTTGCAGGAGGGTAGGCACAGAAAACTATATTCATTACAAGACATTTTTTTCCAGTTTTAATATTCAGGAGGGTGGACGGCAGAAAAAAAAATTCTTGTCGAGTGAAGAGGCAAGTGTGACCTTGAATTCCCCCAGATGTCATCAGTGCACTAACATTTTTATCAAGGATGAGATGTAAGAATGACAAGAAAACCTATGGTGAATCTGAAATGGTGCTAAATGTTGGTAAGCAGGTGTACTAGATGTAGTGGTTAAGAAACAACAACGGCAGGGCAGCATATAAACTTCTGAATTAACCTCTTTTGGAAGTAGACGCCCTGAACTTTCATTTTGACCTTGTTGACATCCTTAAACTATGTGTATTATATTTAGATTTAGGTAATTAAGGGTAAAATTATCTTTGACCATTTATGACTTGATTTAGATTGAATCTTAACCTATTATTATTTTTATTTTTAAGCCAGATTTCTTAGTTAATAATTTTCTAAATTAAAAAAAATAAAAGTGATAAGAACAAAAATAGTGCTCAAACTTGTATTGTTTTCTTCATGCTCATTCCTTGCAAAGCTTCAACCTTCGCCATCTACCAGATTGCATAGTGGATCAATGCCCTAATCATAATTCCAAAAAACGTTTGTCGCTTAATTTCAAGATCCCATCTTTAATATGTTAATGGTTGTTGGGATTTCTTTACAAAATTTTAGCAATCACATGTCAACTAAAGATATGGTCAAATTATAGTATGTACATTCCTTGCAAGGCTCCAACCTTCAACACCTACCAGATTGCACATGAACAATTCCCAAATCATAACTCTAGAAAATGTCTACCGCTTAATTTCACAATTAATTTCACAAGCCCATCTTTAATGTACTAATACATGTTGGGATTTTAGAAATTCCAACAACTAGAGATATGGTGAAATTATAATATATAAGAAGGTGCAAACCTTATCTTATAAGACAGTTTTGTGAAATTGAGTTAAGCTTAAAGTTTACTTTCTAGGATGGTATCAGAGTTTGTTTTAGTAAAGTTTGTTGGATATATCCCTATTGGACACTATCAAACCATCCACAAATATTTATTCATGCTCGAGATTTTCAATCTTCGACATGAGAGGTTGTGTTCAAGATCTTATATCGACAAAAGTAAAAAATTATAGTATAGAAGTAAGTGCAAACCTCACCCTACAAGCCGGTTGTGAGGTTAGACTTAAAGTCCACTTTCTGAGACAAACAATCCCTTTATAAGATTCCAAAAATTCACCAGCCAATTGCAGTTCCATGACCTACACCTTGATGATCTCACTCCCCACATATTCATGAGTAGAAACAAATGACAAATTGTGCATTAATAAGCATTGAGCTAAGGACTTGGTTGTGAATTTCAATGTCCATTTCTTCTTTGATTTGCTAGAGAAGAACCAAGGTGAAAAGCACGTAAGAGGAATCCCAAAGGAGATTAGACATTGTCCTGGAAAACAAATTTGAGGTCTAGAATTCCCTCTTTGTTTTACTGACAATTTCAAAACTCAGAAGCAACCAAAATTCAAGTGGATCTGGTAGGAAGAACTGGTAGCTATGCTAAGAATTGGGTTAAAACTAGAAATGTGAAACTTGAAAAATGTAAATTGTTGTGTTTTCTTCTTGCCTATACTATTAGATGTTTGGACCTAATTACTATCAGTTCCCCCTTCTTGGAGCCGAACCTTGTGACCAAGGTGGTTGGGCATGTGATGTGGTGGCATTGGCAAGATGGATTGGGTAGGGATTGCTCAAACTAGAAAATCCAGTCCAAATGATCTGGATCATCAAATTGGTTGAGTTGGAGTTTGGGTGGATGAATGGTAGGAGGGGTAAGGTGGAATGGGGGTTTGTAAAGGGACCTAAGGTGATGGTCCTGGGCAGGTGTGGGTGGCACCGGGAGGGGCAAGCTAGGGATGGGAGGATATGTGCATGTTTGGCGTGGTGAAATAAGAGATGAAAGTGGTGTGGAAACCAAACCTATGGTGGCAGTAGTCTAGGAAGTAGATGTGGTAGTAGTTGGTTGTAGAGTTGAGTTGGTCAAGGATCTCAGTGAAGCAGGTTTGGAAAGTTTCATGGTGGGAGTCAATGGACTATTGTAGACAAGTGTGGGAGCTATCATTGTGTTGTTGGATGTTGTCTAGTTGTGTTTGGAGCAGGGAAAGCCTATCAATGAAGGTTTGGAAGACTTCTTCCATGTCCCTCTCGCAGTGTTTTTTGGAAAGCATATAGATGCAATGAAAGCACCAAATTAATAGGAAGAACTGCCAGCTATGCTAAGAATTAGGTTGAAACTAGAAATGTGAAACTGGAAAAAATGTAAGAATGTTGTATTTTCCTCATGCCTATACCCCTTGAGCAGCGAGGCTAAATTAATACAAATGGTTCCATGGATTTGGACTACTGGAGACCTCTAGGGAAAGGCAAACTACAAGAATTAAGACCCAAAGGCCATTACAATAGCCTAATATTTGAGACAGTCTTGCAGCCATCCTGGTGGGTTGTAAATACACTAGGGCCTATCAGATGTTTGGGTAAATTACTATCAGGGTCTGATTTTGTTTGGGAAAAATAATGTGAAAAGATAATACACAGGGATTTTTTTTATTTATTTTTAGTTTAATAAACATAAAAAATATGGGAAAATGGTTAAAAATAAACATGGAAAAGATTTAACCTAACCCAATGATCAGGATCATTCCAATGTTAGCCATTTAACTCCTAGTTAACAAAAAAAAGAAACTATTGGAATAAAGCATATAGTTTAAGGAAGGATCAATTAAAAGTTAAAGGTGTGTGTCTACTTGCTAAAAGGTACAATTTAAGGGGCCTTTATACTCTTTTCCCTTTTTTTTTTCTTTCAGCTGTTGTAGTGAAACCCGAGGAAAAATTGATGTGCAATAAACAAGCCACGAAGAAATTATTAAAATTACATCTCATTGTTATTAAGAAGTTAGATACACCCTAAAGCCAAACTCACCATGTAGTTGAGGAACTTTAGATAGTATAGCAGCCATAATACTCCACTTATCTGTAACTGTGGACAAGTATATGCATTGCAAAGCACAATCAACAGCTTCCACCTCAGTTTTGAAATAGTTATTACTTTGGAAGTTTCTGCATCCTTCTTCAATTACCACCAAGCATATGTCCAATTTATTCTCCCCAGATGTTTCCTTCAACCATCTGACTAAAAATGATTCCTCTATCTTTCGATTTGTACAATCAGAGACAGGGGCATCTCCGAGTAGCGATACCTTGTGAAACTTCTCACACATAAAAGGAATGGCTCTGTTGTGTAACCTTTCAGTTACATTTTCCTCTTTCACCCCCTTTAGCATAAATTTAAATTTTTCATATGCTGACAATTCTACCCACTTGGCAAGATTCATGTTGAAGCACAACTCACTATCATCATCATTGGAATAAATAATTTCATTCAAGTATAACACATCCTGATGGAACGGTTGTAATTCAGATATGCCTTTGCGAAGGGCAAACTCAAGCAGGCTGAGGCAATTATCCAGCTGTCCACTAAAATCATCCATCGCTCTAGCCCTATTTGTATACCAGTTTGAGAGCTCATCAATTGATGGCCAAGGAAATCCATGGAAATGCTTAACAAAAGGTTCAGTTTTGACTTGTATTAGAATGTCATGGTTTTTAACTGATCCATTGATGAAGTGAACCATCTTCCCACATTCAACCCAATCATCTTGCCTCACAGCAAAACCAGACGGAGGAGACCTCCCAGGAAGAAGCTGCCCATACATTTGTACAGGAACGGTTTCTGGGATGGCAGCAAAAATTTCCAACATAAATAGAGACAAAGAATATGGATGACGCTTGAAGAGCAAGTTTAGTGCTCCAATTTTTCCACTCTCAGCAAGTGATATGGCAGCCTCATTAATAGGCATAATGCGGAATTTGCTATATTCCTGCACAGAAAACCTGCAGAAAACTGTGTCAATGAACTTTGAGTCAGTGGAAACCATCAGAATTATAGAGCAATCATGAATGATCAAATGTCCTATCAGTCATTCATTCTAAATCAATAATATGGTCATATTTTGGAAGTATGTTTTATACACACCTCTTAAAGTTTTGTTAACGTGCAATGATTTAAGTAGATTGGTATTTGTAACATTGTCAACAAAAAGAAATAAATAGACCAAAGCATGTTAAAGTTTTTAATTGTTGCAATCACATCCTGGAAGTTGAACTTAAAGAACTTAACATTAAGATTTAAGAAAACATTAACATAATCCAAAATTTTAGCTTTAGGACTGTGATTTTCTTTTGTATGTTTGTGTATGTGTTCACCAGTGAACTAGAAACAAACTGAGAAAATAGATGGTAATGAACTTAACCTAATTAACATTTATTTTGACAAAGTAGACATCTGTAACTTGCCTGCCCATGTTTATTCCAAGATATGTTTCCAGCCTGTCTCTAAATTGTAAGATTTGAAGTCTGGCAAGTCGAACATTCCATAATTTACTAGAACTATCATCATCTCCTACTGAGAATTTATGATGGTCAGTAATGCGTAGACCATAATCTAGCAAAGCCTTCACAGCATCTTCTGTCACTCCAATTCTATCAACACATTCGGAAAGTACAAAATCTTTATCCTTAATATTTGATAAAAAGCTTTTTATTTCCTTTACTCCATGGCTAGAATTCAACCACTGTGACTTCAGAACTTTGTCTTTATCCAATCCATGACTATCAGCAAAATCCAGGGCAGCCTGATATTTTTTCTTGCCAATCAGTAAACTATACATTTCAGGGACAGACTTCTCAGTAAATGAAACAAGGTGCCAAAGCAATCTAGAAAGGTGAAACTGATTAAGCCTATCTTCAATTATCCATTCTTTCTGATGCAACTCTTCTGTTGATCCAAAATGCGAAGGATCACCTCCTTCTTTTGATGATTGACTTGCTAAAAGAAAAACAAAACCCTCATATTTCAGTGCTCTTTCCAGAACAGGTAAAAAATATGCATGATCCTCTTCTGGAACTATAGAACAATTAAGGATGTCAATCAACATAACCACACCATTCCTGTTTACAATGGCAAGGATATGGTCACACCACCAAGTAAAATCCATAACACCCACACAAGATTTTTTCTCTCCATTTGATAAATTATCAGACATTGGTGAATCATCTCCTTCTCCCAAGACAAACCGGGAGAGTGTGAGGCCTTCTTTGTCCAGCCTAAAAATATGCAAGCACCCCGTCAAATCTAGAGTAGCAACGAATGAAGCCTGTGGTGAGATTAGCACC
This sequence comes from Phaseolus lunatus, assembly GCA_013389735.1. Classification (NCBI taxonomy): domain Eukaryota; kingdom Viridiplantae; phylum Streptophyta; class Magnoliopsida; order Fabales; family Fabaceae; genus Phaseolus; species Phaseolus lunatus. The sequence continues at coordinate 13,508,030 of CM023865.1, read as the reverse complement.
TTTGGATATGTCAGTAGACCTCTGTAATCTTTTGGCTTTAAATATAACCCCTCAAATTGCAAAGAGAACAACTGCTCCAGTTCTGTACTTGAATTCCTCCGCAACAGAGAAAGATGGCTAGATCCTGAAGATATATACATAAGTAATCAGTGAAGAACTTGGATAAATAATGTTTAGCAGATATTAATGACTTGTAGAAACTCTACACTCCATTCTCCATGTTCCAAAAATACTTAATTAATAAAAGAGGAAATGTTGCTAGAGGATATAATGGAAGTACAGGTGTAGATGATAAAATATGTTCTGAAATTTGAATCAAGCACATAATCTAAGTTCATTAATGAAAATACTCCATGTCCATTAGCCAAATAAAAAATATAGTTTTCCATGTGTATTCTAAGGCATGAAATCAGTGAAATAATCTCTTCCCAAAATTAAACAACAGTTATAAAATCCTATTAGGTGGATCAAACAATGCCAGAAGGTTTTATTGTGAATCATGTCGATAGAGACCACTGACCTCTAACTCTAAACCCTTCTTAATAGTTTTGATGTAGTTTTTCTTAGTCTCCCTCTGGCTCTACTGATAACCTCCACATAGCCTACTCTCGTTACATGGGCTTCTATTAGTCTTCTCGACGTATTCTTAAACCAACTAAGGCAAAATTTTAGTTTATAATACAATCATTTCTAATCCTATCTTTCCAAGTAGGTCTACTCTTCAAACCCAACATTCTCATCTCTACTACATTGAGAAGAAAAGAAAAATTAGAGTATGTACATAATATAAGATACATATTTACAGTTAGACCGTTCATTAGATATTTTTGATAGGACATTAAACATGTAAAAACTTTAATTGTTTGTTAATATGGTCCAAACCTTCTAGTGGCTGAAAACCCACCTATACTTTTTTGTGGATTTACTACAATTATTTAAACTAATAGCCAACTTCTCAAATTATATTTATTAATGACAAAAAACTTTCTTTTGCTATTGAAAATATTTATTAGGATATTCCCTTTGTTACTTTGTTTCCCCTGGTAAAATTGCTGAAATGGATCAGGTGATAGGTTAGCCCATGACATTAACAGAAGCAAATATCCAAAATCCATCCACATTTCCTGCATAATCTTTCCCCATGTAGAAAGGGAACTTTCTTCCAGTATCAGACCAGCAGTCAGAAGTAAAAGAGAGCCTACATTGATTTGTCTATTACATAATAATGCACAGCTTAAATTCAGAACCCACACTTACATAACATAGAGAATAATTGAGAAAATAACCAACCAAAAACATACATACCAGAGTTTTTGTGAACAGCCACAAAAAGGTTAAGTTCACTATGGTGGTGAAAGCAGAAAATATTGTTGCAAATATGAATCGTGTGATTAGAAATGTAATTGGGAAAGGAAGAGCCACTCTGACCACTGATCTCAATTTGCTGAAGCAAACCATCTGACGTAACAATGGAAAACCTACACCTCAAACAGTACAACATTTCAAATTGGCATTCCATCTCCTACGCCAAGTAGTTCTCAACAATCAACAATGTTTTGAAACAATTACAGAAGGACCATATTTTCGAGATCAGCAACAAAATAATCACATTCCCCATTCCTTGAGTAGTATATCAAAACACAGAAAAAGAAAAGAAACTTACAAGTAAGACTCGCGTGTATCCATAACGATATCAGAAAAAAGGGAAACAATAGGAGAAGAGACTTTCAGATGTTTCTTCGAGATTTCAGCGACAACTTCACCGCTGAATTTGATAAAATAGAGTGTATCAGAGTCGTCCGCAACTCCAAGAACTTCTTCATCTTCAGACCAAGTTCCTAAACTAAAAGTACCAAGACTAGAACCTAACGAACCAATTGCTTATCAGAATGTAATTGCGTTTCCAGAATTCAGCAGAAAACAAACATCAGAGAGAAATTAAATAAACAAATAAATAAATCTCACTGGTGAAAATGGCGCATGGATTTTGATAGTCGTCCTCTTTAGTAAGAATCGTTATCCGATTTCCCGCGGCAACTGCGACGTGTTTCGCTGTGGCGGAAACGAACAGCGACAGCAACCTTCTGAGTCTCTTCGGTTGATTGTATTCAGTCCATTTCTCCTTGAGTTGGCTCACACCTACATGAAGGAACATTAGTTGGATCGAAACACCAAGCGTTGATCAGGATTGAACGAAGTCAAACAGAAGGCGAGAGTTACCTCGAGAAGAAAGCAGGGAGAAGAAAGTACCCTTGGCGCTTTCGTTTGCCTGAAATGGAACAATGGTGAACGAAAGCGAGGAAATTAGAGAGCGAATATGAAGAGAAGAAAGAAGAGAGAGAGGAGAGTGTGACCTGTTGTTGGAGATGGTGTTGGTGTTGGTGTTGAGGAGGGCAATTGGAAGCGTGATGCCGCGTCTCGTAGAGCGCCACCTCCATATGGAAACCGTTACTGTATCTTCTCCAAAACCCCACACCTCAAAAACTACACCGCATTCGAGTACAAAGCCAGAGATAGATTACTTCCGTCTTCCGTTCCGGTTCATTCCCATTTCTCGATCATCGTCACTTTTTTTGTTCGGAATATGCAAATTGGGCCCTCGCTGTGCAGATCCCATCGAAAATTCGGCCCAGTGTTTAATTAAAGGCGGCAATTGCTTCCTGCACCCAATCAATTGATTCCTGCACCCAATGAACTTTTTAAAACCCAATTCTACCCTTGTCTTCTTTATTTTGAAAAAAGGTGTATGGTGCATAGAGAAACTTGATTTTCCTCTTCTCTTTGGTTGGTGCTGGTTTGAGCTGCGTAGATGGTTTTAGTGTGGTGGTGAACGTGCCGTTTTCACTGTAATACGGATATTAATATCCGGAGCTAAGAATTTTGAAAAAACTTCCGAACATATGCATCCGCAACACAAAGTTACACTTCTGGATAACTCACATCCTGAACAGCGAAAAAACTTCTGGACATAGGCATACGTAGCACAAACTCACACTTCTGGATAATCCACATCCAGAACAAAAACCAAAAAAACCAATTCCGGATAAAATTATCCACAGCGCATAAAGGTATTCCGCATAAATATATCTGGAAGGCAATGGCAACGAGAAAACTCACTTTTTTGCCTATCATCTCTTCTCCATAGCTTCGTTCTCTCTCGTCGTCCAACTCCGTCACAGACGATGTCGCCTCACTAACCACCACCACCACAATCGATGTCGTTGTTCGGTTGGCCTTCGTCACAAGTAAGCGCCGCTACCGAACGGAAAACAGCACAGAGAAGAAAGCGGCAGAAAGATTGAAAACGAAGGGGGTTGCAGTGTGTTGGATGTTGTTGGGTGTAGGGAAAACTAAGGGGCTACAGAAAACCCTAATTTTCATTTCATTAAGGTTAGTTTAGTCTTTTCACATAAGCAATTGGGTGCCAATCATATTTAATTGGGTGCAGGGAGAATCAGCCATTAAAGGCGCATATTATAGACAACAAAAGTTGGACCGCTTCGTCCTGCACCTCCACTTCTTCAGCCACCTCCATAATTTTTTAAATTCCCAAAATTACCCTTCATATTTTACACTACAGACTACGTAATCTGGAAGTCAAAAATTACAACTTCCAGATTACGTAATCTAGAACTTATTTAACAATTCACAATACTGGATTATGTAATCCGTAACTTATTTAAGAAAATAAACTTACTGGATTACATAATTCGAAAGTTGTAATTTTTGACTTCCGAACTACATAATCCGGAAGTAGTAACTTTTGACTTTCAGATTATGTAATCCAGTAGGCTTATTTTCTTAAATGAGTTCTGGATTACATAATCCAATATTGTGCATTGTTAAATAGGTTTTGGATTACGTAATCCGAAAGTTGTAATTTTTGACTTCCAGATTATGTAATTTGTAGTGTAAAATATAAAGGGTAATTTTGGAAATTTAAAAAATTATGGAGGTGGTTGAAGAATTGATGGAGGTGCAGGAAGAAACAATCCAAAAGTCGGGCAAACTCTTCCTGCATCCCATAGTTTCTTCTCACACCCCATATTTTCAAAATTACCGAAATTGTTCATTCTAAATTGTACAATTTTGAATGCAAAATTTGTATTTTGAATTTCGGAATACAACATTTGCCTTATGAATTGTATAATCCATTATACAAATTTGTATTCTGAATTGTATAATACAGAATACAAATTTATATTCCGAGTTTTAGAATTCAAAATATACATTAAATCCATTAATTTGTATTCTGGATTGTGCAATCCAGAATAAATTTTTTCTTTTAACTTAGACGGTGAAGGCGAGAGGTTGTTGCGGCGGGATACTGGACGTGGGAGGTATTGTGGCAATGATGTTGGAGGTGGGGGCTACTACAACCGTCATGCTAGAGATGGTGAGTTGATGCGACAGTGGAAGTTGGAGGTGACAGTTATTACGACTGAAAAGGGGAAAGGGGATGCTCGATGGAGAAAATGAAAAAAAGGGTAAAATTGTTATTTTGCTTCTTCTATGGAGGTGCAGGAAGAAGACATGGGATCGCATAAAGAATTTCCCCAAAAGTCACTTTATGCATAATGTCATTGCCATATTATTTTCTCCTCACACTCATTTTATCATCCACAAAACATAGATTTTAAAACAATTTAACATTTGTCTAGACTTGCGCAACTCTATATCATTTCATAAATAGAACCCAAGGCACTATATAATATGCATTGAATGAATTGTTGGCATTGTTGTGAATTGTTGTAAATTGAGCAACAAAAGCCATCATAGAAATTTTATGTAGAAAATTATGTTCTTCTTTTTAAAGGATGGACTCTCTTTTTCATAAGATTGTGAAGAGTTGGAAGTTTGTCCATGAACACCCTCCAAACAAAGGTGATGTCAGGATAAGAGGCTTCCATAATGCATATACATAATATCCTTTTGACATCACACTTTAACTAGTGCAGATGTGAGTATTTATTAGGTTTTTTCAAAAGGATTCACCCAAGAGATACAATACATGACAATTACGCAATGTGAGACATAGACTCACACTTGATTCTGGAACATGCTTGTCTGAAGCTCTATTAGTAAAACTTTCAATATAAAAAATCCTACCCACACACTCTTCTAAGCCAATCAACAAGACAAATCACCAATTTTAATACCACTGTTAGGTCTTTAAACGTGGCATTCATAAGGGAGATTCAACAACAATGAGACCTGAGTCAAACCTATATAAGGGATTTACATAATCTTCAACCCAAAACCTTAAATCAATGGGTTTATGAGTCTTCTTTCTGATATGTTGTTAAACTTTATTAAATTCTACTCAATGTGAGATATAGACTCTGATAACTTTTTACGGCAAGTGCACCGCGTTGTCAGAAGTAATAATTGTCCCTAAGGACGGATATCGATCCCACAAGGAACAGTGAATTATCAAGTACAATAATCGCTAAATATAAAACAAAACAATTAAAAGTGTGTTGAAAGTGGTTGTGTTAGCGATGATCAATAAGAAAACAGACAAAGAATTGGTTGCTTCAAGTTGGAAAAATAGGGATTAGGTTTCATCTCTCTCACTCTCATGTATTTTGATTAGCATGTCAATATTAAGTTCTTTGATTGAAATTAATGCCCGTATAAAAATCATTTATATCGATTCCTCGCATATAAAATTCTTAAGAATGTTCCCTAACTATCGATCCCTCGCATAATTATAAGAACAACTTAGAACGAAACTCAGACGTTCATAGCAATTAACATTTCAAGTCTATTCCTAACACTCAAATATGTTAAGTATTGTTTAGGTCAGAACCCTAAAAATACTTTCCAGTCAGATTTAAGATTCTCAATTTGTCACGAAAAATTAAGAGTAAAACAACAATACCAATAATTAATCAAGAACTGAATATTTTAATATTAGATATCACCTCAATACATAAGAGTTTGAGCAGATTACTCCCAATCCCAAAGGGTAGAATTAGCCACGCATATTTCTAGCACCTTCTATTCTCCCAATTGGTTTACAATTCACTCTATGGTGTTTTCCTCTCAATCTGCACACTAGGGTTGTGCCTCTAGTCCCATATTTAACCTAATTTGCTAGGGTTGAGTGACTTCCTGGGTCACACTTATGGGCTTAATAATAAAAACATAAAAATAGCCCAATTAATCTGACACATTCTTGTTGTTGAGTTAGACTTTTCTCTCTCTCTTTTGCATATTTTGGGCCTTCCAGCTTTCTCCTTTTAACATATATCATTCTTCTTTAGTCCAAATCTTCATTCTTCTATAAAAACCTGCAATTAACACCAAATTTAGGAATAAAATGCTCTTATAAAGATCAGAAAAAATGTAAAAAGGTATAAATTCATAAATTAGGGATTATTTATATGTAAATTAGCAATTAATACTCATAAGTGTCTATATTTTAATATGAGATATTACGGAAATTAGACGCTTATCAGACTTACACTTGAATTTTTACTATTTAATGCAATCGTCTTTGTATTTGTCTCCATCATTCAAGTAAGTAAGTATGGGCCCAAACCAATAAGCTCTTATGTCACTGATAAGTGGCTAATTTTCGTAATATTTCATATTAAAATATAGGCACTTATGAGTATTAATTGCTAATTTATATATAAAATAATTCCTAATTTATGAATTTATACCTTTTTACATTTTTTATGATTTTAATTGAATAAGAGCATTTTATTCCTAAATTTGGTGTTAATTGTAGGTTTTTATGGAAGAATGGAGATTTGGACTAAAGAAGAATGATATATGCTAAAAGAAGAAAGCTGGAAGGCCCAAAACACGCAAGAGAGAGAGAGAGAAAAGTCCAACTCAATAACAAGAATGTGTCAGATTAATTGGGCTATTTTTATGTTTTTATTATTAAGCCCATAAGCGTGACCCAGAAAGTCACTCAATCCTAGCAAATTAGGTTAAATAGAGGACTAGAGGCACAACCCTAGTGTGCCAGATTGAGAGGAAAACACCATAGAGTGAATTGTAACCCAACTGGGGGAATTAAAGGTGCTAGAAGTATGCGTGGCTAATTCTACCCTTTGGAATTGGGAGTAATCTGCTCAAACTCTTATGTATTGAGGTGATATCTTATATTAAAATATTCAGTTCTTGATTGATTATTGGTATTATTGTTTTACTTTTAATTTTTCGTGACAAATCGAGAATCTTAAATCTGACTGAAAAGTATTTTTAGGGTTCTGACCTAAACAACAATACTTAACATATTTGAGTGCTAGGAATAGACTTGAAATGTTAATTGCTATTAACGTCTGAGCTTCGTTCTAAGTTGTTCTTATAATTATGCGAGGGATCGATAGTTAGGGAACATTCTTAAGGATTTTATATGCGAGGAATCGATATAAATGATTTTTATACGGGCATCAATTTCAATCAAAGAACTTAATATTGACATGCTAATCAAAATACATGAGAGTGAGACAGATGAAACCTAATCCCCATTTTTCCAATTGACGCAATTACTCTTTGATTTTTTTTCTTATTAATTCTTGTCATTATAACAACTTTCAACACACTTTTAATTGTTTCATTCTATATTTAGCGATTATTGTACTTGATAATTCACTGTTCCTTGTGGGATCGATATTCGTCCTTAGGGACAATTATTACTTCTGATAATGCGGTGCACTTACCGTAAAAAGTCATTAGTCACTCGTGAGTCTTTTAAGAAGGATGCAACGACAGACACAACAATAATGAGACACAAGTCAAACTCACGTAAGGGATTAAGATGAGTGATATCAATCCCTTATGTGGATTTTACTTATGTCTTATTATTGTTATGTCTCCTCGATGAATCTTTCTTGAAAGACCCAACAATGATATTAGAGTCAATGAGTTGTCTTTGTGAGTGGCTTAGACGAGTACATGAGTGAAGATCTTAAATGTGAGGATTCCTTATATCAAAAGTCTTCCTGACGGAGGTTCAAGTAAGTGTCCCATTAATAATGATTAATGATACAAGTAATGGTCACTGGTGAGGTACTCAATGTTAAAAATGCTTTTGCTTGAGGGAAATGTATCAATATGGAAGGGACTCACACTTGAGGGGAGATTGTTAGAAATCTAAGTATAAGTCCCACATTGAGTAGAAATGAGAAAGTTGAGCACCATATGAGAAAGAAAACACATAAGAAAGAAGGGTCATAAATTCATTGCTTTAAGTTTTTGTTTTAAAGGTGGTGCAATCTCTTATGTGAGTTTGACTCGGGTCTCATTTTTGTTTTCCAGTGAATCCTCCCTCGAAAAACCCAATAATATGTTGATTTAAAACATTATTTTGCCCATAGATAATACGATAGAGTTTTTTGTATTCTTGCTCCTCCACCCACTTATCTAAGTAGAACTTAACCATCCTCAATCTTCTTGCTTTCATGTTACCGAACCAATAAATTAATGTTAGAATTTTCCTCCAATTTTCTTGCATTCATATTATCAAACCATTTCAAATGTTTGTTTTTACCGTACATTTTGCACAAATCTCTACCAAATAAACAAAATTGTCTTATTCAACTTGGAGAAAACATATCTTGACCTGGTAAAGTTACACCAAAGGGCCAAAAAAAAATTATGAAGACCATCTCCATTTAGAAAGAAGTGATTCATTGAAAGAATATGTCTTAATTACTAAATTTTCTCCATTTTATTTAATTTATTTTTCTTTTTATCTCCCTTAGTCATCCTAAAAAAGAATTACTCTACATATTTCTCAATTTATAGGTCACACCATTGTTTTAAAATGTTAGGAAAGAAAATGATACGAACAAGATTTAATAAGCATAATCTACCACCAAAGTTCTTATTGTAGTATATTTTTGTAAAAATTTTAGATGACATGTTTTTAAATAGTCTTTTTATTGTACTTAATTGGTATCCTTAAGTAAAAAAAAGGTAATTTAAGGATACCAACATACTTGAATCTCACCACCATTTATATGTCACAAAACATGTTTTCAAAAACAACTTCAAAGCATCTCATAATTCTTTTAATAAGTACTACATTATGAATGTATTCCAAAAATATCATGTCATTAACATATTCTTATGAATTTTAATACCCAAGAACATATTGTTTTTTTTATACTTTTTTCTCTAGATTATACAGTCAAATAAGGAGAATTAGTTGTATTAATTATTTTTTTCATTTTTAAATTATTTTGTTAGAATTTTGTTAAGTATAAATATTATATTTGACTATATTAGTTAGTTAGTCATGTGACCCTTGTATGGACACACTCTTTATATAGTATTTTTTATTTCTCTAAGCAATACAACTGAATATTATTTTCTTAAATTATTTTCTCTCTCATGGCATTCATCATATTTTGACATGGTATCAAGAGTTGTTTTTTTTATTTCTCAATGTCTTGCCTCATGTCTTCTGACACATCCACAAAACGCACCTTCAAGTGCATTTAGACTACTTTCGTGTCATCTTCTTCCACATCTCTGCATCATTTTACCACACCTATAACCCTCAAGCTTTCAGAAGATAATTTTTTGTTATGGAAACAACAAGTTATTGCGACTATAAAGGGTTTTATGCTCTCTAAATTTCTTGATGATTCTTAGATCCCTCCTCATCTTTTTTCCACTATCAATGGAATGTCCACTCATAGTAACCCAAATTACACCTTTTATAAGTAACAAGATAGTTTAATCATTGCTTAGTTGTTAGCTTCTATGACCATACCATTCTTAACCAAGATGGTGGGTCTTAAATCCTCCTTTCAAATTTGGGATACCCTTCATACATACTTTTTTGCCAACACTCGTACTTAAATCAGGAAATATAAGTTGCGTCTCAAGACAACCAAGAATGATCGTACCATCAATGTCTACCTTTTATAAATCAAGAGAACAGTAGATGTGCTTGCTGCCATAAGTGCTTTTGTGTTAGAAAAAATTTTGGATGGTCTCTCGAAAGATTTTGATCCCTTCATTGCTTCCATAATGTCCAAGATAGACCCATATATGATCAATGAGATTGAAGCCCTTTTGTTAGCACAAGAACAAAGAATTGATAAGCATCGCCATATTGATTTTTTATCCCTTACTCTAGTTGTTGCAGTTGCATCATGACATCCCTCGCATGAACGAATGGAAAAGGCCAGATCCAAAACCACCAACTCGCGTGGGGTCATGGTTACTCACGTTCGTCTTCCAAAGGATTTCACACCAATTATTTTCTGCCACTCCATACTGAATATTGGCAATCTTGGAACTCCTCTCGTCCCAACTATCAAATTTGCAAGAAACATGGCCACTCAATTGAGTTTTAATGGCACAAGTATGATCAACCCTCTTCCAGTCCAGTTAATGCTAACCTTTCTTAAAATGACCTTGCATGACAATGATTTTAGTGATGCTTCTCTTCTAGGTGTTCCTTCCACTTTCAACGATCCTTTATGATATCTCGATAATGGCGTCACTCACCACATTACCAATAATTCCTCTCTCTATAATGCAAAGGCTCATATGACGGCACATACACGGTCAAGATGGCAAATGGTGAAGGTTTGTTTATTTCTCATATAGGCTATGGGCACATTCATTCTAATTATAATGATAAAAAATTGATTTTAAATTATCTCCTTCATGTTTCACAAATTACTAAAAATCTTCTCAGTGTTTCCAAGTTTTGCAAGGATAACAATGTCTTCTTTCAGTTTAATTTTAACACATGTTATGTTGTTCATCAGTAGTATAAAACGTACTTAAAGATGACTTGTATTATTTTCCTACTTTGCAAAATCATACTAATTACTCTTCCAATACTCTGTCTTTTACTATTGATACTATTACTCTAAACATGTGGCATTAACGTTTTTGCCACTATAGTTTTCAAGTTCTTAAACATGTTCTTTCTAGTTCAAGATACTTGTTAATAACAGTGTCTAGTTTTGCTCTGCTTGTATGCATGGAAAGTGTCATCAATTACCTTTTTATAATTCTTTAAGTGTTTATTCTAAACCCTTTCAACTTATATACATTGATATTTGAGGTCCTTTGATAAGTGTCATAATTTAGTGAGATTTTATGCAAAAAAAAGCTAGACACTTATGGATTTTAATTGTTGATAAAGTTATAATTAAACCTTAATTTGAGAAATTTGAATCTAATAATATATTTTAAACTTATGAGATTAATGGAATTATTTAATCCCAAATTTGTGCTGTTTTCAGGGATTAAGGAAAGATAAAGTAAAGAGGTTGCTCCAGATAATAAGGATTTTATGTTGAGCGAGATGTCACTTAGACCAAGCCCAATTAGGTTAATTGACCTCAACAATGCTTTCCTCTATGGTGACTTAACTGAACAAGTTTTCATGCAACAACCACCAGGGTTCACTTCCTCAACACCTAATCTTGTTTGTCATCTTCATGAACCCATTTATGGTTTGAAGCAAGCACCACGATACTGGTTTATTAAGTTAAGTAGTACGTTACATAATTTTGGTTTCAGTACTAAAAGTGACAACTCCCAAAATTTATTGTGATAATCTTAGTGTGATCCTCCTAAGTGTGAATCATATTCAACACTTCAACTCAAGACACTTTGCTCATGATCTTCATTTTGTAAGAGACAACGTCCAATCAAAGAATGTTCAACTTATTCACATTCCAGCAAAACATCAAGTTGCATATCAATTAACCAAACCTATATTGGGTTCTATTTTTTCTATTGTTAGAAATAAACTCAAAGTTGCAACACCTCTGTTGAAGATGGATGAAGCTTCTTCTCTACCTTGAAGATGGTGTTTGATGAAGAAAAATAGTTAGGTTGCTTTGAAGGGTGAAACAGGTTTGTGTGTTCTTGTATATAGCTTAGGATGTGTAAAGGTAGCCTTTTGCTGCATGACCTACCTGATCTGTCTCATCAAGGTAATAAGATCAAGCACTAAAAGTTTTTTTTTAAACTACCTTAAGTTTTCTCAAAACTGTTTTTCTGCAAGAAAATAAATCTGTTATTCTGTAAATCAATAGATTCTTTTTAAATGTATCATTCCTTTTTTAAGTGTTTTCAAAGTCTGTTTGACACCAAAATGTTTGACCCAGCCTTTTTTGTTTCTGGTTTGCTGAGCTGGAGGAAGTTTGAAAAACAATTCGCTCTTCCTAAATTCAACCTGTTCTTTTTATAACAGCCTTTAACTGTTTTTTGAAAAGTTGTTATAGACTGGTTTTCTTTATAAAGTGTGGCACTTCTCTTTTTGAAAAACAGAGATTACACAGTTTTAAGTGAGCAAAAACGTTTTCCCAGTTGAGATCATAGAGTTGATTGCTTTTGTAAGAATTTTTCACAAAGATTTTCAAGTGCTTGTTCTTTGGTTATCTTGGTCAAGATTGAGGTGTTGTCATTGTGGTGCTGCAATTTCGTGGCTTCTATTTTCAGGGGGTTTTGTTCAATCTTCCAGGTGCTTTCTTACTTATTCTCTTCTTGTGTAATAGTGATAGATTTGACATCTCTTGATAGGTTTTCTTGAGGTGTGTTAGCTGCTGAAATAGTGTTTTTCAGCACTGATTTTGTAAGTGTTCTTGTAGTGTTCAAGAATAGCAAGTTTTTGTAATAGTGTTGATTTGTTCTAGTGGAAACCACCTTGGTGTGAGGTGAGACTGGATGTAGCTCTTATAGAGTGAACCAGTATAATTCTTGTGTGCACTTATCTCATTCTAATATGTGCTGTGTATTCTTAAAATCTGAAATCTGCTACAATATAAATCTGTTCTTTTGGAATTGAATCTGTTGTTTCTAGAACTGTACACACTGTTCTTCAAAGATTTGAAAAAGGTTCTTTAAGTGTTTATCAAAATCTTAAAGTTGTTTGTTGTTCTTGAAGAGAATAATAAGACAAGTAAAACTGAACCTATACAAAGTTCTAAAGAGATTCGAGTCTTCATATTAAAAATTTCAAGATTTAATTTCTTGCTGTAATTCTTGTTATCTTTGGTGGTGCAAGAACATCTTTACTGTACTGGAAAATCCTTTTTAATCACAACCTAATTTGCTTAATGTTCAGGTTTTGATATTAGAATCACAAAATAAATCTGTTCTTTTAAGAATCAATCTGTTCTTTTCTCAGGATTTGTGAAAACAGTTTTGTTTTCTGAAAATTTTATAAGCTCAATTCACCCCCCTCTTGAACTTAGGCATTGCTAAACCCAACAATTGGTATCAAGAGCTAGGACTTGAATTTTACTCAAGTTTGTGTGCAATATGTCTGAGTTTAAGATGTCTTTTGCTAAGGGTTCGTCTATTAATAGACCCCCTATGTTTGCTGGAGTGAATTTTGCTTTCTGGAAAATAAGAATGAAAATTTTCATGGAATCCATTGACCTTGGTATTTGGGATGCTGTGGTCAATGGACCGTTTGTGCCTATACAGGTTATCAAGGAAGAAACAGTGAAGAAACCATGGTTTGAATGGAGTGACAGTGAAAGAAAAAAAGCTCAATATGACTCTGTTGCCAAAAACATCATAACTTCTGCATTGACAATGGATGAATTCTTCATAATATCTCAGTGCAATTCGGCTAAGGAAATGTGGGAGATTCTGGAGGTAACCCATGAAGGCACGGATGATGTGAAGAGATCAAGGAAACATTCACTTATCCAAGAGTATGAGTTGTTCAAGATGCAACCCGAAGAAAGCATTGCTGATGTACAAAAGAGGTTTACTCATATTGTAAACCATCTTACTGGATTGGGAAAAGTGTTTGGCAGAGAAGAACTCAATATAAAAGTGTTGAAGTGCCTTGATAGGAATTGGCAACCTAAAGTCACTGCAATTTCAGAAAGTAAAGATCTGTCCAAGTTGTCTATTACTGCATTATTTGGTAAATTGATAGAACACGAGCTGGAGCTCAAGAGGCTGAAAGAGCAAGAGACAGTGGAGAGGAAAACAAAAGGACTGGCCTTAAAAACAACTGTACAGAATGACAACAGTGATGAAGAAGGGAACACAGAACATGATGAAACATTGAGTCTACTCACAAGAAAGTTCAGTAGATTTCTGAAGAAGAAGGGCAGAGAAAGGACTCAACAAAAGAAGAGGTATTCTAAACCAAATGAATTAAATTCCTCTAACTACACCTGTTTTGGTTGTGTCAAGGTAGGTCATATCAAGATTGATTGTCCAAACAATCAAGTGAAGGAGAAACCAATCAGCAAGAAGGTTGATAAAAGAAAAGGAAAAAGGGCTTACATCTCATGGGAAGATAATGAAGTTTCATCCACAAGTGATTCATCAACTGCAAATGAAGAAGCAAACCTTTGCTTCATGGTGAATGTTGAAGGATCAATCTCTGATTCAGTAAGTGATTTCTCTATTGATTCTGAGAGCTATGATCAATTGCTAATTGCATTTAAAGAAACCCATGATGAAGCAAATAGGTTGGCTGTAATATGTAATAAGTTGAGAAATGCAAATAATCACCTTGAACCTAAGGTGAAGTCTCTTGAGGAAGAATTGCATAAAGCTAAAACTGAACTTGTCAGTCTTGAATTAACTTGTTTGCATGAATCTATAAAAACCTGTGAAAACTGTAAAAACCTGGAAAAATAGGTTGATTATCTGCTAAAAACATTGTCTAATTTCACTATGGGAAGGGATAATCTTGAGACTCTTTTAGGGTCACAAAATGCCGTTTTTAACAAAAATGGAATTGGTTATAATCCTGGAAAGAAAAATAATGTTAAAAAGTTGTCCAGTTTCTTTGTTCCCTCGAAAACAAGTTTTTCCTCTTTCAACAATGTTAAAAAGGTACATCCTGTTTCTTGCTTTTATTGTATGAAGTCTGGTCATACATCTAGAACATGCAGAATTAGAAAGTATCTTGTTCCAAAAGGTTTAGTTAAATGGCTTCCTAAAGAAAGATCATAATCTGTCTGGACTCAAAAACTAAAGGGTACCAAATATTGTTGCTGTTTATTTTGCAGAAAAGCAGCGGAAAAGTGAATAAATGGTATTTGGACAGCGGATGCTCCAAACATATGACCGGAGATCTCACCCAGTTTACAGATTTAAAACTCAAAGCTGAAGGGTATGTTACCTACGGGGACAATAACAAAGGAAGAATACTTGGAAGAGGAAATGTAGGAACCAAATGATCAACCTTGATTGAAAATGTGCTATATGTGGAAGGATTGAAGCACAGCCTCCTGAGCATCAGTCAACTATGTGACAAAGGTTACAACATCAACTTTGAAACAAACAAATACACAATATCAGATAAGGAATTTGGTAAGGTGTTATTCACAGGTAAAAGGGTAAATAATATCTACCTCTTAGATATCATGAACAATAACACTAAAATTGAATGTCTCTTATCAAAAAGTGATGAGTCTTGGCTGTGGCATAGAAGGTTGACACATATCCATACAGAACATTTGAATAAGCTAAAATCAAAGAATCTCGTTTCTGGTTTACCAAACATTAAGTTTCAAAATGACAGATTATGTGATGCATGTGTTAAAGGTAAACAAATCAGAACTTCCTTTAAATCTAAAGAAATAGTTTCTACAAAACAACCTTTGGATGTTCTACATAAGGATCTGTTTGGACCTTTTAGGACTGCTAGCTTGGCTGGAAACTTATATGCTCTAGTAGTTGTTGATGATTTCTCAAGATATACATGGACCCTTTTTCTTGCTGCTAAACATGATGCTTACAAAAGCTTTAAGAAACTAGCTAAAGTTTTATAGAATGAAAATGGCTATTGCATAAAACAGATTTGTAGTGACCATGGGTTTCAGAATGCTAAGTTTGATAGGTTCTATGAAAAACATGGTATAACACATAGCTACTCAGCCCCTAGGACTCCCCAACAGAATGGTGTTGTTGAGAGGAAAAATAGATCACTAGAGGAGCTTGCTAGGACCATGTTAAATGAGTCTAATCTTCCTAAATATTTTTGGGCTGATGCAGTTTATACTGCTGGTTTTGTGCTTAACAGAACATTAATTAGACCTATTCTAAAGAAAACACCATATGAGCTATATAAAGGTAGAAAGCCTAGCATTAGCCACCTTAAGGTTTTTGGTTGCAAGTGTTTTATCTTGAATAATGGAAAAGATAATCTACGAAAATTTGACCCTAAATCTGATGAAGGTATTCATATTGGCTATGCTTTAAATGGTCATGCTTATCGAGTCTTCAATAAAAGGTTGCTAACTGTGCAAGAGTCAATGCATGTATTGTTTGATGAATCTAACAATTGCTTGCCAAAACCAGTTGTAAATGACTTGGAATGTGATAATTTAAGAACTGTTCTACATAAAGATAATCTGAATGATTTAGATGCTACTGATTCTGGTTCTGCAAAAGAATTTGTTATTGCTGTAGACTTGCCTAAAGAGTGGAAGACTCCTAAAGATTTGACAATTGACAATATCATTGGCAACATTGAGAAAGAGGTGTCTACCAGAAATTCTCTCAACAAATTCTGTGAAACAATGGCTTTTGTCTCACAAGTTGAACCCAAAAATCTGAAGGAAGCATTGCTGGACAACAATTGGATTACTGCTATGCAGAAAGAATTAAACCAGTTTACAAGGAATGAAGTATGGTCCTTAGTTCCAAGAACACCTGAGATGAACATTATAGGAACAAAATGGGTCTACAGAAATAAGATGGATGAACATGGAGCAATCACAAGGAATAAGGCAAGGCTGGTTGCCAAAGGATATAACCAAGAAGTGGGGATAAATTATGACGAGACATATGCACCAGTGGCAAGGCTTGAAGCTGTTAGACTACTCTTAGCATTCTCCTGCATCAAAGGATTCAAATTATTCCAAATGGATGTCAAAAGTGCATTTCTGAATGGGTATATCAATGAAGAAGTATATGTCTCACAGCCCCCAGGTTTTGAAGACTACAGCAATCCAGAACATGTATTCAAGCTAAGGAAGGCACTCTATGGGCTTAAGCAAGCACCTAGACAATGGTATGAAAGGTTGAGTGTTTTTCTGATTTCACAAGGTTATGGCAGAGGCACATCTGACAAGACATTATTCATCAAGAGAAAAGAGAAAGACATAATTCTGGTCCAAGTTTATGTTGATGATATCATTTTGGATCAACAAATGAAGGCTTGTGTGAAGCATTTGTGGAAACAATGAAGAATGAATTTGAAATTTCTATGATGGGAGAATTAAATTACTTCCTAAGACTACAAGTTAAACAATTAAAGAATGGAATCTTCATTAACCAAGCCAAGTATTGCAAAGATCTGCTGAGGAAATTCGAGATGGACAAATGTAAGGCAGTTAGCACACCTATCTCCACCAGCTGTCATCTAGATCAAGATCTAGCAGGAAAATCAGTGGATAAAACAAAATACCGTGGAATCATTGGCTCACTGTTGTATCTTACTGCTAGCAGACCTAATATAATGTTTGCAGTATGTATGTGTGCAAGGTTTCAATCAGTTCCAAAAGAGTCACACGTAAATGTTGCCAAGAGGATCTTAAAATACCTACAAGGAACAAAGGATGTTGGTTTGTGGTATTCCAACAGTGTTTCTTTAACTTTAACAGGTTTCTCTTACTCAAATTTTGTAGGGTGTAAAATTTATAGGAAAAGCACTAGTGGAACCTGCCACATGCTTGGATTAAGCTTGATATCTTGGCACTGCAAAAAGCAAGTCTGTGTTGCTCTCTCCACAGCTGAGGCTGAATATATTGCAGCAGGAAGTTGTTGTGCTCAGACTTTGTGGTTAAAACAACAGTAAGTGACTTTGGTGTTGTCCTAAATAATATACCTATAATGTGTGACAATACCAGTGCTATTAACTTGTCAAAAAATCCTGTCATGCATTCAAGGACCAAACACATAGAAATAAGGCATCATTTTCTACGAGAGCATGTTGCAAGTGGAACCTGTGAAATTAAGTTTGTTGGAACTGAGTTACAACTTGCTAATCTGTTCACAAAACCTCTTTCCAAAGAAAGGTTCAATTTTCTGCTAAATGAACTAGGGATCATCAGTATAAACTGCTCACAGCTGTAGAATTTAAATCTGTTATTTCTCTTTTTAATCTGTTTATTTCTGTTTTTGAAATATACATGACTAGGAAAGAGAAATTATGTTTGACCCTTGACTGCTTTACTGCTTTGATCAGCAGGTTTATAGCTGTTTTATCTAGGAATTCAAACTGACTTGACTAAGTGTTTGGAAAACAGATTTATATTAATGGTTGAAACACCTTTTCAAAATGCTTTTGCTCCTTTCCAAAAACTACAAACTGCTGCAGGAATCAAATCTGTACTGATTCTGTGTTTTTTATTTGTTTTACTTCCACACTCCAACTCTGCTGTGCATTAATAAAATCTATTTCTTTCTATAAATAATAGTATTCTAAACCTGTAGTTCTCATATTCATTCTCTCCTTGCAAATTCTCAGGTTATCTCATATTTTTTAATCACATAGTGTTTTTCAGTTTTTTTCCAATTTTCTATCATACTAATTCTATGGTTTCCAGTTTTAGTTTTCTTTTGATAAATAGGAACAGGTTTCAGAAATGACATCCTTGGTATACAAAAGGAAGAAATCCCGAGAGCAGAAGAATAACACTCAAGACATTCTGGAAAAATGGTTCGATGGTGATGTTGAAGCCATGAACACCTACTTACATGAGATAAGTAGAAAACAAGTGAATGTGCCAAAGATTCTTGAGTTTTCATGGATGAAGAGTGAAAAACTGACCGAACCCAGATCAATTCTCAAGCATCAGAGATTGAAGCCATTTCTTGAAATGACTGGCAACATTTATCCAGATCTCGTGAAGGTATTCTATACCAATCAGACCCTTGATGGGAAAAATTTGGTTTCCCACGTAAAAGGGATCAAAATAAAAATAACGAGTGAGGTTTGGAGCAACATCGCTAGAATCAAGTATTCAGGCCTCAAGGTGGGAAAGGGGAACACAACCAGGATTCAAGAATTCAATAAGATTCCGTTCTACACAAGCTGCATGAGAGATCAGACCCAACCCGTAAACAGGTTTCATGTAGAAACGAGCCAATCAAGCAATAAGTGAAATCGATAATTCCACACTTATGAAGATGGGCTTTCTCAAGGAAGGTGAAGCATGGGTTTTCAGAAGGACAGCTGCACAATGATGATGGAGAAGTTGATGTTCCTATGGAGGATGACACTGTTCAAGCTGCTGAACACTCATGTTATGAAATACCCCAGTCATCATCTCACAGGGTAACTTCACCCGTACAACCATCTACTCATCAAAGGGAGCATGACGACTTGGCTGCTACAGATTACAAATGCACTGGTTACATACCATTCTTCTGAATTCAGAGGTGAACCTTTGTCCAGTTTTGAAAGGCAAGTACTGCATCGTCTTGACACTCTTTTAGAAGATCAGAAAGCTTATTTTGAGATGACTCAAGCCAGGTTCCAGCATCTAGATTACCAACTCGAAGGAGTACAAGAACAATTGGCTAAGCTTTACTACAGGAACTAGTTATCTCCTTTCCAAATATTGTTCTTCTTATGTCTGTTAAAATTATATTTACTTTGTTTTAGTGCATGTTTCTATTCTGGACTGTAATAACACCTTATGGATTCACTTTGAACCATCATGTATGGCTATTGTATGTTTCCTTTTTATATGCTCCCATTCTGTTTGATGAATCCAAAGGGGGAGAAGATAGCTTAACTCATATAGGTTATTGTTTGTTGAAGAAAAGTAACCAGGTTGCCGCAGGGAGGTATAAATCTGTATTGGTTTTTTTTTAAATATTTCTCTATATACTCTGGAATATAGTGCAGTGCAGGTTTTAATCATGATCTCTTCTTCAAATCTATTCAAAGCAATGGGGTTTTGTCTCCATCAAACAGGGGGAGATTGTTGAAGATGGATGAAGCTTCTTCTCTACCTTGAAGATGGTGTTTGATGAAGAAAAATAGTTAGGTTGCTTTGAAGGGTGAAACAGGTTTGTGTGTTCTTGTATATAGCTTAGGATGTGTAAAGGTAGCCTTTTGCTGCATGACCTACCTGATCTGTCTCATCAAGGTAATAAGATCAAGCACTAAAAGTTTTTTTTTAAACTACCTTAAGTTTTCTCAAAACTGTTTTTTTGCAAGAAAATAAATCTGTTATTCTGTAAATCAATAGATTCTTTTTAAATGTATCATTCCTTTTTTAAGTGTTTTCAAAGTCTGTTTGACACCAAAATGTTTGACCCAGCCTTTTTTGTTTCTGGTTTGCTGAGCTGGAGGAAGTTTGAAAAACAATTCGCTCTTCCTAAATTCAACCTGTTCTTTTTATAACAGCCTTTAACTGTTTTTTGAAAAGTTGTTATAGACTGGTTTTCTTTATAAAGTGTGGCACTTCTCTTTTTGAAAAACAGAGATTACACAGTTTTAAGTGAGCAAAAACGTTTTCCCAGTTGAGATCATAGAGTTGATTGCTTTTGTAAGAATTTTTCACAAAGATTTTCAAGTGCTTGTTCTTTGATTACCTTGGTCGAGATTGAGGTGTTGTCATTGTGGTGTTGCAATTTCGTGGCTTCTGTTTTCAGGGGTTTTTGTTCAATCTTCCAGGTGCTTTCTTTCCTATTCTCTTCTTGTGTAATAGTGATAAGTTTGACATCTCTTGATAAGTTTTCTAGAGGTGTGTTAGCTGCTGAAATAGTGTTTTTCAGCACTGGTTTTGTAAGTGTTCTTGTAGTCTTCAAGAATAGCAAGTTTTTGTAATTTTGTTGATTTGTTCTAGTGGAAACCACCTTGGTGTGAGGTGAGACTGGATGTAGCTCTTATAGAGTGAACCAGTATAATTCTTGTGTGCACTTATCTCATTCTAATATGTGCTGTGTATTCTTAAAATCTGAAATCTGCTACAAATTAAAAATTGTTCTTTTGGAATTGAATCTGTTGTTTCTAGAACTGTACACACTGTTCTTCAAAGATTTGAAAAAGGTTCTTTAAGTGCTTATAAAAATCTTAAAGTTGTTTGTTGTTCTTGAAGAGGATAATAAGACAAGTAAAACTGAACCTATACAAAGTTCTAAAGAGATTCGAGTCTTCATATTAAAAATTTCAAGATTTAATTTCTTGCTGTAATTCTTGTTATCTTTGGTGGTGCAAGAACATCTTTACTGTACTGGAAAATCCTTTTTAATCACAACCTAATTTGCTTAATGTTCAGGTTTTGATATTAGAATCACAAAATAAATCTGTTCTTTTCTCAAGATTTGTGAAAACAGTTTTGTTTTCTGAAAATTTTATAAGCTCAATTCACCCCCCCCCCCCCTCTTGAACTTAGGCATTGCTAAACCCAACAACCTCCACCCATGAGTTTACGGAGATGTTAACTAGTCAGTCATGACCCTTGTATAGACACACTCTTTATATAATGCTTTGTAACTTCTCTAAGCAATATAATTGAAAATTATTTTTGTAAAATATTTTCTATCTCACAGCACTCATCATATCTTGACATACTTTACTTATCGATTTCTTACACAAAATCAATCCTAGTTTATCAATTAAGAAATTTCATTAAATAATATAAATTTTTAATCTCTTTTAAATATCATACATTGTACCTCTTCACTCCTAATTATATTCAACACCTTATTAATTATAACAATACTTTGAAATATATTTCTTGTAGTTTAAGACTACATTTTGTATTAACTATAGGACGCATAACATTTATTTAACAAATTTTTATGCCAATATTATTAGAAAAAGTAGTTTAAAAGACTAAAAAGTCTATTATTTTATAACTACAACAATAAACTATCACTACAAAAAAAAAATCAGTATTATCTACAGAATTTTACTCACGGATCTAAATCCACAGGTAAATTCAGCATTACCTATGGATATTACCTACGAACAATATTACCTATAGATATTATCCACAAATCTGAATCCATAGGTAAATTTAGTATTACCTACCAACTATTATCCACTGACTTCTATTACCTACCAACCATTACTCATGGATCTTTATTACCTACCAATCATTACTCACGGATCTTTATTACCTACCAATCATTACCCACAGATATCTATTACCTACCAACTATTACTTATGGATCTCTATTACCTAACAACTATTATCATTATGAACTGAATAAAATTAACAATATTAGTAATAATAATACTAATAATATAAATAATATTAATAAAAATATTAATATCATTAATATTAATTATAATATTAATATTCTTTATAATATTAATATTCTTTATAATATTAATATTATTTATAATATTAACACTCTTTATAATATTTAATAATACTAATAATATTTAATAATATTAATAATATTTAATAATATGAATAATATTTAATAATATTAATAATGTGAATAATATTTAATAATGTAAATAATATTTAATAATATAAATAATATTTAATAATATTAATAATATTTAATAATATTAATAAAAGTATTTTAATAATTAATAATATTTTTAATTTGAATAATAATAATATTAACAAAATTAATAATATGAATGATATTAAATATATGAATAATATTAATAATGTTTATGTTATTAATTATATTAATATTGATAATCATATTAATAAATATAATATTACTCATAACAAGACAACAAAATTTGCAGTTTAGTTCTAACTTTAATAATAATTGTCATAACATATATAATAATTGTTAATGTCAATAATAATAATCATAAAAATAATATAAAATAATAATTGTAAATAATAATTAAAAATAAATAAAAATATTTAAATAATAATTAAAATTTTAAAAATAAAATATGTTGAATTACATATGGATTTACTCACCAACACATTATCTACGAACTAAAGTTGATGGATAACAAAAAGGTAATTAATTACCTACAAACTGAAGTTAGTGGGTAACTACTATTTTCATTACCCACGAACATATTGTCTGTAGGTAAATTACTTACGCCCACATTACATATGGATTTTGTTTTATGAATAATCCGTAGATAATGTTAATTTACTTACGGACTTTGGCTATTACCTACGGAATTCTTCCGTAGGTAAATTGAGTTTTCTTTTTAGTGTATTACTTCGAAATGAAAAGTAATAATTAGCATAAAATAATGGTAACCGTGTTTTGAATAATTATTACATTAAATAAATTGGATAGACTTTGTTATAAGTAGAATAAAACTTGAGAATTCAACAGAGGTGAAAAATATTAATTACTTAACTTTACACAGTGATTGAAATCAATTTATTTTATGTATAATGGAAATTTTGTTATAATTATTAAATTTCAGAAGAATGTGATGCTGAGTAATGGAAGCCTTTGAATGATGTGTCAAGTCGTGGCTACAAAAAGAAATTAACCATACCATTTTTAGAAAAATAAGTAAAAGATAACTTATAATACCGGGCCAGAATAAACACGAATATATTCTTTATTTTAAAAAATGAAAGAGATTAAATACGAATATGTTTGTATTTTAGTTTAATTTAATTAAAATGCACAGATAATACAAAATGTTTTTACAATATTATCTAATCATAAGATAAGTTTGTGAACTTTTAGAATAATTATTTTAATATTTAAGATAGTTTCTAATATTTTTCAAATACAAGCTTCTTCTTTTTACAGCCAAATTTTATACAATGACGTTACAATTTCAAAAATCAAGACAAGATAAACTAATTTCTAGAATAAAATTAGTTTAATTAAACATAAATATGAAATATAATAATACAATATACACATTTGGAAAATCAAACTAATTATGTAAGAATTGTTTAAATAATATCAGGATTTCACCTTTTATCTTCATATTATGCAAGTTTTTTATTTCAAATTTATAATATATTTAATTTACCAAGAATAGTTTTAAAAGTTTAATACCAATACTATTTATCTATAGATTCGTTATTATTTTATTTTAATAACTAGAAAACGAGGAAAGACGAGAGAAATAAAAAAATCATTCAATTTGAAAATTGGTAAGACTTTAATTTTTTATAAACTGTTTGTGTAAACATTTTTATACTATCAATTAATTAGGAATGTTTATGAATCTTTTATATTTTCTTTATAAAATGTTTTCAGTTTGATTATATATTAAAATTTATTATTGAAATGATGGCCTGGAAAATTGAATAAATCTTAATTAAATTCAAATTTAAGACTAGTTTTGCTGATGGATGAAAAAAAAAAATGTAATAAAGATTTACAAAATAAAGGAGCTGTAAGTATATTGAATTTTTAGATAACAATAATCTTGAACAATTATAATTTATATTTTTTCAATTTTTAAATTTTAACAAATTGGATTAAAAAATTAGTAGACATAAAAATGGCGTCCAGAGTAATTAAGATAGTTTTGTTTTTTTAACTTTAATCTATTCTGATCCTGGTTATCCAATAATATAGAATTAAATACAAATAATAAATAAATTTCTTCCTGTGTTTTATTTTTCATAAGATACACAATACAATTATTATTTGATAATGTTTTTCAATGATATAATTTTTTTATATTAAATCTCACTAAAAAATCTATCTATATATAGATTAAAACAATTATACTAATGAGAGTTTTTTTAACTATCATTATTTGATGAAAGCTATCTTCTTGAAACTTTTATTCAATGAGAGTACTTTTAGGTCTCACCACCCTATTATTGCAACATATATAAAAATAAACACTTGAAATTAAGAAGGAGTGGAGTTTTTTAAGAGATTCTGTCAGAATATTCTTATTATTTGATTAAGGAATTTCACGTGCTTAATTGTAGTACAATATTTTCATTTTAAAGAATCTACACCCTTAGATAGGTAGATATACATATGTTTTTTTGTTTAGTTTCTTTAGACCAATTTCATAACAAAAAATAAAAATTAATTAACTTCTTTATAAACTAAAATTAATATATATATATATATATATAAATTAGAATTAAGTTGTAATAAATTAATTTTAATCTTTGTTCAACCTTCTCTCTCTATCTTATATATAAATCTTGACTTATTTATATTATAATAACTAGTATAAATATAGACGTAAAAAGTGAAAAGGAAGTGAGGGCTTGAAAAAATAAGTTGTTTAATAATTTCAAGAGAAAGAGGAGTTATTAAACACATAAAACGAAGTTATTAGATTGATAAATATTATTTTTTTAAAATAAAATTAGAAAAAATAAGTTATTAAAATAATATATTAAATTAATTATTATTTCTTTAAAAATAAAATTGAAAAAAAAATTATGTACACCACAAAACGGTAATTATGAAAAAATCCTAATTATATATTGTTATAGATAATAATAATAATAATAAAAAAAAAAAACATTTAGTCTAAATTATCTCTGAATTTATCTTAATTTTAGATTAATATTTTATTAAGCGATTAGATGCTTAGTACAAATAAGAAAACTTTTCTCATACAAGAAGATGTCTTAAAATAAAGTTTTATGATAGATACCTAACATTGTAGCGAGATGGAATTTTGCCAAAATTGCAAAATCCCTTCTTCAACTTTTAGTCGTTTCTGTGGTTGATTTTTCAAGAGTATCTTCTATGGTGACATTCAGTGGATGTGATCTTAACCCATTAAGATTATTTAATTCATTTTATTAAAAGTACTATAAGGTAATGTTTAAAATTTATACATGGATGAAATGCCTCTAATCAACATTATCATCTCAATTTTTAATGGAATCAATCTAATCATGACAAGTTTAGTTATACTTCACTACTTAACTTTGCACCATTTGTGTGTATTTTGTTTACAATTTTATTAATATTGAACTTCAATAGTTGTTTTTCTCTTCCACAAACCAAAACAATTACTGATAAATGAATCTTATTTATGCATATATAAAGTTAATAGTTAAAAATATACATAATCTTCACTATTACTAATTATTATATTTTGTTAAACTCCACAAATGAATGTGGCATTTGATAAAGTAATGAAATTAATTTAGTTAATGTCGATATTAAAGTATAATTATAATAATTAATCGTAAAACTAATAGATATAATATATTAATGATTTTTAACTTATCATTCATATTCTTTTATGCGTTAATTTTCAATCGTTGATTGTAATTTTATTTTACGTGTTAAACTGTACCTCTACACATTAGTTGAGTTCCAATTGAAACAATGAACAAAAAATGTGTGAATCGATACATGATTATTTTAATTGAATCAATAAAATTGAATTAAAAATTTGAATATGTAATTAAGTAAAATATTTTTAAAAAGTTTTATCTATTACACGTAAAAAAAATTGCAATGGCCAAATATGTAGGTAAATTTTACTTTACGTGTATGAATCAAAATCTTTGTATTCTTGTGTCTCTAGCTTGCAACAGCTATGTTTTAGTTGGTTCCCATCCAAAGCAACAGAAGGCTTGGAACTTTATGAAAGTCAACTCTCAATTGCTAAGATTCTAAAATTCTTTCTGTTTTTTTTCTCTTCTAACTGATAGGTTGTAGAATAAATCACTGAAAATGGGTTGAAAATAATGCACATGATCATCATCTACTTCCTTGAAAGAACATGGAAATATATAATTGCTTTTGCCAACATGAGTTGGTCAATGTGTTCGAGGGCATGGTGCCCCCAACTGAGTATTTTTCTGTATCTATAGTTTGTCTTCCCAGCCACAAAAGTCTTGCATTGTCTTGGGGCACCTTTCCTAGTTAGTGGTATTGCGGGGGAAAACAAACCTCAAAAAGTACGAAACAAATGCACTGAATGTTGGGTCACTTTTAGTAGAGAAAAAAAATGGTATATTATAGTTATTGGAATGAGGGAATCGCCACTAGGTTAGCAATTTTGCAACTTGACATGATTTCCATAATAGTTTCACGTGCTACTATCAAAGAATTAGTCCTCCATTATGAAGAATATTGATGGAGATGAGTGGAACCACTGAATCTTGATCATGATAAGTGTTCTATATTCTTAATTATTTTATGTTTTGCACTTGGTCTCCAAAGAAGTCAAATATATGACATTGACACATACAAAGCCATTACACAGTGCTTGTTAGTCCTATTTATAGCTTACCATTCTTTTTCTCAACATACAACATTTGCTTTCAATGGGGGGCTATAGCATATATGGCTTCTGCAAAAGGAGACATGGTGTAATATTGGTCCGGCTCATCTTAATTTAAGCAGCATATCATCTTGTTGAGACGAGCCGAATCAATATTACTCTTGTTTGCTTCATTGCATATATTTGTAGTTTTTTTTTTCTAAAACTAAATATTGTTTATGCCTCTTTCACTATCAAGGACAGATGTCTCAGTTAAAAAGTGTCACAAAAAAAGAAAGATGGAGAAGCAATAATGTACTTCGTTTTGTACCATGAATTTTTAATCAACTTATCCTTTGTTCTATGCTTTTAATCCATTGTAATGTTTCTTTGCATTCTAAAAACAAGGGTGTTCAAGTTTCTTAAACTTATGTTTTACCTATCTAATACTAATTACAGGAGTATGCTACAAGAGGCTCAAGGGATAATGTCTTCTAGTCTAGTACATATCGATCCATGAGGACCAAGTTAGAATCTTCATTCGAGTATATATCACTTTGTTCTTTCTTACTGGAAATAACGAGGTTGAATTTTCATATTTCCCCAAACTTCTAGATGCAGTATGATGCATAATAATTAGTCTTGACACTTCCAAAACAACCTTGTGCTAATGTAATTTGAAATATTCACTCAATATACCATGGTTACTCTATTACTGAACTATCAACAATTATATTTACTTACTCTTAATTTAGAGTTTTAGTATTTTCAAAATGTAAATAAATTTATAGACAATTTAGATCAATTTCAATTAACCATCAATTTTACATTATTTTGGTCTCTTCATTTTTTGAAAAAGTATTGGAGGATTCAATAACAAAGGAAAGATAAGATTCACTTAGTGAGAACATCCCTTTAGAGAAGGATTTTAAGTCTAAGTTTGGACAAAACATAAGCATGTTGTTTTCTTGCTTAAGTGAGTGCAAGTTAATTTTGCTTAAATGAGAAAGGTCACAAAGAACATATAATAGAATTACTCAAAGGAATAACAATTACTCCTCAAGCTAAGAAAACCATAAAAAGGCATTAGGATAAATCACATAAGCTAGTTAACCTTGACTTAATCAAGAACATCTTAGAAAATTTTCAAGAATTGACCTTTCACTTAATCAACAACACCTTAAGAACTTTCAAGAAGCGACTTATTTTTTTCCAAACAATAATTAATGTGAAAATTTTCCGTAGAAGTACTAGTTTATAATTGGATGAGAGAAAAGATAATTATTAATTTGAAAGTTCATTAAAAAATATGTGGAGAGTGAAAATCTCTCTCACCTTCATTTATGGCAAATTTTTTCATCCTAATCCTTTCTTCTTAGATCTTCACATGCTTAGACATAATTGATCTTCCAAGTGTTGAAAATTGATTGTAATAAAAAATGCACCTCATATACTTTCTCTTATTATGATATTTTTTCCTCTTCTTTAATGTAATTAATTCTACTTATATGCATCATTTATTTCATTGACTTGATCATCCATCCATGGTTTTAGAAATTATGTTGGTTGAAAAATAAAATATAATTCTTAATTTGTAGTAAAATAGTCAAAATATTTCATTGCTAGGGATAGTATTTGATTTGTTAATATTTGAAAACTTAATCCTTAATGCAAATTTTGTAGGTTGTATTTAGTAAGAAATTGGAAATTTAATTAAGAAAGTTAGTTTTATTTTCTCAATGAATTAGAAATTGATAGATTTTTTTTTTTTGTTTAAATAGTATTGTGATCCAAACCATGAGTATATGTTATGGTTTTTATGAATATCAATCCCAAGGATATTCATTCCATTGTTTTACAAAAGGAATTTAACGTTTACAAAGCTATGTAAAAATGTTACCTTTTTTTTTTGTATATTTTCTTAATTTTCTGTGGTTGTTTCATGTTTTTGTTATTAGTATTAATTACTTTCTCACTCAAGTCACTGTTGTTAATCATAGTTAGTAACTATTACATTTATTATTAAAAAATACATAATTTTAAGACATGATCTCAATAGTAGTTGAATATTAATATATGACTGGTATAAGTTGAGAATTTTGTTACAAGGGATTACGAATAATTTCTGAAATCTTGGAGATAAAAAGCTTTTGTTCAACATGGTTGTAAGAACATCCCTTATGCATATCTTTCATCCATTTCTTAGATTACAATTTGAAAAGTTGCATACTTTGGATGAGTTTATATCAGTTTTAAAATCTCAAACAATGGTCTGTGATAATTGTAAATGTGATTACATTTATCCACAATTTGTTACAGTATAAAAAATGCAATGAAATCATAAATGTAATTTATTTACAATGTTAAGATCTTTTAAATCACTACAACTATATAACATGAAAACAATTACAATGTTTTGTTTTGTCGATGGGTGATTTAATAGTGGTAGGTTTGATAAACAACTTTATATGTTTATAAAGTTAATTTATCTTCTTGTTTTGCTACATACTTGTTTTCTCACGAAGCACAAGATAAAATAAATTGAGAGAGGTTCTTAGTATTATGCTATGTTGTCTTGCAGCTCATTTTATACCCAATTATTCCACCAAATTGCTAATTCTTTAATCTTTATTCATCAATTTAGTTTATATATCCCTGTTTGGCAAGGATTTTTTTCTGTATTGCAAGAGGTTTCATCTCTTTGGCAAACTTCTTCTATATGGCCACATTATTATCTAAAGGACTATTATTTTTCACCAAAAATAAATTTACTTAAATAGATGAAATTGTTATGAGTGAAAAACAATTTTCTTTGATTATTTAATAAAATTGAATGCAAAATTTCATTAAATTAAAATTACAAAATTAAGTTATTCATGTATATATTCCATTATAGTACATCATTTCTTAAGTTAATTAGATTTCAAATTCGTGAAAGGTGTTAAGAATTTAAATGTAAGTTGAAAGTATTGTATTGAGTAGAAACGAGAAATATATAAGGTTGAATCTTTCTAGTGTTTTTCTTTAGAAAATCTACAAGTGATATCCAAACTATTACATAGTAGACTCAAATATAAAATATATATATATATATATAAATAATATGAAGTATATAAATATAAAGTATTTTATATGGTATGTCTCTATAATGTAAATATCCTAAATTCATAAATGAATATTCTATTAGATATCAATTTTATATGAATATTTTTAGATTCGTTGAATCAAGTTAAATGAAATTATTCTAATGTTTGTATTTGTTATAGAAAAAGCTTTTAGAATTCTCCGTAAAAATAGATTGTGCTAATGAAAAAGCTTTTAATGCTGTAAAATATCTTTTCTTTTTCCATAAAGTGTTCCAAATAATTTTTTTTGAAATAAGCAAATAGAATTGGCGAAATGTTGAAAGCTTGAATGGGAAGACTGAAGGTCATTACGTAACAATATTGGTAGGTGTTCGAGTTGTCGAATGGCCGAGCTTGACTAGGAAGACTGAAGGTCATTACGTAACAATATTGGCAAGCGTTCGAGTTGTCGAATGATCGAACGGTATGACGAAAATATGGTGTCCGCATCATAACAAATAGATAGGAGCGCTAATCCTCATTAGAGATTGTAAAGCATGGTTAAGTGGCCATTGGGCCTAGATAATCCTTTGTCCAGATAAGGCCCAATAGAATAGTATAAATACAGGGGGTCCCTCAAGGTGAAAGGTAATGTTACTTCTGACTTTAGGCTGAACTATAAGAGTGATTTCTACTCACTTGAGCATTGGAGTATCTTTGCAGGTATCTCACTCTCTCGGACATCGGAAGAAGCAAAGATAGGAGTGATTCAGTTGGGGATATTCATTCTTGAACAAGTTGTAAGAACACTATATATTTTTAAATTGAAAAATAAAATAATGGAAAAAATTAGGTGTCAAAATATTAAATATACCATAATTTTTTTTAAAATAAGTTATATTATCGAACAATTATTTGAAATCATTATAATATGTTTATCTTTATTATATAGAATCTTAAAAATTATATAGAATCAAAAGTTAAAATCTTAAATAAACACTAAACATTTATTTGTACTTATTTTATCTTGATTTTTAAGAATAAAAATATATATAAATAGATAATTGGTTAAAAACATTACATTTCTATAATATCTATATGTTTGGCTCACCATCAATTATTATTATTAGTTTAAAGAGATATGTTTATTCATCAAAGTTTAAGAATGAGAAATAAGTTACTATATATATTATATTTAGTCTTTAATACTTTTCTATTTATAAAATGATTATTAAGATATCGTAACATTACAAAATATTTTATTAATACTTATAATTTCTTATTCTATCATATCATGTCTAAACTTTGGAGCATATTAAAAGTGAATTTTAAATTTAACTAAATCGTATAAAATTAGCTTATAAGATAAGATTTGTATTCACCTATATATTATGAAATATTTTTATCTCTAATTGATATGAGATTTCTAACATCTTTTCACACATAGACTATCAACATGTGTGATACTATATATTTATAGGTAGTCTGATAGCGGATGACTTGAGAAGTCCAATAAACTCTCACTATAATAGACTTTAAATGACTATGATACTATATTAAAAAATTGACTTTAAGTTTAACTCAATCTTATAATATGTTTATCTTTATTTTGCTATTAGTTCTAGAATATAGGTTTACAATTTAAAATTTTCTTCTCAAATATTCCCCAGTTATATCGTCTAAACAAAAAATTGATATTAGATTTTTTTTTGGAAATCTTGTATCCCTATATCTCTAGGAGCCATGGATTGCCTACCAAATAGAAAAACAAGTGAGACATAGATTCATACGGTGAAGAGATGCTTCACAAATTTTATTGGTGATACAAATATTTGTACAATTCGGAATCATATTCGCCCTTGAGGAGTTTAAATAAGAGTTTTCATTGATCTCTTGCTCAAATAATGCAATTTCATATTCATTGAATTCATCATTGAAAGGTGTTCAAAGGCATCATTAAAGTTGTTAATCTCAATTTGGTTCGTTTTAGTTGGCTTATGATATTGTAACATATTACGTAAATGTGAATTGAATGAGACCCCAAAAGGCACCACTCTCTAATCCTAACTAACCAGCAATATAAAAAGGATTATAGAGTAATTTAGTGGAAAATTATGGTTAAGGATACAACGAATCCTACATGATTTCATGAAAAGGAAGGGCAAAGTAACAAGAGCTGTGACTGGGACGTCATAAGATTACAGTTAAGTGCGTTCTTAAACTCGTTCTTAGCCCACGTAGTTTAAATAATATCATTATTTCACCTTTTAACTTCATATTATGCATGTTTTATTTTAAAGACTAGAAAACGAGGAAAAAAGAGAGAAATAAAAAAATCATTCTAATTGAAAATTGGTAAGTTTTAATTTTTATAAACTGATTGTGTAAATATTTTTATATTATCAATTACTTAGGATTTTTTATGAATGTGATGACTTATATTTTCTTCATAAAATGTTTTCAGTTTTATTATATATTAAAACTGATTATTGAATGATTGCCTGGAAAATTGAATTCAAATTTAAAAGACGAGTTTTGCTGATGGATGCAAAAGAATGTAACAAAAGTTTACAAAATAATTGAGCTGTAAGTATATTTAATTTTTAGATAACAATAATCTTGAACAATTCTAATTGATATTTTTTCAAATTTTAAATTTTAACAAATTGGATTAAAAAAATTAGTATACATAAAAATAGCGTCCAGTAATTAGAATAGTTTTGTTTTTTTTAACTTTAAACTATTCTGATATTTATTCGTTATCCAATAGAATTAAGTACAAATAATAAATAAAATCCTATGTTCTATTTTTCACAAGATATACAATAGAATTATTATTTATAATGTTTTTCATTGATATCACTTTTTATATTAAATCTTACTCAAAAATCTATCTATATGTAGATTAAAACAATTATATTAAATGAGATTTTAACTATCATTATTTAACGAAAGTTATTTGATTAAAATTTTTGTTTAATAAAAGTATTTTATTATTGTTGTATTGACCAAGATTACCTCTCTTATAAAAGATAAAAAATATTACATAATCATCTTCAAAATATTGTTCAAAACTTCTTAGATATATCTTGTCAGATATGTCTCGAAAAACTAACAAATAGGAATAATAAAATACAACATTAGTTCTTAATTAACTTGATAAACATATCGTATTGTTAGACTAATATGAGATTACTTACAAAATTCGTATTATTAATTTAGGTTCATCCGTGTTGATCTCAATACAAACCTATAAATAAATTTGTTTGGAATAGATAAATATTACGTTTTAATAACATTTATTACTTTCAATTTTTCAAAGAATTGACTTGAGTGTTAAAATATTTTCCGTACATATACACTTTCATCCTACATCAAATATCATTGGCAGAACGTGGAGAGCATCTCAAAAGATAGATTATAAAACAATAAAAAAAAATCTTAATTCATTAAAAAAAACAATTACAAACACTTCAATTAGCTTCTTCAATCAGTTTATGTGGTGTGCACAATAAACACTTCAAATTAAGAAAGAGAAGGTTTTTTTTAATAGATTCTGTCATAATATTACTGTTACTTGGTTAAGGAATTTTACGTGCTTAATACTTGAAATTAGGAAAGAGAGATGTTTTTTAAGAGATTCTGTTATCATAATATTATTATTTACTTGATCAAGGAATTTCAGGTGCTTAATTGTAGTACAATATTATTTTTATTTTAAAGAATATACATCACCCTTAGATAGGTAGATACATATGTCTTTTGTTTAGTTTCTTGAGACCAGTTTCATAACAAAACAAAAAAATTAATTAAATTTTTATAAACCAAAATTAGTGTGTGTATGTGTGTGTGTGTATATATATATATATAAATTAGAATTAAGTTGTAATACATTAATTTGAATCTTGGTTCAATTTTTATGAAATTCTTTAGAAATTTTCGCCTAAACATATTCTATTTTAGTAAATCACAAAACACCATTAAAGTCTTTTTTTTCTAGAATTGAATATGTGAGGTTTAAAAAAATTGCGTCTCGTGTCTGAATTTCTTACCTTTCTGATCAGTTAAGAGAGTTTAGGTTAATTTCTAAATGTGGAAATTTATATATGACTATTCCTTATTTTATGAAATCAACCAATTTTTTTTACTAAAGCCCATTTATTCACTATATATATATATATTCATTAAAAGATACTATTTTAAAATAGAAATGTTTTTATAAGAAATTAGATGAAGTCGTATAGCTTATTTACATTATTATAGTAATAATGAACATTTTATTTAAATGGGTCTAAATTATCTTTAAATTTATTCTAATTTTATATTAATATTTTATTAAGCGATTAGATGCCTAATACAAATAAATTACTATAATTGTGATGATGTCTTGGATCAAAACCTCACATTTTGTTGAAGAAAATGTCAAGGTTGTGCTAGAAGGCTTGAACACTAGATGTAACGTAGATATAACATATAATATAAGATAAAGAAATATCTTGAATGAGGTTCCGTCACTCAAATTATAATCTTAACTAAAACAAAGTTTACACACAAGAGTCTTCTCAAGAGAAAAAATTCAAAGTTTAAACCATACTCTTAGGTCTCTATCTTTTTTGAACAACATATATTACCACATATGCTTAAGCTACTTTTAACACTTTATTTCATAACTTAAATTTAACCTTATCAACCAAGATCATAACAACTTTTCAATACAACTTTTCAATATTGTCTTTATATGCACCAAATTTCTAACATCATTCTTTCAAGTTTTAATTATTATAACTACTATAAAATAAAAACTCAGAGAAAGTTATCGAGGAAAATCAAAAGTATATATGAAAAGAAATCATAATACACTCAACATTAACTAATTTGTAATTCTTTAACCACTTAACTCATATTTCACACACAAAATATTTCTTCAAACTAGTTCATACACCAAAGCTTATTCAAAAGTTACCAATTATTCTAAATCTCACTCAATTTAACACTACCAGATTGAATTTTCATGTTCTTTACATCCAACATAATAATTTCAATATGTACTTTTGTAATATTTATAACCTAATTTAGATCTTATAATACAACTAATTTTCTTTACTTAACTTTCTCCTACTTTAAGATATTTATGTTTTGAACAAGAATGATAAGTACAAAACAGTCAATAAAATTTTAAACCACTTTAAAATCCAAAATCTAACCATCCAACCATATGAATTAAGTTTAAAATAAAAAATCCCTTTACATATGAAAACATCTCCCATGCATGTGCCTTCAAAAGGAAAAAAAAAGGATAAACTCATCTCAAAGCTACAACCTAAACTTGATGTTATACTCTTTCTCTCCATAAGATTGTACACTCTAAGAAGAATAGGGATTTATCTTCGAGACTTTGATAGAGAAAGGAAAGGGTGTAAGGGAAAGAACGATGATAGGAAGAAGAGAAACTACTATTTTGATGAAATAAGAAGGAATTCTATACACCCTAAAACTTACTAAGTTCAATTTTTCACTCTAGTCAAATTTTCCTTGCACCTTCATTGGTTCTTCCAACACCTACATATAATTTTAAAATTTCAAATGTATCCATTTCTTTGTATCGGATTGAGCAATCCATAACATCTCCCATTTAAAATGTACACACCAGATTGAACAATCGAAAAATAAAATTGGATCTGAGATTGCATATCGAATTGTACAATCTGATTTGTGAATTTAATTTGTATATCGAATTGTACAATCTAGTATGTACATTTAAATTATATTGCAAACTAGATTATATAATCCGGTGATACATACGAGATTGTACAATCCGACATTCATTTTTCTAATAATATACCAAATTGTAGAATTTGATATGCATATAATGAATCTAGTTATATATAACGGATTGTCCAATCAAGAATGTCAATAAAAAAAAAGAAAATTGGATTGTATGATTCGGTATAAATGCAACACAACAACAAAAAAAACAGCAAAGTCCAAAAATTGTGTGAGGAAGATTCACATAAAAAAAAAAAAAAAAACTTACTTTCACAATAATGAAAGTTATTCACATTGATTGTTATCGATGTGGCCACTCTGTCTACGAAGAGAAACTATACTTTCATCAATGCAGTTCAAACCATTCTTGATAACAAAAATAGACATTTATTATGGGTAGTTGTACAAACTCCACAAGAGGAAGGAGATGAAGGAGTGTAGTGTAATAATGTTAAGAGAGAATTAGGGTATTTAAATTTTTAGGAAAGGGCAAAAAAGGAATTTCACATTTATTATGGAGGTGTAGGAAAAACAGGTGGAGGGAGAATTTGCCTCTACTTTAATGGTTTTATTTATCTATGAGTGTTTCTTCCTACACCCCTACATTTTTCTTCCTGCGCCTCTACATTCTTCGAAATACCAAAATTTCAATTGACAGTTTTGGGTGATTCTGGAATAAAAGTTTAGTAAGAAAAAGAAGGTTCCAGAGTAGAAGTTTTGTAACCAAAGGATGTTTTTGGAATAGAAAATTTGGAAGACAAAAAACCATTCTGAAATATCTTTTCTAGAACATATTTTTTTTTAATTTTCAAAATAGTAAATCTAAAATTGATAAAATATGTTCCGAAAAGTATGTTCCAAAAATATTATGGAAAGAACAAATCCATAAATCATTTTTAAAAGAAGTAAAATGGTCTTTTTGAAAATGATGGGTGCAGGAAGACATTTGTTGGGGTGCAGGAAGAAACACCCTTTATCTATTGTTCAGCCCACATGATAACCGAACCTCTTAAGGCCCAAACATCTACAAACCCAATTCTAATAAAGTACACCAGCTCAAAACTTAATTTCTATTCATATCCATACAAAATACACACACCACATAATATATAACATCAATTAAATAAAAATTTTAAAAAATAATAATTTTAATTATCAGTTTTAATTTATTTCACACTATATAAGAGCGCAAAAAAATGGTCCTTACAAATTCTAATATTTTATTCAACAATAGAAATTATGCAAAAAAATGTTATTATTATTCTTTTAATATATACTAATGGAAACACAGATGTTGTAGGGTCTGTAGATCCGCATTTTCTCTTCGGCTCAACTTTTACGATAATGAAAATTTAACATACAATAATAATTTTGGATGAATCAAAATTGAAAAGCAAAAAATAATATGTAAACGAAAAATGATGAATTGATTAATCAACCTTTTTTTTTTTCTCTTATGATTTAAGTCTTTTTTGTTTCTTCAAGCTTTTTTTTCTTCCATTAGTAGTTTTGGGATCGAAGAGTGTGGTGATGTTCACATAAAGATTAAGATTCACTTGATGATAGATACAAAATGAATGATGATTTTACCAAAAAATAGAGTTATTTGAAATGAAACTGAAAGAGTAATTGAAAATGGAGTGAAGAGAGTGATTGAAAATGAAGATTATTTTTTATTTGAGATTTGGTATGGGAATGAAGTGATGCTCTCTTTTTCTTTGTTGATGCCTTAGAATAAAAAATTAAGGGAAGAGTGAATAATTAATTTGTATATAAAAATTGTCCTATAACATTAATTTAAAAAATTAAAATAATTTTATTTTTTAAATAATTTATATTAAATGACAAAATACTCTATTATACTAATAAAATTGAATATATTAAATAAAAATAAAATAAGAAAAAAATTACATAAAAATACTGTAGCTGAAGCGTAATCGTCACTGCAACTTCAATGTGAACAAACTTCCAAAACATCCACGAGATCACGTCTTTCGTTAGCAGGTTCTGTGACGTGGGAAAATCGGATAGGTTGGTCGCAATGTCAGATAATGCAATAATAATAATAGAGTATAAGGGCAATTTTGGCTTGTTGGGTCGCAACTTCTGAGCACTATGTATGCAATTAGTCAATAAAAAACCGAGTCAAAACCAAGACTCAAAAGTGCACACGCATAACTGTTTCAAACCTATGTTTTACTTTCGTCCCTTTTCCTCTATCCCTCTTCTCACACCACTCTTTGTTGCATGAATAATGAAAATAATTTTATATCACCACACTCTATCATTATTTGATTTACTTTTTTCTTTTTTCCCTGTTTCTTTCAACTATTTTTTCGGAGAATTCTGCCAAAACTGGAAGTCTCAGGTTAGCTCTGTATATTCTCTGGTATCTGAAGAAATTAGTAGAGTGCATAACATATGTCTATATACACATACACACACACACATATTATTTATTTTGTTGTTCAATGTCATTAGAAGTGTCCAGTGTCCATTTGAGGGAGGGTCTCCCTTTTTTCTTTTTTTATTTATTATGGTTCATGTTTCTTAACTTGCATTTTCTAAGCATACAAACACAAAATTTTTACTGATTTTTATGCTTGGGATGGCCATTGACCGTTTATCAGTATTATTCTTTGTTGTTATGGTCAAGATTATTTTTCTTGTTTTTGGACTTACTATTGTGAGTTCTGTTCATTCAGCTCACCCCGGACAACCGTTTGTCTCAATTGAGCATGTTTCTCTGCTCTATGATGTATGTTTCACTCACACAAGGGTCCGGGTTAATTGTGAAAGCTTTGGATCTGAAATGAAAATTGAGCACGTGTAAGAAGAATTGGTTAGGTGTTATTTGTAAATTTCATCACTGCTTTGCTCAATTAGTTTTGGTTTTCGAACAAACCTGAGGTTATGAAATGGCAAACGAATTATTAACTCGTGCCTCACTTGCCCCAACATCGGAGTTACTTTCTCGGACCATATTTGCTGTGTTTGACACTGTCAAAGCAGCCAATGAGGTTGTCATTCACAAGGAGAATTTTAAGAGATTCTCTATTCATTTGGAGAATGTTTCATTTATATTAAAGTCTTTGTCAAAGGAAGACATACACAATGTCTGGAGCTTGCAAAAGGCTATGGCTTCTCTCAACAGAGAGGTTGAAGTTGCTAAGCAGCTTTCTGTTGAGTGCAACAGTAGAAGTAAGGTTTATCTTTTGATCAATTCAAGGAAGATCGTTACACGCTTGAATTGCTGTACCAAGGATATAGGTCGCGCAATAACCCTTTTACCTTTGGCCTCTTTAAACATTAACTCTGGTTTAAATCAACAGATAAGTGAGTTGTGTCAGAAAATGTTAGATACTGAGTATCAAACAGCTGCAACAGATGATGAGATTTTGAAGAAATTTGATACAGCAATAGAAGAGGGAAATGTTGATCGGTCGTATGCGACTCAGTTGCTAGCTGGCACTGCACATGCCATTGGGGTCCCCGTGGAGCATGGTGCTTTGAAGAGAGAATTCGAAGATCTGAAAAATGAAATGGAAAATGCCAAGTCAAGGATGGACATGGCAGAAGCTCTACACATGGAGCAGATTGTTGCGCTTCTTGGAAAGGCAGATTTTATAACTTCATCACAAGAGAAGAAAACTAAGTATTTTGAGAAGAGAAATTCCTTGGGAGAGAGACCATTGACAGCTCTGCATTCCTTTCACTGCCCAATCTCTCATGAAATCATGGTGGACCCCGTGGAGACTTCCTCTGGGAAAACATTTGAGAGAAGTGAAATAGAGAAATGGTTTGCTGAAGGGAACAATCTCTGTCCCTTGACCAGGTTGCCTCTGGATACTAAAATCCTGAGGCCAAATAAAACTCTTAAGATGTCTATTCAAGAATGGAAGGACAGGAACACTATGATTACCATTTCTACCATGAAATCCGAACTTGAAACGAATGATGAAGAGGGAGTGGTTCAGTCCTTAGACAAATTACAGGACCTATGCTTAGAAAGAGAGGACTACCGAGAATGGTTAAAAATTGAGAATTACATTACTGTTCTTATTGGTCTTCTTAGTTCTAAAAATCGTGAAATAAGGAAGCGTGTTCTACTCATCCTGTCTATGCTTGTAAT
Organism: Phaseolus lunatus; assembly: GCA_013389735.1. NCBI lineage: Eukaryota > Viridiplantae > Streptophyta > Magnoliopsida > Fabales > Fabaceae > Phaseolus > Phaseolus lunatus. Next base: position 13,468,024 of record CM023865.1, on the reverse strand, counting down.
GGATAATGCGGAGAACAAGGTATCTCATAATTCCTTCTCATTATTTACCATACTCATTTTAGACAGCTCAATGTAAAAACTGATACCACCGATATTGATTTTTCATAAAAAAAAGATAGTGATATTTCTTTATGGCAGGAAGATATTGCTATAGTGGATAATGCACTAGAATTGATTGTTCGCTCACTTTCACGACAAGTCGAGGAGCGCAAGTTGGCATTGAAGTTGCTGTTGGAGCTATCTAAAAGTAAAATGGTGTGCAGTCGCATAGGAAACATTCAGGGAAGCATACTTCTGCTGGTAACAATGTTAAATAGTGATGATGTCGAAGCAGCCAAAAATGCACATGAACTTCTGGAGAACCTCTCTTTCCTTGATCAGAATGTTACAGAGATGGCAAAGGCAAATTATCTTAAGCCTTTACTGCTGAAACTTTCTACAGGTATTCCATAAACGAGACACACCCTCTAAACTTGTAGTTATTTGTCTTAGAACTTCAAAATTCTGTGTTTATTGCTGTTCTTTTCTGCTAGGGCCGAAGGGACTTCATTTTTCGTAATTGAGATTGATATCCATTTACGAAGTAGGACATAAATACACAGTAAAATACTTGAGGAAAATTATGACCCAATTTAACAAACCTATCAACAATCACTTATAGGAAAAGTAAGAAAGTAAACTGGATCAAATTTCTCTCAGAAAGTCAACTTGTTAAATTTTTTAGAGGCTCTCATCAAATTTTCCTAAAAATGTAAAAGTTGAAGTGTATAACTTGATTTTTACTGGATAGGAGATGCTTGATTTGTTTTACTTCTCTATTTATTCTCTTGTAAGTGCATTTTTCTTATGGATAAAAAGTTTATCCAAACTCTATGCATTTAAATCTAGAAAAATTTACTTAATAAAATTTTGTATAAAGGTTCCTAGATTGTCTAATCGTGCTAGACTGTTTAGTATTTGATACGTAGTTTTTGTCATATTTGGTAAATGGTCTTAGTAGAGCATCTAGTCTCTTAACTCTACTAAGACCTTGACCGTCTAGTGAAACTCTCAAAGTGACTGTATAGTTCAGTAGTGAGGAGCATTGTTCATGTGTCTTTCTCATTAGTTAAGGTGTGTTTCATGTGAGTCAGTTATAACGATATTGTTGTATAAATAGGACCTTTGTATCATCAAAAGTTAACTTTTTGAGTTGTACTTGATTGAAAGTTTGTTGTGAAGTTGTAATCTTTGAATTTAGTGATTCTCCCTTGGACTAGTTCATTAACACTTCAATCAAACCATATTAATTTTTTTGTATATGATTCTTTCTTGTTCCTACTCTTTCTATTTACTTTCTACCATATATATCCGCGTGTGGTAGATACTCTGCAGTTAATTTGAGTGAGCTAATTCCTAACAGAATTATATATGCGTTAATTGCTCGTGCTTACATTGAAATTGACATTAACTACAACACAAAATAGAGAAGATTCCCATTTTGTTTCTTGTTTTTCTTCCTTCCTCAATGCGTATAAATTACCTCCCATCTGTTAAAAAAGAAATTAAATGCGTTGATTGCAGAGATGCGCATTTGTATACTACATATATATGCTAAAAACATTGAAGAGTATGCTAAAAACATTGAAGAGTATGCACATAACAAAGCCAATGAAGTGCAGGTGAAGATATAATGAATGTCCAACCTTTTGATAAAACTTTATACGCAAAATTGAACTACAAGACATTGAATTTTTGACTAAAATTTTTCAGTTTTAACCTCTAGGAAATATGAATTGTTTTCAAGCAAGGGATTCCTGATGTCGAAGAAACTTTTCAATCAGTTCAACTCCTTTCTTGACTTTGGTTGAAACACAAGGTCAATTCTTTCTCGTATGCGTTTTCGGATTGGCTTTTGAACCCCAACCAATGCCTGCTTTGTGTTTGATGAAAAAGGTTGGCAAGAAAAGGTACAGGGGGTGTTCTCTTGATCCTGTAGGTGTCGGAATCTGTAGATGTTAGCTTTTGTGAAGGGTTGATGCAGGTTTTTTCTTAGTTTTTATACTGGCTTTATATCCTGTTTTAAGCTGTGCAAAGTGGAGCTTTTGGGCTGTTTTACGTGGTGTAATTTGCAATAGGAGTTTTTGCAAGGTTCTTGCCTTTTGGTGTCTTAACCGTGGGTTCAAGTTTTTGTGCTTTGCCAATTAGTGTTTCAGGGCTGCTTATGTGAGGTTGGCTAACGTTTAGTGTGGCAGCAGCTGGTCTTTTGTTCAGGTGTATAAGGGCTTCTCTTTTGGAGGTTTTTGCGGGTTGCCAAGGGGAGTTATGCTGCACTTTCTGTTTCACCCGCCATATGCATGTTCTTACGCTTTTTTTGGATGTTGTCCTTTTTGTTTAAGGCAATTGTTTTAAGTAGTTTCTTTGCAGGCTGGATGCTGGTCGTTCATAGTGTTGGCGCAGGTTTTATTACTCTTTTTTTCTCTGTTTTTTAGGTCTATAATGCTGTAGGTTTGGGTGTTATAGTCTTAGGAAGTATGGATTTGCTCTATGTTCTTAGAGGTTTTTTTTTGGGTTTTGTATACTGGTTGGGATACCCCTTAAGTATTCCTGAGGTAATTTAATTTATTTATTCATTGCCGATAAAAGAAAAAATGAATCTGACATGCATCTCTATGTACTCACTGTTTGTCATTACTTAATTCCTTCATGCAGGACCAGAAAATATGAAAAGGGTCATGACTGAAACTTTGTCAGAAATTACATTAATGGACCAGAATAAATTGTCCTTGGTCAAAGATGGGGCATTGCAACCTCTTCTTCAGCTGCTCTTAAATGATGATTTGGAAATCAAGAAGGTGTCTGTCAAAGCTTTACTACAGCTCTCAAGCATGCCAGAAAATGGCTTGCAGATGATTAAGGAAGGTGTTGCTCAACCACTGTTGGAACTGCTATACTCTCACAGTTTACAGTCACCTACTCTGCTTGAACAGGTTGTTGCCACAATAATGCATCTTGCCAAGTCAACAACTCACCAACAAGCTGAGGCAGAAGAGGTTTCATTCTTAAATTCCGAGGAAGACGTGTTCAAATTCTTCTCTCTAATTTCTTTGACAGAACCTGAGATACAAAACAAGATTCTCAAAGCTTTCCAGTCGTTGTGCCAATCTTACTATGGCTTCAGCATCAGAAAGAGGTTGCGACAGGTGAGCTCTTTTCTTTTTAAGTTTCAAATTTTGAGCCCACAATGTTACATGATTAGGAAAATATAGAGGAAAAACAAGTAGAAAAAGATGAGAGTCGAATGAGATAGGAAGAGAAAAAATAGTCCTTTCTCGAGTACCGAAAGAATTCCTCGTACTGCATTTCAGCAGTAAACTATACTCATAATTTCAATAATTGTGATTCACTAAATTCTATCCCCTAAAAATTTAGTTAAGGTTGAGTGCTATTCAAACATCTATGTTTTAGATTTATAAAAGTAGTTTTATGACACTATCAAACTATGGAACAAATTAATTCTGGCAACCTTAATAACAACAACAATAGTAGCTGTATTAATAATTATTATCATCCAATGTGTACAGGTGATTTCATAGTTATATTTTGCTGCAGATATCGGCCGCAAAATTATTGGTAAACTTATTGGAGATTAATACTCAAAAAGTGCGGGTCAATGCCTTAAAGCTTTTCTATTGCTTGACAGAAGACGATGATTATGGCAACATCTCATCACATATAACTGAAAGATTCATTGTAGTCTTGCTTACCATCGTTGAGGTTTCCGATGACGCAGAAGAGATGATTACTGCTATGGGTATCATCTCTAAACTTCCGCAGGAGTCCCAAATGACCCAGTGGCTTCTAGATTCTGGGGCACTTAAAACTATTTTGACTTGTCTTACCGATCAACATAGCCATGCCTTAGACAAAATCATAGAGAATTCTGTTCAAGCTCTTTGTCGTTTCACTGTCTCAACGAATCTGGAGTGGCAGAAGAGTGTGGCTTTAGAAGGCATAATCCCAGTACTGGTGCAATTGCTGCTTTCTGGAACACCCTTTACAAAACAAAATGCAGCCATTTCAATCAAGCAGTTTTCAGAAAGTTCTTATCGCCTGAGCGAGCCGATAAAGAAACCAGGTATTTTCAAACGCTGCTTTGTAGCGCAAGAAACTGGTTGTCCAGCACACTTAGGCACCTGCTCAATCGAGTCTTCATTCTGCATTTTGCAAGCTAATGCCTTGGAGCCCCTTGTGCGCTTGCTTCGTGAGACAGATATTGGAACCTGCGAAGCTTCCTTAGATGCGATACTAACTTTGGTTGATAGCCAAGCACCACAAAGTGGAAGTAAGGTACTTGCAAATTCAAATGCTGTTGCACCAATGATACAATTGTTAAGTGTTCAAGCTCCCAGGTTGCAGGAAAAAATTCTAATAGCTTTAGAACAAATTTTTCAACTAGATGAAGTGAGAAATAAGTACAAAACTGTGGCTACAATGCCCTTGGTAGCCATAACTCAAGGGAAAGATAGCGGTTTGAGAAGTCTTGCTGGCAGAGGCCTTGCTCAATTGGGTGTACTTGATAAACAGTCTTCTTATTTTTAAAAAACTGTGTCGCGATTGTTTGGTTACTTGTTTCATTTAAGGCACAGGAATTGAAAACAAAAATTTTACACAAGCATACTTCATGTTTTAAACTCTGTTTTTCCCCTTTCTCTACTTTATCCATGATCTATACGTAGTTATGGATGGTAGAGTCATTGATGTCCTGATATGTCCGAGGCATGTTAAGACCTGAACTTGGTGACGATTGCTCCCTTTCTACTGTTCTAAAGAAGTATTGCATTGGATTGAATATAATATTATCCAAAAGACTTTCAGAGTTATATCACAACATCATTGTTCCGAAAATATTGCATCCATCACAATTGGCACCATTTCCCAACTTTAGCTGCAACATATACAAATGAAGAAAACATTTCCTAACTTTTCCACTATTGTTCCCCTTAGATGTTGAAATGTCCGCATTGTGTAATCTGAAGTATGTTAGTAAAAAATTTCATATTTCGAATTGTGAGATTTGGAAGGTATTTCCAGATCCAGAAATATATTAATCCAGAAGGTAATCTGGAATCTAGAAATACGTTCTGGATTGTGCAATCTAAAATGTTATATTTTCCAAATGCACTCTGGATTGCATAATCTGGGAAGAACTTCTAGATTTAAAAATACCTTTCGGATTATGAAATCTGGTGTGTATTTTAAAAATATAATATGTTTCATCTTATGTAATTCAGAATGTATCTGGAATGGGGTACAAGTCCAAAAAAGGAGGGGGGGGGGGTGCAGGAAGCAATAGCCGAAAAATTATCCATAGGATGCAAAAATCATAGGTTGTCAAATTCTTCCTGCATCCCATGGTTTCACTCTACACCCCATGGGGTTGGTGAAAATTCCATTTTACCCTTAATAAAATAAATAAATAAATATTGCAGCACCCCCTCTTCATCTTCTCAGGCACACCCTTTGTCTTCTTCTTTTGCTTCGTTTTCATGTTGGAGGATACTTCCGCACTGCTTCCCCGAAGATTGGTTCCGCATTACCCCGTTGATATACTTTTGACATTTTTGCTTCAGTCTTGTTGTATCCTGAATTGGATAATTCTAAAAGTTTCCATATTGTACAAGTTGGAAAATATTAGATTTTTTAAAAGACTCTTTGGATTGCACAATCCTAAATGTATTTACAGATCCAAAAGTACTTTATGGATTGTGCAATCCAAAGTGTATAAGTAAAAAATTTCATATTTCGGATTGTGCAATCCAAAAGGTATTTATGGATTCAGAAATACATTCTAGATGGTGTAATCCATGATATGTAATTTTTTCCAAAAACACTCTCGATTATGCATTCGGAAGGTACTTCGGGATCCATAAATATATTTTGTATTTTGTATTCTGGAATGTTATTTTTTCCAAATAAACTCTGGATTGCACAATCCAAAAGGTACTTATGGATTCAAAAGTACATTTCAAATTATGCAATCCGATGTGTATTATAAAAACGTAATATGTTTTGGATTATGTAATTCAGAGTGTATCTAAAATGCCTTTGTTGTTATAAATATTATTTGTATAGTTTATTCAATTTTGGTGTTTATTAATATAAGAAATATGTTATAAACAAAGTTGTGACTAGGACAAGAGATGGTGCATCTCAAGGCGAGGTAGGCTAGTCCATGGAGGAGATTATGAACAAAATTGTCATGCGAGTATTGCTGATGTGATGAATGCACCTGTAGGAGGACATGATCAGCATGAAGGATTCCCTTGAGGGCCTTCAAATTGTTCTCTTTTAGTAATTTTCGCTAATCATGTTACTTTGAGATTGTGGGAGAGTGAAGTAAGAATAAAAAATTGTAGTTAATTGTTGTATTGGTCATCATGACATTATTTTAACTATAAAACACTCATGTTATTGTTAGGATCATGGAGAATTAAAATTGGTCTCCCATAATTGAAAATTAAGTAAATTTAGGGTGCCTCATCCTTGAATTGAGGCACTTGTGCTTAATTTGGGATTGTGCAAACAATAGTTATGAGGTGGTCGATAAGAGATTGATTTCAGCCTTTTTAAAGAGGTACCACCAAGACATCGACATTTTTGTCCTTTTGGTTGGTGAGATGACAATAATGTTGGATGATGTGTTGTCGTTGCTCCATATCCCCATTGTGGGGCTATAAAGCTCGGACACGGGATAAATGTGTCGTTTTCCGCACTTTTAACACATCGCTACACGGAGACATGCACGACGCGGTGTCGGACACATCTACATGGACCAGACATGGTTCTGTTTCTGGACACGTTAGAGAGGACACAATCCTTTCCTTGGACACGTCGAAGAGGACATCATCCACTCCTTACATGTCTTCCACACAAAATTTCAAACGAATCATTCTAATAAAAAATTACACAAAAATTTGAACCGAATCCATTATAATTTAGAAGAAAAAAAAGAAAAAAAATGAATAAATAATATATATTTTTCTTAAAAAATTTATAATCTGAAAAATGTAATTTATAAATCATATAAAAATTACATAAAGAAAGAACAAAATAATTACACCTTTATTAAAACCTGAGTTGCAACCGAACGAGCAGAAAAACGTAAAGTAGCATTGTGGTCACAGTCACTCAGTTGCAACTTCTAGAAAGAAAAAAGAAAGACAGAAGAGCTTCGATGAAGAATAAAGAAGAAGAAAGAAAAGAAACTAAAAATCTGATTGGAAAGGTAAGTTTTATTTTTAAATATCACATCTACTTTAATGGATTCGTACATTCATTAGTATTAGTTTGTCTTTTTTTCTATTAAATTGAAATTCACTACACACACCACACTACCACATTCTGAGCAAAATCTCAATTTGTAGAGATTTTGAATTTAGTATTTTTTTATTTAATTTTTAATATTTTCAAATAATTTAAATATAATCAATTATATAATTATATAATATTTTGTATTCTTATATAATTTAAATATTTTATTTTATTTTTAAATTACTAACATGAAAATAACTTTTTTTATATTTTAAATATTCGCTTAATTTTTATTAAAAAATAATATTTTAAAAAGGTAATTAAACTTTTACTTAAAAAAATTAAATATTAAAGATTTGTTTTATAATAATTATATTAAAACGAAAAATATAAAATAACCTTAAATAAATAACATAATAATTGAATATTATTTTAAAAATGTAAAACATATTATAATTAATTTTTAATTTATTATATGTTTTATTTTATATTTATTTAGTAAATTTTTTATTTTAAATTTATTTTTATTATATCAAAGATGATAATATTTTTAATAATAACCATTTTGAAATTAAAAATATGAAATATCCTTAAATAGCATAATAATTGAAAATTATTTTTAAAAAAATATAATATATTATATTATAATTAATTTTTAATTTCTTACATATTTTAATTTTTATATTCATAATTTGATTTATATGTAAGTAAATCTTTTATATTTAATTTATTTTGTTATAGAAAATTAAGATAAATATACCTAATCAAGCTATCGAACAAGAAGAAGAAACAAAACCTTTGTGGCGATATGTTCAAAGTTAAGAAAAATTTCCGGTAGTAAAAATAATATGATCAAATGTAGTTTGCATGATTTTTCATTCAATGGATCTTACACTTAAGTAAGAGCTCATTTGTTCGAATGAGGAGTTAGAATTTGTTCGGATGTGACCTGTTAAAACTTATTGAGTTAAAAAAATTAGACAATGAAGCATCATTGAAAATAGAAAATTCAAAAAAGAAAAAGGTTCCTCTACCACCTGTATCTAATGAAGGAAATCAGACAAATAATGATCTTAACCAAAAACTCAAAGGTTCTTTACAAGTTGCTTCTAATATTCAAGCGAAAGATATTCTTGAGTGTGAAGTTGCGAGGATGTTTTATTCTTCAGGACTACTATTTTATTTAGCAAGAAGTCCTTATTATAGGAGTGTATTTTCGTATGCAGCTAATACTTATAATCTTAGTGGATATGTACCGCTAACATATAATAAACTGAGAGATCCTTTACTTTCAAAAGGAAGAAGTCATGCAAAAAAACCTTTTGCAACCTATAAGAAACTCATGGAATCAGAAAGGTGTAACAATTGTTAGTGATAGGTGGAGTGATCCTCAAAGAAGACCACTTATAAATTTGGTGAAATAAAGGACAAAGGTTTTGTTGTTAAACACATGAGAAATGCAATTACGGAGGTTGGATCAAGAAATGTAGTACAAATTGTAATTGATAATGCATTTGTATGTAAAGCGGATATGCTCATAGAATTAGAATTTCCTTCAATCTATTGGACTCTTTGTGTAGTGCACACCTTGAATCTTGCATTGAAAAATACATGTGTAGCAAAAAATACCAAAAAAATAGCGATACTTATCAACAATGTTCTTGGATCTCACAAATTGTTGATGATGCTACCTTTATTAAAACCTTTGTTATGAGGCACTTTATGAGATTATCAATGTTCAATAACTTCAACTCATTGAAGTTGTTTTCTATTGTTTCAACAAGATTTGCTTCAACCATAGTCATGCTAAAAAGGTGTAGAAGTTTGAAAAAAGGACTCCAATAGATGGTTATTAGTGATAAATGATCTTTTTACGTAAAGAGGATAATGTGGATAGTGCATAATTTGAGAAAGAAACTTTTTTGATTGATAATTGGTGGATGAAGGTTGATTACGTACATGCTTTTACTGTTCCTATTTATGATGTTCTTAGGAAAATAGATACAGATATGACTACTCTTCATTTAGTATACGAAATGTGGGATTCAATGATTGAAAATGTGAGAAAGGTCATATAATAACATGAAAGAAGGACAAAAGTTGAACATTCATCATTTTTAGAGGTAGTAAACTCAATATTAATTGATTGTTGGACTAATAATAGCACACCTCTTCATTGTCTTGCTCATTCTTTAAATCTAAGGTAATACATTATATAGTTAAATTATTTTAGAATTATATTTTATTGAGTACATATTATTTATAACATCATAAATTTATAATATTATGTTAATTTATGTTTATATATTTTTTATGTAGATATTATAGTCGTGAATGGTTAAAAGAAGATTCACATAGACTTGCCCCACATCAAGATATGGAACTTACTCATAAAATGAAAAAATGTTTTAAGAGGTACTCTAATGATGCGGATGTAAGGAGACAGGTAAATATAGACTTCACAAACTTTTCAGATAAAAGAGAAGATTTTACCGATGTTGACTCTTCAAGGGATAAAGGTAAAATGGATGCAAAATCATGGTGGATTGTTCATGGAGCTCATGCACCAACACTTCAAAAGATAGCTCTTAAAATACTTGGACAACCATGTTCTTCTTCTTGTTGAGAAAGGAATTGGAGTACCTACTCCTTTATATATTCTTTAAAAAGAAATAAGATGACACCTAAAAGGACAAATGATCTAGTATTTGTCCATAGTAATCTTTTTCTTCTCTTAAGAAACCTCTCAAAATACAAAGAAGAGGAAACTAAATTATGGGATGTTGCAGGATATGACTTTTCATTGGATGATAAAGGAATTTTTGAGATTACTAACTTATCTCTGATGAACCAGAACTAGAAGTTGTATTTTTTAATGAGGATGAACAAATGTAAAAGTCAAACATTATGATTTACATAACTACATCTTTTTTTAGACTATTTTTATAAATATTTCTCTTAATTTTTTCTTATAACAAAATATATTACTACATTTTAATATATATATATATATATATATATATATATATATATATATATATATATATATATATAGCTATGTCCTGTGTTCTATAATTTTCAATTTAACCGTAACTCCGTGTTCGTATCCGTGTTTATGATTCATAGTTGTGGGCCAATTTCCTACGTACATCCAAATGGAATTCACTACAACTTCAACAATTGTAGATGGAGTTGCTAGGGATTGACTTAGGATGATGCCACCTTAGAGATGAGGCATTGACTTAGTTGGCTCTGAGAGGTATATGAGGAGTGTTGTGTATGCTAGACTTCAGAGTGCGTTATGAGACCTTATTTGTTGCATCTAGTGGGATGCATAATCTTTGGTAACGAAAGTACAACATCAATATTTGTGTCGTACTAGTTGTTGTTGTTCAACAATCTACAACAGTTAATACTCGTGGGAAGATGATGTAAGAATATTATGTGGCACCTCACGATTATTTATCTTATTAATTGATCAATTACTATATTTATCCTATTATATTATTGGTAATTGCTTAATGCACGTAATTACCCTTACCATAAATAATTAGGGTTTCCCCTTAGGTGTATTATAAATAGAGATTACCAGACAACTAAAGAGTCACTCTCATATTCTAACATCACACGGCCGAAACTAATTCCCTAAAGGGATTTTCGAGCCTCTCATCTCTTTGTCTCTCTACTCACATAATTCCATTCTAAGCGATACATCCTAAAGGGGAACCTGATCAAGATCATGTCTCCGTCCCTCAGCCATACGATCACGGGTCTACCAGGTATTATTTAATCATTATTCACGTTTCATTATATGATTAAGGAATCCTAATCCAACATTTGGTATCAGAGCAGTTTTATGTTGCTTAATCGATTCTTCTTTCGTTTCTCCCAAATTGATTTTCGATATTTTTATTTTGATATATTATTGAACCACTTATTTTCGAAAATTTTAATTTAATATGAATGTTATGTGTTCTTCATAATTTTCGTGAGTATTCCCTTATTTGGAATGGAATTAATTTTGATTCTATGTTCATCATCATTATTTGTTGTTCATATGAATTTCGAAAATTCATTATTCCCTTAATTAGGAAATTTCGAAAATAATATTTTTTCCTTAATTAAAATTTTCGAAATACAATTGATTCCCTTAATTAGGAATGAATTTGATTTGATTGTGTTTTCCTAAAAATAAATAAATAAATAAAATAAAATAAAATAAAAATTGATATCTTAGTCTCCAAGTTTTTCCTTATTTAGGATAGTATATTCTTGCCTTATTAATTTTCGGGTATTATTATTATTACTATTTTCGAAAATAGCAGTCGTGTCAAACTTGGAAACATATCAATCTAATTAAAATTTTGAAGACCAAATCTAAAATCAAATCCCTAATATTCCGCTACTTACCTTATCGGGTTTACGAGTAACATATTTACGTGTTTCCTTTTATTTATCGAATTAAATATGGTAAATCTCATGATACCGTAATTATGTTTTAAAATAAAATTAAAATTAAAATTTTTTGCTTAAACTTAATAACAGGAGTCTCCCTTTTGTCCAACGATGATGGGTTATGTCTTGTTATTTGAGTCTAATTAAGCACCTTCACTTACTTGTGAGTACACTTAATTATTAAATATTCACATGATATTTGCCTAAAAACACAATTATTTCTATTCTATCCAACGATGTTTGTTGCACTTGTGTTTTGCAAACTTAATATGTGCATAAGCTTAAATGTTCACTTCTGTCCAAAGATAATGTGTCACATTCTTATTGCACATACCTTACTTATAATTGTTCATTATGCTTAAATAATTGGTAGTTAACCAAAGTGAAAGCTGATTGTTTAAGTAGAACCTAATCTAGTCTATTATTTTGATGTTATAATAGATTTTATCACAGCTTCATTATCATAATGGTTCTTACTTATGCCTGCTTTAGATCTAAGTTTCCCTATGTCACTCTAACTTTTTCCTTAGCCTAAGTATCTTAATTCGTCGTCTAACCAGCCCCTAATATGGGAATTGAGACCTTGACTGGTGAAAATCATTCTTCTTGGAAAGATTCCTTGATGCTGACTCTTGGGATGCTGGATTTTGATCATGCACTAATTGAAGTTGCTCCTCTTGCCCTCACTGATAAGAGCACTCCTGAAGATAAGATGGCTTATGAGAAATGGCAAAGGAGTAACAAGATGTGTCTTATGCTTATCAAGAATTCCATCAGCCCAATCATCAGATGAGACATTCTTGATTCACCTAACGCTAAGGCTTATCTAGCTTCCATGGAGGAACAATTTCAAGGAACCTCTAAGGCGCATGCTAGTACTCTTATCTTGAAGTTGGTGACTACAAAATATGACGGGCGCACCGACATTCGCGAGCACATCCTGATGATGAGCGACATGACCCATAAACTTAAGGGATTAGCCATGGAGATCAGTGAAGGTTTCCTAGTCCACTTCATTATGACTTCTCTTCCTTCTGCGTTTGAAGCCTTCAAAGTCAACTATAATACTCAGAAGGACAAATGGTCCATGAGTGAGTTGATTGCTATGACTGTTCCAGAAGAAGAGCACCTGAAGCTGGAGAAACCAGATGTTGCTTACCTCGTGACTGTTGAATCGAAGAAGCGGAAGGGCAAATTCCATAAAAAGGAATCTAATAAGGTCCCTAAAATTGATGCAAGTGCACCCTCCAGCTCTAACAAATCCACTAGCAAGCCCTACTGCAAGTTCTGCCGCAAGGTAGGACATAAGCAGTCTGAGTGCTCAAGCTTTAAGGAGTGGCTGGCTAAGAAAGGTAATCATCTAAATATGATAATTGAGTCCTTTAATTTAAATGTTCCAACTAATACTTGGTGGTTTGACTCTGGTTCTATGGTTCATGTGACCAATTCAATCCAGGGATTCCTTACAATCCGGAAGCTGGAAAGAAACCAAAGAACACTTAAGATGGCGAATGGACAAGAACTATTTGTCGAAGCTGTGGGAACCTTAGAATTACTTATGAAAACTGGAAAATGTATTAAACTTTATGATACCTTATATATTCCCGAGATTACTTGGAATCTTGTATTTGGACCAAAGTTAGACATTGATGGTTTTTATGTTTCCCATGGTCATGGCAAACTTACTATTTCTTTAAATTCTCAATTGTTTGGTACTGGTTTTCTGGATAACGGTCTCTATAAGTTAGAACTAGATGATAGCTTCTCCAAATCTTTGTTATCATATAATATTAATGAGAACTTAATAAAGACCAAGAGAAAACGAGACTTAGAAACTTCATCCATATTGTGGCATCAACGTTTAGGCCACATTTCACGAGATCGCTTATCTCGACTTGTGAAGGATGAAGTCTTACCATCTCTCGATTTCACTGATTTTGGAACATGTGTCAAATGCCTCAAAGGAAAAATGACATCCACGATTAAGAAAGGTGCCATTAGGAGTTCAAAATTATTAGAACTTATTCATACTGACATTAGTGGCCCTTACAGCATCGTTGGAATAACAGGACATAATTCATTTATCACTTTTATAGATGATTATTTTCGTTACATGTACTTGTATTTTATTAAGGAAAAATCTGAATCACTTACAACTTTTAAAGATTATAAAACTGAAGTTGAAAAACAACTTGATCTTCAAATAAAAGTTGTGCGATCAGATAAAGGAGGTGAATACTATGGTAGACATACTGATTTGGGACAAGCCCCTGGTCCATTTTATGAGTTTTGTAAAAGCCAGGGGATTGTGAACCAATACACCATGCCCGGTACTCCTCAACAAAACGGTGTTGCTGAAAGGAGAAACAAGACCCTAATGAACATGGTGCGTAGTATGTTAGCCAACTCCAATTTGCCCTTATTCCTCTGGACTGAGGCATTAAAAGCAGTAGTTCATATACTCAATAGAGTTCCTTCCAAATCTGTCCCTAAAACTCCTTATGAACTTTGGACTGGAAGGAAACCGAGTCTTAGATATATGAAAGTATGGGGTTGCCTTGCTGAAGCTAAAGTTTATAACCCTTTCTTAAAGAAGCTTGACATGAAAACAGTAACTTGTCACTTCATCGGGTATCCCGATCACTCAAAGGTTTATAGATTTTATTGTCCTTCCCACATCACCCGCATTGTAGAAACCAAGCATGCTCATTTCCTAGAGGATTTCAAAATCAATGGGAGCAGTAACAATCCTTACCTGGATTTACTAGAAGTACAAAAGGCGGGGGAGAGATCTACATCGACTACTAATTTGCCTCTGTTCACTCCTCTTGTACCCACTCCGCGCGTCACTGCACCACCTACTCCATGCTCAGAACCTGATGCTACTCTGAATCCATCCGAGAATGAAGGCACCCTGAACGACAAACATCAGTACAATGCAAAACTCGTTAATCAGCTCAGGAGGTCATCTAGAACTAAAACTGCTACTAATTTTGATGATTATGTAACCTACCTGACTGAAGCAGAAATGGATGTCGGAAGGTATACTGATCCTACCTCTTACAATGAAGCCATTACTAGTGATCAATCTTCTTAATGGAATAATGCCATGCTTAATGAGCTTGACTCCATGAAGAAAAACAATGTTTGGGATCTAGTAGAATTACCTGACGGAATAAAACCCGTAGGATCTAAATGGGTGTTCAAAACCAAGCTAGATCAGAATGGAAACATTAAACACTTCAAAACAAGATTGGTTGCAAAAGGGTTCACTCAGAAGGAGGGAATTGATTATCAAGAGACCTTTTCACCTGTCTCTCGAAAAGATTCCTTAAGGATTGTAATGGCCCTTGTAGCTCACTTTGATCTAGAGCTACATCAGATGGACGTCAAGACCGCTTTCCTTAACGGCGACTTGCATGAAGACGTGTACATGCAACAATCATAAGGTTTTAAACCTGAAGGTCAAGAACACTTAGTCTGCAAGCTGAAGAAATCCATTTACAGGCTGAAGTAAGCACCACGGCAGTGGTACATAAAGTTTGATGAAGTCATGAAGAAACAAAGTTTCCTTAAGAATCAAGTGGATCAATGCACCTACCTCAAGATGAGTGGGAGCAACTTTACTATACTTGTCCTTTACGTAGATGACATTCTATTGACAAGTAATAGTATAGACATGTTGCATGAGTCAAAGCGCATACTTTCGCATAATTTTGACATGAAGGATCTCGGAGAGGCCACTTATATTATTGGCATCGAAATATACCGAGATAGAGCTAAGGGAATTTTGGGATTATCCCAAAGGGCCTACCTTGAGCGTGTCCTCACTCATTATAACATGCAGCATTGCTCTCCTTCTGTGGCTCTAGTAATTAAGGGAGATGTTTTCGGTTCTTTTCAATGTCCGAAAATAGAGGCTGAAAAAGAGCAAATGGTGATGATACCTTATGCATCTGTAGTTGGAAGCATTATGTATGCTCAAGTCTGTACTCGTCCGGATATTGCTTACATTGCTGGAATGCTAGGCCGGTATCAATCTAATCCTGGTCTAGATCACTGGAAAGCAGCTAAGAAAGTACTTCGATATCTACAAGGCACAAAAGACTATAAGTTGACCTATAGGAGAAGTGACAGTTTAGAAGTGGTGGGTTATTCTGACTCTGATTTTGCAAAATGCAAAAATGACAAGAAATCCACTTCTGGGTATATCTTTATGTTAGTAGGCGGGCCTATCTCATGGAAGAGTCATAAGCAGCAATTAACAACAACCTCAACAATGACGGCAGAATATGTTGCAGTGTATAATGCAACTTATCATGGAATGTTGTTGCAAAATCTTATCGCTGGACTCAAAGTCATTAACTCCATTTCCAGGCCATTGAAGCTTTATTGTGATAACTCAGCTACCGTTAGTTTTTCGAACAATAACAGTTCGAGTGGCGCTGGATTATATCTTGATACAAAGTACTTGTTCGTACGTGAGCGAGTTGAGGAAAATAAGCTTTGCGTTGAGTATATTAGTACTAAAAATATGCTTGCGGATCCGATGACTAAAGGTCTCCCACCTAAAGTATTCGAAGAACATGTTTCGAAGATGGGATTATCTAAAGACCTTATTTAGCATATTTGTACTTACTTATGTTTAATAAAATTTCCTCATTTACCTTGATTTGTGTGTTCTTAAATATGTTTATGCATGCCTAAATATACATAGACACTAACTGTACAAATCAAAGTCTAAAGGGCTTACTTATCAATTGATCCTAAAATTTACTTAAGTTTTAAATTTGTATTGTAGTATGATTAATGGGGGTCTTGAGTTGAATACGGATTCAAAGATTGTATTTCTCTGCTACAATTACAGTTTAGAACTAAAATGAGTATTAAAATCTGGCCAGACTTATCTAATGCTCATAATAAATAATCCTTTGGCCAAGTGGGAGAATGTAAGAATATTATGTGGCACCTCACGATTATTTATCTTATTAATTGATCAATTACCATATTTATCCTATTATATTATTGGTAATTGCTTAATGGACGTAATTACCCTTACCATAAATAATTAGGGTTTCCCCTTAGGTGTATTATAAATAGAGATTACCAGACAACTAAAGAGTCACTCTCATATTCTAACATCACATGGCCGAAACTAATTCCCTAAAGGGATTTTCGAGCCTCTCATCTCTGTCTCTCTACTCACATAATTTCATTCTAAGCGATACACCCTAAAGGGAAACCTGATCAAGATCATGTCTTCGTCCCTCAACCATACGATCACGGGTCTACCAGGTATTATTTAATCATTATTCACGTTTCATTATATGATTAAGGAATCCTAATCCAACAGATGATTGATTGTGGTCATGTCACTAAAGACACTCCAACATGGGAGGGAACACATATTGAACTCCAGTTAATTCGTGATATCACAAATGATGGGGTTGTTTATATTAGACGTTCCAATTCTACACGTAGAAGGCATCAAGGACATAATAATTAGATTTTTATATTATGTATTTTTTTTTATATTCATGCTTTGAATTTATGGATTAATTGTACCTATTTTTATGATAACTTTTAATTTAATTTGACAATCATGTTATGTTTTTATTTTATTCAAACTTATTTTTGTTTTTGATCGATGATTATTTTCATTGCATATAAATATATGTAAAAATGTAAAGGATACATGAGACAATATTTGTGGTAGTAATAACTAATGTAGTCAATAAACTAACACATTCAAAATAATATACAACAATTTATGATATCTAACTACACTTGCTTTATTAATATGAAATTGTCTTTATTGTTTTTTTTCAAAGAAAGTAATATGTTTGTTGGCTTCACTAGACTTTTAGTTATGTCAATAATCATGGAATGTTCATTTGGTTTTAATCTGCCAGTATTAGGGTGACAAATTGATTTCTCACTTATTTCATGATTATGACTTCCACATATTACCTTCAATACCCAACCTTATCCGTTGTGAACAAGTTTACCACATAATTTAAAGGACAATAAATTTTATTTTACCTCCAAATTGTGTTTGTATTTTCTATACTTACCACCCTTTCACAAACATAACAACACTTGTATTTCTCCTCTATTATCCATTTTCTTTGTCATATCTAATTATCACAATCACAAAACCAACTGTAAAGACTACCTTACACACCCATTAAAGTAAGTCATCTCACATGCTAAATGCCTACACAAATACATTACAATATAGTTACATGAGTTATGAAACTTTTTGCACAAATGAATGGATAAATCAATTCACTTGCACTGTCCACAAACTTCAATAAATCTAACCCATCCATATCCAATATCTTATCTACTTCATCAAATATTTTGGTCCAAAATTGAGATTTCATCTCCACATTCTACAATCATTATGTAATTACACCAATAAATTAAATGCTAAAAAATATGAAAAAAAATTATATTCAGATTGTACAATTCATGATACATAATTTGTAATCGGATTGTGCAATCCATAATAAAATCTTGGATTGTACGGTCCAAAATACAAATGATCACAAATATTAACTTCCATATTCTATAATCTGGATTCCACATTCCAAAATTAAAAAAAATATAAATGCAAAACTAACTAGAAACGAAACCAACACAGCCAACTACCACCAAAAAAGGGAAACACCACAACCTTCACCACAAACTAACAACTCCAATACATACCAATACCTAAATTCATTTTCAGAAGGGTATTTTTGATATTTTGGGAAGTTTGGGGTGCAGGAAGAATTTGACTCCTAAGACTTAGCCTGTAAATGCTTGTTATGGACCAAAAAAGGCCAAAATCTATTGGGCCTGAGCGTGAATGATCCAAATACAGAAATGCGCGGTTGCGTTTGCATATCTTTTCTCTCTCCCTTTCTACCATTTCCCTGTCAGAGAGATCCACTTCGAAGCTAAACGCTGCAGAAAATGTTCAAAAAGTACGCTTACTCGCTCTACGAACATAACTGCTAAATCTCTCTTCCTAGATTTTGATGTGATTCAAAACCTGTTTCTATATATTTTTTTTTCATTATTGGTTTTTCCTATGGATATTTTTCGGGGGTTTCGTTCCAATTGCACCATTGATGGTGGAGATGGTGCCATAAACCCTAAAACATTATTAATTTTGTATTGGAACCCCCAATGCCCTCTTTTCCTTGTATCACCTTCCCCAAACCAGTCGATAATTCCAATAAAATGTGTTGCATGTTCTCTACTTCATGTCCATGAACATGATCCTATTGTTCCCCCCAACAATTGTTTACTATAACGTTGATTTTCCAGTATTTATCTTCAGATTTAGATTTATTTTTTTTCCAGATTTTCAGGCGAAGATGTGTCTGCACAGAACCAAGTGAAGGCTTCTGTTCAACGAAAAATACGGCAAAGTATTGCAGAAGAGGTTTAACCTTGTATAACAACATTCGTTTTTGGTACTCATTAGTTTTTTGTCGCCTGTATACTAACTGTAATCACTTCTCTGCAGTATCCAGGCCTTGAACCTGTGTTGGATGATATACTTCCCAAGAAGTCCCCTCTTATAGTTGCTAAATGGTTTGATTGTGGTTCTTTTTCTTGTCCATTTTGCTGTGTCATATCTTGTATGGTTGCTAACTGGTTATTGCTTTTTCCCTTGGTCTTGTAGTCAGAACCATCTCAACCTGGTTCTTGTGAACAACGTACCTTTGTTTTTCAGTGTCCGTGATGGACCGTACATGCCCACCTTGCGACTTCTCCATCAATGTAAAGTTTATAGTTCATGCATTTTTTAACTTGTCTAGTAATAATTATAAATATTTCGCTGGTTTTTAAGCTGTATTTTGACTGCATAGTGCATGTCTTTTACATCCCAAATGTGCAATGTTACGTAATAAACTATTGAGGATGCAGCTGAGTTTGGGTTCAGCTCATATGATGAAAAGATATTGAAATGGAAAAATTATAGTTGGTTAAATATTTTCCTTTTAGATCCAAATATAATGAAGAAGTTACAAGTTGATCGTGGCGCAATTAGATTTGTCTTGGCGGGGGCAAACATAATGTGTCCCGGTCTAACATCTCCTGGGGGTGTCTTGGATGAGGATGTAGGAGCAGAATTTCCTGTGGTACTGTCATTTATATTCTATAAATATATTGATTATAATGCACAAAGTATTTTCTAGTGAATTTATATTAACCACAATCACACCATGTATTTATCTGATATTAGGCGATCATGGCTGAAGGAAAACAGCATGCTCTTGCTATTGGCTTTACAAAAATGTCAGCAAAAGATATGTAAGAAACTTTTCTTATCCCGTCCTTTGATTGGAGGAATATTCATGATTTAAATATGAATTCTTTCACTATTAATAAATGGATACTCTGTCAGATATTCTCTTTTTACTGTTAATTTTATTCTCTGCTAACATTTATAAACATGCAAGTAGGTTTGTGGTTGGGTTGGGTTTACTACATAGTGAGACAAAACTGATTAAAAGGCTTTAGTTTGTGTCAGTTTGGGCTTGGCAAATTTTTAAGGATGAACCGAATCAAACTAACACAATCAAATTCAAGTTGGTTCATGTATGGTCATGCGATTATTTTCAATAATTTTTTAGACAAATTTTGTAAAGATAAAGTTAGGAAAGAAACAAGATTGCAGCACAGCAAAGTCAACCCTCAGCAAAATACTCTCGTCTGCTGTAGACCAACACCAACTAACATCCCACATTTCTGCACCTCTTGTACTGTCATCAACTGTGCCATACAACCAAAACTACTCACCTATTAGATCCATTTGATCTCAAGCCTGAGATGGGTGCTTCTCAAGCTCCCCACTCCCAGCACCATCAAGCTTGTCACCTTGCAAAATGAACTCAGCAATGCTGCTCTCTGCAACTAATGGCAACCATTTATTCCAACATTCTACTCAATCCCTGGTTCATCCAAATGAATCACGTGTGAACAATTTGAAGTATGAGCTATGATGATTGCATTGTGATGGGTGGCCTGCTAGAGGTCACTGATGGGAAGGGAGGAGAATATTGAATAGAATTTTATCTTTGATTCATATGGGAGTGAATTTTTATTTTCGTAAGGCATATATAGATATACATTGGGTTGGGTTTGATGAGTTTCAAGTTCTTTAGTTGACTTGACTTAAATTTATATTCTTGTTAACTAATTTATCTCCCAATTCAATCCGTTTTCACTTTTGGTTTGGGTCATGTGAGTTCATCAATCACTTGGAACCTGCTTCTTCTTCTTCTATACATTTAAGAGAAAAATTAATATCTAAATAATTTTTTTTGCCATATCTCATTAAGAGCCTATGATCACTCATGTGCAATCAAGGGTGGACCTATTTCACCTCCCCAGACAATTTTTTCCTTGGCTTCTATGAACACATTTCTATGCCAGTCCCCTCTGACAGTGTTTGCATGAATATGTATTTAGCTCCCTCACCTAATTCTTTTTCAGTTTCATAAGTGTGCAATGATGAAAATACCATTGGCTTGTCAATTACAGAGTGAAATACTTATTACTTACTTTAATTGGTGACTCTGGTATTTTACACAACTCTCCCATTAATGATCTTCGGATGGAATATTAAGACATGAAATTTGTAGTGTGTAACTATGATAGGACTGCTATCAAAACAGTGAGAAAGACCAGTTTTTTATTTTAGTGTATTGAATGAAACTGAGGAGAAGCTCCTTGGAAGCAGTACTCTATTTCATGGATCTGAATCCACTCCTTACTTGATTTCTCAATCACAAAACTCCCCCCCAAACCATTTACTGTATTTTTATGCAGTTACTGGTCTACAGACTACAATATATAATTGACCCTTAATGGCCCCCAATCAGCTGCAGGCCTATCCCTCATCTTCTAACACAAACCAAGCTTGATTATGATGGATCTGCTATCAAACTAGCACCAGCTCAACTGAGAATTCAGCTGGAACATCATATTACTGCCAAGAATATCAATAATGTTGTCTGCATCAATGCCATAGCATTTGGTGTTTATTAAAGAATAAAAACTCATCGTTGATATGAAAATAAAGAGAACTTGTGATTTGCCTATTTTCACTTTCCTTAGTTGATTCTTGTACTCAAGAAGTTAAATATTTCTGTGGTTTCAGAAAAGCAATCAACAAAGGAATTGGGGTTGACAACTTGCATTATCTCAATGATGGTCTTTGGAAGGTATGATCGATATATGCTTTCCTTCTTGTCCGTATCATTATTAAGAAATCAGTAGATGTAGTGTTTCGTATTCTTGTTCTTTTAATACCTGCAATACATACGATGACTTTTCTTTTTCTTTTGTTGATATGAACGATAACAACTTTTGGCCTTAAACATTGAAAGATCAAATCCAATTTCTGAACCAACACTTCTTTTCCTCCTGAATTCTGCACCCTCCACCCAGGGCCTTCATAATATATTTTCTTCTGATTTTTTTTCTTCTGGTGTTGGTTCTTCTGATTTGTAATATATCTTCATTATCTATTTTCTATACTACGTTGTAGATGGAGCGACTTGATTGAAGATGTTGTAAGAGCTTCAATGCCTACTACTAAGATGAAATCCTGTTTTCTGGACCTTGATCTAGATCGTAGTATAATATGCGACTTGTATGTTTGTTTTGTTATACCGTGTAAACAGTAAAGAAATGAATTTTGTTTTACACAGTGCTCTTAGTACTATGTAGATTTCATGTAACATGGAATACAATCTGCGTGTTGACAAATACGAATTTTTGTTTATTTTCGGACTCCAAATGAACAATGCAATCATGCACGGAAAGTTAATTCAATCTTTATGCCATTTGATATTTGTTGCATTACCACAATTTATTAAACAATCGCAACTAATGTAAAGTGTTGATTGGAGAGAAAATTGGATGTTGAAAAAAGTATAGTTTATTTATTGCATTATTAAGGCTCGATTTATATTGTCTTTTGATATTGCTATCTACTTACGTGGATGCCAACATGGAGTGAAAATTACAAGTCATCAAAATGTGGCTCGTTTAACACGTTAATGATTAACATGACATGGAAATTTTGTTGATTGCGATTTATCTCATTTCTCATTTAACAACCTTGTTATCAGGGTTTGTGTCTTAACATCACCATTAATGCAACCCAAGTCTCATTGCACACCCGAGAATCTAGCAGAGATATGAAGATTGACGACATTTTATCGAACGGGGTGGAATTTAGTCGCAATTTTCAGCGGATTTGCCGTCCATGGTTTTTTTCAGCTGTTTCTTTGGTCAAGGGTAGTAAATGGCATAAGTTTAATCGACCAAAGTTACTATCACCTTTTTTGTTTTCATGTGGGTTAAGGCTTTAGTGCGTATCGTAAAGCATCATCATTTCATGTGGGTGAGAGCTGTTAAATTTTAGCATTTTCGAAAACTAAATTCGGAAGACCCTCCTTGATCAAATTGCTATGCAAATACACGACAAAGGGAAATTATCATAAGAAACAAGTTTTACATAAATTTAAACCCACCAACTCTAGGCAGCCAAACAATAAAATCTAAGATTTTCACTTCTAATTTTATAGTTTTTAACAACTTTTAACCAATAAAAAAAAGTTTGTTGAAAGGTGGCTGCTATGATCAAAGTATATTGGTAGCACTACTCATACAATAATAATCAGTGAACCGGGCAACCTTTAATTACAATACCTTTCTCAGTGGGACAAGTAGCCAAGGGGCAGCCTTCAGGATTATTTCCCCACCAGTTAAGCAAAATGTTGTTATTGTTCAAAGCAAGAAACAGTAGGATTGTCATAAAGGCAGTTCCAGCATCAAGACCACCTGACAGGACATAATTGCAGCGTTTCCACCATTGTTGTCGATATCTATATACAACGTACCCTGAGAGAAAGGCAAGTAGTAACCAACTAGTGAAGTTGACAGCGGTTGCAGGGGGCATAATTGATGTGGCACCCAACAACACAGGCATGTGAATTAGAGTTATCCACTTTTGCCCTGGAAATGCCTTGTGAGCAAGCCAAACCAGAAAGGGAGCAATAGCTCCACCAAGGAAGAAGAAATTTACTTTGGCATATTCACCAAGGTTTCCAAAGATTCTGCGTGGTCCTAGAAGACCCCATATAACTGATGCATCAAAGAAGACATTGTCCATTGGGCAAGTCCAAGGGCTATCAGGAGGCAAGATGGTGGTGTCACAAAGGTGAGGGATTGTTCCCATCAACCACCATGCTGTTATTGTGTATATAAATACAGATAAAATTGTTCCTGCCACCTACAGTGCAATTTGCAACCAGATTTAGTTTCTTCAAATAAGAACTCCTAATATGTGCTTTATCTACTCTTAAAGGTTCACATTTAAAATGATAGAGGAATCGCAACTTACCTGTGCCATGAACATTGTTCTTGGAGGAATCTTCATATAGTGTCCAAGTTTGAAGTCTTGCAAAAAGGTTAGTGCTTGAGTCATGCTGATGTAGCCATACACCTTAAAGCACATGTTAGCCACAGGGCGCTCTGGATACATGTAACCAATTATGTATTCTGTTATGATGTTTAATCCGGGTTGCTGTTAAGGAACAAAGCGATGAGGCCTTAGAAAATTCTCCTTAGCACCATTGTAAAATTAGCAAGCTCAGTAAGTGAATTGTTGACATACCTGATTTGTAGTAGCATTTATTATTCCAATTGGAAGAGTAAAGAAAATGGATATTGCACAAGCTAGTAATACTCCCCACCAAGGCAACTGGAGAGATTCTTCGTAGTGCTCACAAATAAATATAATGAGAGTGATGTTCACTACTAGAATGATGTAAAACCACCACGTTGGAACTGATTTGTATCTTTTCATGAGTCTTGTGTGTATGTCCATTTTTTTACTGTTTCCAAAGGCCCTTCTACTTTGGTTCCATATTTCCCTGTGTAGGACGCATATGATAACGGTTTATGAAATTGAAATTTCGAAAGACAACATATTTCACAAATGAAAATAAATTGGAGCAGGGTGGGGTCCTGTGCCGACTTTCATATTAAGTGATGATACTTGATTTATACTTAACATTTGCACTACAAACATAACTCGTTAAAGTAATTGATAGTAAGCACATCATGGAAATTTAGTTTAGAACAGAACAAGTTTCTGTAAAGGGAATATATAACATGTTTCTGGACAAAAACAAACTTGAAGTTCAAGGTGTTTAATGTAATAAGTTCAGAAGGATTCAAGAGCTTCATAGATATGTTTTTAAGAGCAGTGAGGGGGACAAAATACCTAGGTTTAATTGCACTTTTTTGTTATGCTTATTATCATCATCTCACTTATTCTGTCCCTCTATTTTATTTTTCTCAAAAATTCGATCTTCACTGTTTTCATCGTACTATTTTTATCTATCACTTAACTGGACATGTAATCTTTAACTGAAATGCTCAAGTGATACTCTGATAATATTTAGTTTCAAATGGATACAAAGTGCAATTAAGTCTAACATCTAACTATAATAACTTCTCTACTCATGTCAAATTGATGATAAAATCAGATGAAGATCCAGAAAGTGGCTACCTTCCATGAAAGAGCAGAACATGCACAATTGTAGCCGAAAGTGCTGCGAATCCAAGGCCATATGTCATTGCAAAGAATGTACTGAGATGCACAGGCCCGTTGATTGAATAGGCATGCCGATCAAGATGGAAATCGGAGTTGACAATAGTTGAAATGTCATACAGGGAACCGTTTCCCCTGAACAGCTTACTTGAAAATATTGGAAAAGTCTTGGCATTATAGGCATTGAACCAGTAAGAAATTGGTGTCATAACATACATTACAAGAAAAAAGCCAACAGCAATATTAGCAGTAGCAAACCAAGGGCTGGCTAGTGGACTTCCAAGGTAAGAAGAAATGGTAGACCAATCAAATCCAAATGCTGCAATTCCAAGACCCCTCAAGCCAGAACCAAGTTGTTGGACTAGAATAGACTTGGGGGCAACCCAACACATCCAAGAGAAAGATGTCAACATTGAAAACATATAGCCAGGAAACACATAGTAAGCCAGGCCTGAGACCAAGATAAGGAGGAAAAATTGGGTTCGTGTTGTGCCTCCTTTTGGCCTCTTTCCTTTCTCATGTAGAGCACTGTATTAATGTACTGAATCAGCATAGTTGCATTCTTTAAAAAGGCTACTAATTAACAAACTAACTAGATAAAAAATGCTGGCAGTGGCAGCACACTCATTTAGACACATTTTATATTAATGATTGAAGTTAATTGAAAATTTCAGTTTTTGATGAATAGAAAGGCTATATTTAAGTGTATAGCTAACACTCCAAAGAAAATTCACCTGAATAATGAAACTTGAACCAGATTAGAAGGCCACCACATTTCCCCTGGCTCAACTAGAAATTTCCGGAATAGTCCTGCCCAACCGAACCCCAGCACCTAAATTTGAATAACAAAGCATAACTAGTGACAATACTTCACACGAGTTCATACCATTAACACAGTACAGGAATTAATACCATAACAAAGAAAACAAAAAGCTTTTTTAGGGAAACGCAACTATCTTTTTTCACATATACCAGGACTCAGAATGTTACCAACATTATTCAATATCCCTAACTATTAAAAAAGTAAACCTTAAATCTAATATATCTTACAAAACCGACTTACAAAGAGATTTGAAATGTCATTATTTTTAATTGATACTTCTCCAAATAACTAAATAAGAAAATACTATGCATTATGCATAGTAGCTTTTCTTTCATTTCACTTCCATCTCAGTTTTCTTTCTATGGCTATCTTTATTTTTCATCACATTCCCTTGTCACGTCTATCCATTTAACCCTTTTCCTTTATTTATTTTTCTGTCTTCCTTATTACCCATTCTCTTAAAATATAGATTTAGATCTAAGTTAATCTCATAATCTATTTTGTGAGGTGAAATCACTTATCTATTATCTAATCTATTTTAGTGATATAACCAGTGAACCTGTGACTAAAACCAGGTCCCTTGAAATTACAATTAAGATAATAGAAAAGACTGCAACTAAGACTGTCCAGAAATAACGATATTTCAATAGTTTCCAAGCATGCAATTTGGGATGTAAGAGAATTATTACTCTCCTAAACAATACCAGGTAAAAAATGAAACAACAGATTTGTTGGGACATGTCACAGAACTGAATATCGATTAAAACTTCAAATATTTTTATCTAGAATCATGTAATCTCATTTAATGGTCTTTATCAAAGTTGTAAGAAACTAATATGACCAGCATCTTAGTAAAAGGTAAATGATTTCTTTAAGGCCTTTCAATTTTATTGTACAACTTTCAGAGCCCGAGGATTCAAATCTCAAAATATTCCTTTCACTTTTCATCCTCTCTCACATGGCAGGGCTCCTGAGGAATTTTTCAGTGTCCCAAAAATACAATACAAACAAGTTATACGGTAATAAAATCCTTATAAGTTAAAAGTTGACCTTGTAATTGACTTCAAATACAAAGTATAGATGTTTTTGTTGACAAAATGATCCAAGAGTAGACTTTAATACCGTGTTCCTTAGATTGTCATAATTCTAACAAGACTGCATACAGATTTGTGTCCAATGGATTCTGAGTTTCTCAACATCAAGTTAATAAGTATAAAAAATACTAATTATATTTAATCACCTAATTTGTCAAGCTAAAGAAGTAATTAATTTAACTCTATAACAAAATCTGTCCAAAATTCCTATCATCGATCTTACGCTTCTTTGTGAAATGTTTGTTAATACAATTTTTCATTGATATTAATTACGATTATTTTGATTTAGAAATAATTAATAAAAAAGAATTACAGATTGAACCTTGAACTAATATCATTTTTAATCTGTTTTATAAAGAGGAACAAAGAGTAATAAAGATGAAAGATAGTGAAGCAGAAGTTGGGAGTCATAAACAAGAAAGAGAGATGATAGTATTGGATGGAAGAGAACCTGAGTAGTTAACATGACTAGTAAGGCAGGAAGGAAATCAAGCTTTCTTTTATACATGAGCTTCACTGCACTCAAAATATGAGTTGCATACACAGTTCCAGCCCCAGAATTGGCAAAGATGGTTATCAGAACATGCTCTTTGATGTTGAAAGGTCCCCGGTTGAGTGAGAACTCAAACCTTGTACCCTTGAAGAACACACGTGTTGGCAAAGTCCTTGCCATGAAGTGGCCAATAGGAACCACAGCAATCTGAGCAGAAACTGAGGTAACAATCAAAGGCTGTGTTCTGTACCAAAAAAACTGGTTCACAAAGGACAACAGCACGCATGAAACAACTCCCAGAACCCACATTCTAAACGTGAGAATCTGCATGTTGGGGTCATCAATTTTAGGCACAGTGAGTTCCACTTGTTTCACTGGACACTCTTCATTCTTTATGTTCTCTGTCTCTGAGTCTGAGCCATCCTCAACCTCAAAAGTGGAAGCCATGGTGAAAATGTCTTCTCTTGAAACAGAATAAGATGTTAAAAAGAAATCTCATGCGTGTAGAAGAGCATACATATATATGTATGAATGTATATAAAGACAAAATGACAGTGCAAAGGACTGCAATATTTCGTGAAAAACGAAGAGCTATGATTCCAACTTAAAGTTATCTATATCTGTATTGCGTCCATACTACTATTTTGATGAATGATGTTTGACCTTAATTTTATTTCACTTGAATACTAAGCAGCATTATTATTAGTGCTCCTTTATGCTGTGTTTGGTGTTTTAACTGCAAAGTGAAATGAAAGTGTGAGGATAAGTGGAGTGTGAGGATATGGAAAAGTGTGATTGGATTGAGATATTTTAATTATTAATAATTATTATTTATATAATTATATAATTATTATTAATGTTGGAAATGAACTATTTAACTACTAGATAATTTTTATTATCATATAATAATAATTATAAT
Organism: Phaseolus lunatus; assembly: GCA_013389735.1. Lineage (NCBI taxonomy): Eukaryota > Viridiplantae > Streptophyta > Magnoliopsida > Fabales > Fabaceae > Phaseolus > Phaseolus lunatus. Next base: position 13,439,317 of record CM023865.1, on the reverse strand, counting down.
TATTATTATTAATATTATCATTAGTATTATTAATATCATTGATATTATTAGTATTATCATTAATATTATAAATATTATAAATATTATTATTATTATTAATATTAATAAAATATTAATATCATTAATATTATTCTTATTACAAATATTATTACTACTATTAATATTATTAATACCATTAATATTATTAATATTATTTATATTAATCATACTATTATATTTATATTATTAATTTATAATGTTAATAGTATGCATACTTATTAATTATAATCCGTCGATAATACCTACCAACTTTAAGCCGTAGGTAATATTCACTAACTCTACTCTGTCGGTAATATCCACAAACTTCAGCATATAAGTATTAACTATCAAATAAAACTAAAATCAGTAAGTAATAGTCACCAAGTTGAATCTGTAAGTAATACCTACCAATTCCAGTGCATAGATAAATTCGGATGTAATGTTGCGTATCTTTATTTATTTATTTTTCATTATTATTTTTATATATTCTTATTATTTATCATTCTTGTTTGCAATTATTATTTACAATTATTATTAATGATTATTATTTATGGTTATTATTTATAATTATTCATATTATAATAATATTATTAATATTATGCATATAATTAATATTATTAATATTATGCATGTAATTAATATTATTATATTATATATATTATTAAAACTATTAAGATTATTTATATTTTTAATATTATTAATATTGTCAATATAAATATTATTAATGTATTAATATTGTTAATATTATTAATATTTGTAATATTATAATAATAGAAATAAAAATATTAATATTATTAATAATGTTAATAAAAATATTTATATTAATAATGATATTGAATTTACATATAGATATAAATTCATGGATAAAATTTGTGGGTAATATAAAATTTACCTATAGAGATATGTGAGTAATAATTTGTAGGTAAAGCTGAACTTATCTATAAATTTAGATTCATGGGTAATATTTCATAAGTAATGTTGAGTTTACCTATGGATTCAAATCCGTGGGTAATATTTATAAGTATAATGTTAAATTTACTTACGGATTCATATCTGTGGCTAATAATTCGACGGTAAATCTAATTATTTTGGAGTGATATACGAGAAAAGTTTATTAATGTTTGTGAGTGATATGATAATTGTTTAAAATTTTTTAATTTTTTAAAAGCTGTAAAATGTAAGTTTACATATTTATTATTGTCTTAGAAAGTCTTTGAATAGTGAAATATGAGATATTTATGTGTAAATTTGAGTTAATTAAAAATTTGTAAATTATTTCTAGTGTCATTCAATAATTATTTTTGAAAAAAATATGAATTATTTCTAACATTACAAATTTACCTTTCTATTTAAAAATTTTGAAAAAGTGAATTTGGAGTAATTTATTTGTGAATTATTATTATTTTTTAATTAAAATATTATTATCGGTATATTGTAATTTTAGAAAAAATAGAAATTATGTGAAATTGTCCAAACATATTTATGATTGTCAGAAAAATTATTTAAATTCCTATTTAAATAAAATTCTGAAATATATAAAATTTTAAAATACTCAAAATCCTAAATAAATAAAATCTTAAATATTTAATGTTCTATTTAAATAAAAATCTGAAATATATAAAATCCTTAAATATTCAAAATTCTAAATAAATACAAATAGTAAATATTTAATGTCCTATTTAAATAAAAATATTAAATATATAAAGTTTCCAAAAATATGAAAAATAGTAAATAAATATAAATCTTAAATATTTAATGTTTTATTTAAATAAAAAATTGAAATATATAAAATTTCTAAAATATTTAAAATTCTAAAAATTTAATGTCCTATTTAGATAAGAATCTGAAATATATAAAATTTTTAAATATTCAAAATTCTAAATAAATAAAAATCTTAAATATTTAATGTCCTATTTGTAACACACCAAAAAATACATCTAATTATAACAATAGAAGTTCTATTGGTTTTCATACAAACTTAGATTTTTTCAAAATATTCCTATTTCAAGATTATGACACATAGAAATACAAATATTTATAATATAAGGTTTAAAACATCCTAAAGCCTTCCAAGATCTCCTACACCTGTATGATCATCTGTTCGTGTACGTAGTACAGTCACGTAGATCTCACATGGATCTACACATTCAAGATATTCAACAAACAACGTCTTCCGAATGACCCGTATTAAGTAGTCCTACCAGAGACTAACACCTGATCCAAAGATTACCAGCGAATCCAACATAAAGGGTCAGGGTAAGTTCAATATAACCCAAGTCGTGCATCTCATATGTCATGGTGTGCATGAACTCCTTCATCAGCTTCTCACCACCTGATATCTTAGTCTATGTGACTTAGATCATCAGTGAAGCTCGGAAATCTCTATTACCACATAGACATCAATACTTAATACACAGCAAACATCAGTCCATACATTATCCCAAATGTATGAATTCAATTTCATACCATTTTCATCATACTGTATCATTCAAAACACGATCCACAACATTCAAAAGCTTAATTAACATAAAAAAAAGCACAACACTTAAATACTAAACCTTCAAAATCTAATATTTTTACATGTTTAAATAATATATAAACAAACAACACAATATATAAACACACAACATTCAAGCAAGAGAAATTGAATATTGGGACCACGTCCCTTCCACATTCAGATCTTTTAGTCTAGGGTGCTATTAAAAATTAAATTTAGTTTCCTTTACCTTAATTACTTGCTTTCCAAGCAATCTCTACAATTTTAGTCTCTCAGTTTGGATAAACTTTAAAATATAAGGGTCTAATGCAAGTTATCCAAACAAAACATAAATTTAGCATATAATAGAATAAGTTGAGAGTATTACTTTTCTCAACTGACACCACTAAAATTAATGACTAAATCATAAAGAAAAACATAGAATAAGGAAACTTTAGAGTAAAAATGAACTTACTCTGTTTGAAAATCTAATCGGGTAGAAATGTATCCTGACTCCTCATCTACACCATGACGTGATTAGAGTTTGGAATAAATGAGGTATGGAAGAGAAATTAAAGAGAGAAGAGAGAAAGGAGAGACAAAGGATGAATGGTAGGGGGTGTGGTTCCTTTTTTTATTTTTCTTCTGTTACACTATTTAAATAAAAATATTAAATATATAATTTTTTTTAAATATTCAAAACAATAAATAAATATAAATCTTAAAAATATTTAATATCATATTTAAATAATAATCTATAATATATAAAATTTTTAAAATATTCATAATCGTAAATAAATACAAATTCTAAATATTTAATGTCCTATTTAAATAAAACTCTAAAATATAAATTCTAAATAAATACAAATGTTAATGTTCTATTTAAATAAAAATATTAAATATATAAAAATTTTAAAATATTTAAAATAATAAATAAATATAAATCTTAAATATTTAATATTCTATTTAAATAAAAATTTAAAATATATAAAATTTTTAAAATATTAAAAATTCTAAATAAATACAAATTTTAAATATTTAATGTCCTAATTTAATAAAAATAGGAAATATATAAAATTACTGAAATATTAAAAATAATAAATAAATATAAATCTTGTCCTATTTAGAAAGCATGCCAAATAATTAGAAACAAATTTAAAGTAAGCAAAGTCGATTATGCATACAGTACAAAGCTTATCAAAATCGATTCTCCACTTTTCAATACTGCAAAATTGATTAGAGCTTGTATATGAGGTGTTTGAAAATCGATTCTTACTTTTTCAATATTGCAAAATCGATTGTGGTTTGTATATAACGTGGTTGAGAATTGATTATGCACATTACATATACTCCTTAATCGATTTTGGCTTGTTTATAACATGCATGTGAATTGATTTCCTCCCTCTTCAAATAACAATGTTGAATCGATTCTAGCAACTACAGAAGGTGCATGAGAATCAATTTTAAAGCTTCAAAAAATACCTTAATTGATTATGCCTTTGAAAAAACTTTTATGGGAATCGATTTTCAACTCAATGGGCACAAGAAATGGTTAACTTTAATGGGCACCAGAAAAACCCATCGAACAATGCTCAACGACAAGCTCTAAAATGCTTTCAAATGGGCACAACGGTTCTCTCAAATGTTTTCAAATGGTGAGTGCTTTCACGGGTTCAAGCATTTTGAAGAACATAGTTAAAAAGCAGTAAAAAATTCACGTCTGAGTCACTTGTGCCAATGATTCCTATGCTTGCACAGTAACAAGGGGCATTTAAGTCAAATTAAAAAACCCTTGCATGCATACATGTACTTACCCTCATTTCTCAGCAGATGAAAGAGGAAGAAAAAAGCTATTGGTGAATAGTTCATCCGCATAAACAAACATAACCTTAGTCCTCCCCTTCCATGATGACTATCCTCCTATATATTTATGCATAAAATAAGAAAAGATAATAAATGGAAAACAAGTATAATAATCTTACAAAATTGATAATTTATAGGATGATAAATAAATTTGTTCTTTGAAAATATTGTCATTTTGAGTTGAAATTTTCGTATTTAGTCAATATAGGTATGAGGATCACTAACATTATAAATTTTAGATTAGGTATAGGGACGGGACAAAAATGTACATATTTGTTGTGTCTTTCTCCTTAATTGTCTTTTCATACCTGTTTTTACATTACAAGAAAATAATTAAATAACAATCAAATTTATATACAAAAAATAATTAGTTACTATATTGACTAAATTAGATATTATTTTAGAGACTGAAAAATTATTGGTATCTAAAGTGATTTCTATTATGAATTAAAATTTATAAAATGATTTATAAATTGGTATCTAAGTTAGCTACCAAAGTTATAGTTACTAATATTTTATATTCTAAATTAGTCTCTAAAAGACAAATAGAGACTAATTTAAAATATAAAGTAGTTAGTGACTAAAATCTTAGTAGCTAATAATTATATATTAATTTAGAAACTATTTTATAAAGTTTTATTAATAAAAGAAACAACTTTAAATACCAATAATATTTTTAATTTATAAAATAGTTTTTAATTTAGTCAATATAATAACTAATTATTTTGATCTCTAAAATTAATTTCTATTTAATAATTTCCTTATAGTGTTATTTTATATTACTAGAATACTCATAGTTTATTAAGTAATATAAAATATTCATATTTAGTGATGTCTTTGGTTCTTAGCTTCATTTCACGTGATGTCTTTGGTTCTTAGCTTCATTTCACCTTAATAACCCTTTTTTTTGTTACACAATTTTTCAAATTTCACAACTATTTGACTTGTTCAACATCTGCAAAGTTCACTTAGATTCTCAAGATATTTTTCTTCTTATTACAACCTTAATTACACATGATGTATTGCATTTTAGAAAACAAAAACCTCAATTTCATTGAGTCAAATAGGTTTAAGATACACATTTGACTAATTATACTTCTTTCTAGTATTTTTATTTATTGTTTATTTTTCTCACATCATAATATATAATTCTCAATATTCAAATGTTTAACCAAGTAAACTCTCAGTTTATTGGGTAAAGTTTATTTTCTCTATTATATTTTGCTATTAGTTCCATTTCACTTGGAGAACTTTTGTTTGGCCACAAAATTTTTCATTCTCTCTCCCAATAGTTTGACTCATTCAATATCTTCTAAGTTTAGTCCAGGATGTATTGAATTACACCTTTCTAATATTGATTACATATTTTTTATTATGTGATTTTGTTCAAATGGTGTATTGCATTTCAGGAGATGTACAATCCTCAATTTCATCAAATCAAACCAAATTGTTTTAAAGACACACATTTGATTATCTTCATTGCATAATATTTTAATCTATTTTTGGATTTTGTCATTTTTATTTTTATTTTTATAAAAGCTCTTATTTTAGGCATCATTATGAAATTTGATATCTCAAGTAACAATAATCATCTGTCACCACATGAAAAAAAGTATTATTAAAAATAAAATAAAAAAATACAAGCAAATAAGGAAGGACTAGACCAAAACCCATATATAAAAAATGTAAGAAAAGCGATACTTAGATAATTTATATCTATTAATAAAGAATTATAAGAAAAGACTAGATGGAAGCCTATTATACAAATGAAATTGTTTTCTATGAATAAACCCTAAGTTAGCAAGGTTGTCAGCACATGCATTCCCTTCACAAAAAATGTGAGAAATCTTAAACCCGATTTTCCCATAGTAATTAAGACAAGTGTTTCACCTATTACGAAGAACCCAAGGAACATTAGTCCTAACAGTAAATGTAGCACAAACCAAGACAGAATCGCATCTCATGAACTACTAAGACCCATCTTTTTAGCTTCTTTAATGACATGTATAACTCCATAAAACTCAACAACCAAAGTAGTCTGAATATCAAGGAAAATAGAGAAACCACCAATAAAATCTCCCATACTACCATAAAAAATTTCACCACAAGTAGCAAGAGGATGAAGAACTTTGCCATTACGAGAATTAATATCAAAGAACTTAAGCACATTGAAGTCAAACATATCATTCCTCATAAAACTTTTGAACGAATTACCCACTAGGCAAGTGAAATCTTTAATGGTGGAAATGGCCCTGAAAAAATCAATCTTAACCTGAAATCTAGCATAATTTTTCATACACCATATCATCGAAATAGAAAAGGTAATCACAACAAGTTTAATCAAATTAACCAAAGGACTATCATCGCTCTTAATAAAAGAAAGGAGATCATCCACATTAGAGAAATAAGAATTAAGAAAAATTTGTAAAACCTAACTCCAAATATGCAATGCATTAGGGCATTCAAAAAATAAATGTTGAATACATTCTTCCTTCTTTTCACAAAAAGTACACATAGAACATGTATGCAAACCTCTGTGTTAAATGTGTTGATCCGTAGGAAGCCGCCCATGAAAAACTTTCCAAAGTACTAGAGTTTTAGAAGGAGGAATATATGGAGACCAAATGATCTTACCCCAACGACAAGGAACTCCTGGATCCAATAAAAAATTCCTAACAGATTTGAGAGTGAAATGACCAGAGTCTTTCAGAATCCAATTAGGAGTATCTTGTTCCTGCCTAATCATGATATGTTCAAAAAAATGATTCACCTGTTGTAAAGGCAAGGGAATAATCCAATAATGACCATTTCAGAATTGGGAAATTATAATCACGAGGGTTCTAGAACCATCAGGTACCCCTGCAATGTTTGATAAACAAGTAAAAAAACACCATTTATCATTCCAAAAATTAACAACAATAATTGTACCAACAGTCCAAGAGGTATGTTCAAGAATAGTGTCATAAAACTGTTTAATCACATACCAAATAAAAGATGATCTATAAGTATTTTCAAGATCACTCCTTATGCTTAAATAATTTTTTTAAAACTTGCAAGTTTTAGAGTTCTGTATAAATGTCTGATGATAATTTAGTAAAAGTAAGACTATTTTTTCTTTTAACATACTCAAATAAAATCATTAGTATATCAAAGCTCAATATCATTTGTTATTATCAAAATATATATATATATATATTTATTGTCTTATTAAGATAATATGTGTTAGACTGTTAAGATTTGACTATTTAAATCTATTAGAGTCTTAACACTTTTTTTTTTCTCATTTAGAAGTTTAAGTTACAAAAATTTATGATTTTCTATAAATTTTCAAGAATAATAAAAAAGAAGGTTACACCTCTTTAAAGTGTTGATTTTCAATGTAAATTATAATTTATATATTTAAATATATATTTATTATGATTCTAATAATAGTTTAATTTATATATTTAAAATAACTGTATATTATAAATTTATAAATAAAAATAAACATTTATTTTACGCAAATAATAATTTTAATTAAAGTAAAAGGAAAAAGAAAAGTTAGTATAATCCAATGGAGATAAAGTGAAACAAGAAATAAAACTAAGCCTGAAAGTCTGAACAAAAAAAGCATTCAAAAACCAAACCCAACTTAATAATTGGAAACCAAACAAAACAATGTTCAAATCATCCAAATGTGGACTAAACCTACCACCAAGGCAAAGAAAAGAAAAGTGTTATATTTATTTATTTATATATATATATACATATTTCTTTGTTTTTATGCTAATTTAAATATACAGTTTTAATGATAGGAATGTGTAGAGCGAGAATCTTGTACAACAAAATTTGTCTCCATTCATTTTAAAATAGAGAAAAAAATATATGGCGGTCCTACTAATTTTGAAGTTTTTTTTTTCTCTTTTTCTTTTGTATTAACTTAGTTTTATTAATTTCATAAAACTTAGCCTTTAAAATTCTTGAGCACCATAAGAAAGGAAGTAATTAGCTAAGGAAAAGAAAAGAAAGAAGGAAAATGAATCCACAAATTTCTCCATTTCTCCGCCACTCATTACCTACCCACTTTCTCCCCAAACCTAAACACACTACTTTTTGGCTTATTTTAATAAGAATTAAAGAACAATTTTCTTTCAACTTTTCTATAAAATTTACTTTATAATACTTTCTGCAATAAATATTTTTACAAAAAATATTTTATTTATAATTTACTTTTCTAATTTTAAAAAATCGATAAAATAATATATATTAAAAATGGCACACTTTTTTTCTCTTCTAATAAATACCATACTCCCAACTACTGCCGACATCCCATAATTCTTAGGAGACTAACAAGGATTCAACTTGTTGCAAAACAAATAATTTTAAAAGTAAAAATTGCGTCAAACTTTTTATAAAGTGTATAAAAAAGAAATATCACACACTTAATTATAAGCTATTATTCATTTATAATACTATATAATGATATTCTTTTATTTAATGTATATAAATTATATTTTTATCTTATTTTTAATTATAATTTATGAAGCTTTATATGTAGAGTATTCATAAGAATTTATAAAGTTGTGTTCTTCCTACAAGTGTTAAGTTATGGGAAATCACAAAAGATATAATAATGTAAAAATTCAATTTTAGTGTTACCCTTTGTATTTTAACTAATGCTAATAAAAAGACCAAATGGCAAAGATTATTATGACAGCACATTAATGTGTAGGGACACTTGCTGTATTAGTATTCACATTTATGTATCATATTTGACTCTTTCTATCTTATTCTTATCTCCTCACAAAACAAAAAAATTAATTAATTACATTTAATTTGGGTTAGCCTACAACTTGTTTCCTATATACAATAAAAAATAGTGATTAAATTTAGAAAAAAAACATATAGAGTAAAGCAAATTTTAGGATTATTTTATTGACTAAAAATAGTAATTTCAAATTTTAGATAGATAGAAAATTAATTTTATAGAAACTAAAACAAAAAATCCTTTATTTGTAAAAAGGAGAAATGTGCTTAAGCTTTTAAATTAAATAATGAATCTTCTTATTTATTTTGAGAAAAGAACTAAGATTGGTAGATAACTTTATCCTTTAAATATGTGCTTAAGAGTTTGTGGAACTTTTGCATAGAACTTAAGAGATTAGTCATTTTCAATGGATAGTCATTAGTCATTTTCAATGGATAGTCAAGTTAGAATTTAGAAAAAATTGCTAATGAGATATTGAAAATGAATTACAATATATGTAGTTTCTTTTTTATCGATAAATAATAGAATAAATTAATTAGAACAATTAAGAAATATTTATTTATATACAATTATTTAAAACAAAGAAGTCAAACAAAATTTGATGTTTGATTTTCAAATTTACGCACTAGTTTGCCAACAGTAAGGATCGGGCAAGTTATTTCCTCTCTTTTCTTTAATCTGTAAAAAAACTTAGAAATTTAATAATTTTTATTTGTTACAATGAAAATAGTTATGAAATTTGATATTTCTATTTTATAATTAGTCCATCAGTAAAAATTAATTAAAATTAGATTAACAGAATTGAAAAAAAATTAATATTATTTTAAACTTTGACAAAACAAATGAAAAAGATATAGAAGGAAAAAAATAGTATAAAAAGGAATCGAAAAAGTCTATATGAACTTGGGGTGTGTGAGTGTGATGTGTGAAGGTTGATCATTATTGCAAGTGAGTCACTCACATGGGTTGCAAGCAACTTGGTTGGATTCATTTTTCTCTTTTTCCCATTTCATTATACTTTTTTTGCAGAACAGCCATGTTTGACAGTTTCTTCTACACTATTGTTTAAAGTTATCATTAACTAACCTAAGTTTTTGGGATGGGTTACTAAATTCATCCACTGGAATCCGTTACGCATCTTAACCATTAATTTTGGACAAAAGTAAAATAGTATAAAGTTATTAGAGTTTTCTTTACCAATCCTAAAAAAGTATGACCTAATTTCTCTTCTTTATGCACATATAGTGCAATATCCTTACATTGCACATAAAGAAGTGATAAATTTTTAAACCCAGAGAGAGTGGAAGAGAATGAGTACAAAATTGTGAAACTGTGGACATTGTTAGTATAGAAAGAATATTAGAAGTGAGAATTGTGGGAGTTCATCACATTATGCACAGATATTGGTGAGCTGGCTCAACTATCATTTCAAAATATCTTTCTTGTAAATGTCGGACCTACCCTTTCTTGTGCACATTATTTCACAGTAAACATTTTTTTAAGACAGATTCTCCTTGTACCACTCTTATGTTTTCTTTGAATTGGAAAGTTAAAAATTAGGATACGAAAGAGTGGAAGTGTAAAGATTTAAGAAGAAAGTGTGAGAAAAGTTGAGGGTGTTTGAATTGGGATATGTTAAAATGAATGTATGATAAAAGTTTATTGAAGTATGTGAGTAGATGTAATAGTTGCAAGAATATTTTGAATTATTTTTAATAGTGTAAATTGTAAGATTATAAATTTATCCTTGTGTAGAAAAAAAAGAAAAAAAAATAATTAATTTGTGCATATTTTAGTTAATTAAAATAATATAAAATTTTAATTATCAATAAAAGAATAAAATATTGTAAAACTAAAATAAATAAATAATATTAAAAATTTAAATATAATTATATTATCTTATTAATTTAAATTAATTTTGTTAGTTAAATTAATGTATTTAGATAATTTTTGTATTATTTATGATTATTGAATTTATATTATATTATGTTATATACATAGGATGAACATTAAGTACTCATTTATTGAAAACAAAAATATATAAAGTCATTACATCTAATCTGGAAAGACATAAAGACATGTTAATTTCTTCATAATTTTGAAATTATGACAAAATTAAGAACATAATAATGTTAATTAGAAAAAGAAAACACATTCCCACTAATGATATTTGAATCCTTCTTGTGGAGATCTTAAACGTTTTTCTAAAAGATATAACTTATTCCTTGATCTGACAATAATTGCATATCTTTCATCGCCAACGTCTTCAATGCATCATTTGAAAAAATTACAGTCTAGAACTATGCCACTTTTAATCTGTTTTGAAGAAAAGAATAAAATTGAACAATGAATAACTTTAAAATAGCATTCTTAAGTTTGCATGAAACCTAATTGAAGAAATTTTACCTTGTACTTGGGACAACCCCAAAATCGTTTTCCAACATTTTTTTTAGTTGTTGCTGTTCTTTTCAAAACAGCAAAATCTCCACAATCACAAATAGGTGTAACGAAGGCACTCGTGCTCCCACCAGCATGGGTAAAAGTACAACATTTTTGCACACCAAAACCGATACAACTAGACAATGATGAAGTGTGATACACAGACATTGAAGGGCACTGAAACAATGCTCTTGATTCTCCAATAAAAGTAATGGAACTTAAATTTGATTTATGCATAATATAAATAAAATGTTATAAAAGTTGCATTCAAAACAATATCATTCTCTAAATGAGTACCATAAAAACCTGAATATTAAATAACAATTTATCAATGTTCAATGTGAAAAATAAAAATAATAATTTATCAATATTCAACATGAAAAATAAAAATAAAAATAACAATAACATAATGGTAATACAATAATTGGTGTTGATGACGTTCGATCTCATTTATTCGATCCTCAATTCGCTCCATCCTTTGATAAACCCTGTCAAAACATGTATCCATGGTCCTCATACTTTCCTGGATGTTTTGTACCTCGCTCCAAATTTGGGTTAACATTTCGGCATCATGGGGGATTGCAGGCTGAGTTTGACCACCTTCAACATCTTCTTGTGCCAAATCAAGGTCTTCATCATCTTCTTCATCTACTTGGTCAGGCCTACAAAGTTATCAAACACCACTGACCTAGAATATATTTAATTTCCTCATACTTTTTTTCCAAAGTAATGATTCTATCCTAGCATTATTGTTGCATCATTTGACAAGTCCAAGTCATACACCTGCATGATCCATGTTATCGAAATGACATACGACAGAGACATGTTGTTATCCCGACATTTCATCATGTGTTGCATGATGTAATAAGGCTAATTAATCAATATATCATTTTTGATGCACCACAACATGAAAATATCTTCATTCAATAGTTGTGCGAAGTTGTTGCCATAAGGGCCCAACATGTGCACCCATGTATAATGTAATAGTCTGTCATTCATATTCAGACTACCTGCATTTCAGACATTTTAACCTTATACCTCTTCACGAACCATGGATGATAACGCCAGTGTTCGATCAAAATTTACTCTCTCAAGGATCGTTCCAAGGGTTAACTTAACGCCATCATACTTGAGATTTGCAATGTTTATCCAATCCATTTGTCTTATTTCACTTCGGTTTGAACAAATCTCAATAGAAAGGTCACCAATAGGTATGAACTTTAGATTTGTATAAAATACTCTCACCAAGTCCTTATAACACGTAAGTTTCATTCCAAGGAAATGTTATAATCTTTGAAAATTCATATGGTTCTAGAATTGAAACCCAAGTGAAAAAAGGACAATGCATGACTTTTGGTGATAATATTGGTCTCCCATGAAACATTTAATCAAACAGAAAATAAAAATTACATAATTTTTTTTAATTTAAATTAATGTGTATATCACTTCAGTTATGATTAAAAACAATTCATATAAATATTTATATTTTTATAATATTAAAATGGATTGTATGACTTAATTCTGATTAATAAAAAAACATATAAATATTTATAATTTTAAAATTTTAATATTAAAATGGATTCTTGTTAATAAAAAAAACAATAATTAAAAAAATTCTTTTAATCTAAACTAATGTATGATTTTAGTTCTCATTATAAAAACTTATATCGATATTTCTAATTTAAATTTTTAAATGTTAAAATGGATTTCAATTAACAGAGTTAAAACTCATTAAAATGAATTCTCATTAATAAATATTTTTAATTTATGAATTAAATTATAAATACTGTAATATAAAAATATTGATATAAATATATGCAGAAATTAAAATTTCCAATATTCAAATAAATGCAAATAGAAAATAACAATTATATAATTTTTTTTAACTTAAATTAATGTATGTATCACTTCAGTTATGATTAAAAAAAATTGATATAAATATTTCTAATTTTATAATTTTAATATTAAAATGGATGATATGACTTAATTCTGATTAATAAAAAAACATATAAATATTTATAATTTTAAAATTTTAATATTAAAATGGATTCTTATTAATAAAAAAAATAATTGCATAAATTCTTTTCATCTAAATTAATTTATGACTTCAGTTTTCATTAATAAAAAATCATATCAATATTTTTAATTTAAATTTTTAAATATTAAAATGGATTTTAGTTAACAGAGTTAAAACTCATTAAAATGGATTTTCATTAATAAATATTGTTAATTTATGAATTGAATTATCAATACTATAATATAAATATATATATATATATATATCCACAAATTAAAATTTTCAATTATCAAATTTAATCAAATAGAAAATAACAATTAAATAAATTTTTTTAATTTAAATTAATGTGTCTATCACTTCAGTTATGATTAAAAAAAAATTATATCAATATTTCTAATTTTATAATTTTAATACTCAAATGAATTCTTACTGATCAATAAAAAACAATAATTACATTAATTTTATTGCATATTTAAAATGGATTTTAATTAAGACTGTCAAAACTTATCAAATGGATTCTCATTAATATATATTTTTAATTTATGAATTCAATTATATAATATAACATAAATTTGATTATTATATTAATATTTTAATTTTAAATAATTTATTTGATTAATTTTGATTAAATTTGAAAAATTAATTCAGATTGTAGTTTAAAATAATGTCAAACAAAATAAAAACTTATATTTTATATATTTTTTGAAATACAATAATAAATTACATAAACAATTTAACAGAACATGGGGATAATTAATTTATTAATATAATTATTAAATTTGAAATAAAATATTTACATCTAAAATTGAAATACATATCAACTAATAATTTCTAAAACATCCCAATTAAAAACACATTTAACTTAAATTACAAATATATTCAACTAAGTACAAATTTATTCACATAAACAACTATTGTAAAATAAATTAAATTTATAATGAAAACATTCAAACAGAACATAAATTTTAACCACAAATTTAAAAAAAAAAAAAACAAAATATAAATTTTAAAAAAAAAAAAACACATACATGGACAAGAGCAAAACAAGAACACAACTGGGAGGAAGAACTCTATCTGAAAACAATCCACATTTTATTAAAAAAATAAAGCAATGCAAAACACAAATTGAAAAATCTAAAAAAGAACTATGAACATAATTAATTATCCTATGCCTTAAAAACACAACTTAATCGATTAGCCAAAGTTTTCAGCACCATAATCGACTATGTCTTCAGTTACAAAACAAACATAATCAATTATGGTACAACATAATCCATTATGCTCCCAAAAAACAACACATAATCGATTATGTATTCAACCTAATCGATTATCAACTATTTTGAATGACATAATCGATTAAGTGTTGTGTTATTTTTCAGTGGTAATCAATTAGGCATGGTAGAAAACTCACACAATAGCTAACATGAGATCGAAGATGCAATAACAAACTCACTCTACTAACTCACGAAGCTCTCCAAGGCCACTCAAACAATGCAAAATTGTGTTTGAATGCAAATGTTTGTTTCAAATGCACTGTGTGTGTTTTCCAGAAACATGCTTATATAACTCACGAATCAAAATTATTTATAAGCTAACAACTCTGAGGCAGTGCATTCATCACGTTCATGATCAAAGAGATTCCTTGTGCCAAAGTCAGGAATCTTTGAAATGGAATAATTGTGGTATGGTGCATGGCAGTGGTGTAGTGTAAAATCAATTCATTCAAAAAAAGGTGAAGAAAATGGAGGGCACAATGGTAAAAGGGATAGTATTATGTGACTTCCTCTTCACTCGTATGTCTTTTCTCTTCAACCTTCATAAGATCACTAACTCACTCAACTTTCTCTTTCCCCGCTCCCCCACCCTCATCTTTGCCTTGATCCAAACCGGGGTATCACTCTCTCATCCGTCCTCAACTACAGTGTCACCCCCAATCCAAGCACAGTATTAGAGACCAAGTAACATTTTTCTGTTCACATCGTACTTAATTAATATATGAATAAATTTACTGATTTTTTTTTTATATAAAAATTTTCATGTTAGGCAAAATAATATTATTATTTTTCTTAGAATAAATAAACTTACTAATTCATTAGTTCCATCTTTAAAAAATTATTTGTGATTTTTAAATGAGGAAAGGTTTTAAATCTCATTCACATTTCTTGAAATCATTGGGAGTAATAAATTGTACAATACCTTTAAATATTTACTCGTATAAAATATAGATAAATATTTTGCAAAAATAACTTCAAGATGATTTGTGTTTATTTTGTTTTTGGTTTAATTAACTCTTATAGTTCCTTATAAATTTATATATTTTTTAGATAAATCTTTTTGATATATTAAATATTAAAAATTTTTATGTTTTTTCATTGAGTCTATATTATTTAATTTTTTTATTAATTAGGTGACATAATTGTTATCTTACTTTATTATTACTTAAGAAATTAAAATTTTTGTGATTAACATAAAATAATATTATTGTTAATTTAAAATATAAGTTGATTTTTATAGTTTTTATTGAACACGTATTGGATAATAAGAGACTATCGTCGTCACTTACTCAATGGTAATGACTACAACAACTTCTTAGTCACTTTCAAGAGTTTGCTGTGCTTCTTGTGGATCAATGTCACTCCCCTTTTCCGCATCATTTACTAAAACAGTTATCTCATTATTGTTTATTCTAGCAAACCCCCCCATCAGAGCCATTGTTAACCATTGATCTTTAAGACGTATTCTCAAAATACCTATATCAACAGCTGAGGCAATAGGCGCATGATTAGGTAATACTCCAATTTGTCCGCTATTAGTAGGTAAAATGATTTCCTTCACTTCTGAATCCCAAACAATTCGATTGGGGGTGGAAGACATCCAAGATCATCATAACCTCATTATCGATCATGTTATCAATTGAAACAAGAAAACTCACTTCTCATTTTACATTAACAATGATATCATTTTATTTTAATCATAAAATCTTACAATTCTTAACATGTGAACATAAGTAAACAATAAGCAAGATGATGGAGTAAAATAACAATCACGTCACTTAATTAATAAAAAAAATTAAATAGTAAAAAATCAATTAAAAAATATAAAAAATTGAATACTTAGAAGAATGAAAAAATTAATAAGAACCTAAAAATATCAGAATTTAAAAAACTTAAAACTTAATTAAAACTTACATAAGTCTTTATTTGGTACTTATCTTATTTGGTACTTATCTTACAATGCATCAAACCCATGTTGTTCGTCCGTGCTTCTATCATATAAAAATAAAATAAAATAATTGACAAATGATTGGAGTCCAATAAAAGTGAGTCAAGTGTGTAATTTTATTTTCTCCAAACAAATCTTCCTAATAACTTCTGAAGTATTAAATGAAAAAAAAAAATTACATTGAAGTTTTGAAAATTTAAAAATCATTCAATATTTTCATTTTAGGGTAAATAAGAAGATTTTGTATGAAAATTAGAATTATTTTAATGAAATGCAACAATTCAATAGGTTTATGTTTAAATTTCCAACAGTAACACCCACCTTCATGCAATCAAATAATAACTAACATGAATTCATACATGAATGAGGGAATTCAAAAGGAAGAAGCCCCAAATCAACATTACCTGTCCTAACTACCATTACTTCAATAGAGAATCTATAAAAATAATTATCATAGCGTACAAATATTTAAAAACAAATCTTGCTCTTTTTTCTTCTGTTCCTAGCAAATATCCTGCATATTGCATAACCAACCAACTGCACATTATTATTACAAAAAATGTTACTTGTAAAATTAAAATAAAAAAAAGATAGAAAAAAGAGAAAAGTGAGATATCATAAAAGATATGATAAATAAAAACAATAATATTGTACATATATTTTGTTATTGCAACAATAGTACAACGGAAAAATTGGCTAAAACTATCCAAGTTACGGTTTATGGAATTGGTGCTTTGCACTTCATAAACGTGGCTCGACATGAATGAGCTACTAACTACAAATGCCAATTTTGTCACTACTTGGAAATGAGCAAGCCTTGAGGGAATCGCCCAATGCATTCTTGTATGAGACAGCAAAATCACATGATTCATATTCTCAAGGGTTGTTGTCAGCAGTAACGAGCATTATATGTTCCACAAAACCCATTGTGAATGACTTACCTAGCAGCATGAACTAATACCACTATACGCCAATTCAGCATACCTCGTTAGGTACTTATGCATGGCAAACATACAATAGATTGTGGTGCCATTTTATTTGATTTCAAGTTTTTATCGTCAGTTTATTTGTTTACATGTGAATTACCCATTTATAGAGGTGAAAATATGACCTTATTTTCAGATTATTATATATTTTAAGATTTAAAAAATGTTAAACAAAGTATCACTCTTTTTTGTTCTATTCATTAAATTTCACCAATTTTTATTCTTTTCAGGATTTTGAAAAAGAAAAGGATTAATACTTGATAACATAACGAAATGGAGCAGCCATGGGATGCTAGAAAGTTACATGATAATGACTTCGAATAGCGGCAGTCACAGCAAAATCGCTACTGTTCACTATACTATAGCAGTGCTAAAGTAAGCTGTATCCAATCAAAACCAAACGAATATAAGTTTAGTTTCTGTTCTATTTGTTTCCTTAGCAGCACTAGCAAACGGGGCAAATGACACTATATCTAGTGCTTTTTTTTTAAAGGGTCAACTAAAGATAGTTTGGTATCTTTGATGGGAAAACTTCAGCAGAGGTGAATATGCAGAGTTAGTTAAGTGCAACTGGAAATACGCTCAAGTCTCATCAGACCAGATTAATGACTGAAGCAACAACGATCAAATTCAAAGAACAATACCTTCACACGTCACATGCCAACATCTTATCATCTACTTCAAACTGACAGTATAACTCGGACTGGACAATCATAATAAAATAAAATATATATAATAACTAACAACGCTCAGATCATATTATTGTCATTGCTAATTTGCTACCATTAACAGGTCATTACCATCAGGATTATTTACAGATTGGGACACTATCAACTCGAAACACAAATCTATGCTTTGTGAAATGGCGCAACCCACAGAAGAATATAATCTCAAGAGCAACACTATCAACTCGAAACACAAATCTATGCTTTGTGAAATGGCTAAAATGTGTCGTATATAAGAAGGACACTACTAAGAAAATGGAATACCTTTCATATTAAAGCAAACTAGAAAAATCATATTCATCTGAAAAATATATACCGAGGGCAAAAAAAACAGGTATAATGGATTTGGTTATAAGGCAAGAATGACAAAATTGACATTTGTCTAATTATACTAATCTAATAAAGTTAAAAATTAACAGTACTTTCTATCTAAAAGGCTCACAAGAAAATAGAACAAATGCATGGAAAACATCCTTCGTAGATATATATATATATATATATATATATATATATATATATATATATATATATATATATATATATATATATATATATATATATATATATATATATATATATATATATATATATTCGAAAGAGCAATGAAAAACCATCAAAGTCACAAGTTATTTCGCACAAGACAATTTGAAGTAATTTATAGTAAATAAGTTAAACATTTTTTCTCAAACATGCACAATCTGAATCTCTAGCGAGCACTCCCCACACGAATACCACAATGATCGACTTGTTCCTAATGAAAGCAACTGTAATTCTCGACTGCAATGTTGGTCACTTGTCTCTCAAAATCATAATCATAACCTTCCCATCGTGAGTGAATCCTACATGGAATTTCCGTTTCACGATTCAGCATGATTAACTGTTTATATTTAAGTTTTTATCCAGCACCCAACGACCATTGACAAACAGTGTGAGCGGTATTGTAATAATAGAGAATTAATCACCTGTGATTGCATAATTCAACGTTTGCCACGATGTACGCCACCTGACCTCGCACCAGGATAGCGGCGAGCAAATTGAAACCTTAAATTGACCGAGTTGCGGTCAAGCTCGTCAAATTTGTAACCTGCAAAATTAACTTTCATTGTTTTACGCTGAACAACTAGCCATGTTCTGAACATCGGATTAGGATGTCAAAAGGAAGATGATATAAGACGCGTGTTGTATCTTAACTCGGCTTATGACATAATACACCTGAAATGCATCTAAATACGTTCAAACCCAATATCCAACATAGGTAAAAATGCGTTCCTCACTCGTTACCCAAGGGGTCAAACCTGCTACTTGAAAGAAAGGGTGAGTAACCTTTCAATAAGTTTCCATCGCTAGACTGTCTCCACCGTTGGCCATTCAATGAAACTTAGAACATTAGACGAATGCGGCAGAACAAATAATAAATTGTGACGTGCAACACACGATCTTACGGTGCCAGGTAGATGGAGGAGCAAATGAATGTGACAATTCTACTATACCAAGAGAGCGTATTTTGTCAAAGAGGCCCTTAGCCATCAATATTTCATATAACCAATGTTCTTTCAAGCAATCCAACCAAACCCAGATGAGTTCCTCAAAAGCAGGAGGACTGCCTCCGTAACATGGAAATGTCAAATTGGATAGCATTCATAAACTAGTCCCCACAATCTTACAACCAGATATGATTATATATGGCTGTCAGCTTTATCAATGAGCACGACAAAGATGGACAACAAGAAGTTGATAAAATTCATTATCGTGACATTACTTTTACATGAATCGGTCTATTACCTTCCCAAGCTTGAGAACCGCTTTCATCAGAGCCAAACCAACTCCATCCCCGCATAAAAAGCATGGTAAATGAGAAATATAGTGCATAGGGTTAAATACAATGCTGCTTTTTAGTGATGGCGAAAGACCATCAAGTAGTGCTCTAAGATTCCACACTCACATCCAGATGCTTACTTAGGTTAAATACAATGCTGCTTTTTAGTGATGTCAAAAGTAGTGCTCTAGGATTCCACACTCACATCTAGATGTTTACTTAATGTCCTTGCAATAAGATCCTTTATCCAATACCAATGCGTATGTTTCAGGAGGCACTCACATTCTAAATCCATCACTGCCTCATCAGATTACTGAATTTATATTTTACCCAAAATCCAGTATATATTATGTAGAGCAGCCCATGCTCTTGACGCGTGGACACAAGGAACACAAATCATAAAGAAGTCAAATATACAGTTTCTTATTGCCAACTCAGTGAAATTGCAAAAAATGGTTTTATAGCATTTTATCTATATTCACACTTAAGGATAAAGAAATGGAACACAGGATTTTCGAAGACACACATGAGATGTCATTATAAGAATAGAAGAAATAGAGACCTTACCCTGCAATGCTTCCATGGCAGTTGCTGCATGACCCGGACTCAAAAAATCGACAAAACAAAGCACCAGTGGATCACCCCCTGGCTGCACAAAATCAAAGTAAAAAATCCATCAACGTATACAATTTTATTTTTTTTTACTTTTTAATTAAACTTACTTGTCTTGATTCCTTGCTAACAAGCCTAACTTCTTTATAGCCAACAAAAGGACGAAAAATATCTGTACCTCACAAGTTAAGGAGGAGGAATCTACAATGAAAAAGATTTGACTCCTCTAAATGATATGTGTGAAGAGAGAAAGTGAGGTCCTATCTACCGTTGATTTAAAGTGGGTTCTGTTTACAAAACACTTTATTTCAAATCAACAGTAGATCTCTCACTCTTCGCATCTCACTTACAGAAGAATTAAATCCCAATGAAAGCTTTGATCTAAGGGGAACCGGATGAAAGGATACGAGCTACTTCCCGTCTTGTGCAGTTAGAAGGCAAACCCTCAACAAAAAGTGTACTGGTAGCATCAGGTGGAAGAGAATGGTCAGACCTTCCACTACTAAATCCCAGGATTGTGTCTTTTGGATTTGTTCCCCTGTCTACTCCCCCAATATTTGCAACATGTGAATCGTCAATACTACGATTGGGAACTCGCCCGCCAATGGTTCTATTGGACTGTCCCGAACCATACGATGAAATCTGATGAAAAAATGTACAATTTTTTATCCTTAAACATATAGGCCTATTTCCCACACCACATGTACTCTTTGATAAACGAGATTGAACAAGGTGTGCAAGACAATCCATTTCCATCACATGCTCACTTTAACTGGATAGGATATTAGAACAAGGTAGAGTTCACAATTTTGTGTTCATTACACAATAGTAGGACACGACAATTAATACATTAGTACTCTTAAAAATGTATCTAAAAAAACTTTAAATTTTCCCCCTATTCCTTCCAAATCTCCCCATGAGCTGAAACAGAAATTATGTGGGCTTTTTTTACCATTATCATAACCATAGAAAAACACATTTAAATACATTCTAGTTGCCTAAAACTCAATATATATAACAATCAGGGTAATAAAAGAACAAGAAAAAGATAACTGCCCCCATTTAGGAACCGATAAATAGATAAATAGCTAATACCGCACTACGGAGGTAATGCTCATAAGATGCATCAAGGGACTCAGCATCTCTAATTACTCGTAGCCCTCCTCTATCATCGTCATGGGGAAAGTAATTGGGCAAGTCATGAACGCCAGAGACATCTTCAAAATTAAACAATACTTTAAATTAATGAGAATGTTTACAGGAACAACAAGGTAACATTGAATCATTCACATGATGATTGTGAAATACAGAAGATTAAAAATCAGATGACAGAGAAAACTATGTACATCAAGATACAAGCCTAAGATTAAGACAACATGAATTTGAAACCGAATAGCTCCATTATTGAAAATTATATATCAGAAAAAGATAGATTCACCACAAAACTAGACAGACCTACCTAAAAGAGTAAGATCATGGGCACACAATTATGGTGACAAGTTTAGTAAATAAAATAAAATGAAAACATCTTTCCAAAAATTCTTGAAAAATTAGCAGGGGGAGTATATCACTTTTCATTTCCTGCAATCTATTTCTAGTTTTAAGCCCACAGTGAAAAATAGTTAGGCACTTAGAAAAAACAGGAACAAAGAATTCCTCATCATTAATCAAGGAGGTGTATATAAAAATTTTAATACCAAATTCAGTTCAGCAAACACTTCATAGCCGTATTTTCCCCCCTTTATTTACCTGTCGGATTCCCCTGCAACATTACATTAAGAATGCATAACCACCCGCCAATAAGATGACGATGTTGCATATAATCATGATAGGTGACCTACAGCGCATCCAAACTAAAGGGACAAACACAAACCCTCTGTTTGGAACAAGGGAAAGAGTTTAAAGGTAAAAAAAAGGAAACAAAACTAACCAAACCAAGAAAAATAAAAGCTATGTAACAGGAAAGGAGTGAAATTGGAAGGGGGAAAGATCAATAAAAGGGTAAATTCAACGTTTTGAATTTAGATTTGGCGAAATAGGTAATGACGGCCTTTTGCGTTGAGGTGAAAACCCAGCGACAGGAAAATGATATATGAAAACCCTAAATTGAAGGCATACCGTAGTCGGAACGAGAGCGCTTGCCGGCGATGGAAGAAGGGGCGTGCCTCGATTCGGCGTATCTCCAATAACCGTCGGACATGAGGATGGGAATTGATTGATTGATGAACCAAATTGAAATTGAAAATTGAAAGAGGAAGAGAATATGGGTTGAAGGTCCTTGATTAATTCTCAGAAACGCCACACGACACAGATTCAAACTTCAAACTTCAAACTTCTGCTCAACCAACATTGATTTTCAGTTTTGTTTCCATCTACAACACACTTTTCTTCTTTATCATATCAGGTTTATATTTTTCCTTTTTATCACTGTTTTACTATATGTTTCATATTCAAATATTTATTGGATAAATGAGAAAAAATTTATTTACTTAAGAATAAAATGTAAGAAATTAATTATTTTTTTAAAATTCTCTTAAGAATGTTAAAAAATGTTTCTTTGAAATAACTGAACTAAACAATGGGCGTAGTTCAACATTTCACTAATCTGACCATATGTTTGGTTTATCTTGAATTTCTGTGTTTTATAATATCACATAAAATTTAAGTAATTCATAAAAAAAATATCTCTTCAGTACTAATATAGTTATGGTAAGTGGTTAATTTCAATTTGTATAAATATTTCTTCAAAATGCTAAATAAAATAAAGAATATTACTTGCATAAACGTATATCATGCAAGGGTGAGTGAAACATATGCCTAATTTGTCACACGTGTTTAGTAAGTTTCATCAAAGTCTTAGGTTTTTTTTTTTTTTTCTAGCGTGTTTTGCTTAAAAGGAAAACACTTACATAAGAAAAAATATATACGCCACTTGTAAAAATGATCTCAACCTTGTGCATAAATTTTGTTTACATTATTTAATAAATAGTTTTAAAATATCCTTAATTGGTAAAAAAAATAGTTATTTTTTATTGAAATATATATATTTAAATCAACAATAGATTTTATTGAAGATATCTCTCCGTGTCTTAGAAAGAGTAACATCAGTTTAAACAACAATGATTTGTATTTTTATAGAAATAAAAAAAAATTATAACTTGAAATGTTATTAAAATAAATTGAAAACACCATTGACACTCATTTTTAATGCCACTAGGATTATTTTAAAAAAATTTAAGCTTTTTATTCAATTTTTCGCTTAATGTTCTACATATTAATTAACTATAAATTATTGTGTTTTCTATAATTTAAAAAAAAAGTTAAAATATTATATAGTATTTTGCAGTTGATTAACATTTCATATACTGAGAAATTAATACTTGATTAAGATATCATGTTTAGTTAAAATTTATTTGAAAAACTATATTTTTTAGTATTTATCTAATACTTTCTATTTTGTTAAAATTATATGTTTAAAATTAAAATTTATATTTAATCATCTTTCTATTGTAGTCCTCTAGTCTTCACTTTAGGTATCAATGTTTTGTTTCATTTGATTTTTTTTTTCTCTTAATCGGTTTCCTTTGCCCCCGTCATTATTTTGAATGCACTCAAAAGATGTTACAACAAATAATAATAATATCAAATTGAAAAAAAACTATAATGAATCAGAAGTTTAAAATATACTAAAAACAACATAAAATTAATTAACCAAAATATTAAGTATGCCTTGCTTTTATTATATTTGGAATATATATATATATATATATATATATATATATATATATATATATATATATTTAATTGTGAATAATAACTATTTGTTATAACTACATAAGAAATTCAATTAAACAGTCAAATATCTTTAATACATTTTTTGTTATTTATTTTTATTTGCATATGTAGATTCATATCTATTTTATCAAGTAGTAACAAATATATTCTTAGATGCACTTTATATTTATTATTATTATTTTATTTTTATATTTATCATTATTATTTTATTTCTAACTAATTTGAGTGTTATGTTTTCTATAAACAAATATTTATTTAATATTCAGATAATCTTCTTGAAATCCACAACTCAACATAAGGTTTCTACTAAACATGTTTATTCTAGTTTTAGGTCTTGAATTATCTTTAATTTGCATCATTAGCTCAATGATAATAACTTATTTTAGGATGTTAATTGGACCTCTTTGATTTGTCTTTGTGCCATAAAGTTTGTTTAGTTGAAGCTAAAATTTATGGTTTAAACAATTTTTTTGAGATAGAAGTGATTAGCATATTTTCTCATCATATTATTATGTAGAGAAGTGAAAACTTTAAATTAAGGAAAAAAAGTCATTTTCGGAGCGAGAAGGACATTATACTCATTGGACTAGAAAAAAATCTGTTTAGCGAGTAAAAAAGTTAAAACTCTTTAAGAAGTTCTTTCTCCTTGAACAAATGGTTATGCTCATCCAATCAGAAAGTCACTTTTTTAAGTTATTGAGAAGGTAAATTTTGAATGTGAAAAGGAATATTTTGGAATGAGAAAAGAAGCATGCTGATTTTGAAAAGCTTTATGAGAGGAGGAACCCAAAAAGACTTTTCACTTCAATCTTTGTCATTCTTTAGGTCATTTTATACTCCAAATGTCTAGAAGTAGTTAACTCCCCATATAATTGGGGTTGGAACTA
This sequence comes from Phaseolus lunatus, assembly GCA_013389735.1. NCBI lineage: Eukaryota > Viridiplantae > Streptophyta > Magnoliopsida > Fabales > Fabaceae > Phaseolus > Phaseolus lunatus. The sequence goes on along the minus strand of CM023865.1, from coordinate 13,413,714 downwards.
ATGAATTTCATTTATATGTACTTTTTCTTTGGAAATAAAGATTTGTTACATTACTTTTGCGTTCTTTTTTGACGTTTCATGTTGCATGTGTGTTGATTGTTTATGTTTTTGGTTGTATCTAAATATTGTAAAATGTTTTTAGAACTTGGTTTTCAAGATTTAAAAACTTAGAGATATAATTTTATATCTCTTGATCATTTTAAATATTTATTCTTGATGCAAATTTGTGTAAAAAAAAAAACTAAGAAACTAATATTTTCCATTAAGGTTTAAAACTCGTCTTTAAAAAATTAGGACTAACGAGTTTGTTGTGTGAATATTGAAGTTGTTTTAAAGACATATTTATTAGAAAAATTGTATTGAGTTGAGTTTATGAAATTCAACTCTATGAATCTTTGTTTTATTCATGTAATATTATCTTAAATTTATACTTTGGTATACTTTAAATCTAGAATTATATGTGTTTTCTTTTTTTAATTTGTATCAACCAATATTTTTTAATCTTTAGTCCAATCTAAAATTATTTTTAGATTGATCTTCTGTTTTGAACAAACTTTTATATAAAAAAATTGAAAGAGTTGTAATTATGAAAAACATAAAAGAATATTCTTAGTTTGTATGTCAAATTATGTCAAAAAAAATTAAATACTCTTAGAAAATATTAAAATAGTACGATAAACTATATGTACTGGTCGGTCCTCGGACGACCGCACACAAGTTAAATAACAAATAAAGTAAACATGTGGCAGAATGACAGTTACAACTTTGGTTGAATGGGTCAAAGACACCTTCATCATCACTCCCTTAATATCAGGAGGCCACTACCCACGACCCAGAAACTACTATGCATGTCTTCAGCAACCACCTGCTGGACCCACACGGGCCAAAGTCCAAGTCAACCTATAAAGGAGACTTCTGAATGGAGGAATAGATATGTTTTTAGTTTTATCTGAGAAATTGAGAGGACACTAATACTTACTTGAGCGTTGGAACGCAATCGTAGGTACCCCCACCGACCGGACGACCGTGTACGCGAAATAGGAAAGACTTAAAGAATTAGACAGCTACCGACACTGCCGTAAATTGTGTACTGACGTGGAATATTACTCTGATCCCGACATCCACACAGGTACACTATATAATGAGCATAAAAGTTCCCAATTAATACTAAATAGTGTTTCTTCATCAGTCTACAATAAACAACTTACGATCAATCTTTTTCTTCATTTAGTAATGAAAAATGTACATCACTAATCAATTAGACAATACACGGTTTAATTACACCTGTGTCTCTTCTAGATTAATCATGAGAAACTCTGCTCCATCTAATCAAAGCAATAAAATTTTGGAGAGATCTCTTTTTTTTTTTTTTAAATACTAGAAAATATACACTATTTCATTGGCTACATAATAAACATGTTAGATCGTTATTAAACTGTGCAACATCTGATTAATTAAATAATAAAAAATATAAAATTTATATCGATATATCCGTGATTAAACATTAATTTTTTTATACTACCAATTTATATACTAACTACTATGCATTAAACTCTCCTCAATTCTCTCTAAAAAGCTTAATAGCTCTTGGATTCTCTTGGATTCCCTTATTTGTTTTAAGAGACTTGAGAGAATTTATGAGCAAATTAAGAGATAATTTTTTTTTCAATAATAAAGAAGATTTGTGTGGAAAGTGTGTAACAAAATAGTAAGTAATTTTTTAAGTTTTTATAACTCATAATAATTATGGATTTTTTTAACTTTTTAATATAATAATAATAATTTTCTAAATTAAAAGATAATATGAAAAATAAAAAAATTCTCATTTAATACAAACTAACTTCACTTTTTACTTTTTTTTATTTCCCACTTCATCCAAACAAACCATAACAAGAAAAAAAAAAAAAAGTCTTTGAAACTCACCAAAAAGCCCCACTTAACTAACTAATTTTTGAAGTAGTTTAAAACAAAACAGTTGAAAAACTTAAGTTGGAGTTATGGAAAATTACCGAACATTTGAGTGCGGTTGTGGATTTTTCATTACCGCAACCGATCAAATCCAGAACAAAACTTCAAAACGTAACCCTAACAAGCAAAATTAAAAGATATCTCTTTCAAACTAATTAAAAAAAAAAAATGTTAACTCTAGAAAAAATGAAAGTTGGGTTTAACCTCCACAACCTACCTGCCTTCTCTCTTGTAAAAGAATTTTGTTCCAGTAATTTGATTAATTGGTTTGTTTATTATTAATGTTAATGTTAATATTTACGATTAAGAGGATATCCTGTGCAAGTGGTGGTGTTTATTGTGTCTTTATCTGATTACCACATAATGCAATTCATTTTTTTTTTTTTGAAGAGCCTAATTGGGAATCTTCGTTAACTTTTGTGATTAAACCTATTTTTGCACGCTAACTAACGCCGTATTTTCTTCTTATCTTATTGTTGCAGACTTTGGGTCATCATTGAGCTTGGTGTAGGTAAAGAAATTTCATCACTTTTATTCCTCTGCCCCCTTTTCTTCATCTCATTCATTTATTATCGAATCCTTGCTCTGTTACTCTCTTGGGTCACCGGTGTTTGGTTTATTTGGAGCAGTGAGGTGTTTAACCTGAATTTTTTTAACCAATTCATGGCGGAACTGATAGGACCTCGCTTGTATAGCTGCTCTAATTGTAGAAACCAGGTCTCACTCCACGATGATATTATTTCCAAGTCTTTTCATGTAAACCTTCTCTCTCTCTCTCTCACTCTCCGTGTTTTACTTTTCTGGGACCAAAAATTTGTATGAAATGTTTTCTTATTCTTACATTTTATGTGAAAATTATTTGAATTTTTACCGTTGACTTCTTAGCTGTATATGATGGTTTGTTGCCAATTGAAATCTCCATCTGCAAGTGTCCTTTACCTTTTTTACTTTCCACCGCATAACCCTCCTGGTTATTCAAAAGGGTAAGGGCTTTGCTGAATATTATTGTTTCTTGGTGCCATTACTATTATTACAAAGGTAAAGTGGGGAAATTCCAGGGTGATTTCAGGAAAGGAAAGAAATTTCAGCTCTTGTTTTGTAATTGAGGTTAAGTACAGAAGTGTGGTGTTCAATCAACAATGAGACTAGTCTCACTATTGACTAGAGTCCACTTCTAAAGCCAAATGTGTATATTTCTTAATATTAGGACTACAATGAATACAGGTCTTACGTTCAATTTGAATAAGAAAAAGTTTTTTTTAAAAAAATTTTTTGATTTCAGGCTAAAATTTGGATAATTCCACATTCTGTTTTTTCTTAATTGGAAATAAAAAAAATTTGTCTGTACTAATACTGATGAATTTCTAATGCATTATGGGTTGTTTAAGTTTAATGTCATGATTACATGCTTGGTACTATGTGAGCTATACAAGAAAGTTTGACATGCTTCCAGAGTGAGACTGATGGCAGTATTGGCAAATTAAGGTTGTGAATAAATAAATACTGCAGAAGACATGGTGCTACTATCAATTAGCTGGACATGCTCCAAGTGACAGCAGCTATAGAGTCTGTTGGATGTGGCTGTTGCTGTGATTTTCAATGAATGGGTTATCTGCACGCTGAGGATGCTTTTGGTTGAAATTTGAAAACGTCATTTCAAATGTGGTCGTGGGAAGACAATGGCAGTGTTAAAGATGTAGGATATTATCGAGTAAAGTTGGAGATTTAGATTTTCGACCTTTCATATCTTTCTCTGTCTCTTTAAATGGTTAACTGATATAACAGTGAAACTTTACAAAGATTGGCAATATGTTGTGTTTTGTTCATTCATTATTTTACATATTTCCTAGATGAAAATATTCCCCAGGGATCTCTGTATATTCTCATTTGGACTTTGCAAATTGTCTAACTGAAGGCTTTTTGGTTGTTCTTGGTATTTAAACTTAGAGTTGAGGTTTATGATTTTATCTGCTACAAAAGCTTCCCCAGGTCATTTTTCTGAAATTATCGTGCTAAATTTTATAACTAGGGGAGAAACGGCCGAGCCTTTCTGTTTTCCCATGCAATGAATGTTGTCACGGGGCCAAAAGAAGACAGGCATCTCTTGACTGGCCTCCACACTGTTGCTGATGTTTATTGTGGTGATTGCCGTGAAGTGTTGGGTTGGAAGTATGAAAGAGCTTATGAAGCGTCCCAGAGGTACAAGGAAGGAAAGTTCATACTTGAAAAGTCAAAAATTGTTAAGGAGAACTGGTAGCATTACATTGTAACCCCTATCCATTCATTCTGCTCTTCATATTGGTTCTTTCATGCTCTGTGGTGTAATCTTGTATAGGAGAACCTTCAACCATTTGAAATTTGTCATTGTTTCCTCAACATCAATTTCCTCAGGTTATGTGGTCAGAAGTGAAATTGGTAGATAAGCTGTTTATTCCTTGTTAATAGTATTATATACTCATATATGCTCTATGAATATCATGGTTAAAATATATGTAGAACAATATCTGGTCTATATTACACCATTGACCGGCCTACAGATTTCTCTTTGGGAAGATGAACTTTGCTGCCACGTAAAGTTTTTCTGTACTCCCTTATTACTTAGGTTGTGGCTTGAATCTCTTGGTATATAAAGTAGTTGATCTTCTTATGGTTGAATTTAATATTTGGTAATAGCACAAGTTGGCCATCTTCAAAATTTGGCCTTTTGGATGGTCCCTTTCCACAATTAAAGTTGTAATTTTAAAGTTATACTTCAATTTGTCAATTAATGTAAGCTGGTCGTACATAACAGAATATTATGTAGCCGAAGCCTGCAATATCTGTTATTCTGTTTCAATTTTTTCTCATTCATGCATTCAGTTCTCTTTACCATTTACAATGTTCCAAATTATTGTTTTGAAAGGCTAAGGATACAACTTTTATTAAGAATATTTAGTTTTTGCACAACAGGTGCCAAAACAAAGTCAATAACATCCATCATCAGAATAAACAAGGAACCGAAAAAGGGTACCAGTTTCTCCCTGCCTACTCATCATTACATTATAGAAGCATATCAACTATTGAACGGTTTCCTTTACCTTTGGTATGTACTTAAGGTACACGTTGAATATAGCTTTTGAAAACAACAACTAATGCAGTTTCCTTTACAATGTTCTGGTTTATAGAACAGTAAGTTTTGAGATTCAGGAAATTTGAAAAAAAAAGAGAAGGTTTAATAAAATTAATGAAATCGAGTGAAGTCCGTCGCATAAAGAGAGAGTAGACATCATTTGGAGGATTTCATTAAATTTTAATTAATAATTTTCAAGATATTTATAGGGTGAGTGTGTTGCGTAATTACCAATGATGATGATGGTTGTCTCTACTAGCTGGTAGAATTTAATACCGTCGACAAAAATTTTGGATTCAATTTTTTTTCTAATATATACGTGCATTGCCACCTGATATCATGAAAATAAGCCTAAGGTTTTTTCCATGGATTACTTCACATATTCATGCGTTTTCTTCCTTCTTGGCTCAATAATACCAAGCACGGGAACCTTTCACAGTTTCAACTAGATCTCCGCCAACTCTTGTCTAATTTCTGTTCGCTCTAATTGGAAACAGTCCCTTAAGCGGGAAAAAGATCCTGCTAGAGCTTAGCAGAGGGGTCCTTTATCATTTATCTATGTTTGATCCCAGCAGAGCTTAAATAAAGTTTACCGTCATAGTGGTGTTTGATAATGTTGTGTTAAACTTGTTCAAGTATTGGATATATGACGACTGGTCACGTATCTTGTAATTAGGACACATATAAGATCATGTATTGGATAATCGGATAACTATTTTGCAACAAGTATAATTTGTTTTTAATGATGGATATTGAAATCATAAGGAATAGTTAAATTTTTAAATATAATATTCATTAAATAGAAAACAATATATAAAAGTTATTAGAAGTTTGTTATGTATGAGATTGCAAGAATGTAAATAAAGAAAAGTAAAAGGTTGTTTTGATTCAACTGGGAAAATTGGGAATGAGGTCCATCCTTCTCACTCTTTTATATTTTGAAAAACATAATAATATTTTATCTTTGATTGATGTTGAGGCCCATATAAAATTCATTTATATCGATTTCTCATATATAAAATTATTAAGATAGTCTTCTAAATATCGATTCCTCATATATTTATAAAAACTACTTATCGTTACGAGCAGATGTTGATAGTAATTAACATTTCAAATCTATTCCTAGCATTCAAATATGTTTATCATTATCATTTAGGTTAGATGTTTGGAAATACTTTTCAGTCAAATCTAAATATCAAAATCATGATAAAACAAACGTTAAGAATAAAATGACAATACTAATCATCAATCAAGAACAAAATATTATGTTTAAATATCACCTCAATACATAAGAGTTTGAACAAATTACTCAAAATCCCAAATGATAGAATTAGCCATGTTGGCCATTATAAGTATGGAAAGCAAGAAAAGAAGATCCAAGGTGTTTCTCTTTGACGGCGGTCTCCTCTAGGGTTTTCTATCTCCTTCTATTCTCCCATTGATGTCTACGGTTATGCCTTATACCTTATATTTAACCTAGGACTTGGGCTAAGTGACTTCTAGCCTAGGCGAGCTATAAATTGTTTGGGCAAGTAGTTGGATGAGAAAAAATCCAACTTCTTTAGAGTGATCTCGCTTGGGTGAGTTCCTTTGGAGTGACCTGGCTTAAGCGAGTTTTGAGTGTTCCAGCATTCCCTTTTCATCTTGTTTATTCTATTTTAGCCCTTACATATCCATTTTTCCTTAGAATCCTGAAATTAGCACAAATTTGGAAATAAATCGTTCTTATTCATATAATAATCACAAAATAAGTAAAAATGTTTAAATTCATAAATTAAGGGTTAAATTATAGTTATTTTATTAATAAATATCCATAAGTGTTTGTCTTTTAATATGAAATATTACTGAAATATGACACTTATCATAACCATAAAGTTTTGACCTTCACATGAGATTCAAGAGAATATTTAGGAATGTATGAAGTATAACTCACCAAAAATTTGTCATATTTAGCAAGATTTTGATTTTTAAATGCTTATTATAAAGACATGAGAAGAAAATATTGTATATTCATTGACATATAAGTTTTAGGTAAAGAGGCTTATATAGCTGACTTACAAATGAATAACATACCAACAAATATAATAGAACTAAACATATTTATTCTCTGTGAACTTATGATTGGTCTTCGGACCAGAAAAGGGTTTCGTAAGAATGTCATCCATTTGGCAATGCTTAGAAAGATGAACTAAACGAATTAACTTTTATTGAACTTGATCACACATGAAATGTAAATCAAACTTAAAGTGTTTGGACTTGAAGTGTGACACATGAATGACAACAAGGAGAAGAACCCCAAGATTATCCGAATAGACCACTGAAATGTGTGAGAAAATTCAATTTTTTTTAAGTAAAGACATGATCCATATAATTTATGCAAACACAATTGTAATGCTCCTATATTCAACTTATGTATCACTTCTGGATACCACCCGTTGTTTATAAGATCCCCAAGAAATAATATTGAAGCCAACATAAACATAAAATATTGTAGTAGACTTCTTAACATCCAAGTTTGATTCCTAATTTGCATCACTGAAGCCAATGATAGATGAAGTGGAAGATCTAGAAAAGAGTAGGCCATGATGAATTTTTCTAGCAATATATCACATGATTTGTTTGATTGTTTTCTAATGATGCTATTGAGGTTGTTGCATGTACTTATTGACTTTGTTATAGAGTAGGCAAGTTTTGGACGAGTAATAGTCCCATACTGGAGAGCGCCAACTATGGATTTGTAAAGGGTAGGATCACCGAAGGCAATTTGGGTTAGGCGTGTGGAAGATGTTGTAAGTGTAGGTTGTGACTTAGCTTTATGCATGCTTGCTTTGTGCAAAAGTTGCTTAATATATTTAGTTTGAAGAAGGTGAATACTAAAGTTCTTATGCCAAACAACTTCTATACCAAGAAAGTAATGTAAAAAATCAAGATCTTTTATTTATTTATTTTGTTTAAAATAGTTGAAATGAAGAATATTTCAGCAAAGGAACTACTGGTTAGGATAATATCATTAACATAGATAAGTATAACAACAATTGACAAATTAGTAAACTTAGTGAACAATGAATGCTCACTCGTTATTGGGGTGAAACCAATCACGGTTAAAGTTATGCTTAACTTGTGCAAGCAAGACCAATAAGCCTCCTTAAGGCCATAAAAAACCTTATTATGTTTGCAAACCTATGTTAGATTAGATGAAGAGAATCCAAAAGGTTGCTGCATATATACGGTTTCGTCTAATTCCCATGAAAAAAGGAATTATTGATGTCTATTTGGTGGATAGGCTAGCTAGAGGAAATAGCATGAAAAAACAATATGTGCACGAATACTAATTTCACAAGATTGAATCAATATAATCTAGGTTAGGTGTTTAGTGAAACCCCTTTTAAACTAGGCGATCCTTGTATCATTGAAAAGAACCATCTGCATTGTATTTCACTACAAGAAAATCATTAAATAGAAACTAATTTTAGAAATAAAAAATAATTAGTTGTTATAGTGACCAAATTAGAGACCATTTTGGAGACTAAATTTTTTTTTTGTTTCTAAATTAGTTTCTATTAATGTTAAATGGTTTCTAAATTGGTATCTAATTAGCTATCAAAGTTTTAACTACTAATTATTTAGATTCTAAATTTGGTAGCAAAAACCTTGGTAGCTAATTAGATACCAATTTAGAAACCATTTAACAATAATAGAAACTAATTTAGAAATCAAAATTTTTTTTAGTTTAAAAATGGTCTTTAATTTGGTCACTATAGCAACTAATTATTTTTAGCCTCTAAAATTGGTTTCTAATCAATGATTTTCTTGTAGTGTTTGTTCTTGTAAACCCATTTACATCCAACCATGTTGGAGCTAGAGGGAAGATCAACCAGTGTCCAAGTGTTATTCTGAACAAGTGCATCATATTTGTTGTTACACATGTGTCACAAAATATAACATCATTATTCTTGTATGAAACATTACAAGATTGCAAAACTCTTTTAATAGTATCAATAACAACATGTCCTAATCGAGAGGGCCAAAGATTAATATCAAACCGAATAGGATCAAGAACCATGGGATTAGCATTATACAAAAAAAGGTTTTGGAAAATTTTGAAAGACATATAAGCCATATTTGAATATGTCTTTAAGAATTATCTACTTTATAACCTGATTTTTAACATAACAAGCATTAGAGTGAAATTCAGAGAAGACACTATTATCATGAGAAAATTTAGGCACAAAGATTTTTGGTAATGTTAGGAACATGCAAATGATTTTTAATAGAAACTAAGTAAAAGTATGTGTATCAAAATAAATTGTAGAGCCACCAACTTTAATTTTCATACATGTATCATTGGCAAACTTGGCAACTTCATGTCTGTTGTACGAGTGTTAGACAGAGAAGGCATTAGCATCATTGGTGATGTGTGTGAAGCACTACTATCAAGATACTAAAAAGGATTTTGAGTAGTAGAGGGTGCGCCAAGAATTGATGGGTACTATCACCATCATCTGCATTTGAAAGTTGAGAATGAATTGAGAGCATAATGTCCTATTTTGCCATAAATTTGAGTCTAGAGTTTACTATTCTGCCAAGAATTGGAGATGTTTAACTAGTCTTAATAGCAAATTTTGTCATTGAATTGCGAAAGTACTTGTTTGAAGCATTGTTTCTTGAGAAGTTATAATTGTCTTTGTTAAAAGATCCATTAAATCTTGGTTTGTTGTTTAGTTGATGTTGAGAAGATCAAGAACTCGAGCATAGTTGGCTTGAATTATTGAGTGCTCAACAATCTTGTGTTTATCAAATCTTTCTTCTTGAGACAACAAAAGTGCTTTAATTTCTTCTGCAATATAAGATCAATTTGGGAGAGGACAGAAGTGAAAAACTATCATATTCTTCAAACAAGCCATCTAAAACATATTTAACACGAACATTTCGTGGATATGGAAGTATCAATAGCAACATACACATCCACACTTTTCTTTAATAAAGTAAATAGACAGATATAAGTCTATCATTCTTGGGTGTCCTCATTTGAATATTGAGTTTCTTGGTCTTGGTTCTATTCTGAGTAGCATAGTAAACACACAATTTAGTCTATATAATGAAAACAAGTGTTAATGTCAACCATTTTAATAAGAATAGGAATAGTGATGAAAGTCAATAACAACATAACGAGTAGTTGGTCTTGTTGTTCATGCTAAATAAATTCTTGATTGATGACATTACCGAAAGCATTGTCACTAGAAAGAAATTTGGAAGAGTAATCTTGAGTTTCCAAGAATTTGGTAAGCTTCAAGCCTCTATAATGATCACAATAACTTGTAGCTGCCAAATTAGAAAGTTATCTTTAACTAGTTTAATGGATATGGGAATATTAAAAGTGTGAGGAAGAAAAGAAAAAGAGAAAGAAATTTTTTTAGAATACATTAGTTAAGAAAAAGGAATAAAAATTATAATGAGATTCAAATAGTTCTTAATACCATGTTATAAAGAAAGAAGAAGAGAAAATGTATTGTATTGAGATATAAGTTTCACATATAAAAACTTGTATGGCTGCAATTTTTCAAAAAAGAAAAATAACATAGTAACAAATATAAGAGAACTAAATACTTTTATCAATCTTATCAATCCTCTTACTTTCTCACTAATTTTTTTTTTTTCTTTTTTATAAATATTTCATCAACCAAGTAAAACGATGGGAAAGAATTGAAAAAAAGAAGATAACGGTGCTTTATTATCATATATGTTACTTATTAGTGAGACCTAATCATGATGTTTGAAAACATGTCAATAGATGGTGGGAAACAATGAGTAGGAAAAAGAAAACATGTCATTAAGTAAATATTCCAGTTGAGATAAGTTATCAGATAATTAATTTAATTATTTTTAAGACCCTTTTGTCTGAATGAAAGGAGGAAATTAAGAAAACGTTAAAAAAAAATTTAAAAAATAAAGCCGCGTTATTAGTGAGAAAGAAAGAAAGGACTTGGTTTGGTTCTCATGTCTTTCATTCTAATTTTTTTCTTTTTCTTCCAATAGTACAATAAATATCTCATTAGTTGTTGCTGGCTAAATAAATTATTAATTTCAATTAATTTTCATAATTTTGCATTTGTGTTTCCTTCAGTATCATCAATTATTATTTATCTATTATCATCGTATCTTGTATATTAAATAATCATTAAACTTTATGCGGAGATTTTGTAAATTATTATGCGGTGGAATAAGGGTTTCGACCAACTCATGCTTTTAAAGTGTTTAAATCATTAGGGCAAACCAGAATAATTTCTTTATAAACACTTTTATGATAAAAAATAAAACAAATTTATAATAAATAAAAAACAACTTACATATGAATCAGAAACTATTCTTTTAAATTCTCATATCGAATAGATTTTACAAAATAACTTATCATAAACTAATTTTAATTTATGAAAATACCGTTGTTTTGTTTTTAGCTTGTTTTAATTAACCCAACCATGAATTGTTTTATTTTCATTGGGTAAGATAGAGAAGATATTTAAATGGTTTTATTTTCTATCCTAGAGTTGAAAATGCATTTAAGTATAATAGTATATATAATAACATGACTAAAAAAGTGAAATTGATGATGGATTTTTATAAGATATTTATGTAAAAGAAAATAATATCATGGCATATTTTTTAATATGAGTTAAATATGTATTTTATCCTCTAATTTTATGTAAAATTAGTTTTCATTTATAGTTCAAACTTTAAACCTTTTAGATATTTATAGTAAGAAAATTATTGGAATAAATTATTGATATCTTTGATTGTCATGGTAAACGAATTTTCAGTGTAGATTCAGATATTAAAATATTTTATGTTAACGTACGTGTTATAATATTATAATAAAATACACTATGGTGATTTGTTTCTTATGTAAAAAAATTTTAATAAAGATTCATTCTAATATATATTCATGAGGTTTAAAATTTGAATTATAGATAAAAACCAGCTTGGTATCATAATAAAGGGACAAAAGAAATATATTTAATTATGCTAATATTTACAAGTCTGATTATATAATTATTAATGTAAAAAATATTTTATATCAATTATTTCATTATCGTGAACACAATATTTTTATCTATTATATGAACATGGAACTTATCTTCTGATTGTATGCTATTGTTGTTGTTATGTAGTGTGTTCTCTTTTAGCTCAATGTTCTCATATGTCTTTGGAGTGATGTGTTCTTCTTTCTCACATTCTCCTCTTTGAATTCTATCTGTTCTTCTTTAAATTCTATTTTGGCAAAGGTATTGGTAATATACTGTATTAAGTAAATATTGATTCCATCTGAGATTTAATATAGGAATTGAGTATGTCCCAATTTGGGTTATCAATGTTATTTGTTAATAAAAAAAGGTGAGAAATAATATATATAAATCTTCGTATTTTTTATCTTTCATTTGTCATAATAATTACCTAAAAATACAAATAAAAAAAAGACGTTACATTTTTCTCCTAATATGCTTTATTTGTCTAAGTGAAATTTTACAAAATGTTTATATAGTGTACATCTTGAAATTTTTAGTTGATATATATTATATACCACGGCGAAGAACTTTGATAGGACTAATAGTATCGATAAGAAGAGGCAAACATTGAAGTTTGCTGTTAGAATAACTGATTTGAGGTTTGTTGAAAATCAGGATTCCACTAGGCATACTTTTACAACATTTGTTACACTTCAAAAATTAACAAACACTTCATTTGACTAGCAGTACAAAGGGAGCCAACAATTACATCATAACTTATAACCATTAGTTATAAATAATTTGTAATCCATAGCATTGTTCATACTAATCATTATATAGCAAATATTTGTTACTGTTTGAATTCACAACTACTTCTAAAAATCTTTAAACTTAAATATTCAAAATCACCTACGCAATAACAAAATGGACATGAAATAAAATATACATTAACTAACATATTAATAACACTTATAATCTCTCTTAGTTTAGAATAAAGAGGTTCTAAGGAGGACCAATAGTTATTTGAAAAGGTTTATCTTTATTTGTTTGATTTTGTGATAATTTTAGATGTTGTGTTATTTGTAAAGGGTAACTTTAAAAGTTCTCTCTTTTTGGAGGTTTCTGCTTGATGATTTTTATGTGTTACAGAATTTGATTCGACTCTTGTCAAAGGTGAACTTCTTTAATTTGGAGAGACATGGTGTTGTAGTCGAGAGCAACCTTTGTTGTTTGTGTGAGAGCTTTATAGGAGTTGACTAGTCATTTGTTCTTTGGGTGCAGGGTTTCTTGACTAATTTGGAATCTTTGTTACACGTGGTTAATAGTGAGTTCAGTAGACCCTTTTATGTCTGTTTTACATTTTATGCAGTTCATTTTTCTTGATGTGCCTATATCTGTTAATTTTATTATGGATAATATTTGAATTGTGGTAGTAAGTGAGATTTAGAAACATAGGAATAACCATTTGTTTAAGGGTGGAGTGATCGACCATTCCAAAAATTTTGTCCTTAGCACAATTAAAGGTTTGGTCTTGGATTTATTCAAAGTTGCCTTCTGTGGAATTTTCCTTCTCTGATTGGTGCTTAGAACCACAGGTATGTATGCTCTCAATTTAAAAAGGTTTTTAGGGTGGCGGGATGGTGTCTGGTTTTCTAGGGGAGTTAGCTTTTGAGGCAGTTGGGTGAGGTAGGACTTTGGGTTTTGGTTTTGCCAATGATGGCAACTGGATGTTTCTTGTAGGGTATGTTGTGTTTGGAGAGAGGAGTGTCTATTTCTTTGTTCTATAAAAGGGTTGGACAACCCTTTAAGTGGACCACATTTATTTGTATTTTTTCTTGTCGATAAAAAAAAAAAAGTGGACTTCTTTGATTGTATTGTTTTTGGGATAATGATTACTTATTGTTGAGGGTTTAGGATAGATTGGAGAGTGAGATCATATTTTTTTTTTTTTATAAGAGTTAAATCACTCCTTAAATAATCCTTATTTATTTATTGTTGATAAACAAACAATAGAACTTATAATCATGTCAAATAAATTAACCACGCTATTCCATATTTCTTCCCAACAACAACAATCTCTATTATTATTGTCATTTTTATTTTAAATCTTTTGTTCCGTACATCCTACTTAGAAGTTTAGTACAATAGGAATAGATGTATCTAAATTTCAACAAATCTAAAGGGGGAAAGAAGCTTAGTCAATTAATCAAACAAAATTTCATCTAAGAACTACAAAACCAAACTTGCATAATCACAACACCTTTACAACATATTTTCTCCCAGATTCTAAGTTTTAAGTTTAACAGTCTTCTTTGCACACCCAAATGCAGATTTACTTGTATGCAATAGTATCCTCTGGACAAAGCCAGCTAACAACCAACAACCACAACACAATTAATTATACCACTAATGGACTCATGACATAGGCTTTTTACTTCCTACACCTCCATGAACCATGACTAATATCAATATATCCCTCTATATACTTTCGTTGCAAAGACTAAGGATTCAAAAAAAAAATTATGTTCTATATTTAGAATTATGTTACAAATGTCACAATCCATAAATTAATATAACTCTTAGACTTAACTATGGTACAACTACAATTGCTGCACTCATCTTTTAAATTATAGAATCTGTAATTACTAAGACGTTACTTTTTCGTCCAATTTTATTATTAGTAACGCATCTTAAAAAAACCCTAATTCTTATAAAATACAAAGCACAGTTGTAATTTTAAAAATCAAAGCTGATACATCAACATATTAAAGGTACGGGAACAAATTAATTATATCAGTGTGTAACAAGCAATAATAATATAAAAATTCCTAATATCACATTATCTGTAATTAAATCGAAACATCCAAATATATACATCACCTTTAATTAATCTCCATTGTAAGTTCAAATCAATTTCTATAATATTCAATATCTATACAAGATTACAACATTTTAAATTTTTTTTTATAAGCAAAGACAACATTTTTAAATTACTACTAAAACTATCACTTTTATACATTTTCATCCAAATATAATAACTTTATTTTTAACTACGAACTTAATTTAAATCGTGCAAGAAAATAATATTTTAAATATTCAACGTGAAAATATTTTTATAAATAAAACACAAATAATCATTATATTCTTATATCTTATATTTATACTACAAAACATACATATATGAAATATTAATTTGTAATTTTTATAAAAATTCTTTTTCAAATAACTGAAAAAAAAAAAAAGGGAAGACCATGCGTAGCTACGGGTCTCCTATTGTTTAACAAAGAAACCCAAATACGTGTATATGAATATGAGAACAATGTTACTTTGATAAGACAAGTTTAAGGAGGATTTCAGTTTTGGAGGACAAACCAAAGTTAATTCCAACTCATGACTTGTCCTTGTTAACTTCTGTGATATTAGTCCAAAATGGAGACTCACTACTCAGTGCGCAGCATTCAGATTACATCTCTTGATCTTCTGAGAGTGCTACCAACGAAATTTGAAAGTAGCTGTGGGTCACTGCTGCTACGAAATCCAAACTTCTGCTCAAGAGTGAATATGCTCAAAAGTGTCATTTTCTTCATTCAAGTTCCAAAATGAATTTGTTATTTTCATTGGGGTTTAAAAAATTAAGCATTTTCTGAAGATTAAGCATGCAATCTAAGGCATTCCCCTAATAGGTTTGGATGTGTGATTATCTTCAATTATGACGATGAACGAGGAAGCATATATATCATGTCTTTGTTAATATATAAATAGATATAACTTTCATCTTATTCGATTTTATAATATTAAATTCGATTTTATAATATTAAATTAGATGTCGACTTCTTAAAAATTTTCTGAATTTTAACCCGTGAATAGTAATATTCGGTGATCTAAGCATGTACATTTCCATAAATCAAGATACTCACATGTAAGTTTACTAGGGTATTTAATTTCGCAGGATAAAATGATGTTGAGATCGAAGCAAAAGTAATCTATGTTGCTTAAAAAAGATGACAACGAGTTGAATTCAGTGTGTAGTTACTAAACATGCACTACATTTACTTAAAAAAAATAATGGTTGAAAAAATGAAGCATTAAGCTGAGAATACCAAGTATTAAGGCACAGCGTGATCACAGGTCATAAACACGACGGTTATAGGAATCTAGAAAGCTATAATAAGGTAGCTAGCTAGAATTGTTGATATGTATGAAGTAACATCAGGAACTGGGCCAACGCTATATACATATATCTTGAGCAGCATCTTTCATAGAGTAAATTTGGGTAAGAAGGATGTAACAAGTATTTATATTGGTCAATGGAGGGAATTAGTTGGATTTGCAATAAAAATGTATACAAAGCAGCTAGGTATAGCCCATTCTTTCTTGTGTCTTCACTTAAAAATGTTGCCATATGTAGCCAAACAAATTGCTCCGAGACGATCCCAAAGGTGTACATTTCTTAACATGATTTCGTTAGAAAAATGAATGATCACCTGCTTGCACATATATGGTCCCGCAGCTACGTGAATAATTACCCTTTCTGTCCTTAATGTTAGGGCCTGTCTAGTACGTAGAAACCCTAATGTAAAAAGGTCATCATTGGAGAGAAGCCCTAGGTTGAAAGGGTCGTCCTCTAGGTTTTGATCATCCAATGCCTACATACATCAATTCTCCCCACATCATTTAGTCATAAGGAATGAGAATTTCCTTCGTAGATCAATGAATCATGCTTTTACCAAACCCTAAAAATAGTAGACTCCTTCTTCTAGGATCACAAAATATATATAGTACCGACGTAAATCCAAATGAATCACAGTACATTCTATAGATACTACCGCACCAAATCAATAAATAAATATTGTTTAGTGGATGTTTTGTGGAGTAGATGATATATGACTTGAATTTGCAACCAGAAAGAGGTAGAGATTCCTCCATGACCACGATGCAGAGTTGTTAAATTTTAATGTATAAATAGATATGCATATGCTTAACACGTTAGAAGCAAGGAAGGGTAGCGTGAATTAATATTTACCAAGGGTACATTATTATAATATTATATTGGATAAAGTGAAGGAGGTGTATCTATACGTGGAGGAGGACACTCGCAGTGGAGGATAATATTCCTGCACGGTTACCAAGAGGAATGTTTGTAGGACCCTCCACTGGAAAAGGAGAGACCAGAGTCAAGCTCCAGCTTCTTTGGCTTTCAATATAAGAAAGGGAAAAGAAGCCCATGTGGGAGATGTATAACTAAAATAATAATGTTCACAAATTGGACCAAAGTGACTCAACGAACCTTCATCAACCACTGAAGGGAACTGTTACTGCAAAACATGGGACCAACTATGAATGAAAAAGAAAAATCTAGGTCGCATTCGGCTCAAGTGAGTTAAGACATGGAAGAAACGATGTAGCAAGGTTTTGTAAAGGTGGTAGTGATCGGAGAGCATAGGGAAACGTTAAAGTGCAGTTTGATAACCTTACAGGAGTGTATCATTGTTATTATTATATTATTGATAAAGGTTAGTTAGCTGAGTTGAATTAATTCATGGATCGTACCAATGTATTATTACTGTCATGTTATAGATCTTATTTGGTTGCTTCGTGAAAGCTGAAGGGATGGAAGAATCTGAAATACCAAGCGGTACTGTTAAGATCTGACACTTCTGATCGGTTGGCAAGCAAAAAGAAAGGAAAAGAGAGAGAGAGAGAAAAAGAGAGAGGAAAAGAGAGAGTTAGACCACTTTTGCTGTAAAGGATTTGACAGCCATCATTCCAACTCACTTTATGTTTCAGGACTGTATATAAATCACCCAAAATCCCAGTTTAGAATTTACAAATACAAACACTAGAAACTAGTTATTTGGTGCACTAAGTTGTTGCTAAGTGCCCTTATTAACCAAAATCAATTATACTTAAATACGGCATTAAATTTGAAGCTTGTGCATGACCGACCAAACTCTCTTGGTACCTGACAATAGTATTGATGGGAATCCTTTTCCTTGATGTGTTGCTGTGGTAGCAGCAAACCGTGCGCGAAGATCCTGGTAAAACCCCAAGAATAAGCGTTATTATTCTCACGGGAAAGCCAAAAATGAAAAATGAGTAGTTTTGATTATGATATAGGTTATCGACTCGATACTCCTGGTGCTTAACCTAAATAAAAATGCAAGGTAGCTTCAAAATACAGCCACATTCTTTTGGGACCAAAGCCAACAATCAAAGTGGGACTACTAGGGAAAGGAAAAGAAGACCAAAAATTGAAATGGATTCAAAAGAAGCGAAACAGCAGCCATGTACCCTATTTTGTTAGTGGTTCTGATCACTCCAAGCACAACCACACTCCCTCCATTAAGAAAAGAAAAAAGAAAAAGAAAAAAAGGCTAAAACAGCAACCCTCATTCTCCCCTTTTTTTTTTTCTCTCTAAATATCTACCACGATCCGCCACCTAACATGCCATTCCAATACCCAGTTGAATCCCCTTGACTTCTATTCTGCTGATCGAACTCATTGGTGGTTGGAACCTGCTGCTTTAAATCCTCCACAGGAAATAAGATCCTTGCACCTGTAGGACCCTCTTGAATTCCCTGAAGACCCCCGTAACCATTTTCAAACCCCTCTAGACTGAAGTTAAGGCCAGGTGGTGGCTTAAAGTCTGGCAAAGGAAACCCAGTTGAATTGTACATTGGCATGAAGGAGTTTAAACCCCTTGAGGAAGCAATCCCAGTCTTGAGAAGCTCCATGGCAGACAACTGAGACGGTGCTGATGAGGAAGTGGCGTTTTGAAGACTACCCTTGTCTAATTCCGTGCTGTAAGGAACCTCGATGAACTTGGACACAGTGTTATATTCCTCAGCTGGCGGATATGCTAAGTTAAGGTCTTGGCCTTGGTGGATCTTAGGGTCCTGAGAAGCAGATTGAGGGAAATTTGGTGTTGTGAGATCAGGAAGCTTCTTTGTTGGTGCCGATGCTGGTGATGGAACTGATGGAGTTGATCTCTTGTTCTTTCTAGAGCCACCACCCACAGGAACATTTCTCAGAGAACCACCCTCAGTCCAATACCTTCTACATGTCTTACAAAAGTACCTTGGCTGGGAGAGGCTATAGTTATTGTAGTAGCAGAATTTGGTGTTGGTGGAATTGCACCTTGGGCAGTTCAAAGCTTGATCCTTCTGAGGCCTCGCCCTTCTCTCCAACATAGGAGGAGGCTTTGAACCTTCCATAGGTTTAACCACTCCAATACCCTGAAAAAATATCCAAATTTCAAAACAATAAAATCAAAAGGAGAGCAAAAGGCCATTACTGAATTCAAAACCTTTGCGGAGAAAAAGAGAGTCTAGGAAGGAAACAAACAAGTATACAAAGACGGTGCTTTTATTACAACACTTTGAGGGATTACAACAGCAGTGGTATGATACAAACAAATATGTTAACTTTTTCTTGGGTCCTTTATCCTTTATCAGATGGTGGAAAGGAAAGAAAATGGGAAAAAGAAAGGAGCAGTACTTTCAATAGCAGATAAAAATAAATGAGGGAAAGATCTTAAAAAGACAGCAACAAAAATTGAATTTAGTGGGGGATTGAGCTGAACATCAGAAAAAGTTGGGGATAAAGTGAAACTTAACTTCCCCATAGAACTAACAATATAATCAAAATAATTTCCCAAGCCCAAAACTTAATAATCTAAATTATGGTTGAAAATCACAACCCCCAGCAGAGATTTTCATGATTATATGGAAAGAAAACAGAAAAAGTAGTTCTGTGTACCTGTGCCCACTGAGCTGTGTCCATGGATTTAAGAAGAGAATGGGAAAAAGGAAAAGCTACGAGTCCTCAGAGAAAGAAAAGAAACCACTTTTCTAGAGAGTGTTAAAAGCGTGTAAGGCTTTCAGAATTGGGATGTAGTGGTGGTTCCATCCATGTGTTGGCCAACTAGCTAGCTATATTAGTATTACACATGAAAGGGTAGCATTGTCTTTCAAAACCCATTTATTTTTTAAACACTTCTTTCTCTACCATTTCATTTTTGTCTAATATTTTTTTTTATCTCTTGCTTCCTTTGTTATTCCAACACTCACTGTATTTTTCATTCTGTCCTTCTTTTCTATACCCATTTTAGACTCCACGACGAAGCTTGTGAAAAATATCATTTTTCTTAATTTTAATCACTATATGTCATATATGATGACACGTACGAGAAATTTGTGTACATGGCATGTAAGCTTACGGAGAAAGTATGTTACATAAGTCAACAATATTCTTCAGTGCTGTCTTCTTGTAAAAGCACAGAAAGAATTAGTCGGTTGATAACTTGATATATACTTTTACGACTAGTGCAACCGCGTCTGATTCCTCAACCTATTCCTTTCTCATCATGCAAAAACTACTCAAATCCACACGTTAAAAAATAAATCAATTACTCATCCAATCTTTATAATCATACAAATCTTATTTTAATTGAAATTTAAATTTAATTCAATGTTATAAAAATCAATTTTTTATGTAAGGTTTGTAATAATATACTACAAAATATTTTTATTTTTTTTAATATGTATCTCTAATTTTTCAATTTATACATGAGATTATATATTAATGAATTATTGAATAACGATCTAATAACAAATAATTTGAATTAAAATATGATAAATTATAAATAATTTTCATACAATATTAAAAAATTAAACTTTAATTTTAATTTAATTTTATCAAATTAATTTATAATATGAAATTTATAAAGTTATATGTAATAAAATATTTTTATTTCTAGATTGTTGAAAATTTTCAATCATTTCAGTTGAATGTTAGGAGCCTCTGCCTGACTAAAAACAACTTAAAATAATTTAGAATATTTATATTTAAGATCTTAAAAAATAGCGTGATTGTAATTTTTACTCCGAATTCATACGTCTATTGATATTTAATTAAGCGAATAACTTTTATTAACACTTATAAGTTAGAGAGGATTTTAATACGTCTGAACAAAGTGGTTGCTTCTGGCAATGAAGATGACTGCCACAAACACTGTGACTATAAAAATGAATAGTAAAGTTTAAATATATTTATATCACATATCATACCTTATATAGTGATAGATGTGGAAAAGTAGCTACGTAGTTAACGTGAACCTACCCAAAGTACCTTCAAAACACTTGTTATATTATATAATGTTATATGAAGTGTTTCATTAATCATTATGGCCAACAAAATTGTTGTGTTTAATATCTCACAAGGACATTTCAATAGTTAAAAATAAATTTGAAGGACGAATTGTAAAAGTTGAGTATAAACTCCTACTCCTACTTGTAGCATAAGTTTTTTGGGGAAACACTTTTTAATAACTTTTTACTTGTTGAAAGATATAAGATTACAAAAACAATGTTAATAATATTTTTAATTATAAAAGTTTATTTAAAATTATAACAAGCTACTACTGAACATATCAATATATGTCTTATCTTTAGAATGGTAAGTTATTACCTGATATTATAAATTATTCTTTGATATAACATTCATCATTAGTTTTGAAAAACTATGTTCATACACACATTTAAACAGGACACATGGCAAAGTAATCCCTAAAACGAGAATAAGTTCTAGTTGAATTGCATGAATAAGAATACATATGAAATTCTTTTATGGAAAGCATTTAAGTAGGTAAAACACTTATAAATAAGACCTGTGAACTATTTAATGTTCTAGTTTAAGTCCTAGGAATTACAAACATTAACTAAAATATTTTCACATCTATTCTGGAGCCCAGTAAAATTGGTCCTACACATTTAAAGATCTTTTCAAAGATAAAAAGACAAGAATAACAATGCAAGAGAATATAACAATGAAAATTCACCTACATTACAACAAATTCCAGATATCACGAATTAATAAGTGAAGAGAAGGAAGCACAATACTGTACCAGAGACGTCCTAAAAGTAGGATAGCAATGCCGACTTGTACACATTTAGTCCATCCCGTATTTTTTATACGGACTCATTTCACTGACTCGTCTCGCATAAGAGATAGTCTGTGGGTTTGTAATCATTCCCTATAAAAATTTTTATTTTTAAAAAATTAAAATTTTATTATTTATAAAAAAACATATTTCTTCTACTGAAAAATTAAAATTTTATCCATGTTTCAATTCATTCAATTAAGATAAAAATATAAATTCAAGTACGAGAGTTGTTAAGAGGCTTGATTAAAAATAATTAAAGTTTTGTTTTGCATTTATTTTTTCTCTATATGTATGTAAATGTATAAGAGTATCTTATTAAAGTTTTGTTATAAAATATTTTAATGAAGATGACTAATTTGTTAAAGAGTATCTTATTAAAATCTCTTCTTTATATTATTTTTTATTGACAAATTTAAAAACTAAGATTTTACTTAAAATTAGATCCACTCTCACTCTTTAATATTAACTCCTATAGATGATTAAAATAAACATTCCATTTTTTAGTACACTAAATTCAATTTTTTAAAAATAAAATAAAGGTCACATTGGAATAATGAGTAAGTAGGATATGATTTTTTTTTTGCGAAAGAAATAATTATTTTTTTATTTGTGGGCCAGCGGACCAACCCATCCTGTCCCGCTGTTGGCATGCGCAAGCTGCAAATTATGCGGGACGAATCTATGCAGGTCAGCGAGCTAGATTAGTGAGCCCGTCCCACTCTTTTTGGTAGTGGGTTGCGGGTCAGCACACATGGCTCGTCCCACATTGTCATTCCTACCTAAAAGTGCAGGAACAACTCAAACAAAAAATAATAATAATAATAATAATAATAATAAAGAATTGCAATAAATATTAAAGGTGTTGATGTCACCTTTAAAATAATAGAGGTTAAGCCTCTAGTAGAACAACATGAATTTCAATCTTTCTCGATGGAAGTCATGAAAAAAATTGACTATTCAATGGTGTCCAAGATTTAGGTTTTCATTTAAAAATATTTGAACTTAAATTTTAATCAAAAGTGATTTGATTAAGGTGCAATGCAACATGTTTGTATTTACATTGACTAGAATTGCCTTAGATTAGTTTAGTGATAGATCAATATATTTTTTTTGAAGATTTTTCTAAATTGTTTGTCTCTCAATTTATGCTAACAAGCTTAAACTCCTAAAATAGGAGATTCGATTTATATAAGAAAACTTTGTGGAGAATCTTTGAATGAATACTTGGGGCATTTTTGAAATGTGATTGTGAACATTCTTAGTTGGAAGAAGGCATGTTCGTTTATGTCTTTGTTATGCTTTGAAATAGCTTATTTGACAAATAATTAATATAGAGAAAAGCTAAAAAACATGGCTAAGGTAAGATCACGAGTCATGTCACATATTGAAGTTGAAGAAGTAAAGGCTAAAAATTGTCACTCCTTAACAAGGACTTAAAGAATATTTAGTACAAGAAACAACACATTTTGATTTAATAGTAATGACAAATGTTATCAATCATACAATACCTAGTGTGGTTATCTAGAGATTGAATTCATACTTCTCACTCTAACTCAAATGAAGTTATTGAAATATGTTCATACCACAAGTAATTAAAGTTTCCAACTAGATTAAATAAGCTACTAAGCAACAATCAAAATGCATAGTGCAATTGTCCTAAGTCACAACAAATATTATAACCTTAATTCTACAAATTGAGAAACTCATTAAAGAAGGACATTTGACAATATGCAAAAGGTAAAGACTAATTGTTTGTTTATTTCTAGGAGTGGAAACGTGGATAGATTGCAAAAAGAGAAAGTTGAAAAAAAAAGAATAAAATAATTAAAAATAAAAAAAAATGGAAACTATAATACAATTGAAAATTTTCAAGTGACAAACAAAAATTTGTGTGAAAAAAGTATAATTATTATATTTTAATTTAATTGATTATTTTTAATATAATTAGTTATTATTAATATTTTACTAATAATTATATGTTAATTATAATAAAAATAATTAACTAAAATAAAAAATAAAAATAATTAAGTTAATTTTTAATATTTTGTAAAATTGATTTATTTTAATATATTTTAGTTTGAAGCTGACAATGCACATGGTTCTTATGATTTTGGAGGTCTTTCTATCATGCTTGTTGGGATATCATTGATAATAATATGTGTGTTGTGAAACAATTTTTTCTCCAAAACTGAATCTTACCTAACATGAATTCTAATGTTGTTTCCCTCATTCCTAAGCTTCCTATAGCTAACTCCATTAAGGATTTTAGGCCTATTGTTGTTGCCAATTTTAGGTTCAAGGTTATTTATAAAATTTTGGTTATGACTTGTTGTGGTTTGCATTAAGATCATATGCCTAATCAAAATGATTTTATCAAAGGAAGAAACATTAAAGATTGCATATTCATTACTTCTATAGCTATTACTTTGTTTTCGAAAAAAGTTCAAGGAGGTAATGTTGCTATCAAAATTGATATTGAAAAGGCCTTTGATACTCTTAATTGGAGTTTCCTTCTACAAATGTTACAATAATTTGAATTTTCATTGATTTTGATAAATTGGATTCATAGCATTTTTAAATCTACTCTTCTTTCTATTAGAGTTAATCAGAATTTGGTTGAGTATTTCTCATGTAGTAGAGGTGTTAGGCGGGGAGATCATTTATCTTCAGTTCTGTTTTGCTTGGTTGAAGAAGTTTTAAGCATGTGCTTATCGTTTATTTTATCAGCAGATGCTTCCTCAGGTTGGTCCTTAAATACATTGTTTTTCCTTCGCATGTCCTTTTATGTTGATGATATCTTTGTGTTTGCAGAGCTAACAAAAATATTTTATCTAATCTCATGGATTTTTTAGAGTCTTATAGATGAATGTTTCTAAAAGCTTTTTTTTGTAGATAACTATTGTAAGGACCTAGAAACTTTAATTGGAATGAAAGTGTTATATTTAAATAATTTCAGAAGATGTTATTATGTAAAATACAAAGAGCTGGTAAATGAAGTTTCGTAGTAGTCGGACCTCGGACGTCGCCCAAGGTCTGGGGGTCAGCTGGTAGAGGTCGGTCGGCTGACCATTGTATTAACCAAGTAGTCAGGTGCGATGACTTTATCGTGAGGTAATCACGTGGGTGTGCTCGAGGAAGACATGTGGATCAAGAAGAGTAAAGGAAGAAAAGTGTAGCTTAGAAGTCTACGAGATCGCCGTTGTTGAAGACGGAGGCGATCTCCGACTTCTCTGGCACTTAATCGCCTGTCGCCTAGAGGAGACATGACCGCCAATCGCCTATGGTGTACGTGATCGACGGGAATGCACGTAGTATGTGGTCAAGATGCTGGATCAACCATAGTGGATTCCAAAAACCACGCGTATCAAGGTGTGAGTTAAGCCTTAGATACGCTGTGCATGTGGAGCTCTATGCTTGAGCATAAGAAATCGTCCTTAGTGTTGCATGCATGGGCGCACGAGGAGTAGTGCTGATCTACTCTTCGAAATGTGAAGCTACCGACGTCACCAAGGCATATGGAGGTGATACCTTGGACGTAACATAATGGGAGGATGAACCTTCAGCAAGGTGTGACGATGTGACATCGGTGACCAGAGTAAGGCGATGTGTTCTCGTCACACACAAGGGCGATAAGAGATCGCCAACAGGATGAGAGGAACATCGGTCATCAACCAGGATGGGAGACACATCGGTGGTCTGCCAGGGTGAGACATCGGTGGTCCATTAGGGTGAGACATCGGTGGTCTGCCAGGGTGAGACATCGGTGGTCCTCCAGGGTGAGACATCCGTTGTCTGCCAGGGTGAGACATCGGTTGTCTGCCAGGATGAGGAATCAGTCGTCCGTCAGGAAGAGGAATCAGTCATCACCGGGATGAGGCACATCAGTCATCGCCGGTATGAGAGACACATCGGTCGTCTTCCAGGGAGAGACATCGGTTGTCTGCTAGGAGCAGTCATCGGTGGAAGGTTATCGCGCGATGTCGAGTTTCACACAGATAAGGTGGGACCCAGGCTCCCAGCATGAGACGTCCTGCGCGCGCGACACGTAGACAAAAAGGGTGGTTCAGAATAGTGACATCAGAGTGTTGGCCTGCGCAGAGGCACACGTAGTCGTACTGTTCAGGGATGCGTACACGCAAGCTTCCCTGCAGAGTGGGTGGTGGCAGCGGCATTTGTGGACAAGTTGGTTTAGATTCAAAAACTCACTTCTGGGAGGGAGAACGCTGTTGTGGTTCAAGAGTGACAGAGTGAGTTCACCTTCATCCTTCTCTTTTCTCTCCTTCGCGCTGTGATTCAGCATCCTCAAGCACCAGTGCGACGAGCGACGACTGCCTTCGGATACCTGGGGAGTTCTCTGCGAGTTTTCCGTCAGGACACTAGAACAGAGTTAAGGCATCTTTAAGCTTCGGTGGGTTTTGGAGCTCTTGGTGTTTTGCGCAAGTCCAGGTAAGGAAAGTTAGCAATTTCGTTTATAAAAACGTTAGGCGAGTAGGTTCTGAAGTGAAGGCGACGTGGTCGCCAGTTTTCATATGCTTTTCACGATACTCTGTTTTTATGTGTGGGGCGACGTGATCACCCGTTTTAAATGTTGATTTCGAAATTCCCTGTTTTAGTATCGTTTGAAACTGTTTGAGATTGAAATGTGATATTCGAAAATCTGAGCCTTGGAATGAGTTTTGCTGTGGTTGGAATCGTTCATTTAAGTGTTATATGATGTGTTGAATGTTGTGAATGTGGGATCAAGACATAGTATTTTCAGGAAAGGAAATACCGTGTTGAGATTGGTTATGAGGTGTATTGATCAGTGAGTATCCTGTGAATGAGACGATCCTGACTCTGCTGATATGATGGAGTCACATAGATGAAGTCATTCAGTTGGTGAGAGTCGAAGGAGGTCCATATGTATGGGTAAGTCGTTTGAAAGATAACTGACTTGACCTGTTATATGGATTAACCCTGTCATACTATGAGAGTGATGACATTGAGATCGAGATTATGTTGATGCGCATGGCTGTGGAAACATTATAGCAATGAAGTATGACAGGTGCAGGTCTCTGGATGCTAAGTTCAACGCACGAGTCTTCCGGAAGTAGTGTCAAGTGTCTTGTGTGATGAGTCAGTGGAAGTCTGACGTGAGAAATGAGAAACATTGAAATTGATAGACACTTGATGAATTGTGTGAATTGAACGACTCTTGAGGAATTGTGAAATATGTGATTACTTGATGGTCATGTGAAGGGAATGAGAAAGTTGATGGTTTTTACGTGGGTGTCTTAAATTTGTTTTATCTTGATTTTAAAGTTCATATCTAAATTCTCTGTCAAATATCTAGCTTACCCTGTGTTTTTGGTGTTGTGTTTGGCTTTTTCTTAAACCTGTGATGATCGTGTATAATTTACACGGGAGCAGATGATGTTGCAGGAAGTAGAGCTCCTCAGTGAGTGGTCGTCGGACGGAGATCGCCTGTTTCTGTTTCTGTTAGGCGATCACCCTTTTCTGTTTTCTGATAGGAGATCACCTTTTCTGTTAGGAGATCGCCTGTTTTTTTTTTATTTTGCTGTATTTTGTTTAAGTTTTGGAAAACTGACCGGTATGTATTAAACTCCCTGTGAGGAGAAATTTCATTATATATATATATATATACACATATGTTCACTTCGATATTATTGTTTTACCTTTATTTCATTTTATAATTATGAAAAGGATTTGGCGGGATGTTACAACTATGCTTCTAGTGGGAGGATTAAAAATGTTATTGGTTGCAATAGGGGATTTATACCTTTTGAATTTCTTGTTGTTCCAATTTTTATAGGTACTCTCGAGACTAGATTCCTCCAACCTCCAGCAGATAAGTATGACAAGGAGGATTCAGTTAGTCAATTTTGTTATATCTGCTTTTATAGCTTATAGCTTTCAAATTTAGAAATGGCCTATTAATCTTCTTAAAGAGGTTAACAAATGGGTTAAAAAATTCATATGGACGAGTGATATTAACAAGGCAGGTATGATTAATGTTAATAGGAGTACTGTTTATAGTTTTAAGTTTGATGGGGTTTTCAAATTTTCAATTTGTAGGTGGAAAACAAATCTTATCTTTTTAAATTGACTCGGGATTTTGATTACGATATGCATCGGTTTATCTTAATGAAAGCTAGGTTTCTTAAAACCAAGTATTTGAAATCCTTATTTATCACTCCCCTTTTGTTTGGCCTAACATAAATTACTTTTCTGATATTATGTGGAAGAATTTTTTATGGAGTGTGGGCAAGGAAGATTAAATTATTTTTTTGGAATGATTTATGATGTTCTCCTACATATATATCCTTGATTGTTGGGGTCCCTTATCAAGATAGGATTCGCCTTTCCTGTAAAGTAGTTTATGAATTTAATGGTTTTGCTTAGAACATTTATTTTATTCCTTGCAGATTGTTTGATATTCATCATATGAAGAATCATATTCTCTTTAATCTACCTAATATTTCTAATTGGAAGTATGTGATTGTGGAGTTTGCAATCAAAAAGCAGCGAGGGATTTTTCTCTTTCTTCTTCTTCTTCTTCTTCTCCTTGTGAATGGAGGATGTTAGTGTGGTATAATTCCATCCCTCTTACTAAATCCTTAGTCCTTCTAAATAATAGGCTTCCTACAAATATGGAGGTTCAGAAAGGGGTGGTTGTGTTATGCTTTGTGTGTCATTTATGCAGGGAACAAGAGTATAGTATTTGTCATTTTTTCTTTGATTGTCCTTCTACTAATTACTAGTGAACTTGACTTCAAAATATCTTCTTTGATTTTATTAACATTTCTTGTTTAAGTATTATCTCTTTTCTTAAGTTTCTAGGGAGCCATTTGATCAAGCCTTAAGTTTGCAGGTGTCACTTTCCCTTTATGGATGATTTGGAGGATAATGAATCATGTTAGATTCCAGCAGAACATTAGTATTGATTTGGATTTTCATATTATTAAGGAGTACATTAAAATGTTACATAATGCTTCTAATAGGTTTATGTCAAATGATACCCATTTTGAAATTTTCTAGAGTCATCACTAGGGTTCATGTGGTTTGGTTTTTTTTAAGATGTGTGGGATCAAAGTTAATAGTGATGGTGATGCTAGAGACTCTTTTAGTATTTCTATTTGTACTGAGATCTTTACAAGGAGTAAAGGGAAGTATATTGTCAATTTCTTGACTTATTTGAACAGTTGTGATTCTTTTTGTGTTGAAATCAAGGGAGTTATTCTTATCATTAAGTATTATCAATATGTTGGTTATAGGAGGCTTTGGTTGGAAAGTGACTTTTCTTTGCTTTGTCAAGCTTTCTCCTCTACTAGGTTGGTCCCTTGGTCCTTAGAGGGAGATAGAGACAATGTTTAAAGATTTGCAAAGGCATGGAGTTCAAGGTTTCTCATATTTTTTTTGGAAGCCAACCATTATGCTGTCAAATTAGCTAACCTTAAAGATTGAAAATAAGTTCAATTTTAATTAGTAGAAAAAAAAAAGAGTGAAGAATTTGGTAAGAAAGAGTGTATTTTTATCTTTCAAGCAATTTTGATTTTCTATTAAGGTTTTTTTATGTTGTCCTTCTATATGCATTGATTTTGATATTTTAAAATATATTAAAAATTCTGCTAACATATCAAATTTAAGAAAAGCTTGTTTGAGTGGAATGCATGATAAACCTATAAGGCATGAGAATAAACATGATGAGATAACACTTCTCTTTTTACCTTTCACAAGTAAAATATGTATTTTTGGTAGTTTTTTAATATAAGAATATGTTGGTAATTTAATTAGTAATATAAAGACCCCTTCACAATGTTTTATTACTCTATTTTAATTATAAAAAAAAACTTAAAGTGAAATTTAAGTATTGTTTGGTCATGTGAAGAAATTCATTTGAGGGTTTCTACCTTTGTATAAAATGCTTTTGTGCTAGTCATTAATTTGAAGTACCTATGATGGTTAGTTGGATGCACAAAGACAACACGATCTATTATATCTTAAGCTTGATTAATCTATTATATCTTAATTTTTATTAACCATGTAGCTTCCCAA
This sequence comes from Phaseolus lunatus, assembly GCA_013389735.1. Classification (NCBI taxonomy): domain Eukaryota; kingdom Viridiplantae; phylum Streptophyta; class Magnoliopsida; order Fabales; family Fabaceae; genus Phaseolus; species Phaseolus lunatus. Next base: position 13,383,637 of record CM023865.1, on the reverse strand, counting down.
ATAACATATAATTACTACAAGAGTTTATATAAGTGATTATGTATGATCATATGTAAATTAATAGATTATACATTAATCATAATTAATTATATAACCTTTTACATTTTCCGCATAGGATACAATCCATTATGTACAGCTGAGTATTTAACATGCTCCATTTCAACACTCAAATTGAATAGAATTTTGAACAAAGTGGTAACATTGTTATTTTCACAAATTAAAGATAAATTTATTTGTGATGAAACTAATTCTTATACAATTTTTTAAAATTTATTTCTCCTATCTTTATATTTTTTTTCACATAATCTAACCATCTCATTTTTTCAATATGTAATACTGTTTTTTTACTCTCTTTTTTTTATTATGTAAATAAAATCTCAGGAGAGTTTCGCAAGAGAAGGAAAAGAAAAAAAAAAAAAGGAAAAGTAGACCATTTGGTAACATAGAAGAGTTATAAAGAAATAACCACGACAACAACAACTTTTTATATAAAATAAAACAAAACATAAAAAATGATGTAATAAAGTCATCACGTAACTTCTATTATCAATTGTAGAAGACTTGAGTTTATTTTTTTATTCTTAAACCTTATTTTAATAAATAAACATAATAATATTAAGAATGGTAATAAAATAATATTCATTTAATTTTATTCTAAATAAAAAAAATTAAAAAAAAGTTTTAATTATACTTATTTTTTGAATTAATTAGCCTTTACTTTTACATTTTTTTTTCACTTATCTTATCTTTCTGTATTTCTTTCTTCTTTATTAATTACATACTTAATTTAATTTGATTTTAGTTATAAAAACCGAAAATTAAATCAAGTTAGATAGTAAATAAGCCTATACCTTTTAATGACTTAAATATGTTATTATTTTCATAAAAAAACATCTTAACCTTTGTTTCCTTATTCTTCTAAAATTTAAAATTACTAACTTAAGTCTTTTCAAAACGAATTATTGTTTTTTCTTTATTATATATACACGTATTATTTTAATTCTTCAAATTTTAAAATTATTATTTTAGTTTCTATATTTATTATAAAATATATAAAAAAATATTTATTTAGAAGTTTTATAAAACTTTTTGAAAAACATTAAATATTAATATTGTATGAGATGCAGAGTGTGATTAAGAATAATTATCTGACCCATGGTTGAATACACATAAGTAATTGATAAATATGAATGTGGCAAAGTTACTGCTATTGTAGATGTGTAGAATTTTCTGACACAAACAAAATGGTGACGTCAGATTGAATATGATTTTTTTCTGAGAAGAAAATAAAAAGAGAGAGCGTGGAATGCATTAACACGAGAGAGGCCTGCAGAAATGCGACAGCAGAATAGAGGCATCGAAGAGGGAGATGAGATGAATATGGATCGGCGGCGGCGGCGGCGGCAGCGTGAAGTTCGAGGGAGAAGGTTGAGTTGAGCTCCGGGAAGGAGGAAAGAAAAGAACAGGAGTGAGTGATTGTGAAACGTGTCGCTGACGTTACAATCTGAATCGCATCTCTCTGTCTGGCCTCTGAGTCTCGGTCACTTCATCAACATGTGGAGTTTTGACCACCGTTCGTTCCATCAATTCTACACACAATATTCCCTCACCGTCAGATCAATTCATAGGTGGTTCTTACATCTTTCTCAATAACAAACAATAATCATGCATCCACACACTTGCTTTTTCATGTTATTTTACAAGCTATTTTAATGCTTTATAAAAAAATTAAATATATTTTTCGATTATGTACTGAATACTAAATTTATTTTTAATTTTAATTTAAATTATGATTTTTTTAATACTTATAAGAAGAAAATTATATATTGTTAGTTTTTTTATGTAAAAATAAAATTTTAAATTCAAATGTTAAACATTTTATGTTAATCTATTATTGATATAAATATAGTAATATTATAATATAATTCATATTAAAAATTTATTTATTAAATGAAAAAAATACAGTGATTTCAATAATTTTTTTATTATCAAATACATGAGATTCAAAATTTAAACTAGGAATAAAAATTAATTTTATGTAAAAGTAAAAAACAAAAATTATATAATATATTTACTATTTCCATATACAAACTTTAGTATTTTTAACACTAAAAAAAAGTAAAATTAATAGGATTATGGCTTTTTAAATAATTTAATATTTTTCCCATTCTCTTCCTATTAATATTTTAACTATGAACGATGATGTGCTAATATCCGAAGGGTTACGTTCCCATGTTCTGAGATCAGTGTCATGTAAATATATATTAGGATATTATTTGAGATATTGACTTAATAATTTGTTTTAACTGGAAAAAGGAGGACTTTATTACCTTTAAAATAAAATTTTATTAGGACTTTAGTTTGATGTTTATATATATAAAAAGGTGGCAGTTGTAGAAGAGAGCAGGGTGATGAAAACAAGATCTAATGTGAGGAGATGGAAACGAAGAGATGATGCAATGATGTTGTAAGAAAGTGATGAAGGATCATTTTGTTCACTAGATAATAGAGGCCACATGTTGACATTGAGTTTGAAAATAAAATTGAATGGAAGAGAAAAAAAGAGATCGGTTTTTTTTTTACCGTGGAAGCAAAAGTATTATGATGTTACTTGGAGATTTTATTAGTAAGGGTTTTCAATATTGTATTTTTTGGATTTAGTATTTAGGATTTTAATTCATTCTGTGAAATTTTTATTAGTTTTATGTGTGGAATGGAAGAGTATGTATTTGAGTAATAATGTTGTTATAAAAATGAGTCATTTTCTATTTGTGACACGTGTTATTGTATTAATATTCAATTTGGTAGAAAATACTATATTTATTTATTTTTAGAAAAATTAGATTAAATTAAAAACTTTAAGTAAAATTAAAAAATTATTATAGTAACTAGCAGAAACACAGACGCAAAAGTGTTTGTGTATCCGTATTTTTTTTATTTATTATTATTACATGTGTTTTATTATATGTGTATTTATTTATATCTTTTACATATCAAATATTACTAAGTAAAAGTAAGGTAGAAACATTTTATCTCATCATCTATAAGTTTTAACATACAATTTTAATAATTAAGTTATAATAAAAAATATATTAAACAAATTCAAATTTATAACACAATAAACATAATCATATTAAAATAATTACGTCATCTATTTCATTTTCAAGAATGGTAAATCACTAATTTTGATTTGTTGTTATTAATATAAAACTAAAAAAGAGGAATATAATAATGAAAAGGAAAAAGAAGAAAAATAAGATGAGAAACTCTAGTAACAAATCTTTAAAAAATATTTATTTTTTAATTCCTTTCCACTGCCACTAAGAATGTCGTTTTCGGAACGCATTCATTCTCCCATCAATGTCTACATCAACAATGACATAACTTTGTACCTGTGCAAATATATTAATACTTTGTATTCAAGTAACAATTTAGCATATTAGGTTTCTCTATCTTCTTCATTTTCCACCTTCACTGTATGAAAATGAAAAGCAGAGAGTAAAAGAAATACAAATGAGGAGCATTAACAATTAAACAACCAAGAAAAGAAAACCCATACAGAGACTAATGTGGAGTGCGTGCTCTTCTGGGTCTTTTCTTGAAGAATGAATCTTTTTATCTGACGGAAGTGAGATGAACAAAGGAGTGGAAAGATAATAAAAATGGGTAGAAAGAGAAATAAAAAAGTGAGTTATAAGGAGTTTGTGTCGTGCTTAGAAGTGTATGTTGGGATGGAGAAAGAAATGTGTGGAATGGAAGAGTATGTATGTGAGACACAAAGAGAGCATGAGAGCCATGTTATTGGGTTTCAAGAGATTTGAGGAAGAAGAGAGATAAAGTGAGGAAAAAGAGAAAAATATGCTAAAAATCTCAAAAATTCAAAATTTCAAATTGAAAAGCAACACCCTTGAAAATGGAAGAAATGAAGATATATTTCAAAAAATTAAATTAAAAACTGCTCTAGTTCAAAACTGCCTTCTGATAATTATTTTAATATTTACAAAATTACAAAATAACTAAAATAAAATATTGATATAAAAATAAAATTATTTTTTTTATATATAAAAAATAGTTATGGAGTGGAATCTCCTTTATGTATAGAAGATAAAGATATAGATGAGCTATTAAACCTATTTTTTCATGCTCGGTTTATTTATATTTTTTATTATATTTTAATAAATTAGGTTTCCTTCCTGTCTATCTATATATATTTCAAAAATTTAAACATTACTTTAATGGTTTTAAATTACCAAAAAGACTCTGTCACTTTGTAGTTTTATAAAATATTTTCAACCATTCATAAAAGCCACCTTATAAGTAAAGAACATGTGATTTACATTCTTTTGTTGAAAGCCACACATCACACAAATTCCATTACCAACCTCAATACCCCACCTAATTAGTAAGTTATCTCAGGTTGGTACTTTCCCATTAATGACAACTCATTATTCATTGTTCAAGTCCAAGACACCAAGAACCAATGACATGTCAATTTGTAATTTTTTAATGTTGACCTAATTCGACTAGTGTACTTTAGAAGTAATAATTTGTCTTAAAAACGGATATCGAACCAATAAGAAATAATTATCTTAAAATTTTAATGTGTAAAACTTACTAAATGTTTTGTGCAATCAATTGATTTAAGATATATGAAAATTGTTTGAATAAAATGTACTTGTAATTTAAATAAAAAGAAAAATAAATGATTATAAGAATTTGATTGATAGAATTGGGATTGAAGTTAATCTTTATCACTCGTTTCTATTTTAGTAAATAAAAACATATACAATTCTAACTTACTTGATATTGATGCAAGAAAATAGTCATTCATATTGATTCCTAAAATATGAAATTATTAAGATCGTCTTCTAAACATTGATTCTTCAACTATTTAGAAAACTTCTTATCGTTAAGAAAATATGTTCTAAAGCATTTGATATATTATAATATATTCTTAGTATTAAAACACATCACATATTTTTATTTAAGTGAGAAATATTTCTCAGACAATTCCATATAAAATAAAAATAAAAATTCAAGCTTTAAGCATAAAATGAAAATAACAATATCAAATAAGAACAAAACATTATAGATAAATATTACCTCAATATACAGGAGTTTGAAACAATTACATTCAATTCCAAAGAAAAAAATTTAGCCACTAATGATAGCTATTATATGTACCAAAAGATGATGAAAAAGAATAAGATTAAAAACCTCAAATACACAGGAGCTACTATGTCAATTAAATATCTTCCTACTTACACATTTTATCAATGATCCAACTATTCAAAACAAAGAATTAGATGTTTCAAACCAATTAAAAATATTTTAGACTGATTTAACGATGAACAAATATGAAGTAGCAGTTTTAAATTTCATGTTTTGGAAAAATAAAGAATGATTTTCTCTCTTCCACACTCTCAAAGTGCTAGTATTAGACCTTTCCTCTTATTCTTTTTTCCCGACTTTAAACTTTTGTTCACTTAGTTAAGTGATATATCAAGTGGACTTCTTAATTTTGGATATTTTTTTCACATAGGAGGGAGTCAAATACCCAACAATTACTTCTTTTATACTTTCGACATTTAGTTTATTTTCTCAAAAAGAGATTTTTACCTTCGTTCTTTATAAAAAAAAAATTGCTTATTTTTGTGTCCTCTAAAGGCGATAGAGCAAATAATGTCATTCACGGTTTGATAATTTATGTTTTATTGAGTTTTATTGTATTGATGAAATTATACATTTAAGGTGGAATTATTGATGAGTTTTATATTAGATATAATATTTGATGTTTTGGCTATTTCTTTAACATTTTATCTTTATATAAATCTTGTGTCAAAAACAATTAAGAGATTAGAATTTTTACATAATAGATTTAGACTCTCTTTTTTTCACTATGAATTAGAATTTGAAGTAAACTAATAATGTCAAAGGAAGATTGTTAGTACAGGTTATATTGAATGCATGAAGGTTATTGGATTTAGTTCATGAAATCCAACCTCACTTATCTTCTTAAATGGTTTTAGTATGCTTTTACTGTTTTATTTAAGGAGATAAGTGGGCATAAGGAGATAACCACTTTTTAAATTAGATATACCAACCTCACTTTCAATATTAGATAATTTTTCTTCAATGGCCAAACTTTTTGCGATTTCTGGAAATGAATTTTGGTTCTCTTTCATTACTTTTTTTCCTTTTTTTAAAACTACTGACCATAAAAAAGTATCGTATCCATTATAAGAAAATTATTAAATAAAAATTAATTTTAAAGATAAAAAACAATTAATTGATATATTCACTAAATTAAAGACTATTTTAGAGACTAAAATTTTTTTTTATTTCTAAATTAGTTTTTATTATTGTTAAATACTTTATAAACTTATATCTAATTAGCTACCAAGATTTTAACTACAAATTATTTAGATTCAAAATTTGGTGGCAAAAATCTTGATAGCTAATTAAATACCAATTTAGATATTGTTTAACAATAATAAAAATTAATTTAGAAAGCAAAAAAATTTTAATCTCTAATTTAGTCAATATAACAACTAATTATTTTTTTTCTTTAAAAATAGTTTCTATTTAATGTTTTTCTTGCCGTGATCATCTTTATTAATTTATTAATAGTTGAAATCTATTATTTAAGAACAACTTATAACAACTAATAAGTTAGAGTTAGATGTTATTATTTTTTAGTCTAGATCAAATGTAACTTAATAAAATCTGGTATGCTACCTATGTTTTGTAATAATAGCCCCACAATTCATCTGCTGTACAGAACTATATATTACATGTAATCCAACATATAAAAGAAGATTAGTTAGGCAAGTTACGTGAAGAATTGACCTGTTTTACCTTTTTATCTTTATTTTGAAGTTAGCTCAAAAGCTTGTTTGTATCAATTGTAGATAAATATGCATTGTCTAAAGTAGCATGCTGACATTTAACTTGCTCTTTAAATTGTCATATTTAGAAGAGGAAAAAAATTACTATCACGTATGTTGATATTAGATATTCGAATTTTTCTTACCTTTTACTCACATACCACTTTAATATATACTCCTCCACTAAAAAAAAATTAAAAATAATTCGTTAAGACTATTCTTCTAAATAAGTGGATTGATCCAATTTATATGAAAATGTACTTTTAAAATTCGATTGAATTCGGGACTCGTATCGGTTATTGACAGAACGAGATAGAGTAAACGTATTAATTAAAGTGTATATTAATATTAATTAAATCATATTAAAATTAGGTAATATGTGACACAGTAAGTCGAATAGTAAAATGATCCATTAGATATTATAAATAGGCACAATAATCAAGACAAAAATATGTTATTATTATAGCATTAATTGCACCTTGATATCGAATATTCATTCTAACGTTGAAGAATATTTTGCAGGTGAACTCCACTAATTAAGAGAGGAAGAAGAAGGAAAGAAAATACGACCAAAGAAAATGAATCAATTATTCCGCTGTAATATTTATTATGTCTCAAACTCCTCTTATAATAACAGAAAATTATATATATATATATATATATATATATATATATATATATGTTTATTCTTTATTTTTCTCTTTGGCGTTTTACGGTTCTATCATTATTATTTTATCAACCTCAATTATATGAGGGTTCCCATGTCATTAAGATGTTTTTCTGTATTTTTTCAATCAAAAGAAGAAGTCATGTTTCAAACCTGTCATTTTTGGTGCGGTTTTTCTTAACAAGTCGTTTTCCTTTACCGAGGAGAAACAATGGTAAAGTGTCATTTTTCTTTATTTTTTATGAAATTCTCCTCTCAAAAGGTGCATAAGAATTTTACAATTCATTTACTGGTTCTAACTACCTTCAATTCTGATCCATTGTGTAAAACCCACTATGCATATTAACATGCTGAATCAACTCAATGAAAAAGAAGATAGTTCTTTAAAATCATTGGAACAGAAAAGTTATACAAAATCTACTGTCTCTTATCTACTAAGCTTTAATTAGTAGGTTCTTTGCTTAGCCACTCCTTGTTCCACATGTATACTACCTTTTCCTACCAACCAATCCTTCACTCATTTTTTATTTGCAGCACCAATTACGTAAAAGCTTTGTGCATTAGGGAGACCTAACCGACACTTCAATTCCATATTGTATTCAGGACACAAAGAGAAGCGCCTAAAGTTCTCACAAAAACCTCACACCAAAAGAGAAAAAAGAGAGAAAAACAAATGAAAATTAGGTCTCAAACTCAGTCTTAAGGTAAATGAGAAAAATGAAGATTTAAGATGGACTAGTAGTTGCACGAAAACTTCTCATCATTCAGCATCATCTTTTAAAGTCAAAATCGTCATCAACTTCAAACACCTTTTTCTTAACAACAACATCCATAAAGAAAGTTATTTGTAGGGGTTACAATTTCACTATTTACAAAAATTGATGTGACAACTCTTATGCATTTGAAGAAGATATACTTATATTCTTAATCAATTTTAAGAATTGATAGAAAACTATAAAACTAGTTATTTTGAAATTCTTAAATATGGCATTATCAACAAAAAAAAAAAAAGTTCTCAAAGTTCTTAAATCTCATGTAATGTTATAGGATTCACAAAAAGTAGTTAAACAGCACCCATAGTTACACCATTCAACATGCTCTAACAATAATTATATAACTCCACCATCAATGCCGTTTACCCGGTTCTCTTGTCTCCTTATTCCGTACAAAAAGAATTCCACTGTTCACACTGGGACACACCTCAACATGCAGTGATTTCAGCTACAAAATGAAAAAGAAAAAGGATAAGTGTGAGCTAAACCATGGTGCTCATTCCTTTTATGTGCTTTAGTTATAGTTTATTGTTTTGCATTTTCTTGGAGAAGTGGTGGAGCCAAAGCTATTGTTGGAAGTTTTGAATCAGTGAGAAGCATATTCAATTCAAAAGAAGGCAGCACAATAAAAAAAGAATGCTATTGCACCTATATCCTTATAAATTCAGTCACATGAAGCTCACAATATGTCTTATAAGTGGCTTTAATTCATCTTCACTTTCAAAATTTCAAGGAATGAGCACGTAGACGAATAGTTTATACGACTATTCAAGCCAAGACAGCAGCACTATTGCATTGAAATGAAGATCAAATTTCTAAATAACAAAGATATTCAAAAGAGAACAAAGACTTGGGAGAACGCATGCGATCTTAGCAGCATTTTTTAAGAGTTTCCAGCTTTGGCATACAGCTTTAGTCCATTGAAACCCAAAGAAAAGGTCCACTCAGTAGAATACACAACAAGTGTGGGGTCAAAAACTGTATATGATCATCGCCAACTTAATATATATAGAAAGATAAATTTTTCATGATTAGATAATTGCATATTGAAATAAAGATATTGAAGAGAAAACGACGTTATTCTTGAATGGAGAACTATGCGATGTCAGCGTCACTAAAGTGTACATACATTGTCTGAAGTTCAAATTAGTCACTCAACATCGCAAACGTCAATGAACTTCTGTTCTGCATTATGGTTTTGGTATCAGTATTGGAGTTTCCTGTGTACATGACAGCCAGAGAACGTGCGTGTTACAAGTTGCTTTCAACCCACACATCTTTTCTTAAATCTAATCCATAATTTTCGTAATTTATATTAATTTTAATTCTATTTAAATGGATTTATCTTAACTTTAAATACATATTTTTGGATTTTAAATTCAATGCATTGGATTTCGATTTGTTACAAACGGAATATTTTTTTGGATTTTAAAAAGTCCAAAATTAAGATACACATATCTTATTTCAAGTTATCAAATGGTAGGTCGAAGCAAACTCAAGTAAGGTATTAGGTTGAGGTAGAGTTGAATTGGTGCTGAAGAAAGTTAAGTCAATTTGACTCGAATCCAAGTTAAGTCAGGTTCAAGTTGAGTCAAGTCGATCTAGGCAGTTGATTCAAGTCAGACCTAGATCAATTTGAGAATAACTATAGTCAATTCAGCTCAAGTAGAATCAATTTGATCCGGATGAGTCGAGTCAGTCAACGCAAACCCTCGTTGAGCAGGGTTGACCCAAAACCAACTCTAAAAAGACAAGGTTAGGTTTGGCCAAGTCTTGGACCCTTGTTGACCCATATCATCGAGCCTATATTGGGTTGGGGCCATGTCAAATTGAGTTGACCCAATTTCATGTTAGGTCAAGTCGAGTTAATCCAAACTCACGTTGATCAAGCGAGCCCACATTGAATCGAGTTAGGTTAGGCCCAAGTTAGACCAAGCCGAATCCAATCAGGTCCAAGTCTTTTTGGACCTTGGTGGGACTAAGATGGATTGGGTCAAGTCAAGCTAAGTCAAGTTAGGTTTGTGTTTGATCGAGACATCAAGCCTACATCAGGTTAGGGTCCTATCAAACTAAGTTAGATTGATCTCACATCAAGTTTGACTTAGTCACCTACTCCCAAGTCGAGTCGATTTGGTCTGACCCCATGTTCAACCAAGTTGTGTTGGGCCCAAATCAAATTGAATTTGATCGATATTAGGTTTAAATCGGACCGAGATCAAGCTGAGTCTGGATAAGTCCAGGTCAAGTCGGGTTTAGGTAAGCTCAAGACAAACCTAGACCACGTCAAAGCAAGTCAAATTAGGCTTATATTTTTTTTGATAAATTGAAACTATATCGGATTGAGATCATGTCAAGCTAAATTGGGTTGATCTTAGGTTAAGTCAATTAGCTCAATCCATTATCAGATTTAATCTAATTAAAAAAAGTAAATTTAGTCCAATTTAAATTAAATTAAAAAGATCCAAATCAATTTGATTTAATTAAAATGAATATGGGAGACTGGATTTTGAAAAATTCAATCCATGATCATATTGCTTAATAATAATCCACACAACAAGAAAATCATTAAATATAAACTAATTTAAATGTCACAAATAATTATATTGATTAAGTTACTTATTATTTTACAAACTAAAAAATTATTGGTATTTAAAGTAGTTTCTACTATTAATAAAAAATTATGAAGTAGATTCAAAATTGGTATCTAACATTAACTATAAATGTTACTAACTATTTTAGATTCTAAAATAATCATTAATTTAATTAAAGATTAATTTAAAATCTAAAATAGATAATGGTTAAAATCTTAATAGTTAATGGTAGATATAGTTTAGAAATTACTTTATAAATTTTTATTAATAATAAAAATTACTTTATATCAATAGTTGTTTACTCTATAAAATAGTATTAGTGAATATAATGATTAATTATTTTTTTATTAATTGATATTATTTATATTATATTATATTATATTATATTATATTATATTATATTAAAGTTTGATGGGAATATCAAAGCATGTGATATTTGAAACACAATAAGTTTAACTACGTCAATGAGATCAGAACATAAGTATTCAGAAGTGTTAAATTCGATATCTCTATTATTCAAAAGTTTATCAGAAGAGTTTCTTCAAGGTTTTCTTGTCTTACCAGGATAGCATTATTGAGCTTATAAGATTTTCCTTTGAGAAGAGTGAAAAAGAAGTATGCATTTTAGTTCTGTAAATGTAAATTTGTTTGACAGTAAATTAGGGATTCTAAAAAAAGTGCTCCTTTTATACGAACTTTAGAAAGCAGTGGTGGAATAGATATGAAATGGGCCTTTTAGGGGAGAAGTCCAATAGCACTTTTTTTTATTGCAAGGTTGGTAGTTGACACCAATGAATTCGAATTTAAATTAACACTGTGAAGCTACAAATTTTTAAAGAATCAATAAATGTTTTGTTCCTTTTCTGAAGCATCACTGAATCAATAAATGTTGACTCAGAAAACTTAAATACTATATTCTTGTGTTTTCACTTCGCTTATAATTGTTTCTAATTATTTCTCTATCATATATATTAAACTATTTTGTATTATTCAAAATATGTTATATTTTGGTTCATATAATTTGATTATATATTCCTGCTACTGGCCTTCAATATTGACGTCACACGTAATATCGAAAACTATATTGTAATTTTATGAACTCAAGTGCTTAAAAAAGTAAGTCAAATAACGTGTAACACAATAAAGAAAAGTGACGCATGGATGAACCAATCCAAAAATATGGCCCAAAAATTAACTATAAAACGGTGGCCCAATTCATACCTGAAAATCAATCGTTATAAGTTTTAATAAATGCATGGAGTTCTCGACAACGGATCGGATCCGTGTCATAACGGTAGCACGTCTGAATCCAGTTCAGAAGTTTGCGTGTCAGATTCACGTCGCTTTTAACACGTTAGTGCTTTAGCTTCCACCTGTTTGATATTTTTTCAATTAAATATTTTTAAATAAAGAAAACTATTTTCAAGAAAAAAAATTGCTATATTACGTTTTGTCCTTTATAATATATAATTTGTATTTTTTTTAAAATTTTTAACTTCACTCTTACTTAAAATAAAAGAAGCTCATCCAATTCAAAAGAAAAGGTTAAAACCCCGATCCTTTTATTCTTTTGATTAATAAAATAAATGAATTTATTTCATAAATTAAAATTCACTTATACTCTTATTTGAAAAAATTAAATGAGATGATGTTTGTAACAGTCAAAGTATAGAAGTTCATTTTAATTGTAAGAAAAAAAATTATTTTATTTTGTTCTTTTGTTTTCTTATCGTATAGTGTTGATAATGAAATTTATCCAAAACTTATTTTCTCAACGAAAAAGTAAATAAATGGTAGAAAAATTGTTTAAGAAGGTTGGTGGAACTCGTGTGAGTATTTGGCAAGATGAAAATGACATTTACTAAGATTTTGATTGGCTAAATGACTATTTGAACCATTTGCTTGGGTTGATTAAAGTTGAGTAATATTACTTCTTAAAGTGTTGTTATTCTAAAAAAAATATACTTGAAATAGTTAAAAGAATATTTTAAGAATTAATATTAAGTTTAAAACTAAGATAAATACTTATTTTAATAATTTTAATGTATGAGTGATTCTCTGGTAAAAAAATGCTTAAACTTCTATGTGATATTATAAGATTTATAAAATTAAGATTAATAACTCATTTAAATAATAAATATGTACTTTCGATCCTATGCGAGATTTCTTGTAAAAGAAATCAGACCAAATCGAAGATGAAAAAAAATACTATTTAAATGATTTAGTAAACTTTGAAGATTCTTTTTTTTTTAAATAACCTAATTTATATTTTTTTATAATGATAGCAAAAAGTTTAAAAGAAAAAATTATTTCGTTGAAACTGTTTTATTTTAATCAGATTATAATTTCTTTTAGCTTCTAATTATTTTATATAGTTGATACAAGCTCCTAAAACTAATAGATATCTATGAAAATTTACATATTTCATTTTAAAAGATATAAAGTGCGGAATTATATGCGTCAGCTAATAGTAAATAATTAAAAATATAACTATTCTATAAATGATTATTTTATGCATATTATTATAATTCTAATCGTTAATCTTACAATTCATATTTATTCTTCTACCGTATGTAGCAATTATTTTAAAAGACAAATATAAATACCAAAACAAATTATATATGAAATCAGTTGAAAATAATAAGTACTTATAAAAGTTTTAACATATATAGGTCTTCGATGATATTCATACAAGCATGTTGAAATTAAATGCAAAAATTTAAATTACAACTTCATAATATTAAGTTCAGATTATGTATAGGGAAGAGAAGCAATTAAAAAAAATAAGAAAAATAGGGAAAAAATTGACTATTGTAAATTGTTCGCAGTGCATTTCTGAATTCCTTCCTCGAGACGATTTTGAATTTTCGTCTCAATTTCATGAATTAAATTAATGGTTTAAAGGTTTATAATGTCAAGAAAGACTAACAAATTGTTAAATTATTTGTGAAATATTTATATGGACAAAAAAATAAATATATTTTTATAACATATAAGTAAATATAAATATATATTATGAATCTTATATGTTTTATAAGATTGATTGGAATTAAAATTCAATAGTGGTATAAATTTAGAATAAATGTAGAATAAAATTTTACAATGAAGAAAAAAAAAACAACATCAAAGTACATTAATTTGCTTAATGATGTCATGGTTATATTTTATAAGCAAGTTCTTATATTTTATTTTATTTTTCTCTAAATATACATTTGAGATAGTAGCACTACAAGAAATTTATTAAATAACAATCAAATTTAGATATTAAAAATAATTAATCATTATATTAACTAAATTAGATATTATTTTAGAGACTAAAAAATTATTTATATCTAAGATAATTTTTATTATTAATAAAAAATTATAAAATAATTTCTAAATTAGTATCTAAATTAGATACTAATGTTTTAGCTATTAATATTCTAGATTCTAAATTTGTCTCAATTGAATCTAAAATATTAGTAGCTAATGGTTAGATATCAATTTAAAAACTATTTTATAAATTTTTATTAATAATAGAAATTACTTTAGATATTCTTTTTTCTCTAAAATGATCTCTAATTTAATCTAACGATAACTGATTATTTTGATCTCTTAAATTAGTTACAATTTGATATTTTTTTTAGTGTATTAATAGTGTAGATGTGTACACTTCATTCCTTTAATTGCTTATTTATTTTTAAGAATAGTTATTGGTGTAGGGTTTGGAGTGAGTGTGACTGCAAGGTTTTCAAACCCATCGTCCCTTATATTACCTACCTATTTATTATAGACTAAATAAACAACAACCATTTATTTATCAACTTACAATGGTCTTTTGTTAGTTAAAGGATAATAACTTACAACTACGTAAAATTGTTATTAATTCCTCACTCATTTCTAGGTTTTTTAGACTATGTAGTTCACAACTTTGAATAGCATGGCTTAAATGCCAACTCCCAAGAACCTTCAAACCCTCTTTAATTTCTCTTTATAACTCCAAAAGTACAACTTATATTATGATTCGTAAAAATAAACCTAAACTTCGTAGTACTTTAACTGTTTATTCATTTACTTTTTTTTTAGATTAATTTATAATATTCAACTTAAAAGATATTTGGTAAAATGAAATCTTTAAATTTGTTTCGAAAGCTTTGGTTGATACTACACGGCATACTAACTTTGATATAAAGACATTAATACATGAATACGAGTGTTTGATTTCTTACTTGAAGATAAGTTATGCCTCAATGGCTAGTTTATCCAAAATGGAATAATTTAGTGAGAGAAAAATTAGTTTAAATGTAAGATACTTAAATAGCCTAAATATAAATAGTTTGATATTGTTTTTGCCTACTTATTATTAAAATTTAAAATAGTAGTAGAAGAAACATTACTTGTTTTTGTTTTTGCATTATGTGCAAGTAAATTTTACTTATATTTTTAGAGAATTACACACCCCAATAAAATAAAGTTGTGGAGCACAAACATAAACATATCATTGAGTCACCATGAACTCCTTATTTTCAAGTTCATCTTCTCTTGTAATTTTGGACAAAATTTGTCTTTATTATTGTCCATATAATGAATATGTTAGTCATACACGTTTCACTTTAAATACATTTTGAGCGACCATATGGTAAAATTCATTCGTATTCACACATTAGAGTGATTGGATGTCTTACTTATGCTACTAATATTTATTTCTCATAATTTGTTCCATGTGTCCAAAGATGTGTTCTTCTTGGTTACCCTCTTAGTCAAAAAGTTTACAAGTTATATACTCCTGATGTTATTTTCCATGAGGATATTTTTCCTTTGAATTCATTGACATTATCCTAACCACCAGACACCCTATCATACCTGATATTATCCTAAATAATCTTACTTTTGATACTCTTTCTAACATTGAACCAACACCTAGAGAACCCATCCATGTCACTTACTTTGGCACCTATAGTTCCCTTGTGTCGTTTTTTATGATCTAATGTTCCACATGTAACTTTGGGTGATTATATTTGCAATCATGTAACGACTTCCAACTCAAAGTCATCTTCATCTTATAGACCTCACATCGTTCTTTTATTACTACTATTACTAATGATATTGGACCTACATGTTATGCTCAAGATACTTCTAAAACTCATTAGTAATAGACAATGAAATTTGAGTTGGCTTCTTTGTAGGTAAATAATACTTGTTTTTTTTACCATTCTTCTTCCTAGAAAGCATACTATTGGTCTTCATTGAGTGTATAAATCAAGCATGAATCTAATGGTTCTCTTGAACCGTATAAGGCACGCCTATTTGCAAAGGAATATACACAACTAGAAGATATTGCCTTTTCACCTATTGCTAAAATGGTTACAATGACTTGCTTATTAGCTTTGCAAATGACCACTGCTTTACATTGGTCTCTTAATCAACTTGATGTCCATAATTTTTTTCTTCATAGTAATCTTTTCAATGAAATTTATGTGTCTCTTTGATGAACATAATTTTATTCACACTTAATAATTTTAATTATAAATTCTTGGACTATAATCATGAATAAATTTATTACTTTAACAAAGATTCATCTAATTAGGTTTATTTGACCCTTAATCATTATTTATGTTAATTTTGTGTTTTTATGATAGACGATATGAAGGAAGCATTCACCATTGTGAGTGGGCCCAATATACGAAAATCCAAGTTGTTTCCTTGAATCAAAACATTAAAACGAAATTTGAGAAAAAGAATAAGATAATAAAATCTACAACATTTCATAAATATATTTGGAAGCAAATAATTTGCAAATCTGTAAAGATACGAAGAACAAAGTTGCAGTTAAAGTTGGAACAGAATTCGAAAATTCTGCAAAGTTGAAAACTGAGAATTTGTGAATAAATTCTGAAGCAAAATATTTTTTTGAAATTCTTGGAGCAAAGAAATCTATAAATAAACACAAGCTTCAAAAGAAAATGAAGTTTGTATATTAGGGTTCGTAAAACATAGCATAACAGAGTATTATGATTTTCTTAGTTTTCCTTATTTTCTTAGTTGTAATTCTTTAGTTTTGCCTCCGCATGGAATGCTAAACTCCTTTGGGTTGATTCTCTTGTAAATTCACATTGAATTATGAGGTTTCATGCAATAAAGTTTACTCCTAAATTTTCTATAACAATTTGTGTTTTTATTATTGATCTTTTTGAAACCTAATTTCTGTAAAACGAATTATTTTTTAACGCTTGTTAAGAATTCAGTTGTTTTTATTTAATTAAAATTCATGGTTAATTCGCTTACTCTTAATCAATCTCTTGTACGCTTAGTCAAGAGGTAAAAGATAAACATAAGATGCTTGGAACAAAGTGAGATGTTAAATAAGTCAGTAGACATTTGTTTTACTTATGAGATTTTGTTGAATATAATTAACACTTGTTTGATTAAGTTCAACTATGTGAGAAAATTAAAGAATAATAATCTTAAGAAAACCAATAAAGAATTCAAAATTGAATGAATTTGAGAGTCAACATGCCTTTTTTACTGTTTTACAATTGTTTACTTTATTTTGTTACCCAACAAACTCAATCTCCATTTTATTTTCATTGTTATTTCTAACCCTTTTGATTGCAGATTAGTTTTAAGTACTGATTTAACTAAATTTACTATTAGATTCATTGGGATGAAGTCATCTGACCACAATTATATTATCATCTCTTTAGTGTTAGACGATCTAACAAAACAATCTATGTTGAATACCATCTTAATTTGACAGTAAAACAACAGTTATCACTCTTCCTCTTGATCTTTGGAGACATAAGAGAATATTGTGTGTCACCTCCACAAATCCTTATATAGATTAAAAGAAGCCTCTCATCAATAGTTTGTCAAATTCTCTACAACTATTCAAGTTATTGGATTTATTCAATCAAAAAACATATTACTAACTATTTATGTGTACAAAAAGAAAGTCATTTACAGTTTTGTTTATCTATATTAATGATATTCTCATAATCGATAATGACCATATTGCAATATCCAATCCTAAACCATTTTTTAATTGTATTTTCAAATAAAGGATTTGGGTAATTTAAAGTTTTTTTTTTTATTGAGGTCTATTCTTCTAGGAATTGTATTTTCATATCACAAAGGAAATACACTTTGGAAATTATCAATGGTGGATATTTAAAGAGCTAAGCCCCTATATTTTTTCATGGAATAAAATATAAAGCTTTTCGATGAAGATGAATTACTAAAGGACCTATCAATATAGAGGTAATTTGTTGGTTGCTTACTTTCTTTGGAAATTACTTGTTTGAATATCACCTATAGAGTGCACAAACTAAGCATAATCACGCAAGCTCCATGCAAGCCTCTTATGGAAGTTGCAATATGTGTGCTAGGATATTTAATGAATAATTCAGGTCAAAGTCTATTTTTCCTTTCAAAAAATGATTTATCTTTGTATGTTTTCAAATATTCAAATTGGGGATACTTTCTAGTATCTTAACAATCGACTATAGGTTATCTTTTTTTTATCTTACCTCATCTCTTAGCAGACAAAGAAGCAAAACATTATTTATCTATCCTTAGTAAAAGTTGAATATAAAGACATGACTAGTACTTGTTGTAAGTTGTTTTGGTTACAATTATTGTTTCGATATTTGCATCCAAAACCAACATTGTTATTTTTTGACAATAAAGCAGTCTTATATATTACAACTAACATGGCATTTCATGAAACATTTAAACACGTAGAGATAGATTGAAAATTTATTCGTGATAAAATTCAAGATGATTCAATCACAACTAAATAAAATTCAAGATGATTTAATCACAACTAAATATGTTCCTTTAGATGAATAATTTGTCAATGTGTTCACCAAACCATTTAAAGAAAAAAAAATTGTGCAATGAAGTGCAAGTTAAGAGTTCTTGGTATTCACTTTCTTACTTAAGAGGAAGTATTAGGAAATCAATCATATGTCAATATTCTTAAAATAAAATATTTTAACTATCCACATTAGATTAGCTAATTTGTAGGGATTGTAAATGCTCATATATATATATATATATATATTTATAATTGAGTATAGATAATAATATATTTATTCAATACCTAAACAAATCAGATATATATGATAACAAGATTTGGTAATAACTAAATTATTATATCTTATATGCCAAATTTCAAAAACTTAATATCCAACTATATATTTTGTTTGTATAAATTAACTTTAGTTATACCTTTATTCAAATGATTTAAATCGTCAATAAATATACATTGATTTTAGAGGGTAATCATCTCTTATTAGCTTGAACATCAAATAATACTCACCAGGTTGATCTCCATAATTCAGTTAGTAATCAATCTTTGAAGGTTGAAGTACAACATATAATATTTATAAATAATCTATGCTAATTTGTTCATTCAAGTAATATAGAAGGCATGATTGTTTTTATTTTATTTGGGAAACCATTTTTGACAGAGTTTTATATATAGAAATGGTGGTATAAGGGCAAAGAAAAGTGGAAGAAAGAAAGAGTGCGTTGAAAGAAGTGAGTGGGAAGGTGGGTACCCCTTGGAATTAACTTGATGCATTGGAATGTAACTGTCAAAGTCCCACACCCACGCCCTATGTCACTCCATACCCCACTCACACTCTCACCATACCCCCCTGTTTCATGGACCCTTGTCTACAATACTCACTCACTTTTCACCAACATTTATCCTAAACCGTGGTACTTGGATTCATCCCATTCTCACTTCCATTATTATTTAATTTACCATCAACATCTCTCAAAACTTCACATCAATTTTTATCATTTTTTACTTCCTTCAAACTCCAAAAATAACCCTCTTCTTCTGCATCTACACCCGTGTGTTTGAGGAAAAACTCTTGTATCGAAATAGATATGAATGGATTTTGAAGCCACTTTTCTGATCTCATTGGAGTCAACTCTTTACGAGTCACTCGCACTCTTCACTGCACAAACTACGTTGTTTTCCACTTATTGTGAAACGAATAAAAGGAATTAAATTTAACCCATCCATGTTCTTTCAACAAAAAGCGTGGTTTTGGTTAATGGAATACACCCATTAATCCTTCTCTCAAACTTTTCTACCTTTTCACTCTTCCTCCACGCTCCAACCTCTTGCCACGACCTTCCTCACTGGTATGCGACATTGATACTTAAAGATAAAATATAATTAAAAATCACATCACATCATGAATTAACTAATGAAGTTATTGCAATCCCAATTGAGTGTTCACACTTTCAGCAAACTGTTAACTATTACGTCTTAATCAATTTGAGTGATTGGACTTAACTTCCGTGATTGAGTGAACGTCAATTCTGGAGAAACGTTAGTAAATACTATTTAAGATGCATGCACACCAAATGTTAATCACTCATAACACGGCTCTATTCTGCCCAACTCTCTACCTAATGTATGTTTAACTGGTTCAACTTCTTTTATTTAAAATTATAAGTATAAAATTAATAATTAAAAAGAATATATATATATATATATATCTATATAGGACTAAACGTAATTTAATCATTTTTTCTTTTTTTTAAATATTATTTATAAAAAAATTATACAATTATACCGGGGTTTGAACCCGACGTGAATCGAACACGCAACCTTCTGATCTGGAGTCAGACGCGCTACCATTGCGCCACGGATCCGTTAATGCTATTGTTAGTGGTTTAAAGGTTTTAGAAACTATGTTTTTGCAAAATATTTCTTAATGCAAGCTCTAGCATCTTTCACAGTGGTTACTTTTGTATTAATTTTGACAACATAAATAATATACTCACATGATCAACTTTATAACTTACACTCCAATTTTACCTTTTGAGATTTGACTTTAATAAATGTATTTTACCTTTTGACTTTCTTAAAAGAACATTTCACTCAAGGAAAAAATGTAGTTGAGATTAAAAGATGCCATGTGGCTCTCCATTTTTTACAAATAGTTATATGCGCATTTATAATTATTAAAAAACGTTTATATTTTTAGTGGATAATAATCTATTTTTCACAATATTCTCAAATAGTTTTATTTGTACAGATACTACAGTTTTAAAATGTGAAATAATACCTATAGGATTTTTTGTGTAAATAAAATTTACAGTAAATAAATATTTTAAATATATAAATTATATTATAGTTAAAGGTTGCAATAATAAAAATTTTATTAACATATCATTTTTATTGTTTCTTTATTATATTGTATTACAATATCATATTCGGTTATTAATAATTTATTTCATACAAATATGAAATTTAATTTTTTAAAAAAAAAAAGACAGATTGAAAAAGAATTCAAGAAAAAAAATATATAACTCGTTGATTAATTAATTCCAAAAAACACTCTTGTACAAGATATCTAGTTTAATTTTATACAGAAAGTGTTTTATTTTGATAAGTTAAATTTGGTGTATTGATTTAGATTTAAAATAGGAATTTAATGTCTATTAATAGCAAATCATCCACGTTTACTATTAGTCAACCCCGAATCCCTCGACATGTGATTGGCTCCTTTCCTGTCATTTGTTAATTAATCAATTAATTGTGATTAATGAAAAATATTCGAAAAATTATTTGGTAGTTACGACCTAAATTATTAACTAGCATTATTGCTGATATAATTGTCTTTCAACTTTCGATGATACCGAAATGCTTCAATGTATCAAACCTTAAGAAGTAATTAAACTTAGTTAGTGACCAAATGATATTTGAAAGGCTGGGGTTATTGAATTGTTAATTTGTTACTTTATTTAACTATTTATAATTTAAATATTAAAAAATTTGTTTAAAAAATTTAATTTTGTAATTTGAATGTGATTAGATAATAAAAATGATTTATGGGAGGAAATATACTGAAGCTGTTGTTATGAGAATATAGCGTTTTGCCAACTTGTATTTGGAGCAATGAGGCTTACCAAAGATGAAGTAAACTAAAATTGGACGGTCGTGTCTATGTTCCTAAAGACACCAACGAAAACACTAAAATATTTAATACCATGCCCTTATACTTCATTACCGACATGTTCTTCGCATTAATTATTTATTTTAATTATGTCGGTTATCAAATTGATTGAGCAGATTATGTAGTTCAACTCCTCTCGTCACTTCATCGTACAATGAGTATCTTAGATATATGAAAAAGACATGATACAAGGATGGTTAACCACTTAACTTGATCCTCAAACAGAAAAACAAAAGCTGGTTAACGTGCTTTATGTCACATTCTCACCTCTCCAGTGCAATAACTACTTTCCTCCATTTTATCCACCTAAACTTCTAATATATCTCTTCACTTACACTAAAACTTTCCTCCATTTTTTCACAGGATAAGATCAAACAATAATATGGTAAATAAATTTTATGTGATGACCAAATTACATAATATATTATAATTTTCTTTTATCTTATAGTGAACTTTCAAAGATCAAACATGACCAAAGTTTGTTTTCATGAAAACAACATGCTCTCAAGTTGACTATTTACTATAATTCCTTTATTATACAATAAGTTAAGCAGACTTCATTAATATTTAGTATAATATAAAAAAAATATACATTTACAGGTTGATTGTTTATTATATATACGATAACTGTTCCGGTCGGTCATCGGTAGTCGATGACATCAGCAGCAATTGACCACGTGGACCATTCACAGGGTAACACGTGGTAGAGGATAGCAGGCGAATCAGGGAGGCGATCACTCAGAATGGTAATCGCCTCTCGCCTGTGATGATGAGTAATCGCCTATCGCCTTGAGGTGAGTAATCGCCTATCGCCTTGAGGATGAGTAGTCGGTCATCGCCGGTATGGATCAGTAATCGCCCAGATTGCACATGATCGCCGTGTGTTAAGGTTGGGAGATCAGGTGGTCAGCAAGTCGCCGAAAGAGCACATCGCCGGGTGTTTGAGACGACTTGGCATGCACTTGTTGTATGGTCTAAGTACAGAGGATAAGTGGCATATCTGCCACCATGTGTAGTGTGAGCTGCAATGCCCAGGGTTAACCAGCTCGCCATGTTAAGGTTGCGCCCAGAGTAGCCTGCGTACTAAGCTACTCCCTGTGTGGATAACTTAGCCGCAGGGGCACAGTGGAAGTAACATTTCAGCTGCAGATACTTTAGATGGTGACACGTGTACGACCAGATGTTATCCACGTGTCAAGAGGAATAACCGTCAGGAGAGAGAAAGACTCAGGTATATATACAAACTCTTAACGAAATTTAGGAGAGGTTTTTTACAGATTCTTATACCTTACACACTTGAGAGTTTCAGTTTCACACGGGTCTCACAGAGAGATTCAGATATAGTTTTGGTGTTCCTGTTGCCTGACTTGAGCGTCGGAGCTACAACGGCCGCTAGAGGCGCCGTCTGTGTGTTTTGCAGGCAGCGTTTGGAGTTCCAGCGGTGGTTCTTGGAACGTTCCTGCAGAACAGAGGCAGTCCTCCACGTTCGAGTCAAGCGGCCGGAACAATAACAATGAAAAATGTATACAATTCTACACTTATAAATAAATATGCTATAGTGATAATTTTAATATTGCTGTTCTTCTTCACTTGGCATGCTTGACGGAAGGTGCATCACACAATGAAACTAATAAAAAAAATCAAATTCAATGTTAAATTTGTGGCGTATATTTCTAAAAAGTATATATAGTTTGACTTTTGTTTATAATATTAAATTAGTTAGGATGAAGAATTTTCCTCCTTTGGTAGTTGGGAAGGCATGGTATGAAGAAACACCATGCATGCAGTCTATAATGACGGTGCAGTCCACGGATTTTATTTTTATATATTTTTATTTTATTTACTGTTTAATAAGTTTTATTAATTAGTGTTTTAAAAAGACAGATCGATAAATCAATAAGTATGGTTTTACTAAAATGGAGTATTGTTTTATTTTGCTGCAATTACCAAAAAATAGAGCAGCAGGAAGAGAGCATATCGTTTTATTTTCTTTTACATATCCAACCAAGCATTAAGTAGAATGAAATAGAGAATAATAATAAGAAACTTATTTATCTAATGCTTAAACAAGCTTAGGCTCTTAACATATAATTGATTTTTTTTAATATTTAATATTTTTTATATTAATATCTAATAAATTATAAAATTTTAAATTTTTTAAAATAAAATTAGTTACATTTTATCTATATTGATTCTTTTATGTAATTTTTGAAATTTATTTAAATGATAACAATCAATATATTTTGTATCCTTTAGTGACATACAACAAACTGAAAAAAATTAAATATATAACAGAAGAAATTTAACCCTCTAAATCATATGACACATGTTTTAATGCAACAAACATGTGTACTATATAACTATCAGAAATAATGTTGGAGGTTTAAATCCAAAAGTTTAATTTATTAGGTACCTTATAGAGTAAGAAAAAAAACATATTGAGAACTACAAATTATTTAAGTCTTTATTTAAACTTTTTATACTATTGTGTGTACTTTAGACATGAAGAAAAATACATTAGTAATGTAATAATGTATTGTTAATTCTATTAGAGATTAATTATTTGTGTTTGAAGTGGTATTTTGTGTATATGTCTAAGTTAATGTTAATTATTTTTTAACTTTTTTAATAAATAAAAATATTTATGTTGATATTAATTTTATTTATTTTTAATATTTATATTTATTCGATATAATGTAAGGTTGAAGTCACATTTATTTTTATTTTTTTTATTATTTATTTATTTTGTGTTCTCTTACGTTAATGTATAGGTTATGAATTTGTGTGTCTTTGTGATAATTAATAAGAATTATAAATTATTTTTAATAAAAAATTCATATATTAAGATGATAAATTTATTCATATATCATTAATTTCTAATCTATACTATATGATATCGTTCTATACTGATTAAAACTTATACCAGTTCTCCACTTACGAAACAGTTCTCCACTTACGAATATGTTATATCATATGATATGATCATTGTTACACATGGTATATAATTATTATAAACTGAAAATGTGTAGAATTACTTGATAAGCTTTTTCTCTGTTTAACAATATACCGACTTAAGTATTAATTCTTTTTCACATAAAATGTTTCATTTTAAATATTCACAGTTCTTGTAAGAAATTCAAAGGTTGATTTATGGAATACACAGAAAAGAACTTTATAGATAGTCACGTTTTTTTCCCTCCTTAATGGACCACTATTATAATTGCTACTCTTGAACAGAAAGTTGAAGCAGTAGATCTTTAGATGAGGAATGTTGAATGAGCTTGAAAGGCAAGAAAAGTAAAATTTTATAAAATTTGTTTTCATAATTTATGGGGTGGCCTCAGAATTTCAGCAATCCATAATTATGAGGAATGAGTGAAATTTATTAGTCCATAAGTTTGATGTGAAATCTAAAGGAAATTTTCTTAAATAATTATTTTTATATATTTAATTTTTATTTTTTTTATATTAAAAAAATTATTAAAAATATTTTAATTATTTTGTAATTTTATAAATATTAAAATAGTTATCATAAGAAGTTTTGGACTTTGAATTTAAAATATATTTTTATCTCTTTAGTTTTCATAAATAATTATTTAAAAAAAATATTTTATTTTCAATATTACGTCTTGAATGAATCACATACTTATATAATAATTATAAAAATAAAAAATACGAGATAGACAGCAATGAAAGATAAAGAAAATGGTATTTAAATTTATGCTTGATAGGTTGGGCGGTGGTGAGCATAATGAAAAAAGATGGAGTTTTTGAACCAAACTTATCTGACCATAAAACCTGTTATACTTATTCAACACTGCTTTTGCTCATACTTATTACTTCTGCCCGGAGAAGTGGTCACCGCCCACCTCCCTTTCAAACCACTCATTTCAAACCACTATTCCCACTTTCTATATCTCTTCCATAACACACTTTTTTTATTTTAATTAATCTAATATCTTCAACACTTCTATTATAAATTCATATCTTTTCTCTACACATGTCAAATAAAAACATTCCACCTATACACTACTAAATTCATCAGTTTATTAACTCATTTACTTCTATTGTAATTTATTTTCTGACTTTCTTAAATACTTTTTTACCCTATTATTTAACAAAAAAAACATCAAATTATGTTATAATTAAAAATCGACAATCTTATAAAATTATTAGGATATATATGTAATAAGACACACACATATAATAATAATAATAATAATAATAATAATAATGTCAAAGAAAATAATTACACATAATTTTTGCATGAAAAATATTTATACAGTAGCATATAAATTTTATAAATAAAATTACAAATGGGTGTGATAATTCAATTTAAATTGAAATAGATATTCATTTTTAAATTGAATCTAAAGTTCAATAAATATATTTCAAAGTGTAACAATTTTGTATCCAGATTGTTTATTTGAAGTTATGGCATTTCATGTCTGTAACAAGTCAAAATAGTGACTTTGTAAATACCTTGTTTCTTTTTTCTTTTTTTTTTCTTTTTGCACATGTTTGGTCTAATCTTTCATGTTCTTATTTTTTTAATTTTATGTTATTTTTTATGTCATTAGCAATGTTGTATAAATTAAAAGTCTAAATAACTAAAATAAAAAACAATAAAATAAATATTAAAATAATATGAGAAATTTTATAGAATAATATCGTTGAGCAAAATTCAAGTTTTGGAGAAAATAAATTATTACTTCTAATTAATTTATGGATAAACTAATTGTAACTTAGTAAAATATTCTATTCTCTCTTGTAAATTATATATATATATATATATATATATATATTTATATATATATATATATTTATATATATATAAACAAGCCCCACCTTATACTTTTGAATTTAATTCATTACGTTCCATAAACTTAATTTTGTAAATGTCGTTTAAAATATTTTTTTTAATAAAATAAGTGTTGCTTATATGTTAATACTAAAAAAAATCATTAAATAAAAATAAGTTTTAGAGGAAAAAAATAATTAATCATCATATCAATTAAATTAAATATTATTTTAAATATTAGAAAAATTATTTGAATCTAAAATAGTTTATATTATTAATTAAATTTATAAACTAGTTTATAAATTGATATCTAATTATCTATCAAGATTTTAGTTACCAACTATTTTATATTTTAGAATTGATAACTATAATACTAATAATAGTTGGTAGTTAAAATCTTGATAACTAATTAGATATCAATTAGTTAATTAGATTTAAATTAATTTATAAATTTAGAAACTATTTTAAATATCAATTATTTTTAATTCATAAAATAATATATAATTTAATCAATATAATAACTAATATATTTTTTAAAATTAATTTTTATTTAATAATTTTAATGTATTATATAATCACGTTTCCCTTTTTTCTATGGCTTCGATTTCATATCAGCATCAACACCACTGAAACCCGAGGCCACCATTTTTTGAGCATTGAATGGACCTGCAATTAGATAACTCATGTCCTACCATTTGCAATAAAAGCAAAATGGAGAGAGTTTTTCATATCCTAGATTAGCAATGAAAACATATCCTGATTTTTCAATTAGATAAACAAAGAAGTTAAACCTATGTCAATAGAACTCTACACAGAAACCTCTAGTTTTCTGCATAGTACTATCATCTAAAGCCTACGAAATTTCATCCAAATTTAATATTGCATACTTAACTTCTTGATGGTACTTTATAGTATTTCCATAAGTTCAAAACAACAAATATTACACCACAACAAAAATCATTAATAGAAACTAATTTTAAAAATTAAAATAATTAGTTACTATTTTACTAAATTAAAAACTATTTTATAAATTAAAAAAAAATTATTAATATTTAAAGTAATTTTTATTATTAATAAAAAATTATAAAATATTTTTTAAATTGATATCTAACTATTAACTACTAAAATTTTAACTACTTGTTACTTTATATTTTAAATTAGTTTTTATTAATCTTTTAGAGACCAATTTAGAATTAAAAATATTAGTAGTAAAAATCTTTGTAGTTAATTTAGATACTAATTTAAAAATTATTTTATAAATTTTTATTAATAATAGAAATTACTTTAGATATCAATAATTTTTTAGTTTCTAAAATAATATCTAATTTAGTCAATATAGTGATTAATTAGTTTTTTTATCTAAATTTATTTTTTATTTAATAATTTGTAGCGTTAGTATTATTTTAGTAAAACAAAAAAAAAATATAGTTTTACTATAAAAAAATTATTTTTATTAAATTTGTTGAATTTTATTAATAATTAAAGTAAGTGAACAATATGTTTAGAATTAACTTTTAAAAGGATATTTTATTATTTCCTTTCTTTTTTCTTTGTAAATTTAAAATATTTAATAGTTTCTTTAAAGTTAATAGCATACTAATATTATTATTATTTTTAATAAATATGTATGATAATTACTAAAGATGAAATATTTGTTTAAATATGTTAACTGATTTTTTAAAATTAAATTTAATGTGAAAATATTTATTGGTAAACTGATTATTTAGCCGTAAGATTAAAGAAAATTATATAGAAAATAAAAAGTGTGTATTATAGCGAGTGCTGCACCAACTGGTTTTGGGTATTGAATGCAAGTCAAAGAAAGATGCTATACTTAAAAGCACATTTATGATGTGATGAGACTCATGCTACGGCTTCTACCAAAAACAAATTTGTATAACATATAATCCAACCAACACAGTGGGTTGAGTTAGCAATGTTGGAAGAAGATGGTGTGTGGTGGTTTCATTCTTATGTGTAGAATTAGTTTAGGTTATTTATGATGAAAGGTTTCGAACCTGACAATGTTGTCCAAAGGTTGCAGGGAACATCGCGCAAGGAGAGATGTTTGGTTTAGGGTAAAAGAGTAAACTAAACCATATGTCTCACTTCCTCCCTCTGGTCAGCACCTCCAAATTAATGCCCACAAATAAAAACCAAATTAATATTGTCAATTTGTTATTGTATTATCAGTGAAATTGAAACACCTCTTTGAAAAATATATACATATATTAAAAAATTATAACCTATAGAAAATATATAATAATAAATAAAAGAAAAAGAGTAAAAAATATCTTCTTAGATTCCTAAAATGGATCAAGAGAACATACTTATATATAACTAAAAAGAAAATAAGTACGGAATGGAAAAACTCTTTTAAAGTTTGTTTTTAATTAAATGAGAATCAATTTTCATATATTTCATACGTTCCTAAAATCAGAATTTTTTCGTATGTATGGTTTTACTATTATCATGTAAAGTTGCAAAAAGAGTATGAATAATATAAAAAAAAAAAAAACATATTCGTTGGAGTTTATTCGTAGTGAGCTTCACAAACCAAAAATCCCGTACAAAATACAATACCATGTAATAGAACACAAATGTATACTTTTAGAACAAGATGCTCACTTAAAATATGAAAATGTTTGAATACTAAAATTATGCTCTATGAAAATGTTTGAATACTAAAATTGTTAATTTAGTTATGAACAAGTTCCTATAGTTATTTTTTATACTTAATAAGTTTTATAATAGAACATCTTAATTAAAATTGTTCTTTATGGATTCAACATTTATACTTTAAATAGTACTACATTATAGTTGATTCGGTATACTTGTTGAGAAAATTTAACAATTATTCAACATTTTTCCTTAATAAATGCACAATGTGTAAGATGAATCCATAAGTGATAATGCAAACTTGCAAGCTAACATGTCATTCTTAGAAAGTACATCAAGACAATTTTCTTTGATTAAGACAATACATTAGTATAGGGATAAAGCTCCAATTTCAAGAAATAACAAAGAGAACCAGTATCCTTGATCCCAAAACTAGTATTAAGGTGATTTTTGACAACACTCAATTCTACTACATTGTTTCTAAGGAGGATAATTTTATTGATATATGCAAGAAAAAGAATGACAAGTAAAAAAGAATTTGTAATCTTTACAAACAAGGAACTAACATCATGTTGAAAAGTCTTCAAAAAGTCTCCACCTCAATTTTAGTATTCCTTTTATCCGTTCCTCCGTAAGACTTCACCAAGAGAATTTACAAAAAAAAAAAAAATGAGAACCTTTTCTTAATCTGGCCAAGGTAAGAAAAGAGAAAAAGAGCGTTGATATCTCCGTATTTGTATCCACTTATGTAAGTGGAAATGCATGAAAAATGAATTTCTTCATCCTTACTATTGCATGAAGAAATGCTATGAAAGTCAGTTGGATCGTGAATATATTACCTTCTTACGCTTATTTTTGAACCAAACATGTGCACTCTTTGCCATGCACATTAAAAATTGATTTATGGTATATAAAGAAAGGCACTCATAATAAATTAGGACTTGTTTTGTACGGGTAATTGATTATGGTACATGAAGGAAGACACTTGCAATCGATTACAGACTTTTTTTTTATGCATAATTAATTATGGTACATAAACATAGACACCCACAATTGATTATGAATCGATTATCTTCTTTTTCATAATCGATTATGAACTGCTTTTTACATAATAATTATTTTATTTTAATATATAATATTTTTAGAATTTTATTCATTTTAAAAATTTTATATAATTTATATTTTTATTTAAATAAGACATTAAATATTTAGAATAGATTTGAATATTTTAGGAATTCTATATATATTTCATATTTTTATTTAAATAGAACATTAAATATATAAGATTTGTATTTATTTAAATTTTTTACTAGTTCGGGAATTTTACATATTTTAAATTTTTATTTAAATAAAACATTAAATATTTAAGATATTTATTTATGATTTTGAATATTTTAAGAATTTTATATATTTTATATTTTTATTAAAACGAGATAACAAATATCTAAGATTTGTATTTATTTAAGATTTTTGAATATTTTAAAAATTTTATATATTTCAGATTTTTATTTAAATATTTAGAATTTGTATTTATTTAAAATTTTGCATATTTTAAGAATTTTATATATTACATATTTTTAATTTAAATTGAACATTATATATTTAGAATTTATATTTATTTAACATTTTAAATATTTTAAGAATTTTATATTTTCATATTTTTATTTAAATTGAACATTAAATATTTAAATTTTTATTTGTTTAGAATTTTAATATTTTAAGAATTTTATATATTTTAAATTTTTATTTAAATAGGACATTAAATATTTAAGATTTGTATTTATTTATGATTTTAAATATTTTAGAGATTTTATATATTTTATATTTTAATTAAAATAGGACAATAACTATTTAGTATTTATATTTATTTATAATTTTTAATATTTTTAAATATTTAGGATTTATATTTATTTAGGATTTTGAATATTTTAAAACATTTATATATTTCAGATTTTTATTTAAATAGGACATTAAATATTTAGAATTTGTATTTATTTAGAATTTTGAATATTTTAGGAATTTTATATATTTTAAAATTTTATTATATAAAATATTAAATAATTAAATATTTTTATTTATTTTGAATTTTTTAAAAATTTTATATATTTTAGATTTTTTATATAGGATAGTAAATATATAGGATTTATATTTATTTAGGATTTTAAATATCTTAAGAATTTTATATATTTTACATTTTTGTTTAAATAGGAATTTAAATAATTTTCTGACAGTCATAAATATTTTTGGATAATTTTAAATAATTCATATTTGTTGTGAAATTAATTACGCAGTGCTAGAAATAATACTTTAATTAAAAACAATTATAATCTAAAAATAAATAAATAAAAATTAATTTTTCAAATTTTTTTAAATAAAATAGTAAATTTGTAATGTTATAAATAACTTGTAATTTTTTTGGAATTTTTTCCCAAATAGTATAATTTCATTTTATATTTCGTGAAATGGTCAAAAAAAAATTATTTTGAAATTAGATAATCATTATTCCTAATTCCTAAATTGAAGTTATACACGAAAATCATTAAATAAAAATTAATTTTAGAGATAAAAAATAATTAGTTGTTATATTAACTAAATTAGATATTATTTTAGAGATTAAAATATTTTTTTTTTAAATCAATGTCTATTATTATTAAATAATTTCTAAATCGGTATCTAATTAGCTATCAATGTTTTAACTACAAATTATTTAGATTCTAAATTCGGTAGCAAAAATCTTAATAACTAATTAGATTTCAATTTAAAAACTATTTAATAATAATAAAAATTAAAAAAAAATTAATCTCTAAAATAATCTCTAATTTAATCAATATAACAATTAATTATTTTTTTATCTTTAAAATTAATTTTTATTCAATAATTTTCTTGTAATGCACACATTTCCTTCTCAATCCAAACACAACCTTAAAAAAACTCATATTTAAGTCAATAATTTCATCACAAAAATAATATGTAATTATAAATGTTTAACAAAATAGCAATACTAATTTTTAGAAGGTTCAGGAATCAATACGTAATTTTTCGAAGTCTCCAGATCAAAATATACGCGATTAAATGTTGACAAAATATTAGCACACTTTTAAATTTAAAACCATAATGATTTAAAACAAGTTAGAAAATGATTTTTCCTTGAATAACACTGTACTTGTAAAGTTATAATCCAAACATGATATGAAACAAAATTAACTTTGAAATCAGGGCTGATTAATTATTACACTGCATGAAAGGTTTGTCGGCATGTCGATTAAGCAGTAACAATTCACTGTACTACCTAAAACTAGCTAGGAACAAAAGCTCGAAACATTGAATCATTAATGTTTTGTGTGATGGTTTTGCAACTACAGTGGCCATTAAATAAACAATTTCTCAGTTATCTCTCTTTTTCAGTACTCTTTCTGAAGCTTTATCATAATTACTCTTGTTCTTACACTTAATCAGGCATCTACAATCAGACAGATACCAAACACTTTTAATTAAATTCGCGGGTGGCTACTAGATTAAGGAAAGTGTAGGGCTAGTAGACAGCAATAATAAAAGAGTTAATAAGTAATTTGAAAGTAACTTGTTGGATTAAATGGAAGCAGTGGATAGCATCTTTTTGACTTTCTAGGGTTTGTATGCTTCTCAAGGAGACAACCACACCCCTTAATTCTCCACCCTAATCTCACTTCGATTGCCACCAAGATATAATCATTCTTATTTTATCAGCTACCTACAAATTTTGGCCCACCATTGTTACAGTTTAAGTAATCCTTTAATCTTAACCGTCCGTTTATGTATCACCATGTAATCCATGTTTATTTGTTTTACTTCCTACAAAATTATCATCACTACTTAATCTCAAAGCAAAGTTGATATCAAAAGTTTTAATTGTGATTAGTTGAGAACTAGCTCAATGGCCCGCTTCAAAGAGTAAAACTTTTGAAGATGCTTGGAATTTCATCCAAGAGTCCTAATTATGGTGATAAAAAAATTAAAATAAAAAAATTAATACATATTTTCATCCATTATAGGAACGAAGGGGTTTGTGATAGAATCTATTGTTCATAGTATCTAGGTGATATCTAATAAGTTTTTTTGCATTGCTTGGCTTAAGCTTGGGACATTGAGTTGTCTGGATTTGTGGCCGAACTAACTGTCATAATAGGTTTCAGTCCCAATACAAGTATATCCAGCATGATGTAACATCAAAACGTAAATTAGGAAGACGTCTTAATTGCAAATATCTTCATTTTGCTATATATAATGAGGAATAATTTGCATTACCATCTATCATCTAATATGATTTTAACATTAACAACATCATCAATAATTTATTTATGCTGCTGACAATCAAAATTAATGATCATATAATGAGTAATAAAAAAATGTATCAAAACTATAACATGAAACAGATACACACTTAAAAACATGACAAATAATAATATAAGAAAAACAGGAGGACCACACACTAGAAAGAGTAAGATATAAAGATGTAATTAGGACTGACTTATGAAATCATTATTAGACCAAATCATAAACTTGAATGAGATTTGTTTCATAAATCTTTAAATAATTCATGTTTGACTATTTTGTGACCCCTTAAAGGAAAAATTATAATCTTGTTTGAAATTATGGGTCCTAATTAGAACTAGCAAAATGACATACCGGTTTGGTGAAAATTGCAAGTTATGATAGACAAGGACAAAAAGTTAGAATCCACTTAAAGTTTATATGGTCTTATTTACGCAACATATATTATATATATTTTTAATTTACGATAATAAATAATGATATATATGCCATATAGATAAAGTGGAATTATATTATCCTAATCCATGTAATAATTGCTTCACATAAAGATGACGATGACAATTGCATTCAACAAGATGGAGAGTATGATCTCCCATATCGTGTTCCTTTTTCTTTAAATTTCTTTGCACAATCCATTTCCTGATTTTCTTGGTGTTTTGTGGAATCTACATAAAAAATGAAAATAATTTCTTTTAATAAACATTAAATTGTAAAATCTATTTTATTAAACTATATCAAGAAAATGGCTAAAAGTATAATCCTCCAATAATTATTAGGAAAATATTTAAAAACATAAAGAGATATTGAAGATGAAGTATGACCCTTATCCGAAAATATGTGCTCGTGGATTTTTGTGTCTGTCCCCATTTGTATGAGGTAAAAATCTCCAAACTCCAAACTCAAAGCCTGAAATATGACGATAACCTCACAATAATTCCACGGAAAAATGAAAATCTTCACCTCCCATGACATAGTGAGCATTATTAGTTTAGTTTAATATTTATAACATATCTTAATTCTTGTGACTTGGTGGTTTTAGCCTTACTCTAATATCCATAATGTAATCATATAGCCATTTTTTTTGTTTTGTTCGTGCAACAATGGGATCCAACATCTCTAAATTCATTATTATCTCACTCCATAACATGTCCAAGTGAATACAAACACTATTTATCGGGAGTCGTGAATAGAAAACAACAACACTAATCATATTATTATATGGGGAAGCATAAATTAGTTAAGAAGTTGGTTCATTTTAAAAGTTAAGGTCCCATGGGGGTTTGTACATAATATGATTGACATATACATCTCAACAACTGTTAAAATGACTTACTCACACTCAGAGTGTACAGAGAAAACATGAATGCATGTAAGAGTATTGTACTAATGTTAAATAATGACTATAATATTTTTGATACTATTAAGAAGCGTAATTTTTAAGTCTAACTCATTTTTATAAAATCAATTTATAGTATCAAGTTTGCACTCACTTTTATAAAATTGATTTATAGTATCAAGTTTACACTCACTTTTATAAAATTGATTTATAGTATAAAGTTTGTAACAT
Source organism: Phaseolus lunatus (assembly GCA_013389735.1). Lineage (NCBI taxonomy): Eukaryota > Viridiplantae > Streptophyta > Magnoliopsida > Fabales > Fabaceae > Phaseolus > Phaseolus lunatus. The sequence goes on along the minus strand of CM023865.1, from coordinate 13,348,460 downwards.
TTGTATACTATGAAATATTTTATCTTTAATTAATGTGATATTTTTAACATACATTTTTTATACCGAGACTGCCAACTTGTATGTGAGATTATACAATAGATATGACCCAATAGTAAATAATAATCTAATAAATTTAAGAAACTCTAAAATATGCTTTATATAACTCTGATTATGATATCATATTAAAAAGTAAACTTTAATTTAACTTAATTTTATAAAATTAAATTATAGGATGAAATTTAGATCACTTATATACTATAGAATATTTTTAGTGAAAATGGGAAAAATGAGGATTATGTAATTTTTTTTTTGTTGCTGATGTGAACAGAAAAGTATTTTTGGGTATAAAAGGACGTTTGTAAGGCTAAATTTGGCATGACATAATTTGCCCATGCCCTGCTAAATACAAGGTTAGATGAGCTGGGGAAAAGGGGTGACAAGGAAACCATGTTTGCTTCAACAGTGCTTCTCAATTATAAAGACAATAAAAACAATTTATGGGTCCTTTCTCACCGTTGACTAATTCCTCATTCATGCTCCTTCATTCTTTCCATAAATAATAATCAATAATGCACTTTTTTCCCAATCAATTCAACCCTAAAAAATTCATACAAAAAACAAACAAAATCAACCCTACAATAGCCTGGATCCTCTTTGAGTAGGTATTACTGAAGAATTTCCGGGTCAAAAAATCGTGCTAGCTATATTCGGTGCAAGTTTAGGGCATTTTGTTCCATATATTTTATTATCATACTCTGTTTAATACTATGTCAAAATTTGACTGAGTATACCATTATGTGAGCACTATAGTGCACAATTAATCTAAATAGTTTGGTCATAAAACAAATCATAGTTTGTTGAAAAAACATCAAATTTAAATTTAAACTGATTTGGACTGAGCTCACCATCACCAAAAGGAGTCATTCATGATGTAAGGGAATGTACCTATCGTAGTATAAATCAATTATATTTTTTATTATTAAAATCATACACTTTATTTAGTTTGTGCGAAGATTACGTGATTACAGATATTCCTTTTTTTATTGTGGGGAGTAGGTTAACCAGTTTTCCACCTAAAAGCTTTATATTTTTCATTCATTATAACAAGTTTTTTGGGTATACCATTTAAATAAAAGTTATATTCTTATATCTATTAATTTTATATCGTATATTAAAATTAAAAATTCAAACTCAGGTTTAAGTTTCATTTAAATAACTTAAATAATAATATTGTTAATATGAATGAAAAAAAATGTAAAAAAAATACTTTAGAAAATAATTTAGCCTTCAGGTTTGGTTGAGAAACAAGGTAGGTAGTAAGATCAATATTTGATAGTGTCAACTTTTAGATGTGATAAATACAATATATTTATCTATTTGTTGAAATGGAATATTTTTTCACCTATCCTTAATTTTTTCCATATAAAAAATAAATCTTAAAATTCTTATCATTTTAAGACAAGTATTTAAATTTATAATATAAAAGTCAGTAATGATCTAGCTCCATGTCAGTCCAAATATTTAGTAGCGTATTTTTTAAATTAAACTTCTATCAAGTGTATTTTTTATTACTGTTGCAATAATCAAATTTAATTTATAACAATTGATCTAATCTTAATATTGCTCAATAACAATGCAAAATGTACCACAAAAAAGGGTAGGTGTTTGTAGTATTAATTTTTATCAATGTTGCCTGCAAAGTTTTTATTACTCCGTCAATAACAAAGTAATAGTAATTTGATTAAACTATTTTTTATCTAAATAACACCGCCATCATATTTTTCAAGAGTCTTTAAAAAAAAAAGTGTACTCATCATATTTTTAGTAAAATTTTGTATCAATTTATTTAATAATACGTGAGTGAAGAGATATAACAAACAATATTTATTAAATATGTATTTTAAAAAAGATTATATTTCTTTTCAATATCAAAATAAGCTAATCTTACACCGATTTGCATATCATAAACCATTGGCTATGTTTGGTCATACGTTGGCTAAGTTTTAGGTGAAAGTTAGGGTAGAAGATAGAGACAATATTCTTGGTTTTTTCATTTGCTTGTTTGGAAAATGTGCAAGAAAAAAAAAAAAACAGTGAGCTTTTGGACTCAAGTTTTCTTATGCAAGTCTTGCTATTTTCTCACGTTCAACACATAAACCATTCTCTCTATCTTTTACCTAATCGCGAATGAAAAAGACCCTAGTTTTTAACTTCCAAGCATATATAGTACAAGTACATTTTATGCTTTTCATTATTTTTTGATGAAAAAAAAAATTATAGACACTTTTCAGTTCTAACTTATTTGACATCTAAATGAACAAAAGTGTATACAATATTTGATTTAAAACATAGACGAGGGTTAATAAATTATTAATAGTGACCCTTCTTGTGTCATTAATCTCAATGAAAGAAAAAAAAGACATTTTTTCTATAAAAAGAAATACATTATACAAAAATATTTAATTCTGGTTCACCCTTTTTGATAGTGATAGATGTTTGATATATATAGTGATAGAATATGTGTCATTCTAACTATATTAGATGTATTCAGCTTTATTCTTTTAGACTTACTTTTTGACAAATTAACTTTGAATTCCAACATTGGTTCAAAAGTTTTTAACTCTGTCTTGATTATTAAAGACATGTCTCCAAGAAAAATGGTATCCTCAGCAAAATTGTAGTTAACTAATTTCTACACTTCCATCTTCCACCTTATAGCCTTTCTAGACTCTCTTCTCATATGTCTTTCTCATCATTCCACCCAAACCTTCAACAAGAGGATCCCTTATTTGGGACCCCTTTGCATCTTCAAATCACTCAAACTACCAAATCTATTCCTTAATCTAGTTTACCCATCTTTTATAAAATCTCATCTTCTTAAGCATGTTTAACCACTAAACTTTAATCTTAATATCCTTATTTCTAATCTTGCTACATAAAATTTATAGGGAGGAAAATGTTATACTATAATAGCATTATATCACTTGTTAGCTTGGGTTGGAAACAAAAGTAGTAAAATGTGTTCTAATAGGTTGACATGTTTATAATTGTACAATAATAACACAACCACTCACTTTTGAATGAAAACATGATTTTGTAAAATTGAAAACTTTAAGAAGAGCAGGAATTAACTGCACTTTAAATAATTTATTAATTATTATTGATTAAGAAAAACAGGGTTATTTACTACTGGGTCAGAGATATGCAAAAGCTACAGGAATTGTCGTTTTATTTTAGTTTTAATTTATCGAAATTCATTAGCACGAGAATGAGACAGAGCGAAGAGCAGCACAGAACAGAGAGATAGAGAGAGAGAGAGGATGTTGCGTTGGGCGCTCACAACACAAGCCTGCGCAGTGTTTCTCCCAATCTCGTATCTTGGGCCATAACCATCACCAATATCGATGACTGTGTCGTATTTTCCTGTTTTACCCTTTTCAACCCTCGTATTTTTTTTACACTCAAAACGGGTTTTCTCCCTCCGACTTCTTCGCTTTTTGCACTTTAACATATTATTCACGCACATATATATTCCACTTCGTATTTTGGGTTCTGCTCTCTCATTCTGCTTCTTCATCGTCTCATCGCAACACAACGCCATACTTGGATGCTATCGTTCTTCCGTCTAAACCCTCTGAACCTCCCAACATATACAATCTTATTCTCATCATCAATACACCCCATGTAAGCACATATTTCCTTATTACTTCCTCCTTTTCTTTCCCCTTAAAAAGTTCTCTCCTTCCCACTATTCCTCTGCCAATTTCTCCTCTCTCTTAATTCAGTTGTCTTTGTCGGGTTTTAATTTTTAAGGGTTTTGCAATTTCCACATACCCCTTTTTTTGAGGGTTCATTTTTTATAAAATAGTTCTCATTTCTTGATTTCTCGAAAGTGGTTTGCGCTTTACATTCCCAATTGTCGAATGTAATAAGGCCAGGTTAAATGAGTGTGGATTGGGATCTATGTTGGATCTCTCGGTATCTGTTTTTTTATTAAATTATTGTTATCGTTGTTGTGTGGTTTAGTGAAATGTTTATTTTGGCTAATATTGGTTTCCGTGCTGCTTTTTTTAAATGCGTAGTTCATGATCTGGGTGGCTTCGTCTGGAGAGAGAAAAAAAATTGGATTTTGACAAATTCCTGGGGTATAAAATGTTGCTTCTTTGAGGGGGGGTTCATGGGTTGAATTCAGAGAATCATGGGAAGCTTCAGCGAAGATGATGAATTGCGGTTTTTCGATGCTCAAGAGGATGTTGTGTCTATTGCTGATGATGAAGGGGTATCCAATGCTTTGGATTATGGATTGTGGATTCCGAGTCCAAGGAGCGTGAGAGAGCGTAGGGGCAGGTTTATGAAGAGTATGGGACTGAATAGCGTGGATTTGATTGCCCTAGAAAGAGAAAAATCAGTAGATGTGGGTAGTGTTTTGTGTGAAGAGGGAAATGATAGAGTTGAACTTACAAGTGGGGCTGTGACCCGAAATTGTGTTGTAGAAGAAGAATTCTGTTCAAGCCGGACATCAATGTCTTGTTGGCATAGGGAGAATTCTTCAGAGGAGTTTGGTTTAGTGGATAACTCGCCGTGTAGAGATGAGAATTTGGAGGGTAATGTGGATCGGGAGGAGCTGCAGTGTAGGGAGATGAGTAATGGAAGAGATCTGGATTCAGATCGGTTGGTGGTTGTGGCAGAGCCTAAGGATTCAGAGAATCCCTTTAGGGAAACGGATGCCAATGCTTCTGCTGCGAGGACCAGCCGGGTTAGAAAGGGTTGGTTCAGGAGATTGCGGTCAATAACATGCATGGTTAATAAACATGGGGAAGGTGATTTTAGAAGAGCAGAAGGCCTAGATGAAATGCCAAGGTGCAGGCTTCAGAAAGTTAAGGTCCGTCAGTCGAAGAAGCCAGTGAAGGAACTTTCAGCTCTTTACATGAGGCAAGATATCCAAGCTCATGAAGGTTCAATTTTGACCATGAAGTTCAGTCCTGATGGGCAGTATCTTGCTAGTGGTGGTGAAGATGGGGTTGTGCGCTTGTGGCAAGTGGTTGAGGAGGATAGATGTAATGAAGTTGATATTCCAGAAATTGATCCATCTTGCATTTATTTTACTGTGAATAATCTCTCTGAATTGACACCACTATTTATAGATAAAGAAAAAATAAGCAAAATGAAGAGCCTGAAAAAAACATCAGATTCTGCTTGCGTAGTTTTTCCTCCTAAGATCTTCTGGTTGTTGGAGAAACCATTGCATGAGTTTCGTGGGCATAGAGGTGAAGTTTTGGATCTCTCTTGGTCAAACAATAATGTGAGTGAATGACATTAATTCAATTTTTTTAATAAACTAAGCACCATACACTTAGGTATGGATGAAAGTTTGTAGAGTTGATTTGGTTTTTCATCTTCTTTGAATGCAGTATCTTCTGTCATCTTCAGTTGACAAAACTGTCCGACTATGGCAAGTGAATAACGACCGTTGCTTGAAGGTTTTCTCACACAGTAATTATGGTACGCCTTTGCTGCATTGCTCTATTTTTTTTCAGGCTTCTTGAGCCGTCATCCTAACTTTTTTTATGATCACAAATTATCTCACAATATGTTTGTGTTGGGTGTATTGTAGTGACGTGCATACAATTCAATCCTGTGGATGATAACTATTTCATTAGTGGATCTATAGATGGAAAAGTGCGCATCTGGGCAATTCCTGATTGTCATGTTGTTGATTGGATTGGTATTAAAGATATAGTGACTGCAGTATGCTATCGGCCTGATGGGAAGGTAACATTATTTTCAAAACAATTTCAATTCTGTAGAAAAATAGACAAAATTAGAAATGATCTTAAGATGAATGATTTTCTTTATACAGGGAGGGATCATTGGCTCCTTGGCTGGCTATTGTCGGTTTTACAATGTATCAGGTATCATCATTTTCACATATCTTAATATTTTATTTGCCCTGGTTAAACCAGTTAGGTGTCTTTCGGTAGATTTCCTTATGATTGTAAAAAAGTCAATGTTGAATCATGCTAAACTTGATACTATTTATTTCTTAAATGTTTGATTTACTGATACTGCTGATCATGATAAGGAGGGAAGTAATAAGATTCTTTATGCCTTGAAATGCCAATCAAGTTATCATTGGGATGTTATGAATTTCACTAGCTATATTTCAATTACAACCATATAGGACTGGAACTTGGCCTTTAACTCTTCTGATTTTCATTTTTGCTTGATCCAGATAATCGCTTGCAGTTGGATTCCCAACTATGCTTAATTGGTAAAAAGAAACTTCCTGGCAGAGGGATTACTGGGTTTCAGGTATTTTCTTTTCCTTCTTTTGTTTATTGTAATAAGTGATTCGTATTTTACCTTTTCTCGTGAATTTTTGGTTTTCTATATAAGCTTACTTTTTGTCTTGTAAACTGATTATCTGTTATTTATTTCAGTTTCTTCCACAAAATTCTAACAAAGTTTTGGTCTCCTGTGCTGATTCACAAGTCAGAATCCTTGACGGCCTTAATGTGATTGGCAAGTACAAAAGTATGGCCTTTTGTCTAACTCCTATATTTATTGATAGTTTTTTCGATCGGCTTGTTCAACTGTCATTCTTTAGTTCCGAAAAACTTAATTCGTATTAATTTTGAATTTTATTTCATTTTATATTATTACTAAGATTTTTTTATATTTTTGTTTCAGGCCTTAGCGCAGGGAGCCCAATGGGTGCATCGTTTACCTCTGATGGGAAACATATTCTATCAGCATGTGAGGACTCTAACGTATACCTATGGAATGTTAATTCCCAAGAGTCTAATCCTGTTAAAGCTAAGAAGATTACGTCTTGTGAGCGGTTTTACTCAAATGCATCTGTAGCAGTACCTTGGCATGGTTTGAAATCTAAAAATATTGAAAATGAACATCAATTGGATTTGTTGGATAGAGGATCATCTGAAGTTACACAACTTAATCCACCTGCTTCCTTTTCTCTGAACCAAGAGTTTATTTTGGAGTCTTTTCCCAAGGGGTCTGCAACTTGGCCCGAGGAGAAGCTTCCTGTTTCAAGCTCCAAGGCTAAAACATCGGTGATTCACAAATCCGAATACAATTTCTTGAAGTCTTCTTGCAAGAGTACCTCCTCTGCTCATGCGTGGGGTATGGTCATTGTCACAGCTGGCTGGGATGGCAGGATAAAATCATTCCACAATTATGGGCTACCTATACCCGTTTGAAATGAGGTTACTTTTCCTAGGTTGGAGAGTAGAATCAAGATTCATTCATTCCTTTTCGTGGACATATTGTCCTTGGAAAATTCCATGCAGCACGACCATTTTGTGAACGATGTTAAATTTGGCAGTATCAGTAAAAAACCAGGTTGAGGTAAAAACCTTTAGCAGGAATTACAGTTCAAATGAGTGGTGAACGCGGGCATTTGGAGGGTGGCCCCCTTTCAGATTTCAGGGGATTCATATTGCTCATTGGTTCATGACAAGCGGTGGCACTATTATGGTTCTAATGTAACCCTGCTTGAACTTAGCAAATGGCCAAGTTTTAGCGTTGTCTTGGCACCCAGTGTAAATTGCCTTTTGCTGCACAAGAATCTGCTGACCCCTAAAAGAGATGCAAAGTCATGTGTTAGAACTTGGGAGGGGGCCTATGAGATATTATTTTGATATGTTGTGGGGCTATTATTTTGCTAAGATGAGAGGATGAGAATGAAGAGGTAGTGGCTGAAGCTCTCACTATGATCAAATGCCGGGGGTTGTTGATGATTTTACTATTGGCAGGACTAACTAAATGAATCTCTTTGTCTGCCAATCTTTCCGTCCATCTCATGGTAGGGCCTCATGTGCCTGGAGTTGATGCTTTCAAGTGTGGTGAGGATGTGTGTGGCGGTCATTTCTGTTTGAATAGCTGCTTTTAGCTGCCTGTTGCTGCAATCATACAAACAGTACGAACAACCAATCTGGTTGCTTTCTGTTTAGTGGCTTCAAATCTAATTGACTGACAGAGTCTTTGGCAACTGATGCACTGCTGACAATTATTATTACTCAGACATTCTGAATATGGTCTCAATTTTAGACTGACATCATTTTTTTTTTATTTGAGTTACAACTGTCTTATCCCTTCTAATTTGACACCACAATACTATCTCCATTCTACTGTAGGCAGATTTGTACATTTGTAACTTATGTAAGTAAAATTTTGTGGGCTTGGTAGAAATACAATTAAACACGAGTTCTTTGTATGATGCTTCTTTTTGCTTCTCCTTTTGTAGTGTTTTTAGATTTTTGGATTTGCAAACGATGACCATGAATCTAAGATATTTTACGTCTAAGATGTGAATCTTAGAAGTTAATGGTTATAGTTTTCACATCTAAAATATGATGTCTCAGTTCACAACGAGTTTTCAAACACATTACAATTGATGTTTCAAACATCACAAACGACTTTACACGCACACACTTCCAATGTAAAATTTGTGGTTAAAATTATTTTAGATAAGCATTTCAATTTTTAAAATAAACGTTATATAGAAATATAGAAATCTAAAATAAATAGGCACCTGAGATGAAGAAAAGACACCTTTTTTTCTTGTGAAATACTCACTGCTTCATCAAACCAAAAGGCCAGAAAGAATTATGATTGCTAGACTCTAGCAATGCCACGATGAAAGTTTAATTAATCATGATCTACTTTAGTGAAGGGACTTGAGGGGAATAAGTCACAAAAATTGTAGCCAATAGATTTCGAAGTGACTGATAGGTACTTTTGTCCCTTGTCACAAAACAGTTGCATTGCTTTGTCCTGCCCTCAAATTATAAGCCTCTTCTGGTTTTGATTGCTCGTTCATATGAGGTCTATGCTTGATTCAGTTCTGTGCTGCTGTTCTCTTATGTGGCTCAAGAGTTAGAGGAAGTCCTTATAAGCAAATGTGTCTTTCCACTTCCTATTTTTGATGTATGAGTGATTTAATTAGTATTGAAAACACGTAATGACAACTTTGTGACTACAAAAAAGTACACTATTTTCACATTCACCTGCTCAAGAGCTTAATTCATGAACATGCCCACACATTGCTGATGCAATATTGTCTTCCCTGCATTTTATAATGCTATTTGCTATTTCAAAAGTAAAATAGTTTGGTATTGGGAAAACAGAATGTGTGACGGTCACATGGAGGCTACTTGTCATTAGTTTAATCTTTGCTATGAATGATTAGTAGCCTTTATTCACTAGTGCTTAAAGGTGGTGTTTGGTTTGTTTCCTGTTTCTATTTTTAGGGGTGTTTTTTATCAATATACAAAATGTAGCACTACTTTTTCCTTTTCTTAATTTAAAAAAATTGAAAAGAAAAGTTACAATATTAAAACCTCACTTCTATTATTTTTCTCTCTGTATCTTGCATTTAAGAAGACAACATAAAAGAAGTAATTTTTAAATTTCATGTGTTTTGACACCATATGGTATCACAAAAATTACCTTATTTTTCTACATGTTAAATGCCGAATAATTATACCTCTTGCTTTCCTTTTCTGTTGCACAAAATTATACATACAGCATACTTGGATGCAAAAAACCAGCAGTGAAGAATGTCATGATAGAAAAGGGCAACTTGCAAAAGGGAAAAATCAGTGAGATAGAATATTTGAAAACTTACTAAAAAATAGGAGCATTATTTGAAAGAATATTTATGTTGTTTTAAAAATAGCATATTGAATGTGAACTATATAAATTTCAGACAGAAAAATGGGTTTTGTAGTGGTGGAACACTCTGTATGGTCTATAATTGTAGTAAACAATATTTAAAAAGGGAACAGAGGCACCTAAAACATGATATGGTGATTGAAGAAAAAGCGTCTTAATACATTCACAGACCAAAACCTTTGCAGAGGAAACAAAAGATGATGAATTAATGAAGGTGATTGGAGAAACTGTAAAGCAAAAACAGGCAAGCCAAATCAAATGCACATGGTTGTGAACATTATGAGCAGATAATAGACCCAAGAAAGGAATCGAATCAATGACACAACTATTGGGGGAAAAATGAATGATTAATTTTAGAGGGAGTGTTGGGGTTTGCTGCAATCTTAATCAAAGCAGTTTTCATTTTCAAATTCATGAGTTGGGTATTTGAAAACCTGTATGATATGTGTATTCCTATTCTTTTGAATTTTTTAATCTGTGACAGTTTAACCTTTTGAGATTAGGCCAACCATGCTAGTACACAGTGTTACCCACCAAAGAGCACTGGTGCAGAGAATCAAATGCTAAAAGCTGTGTTAATCAATGAGGAAAAGACAAAAAGCATAACTTTGGATTAACTTAGCAGAGAGATATGTTTGGATAAAAATATACATACACCCGACAAACAAACATGTAACAATTGTTTCCCCTCTCTCCATGATCTGTACCATCCTTATACTTACTTAATTCTTGATTGCTTTAATAAACACTTTGGATTTACTGTGTAATGCTATAGAATGTTCATCATTTTTTTCATTCTTTTCATCTCCAGAATACATGTGAACAATAGCTGTTCATTCAAAACCATGTTTAATGTATATTTTTTTTTATTATGTTGATTGTTTTTATTGTTATTTTGGGGTTTAAACTAATAAAAATGGTTAATGTTTGTTCAAATGTTTGATGTGATGAACGCAGTGCAATGGCTCGTGAATCAATGCTACAAAATCAGTCTCGTGTGTTTACCGGTAGTGTTTGGGTTGGGTAGATTGGTCCTTATCGTACCTTCATGTCTCACTCTTTATTAATGCATTCATTTTTTACTTTTTCTAACTCCATCATGTGAAAACTATTTTTGTTTTTTCATATTGTTCAACTTTTTTTTTTTTTTTTTGTGTTACAAACAATAAAGCCACTTGGATAATGTTTAGAAATTTGCAAAATGATGTCCTAGGATAATAATTAATTTTTATGCAAGATGGCAACCATTTTTTAATAATTAAATACTAAACTGTAAAAATAATGCAGTAATTGTAATAAAAGTTTATTTAATAAAATATTATAAATTTAAAGTTGTTGTATGAAATAATGAGTTTTCTCTATATATAATAAAATTGTATTAATTTGAATAGACGTTGTAATATATATATATATATATATATATATATATATATATATATATATATATATATATATATATAAAAGAGAGGGAGAAGATATAAGAGATATATAGGACTATGTATAAATACTAAAATTGTATTTCTTTGCTAATATCTAAAACAATTAAAAATTTGAAATAAACTGTTTTTTCTAAAGTAAAACTAACCTATACCTTTGTAAAATATTTTTTCATCATGTATTTTTGTTTAATTCCTATAAAAGTATATATTTTAATCCATTTAACACATTTATAATTTTGTTCTTATATATGTAAGGCCAAAATAAAAATGCAAGAAAATTAACTGTGACAGATATCAAATTGATAATTATTTTTGTGTAAATAAGATTTTATCTATGGCGGGTCAAATTTGAGAATATCACACGCTATAGACACTAAATTATATATTTATCTACTATTATTATTTCTTTGTAATTATGCTTTTTTTACAGATTTGATTTAAACTTTTCAATACTTTTATCTTTGTATGTTGATAAAATGAATACAGCAGAATTAGAAGGAAGAGAAAACAAAAGCATTTAAATTGCAGTCGTGTTTTTTGCATATTTGATTTGACATGAACACGTATGAAAGTGTAGTTTGGCACCGTCACACTAGATACATAGGTCCCTACAAATGTTGCCTATATAACACCAGTTAGGTATATTGGTCTCTACCAATGTCAACACTTCCTGCATTCACTGCTAATCTTGTTAACTTTCTAAACCCTAAACAAAACAAAAAACTATTAGTTCCCACAAAAGTAGCAATATTATTTCCAATATATTGAAAATGACTCCATGACTAGCTATCTTCACATAACCCACAAAGGAAGCCACGCAAAAAATTCAAGCAACTCACCAAATGCTAAAAAGGGGTGTTCTATGTGTGATACAAATGCTCTTGAAACATCCATAAAAAAAATTCAACTCAATCACATTTAATAGGTATAAGTGATTTCTTTTTAGTCACCTTTGACGAAAAAAGGTTCATAAAGATGTAAACAATAATGTAAATAAAATTATATTATTATCTAATACATTTAGAAGAAAGGGTTTATACTACTCTTTCCTTCTTGTCTTGTTGGAACTACTATAGTGATATATTAAAGTAGTCTTGATAATTTAAGGATCAGGGTAAGTATTTTTTAATTTATTAAAATATTTTCTTAGAATAAAATTGTAATGGAGATATAAATGATAAAGTGAATATACTTAAAGTGAAAATATCACGTTTGGTAAAATTATTGATTTTTATGATAATTATTTGAATTCTTAGAAATGAGCATGGTGGAATCAATGTAGGTTTCAATCGATGACTGAAGACTGAAGGTACAAGTGCAAAGTTAATGTAACCTAATAAATACTTAAGTACATGGTCTTTACTTGGACTGCAAGTGTCCTTTTCGTATTAATGTCATTTTTTCTTGATAGGACAACAAATGTGAAAAGTGTGTGATCAAAATGAAGCAACATTTTACCCAAGTATATTGGAGTTCCAAATTTCATATATAAGAGATCACAAACAAAGGACAACTTTTTGTCCTATACATGCACCAAAGTGAATTGTATTTGTTCTAACTTGATGGACAAAAGAGCTTCACGTAGTTGAAGCCTGGAAGAAACGAATTTTTTTTTTTTTTTTGAAATGAGAATGGTTACTTATAACATATAACTTATAACTAGATTCTATAATGGAATTCCAAGTCAAGAAGTGATGAAGTTGTTACCTGAGCAACTATTATTGGCAATGGGAAAGAAGTGTGAAAGGGGTTACTTTGATTTTTTTATAAGGTACCAAAACCCATATAGAAAGATTAAAAAACCAATATATATATATATATATATATATATATATATATATATTTTATAGTGTCAAATAAGATTGAGATTAGGTTGATATATTCATAGCAATTACACCAAATATTATTCATACTCCCTTCGTATCCTTCCACTCCAAAATTATACCTCTAAGCACTTCAACCTTGTTCTCTTAAAAAAAAAATTTGCTATTATTAACAGTACCCTCCATTTTGCATTCCAAAAGTCTGTTGCAATAACACAGAACCACAAGTCTAGCTTGCTGCAAGCTGCCTTAGAAAACCTTGAGAGCACATAAAATGCAGTACTATATCAGTACATATACAAATTAACATTTTGTTTTGGCAAAAGTCTTAACACTCATTCTATACTAACATAGCCTATCTGCATAACATCAAGGTAGTATAGATTACAGATGCATGATTGTACTTTTAGTGTCTTCACAAAGTCAAAGCACAATCCAAGACATCTATCCCATTGTAAAAACAGTTGACATTAAAACAAATCAAGATTGCAGTTCCAACACTAGCATAAGAATATGATGCGCTGCATAATTTCTTCCCTGTTAAACATATTGCCCTGAAATATTATCCGCTTCGTTGCTCTCCATACACTCCATGTAGTGGCAAACCAAAGAATTTTCCACTCTTGTTTCCTGAAGATGTCCCCACTAATTTTGTGTTACCAATAATTATATATCCTTTGGCTCATTAGGAAGGACAAATTTTAGACTAACCAATTATAACATTCATACCATAAAGACATTGTAAAGAAACAAGTGAAGAAAAATCTCTACTTAAAAAAAAAATGTTGGGAGGTACTTTTTTCTTGCCACAAGCTTTTGAAGCAGTTTTCCACGAAATTATCCTCTTTATATGTTTAGTTGTGTTTGGATTGAGTAGGAGAAGGAATGAATTTATGAGAATTAAAGAGGATGCGTGATGATATATGAGATTATTTGGATTTAGGATAATAGAGTAGATTTGTGAAGATGATTTATTGAAATTTGTGAGTGGTATGACAGTGGATAAGAAATTTAGAAATTATTTTAAAGATGTAAAATATAAATTTATAAATTTATTCTTATTATTAAAAAATATTTGAATAATAAATTATGATTTTTTTTAAGGTTTGAATTAATTAAATTATTCTAATTTATAATATCCATAATTACTTGTATTTTTTATTAAAAAATATTTTTGTGTTAAATTGAAATAAATTTATCAAATATATTAAAATTTCTGAAAATAATATTTATTATTAAATACATTTGTTATTTTATATAACTATATATATTTTGTTGATATTATAATTTTATTTTATTATTTTTATTATTTATAATTATATGTTGTTATTAATAGCATAATTAAATTTTTGTAAAATTATTAAATAAATTTATTTAATATTTAATTTTGTATATTATATATCATAATAAAATGCATGCACAAACATATTTGGATAAAATGTAAGAATCCTACATTACAAATCTTTTTATTTGTGTGAAGAATAAAAAAAACATTCTCAACCTTTTACCCATTCATTCTTCACTCTCAAAATCACTAAAACAAATACAAAAACCCACTTCCTCCTCATACCTCAAAACAAACACAAGAGCTGAATTGACCTTACACTTCCGCAATAATGAAAAGATTTAGTTACTTTTTGTGAATCAAGAAATTAAAAAAAGTCAAACGATAACAACATTTGGGTAAATTGGTTAAATTTAGTTGTTGAAAATGTCACGTTTGAATCAATCTAAGTTACAGGTTAGAGTTATAATAAATGAAGAAAATTGTTATATATCAAAATGAAGATTTCGAGTGGAACATTGCAAAGATACAGAAGTAAAATGATAGTTATAAATTCTTATTGGACATATGAATGTTTTAAAGAGGAACTATTTTAATAAAATATTTGATTATTTAAATTTTGGAAATTTTAAATCTTATCTTAAAAGGTAAGAATCTAAATTTTTTATTCAATTGTTCTTTATAAATTTATATTTTTTTTCATATTCTCTTCTTAACTTCGATTGGTACATTGTGAAAAGTTAAAGCATAGTCAATTCAAATGAGGTATCGTTATTGGTTTGACATCTTCTTTTACAAAGGTAAACAAAGGTTTTTTCATATTGAAGTCAATCTTGATTAATTTCATTGTCATCAAAATTTCATTTTGTTGATATAGACAATAGTGTTTACCACTTGACGTTAGATAAAACATTCTTATTCAATATCGATGGTGAATTTTTGTTGCCATCAACCAGAGTTATTTTCAGTTAATGGCGAGGTTTCTTTCGACGAATGTTGATAAGAATGTACGTTTAAGATCATTTTTCTCGACCAAAATTAGTATGACTATTTTTTAGTATGACTATTTTTTAGTCAATATGAGTCACAATTGTTTTATTGATGTAAATAAGACTATTTTTTGAAATATGTAAATAAATATTTTTTAATCAATGTTAATAAAAAAAATCAATTAACATTATTAGGATTATTTATTAGTAAATATAAATCAAGATTATCTCTTAGTCCATATTAGTTAGAGTACTAATTTTTAATATAATTTAAAAAAAAAACTTGCACCCAGCTCGGTTAAGGGTAAAATTATGTGTGTTAATATAATCAACTCGATCGAACAAAGGTTATACATAAATATGGTTTTTCATTATTCAACTAGATAACTTGGTCTTGAAACTTGCATCAAGGTCACTCAAACCCTCAACTAGAAAGTGCATTTAATTTCTTAATATGTTCAGGGTATGTTTGAGTTACCATTGGATGTACAGTGAATATTTTTTTTTTTTCCTTTGATTTGATACTTCTTCCTTGAAATACATCGAAACTCGTATTACCAATCTTTAAAAATACTATTACATATCAAAAAAAATTCTGAAAGATGCAATTGAAATTCTATAATTCTTTTCACGTTCTTCATTCAAACGGGCATAAAAAAAAAAAAAATCAATTCCTTGTTCATATTAAATACCATTTGTAATTTGTTAGCGTGTTACACATCTCTCCCATAAATAAATTGGGCATTTCTCACATTTCATAAACTATTGTTTCCCCTTTTCTATATGAACACATTTAAGAATATTAATTACCACAATCCTAAATATAAACAAATTTATCCTTTAAAAACAGATTAAAAAAATAGAGATAATATTTTTTAGGAGGAAATGCAGTAGTAAAACACAGTTTAGTTTTACCAAATCCAAAAGGCAATTGTTCAATTTCCAACACTAAGCCGGTGTTGGGAGAAGATTAAATTCTCACAAATCGATCATAGTTTATTTTTGCAATAAAATAAAATAATGAACAGATATTTTCTAAAAGAAGCTTATTAAACTTACATTAAAACCCTACAAAGATGAAATGATGAATTATGAAGAGGTGGAATTTAGTAACTATGATTGGATTATCGAATTTTACAAGAACGTGAGATCAAAAGGAGAAGAGGGAGAGGAAAATGAAATGAGAAAGTGAACAAGAGAACAATGCATACATATGCATTATTTTTTATTATTATTTTTAATCAGCGCATATATATGTATTATAATTGCAGATAAACTGAGTTTGGACGGAAGCAAAAAAGTGAAAGAAAGGGTTTGAGTGAGATATTGGATTACCGTGTGGTGTTGTCAGGTGACGACGTCGTTTGAAGAGGTGAAAGAGGTGGAAGAGGAAAGGGAAGGGAGGGTGAGAAGAGCGTCGTCGTGGTCGTCGGTGGAGAGATAGATGCAGGAACACCGTTCCAAGGAAGAGAAGAACGCCGTCGCCAAGTTCGCCCCAAACCACCTCGCCACGGTGTCCCAGCACGCTCCTTCTTCTTCACCCTCCATCTCTCTCTCTTTCTCTCTCAACCAACAGCTTTGATTTGTTCACTTGCTTTTGTTGGCCACTCTTCCTAGATCACGCAAAAAGCAGGGTTATTATTGAAGCAGAATTTGGTGGAAGAAAGATACGGATGAGAATAAATAAAATCACTAAAAAAATAAAGACAATCTAATAGTACAAATAAAAATTATTTAATATATATATATATTATTTAATATTTTAAATAAAAAATATATTTTGTTTAATTAAAATAAACATTTTTTTGCTTTATCAGTTATAATTCCCATTTTTCTTCAAATTGCTAATATTTTAGCCTCTGTAATGCATAGTATAAATATTTATTTCATTCAATTATAAAACTAAAATTTCTACTAAATATAGAGAGATGATATACACATTAAAATAACTATATTAAATGATAAATTTGCTCGGCTATTTTTTCAATACTTTTAGGAGTTTTATATCAACGATGAAAAGTGTTTAGGAATTTTTTTCAAAGTTTAATATCTTTTAATTAATTTTATATTTATTTTTAATTAAAATTTAATAATTTTTAAAATTAATAATTATAAATAATGTCATGATATAAATTATTTACATTAAATCTAAAATATACATTATATGCTAAAATATTTCCTTAATATAGATTTTAATTAAAGTATAATATATATTATAATTTATTATAAATTTTAACTATGAAGAAAGTAATTATCTTATGCATTGCAGCTGCCGCAAGAGTACTAGTTTGTTAATTAATTTAATATTTAGTTAAAAAATAATTTCATATTTGACTTATTATAGCCGTGCAACTAAAGTTAAAAATAAAGTTTTCAGACAATACCAATGAGTGAAGAGAGTTCAATATACATTTTTTTATTCTATCTTAATTAGTTAACATGGACTTGAACTATTAAAACTTCTAATATTTAATATTAATTATAAAAAGACTTTTTCTATAGTAATTTCAATGTTTTTATTTAAAAAAAAGTTTGAAAAGAACAAGCAATGATGTAGAGCCACGTGTGAAGCCACGTAACATATTTATCCGCGGATAAGCGATGGCGGAGAGGTGTGTGGAAGTTCGAAAACTGAAGTGAAGATTGAAGAGGCAACAACAATGGCCAACGTTTCAATTCCACTCCCTCGAAACGGTTTCTGCATGCCCAGTCACACATCCAAACGCCCGTCTTTTACCCCTTCACTCAGAATTTCTTGCTCTGGTCTAACTCTTCCTCTCTTATTTTCTTACATTATATGATTTAAATAATGCTTAGCTTAGCAATTTGCTCAACGTGTTGTCTAAATTACAGTTTTACCTATTGATCTCCGCGTGAAAGTTAGATTACAAATTATTTTGTTAGTAAAATGATTACTCGTGTTTTGTAGGAGTAGCTGAGTTAGATGGATCTCATCAGAACAAGGGAGCTTTGTTTAGTTTCAATGGAATGAAGGGCGTGGCCTGTGGTATTCTTGCAGCTTGTGCTGTTACTTCTGCTGCATTTCCCGTTACTGCTGCTACCCAGGTTCAAACTGTGTTTAAATTTTAACAGTTATAGAAAAACTTTAATTTAATTCTCCACATTTTATTTCCTAGGAATATCATTTAATTATATCTATGGAGATATAAAAAAATATCATATCATTAATAGATTGCTAGGTTCTACAGGTTGCCTGACTTGGTTGTAGTCATGTAAACTGCATAGTAAACATAAGCTGTTGCAATTGATGTGCTTTTGAATTCCTATTTTTCACTTTTAAGCTCCCATTTGCTCTCAGAAGCTAATATCCCCGGCGAGGAAATTTCATGGATGAGTTTTCCTTTGCCGATAGATTAGCTAACAAAAGTTAAAGGAGACCCTTGTTTGAAAGGAGAGTACTAAAAGCAGGTTTGATATGCAAGATAGGTACTGAAATTATTAGGTGCGTTGTGGAAGGAATAGCAATTAGGTAGTTGAAACAGATTTTATTGTGAAGGGGTCGACTAAGGTTGACAAGGATCACGTGGTTTTTCATTACATATATTTTGATTCTTTCCACGCTAACATGATATCAGCATATCTGTTGTTACAGGCTGATAAGGTGACTTTATTTAGGTTACAACATACCATAGGAATGATGGATAGTTGTTTTGAGGATGCAAAATGTAATTCTTAAATTCAGTTCAAAGCAACAAGTATCTTCAAATTTCAATTCTGAGGTTTTGACTTGTTATAGTAGGACACTTGAGGTAATGGTTCCCCCTATAAGTGGGGTTTGAATAGAATGCATATTGCAAGTTCGGTTCAAAATAGACACTCGTCTGAAACATGTCTTTCATTGTTAATTCTGATGTTCTTTTCGATAAATCCTTAGAGCCTATAGATGTCCTTCACACCCTGGTCAGATATTTTCCCTTGAGACTAACTGTGCATCTGTCAATAATATATTATTCTTTTCTTCTGATAAAATGTTCAAATTAATGAGTTTTGGCAGCGTATCATGTCAGCTATAAATGTTAATGGAAGTTTAAATTTGTGAAAGAGAAATGTGATTTACACATCTCTTCAAAAGAAGCATTTGAGGAGAGAATGCAACTCCTACATGTTTTCCATGCAGAGACTTCCCCCATTGTCGACTGAGCCAAATCGCTGTGAGCGTGCATTTGTTGGCAACACAATTGGCCAGGCAAATGGTGTATATGATAAACCGTTAGATCTCCGGCAATGTGATTTCACAAATGAAAAATCCAACCTGAAGGGGAAGTCCCTCTCTGCAGCACTAATGTCAGATGCTAAGTTTGATGGTGCTGACATGACAGAAGTTATAATGTCAAAGGCTTATGCTGTTGGTGGCAGCTTTAAAGGTAACATTCTTTCACTAGTGCAAAATCAACTGAATGTTAGATTAGTTTGTCACTTCGTCAGCCTTTAGGGACCAAATACATGTTCTTCAACATATCTGTGTTTTTGTTGTTGTAGTTGAGAGCAGTAGTCTACTAAGCCTGAATGGCAGAAAGAGATAAAACTACCTTCATATTATTCATCTTTCACAAAACTGGTTTACAAATAAATGAACATGATGGCCCTTGGGATATTTTATACAACAGAGTTGCAAATTATATGTCGACATGCAAGTTGTGATTTATTGTGTTTGCCACATAGAGAAAGCAATGATCCAGAGATATTTTACAGGGGTGGACTTCTCAAATGCAGTGTTGGACCGTGTGAACTTCGAGAAAGCTGATCTTGAAGGAGCTGTATTTAGGAACACAGTATTGTCGGGCTCCACCTTCGACGATGCTAAGCTGGACAAGGCAGTTTTTGAGGACACCATTATTGGTTATATTGATCTCCAGAAACTATGCACGAATAAGTCTCTTGGTGATGAAGGGAGAGCTGAACTAGGATGTCGATGAAAATAAAAGTCTCCATTGTCTTTATCAATATGCTGCCATGCCATGACGTAACAAAGATTTTGTTGAGAGTAGCCACTGGATTAACGCTACGTCCGAAAGAAAATTGAATTATTTGCTTTTCTTGCATGTTGTTGCATAATTTTTAGTATTCCTCGTTATTTTAACTTACAAATTGAAGACCTTGGTGATATATTTTATCATTTAACACGTATTTGGTTTTTATAATATCTAGTTGATTCTTTACAACTTCCTTAGCTTGTCAGGATTGCTGGAGGACTTAGTAATCTATAAAATCATGTCTAAATAAATTCATTTTATAGTATATGGATACAAACTTAACGGTATGAGTCAGTTTAATTAGGTTTAAAATTCACATGTTAGCTTCTGCAGGTACAACAATAATTTATTTAAATTGTGGTATTATATAAGATTGACTAAAATGGGTTGAAAAATCTAAAATGTATTTTTTTACTAGTGCCTATTGAGTCAACCTTCTAATCTTATATTAAAAGTGTCAAGTCCTTGATATGAAGAAAATCTTAAAGATTATACATTGTTTAAATATATAACTAATTAAATAAAGTAAGTTTTCCACTTAAAATGTGTGTTGAAGTTTTTGGTAAAAAAATGACTAAAGCATAATTATATCTCACTTTTTAATAATAATTTCTTAATAATTATCTTTAAAAAGGTGTGGAGGCAATCGAACCCTAATTCTCTATCACCCGTCATCACCATGGTAGGCCACTATCCTACCATCGAAAGTTGATAGGGCAGAAATTTAAATAATGCATCACCAGCATAAGGGTCGTGCAATGTGACGAGTTATCACGAATCATCAAAGCAACAAGTAGAGCCTGCGTTGACCTTTTATTTAATGAATGCGTCCCTTCCAGAAATCAAGGTTTGTTGCACGTATTAGCTCTAGAATTACTACGGTTATTAAAGTAGTAGATACCATAAAACAAACTATAATTGATTTAATGAGTCATTCATAGTTTCACAGTCTGAATTAGTTCATACTTACAGATGCATGGTTTAATCTTTGAGACAAGCATATGACTACTGGCAGGATCAACCAGGTAGCATCCATCCATGTTGCCCTAGCACTCGCACGGGTGGGTCGACTATGCAACTCATGTCGCACACTCGTCCATCTCACATTGTGAATCGAGAGTCATCCAAGGTGGGCAATAACCTATTGTCGAGAACTACACGGGTCGCCACTCCATGAACGACCCGGATTCGCCACATCCAAGAGAACTATCCTGCAATGTGTGCTGCCTTGCTCGTGCGTAGTTGCGAGGATAAGGCAAACCACGTGCATGACTTTAAGATCCTCCGAGACCTGCACCGCGTGGTGGAAGCCCGAATGGAAACACTCTCTGCCAGCAAACATGGATGCCTTTTGGTAGGTAGGCAACACAGGGAACGTGATCGCCCACCTAGGGAAGGGTGGCAACTAGAGAGATGCGTGTCTGACCGTTCGATGCACGGGACATGGAGCCAGCCAACAACAACATCCTCATTACAACTCACACACCCTCGCGTTCGCAAGACACCACACCACGAGACAGTCCACCCCTGCTTACCGTTGGCAAGTGGACAAATGGAAACATCAAGTGACCCAGTGTCTGCATCGCTAGGTATGGAAAAGAATATTTGCGTCGCTTGCGTGCACAAACTTCTCTACCCGTGCTAACCAGGTTCCAACCCGTATCATCCGTGTTTCTACTCCCCAACACTGCCCACGAGGATGATTTTGATGGAGAAGCCACGTGGATGAGCCTGTGTCTTCCCTCCGATGCTCACGTGTGTCCTCACTTTTGATTGAAGTCACTTTTAATGATGATTCATTGTCAAAGGTCTTTAAAAATAAAGAATGACGATGATTATAAGAGGAATCATTGTTGAAAAGTAACACTAACAAATTTGTATTAATTTAATGTTGAAACATAGAAATTTTAGTAATGGTTTAAGGTTATTTGTCGTTGAAAATACAACTATGACAATTTATATTTAATTTAATATTGAAATAATATACTTTTGGTGACAGTTAAAATCATCATCATATGTAAAAATAATGGTAGTTTTATGAATAATTATTGTAAAAAAATCTCATTTAATCTTGACACTAGTGCAAAATGATGAAAGGAAGACTCATTTCCAAGTGCGGTTTCGCGTTAAAACGCATTTGTTAAAAACGCGGTGGCATTTTTTAAATTAGTTTGTTTTACAAATGCGGTTATTGGTTAAAACCGCTTTTGTAAATGAAAGCTTTTCATTTACAAATGCGGTTATGTGTATGACCGTATTTGTAAATGAAAAGTTTTTTATTTACAGATGCGGTTATACACACAACCGCATCTGTAAATGAAAAACGCTAAGACCCCTGCCGTGCTCCATTTCTTCTTCTTGTCCTCTCCTTCTCCACCCTTTGCCCATCAGTGCTCTCTCCACACTTACCCTTTCCCTTCATCACCGCGTCTTACTTGAGCCATCTCTTCCGCGCCTCTCGCTCCATCTCCACCACCGTAAACCTCCGCCAAGTCTTCTGGCTGGCAACACCGTGCGGCAACACCTTGGGGACTTGGTTGCACCCACAACTATAGAAGGTTAGTTTTTTTAGGGTTTACGGTTTTAAATTTTTTAATTAATTTTATAATAAATATTGATATTTGGATTTGGATGTATGTTTAAAACTTGATTGTTTATGTGTTTAGTGTGTTTATGTGTTTAGTGTGTGTATGTTTAGGATTTAATGTGAAAAATTTGTAGGAAAACTTCAAACGACCATAACTTTTGATGGAGAAGTCGGATGGAGACGCATAAAAAATGAAGTTGCTCGAAATGAGGTAACGAACGCCATGGCCAATACCCAAGGGGGATTGGCCTCACCAAAATTTCAAAATTCCACCATTTACTATCACTTTTTTATTTTTTAGTATTATTTAGGTCTTTTTTTTGATATTTTGAGGTTTTAGTTCTTATATTTACACTTGTTAGAAATTTCTAAAATTTTCTAACATAAATTAGAGATTTATCAACCTATTTTGAAATGTAGTTCTTCACGGATGAGGAACCCACCCATGAGTTCGGAAGTCATGACATATGTGAGACAATCTTCGTCCGCATATTTCCTAAACTTTTATAACTATCTGAATCTGTTTATCTGTCTGGTTGGCTGGGTATAATAACTGCACAAATGCTCTAAAAAAAAAAAACCTGATTTACAAATGCGGTTGTTTACCTTAACCGCATCTGTAAATCAAGGAATTGATTTACAGATGCGGTTGTTTACTACAACCGCATTTGTAAATGTGATTTACAGATGCGGTTGTTTACAGATGCGGTTGTTTACTACAACCGCATTTGTAAATAGTATTTATAGATGCGGTTCTTTATAACCGCATTTGTAAATCTCTGATTTACAAATGCGTGTTGATCAAATGCGGTTGTATAGCCGCATTTATAAAATAAAAATAACCGCATTTGTTCTACGTTTCTGCACCAGTGTGAGGAGAAAATTTTTTCTTCCACTTTTTCTATTAGTTTCTTCGTACACAATTTTAAAAGTGGTTTAGTGTGTCACAATCATTCACGGTTATTGTTTGTCTCAACAAGAAGAAGAAAAGTTATGTCGTGAGTGTTGTATTATTACCACTATCTTGTTGTCAATGTAATGTCATTGTCAACTTTTATAACTTCACAACAAGAAGTATGATTGTGTTTTTTACAAAAAAAAAAAAAAAAACAATTATACCTTCATAAGAAGAACAATAACCATATTATTATTGTGAGAAAAAGAAGTTTTACTACATTAGGATAAATTTTTTTATTATGTCAACAAAATAATAATGATTCTTCCATCAATCATCATTGCATTTTTTTTAAAAAATACAATTGCCATCATTATCATATTATTTAAATTTTAACACGTTCATCCTCATCATAAACCATTTTCAAAATTAAAAAAAAAAAAGTTAGCTGTGTGTTTAAATTTTTTTTATAGAATGGGAAAAAGATAAGCCCACTTTTTTTAGATTTTTTCAACATTTCAGAGTTGTCATGCTACCTATGATGGAGAACGGGGGTTCCTTAAAAGAACACATGCAATCATCTCATAATCATAAGTTTTATGTCAGTGCACTCATACCATTTCAAGCAGGAGGTAATTTAAACCGTTCATCCATTTTAAGGTTTTTTCTCTGTCAAGCTTCGAGAGCTCGTATGTGAGTTACTTATGGTGATCCTCGTTCCTTAAATGTTTGGTTCATCGTCAATGTTTCTTCAATGGTGACCCTATCTCCGTGTTGCCACACTTTAAAATGGTTTTTGGACAGATCACATCAGAAGTTCAAGGCATGCAAACAAATAAAAGCATGCAACTACCATACTTATTAGTTTTCAAGCTTTAAACCAGAGATTATATAACATTAATTAGTTAATTAGGAAGCACTGTATCTTATAATTCTCATGTATCATGTAAATTATACTTAACTAAGGGAGTGGAAATTAATGAGCACCTACTTTCTCCTTTTGTTTATTTAGTTTTTAACTTTATGGTAATGAGTTTATGCCAATAATATTTAGAAATAAAATTTCCAAATTTTTTGAAATTTAAATTATTGAATAATGTTTAAAGATAAATTTATTCTTGATTTTAAACTGTCAAAGTAAAGCAGAAGGGAAACATTATATCCATAAATTCTATTGATAATTGTTATACTTTAATTTCAAAATAAAAACTTTTTTTCATAACAGTATGATAAAAAATAAAGGAAATATAAGATAAAAAAAAATGACTGTCTTTGTAGTTGAAAGTAAGAATCAGGGGGAACAATTTATAAGAAAGGGGAAAGAAAGTAGGAGAAAGAGATTTTTTTTTTCAAATACTACTAAAATCATCTTTCTCAAATTAAATGTGTTGATTAAGTCGATAAATTTCAACAATGTCTACTTTAAAAGTTATAATGAATTATTTTCAAAATTAGAAATTCAAAAATATCAGTTTTAAATTTAGAGAATTAAAATAATTATTTTAAATTTAAGATACCTAATATCAATTTTAAACATTTGAAAGATAAAAAGGTCACTTTAAATACAATGATTAAATAAAATTATCCAATTCTTTGATAAATTTAGATATTTTTAATTAAATTTTTATTAAATTATTTTGATTTATTGAGTTTTAAGAAATCTTATATTTTTAATTAAGGTTTTTTTTATTATTAGTTGTCTCCACATGTTATTTTTAATTAATATTAAACGCTACATGTTATTTTTTATTAATATTAAATGATGTGATTTTTAATTAACATAATATATGATTTTTATTGTTAGGATGATAGATAAAAATGAAAAAAAAAAAAAAACTAAATACTATACAATTTTGAAAGACCGTGGAATAAATGTGAGGTTAAATAATAGAACAAATATAAAATAAAGTGAAAACGAAAACATATTAAATGAGGGTAAATAATAAAAAAAAACAAAACAAAAATCTAAACACAAAGTTGAGAGACTCGGAACAAGTGTGAGATTTGAGTTGTGTGTAAATATGGTGGAGAATAAAAACTTTGACTTTACTTATATTTAACCCTAACACTTATTTTGTAATTATTATTTTACGCTTCAACCTCACACTTATTATTCATTATTCAGTCTCTCCCATATTTGAATTTTCATTTTGTTATCTTTTTTATTTTTATTTACCTCCATTCAATAATAAAAAGTTAAGTGTTATTTTAACTATAAAACTATGTCGTTTAATATTAATACAAAATAATATTACAATTAAGTAAAGTGATAAAATTAAATAACATGAAAAATTCAATTTAAAAATATAATTTTTATTACTTAATAGAAAAGAAAATCAAATCAGTTAATGATAATAACTTTAATTTCAAATAAGTTTGAAAAAAACAAGTGATTTTTTCCCTTACATATTTTTTCCCGGTCTTTCACATACAAATTACCAAAAAAATCCTCCCAAATTTTAATTCAATTTTTAATAATTTTTTTACTACAAAACATTGTTCTTTTACTTTTTCTTATTTTTAAATATAAAATTTACACTACATATATTTTTATTAATTTAATATTTCCAACTTCAACTCTTAAAATTTTTAATTCACCAATAACAATAAACATTCACAATTTTTTTTTATATTTTCTTCAATTTAAATTTTTTTAAAATACTTTAATTCTCCACACAACCCAATTATATTTCACTTTACACAATTTTGTAATTTTTTTACCAAAGTTAAAATATTTAAATTCTCTACATGATAAAAAAATTAATTTTTTTTCACCCCAATTTTATCTTCAGTTTTTACAGATATTTTTACCTACAAAAATGTGTTTATATTTATTTTATTTTTTCTTCTCCTTTTTTTCCACTCATCCCTTACCAAAAAAAAAAACAGAAATCCTCTTCTAAAATTTAGGTACTGGAGAATTGAATTCCCATAGAGCATCAATAAGATAAGAAAGTTGATATTCGGCTTCCCAAAAATCAAATTTCCTTATATTACTGCTAAAATTAAAGCCAAAACAGTCCAATTCGGACTTATATTCCCGATCCATACCATTACGGGAAAAAAAAGTGTGAAAACATAACTTATTTATTTGCAGTACCAAAATTCGAAATCAAAAGGAAGTGCATTCAATAACCTGGTCCATGACGTTAGAAAAAGGCAAAGTTATTCCAAAGATTACTTTCTTTCATCCATTCTCTTTAACCCTCTGAATCACGGATCGTCGGTGGCGATCTCGCGCAGACTCCTCAAAAGGTAACACGTGTCGCTCTCTCAACGGCTATACTGTAAAGCACAGGTTAAACTAGAAGCACCTGATAATTGCCCCCCAGCGCCAACAGCACACAGAGAGAGAACCCTCTCCGTTCCCACCCAGCCAGCGCATGCTCCATTCTGAAAATTCCTCCGCAATCTTCTCAATTTCTCCGTCAACAATCCCAACATGCTTTCGCTCCCACTCTCGCTAGGGTTTTAGCTCACCCTCGCCACTAAAGCGATTTCTTCGTTAACCTATTTTCACCTTCTAGGGTTTCCTCAACCGCCATGGCCGAGTGGCACTCTCTCCTCCAGTCCATTCTCGTCGGCCTCATTTTCTCTTACCTTCTCGCCAAGCTCATCTCCATCGTAGTTTCCTTCAAGGACGACAACCTCACCGTCACGCGCGCCGCCGCTTCCACCGCCGCCGCACTCGGGGAACCCGAGGCTGCCAAACATGAACAGGCTGTTCCCGATTCCGCGGCCTCGCTCAGGTTAGAGGAGCAGTCCGTGGTGGCCGAGCACGGTAGCGTGAGGAATGATAGTGACGGCGACTACGACGACGATGATTGGGAAGGTGTGGAGAGCACCGAATTGGACGAGGCATTCAGCGCCGCGACGGCGTTCGTGGCCGCCGCCGCCGCCGATCGGCTCTCGCAGAAGGTGTCGAGCGACGTGCAGCTCCAGCTTTACGGGTTGTACAAGATTGCGACTGAAGGTCCCTGCAGCACGCCCCAACCTTCGCCCCTCAAAATGACCGCACGTGCTAAATGGTATATTTTTCGCTATTCTCTGTTCTTATACATGCTTTCTGCAAAAGTGACACTGTAGAGGAAAAGGAAAAAAGAGAAGGAAGTGAAATAGTATAAAGTAGTAATCTTTCGTGTTCTTCTGTGTGTTTATATAGCGATGTGTGAAATGTGGAATTGGCGATCATTGAGCTTGTTTTGGATGTATTTGTAGTTTGTACTATTAAAGCTGAGGCTGATACCACAAATACGAATACTCTTCGTCTTTTTTCTTTTTGGTTTTTTCTTTTTATGTAAGTAATGGCAACCTTTTTTTCAGCCTAAGTGTTTGCGGTCTGATGTACTATTACGGAATATTGTATGCCAATGTTCAACTAGTGTTTTTTCCCCTTACCTGTGTCATTGCCCCCCTTTGTAGGCAAGCATGGCAAAAATTGGGCGCTATGCCTCCTGAAGATGCAATGCAGAAGTACATTGATATTGTGACTGAACTATATCCTACTTGGCTTGATGGTTCATCTTTGGTGAGCCAAAATGCTGTTTCTTCTTTAGCCTTGGATGGATGAATCACTAGTTTCTTCGAAAGGAGGAAAAATTATATTTAGAATCAAAGTAGTATGTTTAAATTTTGTGTGTTTATTTTTGCATTGCTCTGCCTAACTCTTAGAGCTTCTGTAACAGAGGAGTAGAAGTGGCGATGGTGCTGGCTCTGGTTCAGAGGCTAAGGGACCAATGGGGCCAGTTTTCAGTACTTTTGTTTATGAAGAAGAATATGGCAGTGACTCGTAAGATTCCTAAAACTGAAAATAATTTGTTCTGGGAGTGTATGTGTGTGTGTGGTGCTAAATGTAATTATAATGATGTTTCCTTGATGACTCTAATGTATTTAGAATGGGGGGTATCGTGAATGGATAAGTCAGAGGGTTTAGTTTCTTTACTAATCTGCTTTGCTCCTACAAGATTTCTCAATGCTATTTGTGAATTTTTTATTTCTGTTTATTATGAAGTTCAAAAACTATCATGCATTTAAATCATGTTCATTGCTAATCACAACTTACCAGTGTGTACCTCCCTGCAAAGTCACATATATAACGGTAAAATCTTGAATTTAATGGTTTTGATGCTTTATTTCTTATAACTAATTAACTAACACAGGTACTTTGTATGTCTTCTCTCTCGATGGGATTTTTTCTACCTATTTTTGGAATGGTTTCTATCAAGTAAACTCCTTCTGAAGTATTTATATTTTATACGGATGCAGTTCGTGTTTCATTTCCACTTTCGTGTACATCACCTTGTCTTTACGCTAATCATCAACCCTCACCTATCACTAAACTCCTTAAGCCGTTGACATTTTTGAGGGATTATATTAGCTAATCATAAGGTTTTTTTGAAGATATAAATTGTCAAACTTAATATATAACTAGTATCAGAGGATTTTTTTTATGAATAATAACTTTTGAAAATCCACAAAGTAATAAAACTCAGTAGTTAGGATGCTTCATCATCAAAAGGGTACTGTTTACGGAATGAACAAAATATTGATAGGCATATTGATTTTTAATTTTCTTCCTTTACAGGCAAATGGAAGCCATTCATGGATTTGCCAGGGAAGGAGATATGGCAAATCTGCTCAAGTGTATTGAAAATGGTGTTTCAGTTAATTTAAAGGGTGAGTTATTTATAATAGCTATTTGATTTTCCTTGTGTATACATTATTCTCTACCGTGGTGTGAGTTGTCACCAATTTTTTTTGTTTTGGTTTTTTAATTGATCAAGCTCCTAATAAAAACTTGTGTCTAGCACTAGAAAGTACATTCAGTGATTTAGTAAAACATCATCTACCTGAATTTTTGCAGCATTGCTTGATAAGTCTAACATGAGTAAATTTGTTTTCATTGTTTTTAAAACCAAAGGCCGGTGCTATGTTTTTGTTCTGACTTATGAGTTACAACCCAAAACCCAAGCCATAATAGGTACACACGTGATCCTGCCGCTTGACTCGAACGTGGAGGACTGCCTCGTTACTCCTTCGTCTAGCCCTCTGTTCTGCAGGAACGCTCCAAGAACCACCGCCGGAACTCCAAACGCTGCCTGCAAAACACACAGACGGCGCCTCTAGCGGCCGTTGTAGCTCCGACGCTCAAGTCAGGCAACAGGAACACTAAAACCATATCTGAATCTCTCTGTGAGACCCGTGTGTGACTGAAACTCTCAGATGTGAGCTATGAAAATCTGTAAAAACCTCCCTCTAATTTCATTAAGAGTTTGTATATATACCTGAGTCTTTCTCTCTCCTGACGGTTATTCCTCCTGACACGTGGATAACATCTGGTCGTACACGTGTCACCATCTGGAGTATCTGCAGCTGAAACGTTATTTCCACTGTGCCCCTGCGACTAAGTTATCCACACAGGGAGTAGCTTAGTACGCAGGCTACTCTGGGCATTGCAGCTCGCACTACACATGGTGGCAGATATGCCACTTATCCTCTGTACTTAGACCATACAACAAGTGTTTGCCAAGTCTTCTCAAACACCCGGCGATGTGCTCTTTCGGCGACTTGCTGACCACCTGATCTCCTAACCTTAACACACGGCGATCATGTGCAATCTCGGCGATTACTGATCCATACCGGCGATGACCGACTAGTCATCCTCAAGGCGATAGGCGATTACTCATCCTCAAGGCGATAGGCGATTACTCACCTCAAGGCGATAGGCGATTACTCACCTCAAGGCGATAGGCGATTACTCATCATCACAGGCGACAGGCGATTATCATTCTGAGTGATCGCCTCTCTGCTTCGCCTGCTTTCCTCTACCACGTGTTACTCTGTGAATGGTCCACGTGGTCAACTGCTGCTGATGTCATCGACTACCGATGACCGACCGGATCAACACGCTAAGCTACTAATTGAAATACTACTTACCCTGGTTAGCCTAAGTTGCTCAAAACATATTTAGCAAGATCCTTTGACGAAATAAATTGTTTTACCAAAATTTCATTAGTCGTGCAGTCCTAGAACTTCAACAAACACTATATATATTGTTCCCATACATTACAATATTTAATGCAATTCAATATATTCGTGACGAACGAGTCTCCTATAGGTGCAGAATTCCCCATAGTTACTAAAAAAATCCAAGAGGGGACTATAAATCTACTGGAGGCCTGTAAAAGAAACAATGTTCTTGGAAGGACCATAACTCCCAATAGCATGCAACTCAGTTGCATGATAACATGGATAAACTAAGAGTGGTGAGTTGCATAAACTAAGTAAGGGCATAACAGGCATCATGAGCTAGAAAGGCCACAACAATGCAAGGGTAGTTCCTTTCTATCAAAACTCCATTAGAATATGCTAAGATAATGAAGATGGTTGATGACCACTTCATTAAAATGTAAACTGCAACAACCAAAAGCCTTATTCTACCTGGTGAAGTCAATTACATGGACCATCTTGACACCCTTCATCTTGGTTGAAGGCTAAAATTCAAAGATATTATTTACCACGAGATACCAAAACAACTTCCTTGAATCTTCAATAAAATGTAGGAGAGAATAAAAACCAGGAAACTTATAAGCCAACCATGGTAGAAACAGTAATCTTTGTTTTGTCTAAAGTGAGAATAATTACATACAGGTAAACATGGATTATAACAATCTGTCAATAGAAAAGGTTTAAAATTTAATACTGTAGGGGTCACTAGAGAACCAAAATATGATGGGGACAGCTTCACCTTGTTTCAAACCTTCTCCTAAGGGCAACTCTTCCCTCAGGAGTGGTTCCATGAAATGGAGAATCTTTTCTTATCTTTCAAGGGAAGAGTTGCCTTAGGATAAGGTTTTTAAAGAAGGTGAAGCTGCCCCATCATATTTTTGGTTTTCTAGTAACTTACAATATTAAATTTTTAAACCTTTGCTATTTACAGATTATTATATTCCATGTTTACCTGTATGTAATTATTCTTTATGTTGAAGAAAGAATGATTATTGTTTCTGCCATGGTTGGCTTATAAGTTTCCTGATTTTTGTTCTCTTCTACATTTTATTGAGGATATTCTAGTCATGACTTATTTTCTCTTCTTTCAAGGTGGCTTTATCTTGTTGATAACATTCTCTGTGCACTATTGGCTACTTGTAATAGATAGCTCTTTCCTCCTTGATGTGTAATTAGGTGCATACAAGCTGCCACTGCTCCCACTGACAGCTATTGGACTCTAACATGGATCCCCTACTATTTCATAGTACATATTCATTTTGAATGACGATCTTATAATTTTTAAATTCAATCTTCCATTCTATAATGCATTTCAAAATTGAAATAATTACTCCTGTCACAATTCACAAATAAAATAGTTAAACAAAAATCTGTAACATTCATAACATAATAGCTTTTTAGTGATCATATGAGTACAGAGACTTGTTTTCACTAGCAAATAATATTTAACAACTAAATATAGAAAAATAATTAAAAAATCATAAAAGTAGTAAAACATGCCACCTTGATAATCTTTTAACTCAACTATAGAAAATGATTTTAATCACTTTCCAAAGGACTCTGAAAATGAGTTAGTATTTGTGCAAATCTAAACACCAAATGATATTTTGGCAAAGCCGTGCAAAATTATTTAAGGACAAAATCCCTATATTAATGCTTAGAACTCTAAAATACACCTTCCCTAAAATGAAAATCTGCTAGAAACTGTTTCTTCAATTTTCAGATTGAGTATAACTTAAAAGGAGTCAAAATAAGCAAATTCCCAGGAATTGAGAGCATTCGTCTTCTTTGGAGTAACATACCATCCCTTACCAAAATGGGTAGGCTGTAAAGTGTATCTGGATTCCGAAAAGATATTTGGAGTTGAGAGAAGTTGGAGAAAGGTAGGAAAGAAATGTAATAAAATGTGAGGAAGTTGAATGATGAACAAGTTGAAAACATTGAAAAGATGGTTCTTGTGACAACAGTTCCGATTAATTTATTTCTCCAAATTACACAACTGACATTTCTTTTTCTTTTTTCCATTTGTTGATTATTGAAAGCTGAGAGTTCCAATATTAGTCAGCAAGCCTATGCAACTTGCTTGAGGGTGCATTTGAAGATACAAAATTGACTGATAATTGATGTGACACAAAAGGAATAAATCTTCTAAGACATGCTTTAGTAATTTCCTTTTTAATTTTGAAAATTAGCTGAAGTGGAGAAATCTGTCTTGTTACATTTTCAACCTTCAATTTAATCTTGTTCCCATTTGTTCTCCTGGTTCCTACATTTGTGGGCGAAGAGTTATACCAGTGATTTAGTGTGTATTTTATTTTCTTTTGTTTAAATATGAAAGCTTGATACAGAGTAAGGGAAGTAGCTATATTCACTCTAGTTGCTTTTTTCTTTCACGAGTTTGATACACAGTAAGGGAAGTAGGTATAACTATGCAAAGTCTTGATTAGTTTAACCATAGAGGATACAACAGCATTGGTCATCAGATGATGTTAGGGATGTGGAGAAAAGTGTTTCTCCCTTGATTGCCAACTAGTCCCTAAAGGTTCCTCCGCAATCTCATTGTGATTGATATTTGCTGTGTCGTGCCAGTGGCTAATCTAATTAATATTTGCTTTTGACTACTGTTATTATTTTTCCTTTCTATATCAACATGCGTTTTTGAAATGCATGCAGACAGTGAGGGCCGGACACCATTACACTGGGCTGTGGATCGTGGCCACCTTAATGTCACAGAGTTGCTTGTGAGCAAGAATGCTGATGTGAATGCCAAGGTATTCTATATGCTTTTAGGATTAATAATCTACGCATTAACGTCAGGGACTGCTATTTCTTGATGACATTATCGTAACTCTTCAGAATGAAAACAGAGCTGAACCTTAATTGGATTCTGAACCAGACCAACCTCACTTCAGAAGTTGAATAATATCGAAGTTTAGCTTAGGCTTTTGGATATGCGTTTTTGCATGTTACAGTTAATGATACTGATGTCTATTTAGCCACTTTCTGTTGATATTATGTTTTCTTTTTTGGAAGGATAATGATGGACAAACTGCCTTGCATTACGCTGTTACGTGTGAGAGAGAAGGCATAGCTGAGTATTTAGTGAAGCATAATGCAGACATAAATTCAAAAGATAATGATGGGAGTTCACCGCGAGATATCTCTGAGCCAAGCTGGCCATGTTTGCAGCACGTGGGGGAAGTAAACTGATTGCTTGTTTGCTTCATGCTGGTTCTGGCCAATGCAACCATTTACCCTAATCCCTTCAGGATGTACGTGTCTATATAACTATTTTTTTTTGTCCTTACTCATGGTGTATACACCCTTTTCTGTCTATGCACCGCTTAGGTAATTGTTCATCAGGTGTATTCTGTTTTATTATTGTTTCTTTGCCCAATTCAAAGATATAGAAGGAAACTAGAAACAGTAACAGGAAAAGGGAGAGAATCTATAACGATATACGTTCCTCGGAAAACCTTCTACCCCTTCTATTGAAGGTGATATAGATTTACAGGCTTATTTTAGGTCTTAAATTCCCGTGAAATCTTTGATTGATCTTGCTGTCGCAAGTACGTGGAATCTGATGTTTTGCCCCCTCTCTTCTCCCCCCTACGGTTCTACCTTTTCAAGTAAAACAGTTTATCTGAAGGGAACTGTTAATTTTTTTACAATAATAATAAGTTAATCATAGCACGTGATGAGGGGAGAAAGGTTGGTAATACCTTTATTACGAGTTTAATTATACACATATTAACGTATCTAGTCAATGTATTAGAAATCCGAAAAAAACCATAATATTTTTTGTTTACACATTAGAAAAAACAGAAGAAGGCATGAGCTTGAAAATGTTTTGTTTTTTATTAGTAAATAAGTAGAATTAAAGATAAATAAACATGATAAAACGTTATTTTTTTTGTGCAGGCATCAGACGTCACTGAAATTTCAAGGGCAGACTTTATTTAAAGAGCAATGATTTTGTTGTACGTTTATGCATAATTATTAGAACACTATTAGAAATAATAATTGTTATGAACATTTTAAAAGATCGTACGCCTCTTAAATAGATTCCAAATGATTTAAATTTTTTGTCAGGCCAAGCAGTTCTGTTTTCATTAAGTTAATTTTGAGGTTATTTTTAATCGAGCTGAAATTAACCGAAGGTCTTTAATTTTTTCATAATAATGTATGTTTAAGCTCTCGGGGTCATTTTTAACCCATAGTTCCCGTCAGACACGAGCTAGCTTTGACCTCGTTAACAAGGATGCTGTACACTTCCAACCTTATCATGCTGTGTTGCACAAAATCAGATTTCTCAATAATTTCCACTCAAACTTAATATTTCACCATACCTTTTGGAAAGGAGACCAGTGTGCGAACCAGCTAGCAAAGCAAAGACCTCAATGTAATGATAATCTTAGGATTTTGGATACTTTTCCTCTGATTTAGCTCATAGTGTGAGTTTCATTACCCACATGTCAGTAATTTGTTTTCTCCTTTCTACGTTTTCTTTTGATATAATAAAACACGCACTTTCACAACTATTTTTTAACCGAGTTATATTCAGATCTTAACTTCTAAACAATTATAAACAATATGTCTTTATAGTGCGTATTATTAAACTAATAAACATGAATTACATGGAAGTTTCTCATTTTATAATATTATAAAAATATCTTATACCATATGGATAATTTTTATGAATAGATCCTGTAGGAAAATTATACTATCAATTAATTAAATATTATAGATACTATTTTAATATAATTGAATATACTACGTGATCACTTATAATTAAAATAACAACGCTTTATATTGTTAGTGTATAGACTATTTAGTATTACATTAGAGTTTACTTTATATATACTTTTAGAATAAAATTTATTGATGGTTCTTCTTACCCACGCATATTTAGATGGTAAAGTTTAAGCACTTTGTTAAAACAAGAGACAAATCTAACATTTAGAATTTAGAGACCCAACTAAGTTGGTTAGCATCCTTTGTGGTATATTAATAGAATCATAAGCTCGCCTTTCCTCTCAACTAGTAAACTCAATGTAAAATATCAATGTCTTCGTCACCTTAATGGATAAAAGCAAATTCGAGGAATAAGATAAAAATGATGAAGTAACACATGAACATATTCAAGCTAGAGAAAAGAAATGAGTTCGAGTTTTCTCAACAAATAGCTGAAAAACCTAATGACACTTCCATCAAGTTTCTTAATGACGATTAGCTAATTCTTTGATGTAGTAAAGACAAAAAAAATCCTTAGTTCTTCTCATAAGGTTCGTGAACACATTCAAGAAGGAATATGAATAATAAATTCATGGTGAACAATATGTGGCAAGTAAGATTGTGGTCAAAATTTCATTTATGATATCTTCTAGAAATCCACGCAGAAGAAACCACATTAAAAGGGAAGAACCATTAGTTAAAGATGTTAAAAGAAAAATATTTAAATGAGAGACATAACTTGTGAAAGTGCTATCTTTTTTTAAAGATTTTTTTTTCATACAACCAGAGATCACTCTCTCTATTCTATTTTACTTTCTTTTTTTTTTTCTCCTCTTTCAAGATATTTTTGTTCTTATCCTTTCTTCTTTTTTTATATATTTTTCTTTTGTCTACTTCTCTTTTGCAGTGGTCCTCGACTTCTAAATAAAGACACACAAGTTTTGTTCCATCTACGTATATCACTAGTTACTCATGTGAGGTCATTTACCTTCTTTATTACCTTCTTTATTACCCTAGGTTACGTGAGTTTTAAGCATGGAACAAGTATGTTTGACATTCTATTAAGCCTTTGTTTTTCTCTAATTTTAGGAACAAGTATGTTTGACATTCTATTAATTCTTTGTTTTTCTCTAATTTTAGGAACATTGTAGGTAATTATTTTAGGGTCTGACTTATCTTTACCACTACTTATATTCACAACCAATATTAATTTATTTAGGTGTTACTATTGTTATATATGGAAAAAGAATTCTCAAAAGATCATATATATATTTGATTCCATATATTTGATTACATGGGATTAGGTGTTTAAACTACTCAACTTATACAAGAGAAATGGTTCCATTCAAGGGATATATTTGATTCTTCTCAAAATGGTATAAAAAATACATGTGTACAAAAAATTAAGGCGTCATCAATTGCACAAATTTCCTTCACATAACAAAATTCAAATATGTTTCGCCCATAATACTTATTTCCCTAATTGTATTTTACAATGTTACAATCATGTGCCTTTACACACCATTAAAACTTTTAAATATTCTAGCAAAAAATCTTAATACTTTAAAATATTACTTCAAATTTTAGAACTTTCAAAGTGTATTAGATTTCCAAAATGATGATCTTAAGGATATTATTATAAATTCAAATAGTTATGTTTAGTTTCTTATGGGATAGTAAGTTTTGCATGATAAGATACTGTCAGTCTTGCATCATAAAATATTATGTTGGCTGAAGAGCTTGACTTTTTACTAAAACAACATTAAATATTAATTAATTTGAAAAAAAAATTATTATATTAATTATGTTAGATATTATTTTATAAATTAAATTATTAATATATAAATAATTTTATTATTAATAAAAATTTATAAATTAGTTTTTAAATTGATATCGAACACGGGCATGAACACTGATACGACACGGATACGGATACGGAGATACATATAATTTTTAAAATATAGGATACAGGGACACGAATTTATATATAATATAATTATGAATTTTATAAATTGATAGTAAAGATTTATGTGCACAAATATGTTTTAGTTTCTTTTTGGAGCAGAGATATGTTTTTCATAACTGATTCAAAAGGATTTGTTCCTTATTTTTATAATTATACTAAAAATTTATACAATAAATTTGAGTTTTTAGAAAATTAATATATTTCTCCTTTTTAAAATTGTGTTAGAATCGTACTAAAATAGTAAAAAATCTATCAAATATTTTTTAAATCGGACACTTCACTGATACGTGTTCTACGAGTGTAATACAAGTATCGTGTCCGATACGTGTGTCCGACACGGACACGCTATTTAAAAGGGAGTGTTTGAGCTTCATAGCTTTTAACTATCAATATTTTAACTACCAACTATTTGAAATTTTAAATTAATCTTTAATTAAATTAATAATTATGGAACTCTATCACAATTTGTCACGATTCAAGACAAACTTAATCATAACTACTATATGCTAAATAACAACCACACAAATTGCATTATGAAATCTTTAGTGGTATTCTCTGTCTCGATCCATTTTTTGTACCGTTACTATTAAGAAAAAAATTTGTTAAAATACCAACTTTCATAGAGATGGTGAAGAACAACTCGATAATGATAAACTTAGAGAGCTCGTGGAGGACAGGTTTCTGTTATCATGGTTAAAGGGGAATGAATGGAAGGAGTCTGGAGGGTTAATGATTTGTTTTTCTAATATTTTAATTTTCTAATTATGTTTAAAAAAGGATAATGTCAATAACAATAAAAAAATACACTAACTCAATAATATTTTAATCCACATCATGTGTGTGAAAATATTTGGTGTCTATCTATCACTACTCTTACTTATATTCTTTGATACCTATTTAAAATATAAAATAAATTAATTCTATATATATATATATATATATATAGAATATTTATGATTTTTCCTTTAAAATTAAAAACAACAAAAAAGGGAAAACAAAAAATAGCGTAGTAAACCATGGCAAATGAAAGAAAGAAACAAAGAAAAATAAATAAATGCAAGCAAAAAATACTCAAGGCAAACATTGGATGAGTTTTTGAAAATAGATCAAAACAATTCTCTAGTCTAATGAAAATTTTTATGAAGTTTTTTTTTTTTTTTTTGAAAATGACCTGTGTGTCTCTTGCATACAAAGGATAAAAAAAAAGTATACTAAATCAAAAGAAATAGAAGACTTAGGTTGAGATATTTTACTAGATTTGAGTTATGTCCAAATTTTCTTCATTAAGATTTTCTCATCATTCTTGAACTACAAGTATTTTTTATACTATTTTTGAAATTCTAGACACCAACCATTTTTTTTCTCATTAAGATACTTTTCACTTTCACAAAAAATAAATTATTTTTAAAAACTAAATACAAAAATTCAACAATACTCAATATAGTGAACTAACAATTTAGAATTAAATAAAATTACTAATAACATATACAGATCGTGTTGTCCATAAGTGAAGTTTAGCTTAGCTCTTGCTTTCACACTTGTGTTCTCTTTCAATTTCAATTTTCTTTTTTTGTCAAATTGATCTTCTCTTGTAATCTTTTTCTTTAATTAGTCAATTTGTATCATTCAAAGCCTTTAATTAGTCTTTTGGAGAAAATAGTATCCATTATGGAATTTATGCATTGTTATATGTGATCGTTTATTTATAGCTTTATGCCTTCTACCTTCTGCGACAAGAAAATAGTAACAATAATAGTACAACAAATTAGAGTTACACTCTACTCAATTCTTTTTTTTTTTTTTTATATAAAGACATTAAAAGGAGAAAACAAAAATATAATACAAATTGTCCAACAAATTAGTGTTTTTAGATTAAATTATAACATATACTACTTAATTTATGCACTAAAAATATAGTTTATAATGTATATTATCATAAAATTAAACATTAGTTGTTTGTATTTATTTATTTTATATCTCATCTTTACATTTTTTAATCGCATTTTAGATTCAATTTTTATTAAGAGGAAATTAGTTTTATTTATTCCTCTACACATTCAGAGAGAAAGAAAAATCAATCAGGGTAATTAAATTAAATTAAATTTGAGAGACTTAATATTTATCTTTGTAATCTATAGCTGAGTTTTTCTTTTTAAAGAACAAATTGTTCAATTTTTAAGAGGAAAGGAAAATGAAAGTGGAGAGAATAACTTCCTTATGTAATTTGGGTCTCCCACTAATATCAAGAGATTTAGTAAGAGGAGATGATTTAAAACATTTTAAATTTATGAAAAAATATTATTTATTATTTGAAATAAAATATTATAAACGCATAAAAAATTAATTTAAATTCCCCTCAACTAGTAAACTCAATGTAAAATATCTTGCCTAAACGAGAGATATTCACTTGTGTGTTTAGAAAATTATTTATTCCAAATTTTATGACTTGTGATTATGAAAAAGTTGTAAAGGAATAAACTAAATAAAAATATAAATAACGACTTAATCACGGTGAGGATATATGAAAAATTATGCACTAAATAATAATAATATATTATTTATTACATAGTTATAGATGAATTATTACTGGCCTCAATGATTGTTTGGTTTTGAAAATGAATGTACATATAAATAAATGGCTTAAATAAAGATAATTCATTTTTATCCTTAATATTAGAGTTACTGATATATTTATATTTTAAAAAAGGCGAGTAACAAAGAGAAGAATGAAATGGAGGCCGTTGATAAGAGTCTAAGAAGGTCAACAAATTCACGGAAGAAGAACAATAGACGTTGATATATTTGACTTATTCTCTGATAAATAATTTAAATGGTTATGCAAAAGCAAATTAGTTTCCTTCAATTATGGATGACACCAAAAACAAAAAACAATAATTTTATTCAATTCAAACGCGGGCCCGTCGCCCGGGCAAAAGACACCGCCTTTAGGCTGTACACAGCACACGCTAATACTAATCCATTAATTAATCTCTAAATCACACTAACACTAATAAATCTTACTCAACAAATATTAATTACTTCAAAATCTCAAAATAATAATCCTAATAAACCATATATTTATTGCTAAAGAAAAATAATAAACGCGATTATTGTTAGCGCGTGCTTTTACAATTATATATTTACTCTATTTTATTTTATTTTTATTTCTAATAATTCGAATCCTATAGCCCTTGCGATTGTAACCGCTGTTGCAGTTGCTTCTTCATCTTCCTCTTGTTATTCACTCTATTCTTCGACTCTCTCACTCACTCTCTCTTCTTCGCTTCGATTCTTCAGATCTCTTCGCCGATTCCAGGTGATTTTCTTTATCCGATCCCGTTTTTCTTCTTTCTATTTACCTATCCGATTCAGTTTTTTTTTTTTTTTTTTTTTTTTTGCGTTTTAGGTTTTCGTTTTCTTTTGTTTCAATCTTGTTTGGGCGCTTTGATTTGATGGTTGTGTTGCTTTTTTGAATTGCGATTGATGTGAATTATTGTTTGTGTTGACTCGGTTTCGATCTGTGGTTGAGTGATTCTGTAGCTTCTGACTCGGATATTTGGATGAGACGAGGCACCAGCGGTTGCCAAAGTCAACTGTTATTGTGGCCACAAAAACTGTATTCCGTATGCACTTTTTTGCTGATTTAATTGGTATTTGTTTACTAGTTATCAAAATAGAGACCGGCAAACGCATCTGAATTAGCCTATTAGGTGTCTCATTTCGACTAATCTGATAATATATAGGACATGTACTTTTTAGGTATTTAACTTAAATATATGTTTGTCCAGTTCTTTTTGTATGCTTTGTTCTATAGTCACGTGAATTTATTAAAGTTATTTTCTTGCTTGATATCATAATATTTCTAGTTTTGAATTCTGACTGATGGATCTGGGGCTGGGATAGTTTAATAGACTAATAGAGATTTGCTTCTTCAATGTAATTAAATTCCCCCTCCTATATTTTTTTTTTGTATTTTCACTCGTGATTGAAGAATTGAGAGCTGATTGTTCTGTGCCCTTAGTTAGGTAGAGCATGGCAATGGAAGTTACTCAGGTGCTTTTGAATGCTCAATCAATTGATGGGAATGTGCGGAAGCATGCCGAGGACACTCTGCGTCAATTTCAGGAGCAAAACCTTCCTGGATTCTTGGTCTCTTTGTCTGGAGAATTAGCAAGTGAAGATAAACCGGTTGACAGCCGAAAGTTGGCAGGTTTGATACTGAAAAATGCTTTGGATGCCAAGGATGAAAGCAGAAAGCAGGAATTGGTCCAAAGATGGTTGTCTCTAGACCCTGTGGCAAAAACTCAAGTTAAGTCATGCTTGCTGCAAACTCTCTCTTCTCTTGCTCTTGATGCTCGGTCTACAGCAACCCAAGTAATTGCTAAAGTTGCTGGAATTGAGCTTCCTCAGAAACAGTGGCCTGAGCTGATTGGATCACTTTTATCAAATATTCATCAAGTACCTACTCATGTGAAGCAAGCGACCTTGGAGACTCTAGGGTATTTGTGTGAGGAAGTATCTCCTCAAGTTGTTGATCAGGAACAAGTAAATAAAATACTTACTGCTGTAGTTCAAGGTATGAATGCGTCTGAAGGGAATAATGATGTTAGGCTTGCTGCTACAGTTGCATTATATAATGCTCTTGGATTTGCTCAGGCTAATTTTACCAATGATATGGAGCGTGATTATATAATGAGAGTTGTTTGTGAGACAACTATGTCCCCAGAAGTGAAAATACGTCAAGCAGCCTTTGAATGTTTGGTCTCTATTGCTGCCATGTATTATGAGAAATTGGCTCCTTACATCCAGGATATATATAACATCACGGCAAAGGCTGTTAGGGGTGACGAGGAGCCTGTTGCTCTTCAAGCCATTGAATTTTGGAGTACAATTTGTGATGAGGAGACTGATATCTTGGAAGAAAGTATAGGTGATTCCAATGGAGACTCTGATATACCTTGTTTTTATTTTATAAAGCAAGCCCTTCCTGCACTTATCCCTCTGCTGCTGGAAACATTACTCAAACAAGAAGAAGATCAGGATCTGGACGAAGGTGCATGGAATATTGCAATGGCAGGTGGTACGTGCCTTGGTTTAGTGGCTCGTACTGTTGGAGATGATATTGTGCCACTGGTAATGCCCTTCATTGAGGAGAATATTACAAAACAAGATTGGAGGCAAAGGGAGGCAGCCTCTTATGCTTTTGGATCTATCTTGGAGGGGCCTTCCCCGGACAAATTAGCTCCTCTTGTTAACCATGCGTTGCCATTTATGCTCAGTGCTTTAGTGAAGGACCCAAACAACCATGTGAAAGACACTACTGCTTGGACATTGGGACGCATGTTTGAATTTCTTCACAGTTCAATTGTTGGTACACCAATTATTAATGAGGGAAATTGCCAACAGATTATTACAGTTCTCCTTCAGAGCATGAAGGATGTTCCCAATGTTGCTGAGAAGGCCTGTGGTGCTTTGTATTTTCTTGCCCAGGGTTATGAGGATGTGGGACCAACATCTCCTCTAACTCCTTTTTTTCAGGAAATTGTTCAATCCCTTCTAACTGTTACTCGCAGGGAGGATGCTACAGAATCACGGTTGAGAACTTCTGCGTATGAAACTTTGAACGAAGTGGTAAGGTGTTCCACTGATGAAACAGCTCCTTTGGTGTTACAACTAGTTTCTGTCATCATGATGGAGCTGCACAAATGTCTTGAAGCACAAAATCTCTCATCTGATGAACGGGAAAAGCGGAGTGAATTGATAGGCCTTCTCTGTGGGTGCATGCAAGTAATTATTCAGAAGTTAGGGTCTTCAGAAGGTACCAAATATGTCTTTTTGCAGTGTTCTGATCAGATAATGGGACTATTCTTCAGGGTCTTTGCTTTTAGAAATGCCACTGCACATGAGGAGGCAATGCTAGCCATTGGAGCCCTTGCTTATGTGATAGGCCCTGATTTTGCCAAGTACATGCCAGAATTTTATAAATTTCTTGACATGGACCTTCAGAACTTTGAGGAGTACCAAGTTTGTGCTGTCACTGTTGGTGTTGTAGGGGACATATGCAGAGCATTGGAGGATAAGATACTGCCTTATTGTGATGGGATTATGACGCAACTCCTCAAAAATTTGTCAAGTGATAATTTGCACCGTTCTGTGAAGCCCCCGCTGTTTTCATGCATTGGTGATATAGCACTAGCAATAGGAGATAACTTTAATAAATACTTAATGTATGCAATGAACACACTACAACTTGCTGCAGAGATGTATGCCCACACATCAGGTTTTGACGATGAAATGACAGAGTACATTAATTCTTTGAGAAATGGGATATTAGAGGCATATTCTGGGATTTTTCAAGGGTTTAAGAATTCATCAAAATCCCAGCTTTTGATTCCTTATGCGCCTCACATCCTCCAGTTTTTGGATAGCATATACATGGAAAAAGACATGTAAGAAAGGATAAAAAAGTTTTTTTTTTTCTTGTTGTGTATTCATTACTTTTAGTGACTTCATTGCCTCTTTGAATGCAGGGACGAAGTAGTTATGAAAACAGCAATTGGAGTCCTTGGAGATCTAGCTGATACACTGGGAAGCAATGCTGGTTCTTTAATACAGCAGTCTTTGTCAAGCAGAGACTTTTTGAATGAATGTTTGACCTCAGAAGATCATTTGATTAAGGAATCTGCTGAGTGGGCCAAGTTGGCTATCACTCGAGCTATATCTGTTTGAGGTTCATCTGGGTTAGCATATCCATTGTCATAAACTATCTGCATGCATTTGGGTGTGTCGAGGTGGGTCTTGGGATTGCATGTGTCAATTTGTCTCCATGGTCAGACAACGGGAAGGTATCAGTATGAAGGTCTTCTTGTTGTCACTAACTCTTGCATCATCACCAATGCATCACTGACTTTTGCATGAGCACCATTAAGTCCAGGTCTGTCCAGAGGAAGAAGGTAGCGATGAGTTTGCAAATGTGGGTGTAGGTCTTCATGAAACGTGTAATTGATTGAGTGGCTACGGGGAGGCAACTTATTCCTGATTGAGAAACTAAGTTACTCTTAGTTGGAATTGGATGATGAGTTTGGAGTTGATGTTACAAGAAGATAAACCCATTTGAGCTTGAAAACGGTTTTTTCCTCAACTGAACTGATAATACTTTATTGGAATAGTTGAATTCGCGGGGTTGAACTGGTTTTCATCAACACCACCCAAAGTGCTTTATTTCAAGTGAATCTCTTCCTTTTTTTTTTTTTTTACTTTTAACCTGCATCTTTTTAAACCATTCGTTTTGATCATCCTATTGTGTATAATTGTCCCTAGTCTGTTGGTCATCCATATAATTTTTTTTTCTCCACACATTGCTTTTCCAGGCTGGGGATCGGTTGTTATTGTTGACCCAGGATGGGAAAGATTACATCCTTCTAGCATTTTGCATTTTTTTTTATGTCAGTTGGTTTCTTAGGGCAAAAATCATCATGCATTCATGAAATCATCAACCTTTAATTCCTTTGTTTTAAAATGCATATGTACATCATATATTGGCTATT
Source organism: Phaseolus lunatus (assembly GCA_013389735.1). Lineage (NCBI taxonomy): Eukaryota > Viridiplantae > Streptophyta > Magnoliopsida > Fabales > Fabaceae > Phaseolus > Phaseolus lunatus. Next base: position 13,303,497 of record CM023865.1, on the reverse strand, counting down.
CATGTGGATACAAAAAAGAAACTCGCCATATGTTGTGATGATACCAAAAGAACTAGTGTGGTGGATTGTTGTTTTACTTGTTGGAAGGAGTCGTCTGGGTATAGCCTGTATTCATGTTATCTTTCTCTTGTCTAAGTAAAAGTTTGTGAATTTTGGCGACTTTGATAATTTTGCCATGTTCCTGCATATCTCGTTATGGTTTTCTGATGTGAATCTTTTTGTTACGAAGATAAAATTGTATAATGCCTCGCCACTTTCATAGGCAGTTTGCAAACTCCAAATTTGGAGATCACCCTTTTTTCGGTAGACGAGATCATATCCTGAATGATCGCTGTTAAACCAATGTATTTTCGTTATCTTTTTGTTTGTATAATGCTTTAGTAGCCTGGGATGTTGAATCTGGTAATGAAATAACTATCAACCTGAAATATAATTCTAAAAAAAAAACACTCTTTCGAGTTATTAAAATCATCAATATTTTTCAAAGGAGACCTGTATCTCTCTGCAATTTCAAAGGTTTCATTGGTTGCTTGTGTTTGATAAGGGCAATAATTAAGAATACTAAAATATAACTTCATTGTCGTTATTATTACTGCTAGTTATTTTTTCTCTCACTTCTAATACTTTATGATTAGTTTACGCCTTTTTTATTTTTACTATTGAAAATGTTGTCATCTTTTTACTTCCAAGTAACATCTTAAGGTGTGATTTTTTTTTTATAATAATTATTATCTATCGAATGAACTTGGACCTTTTTGTTTTTAAAGAAAACGTTTGTCTTCATGAGATGGAAATCAGAGATGGATTAAAAATATGGAAATAGAAATTAATAAGATATAAAACTAGGTCTTGTATTGAATTTTCGAATACATTAATTTTAAGTTATAAATTGAGTTGTGCTTGTCAATTATTAGACTGATGATAGTTTTTTACATTATATTCACTGTCTAATTTAAAATAAACACTTATATTCTCCGTCTTATTAATAGAATAACATTTGCATTCCTTATTTTATTTATATTTACTCTTTATTTAAGTGCTACGTAAAATATAATAATTTATTAAGTTATTAATAATACAACCATACATTTTAAAATATTTATTTATATTTATATTAAAATAACATCTTAACAGTATATAATTCTCTTATATGTTTATAAAGACAACTTATAATTGGGTGACGGGATTTTTTTTATATATGATGATTAATTAAATAATTATTTTCTTTTTATAAAAACTACTTCAATTTTAATATTTTAAAATTGTAATGTAGAATGTTCACAAGTTTATTTTATTTAAATTTCAGTTAACATTTAATTATAAAAATGCGTGTTACTTTATTAAAACATAAAAAATAGAGTTGTTCTTTTAAGAAGGGGAATATTATTTAAGAAGATTTCAAAAGAGATAAATGTAATTTTTATTTTAATATAAATTAATAAAAGCATCATATTATGTCTTTTAAGGTACAAAAATTAGAAAAGTTGTTAAGTGATCCACATATTATATATGATTTCTCATTTATTTAATTTTTTTTAAAAATTAAAACCATCATGATTCCCAAAAAACAATTATCATATAATCTAATATTTGTAATTCATCTTTTCCTAGTTTTGATGGCTGGCTCTATTGACGAGTCCGAATTTGATAGCAATTAAAATTAGTTCATTTTATCATAGGTTAAATTAATGAAAAATAGTTTAACTTTATTGAAGTTTGTCGCGTACAGTCGTGGAGACGAGAGAGAATGAAGTAAGATAAAAATAAAATAAATAAGAATGAAAGATAAAAAAATTTAAAAATAAGTGAGACAATCTGTATTCTTTTTTGTCCATTCTTACTTATTATTTTTATTTTTTTACTATTAAAGTAATCAAATTATATAGTTTTAAATTAAGTTATTTTTCTATCTTTATTGGTTTACACTTTATCAAACCACTAAACATTTAATTTTTTTTTGTATTTTTTCAACTTATTTATTCTCTATTTTTTTTTTCTATTTCACATAGACCATTTAGTAATTTGTAGACACAAAGTGCAATTACTATATATAATTAATACACATCAAATATAAAAAAAAAATCTTAAGGCAAGTTGATAATTTTTACCGTTATAAATCCAACTGTATGCGGTGTAATTCCGATTTCATATCTTTAGGCTATAATTTTCATAAATTAATTAATTTATAACAATTCCTAATATTTTTTAAATATAATTTTTTATTAATGTATATTTTAATTTTCATATCTTTTATTTATTTTTATTTTGATACATTTAAAAATCTCATATTTCTTAATAGTTGAGATTAAATGTAGTTTATATATATTATTCTCTTTTAAATTATTAAAATATATTTTAAAAACAGTGACAAACATTAAATTTCATTGCAAATAATACATCTAATCGATTTTTTCTAAAAATATTGTTTATTCTAATAATATTGTCTTAATTCTTATAGTGACACTAAAGAAAAAAAAGTTGTGAGTCATTATTATATCCCATCTATCTTCTTCATACAGGGAATTGGATGGTATGAATAGTTTAATTGTTTTTCATAATTTATTTATACAGTTTGTAATACATGCCAACACAAAACAGATACAATATATGTCCATCTATCTCCTGTTTTAATAATAATAATAATAATACATATATTTTACAAAAATCCTTATATATGTCTTTTTTGCATCTAAATTAGAATACATATATTGACAGAGACTTATGGAAAAAATTATTATTGAACGAAAACATTTGCAAGCCATTATATTTTTTGTATCAGAATTTATCATATAAATCCTAAATTCCAAATAAAATATTTATTTTGTATATTTCCCATGTTAGAATATATTAGTTATATTTGGTGTTGTTATTATTATTGATAATGTAATTTTTTATTAATAGAAACTTCAAAAAAAAAATTACATGATTAAGGGAGTCTCAATACGGTTTTACATCTTGACATCTTACAAAATAGTATAAATAAGTGGCTAAGAAACAAGTTTCAATAATATTTATGATTCATTAATATATCACATTAATTAACTTGAGTGTCTCAGATAATCTCTATCTTGTTAAACACTAGAAGACCTATAAAATTGATAATAGAAGACTGAGAGTTAAAGATCGAAAAGTGGAATTTTGATATTGTTAGAATATTCTAGTGTGAGTGAGATCACAACATGGTTGTTAGTAGAAAAACGACGTGCGTGGGAAGACCTCCAATAGAGAGAATCAAAGACAATCACACAGACCCCACCTTGACGATGTTGATGAAAACTTGAAGTTTGAAGAGAAAAAGTTTAGAAGAAATAGATACTTTAGAAACCGAAAATGTCTGCATGAAGAAAAAGCTAAGAATAAAAGGAAAAACTCCCACTCGACTCGGAACCAAGAAAACCAGTTGGGTCAAGCCGACCAACTCCCTCGAAAATGTTAGAAGTTAACAATTTTGGATCCTAAACATACGAAACCTCAATCTAATATCACTATGCATCACATGGTCACCGCTTTAGATTGAGACCTTTTTAGTATAGTTTATGCAAGATGTTGGCAGCAAATCTTGAGAAATTTCTTCAATAAACCTTCAAGTTTGTGTAGTTTAAAAAGCCAAAGAACTTTCGAAATAATGATACTGAATTTTTTAAAATAAATAAATAAATATAAGTTTTCTTCATGATGATTATAATATCCAAAGTCGAGCTTTAATCACAATTTTTTAAATTTTTTTATTTGTCAACATTTTCTCTCTGTCTTTAGTCACATGTTCTCATTTTATTATTTTATTGCTTTTTTTATTTATTTATTGTTCTTTTCTGTTTTTGTAGGTTAAAATAAAATCGGGATGGGCCCAAAATTTTTATTTTCTCTATTTTTTTATATTTATTATTAAAGACGAAAATAAAAAAACCTTAAATATATAGTTTTAAATACTTAGAATTTATTAACTTCAGAAAGAAAATAATACTACACTTTAACAAAGAAATTTAAAAGATTTATATATTTTTTATTTCCTAAGTTAATTTAATTTTTTTTTTTACTTTTTTAAACTTTATTTTTATTTTTAATATCAAACTTTATTTATTCAGACGAAATTGAATGTTGACAATACCACTTGCAACACCCTAACGATAAAGACATACCTCGAACATTGAATGCGAGATACTTAAAGTTTTATTTCAGGTAGAGTTGTATTGTAAGTCCTTAATTTGTGAAAATAAATGAAAAATCAGCTTTTGCCATTTTTGGTTTAAGAGGCTTTTACAAAAGTGAATTCCTCTCGAAAAGACTCAATCTTATACAACTTCTTGGCCTAGAACATTTTCATGAAAGTGAATCTTTTCCAAGAAGCCCACTCTTACCAGACTTCTCAGTTTTGGACATTTTAACAAAAAGTGAATTCCTCATGATAATCTAAAACATATACTATTCCCTGATTCGAAAAAGATTTTATGGAGTTAACATATAGAGATGAACAATTTATAAAGATGAATGATTTATTTAACTACCCAATCAATCATGAATCTTATGCAAAAATCCCTCAAAAATCACACATCATAACTTAGAATGTTAAGAACTTTTGGCATAACCTAACTCTCGGGCATCATTCAATTCAGCAATTGATAAAAAAAGATAATAAGAGGAACAACTAATGCACAAACTGAAAGTTAAATAGTATTATTAAAAGATAAAGTTTCTAGCACTAACGATCCCCATATAAAAAAATACAATGAGTATAACCAAGACAAAAAAGAAAAACAACATTAAAAGGTCAAAAAAAATAAAAATTAAATCACTTAATTTGGATAGCTTGATTAACGTCACCCTCCTCAAAACCTCTAGTGTGAGAACCTCAACACCATCCTCTTCCAAGATATCTTCAATTGACACGAGATATCCCGTGTAAAAATCCTTCCTAGAATTGAAATCACTTCGATTGAGATGAATCTTGTAAAAATAGGCAACTTGGTGAAGAGCCTTTGTAAAACTCAACTCGATCTAATGAAGCACGAATTGTTGAGCCCCTCCAACTCCTTCTCTACCTTTCCCCCTATTCTGCTCAGAGTGAGGGGAGGGTGTCATCTAAGTTAGGCTTTGACGCAACCTTTTTATCTCTTACCAAAGTCTCCCCTCTCCAGCTGACATCTGAGATACCTTCTTGCCTAGCCCCTTTTTCTCGACCTCACACCGGAAGTGAGCATAAGTTGAATACTTTAGTTGGCTACCCAAAGAAACATTAGCATTTAGGCTAGCCTGAAGGGAATAACCCAAGTCAGCAAGCTCATTCTTAAGTTTATTGACCTTGGCAAGAGATACATCTTTGTCGACCTTTTCTTCCAACCTCTTGCGCAACAAGATCGATTGGGCCGAGATCTCAATCTTAATGTCAGCCAAGGCACTCTGAGAGGCATATCAATACAATTGTCATTCAGAGTTGTTCAAGCTGAATGATAGCTTCTCTTACAACTTCGTCTCAGTTTCAAAAAAGCCCCTACGAAGAGGAGTGGAGGAACCCCCAAGACCATGCCTACTCTTTTTCGGTGAACAAGTAGATGAAGATTTTTTTCCAAGAGATCAACGATAAGATTTTTTCTTCCTCTCTTGCTTCCTATGCATGTCAAGGGGAGGAAGATTGTCGGGCACCAGCTCTGAGAGATGGACAAGTGTAGGAGCATCGACCACCTCTTTAAATTTCTTGGGCACCAACCCTTAGAGGTCACAAAAGTAAGTCTCTCCTTTGGATCAATGGAAGCCATGATATCTACATTAGAAGAAAAATTTTAGTGAAGTTAAAATCTGAAAAAAAAAACTGAAAAAAAACTACCAAAAACTATTTGTACTGTATAAATCATCCCATCAACAAGAGACAAATAGACACGTAAGAGTTTTTGGAGTAGTTGATCACGGACCAATAGAATTTTAGGTCCTCAACATTCATCATAGGCTAAGGTCACAAGTGGTACCTTAATGGGTTTCTCGTCCAGTGAAAAGGGAACTTGGGCTCCCTACCCTTATAATTTTTTTTTCTCCCCTTGTCCCCCATTAAACCTTGAAAAATTGCCCTTTCAAGTTTTTGTAAAAGGATGTAAAAGAGCCAATACACAAAACTTTGACTGACTGATAAGCAAGAGACAACCCACTCGTTTTTTAGGACGAGTGTTGTAGTAATGAAGGAAGACTTGAGGAGTTGCGCATAGGTTTAACTCCTTGCACAAGAACCCAAAATTATGAAGGGATGTTGAACTATTAGGATGAAGTTGAGTCGTAGCCACATTCAAGACTCAAAGCACGCCTATTTTGAACTCATCAAACAGGAACCAAACATGTAAGTCAGTCAACAAGCATGTAAAAGTAAAAGAAGTCCTTCACTAACCCTTCTAAGCCATGACAAACGTTGTTAATAGCCGACACCACTGAAAGGAAATTACTTCCTTTGTGGCACTAGGATCATATACGTTCATGCTGGAGACGAATTAACATAGAACCAACGACCCACTTGGTACTTCTAAAAATATTCTCGGACGTGGTAGTCGGCCCAATTGTAGCCCTTTCTTAGGCTCTAACTGTCCTTGACCTTTTTGGTTGCCTCTTCAACTGCGAGGTTAGGGTGTCACCGACCCTTTTAGGAGAACTTGCAATGTCTTCCACTCGCTCCTTCAGAGTAGATGGAACACTCTGCACTGATATCGACCTCGAACTGGCATCCGATAATAATACAATTCCCGTATCAAAGTCTTGACTACTATTGCTTCGAAAGCTCAACCCCCCGAAAATAGAAATAGAGTTAAAGAAAGACATTATTACCTCAAATCACAAAACTTCTCGGAAAGTCTGAGCAAGGTGGACTAACCATCGCGAACCCCCAACTATTAAATCTCTTGACTTCTAACGATCCAAAGAACGTGACATTTCAAATCTTTCGTAGCACCTATCATTTATTATACACACTGTAAGTGTTGGGTTTAATAGTGCCAAAGTTCAAGAGGGGGGGTGAATTGACCTTTTAAAACTTTCTCGCAGAAACAGTGTTTAACAGAGTTTTACAGAAAAATAAATCGATTTATGTGAAAATGAACAGATTTATTTCAGCACTGTTTTTATTTGAAAAGCTTTTAATTCAGCAAGGTTAATCACAAGATTATGCAGATAGAATTTCAAGATGTACACACACAGATATCAGATTGAAAAACAGTGTAACTCAAAAACAGCAAACCTTAATTCCAACTCTTGTGATTCAGGTTCAGTTAAGGGCTTGACAATTAGTGAGACAATCTATTACACACAACCTATTTTATTAGCCTTTAACAGATTATCAATGTTCTTATTGAAACCAGACAGTTTTCCAGAAATTAAGAACAATGAATCACAGAACAACAAGCTTCAATTTTAAGCAATTGTTTAAGGTTCAATTAATAGTTTTAACAATTTCTTGAGCAACCTATCACAGCCAATCTGTTCCAGTGGCTTTTAGCAGATTTTATATGTTCTTATCAGATTCAAACAACTTTTTCAGAAATTAAGAACAGTATGCACAGTGCCCAGAAAGAACAGATTTATTTTCAATTGAACAGATTTATTTCTTCACTGTTTTATCAATTATGCATAAACGAAATTGCAGAGAGTGAGAGAGAATGAGCACAAGCAGTTATACTGGTTCACTCAACTGAGCTACATCCAGTCTTCACCAAAACCAGGTGGAAATCACTAAAACACAGTACAACCAAGTACAATTCCCACTGTTCTTGAAACCTACAAGAACTTAGGTACTCTTGCTGAAAAAACCTATTTCAGCTCACACACACACACATTCTCCAAGAAAACCTATCAAGAAGAGTGTTCAACCAAACTATTACAAGAAATGAGAAGTGAAACGACTACACCTGATTGAGGATACAAAGATCTGCCTTAAACCAGTAGGCAAGATTGCTAGAACAGTAGCAGCACCTCACACCAAGCTTTTGGAACCAAATCAAGAACAAGCACTTTGTGATTTTTGAAATCTTTGAAGAACAAATGCTAATCCTTTGTAAACACTTAACTCTCTGCTGTCAAAACTTGTTTTTGCAAAATGTATGAATCAGTAATAAACTCAGAAACAAGTTTGCATTTTATAGAAAACCAACTTATAACAGATTTTTGAAAAACAGTTAAAGCTGTTATAAAATGAACAGATTGAAAATAAAATGAACAGATTTATTTTCAAAAGCAGTTAGAGAATTTGTTAAGTGAGGAGACTTAGTCAACCATTCTGGTGCAGAGATAAAGCTGAAAAACGTTTAAGCTTGACATGGCACCAGAGACAAAAAGAATCTATTCATTTACAGATGAACAGATTTATTTTTCAAAACGAAAACAGAAAAGCTTAACTGTCTGAAACTCAGTCGTTTTGAAAAGAAGAAGACTTAGTCAAAATACCTGATGCACAACATCTAATTTTTACAAGACTTAGCCAAGGCATCAGTGAAAAAAATGAATCTGTTTATTTAGAAAAGAACAGATTTATTTTTATGTAGTAAACGTGTTTTTTGTAAAACATGTGAAAAACAATTTAAGAAAACTTATGCTTGTTCTTATCACATGGCTAGTGGTTATGAGGTGAGATACTCAGCAAAAGCCCACTCTTAGACAACCTCTAAGCACTACCTAAGACACACTTAAAGCAAAGCAAAATGAAATGTACATAGAAGTCTTCATCAAACACAATCTTGAAGGGGCAGCAACCATCTTCAACAATCTCCCCCTGTTTGATGGAGACAAATCCCCATAGCTAACCTTATAGCTTTGTTGCTTTAAGCACCTGCACTGCACCAGATTTTAAACCAGAAAAAAATAGAAGTATTGCATAGCATAAGATATGGTTTTAAGGTGCAGAATGAACTCCCTGTTTCAGTTTTCAGCAGCTATTTTTCTCCCCCTTTGGATTCATCAAACAGCATATAAACATAGGGAAAGCAAATATGAAACAGAAACCATAACCATGATAGTCCAGAAAAGTAAAACCATATTGTTCAGCATTACAGACATTTGAAAAATGATAAAAACAGCATTAAAAACAGAAGACTACTGATCCTTGTAGTAAAGCTCTGCAAGCTGTGCCTGAACCCCTTCAATCTGATCATCAAGGTGTTGAAACCTTGCATGAGTAGTCTCAAAGTATGCCCTTTGTTCTGCTGACATTACATCAAGACGATACAACACTTGCCTCTCAAACATAGACATTGGTTCTCCTCGGTATTCTGGACATTGATAGGCAACTATGGCATTTGCAGCAACTTCCTCATGTTCAGATTGGGTAGCAGGTGAGTCATCATCCATAGGAACAGCTTCATCCTCATCCTCATGTTCTGCTTGAGGGTCCTTCTCCTTGAGAACCACCCACTTGTCTTCAATTTTGTGAAAACCCATTTTGGTGAGAGTTGAAGTATCAATCTCACTTACAGCCTTGATAGGGTCATTTCTCTCATTTGTAACATCAACACCAAAGTAATCAATTAATTTGGAAATAAGAATAGCATAGGGAAATCGGTAATCAGCCAACCTTTTTGACTTGAGCATGTGTTCATTGACAATGAACACAAGTTTACCTTAATCTGGTTCATGATGCAATATAGGAGAATGAGATCCTCTTCATGTAAGACAGCATGGTTTGTCCCTCTTGGAATCAGTTGCCATGCTATGATGTATGCAACTAGGCGTGGAGTGAGGTTCAAATGTCCTGCATGGAACCTGTTTATACTCTCAGTAGGATTCCTCATGCAACTCTTATAATATTGCAGCTTGTTGAATTCTTGGATTCCACTGGTGTTTCCCTTTCCTACTTTCAATCCAGCATATTTTATTCCAGCCACAGAATTCCACACCTCACTTGTGATCTTCATCTTGATCCCTTTCACATAAGAGACAACATTCTTCCCATCCAATGTGAGGTTAGTATAAAACACCTTAACCAAGTCAGGATAAACATTACCCGTTAATTCCAACAGCTTTTTCAGTTTCTGGTGCTTCAACACAGCCCTTGTTTCTACCAGTTTTTCAGATTTCAGCCAGTTGAAATCCAGCACCTTGGGCATGTTGATCTGCTTCCTGCTTGTCTCATGAATGTAGGCATTGATGCCCTCTTCATTTCCAACGAACCATCCTTCTAACACACCTTGAAATGTGGTTTGCTTCCCCTTATTTTTCTGTTTCTTGAAAGAAGAAGCCATGGTTGAACCTGAATTCTTTTCTTGGTTTCAAATGGTGAGAACAGAAAGAGAATGACCAATGTGGGTAACAAATATTCACACAGATTTATAGCAGAATAAATGGATTGATATGGCAGTTATGAGTGGATATGCATGAAGATTTTATGCTCTGAATTTGTGCAGAGAATCTTTGAAAATATGCACCAAATATTTAGGGTCACGAGGCATACACTCAAACTCTTATTGAGCACCCAAACCATCAAATCGGTTACATAACCATGACCAAAACCGTCAAAGGTACAGAGGTTAATGCCCACTAAGTCAGTCAAGCAGTCAAAGATCAGAGATTCTCTTTCCTAGTCATTAATGCATATCAGTGCAGAAAATAAACACATTCAATTATGAATAAACAGATTTAATGTTTTACTGCTAGGCACAATTGACATTTATAATACCCAATTCATTAAGCAGAAAATTAAACCTATCTTTGGCTAATGGTTTTGTGAACAAATCAGCAAGTTGTAAATCAGTACCAATGAACTTAATATCACATGTTCCATTAGATATGTGTTCCCTTAGAAAATGATGCCTAATTTCAATGTGTTTGGTTCTTGAATGCATGACAGGATTTTTGGTTAAGTTGATTGCACTTGTATTATCAAACAGCAGAGGTATATGGTTAAGTAAGATACCAAAATCATTCAATTGTTGTCTTAGCCATATAGTTTGAGCACAGCAACTTCCTGCTGCAATGTATTCTGCTTCAGCAGTGGAAAGAGCTACACAAGCCTGCTTTTTGCATTGCCATGAGATCAAGCTTGATCCAAGCAAATGACAGGTTCCACTTGTGCTCTTCCTATCAATTTTGCAACCTGCAAAATCCGAATCAGAATATCCAGTTAAGCTTAATGAAATATTACCTGGATACCACAAGCCAACTTCTTTAGTTCCTTGCAAATACTTCAAAATCCTTTTGACAGCATTGTAGTGTGATTCTTTAGGAGCAGATTGAAACCTTGCACACATGCACACTGCAAACATTATATCTGGCCTACTAGCAGTGAGATACAGTAGTGATCCTATGAGTCCTCTGTATTTGGTTTCATCAACAGAAATTCCAGCTTCATCATGATCCAAATGACAGCTTGTTGAGAAGGGTGTGCTAATTGGTTTACACTTCTCCATTTCAAATTTCTTCAGCAAATCCTTGCAATACTTAGCTTGACTTAAGAAAATGCCATCCTTGAGTTGTTTGATCTGCAAGCCTAGAAAATAGTTCAACTCACCCATCATTGACATTTCAAACTCACTCTTCATGACTTTCACGAAAGCTTCACACAATTCTCCATTGTTTGATCCAAAAATGATGTCATCCACATATACTTGGACTAGAATTGAGTCATCTCCTTTCTTCTTAATGAACAAGGTCTTATCTGATGTGCCTCTATCATAGCCTTGTGAGATGAGAAAATCACTTAGCCTCTCATACCATTGCCTAGGAGCTTGCTTGAGTCCATAGAGAGCCTTTTGGAGTTTGAACACATATTCTGGATGTTGATGGTCTTCAAAACCTGGTGGTTGTGAGACAAATACCTCTTCATTTATATAGCCATTTAGAAAGGCATTTTTCACATCCATTTGAAATAGCTTGAACCCTTTGATGCAGGAGAAGGCAAGCAACAGTCTAACAGCTTCTAACCGAGCCACTGGTGCATATGTCTCATCATAGTCTATTCCTTCTTCTTGATTGTACCCTTTAGCTACAAGCCTAGCCTTGTTTCTGGTGATCACTCCATGCTCATCCATCTTGTTTCTAAATACCCATTTTGTTCCAATTACATTCATCTCAGGTATTCTAGGAACAAGAGTCCAGACCTCATTAAGAGCAAATTGATTCAGTTCCTCTTGCATAGCTAAAATCCAGTTGCTGTCCTTGAGAGCTTCTTTCAAATTCTTGGGTTCAACTTGAGATACAAAGGCCATTGCTTCACAGAAATTGTTCAAGGATTTTCTAGTTGACACTCCTTTCTTAATGTTCCCAATGACATTATCAAGAGTTAAATCTCTTGGGGTTTTCCAATCTTTTGGCAAACCTGCAGCTGCAGTAGATTCTTGTACAGCATGTGTATCAGCAGTATCAAAATGAATCGATTCATTTTGATTTAAAACAGATTTAAATTCATTACTGTCAGGGTCATCAGCAGCAGTTTTAGATATGCTATGATCAGTTTCATCAAAAACAACATGCATTGATTCTTCTACTATAAGCAACCTTTTATTGAAGACTCTATATGCATGACCATTCAAAGCATAACCAATGTGCACACCTTCATCAGATTTAGCATCAAATTTACCAAGATTTTCTTTGCCATTATTCAATACAAAGCATTTACACCCAAATACTCTAAGGTGGCTTACACTAGGTTTTCTGCCCTTATACAATTCATATGGGGTTTTCTTAAGAATTGGTCTTATTAAGGTCCTATTTAAGACATAACCTGCAGTATAAACAGCATCAGCCCAAAAATACTTAGGTAGCTTAGATTCATTTAACATAGTTCTAGCTAGTTCCTCTAGTGATCTATTTTTCCTTTCAACTACACCATTTTGTTGGGGTGTCCTAGGGGCTGAAAAGGTATGAGCTATCCCATGCTTCTCACAGAACCTCTCAAACTTAGCATTTTGAAACTCTCCCCCATGATCACTTCGAATTGATTTAATGCAGCAACCATTTTCATTTTGCAGAATTTTTGCTAATTTCTTAAAGGCAGTGTAAGCATCATGTTTATGCGCAAGAAATAAAGTCCATGTAAATCTAGAGTAATCATCCACAACAACTAAGGCATACAAATTTCCAGCCAAGCTAGCAACTCTAGATGGACCAAATAAGTCCATATGTAACACATCCAATGGATTTTTTGTAGAGACAACATCCTTTAACTTAAAAGAGGATTTGATTTGTTTACCTTTCACACAAGCATCACAAAGCCTGTTATCCTGAAATTTAATGTTAGGTAAACCAGAAACTAAATCTTTAGATTTCAATTTATTCAAGTGATTTGTGTGTATGTGAGCCAACCTCCTGTGCCACAACCAAGACTCATCACTTCTGGACAGCAAACACTCATTTGAAGAGTTAGTTTCCATGATATTCAGCAGATATATGTTATTCACTCTCTTACCAGTAAACAGTACCTTACTAGATGAATTACTTGATATTGTGCAGCCTTTTGACTCAAAATTCACTTTGTATCCTTTGTCACAAAGCTGACTTATGCTGAGAAGACTATGCTTAAGTCCTTCTACATACAGCACATTCTCAATGGTTGTTGAGTTCCCTGTTCCAACAGTTCCTCTGCCCAAAATCCTCCCTCGGTTATTATCACCATAGGTTACATGTCCTTCTGCTTTGAGCTTTAAGCTGGTAAACTTTGTAAGATCTCCAGTCATATGCTTGGAACAGCCACTGTCCAAGTACCACTGATTTTTCTTGCTGCCAATCTGCAAAACAAAATAAAAATGATACAAATGGTACCCTTTTCAGTATAGGGTCCAGCACAGATTAAAACCTTCCCTTTGGTAGCCATTTTGCTAAGTTCTTAGGCACAAGATGCTTTCTAGCAATGCAAGACCTAGAGGTATGACCAGATTTCATGCAGTAAAAACATGTTACATGAGATGCCTTTTTGCCACTGTTAAAAGCTGAAAAAACTGATTTTGCTGGAACAAAAAAACTTGAAAGCTTTTTGACATTGGTTACATTTCCAGGGGTATAACCAAGTCCATTCTTATTGAAAACAGCATTCTGTGATCCAAGGAGAGACTCAAGGTTTTCTCTTCCCTTGGTGAAATTGGAAAGGGTTTTCAGCAAATACTCCACTTGTTTTTCCAATTTTTTGCAGTTTTCACAGGATTTAATAGAGGCATGCAAGCAAGTTAGTTCAAGGCTTACTAAATCTGTTTTGGCCTTATGCAATTCTTCCTCAAGTGTTTTTACTTTAGGTGCCAACACATTATTTACCTTTTGCAGCTTATTGCATATTACAGCTAGCCTATTTGCTTCATCATGTGTTTCCTTGAAGGCAGCAAGCAAATCATCATAGTTATCAGAATCAGCAGAAAAATTACTTACTGAATCAGAGCTTGACTCCTCATCCTTTATCATGAAACACAAATTGTTCTCCTCATCTTCTGTTGAAGAGCTGCTAGTTGAGGATGCTTCATTTTCCTCCCATGAGATGTAGGCTCTTCTTCCTTTGTTCCTTTCAAATTTCTTGCTGGCAGATTTGTCCTTAGTTTGATTGTCTGGACAATCTGTTTTGATATGCCCTGTTTTGCCACATCCAAAGCAAGTATATTTAGAGGAATTTGCATCATTGAGTTTAGGATACCTCCTTTTCTGCTGGTTTCTATTTTTGCTTTTCTTCCTCAGGAATTTACTGAATCTTTTTGTAAGAAGACTGATTGTATCATCATCTTCAGCATCTTCTTTTTCTTCCTTGATCTCATTTAGTTCAGTTGCTTTCAGTGCAAGACCTTTGGGTTTTCTCTCTGTTGTTTCCTGCTCTTTAAGTCTTTTAAGCTCTAGCTCATGCTCCATCAGCTTTCCAAACAGTGCAGCAGTTCCCAACTTTGACAGATCACGGCTTTCAGAGATAGCTGTCACCTTTGGTTGCCAGCTTCTGTCGAGGCACTTCAATATCTTTATGTTGAGCTCCTCTCTGTCAAATTCTTTTCCCAAGCCAGTGAGGTGATTCACAATATGGGTGAATCTTTTCTGCACATCAGCAATGCTCTCCTCGGGTTGCATTCTGAACAGCTCATATTCTTGGATGAGCGCATGTTTCCTTGACCTTTTCACATCTTCAGTCCCCTCATGAGTCACTTCTAAGACTTCCCACATCTCCTTAGCTGACTTACATTGAGATATCCTAAAGAACTCATCCATTGTCAATGCAGAGGTTATGATGTTCTTGGCCACAAGATCATGTTGAGCCTTCCTCCTTTCAGTTTCATTCCATTCTGATCTTGGCTTTACCTTTTCTTCATCCTTGACAACCTGCATTGGCACATAAGGTCCATTGACCACAGCTTCCCAAATTAATGCATCAATGGATTCCATGAAAATTCTCATTCTAACTTTCCAAAATGCATAATTCATTCCATTGAACATAGGTGGTCTATTAACAGCAGAACCCTCAGCAAAAAGCACATTAAACTCAGACATTATTACAAACAAACTTGATTAAAATACAAGTCCTAGCTCTTGATACCAATTGTTGGGTTTAATAGTGCCAAAGTTCAAGAGGGGGGGTGAATTGACCTTTTAAAACTTTCTCGCAGAAACAGTGTTTAACAGAGTTTTACAGAAAAATAAATCAATTTATGTGAAAATGAACAGATTTATTTCAGCACTATTTTTATTTGAAAAGCTTTTAATTCAGCAAGGTTAATCACAAGATTATGCAGATAGAATTTCAAGATGTACACACACAGATATCAGATTGAAAAACAGTGTAACTCAAAAACAGCAAACCTTAATTCCAACTCTTGTGATTCAGGTTCAGTTAAGGGCTTGACAATTAGTGAGACAATCTATTACACACAACCTATTTTATTAGCCTTTAACAGATTATCAATGTTCTTATTGAAACCAGACAGTTTTCCAGAAATTAAGAACAATGAATCACAGAACAACAAGCTTCAATTTTAAGCAATTGTTTAAGGTTCAATTAATAGTTTTAACAATTTCTTGAGCAACCTATCACAGCCAATCTGTTCCAGTGGCTTTTAGCAGATTTTATATGTTCTTATCAGATTCAAACAACTTTTTCAGAAATTAAGAACAGTATGCACAGTGCCCAGAAAGAACAGATTTATTTTCAATTGAACAGATTTATTTCTTCGCTGTTTTATCAATTATGCATAAACGAAATTGCAGAGAGTGAGAGAGAATGAGCACAAGCAGTTATACTGGTTCACTCAACTGAGCTACATCCAGTCTTCACCAAAACCAGGTGGAAATCACTAAAACACAGTACAACCAAGTACAATTCCCACTGTTCTTGAAACCTACAAGAACTTAGGTACTCTTGCTGAAAAAACCTATTTCAGCTCACACACACACACATTCTCCAAGAAAACCTATCAAGAAGAGTGTTCAACCAAACTATTACAAGAAATGAGAAGTGAAACGACTACACCTGATTGAGGATACAAAGATCTGCCTTAAACCAGTAGGCAAGATTGCTAGAACAGTAGCAACACCTCACACCAAGCTTTTGGAACCAAATCAAGAACAAGCACTTTGTGATTTTTGAAATCTTTGAAGAACAAATGCTAATCCTTTGTAAACACTTAACTCTCTGCTGTCAAAACTTGTTTTTGCAAAATGTATGAATCAGTAATAAACTCAGAAACAAGTTTGCATTTTATAGAAAACCAACTTATAACAGATTTTTGAAAAACAGTTAAAGCTGTTATAAAATGAACAGATTGAAAATAAAATGAACAGATTTATTTTCAAAAGCAGTTAGAGAATTTGTTAAGTGAGGAGACTTAGTCAACCATTCTGGTGCAGAGATAAAGCTGAAAAACGTTTAAGCTTGACATGGCACCAGAGACAAAAAGAATCTATTCATTTACAGATGAACAGATTTATTTTTCAAAACGAAAACAGAAAAGCTTAACTGTCTGAAACTCAGTCGTTTTGAAAAGAAGAAGACTTAGTCAAAATACCTGATGCACAACATCTAATTTTTACAAGACTTAGCCAAGGCATCAGTGAAAAAAATGAATCTGTTTATTTAGAAAAGAACAGATTTATTTTTATGTAGTAAACGTGTTTTTTGTAAAACATGTGAAAAACAATTTAAGAAAACTTATGCTTGTTCTTATCACATGGCTAGTGGTTATGAGGTGAGATACTCAGCAAAAGCCCACTCTTAGACAACCTCTAAGCACTACCTAAGACACACTTAAAGCAAAGCAAAATGAAATGTACATAGAAGTCTTCATCAAACACAATCTTGAAGGGGCAGCAACCATCTTCAACAGTAAGGACCTGTAAAATTGAATTGGAATAAAAAGGGTTATATTTTAAAAGAATTCTATGTATGTTTTATTTAAAACAAAAAGGGAGGAAAAGTTAAGTTTAGAAGGCTATGAGATCGCCGGTCGCCTGCTACACATGAGCGCCAGGTGGACGTCGCCAGGGCGCGAGGCATGCAGACATCGCGCGGGCGCGCGAGGCATGCAGACATCGCGCGGGCGCGCGAGGCATGCAGGCATCGCGCGGGCGCGCGAGGCATGCAGGCATCGTGCGGGCGCGAGAGGCATGCAGGCATCGCGCGGGCGCGAGGCATGCGGGCATTGCCAGGGCGCGAGGCATGTGGACGTGGCCAAGGCGCGAGAGGCATGCGGGCATCGCCAGGGCGCGAGGCATGTGGACGTAGCCAGGGCGCGAGAGTTATGAGGGCGTCGCCAGGGAAGACATCGGTCGTCTCCCAGAGGAAGACATCGGTCGTCTTCTAGGGCGAAGGAGACATCGGTCGTCTTCCAGGGCGAAGGAGACATCGGTCGTTCGCCAGGATGAGTCAGCAGTGGAATGTTATCGCACGACGTCGAGTTTCACACAGAGTAAAGTGGGACCCAAACTCTCAGCATGAAACGTCCTGCACGCGCGCCACGTAGACAAAAAGGATGATTCTGAGTGGTGACATCAGAATGTTGGCATGCGCAGGAGACACTCGCGGTCGTACTGTTCAGAGCAGTGGCTGGCATGCACAAGCGACAACAGTGGCAGTACTGTTCAGAGCAGTGGTTGGCATGCACCAGAGACAACAGTGGTCGTATTGTTCAGGGCAGTGGTTCTCAGACTTCTCTGCAGAGTGGGTGGTGGCAGCTGCTTTTGGTGGATAAGTTGGTTTAAGATGCAGAAAACCCACTGCTGAGAGAAAGAAACGTTGCAGCCTTCAAAGAGAGAAAGAGTGAGTTACCTCCCTTCTCCTCCAGTTGCCTCCTTCGCGTTGCGATTCTGGCACCTTCACACGAGAGTACGACGAGCGACAGCCACCATTAGAGCACCTGGGCAGTTCTCTGCAAGTCCTTCAACCAGACGCAAAAACAGAGCCAAGGCGTTCTTCAAGCTTTGTTGGGTTTCGGAACTCCTGGTGGTTTGCGCAAGTCCAGGTAAGGGAAGCTAGACTTCATTTTCAATACAAGCCATAGTTTAGCTATTTCTGAAATGAGGGCGACGTGGTCGCCGGTTTTCGTTTGCATCTGCGTGAATGCTCTGTTCCATGTGTTTGGGCGACGTGGTCGCCGGTTTTTAAATACAGACTTCGAAATACCCTGTTTTTGAACCAGGTCGCCGGTTTTGGCGTTGTTTGCGAAACTCTCTGTTTTTGGTGTTGCTTTGAAACTGTTGAGATTTAAATGAGATATTCGAAAATAAGGACCTTGGATTGAGTTTTGCTGTGAATGAAATCATTCCTTTAAGTGTTATGTGATGTGTTGGATGTGGTGAATGTGGATCGAGGCATAGTATTTTCAGGAAAGAAAATACCGTGTAAGATCGTGTAGGATGTGCATTGATCGGTGATGTCTATAATGGGATTATCCTGACTCTCCTGAGATAATGGATTCATATAGATGAGGTTATTCAGGCGTTGAGAGTCGAAGGAGGTTCATATGTATGGGTGAGTCGTGTGAAACAGAACGAGCTCGGCCTGTCATATGGATTAACCCTGTCATACTGTGAGAATGGTGAACTTGAGATCGAGAATGTGTTGATGCGCATAGCTGTGGAAACATTACAACAGCTTGTATGACAGGTGCAGAATCTCTGAGTCTAGTCAATGCACGAGTCTTCCGGAAGTAGGTCAAGTGTCTTGTGTGCTGGGTCAGTGGTGGTCTGACATGTGAAATGAGGAACTTGAAATTTATAGACACTTGATGCAGTATTGTGAAAATGAATGACTCTTGTGAATATTGTGGAATGTGTGATTTCTGGGCGATCAGGTGAAGAGTATTGAGAAAATCTATAGCTTTACGAGAATATCTTGAAATTGTTTACCTTGATTTTATTTTAATTATTCTTATTTAAACTCTCTTTAAAATATCTAGCTTACCCTGCGTGTTTTGGTTCTGTGGCTGTTCTCTTAAAACTGTGATGATCGTGTATAACTTACACGGGAGCAGATGATCTTCCAGGAAGTAGAGCTCCTTAGTGAGTGGTCGCCGGAAGCAGATCGGCTGTTTTTGGGTCCTCCGATGGGAGATCGGCCTCGTTCGACAGGAGATCGGTCTCTTCCGATAGGAGATCGCCTGCTTCGTTTTTTTTACTGTATTTTGTTTATGTTTCTGGAAAAATTTGACCGAATTTGTATTAAACTCCCTGTGAGGAGAAACTACATTTCATATATATAATATTTTGTTCATAGAATCTATTTGTTACCTTTATTTTCATTATATACATTTGTATAGTATTTTGGCGGGATGTTACACACACTGCTCAAGAAAGATACAACTCTTCAAGAACAACACGACTTCTCATTGCTTGAGCCTAGGAGTATACCTAATACCCGAAGTCAAGAAGATATCAAATTGCCAACAATGCCAAAAGAAATGGATTTTTCTTTCAAATAAATTTGCATACTTTTTGAACATTTGAACTTGGTGAGCCAGTGTACCGACCTTTCGAGATGGGTCCCACTAAGAAACCTTGTCATAATATGGATTCTCAACCTCTCAGTCAAATTGGCTCGATGGACAACCATCAAATCCCCATTTGTGTCACCTCAATCTTAAACTAAATTGATTATTTACAAAGAGGAGATATCAAATAAAAGGTTAACTAAAAACCTTAGTCAGGGATCAGATCGCCTAAACAAGCCCTAAGTGTGGATTAAAAAAAGGATTGAGCATGAATAGGGTCAATAACAACAAAAACCCATCACAAAATAGTATAAATAGGTGACCAAGAGATATGTAATGATTAGGTTCAAGAACTCTTATGGAATCAATACTACATCATACTAACTTGAGCATCAAAATATCTTTGCAGGTATACCCCTATCTTGATAAACACTACAAGACCTAGAAGACCAAAAAGTCGAGAGTAGAAGATCGAGAAGTGAAAGACTAAGAACAATATAAATAACACGTGTGTAGGTAGTGGTGTACTTAGACTCATCTAGCCTTGTAAGAACAATTTCTAACTAAATTTTTGTGAGCTTTTTAATTGCACAAACCTAATTTAAGTTTTTAATAGTTTATAGATCTATTAAATAATTAAACTTCGAACCAGAAAGTTGAACTATTTGAAATTTTGTAGTTAAAGATTAGCTTGAATTTAAGAGAACCTTAATGAAAATATACTTAAGGCCAAAATAAAATTGATTTTTAACTTTGACAATATAATTGTAACCTTCCAAAGCATAAGAATGTATTTCTAAAAAAAATTCAAATAATTCAGGAATACAAATTAATTTAACCTTTTTTACTTATGTATAAATTTATTAAATATTCATCACAAAAAAAAATCTGATTTACCGATGAATTATTATCCATGGATGTAAATTCGTAGGTAAACTCAACACTATCTACAACTATTATCCACCAATGTGAATCTGTAGGTAATTTCAACATTATTTATGAAATATTATCTATGGATCTGAATTCGTAAATAAATTCAGTATTACCTACAGATTATTTACATTATCCACAAATTTTATCCACGAATCTATATTCGTAAGTAAATTCAATATTATTATTAATATAAATATTTTTATTAATATTATTAATAATATTTTTATTTCATATTATTATAATATTAATAATATCACAAATATTAATAATAGTAATGATATTAACAATATATAATGTTAATAATTTTAATGATATGAATAATATTAATTATATGTGTAATATTAATAATACTATTATTATATAATTAATTATAAATAATAATCATAACTAATATTTATAAATAATAATTGTAAATAATAAGAAA
This sequence comes from Phaseolus lunatus, assembly GCA_013389735.1. Lineage (NCBI taxonomy): Eukaryota > Viridiplantae > Streptophyta > Magnoliopsida > Fabales > Fabaceae > Phaseolus > Phaseolus lunatus. The sequence goes on along the minus strand of CM023865.1, from coordinate 13,282,302 downwards.
AGATAAAAAGAATAAAGAAAAAAAATTAAAAAAAGTATGCAAGGTTACCTCCGGATTTGTCAACGGATTGGAGTTATTAGGTATTACCTATGGACTTAAGTTGATGGGTATTACATATGAATTAGAGTTAGTGAGTATTACTTACAGACCGAAGTTAGTTGATATTATATACGAAGTAGAGTTGGTAGGTATACATACTGTCAACATTATAAAATTAATAATATTAATAATTATAATAATAAGTATAATAATAATCATAATATAACCACAAAATTTGTCTAGTGTAGTGACTAAAACTTCTTGGATCATTCGAGGAAGGCTTAAGTTCGAGTCCCCCACAACCGTTTGTTTCTAACACTAATAATAATTATAATAACATAATAATAATTGTAAATAATAATAAAAAATATTAAAAAATAAAAATATATTAAAATTAAAATATGCATAATTTTACCTAAGGATTAATGGTGACTATTCCTACCAAAATCACTTGTGATGATACAAGTATATATTGAGGGAGGAGATGAATGAAATTATCATGAGAGTAATTATAATAGAGTTTTCAATCTCATTTTTTTAATCTATCCAATGGTCGAACACGAGTTGTTTATAAGTTAAGAGAGAATAAAAAGGAAAAATGAGTATTTCTCTAAGGAACTATTTGATAGAAGAGATTTTTTTTCATATTCCGTTAATCACAAAAATCAAATTTTGAGTGACTAAAATGATTCATGAGAATATTTCTATAAATTTTCAAGAAAAAAAAAGTAAAATAGCATTTTTTTTATAAAAAAAATAATTTGTTTATCTCATTATTTGAATGATATAAAAGAATTCGGTACTTATATTGCCACAAATTTTTTCTCTACAAAAAATAAATAATTTTTCACCTCACCCAGATGATAGGTGTGAAGTTTGCTTAATAGTATATGAGAATGTAGTACCACTATTTGTGAGAGTTAATGCACATTCAAAGCCCAAACAGTAACACTGCATTCAAAACTTAATACTTGCTTTCCCAAGATATGGATTTGATTCCTAACCTCAATAAAGTTGAGTAAATAAACTAACAAGAAATGTATTTTTGTCTCATGAGACCCTTGAAAAGCCATCATAGGAATATTTATTAGCAAAGGAAAAAAAAAATTATAAGTTAGGTTCTTTCCATTCTCTATACATTTTTGAGTTTGAATGGAGAAGGGATCAAATATGGGTAACTTTCTTACTTTTAAATTAGTTCAGAGAAAGTGCTTCTAAGCTTTTCTGATCTGACTGCCACCAATGCATATCTCATAAACCACTGTTTTGGATGTGAATGAGATTCGCTATTCTCACTTTTGTTTCTCCCCTCATTTTAATTTCTTCTTAATCCATCTTCTATTACTAATTACTAATCTCAATTTTTAGTATTTTACTATTAGTTATCAAAATTTTAATTACAAATTATTTAGATTATAAAATTGATAGTTAAAACCTGATAGTTAATTAGATAAAATTTAATAAATTTGTTTAATGATTCTTTTTGTGTACATGTGAGATGGTGCCACTCACGGAAGGAACAAACTATGCATGCATTTCTAAAACTATCTTACTTTGAGAAGTTTCAAAGAATTCACAAAACCTAAATTCAATTCTATAGATGTTGTTTTATGATAAAGAAAAGCTACATTAAATAATTATATTTATATATACATATATATTAACAAAATAAAATTCCAATTCTAATAGGAGAACAATTATAGAAACAACTGTATATAAATTTTGTCCCACAGAAAATCACACTAAGCTTCCAAAATGAACAGCATCTCCACTTTGAGCATCTCTGTAGTGACTAAATGCATTAATCTCTTACTTGACTCTTTAGATCCAGATTTAAGAAACAGTGACACTCACATATGCAATGTCTTTGTGTGGATAAAAATGGTTCAACTTGTGCAATAGTAGACAGAAAAATTGCACCTTCCTCTGTTTACTCCAATTAAGAGCAGTGCATATTTGCCAACACTAGATTTTTGTAATTCTGTGATGGAAGTCAAGCCTCTTCAAAAAAAAAAAAAAATCATTTTAGAGAGAGAATCCTGATTGTGTGAGCTGCATTATTTATAATTGCTTTTGGTTTTTGCGAATTCAAACAAACAATGCATGGATTATTCTTTATTCCAGTTGTTGGTATGAGCAATGCTAAACCACAAATCAGAATGCTCCCATTTCCCAGTGATTAGTATAAGAAATTCCGAAGATCTAGAATGCACAATTGCGTCTATGGGCAAAGATTATGTTAGATTTGCAGGCAAAGATAGAAGCAAAATAAAGATATCCATGTGCATGGAAAAATCTTGATCATGATATGTGCAAAGAATATTATTGATGGTACTTAGGGCACTGTGAAGTTGTAACTCCAATGGAACCTTTTTGGTTGTATAGTACGTAGTTGTAGGAATGGGATGTGGTACACATGCACGTGGGAATATGTCTAGTGTTTTGCAACTTAAGGCCTACTAGTCTTCTGTTGCCCACATTACAAGTTTCATAACATATTTGCTAAAAGCAGAACAAAGTTTTAGGAAGCTTAACTAGCCCATTTGAAACAATCATTACCAACATATATTATGGTCTCCTAAAGGATGATTAAGTAAACAATTTCCTTGCTTTAATGTAGGATTAAACTAGTAATTAATGGTAGTTGTTCCCTCTCCTTTTTGTTAGTGCACCCACCATGGGGCATTCCACATTAATTCAACTCTCTTCTTGCTCCCTATTTAAATTTAGCTGTAGCCCACTCTCCATATCTGTCTCCATCCATTGACCATATGAAAAGTGACGAAGCCGAAATGTGAGGACTAAAAGCACCATTCCATCAAAGTGGTGATAGGTACCACGGAAAATTTTAAATATACGACAAGCTTTTAGCAGCTTTCACCACCCAATTCATCTGAATGTGGTGTTCGGCATTTTAAGCGATCGAGCTTGGTAAAATTAATCCTTAGAATATGAACAGTATATTCATCAGAAAATAGACAAGCACACACGACTAATCATGTGCCAATGGTGCGTCTTACTGATCATATATAGGGAAAGAAAGTAGAAAAAGTAGAAAGTATAAGTAATTTTTGGCTTTGACGATGTTGCCTCGGATTTAGTAGATGCCACTTAAAAAACTTGGAGGATTAAGTTAGATATATATGACTATAAACAATAGGTTCAAGGGAAATGATACGTCATTCTTGAGACCCATTATTATATAATTGGATTTTGGCAGAAAGTTAGAGTTTCTATAAAAGAGTTTCTATATACATATTTCCGAAATAAAAAAATAATTAGTTTCTATATTGACTAAATTAGATATTATTTTAAAGATTAAAAAAATTATTAGTTTCTAAATTAGTTTATATTATTGATAAATAGTTAATAAATTGATATTTCATCATCTACTAAGGTTTTAACTACCAATTATTTAGATGGTAGTTAAAACATTGGTAGCTAATTAGATATCAATTTAGAAATTACTTATCAATAATAGAAACTTATTTAAAAACCAATAATTTTTTTAGTCTTTAAAATAGTATCTAATTTAATCAATATAACAATTAATTATTTTTAATTTCTAAAATTAGTTTTTATTTAATAATTTTGTTGTAGTGTTAGGATTTAGGGTTCATATTATATATATGAATCATGAAATACCTTGCTGTAAAAAATATGTGTTCTTACAAGTTATTGAGATGAAACTTTTCTTACCTATTGTATTTTCTTAATTTTCAATTTTGTTGTTCTTTTAACCTTTTTAGTAGGGGTATCTCTGATGTTCAAGTTAATTTTAAGGATATGAATGTTATGTTTGGAATTAGAGTTTCATTACCTTCTTTCTAAGTCATGGTTTCTTATTTATAATTATAGTTTTGGATCTTAGGACGTGATGGACTAATGCAACTTAATTGAGTCTAATTTATTAGTTAATCGTGATTTCCATGTGATTATCGTGTAATAGTTATTTAGTGGTGTGGCTAATTAATCCGCGAGATGTGAGACGGAATGGCTGGAAGACCAATATATCCGATGGTTATGTCTATACGTATGTTCGGCCTCCCGGTATTGAAAGAAGTGTGACCATGAAATAACATTTGGTGAAACATATAGGTATGTTGAGTTGGGAAAAGGTGGAGAAGCTGATTTTGAGCCATGCAGGGAAATATGTTGGCAATGTGCACATGCAAACAATAACTATCTTTTCTTTGACGCAATTATGTATAGTCTTATAGAATAGTACAGTTGACTTAAGTGTTGTGCGTTAAAGCCTACAAGTTATTGCATTTCATCATCACCCTGTTGCTATTGGGTGGGGTACACCATCACAATACCTCTCTCGTCGCCAAATTTAAAAAGCCCTCTTCCTGCTTGCATTTCCTTGCCAAGACACGTATATTTCATGTTCTCAGTTCCAATCTAACTGTGCTCATAACAAGAGGAACCACATCTTTGTACTTGTCATGGCCCTTAAGATCAACACTTTCCTTCTAATTCTTCTCTTGCTCCTCGTTCCCTTATCTTCAGGTGACCATGTTCTCTATATTTTAATACAATTACAAACATTTAACTCTTCCTACACACACATATATAACAGAACTTTTATTTCCTTACAGGTTTGGCTGATGGCTTCAGGGAAAGCATGCATCCTACTCATGGCTTACCTTCAAAGGTAAACCCTACTGTGTGTTTGTCCTCTTGCTTCAGTTAAATGGTCACGAACTGACTTTGTAAGCCAGCTAATTATGAAGAAATATGAATGGAGCGACATTGAGGGAAAAATATATGTTTGCTTTGGTTTATAATGTGGTACATAGTTTCCACAATGATTTAGCAGTTGTGAAAATTGAAAATGGTTGTGTATGTAATGCAATATATATAGTTGTTTAAACTAACACGTTCTTTCTTCTGGTATTGGCTTTGAATGAAGGATGGTATGAAGGTGAAGTCGAGGAAGCTGTTTGGTCATGATTTTGTGTTGGATTATGATGAGGCAGGACCCAACCCAAGGCACTCTAAGAAACCTGGGAAGGGCCCTTGAAGACCTTGAAACCTAATAATGAAATAAATTAACAAATACAGTGTCATCTCTCTTCCTACTCAATGTTTTGGTCGTGTATGAGGAGATATGTAAACGAGTTTCTTCATCGGAGCCACTGTGTGTTATGAGGCAATAAACTAGTATCATACTTTATTTTATATATGTGCACCAGATGCGTACGAATGGGCTGTGGACCATCAAACCAAGAATATTATAATAAAGTTTTTGCCTTCTAATTAGTAATCATGTTTCTGATGTGTGGAAGTTCTATTATTCATAACAACAAAATATAACTCTAATATTGATAGACGAAATTTTATTATGTTATTTTCTATTTTTTAATAAAAAATATATTAAATAAAAATTAATTTTAAAGATTAAAATAATTAATTATATTATTAAAACAATTAAATATTAATAATTTTTATAATTTTAAAATAATATTTAATTTATTCAATATAATAATTAATTATTTTTTATCTTTAAAACCAATTTTTATTTAATAATTTTCTATCCGTATATACATTGAAGAACGTTTCAACAACATAAGTGCAATTGTTTTTAGAGTATTAACATTTCGAAAACGTAAATATCCATTTTTGAAAATTAATTATATTAATATTTTAGTTACATCTTTTTATTTTTAAATTAGATTATTAATATACATTATTATATTATTGAAAGAAAGTTATCAAATGGGGATTTATTTAATAAAGAGTGTCAAAATATAATTTTTCTTATTTTAAAGTCTTCTTACTCTCATCTTCATTATATCTTGACTTATTCTTATTTATTAAAATGGATTGTATCAAATTCATTTAAGTAATAAGTTGTGAGAAGGATTATCCAACGTTATCAGGCAAGTTATTATTAAGAAATATTTTTAAGTAATATGTGAGACATCCTATAACACTACTTTTATAACTCTATAAACAACAATGTAAATAAACAGTGTATGTACTGACAGGGTAAAATTTTTCACCTAATTAATAATCTAATTATTGATTACTTTTACACTTATTACCTCGAAAGTCAAATTAACAGTGCATGGCTAGATATTATACTTTAACATAAGAGAAGATAAAATAATTTATAAACTAAGAGCATCTTTAATAAAAGTGCGTTTCTTAAATAAAAGAACTGATTTACGTAACAAAAAGACTTTTTTAAATTTTAGCTGCTTTCTATAAAGAATGATGTTTAACATTAAATTATAATAATTAAATTATTTTTAAGTTATTAAAAGGTGAAGTATAAATAAAAGATTATAATTTTTTATCAATTTAAATATATAAAAAAGCATATGAATAATTTAGGTGATATCATATTGTTTTTGCTTAAGTTATGTTCACAAGTTAGAGAAAAGTTATGCAAATTAACTCTTGTTATTTAAAGAAAGGTCATAAATGCATTCTATTTTTTCAATATATAATTTTTTTAACGTTGAAAAAATGTTTTTTTTGCAATCTATTACTTATTAAAAAATTATAATTCTTTAAATTAAGTTTGATTTCAAGTATTTATTAGACTCCATGAAATGAATTTACAATCGAAATTTGCATTATAAAGTCCAATCAAGGTCATTAAAAAAGAGAGACGAATAAGAAAAAAAAAAATCTCATAAAGAACAACTTTAATATATTAAAAGACACAAGAAGGAGCAACTTGATGACAAAATGTGTTTGCATGAATTGACTAAGATGTTATATAATAAAGTATATGTCTAGTCGAATTGTGAAGAGGCAAGGGGACAACCATTAAGGTTGTGGTGATATAGTTATGTTTAGGAGTTTAAGCATTAAAATGAACTGTTATATAAAATCATGAGAGTAGTGCATGACTTTATAAGAGCGAGTAACCTTAAAACTAAGAAAATATTTTAGTTTGGGATTAGTAACAACATGGGATTCATTTGGCAATTTAATATGTACAAGGTTAATGTTATGGAAATAACTAAAAAGAGGTTTAATGTGAGTGACATGGTTGGTTGGTAATGTTGGTGTCTAAAATTTGTAAGTTATACATAGATGTTACTGAATTGTCTTTTTGAATAGGTTGTGATTGACCAATGAAAAATGTGACAATTTTGTTAACTTTGTCTAGATGGTTTCTTTGGATTGTTGCAACCAAGCAAGACGTTGTTACACTTGCTTAAAATTAAGTCTAGCATTTGAATTTTTTTTTTTTTTACTTATGGAGAAGAACTCATGTCAAGTTGTTGTAAGAAAAAATTATCCTAAAAAATCATAATATTGTTAACATTAGAATTATTTCTTGGTTACATATTCTTGATTTGTGTGAAAATTCATGTTTATAACAATATTGATTCATTTTTGTTATGTCGACAATTATAAAATGTGTAAATAATCTTTCTTGATAGGATTTTCTTTTTTCTGTTCCATTATTGAAGTTGTTTAATTTTTCTTGGGTTTCCGATTGTTATGAGAATGAAAACTATTAAATAAGATATTTAGTTCAATCAAAACTTTTTTAGTTAGTGGTCTCACTTAGTAGGTAAATCAAGAGAAAATTAGTTCACATAAGACAATAATTTAAGTTTATAATTTAGGATTTAGACTTTAAGGTTCTGTCAATTTTTGTCTTTTACAATGCTACTGGTGTAAAATGAGGTTTTTTATGATGATTTTACAGGACTTTTTATGATGGTTTTTATAGAGACATAGATTCAAGCAACACAAAATTTTGCATTTTCTATGTTGGTTAAAAAATTGTTATAATAAGTTGAACTTATTATGACTGTTATATATAAACTGTCATAAAGTATGCAAAATATTTGTTATAGTATGTTCAGACGGAACTTTCTATGACGAGTACTTCTACAACTGTCGTAAAAAATATGACTTACTATGATGGTTCTCATCAGAACTGTCATAGTAAGTGATTTTCTATGACAAATATTTCTATCATCTGTCATAGTAAATCAGATTTTTTTTATGTTAGATATTACATTAAACGGTCATAGTTTTTTTAAAAGCGTTTGCTTTATCAATTTTCCTCCATTCATTAATAACAATCATGTGCATATAATAATGCACAATTTTCAAACAAACTTATTCATTGATAATTCAATAGTATCCAATAAACATTGTACAAAAAATAAATATAACATTTATTGTATATTTAAATAACTGGAGTGTGAAGGCCATTAAGAGAAAGACCACTAGAACTAGAAGGATGAAGTACCTATGTCACGTGCCTCACAGATTCAAGAGCGGCTTCAGAGAGGGTATTGAGGCTGCACCTAGGAAGAGGGGAACGACTACCAATGCCTAAGCTTTGGAAGGTAGCAATTTTTCTAGATCATTGAATTGTAGGAGTTAAGACTTCTCTGTTGTGCGAAACCCCTTGGAACATTTTTTTTTCTGTCATTTTAATCTTATTTAATATATATGGATTTGTATTTCAACTTGAGGATGATACTAAGGAATTTTGGTTTGATAAAAAAAATAAACTAACGAATTTTTCATCTTATCATAAGCACTTCAAAAAATGAAATCCACTACATTCTAATATCTACTATATCTTTATCCTTGAATGAAGATGGATCTTATAATTTAAAAAAAAAATTGACTTAATAAAAAAAAGTAAAATTCACAATTAAATAATTTAAATATTTAGGCTAATTTTTTATTACCTCATCATAAGTTGATGATTGATGTGAACACTGCAAATTAAAATACAAATATAAGATACATTTTATATCATAATTAAACATATTGAATACCTTATAAACATGAAAATAAATAACATATAAGGTAAGATGAAAATAAATAATTAAGGTAAGTAAGATGAGTAATAGAAAAATGTTATAAGAAGATTTAAATTCCTTTTAGAAAGTATATTACATACTTAAACTCTTTGTGGTAATTTACTATTTCAACAAAATTTATAATTACATTTATTGGTATAGTCTGCAGTGACTCTAATTTCTCCCAAATAGTTTTAAATTTAATAAGGAGTTTATAAATACTCTTGTCACCATGCTTGATCAAGTAGATTTCTTAGCCTTCATATTCTCAAATAATCACCTATATCCCAAAGTTGCTTTGCAATGTCAATATAGAATTTGCAGTATCCAAGCTTTTAAAATTTAAGAAATGACCATAAAATTGCACCTTTTCCCAACTTTATAAATAGCATTACCTTAAGATGGAATAGAAATCAATCCATCAATGAATTTCAATAATTTTTAGAGACTAAAACTCTTCTCATGTGTTCCAACAATGGTAATTTGAGTCATTCTTTAAAAGTGAGACAAGAACAATTATTGGATTTTCTCTAGATGAAGATAATAGGCGATGAGGAATTCTAATGCTAACTTACAATTTTTTCCATTTGCATAAAAGTCATTAATTCATTTGTGGATAAATCATTCATGGTTACGAACTTAAGAGAAAAAAAAAAGAAGAAAGGGTTAAGCAAAACACAGAATATTTAGAATATTTAGACTAGTAGTGTGGAAGCAGAACATGAATTTGTTACAAGAGAGTTTGTATCTCTTTGGACAAGTTTCTCCATTAGTCCTCTGTTAAAAGAAAAATAAGAAAAAAAAATGTAATTTCTCCACAAAATAAAATTATCTTATACACAAGTTAAAAAATAAAAAATTATATAAATTATATAAGAGTTTCTATAAATTAATTTATGCATAAGTTTAATTTTAATTTATAAAAAATATTAATTTTATTTTTCTCTCTGAAAGAAGTTTAGAAAGAAACTTATCCCAAATACAAACATATTCCTAATTACTGAAAAAATTCAAGGGATAATCGAAAATAATAGAAACATTTGTTTACTAATATCCATCAAGATTTTAAAAAATATCTGCAGACCACTTACTAATAAAGTTTAAGAATCTCTAATTAAGAACTGAAAAAAAAAAAAAAACAGTTCATATTAACAGCATGTTCAAACTCATATCTGTGTGGAATATGAGTCCACTCATTAAAAGTTCTTTGTCATTATGATTAATACATTCTTTTACAAAACTCCAATTAAAAGTTATAATCGGTCTTCTTTCATAAGAAACAATTTAAAAAATCTCTTGCACTAATTATATTTACAAAAGAAATATCTTTAATTAAAATTATTTCTGAATTGAATAGTGAGTTGTGAAATGTTAAGTATTTGTAAATATTTTGAGAATGTTAAAGATAGTTTATAAATTTATGATATATTCAATACTATTTTAACTAAATTAACCAATTTTGAAATGAGTTCATTAGATGTTAAAGAAAAAAAAAATTCAACATTAAAAAGAAGGAAGGAAGTCAATAAACACTTAGGAGAATAGACTTTTTTAATACGTAAATTTTAAGATTAACTCAATTTGTATATTAATTTATAAAATAAAATTTGTATTCAATTATATATTATAAATATGTGGTTAAAAAAAGGAAATATGTTAATTGCGATTCATTTTGTTTACTCATTTGAGAGACATCAACGTCAAAGAAAGTGAAGTTTGTATTTCCAACTCCTGTGGCTGACATAGCGTTTGGAAAAGAACTTGATTCATAGACTAAAAGAAGGAAAAAAAGTTAGGTTCCTGATGTTTCCAATTGTGCACCTCCATACACGCATTTTTAGTGGTAAACATTGACAATGACATCACATATTTCTCTTCCTTAATTTTGATCAAATAATAGTCAGTTTAAAAGTTAGTATGTCCTACTTACCCAACACGTTGAAATCCACCATTTGTCTCATAACCCACAAATAGTTAATTTGGACTTTGCATAATGATGCCAATTTCTTCAACAATTTACTCAAAATATCAAAATCCAAAGTCGTGAAAATTAGAACAATCCTTCAAATTGGATCCAGTTAATTACACGCACAAAAAAAATCTAAATCTAGATTTCTTATATGCATTACAGCCAGGCTTTGTAAATAGGTGAGGCACTTGGTCTTATTGTGTAAGGATGAACATCCAAAATTGTGAAATTAGAACAAAACCCTTTTGGCTATCAAAGTGGATCAAGTTAAAGAACACAAAAGAAATAGGAGCCAAGCTTTGTAAATAAGATTTTTGGTCATACAGTGTAAATACTGTAGGATCCTTGTAGAAGTCAAAACAGATATTTGTATTACCTTATTTTACATTAAAAAACGATCAAATGTTGAAGAGAAATTTTTTTTGGGTAAAAAGTTATTTGGGTAATTAATTAATAAACAACCAAAGTGCTTAAACTGTTCAGTTTCAACTTGAAGAAGTCAAACCTCAGTCAGATGGTGTAATTAACAATATAATCTTGGTAATCGTGGACCAGTTTCAAAGGTCTTCCAAAAATAAGAGAAGTTAGTCAAAGTGTGCTATCAAATTTAGGTGGAAGAAGCAGTTGATCCACTTGCACAGGGGACAAACCGTGCAAAGCAATAACTAAATTTTAGAATCAGAATAAGATGAATCCTTAAAAAAAACATTTATTTTAATCATTCCTTGGTGCCCTAAACCAAGTAGATTCTAAGATGTGAGGCATGTACAATTAAGATAAGATTATACAGGCAATAAGTTGAGAAGTATATGACTGTTATATGTACATAACTGGTGGTATTTTTTGCATCTATAAAGAAAGCTGTGATGAAAACCAGATTCCAAAAGACACAATTCCAATGGTAGCAAGAGCTTGAACCAGCTCAACTATAGTGTTTTGTTGCTCCAGTGGCACATTCAGCCAGTCTGTCCGCCTGCAAGCACTCAAAATAAGACACAGCAGAATCAATTAGGGGTAAAAAGTCAAATTTGGCTAACAACAATTTTTTATTTTATGTCAATGATATTTATAAACAAACACCTATGCAACATTTTCATAGTAAAATTGTATTTTAGACGAAGAAAAAAAGCTCAACTACACTGAAATTTACTGTATGATAGTCCCAGAGTCCCAGTTCTATTGTGCACCAAAGTGCAAAAGCATAAATATATATACATGAGAAAACACATACCCTAAATCGGCAATTATAATGCTAATATTATCCTGTGAACGTCGGTCCTGCAGAGAATATCATTATATTACTAAAAACTTTGAAGTGTGGATATAATAAGTTCAAAGGTGATAAATGCCATGAGATTTGTTAAAACTTACCAAAGCGGCTTCTGCAAGCGATTCACATGCTAGCTGAATTTGAAACAAGAAGAGCAAACAAAATATTATAGCTGCAACTTCGATGGCTTATTGATACTAGCGTTGTGGTTTCAAATATAAAGCATTGTGCATACCTGAATGTTTCCATGTTTTCTTAGTTGATCCCTAACTAAAGAAACTGCTTCTGAGCTGCAATTGTAAGAAGAATGTGTTACAAACCAAAAAAAATAAAGAAAGGTGTCATAACTGATTCAAGGGATAATGTAATAGACCTGCTGATGTAATCCCACAAGCCATCGGTTGCTAATACTAAAAATTCTGCATCGGAGCCAAGAGCTATCTGATAAATATCAGGGTATGCTACAACCAAGTCATTGTTGAGCTGTACACTGTGTCGTGAACCATCCATACGTTAAAGTTTAAAGTTTTGTTATAAAGTTACAGAAAGGTCAATTTGAGTGTGACAGTGCAACACAGTCCAAAAATATCATGTCCTCATTGTATTTTGCAGAATCAGGCTGGAGCCAACAAAAAATAGGAGCTTCATTCAGATTTTGATTATGTATTTCAGAAATAATCAGGACCACCAATTCTCTTTCTAGTTCCTAGAATGCAGGTTTAGACTTATTTTAATCCTACAAAACCAACTTTAAGTAAAATTTGCTCACTTTTATACACTCTAATTTAGTTATAGATCTTTAATACACCTTTCACTCTGATGAGTGGACATCTCGAACATGAGATTAAATACTTCTAACAAGTTTCATAAACTTTGATATCATCTTAGAATTTGAAATTAGACTCGGTAACCTATAAAACCAACTTAAAATAGATTTGTATGTACTTATATATTTTATCATTTAACCATATATGATATATCTAGACAACATCAAATCTCAAACGCTTTTAGTTATTTCTAGCTAGAGATATGAATCAAGGCAAAACAACTTATCTCCATTCTTTTTACTAAATGCTAATGTAAGATAACCCGCATTGGAGAAAATGTCAAGAACTTTAAGAGACATAAGATTACCTACCGAGAGATGAACTTTGCTGACCATTTTCCTTCCTGAACTCCTTTTTGCAGCATCCTTTTCACACGCAAAAGGTAGATATCCTTTAGGACACAAAATTAGGAGAAATTTCTTTAGACTAAGAAGAATAGTGAAGAGATTAAGGACCGTACTCATTCTTCTTCGTTTTGAATCGCATATCCCCAAATGCACGAGATACAGCAATGTCTCCACAAATTCTACCATTGCTAATCTATAGACAGCATATATATATGTTATCATTAACCATGTAATGGGTGTTTATTTATAAAGAATGGTGATGAAGTGCACAAGGAAAACAATTGAGCCACTTCCATCCCAATTGAAAACAATTTGTTCAATAAAATATTTAACGACAATTGAGCCTGAAAATGAACACTTGAAAACATCAATGATATTCGAAAGTGACAATTTCTTACACATGACATGATATAGTTGGAAGACACTACTACATGTGGTTTCCAACCATAAAACCACCTAATATAATTAAACTAGAAAAAAAAAGAATGGTTATATGCTCCAGAAAACACTACTTAGTTCACATCCTAAGTTGTCAAAATTTTCAAATCAGAACTTCGGTTTTTATGGTCAAGAGGTATGTAAAAGATGAAGGAACAAGAAAAACACACCCATCCACCTGCTTCTCTGATTCTTCTAATTTCATCAAGAGAAGTTTTGTTGCTCCCATATGGACGGTGAGGAGTAGTCAGAACTTCTGCTTTTCCAGATCTGCATAGAACCTACAAGAATATAACAAGCTTAAAAAGAAGTCAGGTAATTTTGAAGACATTCAATCCCCTAGACTAGATACCCTAAGTGAAAGATGGATGTAAGAATAGTCCAAGTGATAGTTTTTTTCTTCATAATTCTAGTACATTTCTTTCATGTACAGAGAAACATGTATAAAGAAGTTCTTTCTATCATCTGGGGACACAACAGGATAAATAATACATACCGCAGAGGAGTCACCGATGTGTGAAATTAGAAGCTCATCATCTCCGATGAAAACGGCAGTTGCTGTAGCACCTGATTCATCCTCCTCTCCATTCATTTCAAGCCTTTAAAAATCAAATACTACTGTCTAAACCTCTAATAATACCAAATCTAGAATCATATGAGAACTATTTAACTAGACAAATTTCATGGAGATTATCCATTGGAGACTAGTGTATTGCCTTACCGTTTTAATAACCTCGTATCTGCCTTGAGAAATGCCTCCTGCAATGCTCCTTTAGCGGCTTTGAAATCTTTCTGCACTAATAGTAATCCACCTTGTAAAGCTTCAACACACTCCTTGTACAGCTCATCCCTGTTGTTAGCACTTGTCACACCAAATCAACAATTCAGATTGTGTAAAGAACAACAATTCATTTACCAGACTCCATCCAGAATAAAAGGAAACGATGAGTGCAAGGGCGGATAAACTTCCCAATGTTAGGATTGATGAAAGTGATGGAGTGGAACCGAATGAATTAGTTGAGAAATTTTATCAAAACACAAAACTTACCTCTCACTGTTTGGATTGTTTAACATAAGATTAAATAGAACGGAGCTTGATAGAAATGTAAATGCATTTTATCCCATTCGATCCAACTCCTTTTCTTCCCCCCTGATTCAGAAGGTCGTGAACTGCAACCATTCTCTTCTTTTTTACATTTCATCATAAAAAGAAGTCCAAACATTATAATAGTAACTTACTCAACTTAATTTCAATTCACTCGATTTCATCCCTCCCTAATAGACACACTGCCACTCACACTCTCCAAATTCACTCATTATGAACATCAACTAGAATCCTGAGCAAGCAATCATTTTAAACTATATTGTGCAGCATTTCAATTATCTTCAAGGACATATCACAGTACAACGAAAATAACCATCACTTCACAGCCCATTAATGGATATAAAATGAGCAAACAAAAGATGCAACAAGACTTGAAATAGTGCATCAAAGCATGCGTACATGATACAAACAACACCTCAGTTAAAATCAATGTGTTGAAAGACCTGAGGAACTCGACAGAAGAAAACCCTCCATGGCCATCGAAGACAGCCGCGAAAGAGAAGCCCTGAAGGCCATCGGGTCGAACAATGATGTCATCCTCCATCTCTTCACGAAGACCCTGCAAGGCTATGGACCCCCATCTTACACCGGGCACCTCAGTCAAAGACGATGGAGCATCGATGGCTATGGCAGAGCAGCACCGGCCCCTGGTGGTGGTGGTGAAGGTGTTTTTGTGTGTGGTCTTAGAGGTGGAGCGAGTATGGAGCTTGCATAAGTGGAATCTTTGCATGTGTGGAGTTGACAGGGCCATGATGGAGGATTCGGACAGTGAAGGGAAGGAGAAGAAAGAAAGTGTTTTTGTGTTGAGTTTAGGATAGAGAGATATAGATAAGCGAGAGTTAATAGAAGCCTCTAACTGCTTTAACGGATTGGATTCTACGATGGGATGAGATGAGATTCTTCACAAGCTTCTCAACGCGTGAAACCTTAAAAATGGGCCCACCCACAACTGACGTGGCAAAACAGTAACGTGGAACATCATGGTCCTGGCCCTACTCATGTAACAAAAACACTAATGTTTGAATTTTTTATTGGTCAAACTATAATACCTTCCTTATTTATTTCAACATGATGTGCGGTTGTAGTTAAGATCAAATAAACTGTGGCTGCTGCTGGAGTCAACAAGTTAGCTACTAAACTACACAAATCATTAATGAGGCACAAAATATTAGACTCCTAACATCATCTTAGGTTACGTATAAACATCATTATTTGTTGCTTTTTTCGGCTAGAGAATTGTTTTATTTGTTGTATGATTTTTTTTCATATAAAATTTAATTGTGTTTTTGGTAGCTGGGGTATGTGAAATCCTGTATGAATTAACAAGAACCATCTTACAAAGCTAAATACTTTTGAGTGATCGATAATGAAGTAATACTGTGAAGGAAGGATGAAAAGAACTCCCATAAGGAATGAAATAGAACATAAAACCGTAAGCTCTCAAGTGGGAGGAGACTCAACCTGGGACTTTGACCACGTGCTTGTTGAAGAATGAGCTGGTGACTCATAGGCAGTGGCTTGGTTAAGGGAAACTACTGGAGCCTTAACAAAAGCGAGTCTTCATAGAGCAATTGTCATTGTTTATGGACCCGAACCTGGGTGATCTATTCATGACCAAGATGAAGCTTGGGTAAAACTAAGTGGAGGTTCGAACCGATTGATGTTGAAGAAGAATCAACGAATGAGTTGTGGTTAGGGGTGAAATGTCACTTGAACCCGAAACTAACTGGTTTTTCCCGAAATGGCATATGAAATACTCTAATTTCTAGTTCATGTGGGATCTCCAACACACCTCCCTCACGCATAGGCTACCAACTCGTACATGAGACTATATAATATGGATAATCCGATAACGAATGACCTGATAAGCCCAACAAACTCTCGTTAAGATAGATTCAAGATGACTCTGATATCATATTAAGAAGTGAATTTTAAGTCTAACTCAATCTCATAAAATTAGTTTATAAAATGAGGTTTATACTGACTTATATAGTATCAAATGCTCTAATATCTAGTCTATATGAAATCTCCACCAGAAAAATTCTTTATTTTTTTTTAATTAAATGGTTGAGGATATGAAGTTTTTTTTTTTATATAAATTATGTCGAATAAATATATTTTATGAAAATGAATAAGTTATGTTTGAAAAAATGGTACGCTTTTGAAAGGTAGAAATCGTTTCTCCAAACAAAATTTTGTCTTTAAACAAATTTAATCTTTTTATTTGAAGTCGTAGAGAGCATGGCTTTTGTATTAATATATATTTTCTCAAATTTTATAAAAATCGTACTTAAAATCACAATTTTTATTTTTATTTTTTTAAAATATTTTTTTTATTTAGAAAGTAATGATCAATACGTTAATCTTTTACTTTTTTAGAAGTCGTGGGTTGGGTAAAGACTTTAGACATTTTTTTTTTTTAATTTTTAGAAGTGGTGGATTGGGCCTTGATTTTAGCAATCTTTTTTAAAAATTTGAAAAAAATCATATGTTGGATTATGATTAGCACATTTTTTTTAGTTTTATTTATGGTGTTAATTTTTTGGAAAAATAATATTTCATTTTTTTGTATTTTTATTTTTCAAATTATTGTATTTTATTTAATGTAGGTTTTGTTTTTAAGGTTAGTATTTGTGTGAAAAAATTTAAATAAATATTTAGACTTTAATTTGAAATTAAAATGTGTATTTAATGGAGTTTGTACAAAAAATTAATAAGATTGTAAAAAATAAATGAAAATGATTGAGACAAATAAAATAAAATTGAGTAATCGTGATAGTTAATTTTGAAGAATTATACATAAGGTAGTAAGGCGTTCATTTATAGGGGTTGACGCCACAAGTTGGTCTTCTAGTTTGTCTTCTAGTTCTTTGTGTTAGTATATGAATTTCAATTCTATCATTATTATTATTATCATTGTTATTATCTTTATGATTGGCATTGTCATCTTGAGTTTCTTGCTGGGAAGGCATTTTGGATCTGTAATAATCCGTGGATAACATTGGATTGTATGTAGATGGTGGTTTCATAGTATATGTCCAAAATAAATTAAAGTTGTTGAGTTTGTGTTTGAGTTTGAGTTTAGAGTAGCATCAGATCCTGGTCGTTGATGTGGTATGGATCAGATAGTGTGTGCGATGTATCATTGCATGTATGGGGGGTGGTATCACGCAAGTGATCATTTTTGTGAAATTCATTTACTTAAATTAAATGGTTATGTTGATCATTCTAAAGTGTTATCAACTTTCGATGATATTATGGTCAATATCGATCGGTTCGTCCTCACATGTCTTCTTTGTAAAGTTGATGAAAATTCAACGAATCAGTAGGAATGGATTGATCGAGGCAAAACTGACGCATCATATGATTGATTTGATGGAACTCTATGGTGACAAAACATATCAAAGAAATTGTCCTACTTACAGGAGAAACCTTAATATTTATCAATCGTCTCACGTTATTTCTACGATATGGAGTCTACATGAACTGAACAAAAACATTTATTTCGCATAAGTCAAACAATTATATATGTGTTTCGAGAAATTAATGAAATTTTTGGGAGTGAGTAATTACCTTCTTTGGTTGTAAGTTGTCAAATGTGTTTCATAACAAAACAAACTGAATAAATAGATGTTGTTGTCCTTTCGATTAGACAAGTTCACCTGCCAAAGGTTGTAATTAGTGGAAAATACTCAATTTAGACATGTAACTTTACACATGAATGTAATGAAAAATAAAAATGACTTTTTAGCTAGTGGGAACCCAAGGCTTGTAGCAATGTCTTCATCAGTGAATGACTCAACTAGAGAATTGCATTGATTGAAATCAACATAGTGATCTAGAGGCCAATAAAGACAAGCCAACATAGTTGAGCCCCAACTACAATTTGTCACTTCATTAAGGTATGCTAGTAATAGAAGATATAATAAATGAACTTGTTTAGTTGAAGTATCTAACATCAACAAGCTTCTGATCAATATTAAAACATGTGTTCTTTCATGTTGGGTTATAACGATGTTGTTTGCAGCTTAAGGGAGTTCTTTATATGCGTTATTAAGCAAAGACTTTTTTATTGTATTTCCTTTTACAACACCTACAAATGGTAAATCCAAGTAATGGTTTGAACATGGGCACAAGGTTGCCACTACTGACACCAATAACTTTTTCTCTATCACTGTGTAGATCAGTTGCAATGTTATGTCCTCTAAAGTAACAATAGCTTCTCTGAATGGTAAAAGAAACATGTGATTCAATTCTCCATTTCTCGACTAAAGTTGTTAGTAAATGATGGTTGATATTGATATTTTCAAATGCCAAAAGATTTCCAAATCCAACTTCATGAATTTAATTTTTGACTCGTACATCACCCATGTCCATATGTTTTAGCACCCATATGGAATGACGTCTAGGTCGTAGCAATTTTTCATTGTCTTGGAATAAAGCCTTTATGACATGCTTATTTTGGAGGCAAAGTAAGACATATCCGAGGGAAGTTGTTGATTACTAGCCATTACTAACAAAGATGAAAAGTAGTATTACATGTAGAAACATTATTCATTTATTGGAAATCAAAATGATAGAACAATATTTGTTACTTACATTGATTTGAAAGTTTTCTACAAAAGAAGTAATAGCAACATATGCTAGTTAGGAGGTTGGAAGATGATGAATAAGTAAGACACAAGTAGAGAAATCCAAAGAAGTTGTATGTGTGATTAAAGTTGAAATGAAATGTGGGAAGGCATAAACACATGTATATATTGAATTCAGCATGCTCGTGGTCATTGACAGATACAATAAAAATGCATGTGAAGTAACACACAAAGTTAGCAAAGAAACTATTTATGATTGAAATATTCAACTCAATCATGAATGTTGTCACGAAAGAAGCTAATTCATGCAGCTCCTTAGTCAATTTGTACCCACTATTGATGCACATGCATTACCAACATGTTGCTATTACATCAAATGCTTTAAAGAAAAGTTAAATAATGTCAACCACTTCAACCAATGCATGCGAGCAACATCACATGGTGGGAGAATGTTAGATTGC
Source organism: Phaseolus lunatus (assembly GCA_013389735.1). Taxonomy (NCBI): domain Eukaryota; kingdom Viridiplantae; phylum Streptophyta; class Magnoliopsida; order Fabales; family Fabaceae; genus Phaseolus; species Phaseolus lunatus. The sequence goes on along the minus strand of CM023865.1, from coordinate 13,262,459 downwards.
ACAAGAATTCGTTCACTAAGAATGTTGGCCATGTTGGGACCTATGTTGAAGTCGTGAAACATGGAATGAATTCACCTTTATTAAAGTCATGTATCATGTAATGACTTTGTCCTTGCTTTTATGCACAAAAGTCGTGGATGAATGAACAAATTGTGAATGTTCTAAACTCCTTTACGCTAGCACAACTTTGCTATTGATTTTACACACTGAAGTTGTTCATGTTGGCACTATAATAATCTTTTATTAAAAAATTGGTTATTGTGAGTATAGGTGCAAATTTTTTAATCAAATATGGATGCATTTTATTAAGAACCAATATAAATTGTACTTGTACACTATTAAATATATGTAGTATTAGTATCAATAACAACTCTCATTGTTTTGTACAAATCCAATATTGTTAAATATTTTTATGTATAACTCATTTATCTAATCATGAAATAGTATGGTTTCTCAAGCTGTTGGTAGGTTCTTTGTTGAAATCTACCTTCTTTGATGCATTTGATATGATGCATGTATTGTCTTGACAATCTAATTCCAAAACATGAGAATCTTATTCAAAAATTTAAAGTAGTGGTCCTATAAAGTAAAATTGCAATGCCTTACATGAATGAGTTTATTGCAATTTGAATTTCAATGTCATTGTCTTGGAGTTTATATATGTATCACAATAACATTGTGTAAACAAGAGAACATGTTATTGACTAAATTTGACATAGTTGTTTGTTTTTAGAAGTTAGAATACCACTACAAGAAAATCATTGAATAGATTTAGAGACAAAAAATAATTAGTTATTATATTGACTAAATTAGAGACTAAAAAAAAATTTGGTTTTTAGATTAGTTTCTATTATTGTTAAATAGTTTCTAAGTTGGTATCTAATTAACTACCAAGGTTTACCAATTATTTAGATTCTAAATTTGGTAGCTAATTGGATACCAATTTAGAAACTATTTAACAATAATAGAAACTAATTTAGAAACCAAAAAAAAAAATTGTTTCTAAAATGGTCTCTAATTTAGTCAATATAGCAACTAATTATTTTTTGTTCTAAAATTGATTTCTATTTAATGATTTTCTTGTAGTGTACTCTCTGGAATCTATGTTTCTCTTATTGAAAAGGTATAAGTAATAACTACGTTTTTAACGTCATCATTTTTCTTCACTTGAATAATTTACTTCTTTGTTTTTAATATCAGATGGTTACCTTTTAGGTCGGAGGAACTTCAATATCTATAGAAAAATATTCCATAATTAGAAATATTATTAATGATTTTACTGAAGAAGAAGAAGATGACAACTTAATGGATGTAACACAAGGTCATTCTTCCATAACATTAGGGTGAGTACCTCAAATTTCTAGTTCATCTCTCACAACCCTGGAGCAAAGCTATTTGAACACATGTCCTTTCAAACAAAAGAGGTTGCAATATCTGCCATTAAAGAATACAACATTAATCATGGGTACAAATTTGTGGTAGTCGAATCAAAGTGCGTAGATATTTGACTTATTGCATACATTATGATAATGGGTGTCAATGGAGAATAGGAGCATCATTTAGAAAAATACGCCATCAATGAGAGAAAAAAATATTGAATCCTTGTATACTTGTTTGTCAACGACTCTTTTGCATGATCACCAAAATTTGGACTTTACTCATATTGATACCATTATTTTAAATTCGGTAAAAGTGAATCCTTCCATCTTGGTCACAAGTTTACTTGCACAAATTAAAAGTCGTCATTGTTATTTTGTCACATATAGAAAAGCATGGATAGCTAAACAAAAAGCTCTTTCTATGGAGTTTGACGATGGTGAGGATTCATACAATGATCTTCCAAGATGGTTGCAAGTTGTACAAGAAAGTATTTCCAGAACCATTGTACAATATATTGGTTCTCCTCATATTGTCAATGATGTCTAAGACACCTCATGTTATATTCAGGAACGTGTTTTTCTAGTCATTCAAGTCTTGCATTGAATGATTCTATTATTGTAACCTTGTTGTTCAAGTTGATGGCACATTTTTAACCGGAAAATATCATTCAACTTTATTAATTTTAATTTCTCAAGATGTCAATCGAAATGTTTTTCCATTAGCATTTTCAATTGTTGAAGGTGAGACAAAGGAGACTCTAATTTGGTTCTTCCAAGTGTTGCATCCTTGATAATAGATAAAGGACCAACTGTATTGCTAGCATTAGAATTTGAAGAAGTTGGATGGCAAGTAGAGAGTGTACACTCAGTGTACTGCATATGCCACATTGCATCAAACTTTAACAAAAAAAATTCAAAAATATTGAATTGAAGAGACAATTGATTAACATAGTGTTCTTACAATATACGAGATTGAATATCCCCTATTAAGTATCTTCTATCTGCAGTCTTCTTTCGTTATTCGTCCATCAGATCCAAAGGGTGGGGGTACCTGCAAAAACACTCTGATACTCAAGTTAGTTGAGGTGTTGATATGTATATGTGGGTTTAGAACTAGAAAAGCCATTACCTTTTTTTCATGGAGTTTACCTCTATTTATACTTTTCTATTGGGCTTTGTGCTCTGTGAGGATTAGCACAGGCTCAATAGTCCTTTAACTGTGCTTTATTATCCTTAATCTGTTTTTGACTTTAATTAACCTTTGAGAATTAACAACTGAGAAGTCGGGTAACCGGTACCTTGTCGACAACTCGGTCGATCGACTTTCGATAGAACACATAGGTATTAACATTCTTCTTTTCTTTTACAAATTATGGCAACAAGACGTAAAGTTTACATTATATTCTTTACAAAATTGTTATAGGTTATAAAATGAAACAACCTAAAGTAGAGGCCAAGATATCTATGAAATTGGAGTTCCAAAAGGTCATTTCATGGATAGATCAAATACTAAAAGAGAAGTGGATACACACATACGATGGAGGCAAGATGTACGAACACATGACAGCTAATATAGTTGAATGCAAGAACTCTATTTTGAAGAAAACACGTTCCTTACCAATCTCTCCCCTTGTTAAGTCAACCATTCAAAAAATCAAATTTTTGGTTTGTTGAATGAGGCATGAAAATATAGCAGGACATCAATACCATAAGAAATCACTATCTTACTCAAGAAAAATTAACAAACATCAACCATGTGTCATGTCTAAACATATAATTGAGAAAATTTTGAGTTTGTTGTTAAAGAAAAAACAACTTAACCACTTGGTCACCAATTGATGTCATGCACAATTAAATTAAATTATTAATGGTGTGATTGTCGAAAATCTTAAGCTCTTAGGCTACTTTGTCTTCGCATGTTTTCCTTTTGCTCCTCTTACCATTTCCTTTTGCTCCTCTTACCATTTGTAACTACTGACCTTTGTTGACCCCGTTTGTAGTCTACAACACATTTCCAAAGTCTATCAAATATAATTTTATCTAATTCAAAATGAATATTATTGATCCTCTTATACATGATCGAATTTCATTAATAACTCGTACATGTGTCATAGAACGACCAACAACTTCTCGTATTTATTACAAGATGGATGTTCCAATTCAAAATAAATAAACAAATATTCGTATCATTGGAACGAATGTCACAGCAGGAGAAATTGTCCCTACATTTAGTGAAAATTTTAAGAATACCAGTTCAAGAAAGAAAGGGTATTTTTCTTCTTTCAAGAATACCAGTTCGCCTGGTGCAGCACATGCTAGTTAGAATTCATTTTGAACATCTTTGAAACGAGTAGAAAAATAACCTTTAATGTTATATTATTTCGGTTTGAATCGGGCTCTAATTTGCATACATACAAACAAACAACAGTAGCTAGTTTAGAAGGAAATAGCTCAAGTTAAGTGAAGAAAAAAGGCAAATTCCTGTCCCTAGATTAAGATAGCAGCATAACACTTCTCTGGCACTTAAGTAAATTCTTCCCTCAAATAATGGGGTCCAGGCTTAAAATGATCAGGTTCATAATATGCCTCTGGTCTGTAAATTCCAGCATCGTTCATTCGGTTGCTCAAAACATGAAGAATGGCTTTCTTCTCACCTCCATACTCATCCCTGTTGCTCTCAACATATTCATTGGCCTCAGCTGCTATCTCATTCACAAACTCAAAACGATTGTCTTCCGATAACAGTAACCTCTCTATGTCCAACGTCAACATCTTTCCCTGTTCCCTAATCTTCCTTACCTGCTCCTCCATGAAAGGAATACGCTCCATTTTGGGTTCCATATACTCATCCTTTTTTATCTGCAACAAAATGAATTTTTGCTTAAACATTCGGCACAGTAACATATGCTATTATAGAAGGCTGTGTATCAATAATATTCCCGTTTGGGTAAATAGCTTAGCTAGCACTTACTGAATAAGTACTTAACGTGTAAGTACTACTTACGTACAAAGAATATTATGTGATCAGAGAAAATAAAGTGAAATTAGGGTTTATTGAAATAAGATCAAAACAGTATCAGCATATCATAAATTATTTTCGTAAGTTATCTCAAACACTTACGTAATTACTTAAGTCAAAAGATAAGTCCAAATAAGCTTTTCCGAACACTTGACATAATTACTTTATATCATAAGATACAGGGGTGTTTAGTTGGTCGGGTGGTCCGATGATCCAACGCAACCCAATTTAACTCACTCTTATACGAATTGGGTGATGAGTTTAGTATGAGTGAACTAAGATTCAGTCTTATACTTATGTTATGTCATGTTTTTCTTTTTTATGTTTTCAATTAATTTGGACAAACTTATTATAAGTTGACTTATGACTTCCTTGAAAAAGTGGGTTGAGTTAGATTGAGTTTAGCATAAAAAATGCAGAAACCCAACCCAACTTGATATCCTTTTAGTGGGTTGGATAATGGGTTTGCCCAAAATCTTACCCAACTCAACCCGTGAACACCCCAGATAAGATAAGTCCAAATTAGCTTTTCCAAATGCATCAATTACAAGTACTAATGTTCACCACTGTGGCAAACTTAAAAATCGTTGAAGAAGCTTCATGTGCACCAAGATCGATCAGAAGATGAGTATGCATCGAGAGTAACAATATAGGAAGATGAGCAACGAAACCAAGATACAAAGAAGCAAAGACATGGATTAAATTAAATTAAATTGGCTTATATTTATCTCAGGAGATGAAAAACAAACAGTTATCTTTTGCAAACAATTATGTTCTTAAATAGTAATATACGTGTAAATGTCATAGCATTGACATCAAGCAATCATATGCAATGCATAAAAATCTAGACTGCTAATTCTATTTCACTTTTCCAATCAGTCTACATTCAAATCCTGCAATGCAATAAATCAGTGTATGATAACCTCAATTCTCTCATCCATCTAACTTACAAAAAGTTCCGAATGGTTAAACTAAAATCCTTATTTTATAGCAAATGACCAACCATGAGTAAATGTTTAGTGGGAAATACCCATCTCCCGACTCATCATGTTGCACTTAAAGCAATACCTCTTCCAAATGAGGTTGGTGGCGAAGAGAACCAAAAATACAAATTAATCTCACTCTAATATCCTAACTAACCCTTTAGGCTAGATAAATTCAAACATCTAACTAACACTTTGCACAACAATACTCCCACAACTAAGACTTTACATATAGAAAAAACTTTCTAAACTGGGAAACAAGTACAAAGACACAAGCAAACCCCTTCATTTTCACCTGTTTCAATTTGGGAATTTAGACAAACAGGTAAGAGGCAACGGTGGAAAGCAGTAATTGTAAGAAAGAGAAATCGGGAGCAAAGATACCAATTTTCTTCGCCTCCACACTCGTCGTCCACGACCCTCCTTTCGCATTTGATGCATCATCTTGCAAATCGAATGAACCCATAAACAAGTTCAGTTGAGCACAAACAAAAATTGAAACTTTCGAATTTCTTTTACCTGCGAGCAAACCCAGAGTCCCGAATTTCCAACTCTTAACTCCATCTTCTGCAAACAAAAAAATTATAATAAATTTTAATTTCAGAAAATAATTTGAATTATAATATTAATGGGAAGAGAAATAAGAAATTACAGGTAAAGTGGAAGAAAGAGTAAACGAGTTCAAAGGGAGAGCCATGGATGAGTGTTCTGCTTATCTGAAAACTAACAAAAATACTTTATAACAACAAAACTGTACTTTTCTTCAAACTCCATTACAAATATTTTTTTTTTTTACAGACTTAAATATTTTTTTCCCCTATTTTAAATATATTGTTAAATTAATTGATATTCCATTTTCTCTAAAATCTCAAACTACTAATATCTTTAGTTTTTAGTTTATGTTTAGACTTTAAGTAAACAATGTAGTTAATTATTTATGAGCTTGATTTGTATGTATTTTTAATGTTTATAATTTGAATTAATTAGAAATTATAAGTAATAAGAGTGTTAAAACAAATATTGTAAAATTATTAGTTTGCTATAAATGATAATTTATGATTAATAGTAATATAAACTATTTTACTGTCAATTATACATATAATATTGAATTAATTATTTGCCATTATATGAGAATTTGCAGTATAAATTTAATTATTTTTTTAAAATAAATTAAGAATTTTTTAAAGATTTTCACGAAAAAATATATTTTAAAAACTAACAATAAAATTGCTTTCATAAAATTTGTAAAATGAACGGATGCCTACTAATCTTTTATCAATAATTGTTAAAAAAACTAATTATTTGTTTACCAGTGTTAAATCGTCGTGTTTAGATGTATTTTTAATTAAAATATTTTAGAGATAGAATATGAAAACTAAATATAATTATATAGAGATTCATATAATGCATTCTTAAACTGATTTTTTTGTAAATTAGCATTCCTTATAATAACTTTAAATATTCATATTGTAGCAGATTAAACATTTTAATAGCTTGGCGTTAGGTTTGACATTATGCAACTCATAAATGTAATGGTAAAAAACAATATATAAATTTAATCAATATTTTCTTAGTCACCATAATATTGGTCAGGAAATATTTAATGTATTAAAAATTATATTTTATGTGATTTATCCGATGCAATCAATATCAATAATTTAATACATACCAACTTACTAATATCACAAGTTTTATGTGATAACTTTGTTTTCCAAGTCTTTTATCTTACAATAAAAAAAATTAACAATTCTTACCATTCAAGAAATATAATTTAAGTGATTAATATATTGTTTAAGTAATATTTGAGGTTTAAAGTAAATAATGGGAAAATTTAAAACTTTTAATATTAATTTGGGATTTTTTTTTTTTTATAAATTTGGGTTAAGTTGTGTGAGATCAAAACGATTTTAAATTAAAACTCGTGTGTTATATGCATAATTTTGGTTAATTATGCTAATTTGTTAATTGAGGTTATGCGTGAGTAACACAATTTTAATGTAGGATGATACATCTGAAGTTGTGTTCAATTTTATTATTTTGAACTAAAGTTGTGTCGCACATGCATGAGTTCAGTATGGTTGTAAAATAAAAAATAAGTTTAATATGTGATAAAGTTTGAATTTTTTTACTCATATATTTATATATATATATTTTAAAAATTATATTATTTTAAAGAGTGATAAATTTTGGATTTGTAATAATCGGTTAATTACAATTGCTCCTATTATGTTGTTCATTTATACAATAAGAGCGCTTTTTTAGTTTGTTCCGATATGAGTTATCCATTTCATTATGGATGTGTCTTTCAAATTCTTTACGTCTTATGTGAGGATCTAGAATAAAATTAGATCCAATAATAAAATTAGTAACAATTGCATAATTTCGACAAATTTACATAATATCGTAATGTATTATTACGAATCTAAATTTTATCACTCTTTAAAATAATGCAAAAAATAACTTTTAAAATTTATAAAAAAAAATTAAGTATTTTTACATATTAAACCTATATTTTTTTCATAATCAAACTCAATTTGTATATGAGTAACATAACTTTAATGCATAATAATAAAACTAAAATTATGCGCAGGTGATACATTTCAGTTGTATTATGTACAATTTCAATTAATTAACATAATTAAACAAAAATTGTGTAACTTAAAATCATTTTGAAATCCACCACTTAATCTATTTTCATAAAAAAAATTATACAAATTAATAGTAGAAGTTTAAATTGCCTTATTTATATACGTTAGCTGATATTTGAGTGTTTAAATGAAGAGATTTGAGATCTATTCATTTTCTCAATAAATATTCTGAAAAAGATATATATAATTGTTACAATTACATTTTTTTATTTGTTATAAATCAGATATTTTTCTTTTGATTAATATTCATATTTTGATCTGTTTGATTATTTCTTAAAATGTATAATTATTATAATAGTACTTTTCTTTCAGATATTGATCAAATTACTTATGATAAACTATTTTTTATTATGTTTAATCTTAAAATATATATGAAGAAAATATTTATTAGTTAAGTTTGAAAGTAAGTTTGTAAGGCAAAAGAATTATCTTAATAAGATATAGAGTGTATTGTATATCAGTGTCGTTAAATATATAAATATATATATATATATATATAAATAAGTTTTAGTAATTTCGTAATTTTCAAGTTATACTATTATAGGAAAATTATCAAATAAAAAATAATTTTGGAGAAAAAACAATTAATTATTTATTTTGATAATTAATTAAATATTAATAATTTTTTAAAATAATATATAATTTAGTCAACTATTATTATTTTTTTAAATTAATTTTTATTTAATAATTCTCTATATAAATGAAAATATTAAAGATGAGAGACTGATAGATTTTTTTTTCACCTTTAGATGTTATAATAAGTACACAAATGTAATCCTAATTGTTGTTGGTTGTTTTTGAGTGGATAAAGTTTCATCTTGAGTTAAGTGTTCACAACTCTTGAAATATTCAATAATTGTTTTTCAAATATCCTCCAGCTGTAAGTCAAAGTAAAGTTAAATTTATTTTTGATTTTTAAATAATTGACTACTAAGAAAATTTTGGAGAGATTGATTTGTAACATGTTTGATTTTATGAGAAGATAAATAATTAAAAAAATGAATGAAATCAAAACTGAAGAAATTTAAAATGTTTTAGATTTATTTTTTTCTCACAGAAGTTACATGAAGAATTTATAAAACATTACAACTCAATCATAATTCTCTCAATTTACATGAAAGTTAGCTCACAACTTTAAGTAATGCACTAAGATTACTCAAATTACCCTAAATTCACCATTAATGTCATGTTTTATGTAATAACATGTCTATTTAGCTATACAACTTAGAAGTATGTGACAAGATCTGAAACACATGTTTGTGTTGAATAAAAGATGCAAGATAATTAGGTGCATTAGATACTAATTGATGTATATGGTTATACAAGATATTCTTTTTCATGAAACATGTCTTTAAGATACATTTCATTATACTATATACTCTTCATCATACACACTTTACTTGGTTGAAAGACTTTCACCAAACAATCAACAAAAAAAACATACATACTTATACCATTAGACAATTTTATCCATCTCTTTTTTTTTTTTTTTCTAATAAAAAACTAAACTAGATAATTTTCAAAAAGTTACATAAAATCATGTTTGAAACACTATTCAAATTACTTTTTATCATAATTTAGGACAGCGGTATAATATACAAAAATACAATAAAATATAAAAAGTTATATGTTTCTTTCTTTTATTTAGAGAGAAAAATATTCAAATTAAAGTTCAAACAATTATAATGAAGTTATGAAGGAAAAGAAATTCATCTTATAGAAAATTATAATAATCAAATTGTGAGTAGCTGTTGAGAAATAGAGATATAATGATATTCTAGATAAAAAAAATTTCCTATCATTAATATATTATTATAGAAGTTATATAATCATCTCACTTCAATTTTTTTTTTTTTGTCTTCCATTGTTCTTGAATGAAAAGTAGTAGTAGAGTGAAGCAAAAGAACATAAGATTGGATGACACGTGTATCCACAATCAGTGAAAAGTATATTTTAAAAATCTAAGTGAGTCTTGGTAACAAGATAAAAAATGAAGTGTTAAATAAAATATAATAAAAGCATGCTCTGACCATCCTATTAACTTACCAAACAATTAATTAAAAATGTATCCACCTAAAACAACCCTGAATACCAATAGATAACACGATTAGTTTTAAGAAAATGAGATTAGTTAGCTAAACAAACGAATGCCCAAACTTTATTTACCTCACGCTAAACATTATAGTATATTGCATACGATAAATAAATCAAATCGAGGGGATACCAAAAAAATAATCTATAGCATATTAAGTAAGAAACCATTCTATTTACCTTTTATTAACAAAATATTTTATTTTTAAAGTAAATGTATTAATTTTTGTAATAGTTACCTTCAAAGTCATATATATAAACTAGTTGGAGTACATTGTATATAGAAATTAAATTCATAAAAACAGTTTATTTAAATATTATATATAGAAATCAATTATCTTAAAATCACGTAATGAGCAACGTATCTGATTAATCGATAATAAATTACATATAATTTATCTTCTTTTCATTCAATCACTCATGGTGAATTAAATATAAAAATATTTAAAAATAAGTTTGTTTATGCATTTTTCTAGAACAGATGGTTGAAGCTTGACTGTTGAGTTGAGTGGCAACGATAGTATCCTATTATTTTGGTATATTTATATAATAATTATAAATCAATATTATTATTGTTGTTATTATTAATAAAAAATCAGCATATATATATATATGTGTGTGTATATATATATATATATATATATTATATTATGTATATATATACAGGAAAAGCAGTAACTCAGTTGGTTCACGTTGCTGCTGGAGTGTGCAAAGGAAAGATAGTGGAACTTGTTTCTAGGGTTTGCGATGGAGTTTGCAAAATCAAATAAGTCAACAAAATTTCTGTAATCCCATGTTTTTCTCGACAACAATGCCAACTGAATTCTGTTGATTCAGATTGATCGCGCTGCTGCGGATAAGCGTGCGCAGCCATAAACAACTTTGAAACAACTCCGAAAAAACCCAATCCAACACCATGGAACGTTCTAGATCTAAGAGGAACTACTACTATGAACAAGACTATGATTCTGAGACCGTGGCCAGGACCAGGCCGCGCTATAACCACCACTACAGCGCCGGCGCCGGGAACCACCGCCACCGCGGCGGAGGCGCCCGCCACGCAAAGGCGCAGGACTCGCAACTAAGCGTCACAACCAGCTACCGCATTCTGTGCCACGACATGAAGGCTGGCGGCGTGATAGGAAAGTCCGGCAGCATTATAAAGTCCATTAGGCAGCACACCGGCGCGTGGATCAACGTGCACGAGCTCATGCCGGGGGACGAGGAGCGGATCATCGAGATTTCGGACACTCGGCGGCGAGACCCCGAGGGGAGAATGCCGTCATTCTCGCCGGCGCAGGAGGCCCTGCTGCTGATCCATGAGCGGATTCTGGAGAGCGACGCTGCGTTCGGGGTGGCGGAGGAGGAGGAAGAGTACGGCGGGAGGGGTGGAGGCGGTGGGAGGGACCGGGTGGCGACGAGGCTGGTGGTATCGAGAATGCATGTTGGGTGTTTGTTGGGTAAAGGGGGGAAGATTATTGAACAAATGAGGATGGAAACCAAGACGCAGATTAGGATACTCCCTAGAGATCACAACCTTCCCCGTTGTGTTTCCATGTCTGAAGAGATTGTTCAGGTGCCCAACCAGAAAAAATAAGATTGGACTGTTTTTCATCTCATACTTAAATTGCATGCATGATATGCTCTGAGCTTTAAAGACAAACGAAACCCCCTTCATTAATTTTGTTGAACATCGGTTTGGACTGTGAGGGAGCAAGTTACTCTCATCCACCCTTGCTGAATTTGGAGGATACTAATTAAAATTCAAGAACTGAAGATATTAATGACTTTTTTTTTTTCAGTTTCACTCTTCACTTTGCATATTTATCCCTTCATTGATCAGCTTCGCGTAAACTAATTAAGTAATGTAATAAATCATCGATTGTAACTGATTTATGGTAAGCTTGAAGGGCTTTCGAAATTCTTCTTTTTGAGATTACTTTCAAGTTTCAGCTAAAAAGCTGGAAAGGAGGAAAATGATGTTGTGGTTCAAAGCAATGTTTCTTTGCATTGGGGGTTCTGAGTTTATTCTGTGTTGGATCATTGGATTTCTGCTGCATTAATCCCAGTTTTTTAGTAATTTGTTTTTGATGTGCTTCTGTGATTATGTGGTTGAACTTGGCTAGATCTAGTATGTATTTATTGGTTGATTCTTGCGTGAATTTAGTCTGTTTATTGAGATAGAAAGCAGGCAGTACCATGCCTATTTGAAGATAACATCTTTTATGCTGCTTTCATTCATGATGGTGATATGAGAAATATGGAGATGTAGGGTGTTGCTTGGTCATTCTATAGATCTGTGTGATTCATACATTTAAAAAATATATGAACTGAAGGTTTGCCAATTATGTCATGTTTTCTGCAGGTTGTTGGTGATGTAAGTGCTGTAAAGGATGCTATAGCTAATATATCATCACGGTTGAGGGAGAGCCAGCACCGTGACCGAAGTCATTTCCATGGGCGTGTACATTCACCAGAGCGATTTTTCTCTCCCGACAATGATTATATTCCTCATGTGACTAGTGGATCTCGTAGATCATCTGTGGATGGGGCCGCTTTTGGATCACGTTCTAACACAACTAGCAGAAACAATAACCACTCTGCAATGAATTATTTGATGGAGCCTGGGGCTGCTCCTGTTTCCGATGATGTGCATGGCTTCTATGGGGAGGAACTGGTTTTCCGTGTACTCTGTCCTGTTGAGAGAGTTGATCGTATCATTGGGGAATCAGGTGGAATTGTAGAGTTCCTTCAGAATGAGGTTGGTGTAGATGTTAAGGTCACTGAACCTGTTGGTGGTTCGGATGAACAGATAGTTATCATTACTTCAGAGGAGGTACTTTTCTTCCCTGTTCTTTTTTGTTTCTCTGTCTGATGTGTAGGGGGTACAACTACTCCAAATTCTTTTAGGGGACTAGTTCAGGTTGAAAGTGTTCTAGGCACACTACTTTTCCTGCTTAACTTCAACAGTTTTTTTGGTGCAAGTTGACATGTGTCCACTTAGATATGATACATCGCATGTTTACCGTTCTAACTGTTTCTAATTATGCACTCTAGGGTCCTGATGATGAGCTGTTCCCAGCTCAAGAAGCTTTGTTACATATACAAACCCGCATTGTCGATCTTATTCTAGAGAAAGACAATACCATAACCACCAGGCTTGTTGTCCCATCCAGCGAAATTGAATGCTTGGACGGAAAGGATGCTTCACTTTCAGAAATAAGGAGGTTGACTGGTGCTAATATTCAAATTTTGCCTAGAGACGAGCTACCTCCCTGTGTTGCAAAAACCGATGAGCTTGTACAGGTTTGTCATTTATCCCACAGCTGGCTGATATATTCTATCAGATTCCTTTGATAAATGTAGAACTTAATAATGATGGCAGGTGTTATTCCTCAAAGCATCATACTGGGTGCATGTGTACTACTTTACAAAAAATTGACAAACTAAGAATGTACTGTTTTCATTATTAAAATAATTTTCCAATACATGGTATAGAGGATCCAGATGAGAGTGAATTTGGACACAATGATAGGCTTATTGTCCCTTGACTTAAGCCTCTTCACTTGTGGGGGTAACGCTGTGGACAGATATACCCTCCCTCCCTTGACCCCCCATTAGGCAGAAGCCTCATGCACCCAGTATAGAGAGGATCCAAAGCCTTACCTTCCAGTTCTGTAATGTTAAAACAAAGTCCTGGATATTCAAAATATGCTTTTTCTGTTTCTCAATTGCTTCTTTATTGGCATCACAGATTGTAGGAGAGATTAAAGCAGCCCGAGATGCTGTTGTGGAGGTGACATCAAGATTAAGAAGTTACTTGTACAGGGATTTCTTTCAAAGGGACATAGTACCACCAGTTGCCTTGCCTGGTGTGGAGGCATCTTCTTCCAATACTTTAGTTTCAGTTACTGAAAATCTCACGACCTATCAAAATATGCAAACTGTTGCAGCAGCCTTTCCATCGAAGGTATTCTTTGATGCAATGAAAATTGCCTTATTATCTTAATTATATTGCTCATCATCTTTATGTATGTTATTTAAATGATTAGCATTTGGGAGATTTGTTAGTCATCTTTAGTTTATGTTCCCTGTCTTCTCTGAAAATAACTTTTGAGCACAGGAATTAAAAAAGTTATTTTTTCTTTGTCCCATGAAAAAATTCTTATTTCAACTAGTAATGGGGAAGTATTTGCATGGTTGGTACACCCTTTTTCTTTGTTTGGGATACGGAGGAGGTTCTGTTCTCATACTGTATATTTTTTTTACTGTTGTAAGCACCCACGCACTTGAGAACCCACCCTCAAAAGCTAAATAATAAGGGAAAGAACCATATACTTAAACACTCCACTAAGCACCCATACTATTGATGTGAGATTTAGGCTTCTTATATACCAAATTCCCTATCATAGAACTCTTTGTAAGAGTCGACTTCTCAGTTAATTTCACTTTACGACAAGTTATTCAATGACAGTTCACTATACATTGGTCAGAATCTTCCGTAGGTAGTGAGAGACTGAAATCAGTTATGATACCAAATGATAAGCACTCAAGCACTTGGAGAATCTACCTTCAAAAGCTAGCTATTAAGGGGTGTGAACCAAAAACTTAAATATTCCACTGAGTATTTCTTACTTAACCACCCCATAATACCTAAGTTCCTATCACAAGTAGTTAAGTTGTATCATAAAAATGGAATTTATCTGGTACTGTTGATATAAAGCAAGTAATATATGAAACGTATAATGTTATCTATCGATCAAGCAATTCTTTTACTATTTTGCAATGGCTATTTAAGTATAGTCTTATATCTCAGGTGTTCTCAATTTTCGATGGCCAAACCATATAATTAAAGTTATGGCTTTATTAGCTACTTAATACCGAATGTTGTTTTTTATTTGAAGATGAAAGGAATTTTTATTCTTTTTCTATTTTTTTTATCAAAAGGAGCCTGGAGGAACTAGCACTGAGATAGGAAAGCAGAAAGAAAGTGATCGCCGCGATGATGTGATTAGTGGTTTAAATAGGTAACTGGTTTTAACCTAATTTTACAATAGGACGTTGTACTCTGTCTTGTGCCTTTCTAATGTTTTATGTTCCCACCTTGTGGGTAGGATTGCTGTGCCTCTTGTCACAAGGAGTACACTTGAAGTTGTTATACCAGAGTATGCAGTACCAAAGCTTATAGCAAAATCCAAAAGCAAGCTTGCCCAAATAAGTGAGGTGTGTTGATTTGATCTTTTAGTACCTTACTTTGATATCTGGATTGTGAAGTGCTTGAAAAAGCATTCTTATACCTAGTTGTTGGAACCTATTTGTCCATGTTTATCTTTTATCTACTCTCGCGTAATTGAGTAGCAACCCACTCCCCCCACCAAATTAAAAAAACAGAGCAATTCAATTACTCTCAGAACAACAATGAAATAATTTATTCTTTACATTGCTTGACTTATAGATTGTATCTAGATCATACTACTTTATTTATTTTTTAGCTTCAAGAATGAAAAACAAATTACCCATTACTTTTGGATGTAGATTCTAGAAATTGTTATCATTTTATTCTAGAAATAAATCCGTTATATTCACTAATGTTTTCATGGTAACAGTTATCAGGAGCCAATGTAACACTAGTAGAGGATAGACCAGACGTGACACAGAAGATTATTCAGATATCTGGAACTCCAGAGCAGGCAGAGAGAGCCCAGAGCTTGCTCCAAGGATTTATTTTGAGCAGTAAGTCCTTATGTGTCAGAAGTAATTTTTATTCTCCGTGAATGTATTTGTTCGTGTCTTCGTTTTTAAAGAGAAAACACCCATGATTTGTAAATAAAAAATTTGAATCGATGCTTTCTTTTGTTTTAACAGCACAAGAAGACGGCCCTTAAACTACTGAAATTCCGAAAGCTGGTTAGACTAAAAGGAAGAATGATTAATTTAGTGCCTGAAGCATTTTGTTCCATGCACTAATTGGATTTCCATGTTTACAAGATTGTTGTGGCCAAGGGTTGAAATTTTCAATGAGAGAAGCATCTCAGTGTAAATGTTGTACTAAGAGAGCTTCTTTGTTAGTTTTGTTAGTCTTTTTAGCTAGTGCATGGGAGCAATTGTTAGCTACCCTAGATGGTGTTTTCCTAGTTGATCTCATCTATTAATTTGAGTAAGTAAATCAAAAGGTTTTATTATTCAAGCCTGAAAATTGGGAGGGGGCTTCACCCTCTCAATACGGGGTTTCTATTACACGATGCTCTACCTCATTTAACAAATCCAAGCCACAACTTTGAACTCTGCCTAATTGCTGATTTCAAGTTAAATATTTTTGAATATGCCTACTATAATCACCACATGGATTATGTAATATTTCTTGGAAGACAAAAATTAAAAAGATATACTGTGTTTAAACAATTTAGAAGGGTGAATTAATTTGTGATCAAAAAATAATGTAGTGAACAATAATGTCGGGACGAGTAATGTAACTAGGAATTATGGGGATTTGAATTTTGGTTTAGAGTGCCAATATGTTTAGTCTCTCTTCACAATTTAATATATTATTATTTTAATCATATTTATTTTTTATTCTAATATAAATTATTAATATTTATTATTATATTGGTAGAATAGTTTGTAAAGTGGAAATATTTTATCTTGTAAGGTGTCAAAGTATAATTTTTCTTTGGTTCAGGATGAACATTAATGATGTGCCTTACAGTTGCAGCAAAGCAAGTGACAAGTACTGTTTCTTAGTTGGGGATTGAAGAAGCGCCCAAACTTTTTGACACAGAAGCTACTTGAATTTGGGTGCTGTTGGACTTCAGGTTTTCAATAAAGAATGAAGGTAAGAGAATGAGAGGTAATGAAGATATAAGTTAAATAAGATGGAAATGAAAACTTATTTTTGACCTTCAACAAAGATTAGGGGTTTCTTCCTCCACCTCATCAAGGGATAAAAACTACCAAAAAATTAGTTATACCCAATTTATCTTTATATTTCGAGAGTAACTACCCATATTATTCACACTTGGGTCTTTAACGGTCAAGTCACCTTACTAATAGATTAAACATATGGAAGAACGTGGTTTAGGTTATGATAAATTAGTTATTTCATTGGGTCTCTACTTGAATTAACGAGTCTATAAATACATTAATTCTATTAGGAGATATTATTATTCATCTACTCATACAAAATCACTTGTATTCTCATTAACTTGAATATCAACAAATCTTTTGTAAGTACATTTCCACTCAATGAAATAACTCGGAAAATCTTACAATACTCACATACATCTAGGAAGGAGCACAACTTATCCTCACAAGAACAAATGGTAATAAAACTAAAACATCTAAATTATAGAATTGAACAAAATGTACAAATTAAAGTGGACTATTTTAAAATTAAATTAAACTTTAAGAGTGATTTTAAATAATTAAATTAAATTGTATTATATTTTAAATGAGTTGAATTATATTATAATTTAAGTGAACCGAATCAAATTTAACTACTCTAAATTAATTTTAAACTATTTGGATAATTTAAATTTTTTAAATAAGTACTAATGGACATCTTAATTTAAAGTATATATTTTTTTAATTTCATAAATTATAAACAATTTTATTTAATAACAGTTTAGTTCTTTAAAATTAGATTAATATAAAAGTTTAGTTCAATTTTTTATACAATTCTATTTAATAAAAAAATAATAATTCACTTCAAATATCTTTTCACAGAGTACAAGATGCTCCTAGGTGAAGTACATCGTGGATTCAAGATTCTGTAACAACCTAGTTCATTGTTGCAAATGGAGTTATTAGCATAATAATATCTATATCTATTATGCTGTAAACTTAAAAATCATAATACAATTTTTTTAATCAATAAATTGAAAGTCAGAATTGTTCCTGCCCGTTTACAAAAATTACATATTAAACCTTTCTCTCTATCTTACACCACAATTGCCAGGCCAAAATCTACATGTCAGCCTTGTAAAAAAACATATTAAATAAAAAGTAATTTTAAAAGTTAAAATAATTAATTATTATTTAACTATATTAGAGATTATTTTATAAATTTTTTTAACTAAAGTAGTTTTTATTATTTATAAAAATTTATAAAATAATTTATAAATTGTTATCTAACCATTCACTATTAAGATTTTAAAATTACTAATATTTTAAATTTTTAATTAGTATTTACAGAAATTAGTAATTAAAATATTGATAGTTAATTTAAATACTAATTTAGAAATTATTTTATAAACTTTTATTAATAATAAAAATCATTTTAGAATGTTTAAGTTTTTTACTCTAAAATAATATTTAATTTAATAAATATAATGATTATTTATTTTTTATTTTTAAATTTAATTATTATTTAATGATTTTTTTATAATAATTTGTGACATATCCAGATCACTGATACCCCTCATCTCATGAATCATTAATGTAGCATAAAACAAAATACACTTTTGATGTGTCTTTTACATCTTATTACCCTTTCCTAAATTATTTGAAGTTGTTTTAATACTTTTATAGCACAAGTTCCACACTCTTGCTAGCAATTATGCACCTAATGAATAGATGTTGAGTAGATTCTACCTCTTCCAAACATAGTTGACAAAGATTTGAGGCCAGATGAATTCTACTTTTTCCATTTTTTCCTTAATCGCAATCCTGTTCTTGCTTAGTTTGCATACAAAATACTTCACATTCAGGACATTACTCGTTTTCTAAATTAATGTGAAAAACTTATATTTCTCGTTGTTTCTATTATAATACAGAATATTATATGATGATTTTAGTCTATAAGTATCTCATTTCTCCCTTTCCATACCACTTATCTTGCTCATTTAATTTTGGTTTGACTTTTATTAGTTCCATCATAAATGCCTTCACGAGTGATAACTCCCAGACAAACCAATATGATCTCTACCTCAATGCTCATTCCCATAAAATCATAATACAATATTACTTTAAATTGTAACACTTTATTCATTTTCCAATTTCTTACATGAAAATATTGTGTCACAAGCAAACACAGTAACAGAAGAGTAATTATGAAAGTGTCGGAGGAGAGCCAACGTTTTTTGTGCAGCAACATAGATTTTTGCCATCAGTACTGCAACGACTACCATCTCTAAAGCCAAAAAATGAGCAATAAGAGTTGCAAATTTTTGCATCTGGACAATCTCCCCCCTTCTGACAAATTGTTATCGCAGATCCTAAAATCAATGCAATGTCATTACAAATTGTATGCAAATCATAGTTTTAGCTTTAATAAACTCAAATCACAACTTAATAGTTTGTATTATCAACCATTCCATGACTACCAAAAATTATATAATAAGTATTAAATATTTGCCAAACTTAAAGACAATTAGAAATAGCAGATGATTCATGTGTTCAGTGTTTAAATGATTTTTCTTTTGTTTTGATGAAGATTAAAAGTTCAAAATTAAGTTATAACAAGATTTGTACTAGAAGCATCTCAAGTGTATTACCTGGAGCCAAAAGAAAAACAATGCACACAATTGCCAAGACAAAGCCTAGGTCGATGATTCTTCTGTTAGCCATTCTGTGAAGATGAGTCTGTGTGCTCTTGCTTTCTTCTGTCAAAATGATGAAGATCTTGGGTTCTCTCAGTGATGAGCTTATGAACATTTATACAAATAGATATACTATATTAGTATTGATCATAAATATGAAGTAATCTACTTACTGTAGTTAATAAAACATATTTAAAATAAATAAATTTAAGAATAGTAACTAGTTATAAAGAAGGAAGAAAATCCTTATTAAAATCTTTCCATTTTTTGTAACTTTCTAAAATCCCAGAAAAGCCTCCCTTGCTCCAACCTTTTCAAACTTTCTATTTTTGTAATTTTGAAATCACCTCTGAAGGTTAAAAAAAACCCTGTATATAGCTGGCTGGTTAATTAGTCTATTTAACCAAATAGTCAAATACAATTTAATGTGAACGCAAAAAAATTCCTTTTACATTTTCTTATTAACGTGTAACACAAGCTAAAATATATTTTAGATAACAATAACTTAATAGACAACATGGAATAAAGTTTTACATACTCCTAATTTTATCTTACACAATAAGCTATAAAAAAGTTTAAAAAATAGTGTAAGATTCTAAATTTAAAATTCAAAGAATATAAGTCACATATAATCATATAAATTCCATAGAAAACTATATCTTATTTTCATGATAAATATAAATATAAATATAAATAGTAATTCATTACAAGAAAATTATTAAATAAAAATTAATTTTAAAGAAAAAAAAATAGTTGTTATATTGATTAAATTATATACTAATTTAGAAACTATTTATCAATAATAACTAATTTAGATACCAGTAATGTTTTTAGTCTCTAAAAAATAGTATCTAATTTAATTAATATAATAATTAATTATTTTTTATCTTTAAAATTGATTTTTATTTAATGATTTTTTAATAGTAATTATTTTAAATATATATATATTTTGGCCGACTTCTAAGAATACATTTAAGTTAATATTATGCAATATTTTTTGTTGTTGTTGATATTATTATTATTATTATTATTATTATTATTATTATTATTAGTGTTCTTATATTTAATTTTTTCTTTAAAAAAATACCATATTAATTTTTCATATGTTCTTTCTCTAAATTTTTAAAATCTAAAATAGTTTTTTTTTTCTTTTTTTTTAGATTGGAGTTCACCTTAGAGCTCTTGGTGGAGAGTAGAGCACTTTTGCCCAATCAAGTGTTATTTTTGTGTAAGTTTTTTTTGCCCTTTTCTTTTTAAGTTGGTTTTATGGGAAATGATGCATGTCTAGGGTGGGTTAAGGTCTTGCATGTGATAGTTTTTTTTTTTTTTGAGCAAAGATGAATCTTGGTTAGTATAACAGTGATGGTGTATTTAAATTGTTAATCAAATTATTTTATCTACATGTTTAGCCTTTATATGAGAGTAGTGAAGTTGGAAGTGTAAATTTGATTAAGAAAGTTATAAATAAGGGAAGCTAGTTATATATATATATTTTTTTAACATTAAAGTAGATGATTTTGATTGTGGATATGACTTGGCCACAATATTAAGTTTTGTGAGAGATTGTATTTTGTTTGAGAATATTCATTGTGTTTTGAATTTTGATATGAATATGATATGCAATGATGATTTTTGAAATAATTGTGACAATATTGTTAATGTTCCTTATAAACATTACTAGTTAGTAACATATTGTATGAATGAGATGTTGGATTGTTGAAAATGATGGATTTGATAATTATATAATTTGTGTGGGTAAAATTCTAAGTGGCCGGAATATATTATATGTTTAGTAGTTAAAAATATAGAATGTTGTAAGTAAGTCATTGGTTCAAGATGTTATTATTTAAAAATGAATTGCTTAATTTTATGAAAATAAATTTATAATTCTTTGACCAATTTGGTAAAAATGTAAAATTATGCAAAATTTCGATTTATGCAAAGTTGTTAAGTGAGAAATTTCTTGTTAGGATAAATTTTTTAATTGAAAACTCAAGATATTTAGTTATTGGAAGAAATTCATTTAATTGAACCCTGAGAGGTTTGGTCGATGGGTGAGCAAACCTTTAGCCAAATGAGTGAAATGGTAGTTGAGCAAATTTATTATAAAAAAATTATTAAATAAAAACTAATTTTAGAGAAAAAATAATTAGTTATTATATTAATTAAATTAGATACTATTTTAGAGACTAAAAAAATTATTGGTATCTATAGTAATTTTTATTATTAATAAATAGTTTCTAAATTGGTAAACTAATTAGTTAACTTAAATTTACAAATAAATATGAAAATATGAAATATTAAGTAGGTAAATAAGGTAATATTTTAAAATAAATTATCATTATTTAGAGACCAATATAGTAATCATCTTTTGATCTTTACATTTTTTGTCACTAAATTGGTTTATGGATTCACTAAATTTATTTCTATATATAATATATAGATTCACTAAATTCACTAAACCCTAAATTGATTTTTATATAACTTGGTTATTGATATGGTTTCTGTATAATCCGGTAACTAAAGTGATTTCTACATAATTGGTCACTAAATTGATTTTTATATTTTGGTACGTCCAATAGTTTTACATTGATTAGGAGTTGAGGTCATAACCAATTTAATTACACATTCCTCCCTTAACCTCCCTTAACCTTCTAATATATCTTTTAAGATCAAAACTATGATAAAATTCCAAAATTCAAAGTGGACAATATATCAAATATAATGATTGACCCTAAAAATATTAGCATCGGAACAATAACTAAATTGTTTTGTAAATCAAAATCTAAAACTAGTCTTTAACATTAACTATCAATATTTTAATTTATTATTTTATCATATTCTAAACTAGCTCTAATTAAATCAATGACTAATTTTATTATTTTTTTCTTGTATTGTTTAGCTAATTACACCTATATATTTGTATTACTAAACTCATAGATATGAAAGATAAATTTATAAAATAGATGTTTTCAATAACACTCAACTCACTACTTATTTAAATCCATCAAATATAAATGAAATCTTTTCTTTCATTAAGATTCTCTCTTTTTATATTGGAATTTTTAAATATATGTTATAGTTATAACAATATTAATTGGATTATTATATATATATATATATATATATATATATAGAAATATCTTTTCTTCAATTCATGTGCTTCTCCTATTTTCATGTCAACATTTTTTTATTGTTTTATTTCTCTCGTGAAAAGCAATATTATTCACTTGGTTTTAATTGAGGTTGTTAAACACTTCCAAACATTCTCATGCTTAAACAAGGTATTTAAAATGTGTCAGAAAGGTCTCTGAGCCAAACAAAAAGTATCAGACGATGCAATCCTTTCCATTTCTTATTTTAAGAAGGATATAATTTCAAAAACAATTATAAACACAGGTAATACTAGCAAATGTTAAAAATAATAATATTTTACTTTTTTAATTGAAGAATTAGTTTTAAAAAGATAATTTTTGAAGTAAACATTTTTTAATTGGGTTCAAAATTTTGACTAGTCTAGCTAATCATCTCCTAAACCTAGTTTCTATTGATAAATATGCGATATAATCATACACTCAAGATTAAAATTTAGTTCATTTTACGAATGTTTTATCATTTTTTGATATTCAAAAGTCATATAAAAAGAGATAACAATATCAATTTAAATAGAAATGGTTGGAGATCGCACATCGATTAAAAATTATGACATTTCATAATACGGTATTAGAGTCATTTCGAGTCTATCCTAACATTTGTTTGTTGGGTTTATTAGGTCACCCGTTATTGGACCATTATCAGACCATTCATAATATATAGTTCCACGCATAAGTTGGTAATTTCGGTGTGAGAGGATGTGTTAGAAATTCTACATCAACTAAAAATTAAGACATTTCATAGTATATAAGTAAATACAAACTTCATCTTATAAGTTAGTTTTATGATGTTGAATTAGACTTAAAGTCCACTTGAATAAAAAAAATTTATTTATTTTCCAATTTTTATATGAAAACTTTTATTACAGACAGTGATAGAACGCTGATTATGAAAGTATCTAAGGAGGGCCATTACGCAGCAACATAGATTTTGGCGGCAAAAACCACCATAATATTTATACCCTAAATTGTAACAATGCTCGTAACAGGCTTTTGCATCTGGACAATAGCCCTCGTCGTCACAGACTATTTTCACCGATTCTGAAATCAATGGAATGTGATTACAAATTGCATGCAAATCATAACTTTACTTTAATACACTCAAATATCAGAATAGTTTGTATTGATCATAGCTTTACTTTGGATGAACAAATGCAGCACAAGTTTATTACCTGAAGTGAAGAACAAAGCAATACACATAATTCCAAAGATAAAGCTGAGAGTGGAGATTCTTCTGGACATCATTTTGCGAGATGAATTTGTGTTTTTTCTCCCTTTCTTTTGTGAAGATAAGCTTCTCTTCTCTCGCTTTCTAGGCTTATATGTTTACTTTACAATATATATCAGTACTGTATATATAGAGAGAGTAGGCAAAATATTATAATTTGTGATATTTAATGAAATAATTTTAAAACGTGTATAGACTTTATGTAAAAAAAATTCAGTCAAACAGAAAAAGGAGTTTATAGAAAACATCAATGATTTAATAAATATATATTATATTTATATTTATGAATTGATAAATGCAATATACTTATTATTAAACTTAATTGCATATTACAATTAGGTAAATAAATTATTAATGATATGTACAACTAAGATATAAAAAATTATGTAAAAAGTCAAACCATAAATAATTAGTTACTCAATTTTTTATTTGTTATTAGAAGTGAACTTTAAACCTAGATCAATTTAATAAAATCAGGTTATAAGACATGATTTATACTCATTTATATATTATAAAATGTCATTATCTCTAGTCGATATGAAATCTTCAACCCACTCCTTCCTCACACCAAGACTTGTCAACTTGTGCATGAGACTATATAATGAGTGATCCAATAGCAGGCTGATAACG
The DNA here is from genome assembly GCA_013389735.1 of Phaseolus lunatus. Taxonomy (NCBI): domain Eukaryota; kingdom Viridiplantae; phylum Streptophyta; class Magnoliopsida; order Fabales; family Fabaceae; genus Phaseolus; species Phaseolus lunatus. The sequence goes on along the minus strand of CM023865.1, from coordinate 13,237,793 downwards.
GGTGACCTGATAAGGCCAACAAATTCTAGCAATTGTCATTGTTGTCATTTATTAAGTGCCTTGAAGTGTATTTTAACACAGTCGGTCGGTCACCGAGGTCGAGTGACTGGCTCGTTCGATACCGACCAGTAAACTTGCTCCCCAGGCTCGAAGAATCGTTAGTTTCTTGATACAAATCACCTAGACAAGTAAATGACTAAGGACACAACATATACTTCATGATTAGGTCAATCATCTCAGCATACAAGACCAGGCCCCAACAAACCTCAAAAGAGCCTCAGCAGAAGAAGAACCAGACATAAACCAAAATATCAGATGTTCTTCCTTTTAGTCTTTTCACAAGACAAGTTTATGTGAATAAATTGGACTCACTTCGGGAGTCTGAATAGAAAAATAAGCTAGAGTAGGATTCACTTAGCATAAATTGAAGTGTACTTAGCATAAATTGGGCTTGTGCCAAGCCCACCTTTCATGACAAGTGCATCTAGGTTTAGGGTTTCTTTGACTTACCTTCTAGAAGGTTTCTCACAAATGACACCCCTACCCCTCCATTTTGTTCTCCAAGACACTCTCTCCTATAAATAGAGTGCATTGCCTCATGTATTTCAGACATTGAATTTTGAATAGAAAAGAAACTCTACAGGAGTGTTTAGTGAGTTTGAGTACTCTAGAAATTTGGGTCTTATCTTGGGTGTTTGTGCACTTCAAGTAGCGATTCTTCACCACTTATCTTAGAGTCTCTCCACCTCCAAATGGTGTGATTCCGTATTCCATAAGCATCTCTTAATCTTTTTGTTTTTCTTTCTTTTTTCTTATGCCATTCTTCCATACTTTTATTCATTATTGTTTGGTTTTCTTCTTCATCTTATGTTTCTTTTCATGTCCTTTATTTTCGCATCTTCATCACCATATTTGTGTTTTCTCTTAGCCCTCTAGAAGTGAACTAGTGAACCTTCACACTTACTTAACCACATGGTTAAGTTTGTGTCCAGTGAGAATCTTCTTTAGGTTCTCACCTTAAATTGTTAATCTCAAAAAGTTTAATCAAAAGTGAAACCTCTAAAATGTACCAATTTAAAATCAACTCACATCATTTTTGAAGAATCGAGATATGACCGTTGAGTGTCCCAATGTGAGATATGACTGTTGGTTGCATTTAATGCTATCAGAGATATGACTTGCGCTTTTTTCAAAATTCCATTTGACGGATGTTGTTTGATCAAAGTGATCAAACAACTAGTAATTCGTGTCGTTTCATATGCTGAGTATCATGAACCCTTGGATGAAAGGTGATCCAGCGGTGCCGAACAGTGAGTATCTTAGTCTCTTTCCTCAAGGCTTTTCTATAAATACAGGCGCTTATGACTGTAGCAAAGTTTGTTGTTTGTCTTTTGTGCCTAAGAGTTCATCAAGCATGATTCAAGTGCCAAGTCTCGAGCCATTTTCTATCTTTCGCTTCTCCTACTAAAAAGGTTAGTAATGTTTTTCCCTGATGAGTCTTCTAAAATTATTGTAGATATAGAGTCTTCTCAGTGCACCCACTCTTTAGATCTTCTAGCCTAGGGTATTATTGAAAGTTAAATTTAGCTTCTTTTACCTTAATTGCTTGCATTCCAAGCAACTTCTAGAACTTTATCCTCTCAGTCTGGATAAGCTTCAAGATTTAAGGGTCTAATACAAGTTATCCAAACATAATAGAAATTCAGTATATAGTAGAATAAGTTGAGAGGATTACTCTTCTCAACTGACCCTACCAAGATTGATGACTAAATCCTAAGAAAAAATGTAAAAGATTTGTAGAGTAAAAATGAACTTATTTTGTTTCAAAATCTAATCGAGTAGAAATGTTCCTTAACTCCTCAGCTACATCGTGGTGCAATCAAATTCTAAAATAAATGAAAATTGGGAGAAGAAATTAGGAGAAAAAGAAGAGAACAAAACTTGAGAAAGATGGAAAGAAAAAGAAATAAGGAAGAAAAACCGTCGGGGTCTCTTGAGTTTTTTTTATGCTGTTACATATTTGATATAGTTTATAACTTAACTTATTTAATCTTTTTTAATTATTTTTTTATATATTTCTTTATTATTCTTATTTGTTTTACTTATTATCGTTTATTTTTAATTTTAGTTTAAATTAAAATAATTTTTTAAAATTAATAAAAAATTACTAATACTTATTAGATGAACTCGTTTAAATAAAATAACATATACAAATAAAAAACGTATATAATTTTTAAAGAATAATTATAAATATTAAAAAAATAGAAAATATATAAGATTACAATTACATAATATTTTTTGAAAAAACACAAATTTTATTTATATAATAAAATTTTGTAATTATGTTCTTTTTATATTATTTAAATTTACTAACTATTTTATTAATTAATTTTATCAAATACTTATAATTCGATAACGTAATTTATCAATACAAATTAAGATATTAGCAGCTAACTTATAGAAATTAGCTTATTAGTTATGCACTAACTTATAGTTTTGCCAAACAAACGCTTTAATGATAGAAAAAAAAAATACCACTTTATCCAATTAATAATAAATAAAATAAATGTACAAAATTATTTCAATTAGTCACAGTAGCGTCTTAATTCAAAATGCATATTATTGTTTATAAAGGCAAGTTATGCAAATACTTAGCCAGTTGGGTCACCAAGTTAACTATCCGAAATACTTTAGCCTATTAAACCAAAACATACTATGACATGAATAAAACAATTTCTTTTATGTTTACTCATTAACATGGATACTATTACTAAAAAATCAACTAATTTTAAAATTCAAAACAATTGTTTATTATATTAATTAATTATAAACTAAAAATTTATTGGTATTTAATGTAATTTTTATTATTAATAAAAACGTATAAAATAATTTTTATTATTAATAATTTATAAAATATTTTCTAAATTGGTAGTTAACCATTAGTCTTTTAGCTAGTGACTACTCTATATTCTAAATTAGTTTCTATTAGTATTTTAGAGAATAATTTAGAATTTAGAATTAAAATTAATACTAAAACTTTGATAATTAGTTTAAATAATAATCTAAAAATTATTTTACAAATTTTTATTAATATAGAAATCACTTTAGATATTAATAATTTTTTATTCTTTAAAAAATATTTAATTCAATTAATGTGTGATTAATTATTTTTTATTTTTAAATTTGATTTTTATTTAATGATTTTTTTAGTGTATTAATAATTAATAATTAATTAATTATAATAGTAATAATAATAATAATAATAATAATAATTTATATATATATATATATATAAAGGGGATTATTGTTTTATCTTAAATTTCAGTCATTTCATTATTTCTTAAGCATTTAATAAATAACTAATTATTTTTATAATTAATTAGAATATTTTCTTTTTTATTTTTAAAACTAATATTCTATCATTTTATTTTATAAAAAATAATTACCAATTTTAAATGTAGAGTTTATTAAATGTTTTGTACTACGTGGAGTAGCCTTTTCCCATATCTTCTCTTTTATTCCTTTTTATCATTTAATTTCTTATTCTTTCTTTGCAAAAAAAAATAAAATTATGAATGAATGGAAAAACGACTATCAACTTGGATTTGCAATAATAACTGATTGTTTGTCACATCTTTCACAACCACAAACATTTAAAGTTAGTGCTCACACTGTTCTTGATAAGTTCGCTCAATATTCCTCTCATTCTTTCATTTTCTTTTCCAGAAAATTATTAATAAATATAAAATATTGAATGATAGAATATTAGTTTTAAAATATTATAGTAATGTGCATTGCGCCTTTAGGTAGTAATAGTCTTAACTACTCTCAAATCTTTTCCTATTTTATCTTTATGTCAATATTTTTATTTTATTTCATTATTATTATGGACATTACGTCATTTCTTCTTTTTTTTTCTAAAACATTTGGTATACGTGGATGGACGATTTTTGAATTAAAAGAGAGGTGGAGGAATGAATTTTTTTTTTATTTCAATTATTTCCTATTTTTTAAAAATTTATTAAATAACTAATTATTCTTTATAATTAATTGAAAAAAAACTTTTAAAAAAAAAATCTAATATACTGCATAAAAAACAGTTATAGTAACAGTTTATTAAATGTGTAATAGTTTATTAAGCATGGAAACATGTGAAGCAATTTTTTTTTCATATCTTTATCTCTTAAAAATTATAATTTTTATTTTTTTTCATTATTTGATTTAGTTGACATCTTTTATTTAATTTTTAATATTAAATTTAATTATATATAAATAATAAAAATAAAAAACTAAATACGTTATTTTAATTTAATTGACATCTTTTATTTAATTTTTAATATTAAACATAACTATATATAAATAATAAAAATAAATTAACTGATAGTGTCGGTGTTTTTCACTAATAATAAATAAACGTGAAATCAATTTTGCAGATTCCTGATTTTTTTATTAACACAGAGAAACAATAAAATCAAGAAAAAATAGTGTAAGTCGATGACAAATAGAATAAAATGAAATAAAATACTTTTGCTTGTTTAATATCCAAAGTTTTATTTTTGAAAGAACCTAAGAAAACACACAAACGAATTGAAATTTAGTTTATTTCAGGAATCTTTTATCAAAGTTTGATATTGAATAGTGATAAAAATGATAGAAGAATGAGTTGAAATTGAACACTTTATTGTCCTTTTTTATATGGAAACTTTGATTAGGAAGATACAGGACCATTACTTACGCAGCAACATAGATGTATGTCAGGAGTAGTGCAAAGACCACCATACTCTTTAAACCCTAACCCTACACAGTAACTGTAACAAGCTTTTGCATTTGGACAATTCCCCTCCTTATGACAAACTACGATCGCAGATCCTGAAATCAATGAAATGTCATTACAAATTCCATGAAAGTCGTCATAACTTTACTTACAATAAACTCAAATATCAGAACTTAATTCATCATAGCTTTACTTTCAACCTAAGTTTATTACCTGAAAGTGAAGAACAAAGCAAGACACAGAATTCCAATGATAAAGCTGAGAGTGGAGATTCTTCTGGACATCATTTTGGAGATGAATTTGTGTTTTCTCCCTTTCTTTTGTGAAAATGAGATTCTCTTCTCTAGCTTTCTATGTTATGTGTATACTTTACAATATATCAGTACTCTATATATAGATATAGAGGGAGAGCAAGGGAAATATTATAATTTGTAATGATTATTTTATTTTATTTAAGGAAATAATTTTGAAACGTGTATATGCTTCATGTAAAAAAATTCATTCAAAGGGACAAAAAGGAGTTTATCAAAAACATCAATTACTTAATAAATATTTTCTGTATTTTTGAATTAATAACTGCAATATAAGATATTATAATTTATAATAATAATTTTATTTAATGATATTTATGTAAAATATTTCAGTTAAACCTAAAAAAAACGTTAATATAAATAGTCAATTGCTTATATCTATGAATGCAATAAATGGAATATAAGTTATATATCAAAGTTAATGGTAAATTAAATAAGTTATTAATTTAATAATTAATTTCTTAGATAATATTAATTATATCATTACATTTTTTACATAGATGTGTCACATGCATGTGCACATAGAGTCTCTCTCACACACACATCGTCTCTTATTAATGGACAAGTCTCTTATCTCAAGAAACTATTAAATTTATTATTATCATAATATAAAATGGAAAGAAAATTATAATTCTGAAAAATATTAATTTTGTTTAACTTTTTATTCTATTCTTCAAGTGAAAAATAAAAAATCTGAGACAAAATACAAAAAAATGCTACCAAATAAAAATATTTATGGTAAGTTCAATAAGAAATAAGAAAATGATTTCCTTATTTAGTAAAAAAATATTATTATTTTTTATTGGGTCCTGCATGTTGTATTTTCCACAATATGAGGTTAAAATGTACAATTTTTTAAGATGGACTAACGAATGTGACTCAACCTTACCAATCATTTGAGTTTTTAATGGATAATTCAACTTAACTTACTAATGAGTTTAAAAAAATAGTACAATTTCATCCATGTATTATTGATAAAAATATTTATGGTAAGTTTAATAAGAAATAAGAAAATGATTTTCTTATTTAGTAAAAAAATAATGTATTTTTTTATTGGCTGCATGTTGTATTTTCCACAATATAAGGTGAAAATGTACAATTTTTTAAGATGGACTACCGAATGTGACTCGACCTAATCAATCATTTGAGTTTTTAATGAATAATTCAATTTAACTTACTAATAAGTTTTAAAAAATAGTACAATTTCATCCATATATTATTGATAGGTTTAAATGGAACTGACTCACCTAATTTCAAAAAAATTGTAAATTTTTAGTTTTGTTTTTTTTCTTCAGTCTAATTTTTAGTATGAAAATTTGAATCAAATTTCATATCAATTTAAAAATCATTTATTAATATTAAAAACTACTTTAATATCTAAAATAATATCTAATTCAATCAATAATATAATAATTATTTGTATTTAATAATTTTTTAATAATAACACAAATATTAAACCATAATTCTAAATTGCATCCAAATAAAACCAAAATTCAGTTTAACATATTCATCTTAAAACTTAAACTCCTGAAAGGCGAATACAATCCAAAATCATTTTAAGATTAAAATACAATCCAAAATCATAAAAATATAAATTACTATTTAACATCATATAATTTATGTTTGTTGTTCTTATATAACATTCTTATATAACATTAAAGTTAGAAGTTGCAGTCATGAAGAAATTCAAAACATATTCATCTCCTAAAAGCATCTATAACTTTATTGTATAAGTAAAATAGTGAATACTGAAATGAAATTATTCTAATGAGGATATGTTTGGATTTTGTTAGTTAATATGATTGTGTAAAAGATAGTTAGTTAGGTGATAATATAATATAGTTTAAGTATTGTGGTATTGAGTTTTGAAACCAATGTGAGAATGATATTATATCTAAGTTAAATAGATTAAGATATCAAATAGTAAATGGATAAATATTCCTGGATAACAAATGAACTACTTAATGACATATAAATTATTATTAAGGTCCAATAATTCTTGTTAAGTGTTAATTTAAAGTGAACATACTAAAGAATTTTTTTTTATAGAAATGGACATGTTTTATAGTTAGATTGTGATTCTTATTAAATTTGTTGAGGCGGATAAATGTATTTAAAATATTATGTGATTTCTTGATAATATTTGTTGAAATTAAAGATATGTTATTTGTTATAATAATATTTTAAATATATATATATATATATATATATATATATATATTACATTATATCTCGTGTTCTTATTTTATTAGTTTAGGTGTGTTTTTTTTCAGCAGTAAAGAAAGAGAATAAAAAGAAACATTTTAAGGATGTTTCAATATTTATAAAAAAAAAAAAAGAATTAGTACATTGGGTAGTATTACTCTCATCCACTTAACATCCTAACCCAAAACTCAAAATAGATGGACCTCATAACCCCTCTGTCACTAACCACTTAACTATTACAATAAAGGTTAAAAGAACACAAACTATTATACATATATCAGCTTTAGAATCCAAAAAAACATATGTCCAGCAGTACATGAGATTGAGCTTGAACTTCATAAGTCATCTGACGAGTCAAAAGTTTGACATACCACCCTAAGACAGAACATGCTTCAAAAAGATATTACCATAAGTTTCCAAAAAGTGAAAGTGATCATGCAGATTATGGTGCTTAGTATAACTACAAAGATTAGCATGAACACAAATGCTACTCGAAAAGTGCATCTGACAAAAAATAATTCGCATCACCTATATGAACTAAAAGACAGAAGTAGTTTATGTTCTTTGTCTATGCTTTAGTACTCCCACCATCAATACAGAAAAAGGTTTTGATTAACAAATCCTTTAACACACAAATTACAAGCAAAATAACGGACACATACACCATTCAACATAGAAAAATTTTGCTTTAGGAAACTTACTCGTAATCCATTCCTAGCTTTTTAACTATGTTATGGTAAAAATATCAATAGCATCCATTACCTCATTCTTAAAGATTATATTATTTCTATAGCTCCACAATACTCAAACCATTGTCATCCATATGTCTTTTCAAATATTATTTGGTTTTTGTTTAGTTCCATAATATGGAATTATTTGAAATGTTGCACAACCATATAGTGCATAACAATAGTGATGCCAACCCATTTATTGCATTGGTTCCAAACCACCCTTGCATAATTACACCTAAAAATCAAATGATCAACACTTTCTTGTTCTAATTGACAAAAAGGGTATGACTATTAGACATAGAAATACCTTTACTTTGAAGGTTGTCTTTGGTTGCAATCCTACATAACAATAGTCTCCAAGAAAAATGTTTTTATCGAGGCAACGCTTTAATTCTCCAAAACTTCCTAAGAATGTCATTATCCTCACCCCCAACTGAATTTTGTAAAAGTGTATATGCTGATTTCACTAAATATGTGGTATTTTCAGCATTTGTCCAAATCCACTCATCTGAAGAGTCCATTTTCAATTGTTTTTCAGCAATCAAATAATTAAAAGTTTGGACATGTTGTTATTCCTATTGAAGCTAACTTCTTCTCCATTCTAACTTCTATTCCCATAAGTTGTTATTCCAACACCCCAGCTCTGCCAAGACCGCCTCTTTATGTATATGATTTTCATAGGTCCTAGGATACATATTTATGAGAGGTTCCTCCCCAACCCACTTGTCATACCAGAATTTAATGTTGTTACCATTTCTTATTGACCAATCCAAATTATTAACAAACCAACTCCTAGAGTCCTCACATTTACAAGTTTTTAAATCCATCCACCACCATGAATCATTCTTACTATGTTCCCTATCCATTAAATCTCTCCAACTACCATACTTTGATTGTAGAATTTCTATCAAAAGCCCATCTTTTCTCACACTCATTCTTCATTTCCACTTCCCCAAAAGAACCTTGTTAAAAGGACTTAAATCCTTTATTCCCAATCCTCTGTGTTCTTTTAGTTTACATATATGATCCCATTTTACTCAGGCCACCCTCTTACTTTCCTGGCTCCATCCCTAAAGAAATATTTTTTGAATACGCTTAATGTTGTTCACTACTGCTATTGGCATCCTAAAAAAATGACAAGTAAAATAGAGCTAAAGCAATTATTACTTATTTAATTAGGCAAACCCTTCCAGCTAAGGACAAAAACTTTCCTTTCCATCTAGGTAATCTCTCACTTATTTTTTAATAATATTTTTTCACATCCTTACCTTTTTAGGATTCCTTCTAGTTATCATTCCTAAGTATTTGAACGACCGGTTCAATTTTCCACAATTTAGAATTGCGGAATATCATTGTATTGTGTGACCCTGTACACTTAACCCCCTATTTTAGTTTTAGAGAAATTAGCTTTCAACAAAGAAACCAACTCAAAGAACTTAACTATGGTCTTGATTACCACAATATTCTAGACATCATTTTCACAAAAAACAAAGTGTCATCCACAAATTGTAACATAAATACCATTACATTTTTCCTACCTATAGATACTCCTTTTAACCGTTGTTGTTGCACAACATTCCTCACTAAACCAACAATTTCCTTAGCTACTATTAAATACAAGAAAGTGACGAGAGGGTCCCCTGCCTTAAGTCTTTGGATGGATAAAACTCTCTAATTGGACTAACATAACTATATGTAAATGATAAAAATAAATTATACTCTAGTAGTTGCAGTCCCTTTTCTTCAAGGAAATTATACTTACATATGTGTATAAGATATGTCAAAATAAAATATCTTTTAAAATAATTTTTCTATTTCAATAAAAAACAACAATCACATCTTTTTAATATCTATAAAATATTTAGTTTTTTCATGTTTTCAATAAAATGTAACTTATTTATTTATTTTATTAAAAATTAATCTATTATCTAAATTTTAATTAAAAATTATGAAAAATTAAAATTAAAATATAAAATTGAAGATTCCTCACAAATAAAAAATAATGAGGGCCCTTACTTCTTCTAATTTATTTTAAATTATATGTATATTTTCTTAGTTTTAAAATAAATATTCACATATTTTTATGTTATTAATAAATTATTAGAACTAAAAATGAATAATATAAGAATAAATATAATAGAGGAAAGGAAATGTGTTTAGTGCTTTTAAGGTAGAAATAGATGGGCTTTGGATAGTGTTTGACAGTTGGGGCTTTGGGTATAATAAAAGGGCAAATTATTTATGCACCTCTATATTTATTTTCAATAATACCCTTTAGTTAAAGTACAAATTAAAATTAACAAAAATGTTTAATTTATAATAACTTTTTTTAATAAAATTATATATAAATAAAAAATACTAAAAATCCAATATGTCTTAAATAAAATTTTCTATGAAAAAATGAAATTAGTAAAATATCATGTTCAAATTGATTCTTTTTTATTTTTAAAATTTATTTTAAATGTTAAGAAAAGATAAATAAAAATATTCAATTATTTTAGTTAATTTGTGTCATAAAAATATAAATTAAAATTAATTAAATTATTTCTCTTCAAATAATGAAAAAACTGAGTCAAATAAAATAAAAAGATATTTGAAAAATATGTTTACTAGGGGTGGCAATGCAGGCTGGTCTACCACATGTAAAAATGCAAACTCATTTCACTAGTCCGTCCCGCATAAGAAGTAACCAGCGGACGTGTGGGCTACCCCCATAAGAAAATATTTTTTTTTTTCAAAAATTAAAATTTCATTAATTATAAAAAAACTTATTCCTACTATCGAAAAATTAAAATTTTATCCTTGTTTCAATTTATTCATAAAAATATGAATTCAAGTATGAGGGTTGTTAGGAGGCTTGATTAAAAATAATTAAAGTTTTGTTTTCATCTCTTTTTCCTATGTATGTATATAAATGTATAAGATTATCTTATCAAAGTTTTGCTACAAAATAGTTTAACGAAGATAACTAAAATTTATCTATCTTATTGAAATCTTTTCATTATATTATTTTTTTTTATTAACAAATTTTAAATATAAGACTTTACTTAAAACTAAACTCATTGTCGTTCTTAATATTAACTTCTTTAGATGATTAAAATAAAACATTCCATTGTTTAGTACATTAAATTCAATTTTTTAAAAATAAAATAAGATGAAGGTCACACTGGGTGAGTGTGGTATGATTTTTTTTTTTTTGCAAAAACAATAAAATAATTATTTTTTTATTTATGCGAGCCAGTAGGCCAAACTGTCCCACCCGTTGTTGGCCTGCGCAGACTGTGAGTTATGAGGGGTGCACCTTAGCGGGTCAGCGAACTATATTAGTGAGTTTGTCCCGCACTTTTTGGTAGCGGGCTGCGGGTTGGCCTACATGGCCCACCCCGCATTGTCATCCCTCATGTTTATTTTTATTATTAGTTTAAGCGAAAACACCATTTTATTTTTTTAAGATTTTTAGTCATTATTCTAAAAGCTACAAATCTCATAAGAAGAAAAAACAGCAAGGGCAAAAATAGAGTATAAAACTCCAAAAAAAAAAAAAAAACAAACTCACACTAGGAAACATTAAATACAATGAATCTTCTTGTCAACCATCTCACACACGCTCAAATGGTGGAACTAATCTCTCAAACACTACAACGGGATAAAAATGGAAGTGTTGCGACTAGAAGAGAGATATAAAAGTGTAATTGATGTTATTTAAAAGGGTGAGGTTATGCTTCAATTAGTGTTATTTAAATTTTTTAAAAAGGTTAAACAAACTTTTCACAATTAATTAATATGAAGATGCAGAGGGAAGGTATGGAGGTGGAGGAAAAATTTGCCTAAAAAAGAAGGAGAAAGTAAGGAGAGGATGAACTAAGTGTTTTAAGTTGAAAATAGAAATTACAAAATTTTCTTTTAACTTACAAAACATAATTAATAGTTTTTTTCTTTACTTCTCTTCTCCTTCAAGTCCTTCTTTCACATTCGAGTCTTTCTTTCTTATTTTTTAGGATTCCACACCTACTTATTATTCTTGCAAGTAGTTCCTTCCAAAAGTAATTAAAGAGAAAAATAAAACACTCAATTTTGAAGTTGTGGTCATATGTGAAAGGTGTATTGGGTTATGTAGGGATTTAGATTTTTACGTAGGTTGATTTGCACGTTATTTTAATTCATTAAAATGTATTGAGTTACAACTTGAAAAACATTATCACTATTTAATCAATTAATTAATAAATTTAATCAATAGTTTTCAATGTTTTTTTTATGTTTTTAATTGATTAAAATCTCTAAAATGGAAGAGTTTTGATGTATGTAGTTCTTTTGACACTTTTAATATAAATTTGAATTTTGAAGGTAAATTTGAATTTTGAAGGTGTTGTTATGAAATCAACGCTAAAAGAAATATTTATAGTTATCAGTGCGACATAATGATTGATCTCTTCTGTAAAGGAATAAAGGTATCCAAAAGAAATACTAGTTTTGTTCAAATTGACACATTCAAGATGTATAAAAGTTGTTTAAGGGACAAAAACTCCAAAATAAAATACTTTCACGTAGGAGGTATAAAGATAAAAGACAAAATTTTAGTCTTCATCAATTCTTGAAAGTTTATTCTTAAGAGGGGCAACCATACTCTCCTTAATGAATTGGATTTTGATGCTACTACATAAGATACATAAAGAGCTAAATGGATATTTGCAAAGATCACATGCTTAAAAAAAGGTAGATTGACTATAGCCTTGCTTTTGTTGTGTTTGTTTCCAAGGTGCTTGATCATCTTAAAGTTGATACTGAGGAGGAGTATATTGAGATAAAAAAATTCCAAGATCAAATTCTAGTAATGTAAATAAATTATGGTAATTTAGACTAGTCTTGTGTGTGTTTGTTGGTTTATGTTCTTAGTTACTTATATTTCAATACTGTGTACAATATTCAGTTTAATTGGGTGTGTTCTGATCATGTATAGTGTTTTTATTATCAATTATCATTTTTGTTTTTATCTATATGCCTAATAAAATGATGTTATATTGGTTACTATTCTCATATCATATGTTTCTACTACATTTGATAATGACATAGAAAGAAAATATAGTATAATGTAGTATATTTTCAGACAACTCCCACAAACTATCAAATCATTATGAAGTGTTTAAAGTAATCCATATTCTCAAATGGGGGGTGGGGTTATTTAAATAAAACCTTGAAACAAGCTTGGTGATGGGAAATTTGACATTGCAATCATATGCTTGAGAATCTATTTTACTCTAAATGGACAATATTTCAAAAGTTACTCTAGACAGTATCATTGACTATCTCACCCAATTTAAGCTCTCACTTGAAACTAACTTGAACTCCCTGCAGATTTCAGTAGAGAATTTTCATTAAAAGTTGCATCTCAACTCAAAAGCATTTTGTGTTCAAATGGTGATGAAATTCTCAACCATTTCACTCTTATTCCATAGCCCACAAGAATCCCTTTATTGGTTCTAATTTTAACTTACCATTGTCTACATGATATTATGTTGGACAACCACACACCTTTAACATTGAGTAGTTTGGTGCCTTACCAAACCATACCTCAATAAGAGTGTTGAATTCATAATCCTAAACAAAGACCATTTTACTAAGAAGTATGTTATGTTGATAACTTCAACCCAATATCTTCTATATACAAAATAAGATAAAAAATAATCATTACTTTTATCTTTATAGAAATTTTCAAACTTTAAAGCAAAATATCAACTTATTGTCTATCCTAAGCATAAGAGTACAAAAATATTTTCTTTACTCCCTATTTTTTAGGTTTTTAAATTTTTTTCTTAAAAACCACTTTTCAAAATGTTAATTTTTTAAAAAAAATATTGGAAAGTAATTTTGTGAAATGTCAAAATTTCAGCACTTTTAAAAAATGCTCTCTAAAACGTTAAAATTTTAATTTCGGAAAGTATTTTGTGGAAGTCATTTGTTGGGAAAACTTAGGGAATCAGTTTTATTTAACAGACCAACAACCTTTACACTATATGAGAGTGTATATTAGTAAAGTTGGGAGGTGTAAACAACAATTTACTTTCAAATGAGAATCGAAGTGGAGGCCCAAAATGTCATAACAAGCCCCAAAAAACACATGCGATTTATCCGTTTCTCCCATTGCTGTATTCTATGCTAATTGCTAAGGTTTGATCCTAGGAGGAAGAGGAAGACGATGAAAGGTTCATGTCTTCTTCCTTCGCACTCTTTCACCGGAATCAGGTTCTCTTTCTGCTCTTTCCATGTTTAAGTTGTGTTGTGCTAATGCTTTGCTTCTCCCAACTATGCTACTTCCGTTCCATGCCACTTCTTTCTTCCCTGCAATGAATCACCTCAGGATAACAACTTCAACTTTATTAATTGAAACTTATGCACTTTACTAACTCAAAACATACCAATAATTAAAGAAATGAATATTGTTCACTGCATAATTTCTTTTAATAATTCAGGTGAGTCTTCGGCTTGGATACAAATTTAATCTGTGATGCAAATAATGGTTTCTGGTTATTTTTTCCTCATTTTTTTGGTTGTCTACTCTTTATTGTAATGTGCATATAGTAATTTGCGATGGCTTGGTTTAATGTCTTCTGGTATATATTACTAGGACAAGCAAAGAGCTTCGGCATATGCTATCATTGTGTGAGTTGAAAAGCATAGCATGCTTCTCGGTTTGTAATCAAAGGCAAAATTACAATCAAAAGCTTTACATTATTCCCATTAGGACTGCTTCTGTTCGGGTCCGCATCGCAAGATCTTCAGTTGGGTCATTGGAATGTGGTGGGACAGGCCCACATAGTGATGCTTATTCAGGATTTTCATCTCCAAATGACCATCAGAGGTGGGAATTGGTTCAAATGATATTGTTCTTTCCCTTTTTTCTACTGTTTATGCCTATTGTATTTTCAAGTATTTCCAAATTTCAATTCTGTGCCTTAATTTTCTTACCAATATATTGGAATTTTATCCTCTAAGGATAAAACATCTTTGTTCCATCTTTATAACTTAAATTGTTCATTTTCTAATTGGCAATGTCCTTGGCTTTGGAAATTTCACATTCTACAGAATTGGCAGTTTAGAAAGAGAATTGGAAGAGTTATTTGATGAAGTGAAGAGAATGATTAGGATGGGAAACAAAAATGATGCTATAGACCTGCTAACTGCAAATTACGAAGCCGTCAAAGAGAGCCTGAATGCAGGTACTAAAGGCATAGAAGAAGCTGCAATTTTGGATGTCATAGCACTAGGTTACATGGCTGTTGGAGACTTAAAATTTGTTGGATCTTTGTTGGATATGGTATTTCCCCCTTTCCTTCTGTTCCTGTACATTCTTTTGTCATTTTCATATATTGTCTAGTTGGGTAACTTCAATTATGTCTGCATGGTATGCTATTAGTTGAACTCTCAGAATCTGCGCGACTTTTTTACTGTTCTAGAGTAAGACTTCAGCATACCAATTTATGAAGAACTAATAGCACCCAGATTTTACTATAATGAGATGGTGTAAGAGTACAATGAAGAAGTCAATTGTCGGTTTATTTTTTTTTTCTAACATGAGTTAATGAATTTGTCATGGTTTCTGGAGCTAGAATGAATAAATGGTCATTGCTCGCCAAAAATGTATGCAGTTAAATTATCTGCAATCACTCTTCTCGACTGACATTCTTGCATGAGGCTGAGTGTTTCCACTAGCGGTTACTAATTTTATATTGGTATCACATGTTTGATTCCCTTGTACTGAAATAGTTTCCTCTGTGTATGTCTTAGTTTGTATAATACCCAAATGAAAATCGAAAGTAGTTATATGTTTCACATTTCTGCTGAAATGCTAGTGTTACATTTGCACACCTCTTTGTGTTGTTCCCTTTTCTCTGTGGAGTGCATTCTTATATTTTCATTGATGGCCAGATGAAAGAAGTTGTTGACAATTTGAAGGATGATGCACCTCGTCTGGATTCAATACTTATGCATATGGGAAGTATGTACGCAACATTGAACATGTTTGAAAAATCATTGGACACATATCAGAGGGCTCTCTACATTATGGAGGGGACCTACGGTGAGAACATTTTTCAGTTAGTAATGTTAGTTTTATTTAGTATTTGATTTTATTTACCTGTTATGAAGGACTATGGCTGTGGTTATGTTGTGTTGCTTATCTGTTTTGATTGGAAACCTGAAGCTATTTTCTTGAGATTTTTCAGTTGTGCATGTCTAGTTACAAGTTATTTTTAACGGTTTTAATCTCCAGATACCTTAGAAGAAATTATCTGTGGTGAAGCTAAATTTGCTTTTAAATTCTTTTTCATAAAAAAAAAAATTATATTCTCAATAATATAATCTCTTCTTTTAGGTAAGGATAGTACTTTACTTGTCACGCCTTGTTTGGGCATGGCAAAAGTTCTTGGCTCTTTCGGAAAATCAACAAAAGCCATAGAGATTTACCAGCGTGTGATCACTCTTTTGGGATCAAGTAGAGGTGCCCAAAGTAAGGATTTGGTTGTACCGTTACTTAGCCTTGGCAATCTTTTACTCAAAGAAAGGAGAGCCAATGACGCTGAAACTCATTTTACTAGGTTAATTTAGTTTCTCCTTCCACATCCAGTGCATTATTGACTCTGCTTTCTTCTATATTACTTATATTTTGGTTTGGTTTATAGAGTTCTCGACATATACACTAAATTATATGGACAAAATGATGGAAGAATTGGGATAGCTATGAGTTCCCTAGCCCGAGTTAAGAGTGCTCAAGGTAACTTTGTAAACTTGCATATACAATTTATTTGTTCTTTGTATATTCCATTTATATTTATATCCCCTTTATTTTTCTTTCTTTCCTGATCGCGCAGTTAACTTAGTGTTGATTATGATTTCTTTCATGTATGGTGTGTCCTGCAGAAATGATGGAATAAACACCAGCATTCAAATTTATTTGGTCTTAAGTTAAACATGGAAATTACTTTGCTGATGCTATTTGTTATTTAGATGTAAACGGTGTCCACGCACGGTCCCTTCGAAACTTGTGTACTTATTGATGTGAGTACCTATAATTTTGCAGGGAAATCAGATGAAGCAATACAATTGTTTAAACGTGCTATTCAGGTTATGAAAGATTCAAATTACTTGTCACCTGATGACAGTATAATGGAAAAGATGAGGGTGGATCTATCTGAATTACTTCATGCCGCTGGTAGGTAAGCTTCCTTATAACCTTGGTTATATGAATGATAGGTTTAAGTGTTTTTTTGGGTGTTTAAGAATAAAGTCTACCTAGTAACAACATAGAATAAATTTGTATCGCCTTTTGTTTCTATATAAATGGTTTTGCTATATAATATAACCCTCCTAACACCCCCTTCTCTCTAACCCCCCCAAAAAAAAAACAAAAAACAAACAAAAGGAAGGAAAGAAAGTAAGATTAAAACGTCAAAGCTGGTTGGTTTTGAATTTGTTTTGTTTAATTCAAAGAGGACAAGAAGGCAGAGAGCTATTAGAGGAGTGTTTGTGGATCACTGAGAGGCACAAAGGAAAGGAGCACCCCCTCCTGGTGACGCACATGATAAATCTTGCAACTTCATATTCACGGTCTAAGAATTATGCAGATGCCGAGCACCTGTTGAGAAGAAGTTTGCAAATCCTGATAAAGCATAAGGGAACTGATGACCAGTCTATCAGCTTTCCTATGTTACATCTTGCAGTTACACTCTACCATTTGAAAAATGATGAAGAAGCAGAGAAACTTGCCCTGGAGGTTTTGCGGATCCGTGAGAAGGCCTTTGGAAAAAATTCCCTTCCTGTTGGTAAGCCTTCCCATACTTCATTGAAAACCTGGTCAGGCTCAAATTAATCTAGGATCGAGTTATTCATAATTCAGGGGATTCAATTAATTGTGTTGCATGTCACTGATGAGCGTAGTAATACAATTCTTGCACCGAAGGGGAAAAACTGAGCCTTAAGTTTCCTATTTCTTTTAAGTTTTTGGTATGAAATTGATATTTATCATATGTTATGCATGGCAGGGGAGGCTTTGGATTGTTTGGTGTCTATTCAAACCAGACTTGGTAAGGATGACAGTGAGTTGCTCGAGCTGCTTAGAAGGATCTTGAGTATCCAAGAAAGAGAATTTGGATATGAAAGTGAGGAGGTTTTGGTTAGCCTGAAAAAAATTGTATACTACTTGGATAAACTAGGGAAGAAAGATGAAAAGCTTACCCTTCATAGAAGGTTGTCTGTGCTTAGGAAAAAGTATAACCAAATGGTTAACTATTAAGGGGGTATTATGTGATAATTATGATTGTTTGTGATGTTTATCCTTCCTTCGTGCTGGAAGTATTTTTCCAAGTGCTTTCCGGTGAGAGGAACCTATACGGATGCCTAACGCCTTAGTGCTTCTCCTTTTTGGAGCTTAATCAACATTCACATAAGCCTCACGGTGGGGTCTAGTTGCAATTCAGAGTCTCCTTAAAACTAGAGTGCAACTGTGTCAGGGTGAAACAATTTTACGCCATCATCAAATCACAATTTATTATTGATATATAACCTATAAAGTAATTGATAAGCCTGCGTCTGATTTAGTTTTTCTTTTTAAAATCGAGAGCTTAAAAAATTGTTTGAAGATGAATTTCACTAGTAAAATGCAAAAAAGGGGGTGAGGATTGTAGAGAGAAAATCCTGAGTGGAAGTTATCCTATACGAGAGTGACGTGCAACTAATTAAATAAATGAATGGTTAGGATGCAAATCTAAGCATGCTTTTTTTAATTAGAAAAAAGGGATAACTGATTAAATAAGATTGAGTAAACAATTATCACCTGATAAGAATACTATTTTCTGAAACAGGAATAAAAGCATACACTTCTCCCTCCATCCAAAGCAGAAATAAGAAAAAAGGTAATGGCATAAATAATTGTGGTACATTTAAAGAGATAAAGTACTTAATGCCTTAAAATATATTAATACTCACCATAAAAAATAAAAGTTAATTAAAATTGTTGTATTATTTACAAGAAATAAGCAAAATATTTCCAAAGAAGAGTCACAAGGGGCTGCGTAGGTGTCACCGTTAGAAGCCTTTGCAAACTACGTTGAGAACGATGGTGACACGAAGTTCCGAGAATCTGGACACTTGGACAAGAAAGAGAATAAAGAAGTTATACAAAAACAAATACAATTTTTATACTGTTTTTAGTTTGATTTAATAATTTTAAAATGAATAATATAATTAAGAAAAATTAAATCAACACTATAAATGAAAAGGTAAATGTATTTATTGAGGGCACACCAATTGATGTTATAGAAAGAGTGTGATAGAAGGATGAGGGAACAGTAATTCGGAAAGCATGGGATGGACTACGAGAAAGGAACAAAAAAGATAGATATTTAGGAGCATGGGTGTAAGTAACACAATTATTGATACTCTTTTTTTTCTTTGAGATGGTTCCAAATACAAGGACCATTCTTTTACATTAGTATTACTAGCAATGCAAAACACGCACTCTCTCTTGGACAGGTGTACAAGCAAAGTCTCAAACATGTTTCAGTGTCACAAGGAAGTTCACTACAGATGATAATCAGGGCAAGTTCTCTCTCTTTCTCTCTCTGTGTCCTTTAATCAGTTAACTGAATATTCCTGTCCTTGCTTCTTTGGGATCTCATGTAGTTTGTACTGTTTAAGTTTCGCTGCACCTTTTATCTTCTTTTGTTGGGATTTATATATATAGATCTTTTTTGTTTCCCTTTTATGAGGTTTGATAGTTTGAGCGTGTAACTGCCAAGAGAATTCGAGAAAGTTGACATGTGTGTGATGTTCTATCGGAGACATTCACTTCTTCCAGAATCTCTAAGCGGAATTTTGCACACCCAAAATCCACATGTTCCTTGTCTTTCAATTAACCACCCGAAGTTTTTTTCTTTTTCTTTTTTGACTGTTGCATTGCGTTGGTTATATATTACTCATCAAAAGCTACTTATTGATTTTGGGTTTTCATGACTCCAGTCGATGGTGCTTTGACAATTAGTTTTCTTGCAACTTAGGTCTTCCTGGGAAAAGAAGAGCAAAGAAAGTTTGCTCTTGTTGGATTTCTTCTCTTCTATCAAAAGAAAATTTTGTGGTGTCATTGATCTTTTGGTCTTCTTGCTTTCCTGCTTGACTCGTGTTTGAAGATGAATGTTCTTTCTCTGTTAATGATAGGGAAATAGAAATAGGATTGATAATCAACATTCTACAATGATTTTTGTGGGGATTTTGGCAACAATTGTTAGAGTTGGTGGACCTACTTTTCCTGTGTTCCTTCTGCTTTCACAAAAAATTTTCATCTAAATTGAAATATTGGTAATTTGTTGGTCTCGTATCACATTTCATTGAGATTTTTGTTTGCAATCTACCTAGTTTGTATGTAATAATGTAATGTTTTGAGTTTGTGTCTTACTGAATCAACAGATGCCGGATCCTCCAAAAGTTGCCTCTTAAAACTGATCATTATTCAGAGACTAGCAGTAATGGCGTCAGCAGAAGGGAAGGCACCTTATACAGCTAATTGTTTTACCCAAGATTTCTGCATTCCCCTTAATACTTCAGATCATCCTTCACCAGTTTCAAAAAAATTAGTGTCTGATTGGGTTCCTTGTGATTCTACTAATGACCACATTCATGCCAATTCAGTTTGCATTCCCCATGATCTGAATTCTGATAAACTACCAGAAATGAAATGGTGGCTACATGTGAAAAGTGATTTGGGTGATGAAACAAATTATACATGTCAACATCTGAATTCCAACGAGTCTGAATTTGGTG
The DNA here is from genome assembly GCA_013389735.1 of Phaseolus lunatus. Classification (NCBI taxonomy): domain Eukaryota; kingdom Viridiplantae; phylum Streptophyta; class Magnoliopsida; order Fabales; family Fabaceae; genus Phaseolus; species Phaseolus lunatus. The sequence continues at coordinate 13,216,965 of CM023865.1, read as the reverse complement.
CCTTCTACGCTGAATTGCTTAATGGAAATGTCAAGCGTGGGGCAGATCAATTGGTCAAAGACTTCGATACTTTTTCTGATTTGGAAAGTGCTAATTTATCTGTAGAGCACCCGCGGCATGTCTCTCCTACATGTATGAAGAACAACAATACCAGAATGCCAAAATTTGAGGCTTCACTGAATACTGATTTACATTTTACTCCTAAGAATAAAGATCAGGGGGAACTATGTTTTTCAGACAGTCGTTTTATGGATTGTGAACTTTCCAATTTCTTGGTCTCTGAACAAGTTAAAATGACATCATCTGATTTAGAATCACATTTGATGGGAGCTGAGGAAAGTGGGCCTTGGTGGCGCACTTCTGGAAAAGACGAGTTGGCTTCCTTGGTTGCTCGGAAGTCACTTGAGCATATTGAGAATTGTGATCTCCCGCATCCCCAGACTAATCATGTTAGTCAGAGACCTTCCTACCCTAAAGGTGTTGACCATGATAAGATTCTACCATCATCTTTGAATCAATCTTCTGATGCAGATGGTTATACAACGGGAATATCAACTTCTGACTATTCATTTCAGGAGTCAAACAAGCATTCCAGGTAATGGATAGAGGCATACTTTACAATTTTTTAGTTGTTTTCTGCAATCTTTGCCATGATGGTCGGTCTATTTTGTAAGAAATTTGATGTTTTCTCGTGTTTGAAATATTGAACTTCCCAATTAACTATTAAGTTTGACTAGGGTTAAGGATTGTTACTTGTAGATGCTATCTACATTGAGGTACTTTGCATGTATGCTGTTTTCAATGCTATTTATTGGGAAGTGAAGCTAGTTACCGGTTCCAAACCTTACATTTTTCATTCGAGATAGAACGCATTATTTTATATCTCATCTTTTTTTTTTTTTAATTTCGACAGATGTTTGGCTCTGACTGCTTGCCATTACGGATTTAAAAGTACTTTTAGTTATCCATCTCATGCTATAAGGGAATTCGATGATATACAAATTTAACTGAATTTAAACCTGCTTTTGTACATGATAAGAAACTAATTGTATGAATGTATAGAACTACCGACAAGTGTAGGAAATAAAATAATTTATGAATTTAATTCACCAAAAAAAGCATCGATGGTTTTTCTAAGATTTTAGAAATATATGTGGATGCTCTCTTTTCAAGCTATATTTCGATCCCTTGAGGATATGTTTTTCCTTCTGACCTTGAAAGATGAGCACAGACGCTCCGTTCTTGGAAATTTAAGATACAATGATAGATCATAATTGTTGTACTAGATATATTGAATTCCCGACTAATGAAACACGGTTTTCATTTATTAATTATGTAGGAATTTAGGAAGCATACTAAACACACACTTGGTAGCTTTTTTTTGGAATTTTTTCTTATAACTTTTATACTGTTGAGTTGAAATTTCATGATTATTCTATGATCAATTCACTAACAAACTATGCTCCATATGTTCAGTTTCAGCCAGAGCACAGATTCTAGTTCAAGCAACAAAGGATGCCACATAAATTCTGAGAACAGTAGCATGTCTGAGCTGTTGAAAGCTTTGTGTTACTCTCAAACAAGAGCTAGAGAGGCTGAGCAAGCAGCACAGCAAGCTTACAGCGAGAAGGAGCACATCCTGAGTCTCTTTTTTCGACAGGCATCACAGCTCTTTGCTTACAAGCAGTGGCTCAACATGCTGCAGCTGGAGAACCTCTGCCTGCAACTCCGAAACAAAAACCAGTCATTGCTAGATCTCTTTCCAACATCCTTACCCTGGACCCCATGCAGGGGAATGCTGCTTAAGAAGAGTCATGACAAAGCTGGGAAGCGGAAGAATAGTAACAGAAGATGTGGGATTACAAAGTGTGTTGTTGCTTTTGCGGTGGGAGTAGGCCTTGCTGGTGCTGGTTTGCTTCTCGGCTGGACCATGGGATGGATGTTTCCACCGTTATAGAGGACATCTTGGTTCAGACATTGACTAGCATTAATGTCATGCTTCTGCTATGCTTTTCTGAAATTTGAGTTCTGTTGTGCTGAAAAGATTCACAGGAGTGGATATACAATGTTATCCATGGTTCCCATGCCTAAGTTTGTGCATATTCCTCATACATTTGCGACCATTAGTTGTATATGTTTAAGAACATATAGTGTAGAAAGATCCATGTCCACCTATTGGGAAAAGGCTTAGTTGTGATTGTAGTGCAGAAAGAATACGTTTAGTAGAATTGTATAAAGTTTTCTTTTAAGTATCAAATGTACTTAGGTACTTGAAATATGTAAACGGTCGAAATAGTTAGTCAGGTCTGTGGGTCAGAGATGGATATCATTGCCATATTAGGTGCTCCATCTGTTTACCTTTCACTTTGTTGTGTATCTCTTCACCCTTTAGCTTTCAGTTCTTCTTTTAACTACTTTTATTATTCTTAGCCTTCACCATTCTGGATTTTGATTTGTGTCTTCCTCTTTTCTTCCAATCCTATTCTTGTATTTAAAAATGCAGTCCTTAATTATTTTTCTGTGGTTTGAGACTAGTCTTTGACTTCTCTTATCAACTTGACCTTCAAGGAGAGTAACGGTTATACCCATCAATATATTTGCTTACATGTACTAGTAAATAGCTTGTTATTTGCATCTGAACAGACCAACTAAGATAAACATTTAGAAAACAATGATCTTCCGATAATAATAATAATAATGTTCTTACCAATGTTGTTAGAAGGGTTTGAGTGTACTTTACATCATCACTAATAGTATTATATAACACACATTATCACTACACATCAAATATTCTAATGGGGTACGGAAAGGCTAGCCATGTTGCCATAAAGTTTCCCCATGTCCATGTTTGTGTATCTAGAGAAAATCTTATTTGAAAACTTTTATTTAAATCAATAATTAGTTAGAACAATTTTGTATTGAATAACTAAGATGACAACTACAGTGACCTCGAAATGGACTGTATATGTGAAGAAATGGTTTCATTGTAGATGCATATGCAACCTTAGCCGTTGATTAGTCGGTAATTAGTCTGAAATTTGAAACTTTCAAAAGCTACACCGGTTGTTTCTCAACTAGTTTACGATTCAGTTGAATGCTGCAATTGCAACCCAACGTAGTGAACGATGCATGACGATTTTTAATGGATGGTGTTGAATGTTCTCATGAGTTGTGCACCATTTCCTGTTTAACTGCAAAATTTGTTATTATCTTCAACAGGTTAATATAAAAAAGTTATACAAATTTACTTAATGCACGTGTTAATTTCATTGGGTAGATAAACTTACTTTATTTCTTTTTCTTTCTTTTCTTCTAGAAATGTTTAAGAGAAGTTTATATTAAAAAAAACTGTAACTGATTGGCAATGGACGTATTCAATAAGAGTTATAATCTGCATATATTGTCCCAAAAGCTACTGTTTAAATGCAATCTTTTCAGTTGAACTAAATGAAAGTTGCGAATTATTGTTTGGTGGAAACATTATTAAAAAATAACAATAATTTGTAGATGCATTTATTTAGAATGAAAATGGCAGTAGGTTTTAAGTAGTTGGCTGGAACTTCGAATCTGAATTGATGCGCATCCACTTTAGGTGCAAGAAATAATGGGGCATTGACAAGGACATGTTAGCATTTTTTTCACTTTTTTCAATAATATTTAAGAGCGAAAAACAAATGTAAAACTCCATTAAATTGCATTTAACATACCCAAGATTAGTTGTCACAGTGAAAATAATTGACCCACGAAGTTTCCCATCTGTTAGAGGTTTCCTCAGAGTAACAGAAGAAACAAAACATATACACTCAACATTACATGTTCTAGATCAACGACTACAAATCCAATTTCCATTCATTTTGTTGCTTACAGACACCTTAGTTTTGTTTCCATCAGACATTATGGCTAAGCAATTGGAGGAACAGTCATGCGCCTTGAACTTCAACTTGCAACAAAAAGAAAAGATAAATGATGCCAACTTTACTTGATTATATAACAACATTCATTGCTCAAAATAAAGCTTGAACTATTACACTATCCCACATCATAATTTTGGGTGCGTAGTTACACAAAGTAAAACAAAGATAAAGGAAAGGTACCGTATAAATGTTCATTTAAAGGACAAAGAAGTGCAGCCTATCAAACTAGCAAGCAAAATTTGATTTGTTTCCAAGATTCTATGACATATTTCCCTTGCATTCTATTGGTTCTACCGTATCAGTACTCGTCCAAGTATGTATATAGCATGTCATCCTTCTTAGACTTGCGCCTACTTAGTAAGGCCTTCAGGAGACGTTTACTCTTACTGGGGTACTGTTCTACGTCTTTGACAGGGTCTCTTTCAGCATATAATCGCATTGAAGATGATTTGCGTGGCTCTGAAGGGTACTGGTGAAACAATAAACACAGACGGTTAGATAAACTACTGAGGTTATTGGTGATATGCTGAGCAAACAACCATGATTTATGTTTACTCACCCTTTGTCTTGCATTAGAAGGATTTGGTGTCGTGGGTCTGCTCGGATTTGGTGTGGTTGGTCTGCTTATCTTTGGCGTAGTAGGCCGACTTGACCGAGATCCAGTGCGCAGAAGCGGGAACCGGTATGGTGAAACCGATTGCCTCTCTTCAGTGCATGCAACAAGATTGTAAATACAGATATAGTGAGATTTATATCCTCATCTTTTATGTGAAAATGGCAGAGAAATTCAATGAACCAATATGAATAACTATAATCGTGATAAAAAAAAAAACTCAGGAATCAAGATATCTTGTGCATACAACCTAAATCCTTTTTAGGCATGCTTGAAGAAGAAGTGAATGAAAAAGCTCCAGATCTCTGAGGTTGTAAAGAAGGTGAGGGAGAACGCCCTCTCCTGCATCAAAATAAAGAATTACATCAGGATCTTATTGTGACAATGACCATCTTAATCCTAGAATAAGATGTGGAATTTGTAGTTACCTTGCTGTAGATGGTGGTGTTTCTCTGATTGTAGCTCGAACAGCTTTGGGATACAAACGCAATAAAAGGAGTATGAGCAATCTAATGTTAATCCCTGGATAAGTGGAATTAAAATATTAGGATAGAAAGAGATACCATTCCTAAAGTGAGGCCAATCATCTTCGTCATCTAGGTTGTAACCCTCATATTTTGACTTTGTGCAGTTGGCACCATGCATGGTCTCTCCAACTGAACTTGTGAATTTAAGGAATGTGAATACGTGATCATTCAACATCATAAACAGACTTTGTAATAGTAAAAGAAACAAGATATAATAGAAATGGAAAAAGGAAACAGCACCATACGAAGAAAGTGATGAGGAAAATGCAAGATACTTGCCTGGCAGGATATAACGCTTGTGATATTTTGGGGTACTGATCACCAATGACTGTTGGGTACGCCCCTCGTGATCCATATACTCTTGGCACGTCTTTATTCTCTGGTATACCACATTAAGAAAACACATTGTTAGTGATCTTCACAAGGTTTCTCTTCCCTCATACAAGCTTCAATAATATTCAGGATTAAATCCACTTTTGCTCTCTATAGTTTCATGAATGTGCAAATTCATTCCCTATAAATATCTAATTGCACATTTAGTCCTTCCATTTTTTTAAAGTTAAGCAATCTAGCTCCACTTTTAATACCTTTTCCAATTTATAATAGAAAATGTTGACATCTGTATGAGTGATGACAGTATTAGTTACTTAATTATGTAAAATATTAATAGTAATGTTTATTAATAAGTCTTAGCATTGTTATATTTAAAAAAAAATATAGGTTAACATTTACTGTTACCATTTAGATGATATATAATCTTGGAGCAAAATTGCTCATTTTGGAAACTTGGAGGACCAAATGTACTATTAAAATTTTATAAGAACCAAAATTACACATAAACGAAACTATGGGAACCAAAAGTGAATTTAAGCCTAATATCAACAAAGTAAAATGTTCAAAGTCATAGCTGCAGATGAAAAATTCTGCTTAGAATTGAATGGGGCGTTGTATTTTCAAAGCGTCCCTTAATCAAAATTTGAGAATAAAATCAGCCATGGATTCACTATGGTAATCAATATCAGCTACAGTTTTGGTAAATTCACCAACAACCATTATCTTACGTAATAAAATCATTTTACTCTCCAAATTTTTATTGCACTGGCTATTGCAAGAGAACAAAAATGAACTTCATCAAGATTGCAGTGATTTGGGACATACTGAGACAGGACAAGTAAAACAACATGGTACAAGAAGCTGGTTGATAGCATAACTTGTTTTATGTGGTGCTATGTAGTTAATGCACAACACAAGAAGCTTTTATGGTGGATGAAGGGGTAGTGCTGGGTACAATGCAAAGGCTTACTGGTTGTTATTTATTGGTGCTAGTTAGATTTAAACAAATAATGGATAGTTGTTATTGAGAATTTTGTCCCATGCTTTTTCTATTGTTTCGTTTCAACCCTTGACCACTTTTTAAATCAAACATGGAACAAATATTCGTTGGAATGTCTTCTTTCTGTTTTAACAAATTGAACACACCCGTCTCAAGTTCATTACAAAAATACTATTTACAGTACCAAACAAAAACCTCTCCTAGTTTCTCAATTAAGACCTAAAAATGTTCTGAGATATTACAAATCGCACTTTGAATTCTTTTTTTGTATAATTGAATTAAAGTTTTCAATTAGTATATATGCAGATAACTTTTAGCAGAAGTTTCTCTGAGAAATACAACATTAAGTACCAAGCAATACAGACATTTAGATAACTGGATATTTATAAATGTGCTGGAGTTTATCAGTGAAAAAATAAGAGTTATACATTAAATGGTTATTGGAAAGACTTCTCAAAATTATTTCTCAGCATTGCATGCAATAAAGATCAGTCTTACATATCTCAAGAAAAATGTGACTAACAAGTCGTTTTGCTCATTCAATATGACAGTGCTATCATTTTTTTCATCTTAGAAATTATTTTAAGCATTGTTTTAGTGCACTTTCTCCATCTGAAGCTAAATGGAGATCATTAGGTATACCTGTTCAATACAAGAAACTCTTAGATCTGCTACAGAAACTTCAACGACCTTCTCATCCAACAGATCATTTACTTTGTAGGTCACAGAACCTAAATGGTCCACAGTATTTACTAGAGCTTTGATGGCATAATCCTTCAATGTTTCTACCACTCTGCAAACATAGAAAAGAAAGAGAAAACAACAATAAAGAGAGGATATTAAGGATATGGCAGTATCAGCATAAATATGGACCAGCTCTAGGAAAGCAACTCACATTTGCTTTTGGTCATCATTGGTGTAAGAGAGTTCAAAATATTCAGCTGCTGAATATAATTGTGCTCTCAGATTCTTCAAATCCTAGGAACAGAGATGCAACAATAAAAACAAATAGCAAAACACTTTATCCCACTTAATTAAGATGTATATTCTAAATTAAAGCCACAGACGCATTAGACAATGATCTCAAGTATTAAGATTGAAAACAAGGCCTCTTGAAAATCAAAAAGCTATTATAAAAAAGGAAACCAATATACCCAACTAAACAGCAAGTTCAAAATCATAAGTACCTTCAAACTATCATCGAAGAGCAAGCTCTGCTGCATAAAAACCTCATCATAATTGGAAGCTTCTTGAGATACAGGTTGGGTTGCAGAAGTTGTGATCTTCCCCATAAATGAAAGTAAAGGAAGAAGGACCACCTAGTCCATAAAGGAAAACGATACCAACTTCAAAGTCAAGTTGTGAGAGTGAAGAGGATAAAAAGAAAGGTGTCGCCAAAGGAAAACAGAAACAGATCAAACCAAAATCAGAAACACCCTTTAGACCAAGACAGTGAAAGCTAAAAGCTCTTGATAAAATACACAATAACAACAAGGGAAGCTGAGAAGAAAGATAAAGAAGAAGACAACCTCTTCTGTAACAAATAATGAGATACCAAAAGCTGATTAGCCTACAAAGCATACAGTTGTCTGAAATAGTATACATATTATATACAATTCTCTGAGACAATTTTGGAACAACAGAAGCTAAAATTTTAAACTAAAAGGCAAAATCCCACAGTTTTTGCCGAATCTTCTGCCACACTCACATTGTATCAAAATCTAAACAAATAAACCCTCAAAAGCAAACCCGACCCAATCCTTAAAAACATCGAAAGTTGCAAAATTCCCGACAAACAAGTCCAAAACAACAAGGAAAACAAACATGGTTAAGTGAAGGTAGTTACTTTTCAAAGCTCAAACAATTAACCCTTCTACAAAACAGCTCCTAAAAACCAATTGCAATAAACCAAGTTGCTTACTTTAAGCAGTTAAGAAAACGAACCAGATAGTTAGAATGCAGAAACCAACCTAGCAACCCTTTTGAAGGAGTTTCTTGGTGCAGTTACAGTAGTCAAGAGGAACATGGAAAGTGAAAGTGTGAAAACCCAGTTGCCATTGGAAACCAAATGTCAAATAAAAGTCACTGTGTGATGACCCTTCACTACAGCACTCACACCAAAACGGTTAGGTGTTGGGATTTTGACTGCAAAAAAGGAAAGAGACAGGTCAAGTTTTGCAACATGTACAGTTGGAGAGTAGAGAAAGAGGGAGAGGAGAGCACGTCGGAACATTGGCTGAGGAATCCACAGAATTTTTAATTATATGTCATTCCCTAATATTATAAAAAACATTTTTTTAAAAAAAAAATATGAAAAGGAAAAAGAAAAATGAGTCCTTGCTGCTTTGGGAAGCAGAAACTGACCAAGACAACCCCACTTCGCATCATTGTCATTTTATGGCCCCAGTTTTTTTTATTTATTTCCTTTTGTTTTTCTCTTTAATTTTGGAAGGGCCTGTTTGGTTCTTCATAAGGGAGTAACAAGTAAACACAAGGTTTCACTTTTATCTTTGAGGGTTTTCTGACCTGTATTTGACCAAAGTGAATGACGTGACTGACAGGAATAATGAAAATTTTAACATATACCATCATTCCACCTGCAACAAGCCGGTAACTAGTGTTAAGTATTGTTTGTTACAAAGCATTCTAAAAAGAATCAATTTTTATTTAATTTAACAGAGACTTCACATTCTAATATATGATTTTTAATCCTGGGAATGACTTTTTTCTATCATTTTTATGGATTTGACAATTTTATGGGTGACTAACTCTATTAAAAATCTAAATGATCACAAAATTGATGAAAAAAAAATGCTTCTAATAAAATTGAAAGGAAAATACTTCATTTTCTTTTGTTAGAGTGACTAACTGTGTGACAAAAGTCATGAAATTCAGTTTAGTTAGTTGAGTAAAATGTGTGAATTGTTTTAAATTTCTAGTATTTAACTTTTACTGAGAATTTTTTCTAATGAAAAGATGTTTTGGAAAGAAAGTGTGAGAGATCTATTTTTAAAAAGAATTGGTGTTTCATGATGTAATTTGAAATAAAATTAAAAAAATCAACTTTTAATTTAAAGTATTAAAATATTCTACATTTTTCTATCTTATTTTATTTCATACTCATTTAAAAATTATTTGTTATATTTATTTATGAGTTATCAACGGTCCCTCCTTCACTGCTCCACCGCCACACTCTTCACTCATACGCAACTGTCACTATTCTGTTTCGCATCCTATGCTATGCTATCATGCACCTCCTCTGCTTCTTTTTCTTTTTTTTTTATTTGTCGTACACATACAGAAAATAAAATAAAATAAATACATCTATCTAGTTATTTTGAATCACAGGAGAAAGTTTTCATATCAAATAGATTTTGTCTTTGTATAATAAATGTTTTTAATAACATTTTTTATTTTGCTTAATTTATTTGTTTTTACCTCAAATAAAGAAACATGTTTTTACTACATAAGTTTTTAAGACTTTATTTTCGTTTTCACCCAAAAAAAATACACTATTAAGACTAGGAACAGCTGTTGTTTGAGTGTTTGTATTTTTGCATTTTATTATTATTATAAAAAATATATAAAAGAGATTGAAAAAATTTCTAACTGTTGTTTCGAGTACATGATTTCTTTTATAATCTTATTTTTAATTTCACTCCTAACTGATTTTTATTAAAACTATTCTGCACATTGTAAATTGTATTCTATACACAAACATTATTGTGTATGTTTTCTCATAATTTTAATTTTTAATTGATTTTTATTATTTTTATTTATTTATTTTCCTTATTTATACCTATCATAATTTATTATTTTAGAGAAAGAGGAAATTTGCTTTATTAAGATTCAAGGGAGAATTTATCATCTACTCTATATTAGAAAGCAGAGTATCTTGAAAACATTAATTGAGTCTACAGTTAGATAGGTTATTCTGTTCATCAAAATGTACTTATTTATGGTTTTATTTCTACTTTTTTATTACAATATTTATAATATAACATTTTATTATTTTAGTTTTCATTATTATTGTCCTGTCCTTAAGCGATAACATAAAAAAACAAAATATTACATTATTAGAATACTTGATATTGCAGATCATATTTACATAACATTTCATATATTATGTCATTACTTAAAGATAAACTTTTACTATTAGAGACCAAAACGATGGAAAAAAATTACATTGATAAAAATGATAAAAGAATTATATTATCGGAAGTATTTATATATTTAATGTGAAAATATTTTTAAATAATATTTATTATTTTTATACTATTTTTTGAAACACTGTATCATTTATAAAAAAAATACCTTTATATAAAATAAATGTTTTATAACTTTTTTAATTAACAGATTTTAGATAAAAACAGATTTTAGAAAAAAAATTAATTATTATATTGATTAAATTATAAAAAAATTTTAAAAAAATTATTCATATTTAAATTAATTTTTATTATTAATAAATATTTTTTAAATTTTTATTTAATTAACTACTAATTTTAAAATATAAATAATTGATAGTTAAAATTTTTTTAATTAATTAGATATTAGTTTATAAAATATTTATTAATAATGTAAATTAATTTAGATATTTATAATTTTTTTAATTTTTAAGATAATATCTAATATAATTAATAAAGTAACTAATTATTTTTTATTTTTAAGAAAGATTTATATTTAATGATTATTTAGTAGTGTATATTGATTAGAAATGTTAGGTAAATTTATTTAATGCTCTTGATTTTACAAAATAAAAGATTGTAAATTCTAGATTACTAGAAATCATAGGAAATTTTTTACAAATTTAAACACAGTAATATTTTTAAAACTAACATTAAATAAGATTAGTATAGTAGAAGTTTATTTATAAAAATTTATCTTTATACAATTGAGTACAGAGGGTGTGTGTATATATAATTTAACTATCGCATACTATGCTAGAAAAAAATATTTTGTTTTAATTTGAATATTATTCCTCAAGATTATGATTCAAAATATTTTAGAAATTATAAACTGTATATTTTATAAAATAAATAATATTAAATTAATTTAATTTAATTAACATTAAAATTATTTTAAGTGAGGTAAAAAAATCATAAAACCGTTTATTTTATACAAATATTTTGTGTATAAATGAAAATATTTAGAGAACTTGGAAAACAATAAAATCAATTTTTATAAAAAGGATATACTAAATATGTAAATGATTTTGATAATATATCTATATCATTTTAGTAGTCTGAATATTCTAATATTATCTTTAAGTGATGATATTGGGTTTGATTGATTAAACTAATTTTAATACCTAGTAACTGATAAGTTTATAATTTGTAAGTTTCAAGGTCATGGTTTAACTTATTTAATTAAAAGTATATGATAAATTAGTTGCTTAATCATAAGATGAAATAGCTATATACAAGTTTTATTATATAAATTATTTTTATGTATTTTAGACGAAAAATATATTATTATATAATTATTAATTTTTGTTTTTCAAAATGTCTTAATTATTTCAATTTATAATGTTAAATTTTTATTAATTTAAATTATATATAAAAAATAAAAGTAACTCGAAAAATATTAAAATTAGTACAATAATTTATAAAGACGGACAATGAAAGAAAATTAAATAAATTAAAAACTATCTAAACTATTTATTGATATTTCGAAATATACTCATTACCTATAAAACGGTATGTTATTATGAAATGTAGGGTCATATGATAGCATGCGTCCAAATTATGTGACATTTTGTTTCTTGTGTTTATTACTTAAGGACAAGCTCTAACAATATGGATTAAAATAGAACAAGTATGTATTATAAGATAAAAATAAATAAATAAAAATTAAAGACTAAATCCTTTTCTAATACAATAATCATATTGTGGAGTAGATTTGATTGTGCTAAATCATTATTTATATATTTTATTTAATTTTTATCTCAACACAAGAATACCTATACTTTATAATTTTTATTTAGTTTTTAATTTCTTAAAATTTGAAAAATATTTTTTTTGTGACTTAGACTCATAAATTTTAAATTCAATAAATTTGATATATTAAAAAAACCAATGTGATATTGAAACCCTAGATGAAAATTAATTTAGTTGGAAAGATAAGGTAAGGGTTTGAAAGGTGGTGAAGGAAATAAGAGTGATTATCGTGACAACCACGAATATCCAAACACTTCATATTTGAAGCATTTAAAGTCTTCTCTTTTCAAAAAAAAAAAAATAGTGCAAGAGGAATAATACCCAATCTTTCCACTTTTATAATAAAGTTATTTTTTATAATAAAGTGATATTTTAAATTGAGACTTTATATTTGAATTCAAATATAGGTTAACAAAATTTAAATATTAAACCATTTATCAAACAGTTTTGGGTTAAGTTGTTAATTTATTAGGATGTAAACCTTTTTTTCTTTCTTTGAAACATGAATTAAAAAGTTGTTTTAGCAAAGAGTTGAATCTGGTGTAATTCAACAAAATTAATTAACCAGATATTATTAGTGTAAGAATTATTTAAAAATAAAGTATTCTTACATATCAAATTAAAATATTTAATTTCATAGATTAGTTTTAGACTATTCTAGTACTTTTTTTTTCATTTTAACATGTTTCTTTTGTCATTAGATATTGTTATTGACTGAGTTGGAAAGTTATCACTTTATTGGATGTTTGGATTCATGTCATGGGATATGACTCTTAGATTTTGAATTTCAACTGGACCGTGTGAAAAAACATTATCCATAAAATATCTTCTAACTATCGAATATTTATTAATTAATTGATAAATATTATTAAATGCACACTTTTATTAACCTTATTTCGTCTATTTATAAGATTAGATGTGTTTTGATGTTGTCACCATGTATCTTACAAATAATTTCTATATATTCAATCTTTGTATGTTTATTTCTAAATCAAATTTTAATAGTTTAAAAAAACTGTTACTATTTGGAACCATCTTTATATCATAATCTAAATATTTTAATTAAATATATTATTATTTATTAGCTTCTCTATTACCGGACAGTTGAAAAGGTCGACATGACCGAATAGTCGAGAAAGCTGAATGACTCTCTTAATTCAAACATAGTTTGTAAATTTACAATTAACTACAATTAAGTTAATTTAGTGATAAATCGTGATTAAGGCATGATTGGATTCACGAGCAGGTTCATGACAGTTGAGGTTCATCAAAAAAGTATAAATATCAGATAAAATCTAACGTTAAAAATAAATTTTTCCATCTCGACTGACTTATACATTGTACTCATACTAACTTGATCGTCGAAGTGTCTTTATAAATTTTTCCACTCATTTTGATAATAGAAAAAATCAAACAGAAATTACCACGTTTAAAGATTATGAAAACTAAAAGAAAAAAACAAAAGAAGTCACTGTAAGAGAAATCAATCTTATAAGAACACCTTTAATTTCATTTGTTGGAGTTTTTTTGGGCAAAAACCCAACCTTTTAATTTCATTTGTTGGAGTCTTTTTCGCACTTCTCACATCCCTTGCTGCTCGCTATTTTTGTGTTCTTTATTTAAACATTTTTTTAAACCTTTAAACAGAATAATTGTGCCACAAACTTGATGTATTCATGGTATTGGCGTTCTTAGAGACAATATTAAGGAATAGTTAAAAATAATTTAGTTGATTATCTTTATGAATTTGTGGATTTCATAATCCGCTGCGTGATTTGTGGGAATTGGATGGGTCTGCAAAAGCTGCGTGATTTACGGAAATATGTGGGTCAAATAACACTTTGTTTTAGTTTTTTTGTCTGACCAAATATGGTTCAAGCTCATGAACAAAAAAACCTCACTCGAGTACATTTTCTAGTTTCTCTCAGCACCCCACAATTTTTAAAATAACTAAAGGACCCCTCAACTAAACTATATTTGAGTTTGAAGGCGATTCTGCTTCCATTCCCCGTTTCTTCATTGTTGGTTTGTAGCCACTCGTTGTGGTGTACAAGTTTAGGTTCAAGTTTCCACTCATCCTTTTCCAGTGTTTATGCACACTTGTATTTTATGTGATTTATATTTTCACTTTATAACTTTTTTTAATGATAAAATATTATATTTAACTAATAAAAATAAAATAAAAATACTTTTTTAAATAAAGTAATGATAACATCTTTTGTTCTCAAATGAAAGTATAAAATAATGGTACCATTAAGTTAATTTGTTAAAAAAAATTTGACATATTTAACTGTATAAATGATAACCTTAGAATTCAGATTTATCAATTATGGTTCACTTAAGTTTAAAATGATTGAATTGAAGTAGCGTTTTAATAACGATTGGTGCAAAAATGTATTTTTATATAATTATTTGTATAATGTGAAAATTATATGTAGTTAGTTATGTTTAAATGTATATGTGAAGGTCTTTGACATTGTGAGATTACCTACTTGAATAAGTTTAAAAGGTTGTTTTCAAGTTTGAATTTAAATTGTTATATTTACCTCAAATACAACAAATTGTCACTGAAATAACACATGTTTTATTAGGTTGTGAATGAGATGAAAAATATAGGTATTTATAAAGACGATTTTCAGTTCATTATTCCTAGTATTTGTAATCATGATTGTCTTTTTTTACTGGAAGGAAACCCATTCAATAAAAGGTGAAAGATGGATTTTAAAGATAGTTTGTGGAAATCACAATTACAAATTAGTGCATACATTATATTGGCAAATTAATAACTAATATGAAATTCTTGTTTATTAACATAAAAAGGAGGTTGGTGAAGCCTCAAAGCATTTTACTTGCTTTGAATAAGGACATGAAAATAATGTAACAATCATAAAACAAGTGTACAATGTAAGATATGTATATAGAATATCATAAAGATGTCATATAATCACAATGCAACATCCAATGAACTTACTTGAGTGTAACACCTACATTCATTAGCATAAATCTAATAATAGTTCAGTGATTATTAACTTATACTACAAGAAAAATTGGAATTACATACCACTAAACCAGACAAGTTCTTCGGTCATATTACGATTTTTATTATACTTATTATTAGTTATAATAGTTATATTAGTGTTAATATTAATGTTAATAATATAAATTATATTAATTAATATTCATAATACAAATTATATTATTAATAGGAAGGAGAGGAAGGAGGAAGAGAAGGAAGAGGAAGAGGAGAGGAGGAAGAGGAGGAGGAAGAGAAGAGGAAGAGGACGAGGGAGAGGAGGAACACGAGAGGACGAGGAGGAACAGGAGAGGAAGAGGAGGAAGAGGAGAGGAAGAGAAGAGGGAGAGGAGGAAGAGGAGAGGAGGAAGAAGGGGAGGAAGAGGAGAGGAGGAGGAAGAGGAGGAGGGAGGGGAGGAAGAGGAGGAAGAGGAGGGAGGAAGATAATTAAGAAGAGGAAGAGGAACAATAGGAAGAGAAGATTAAGAATAGGAAGAAGAAGGATTGAGAGGAACAAGAGGAAGAAGAAAAAAGAGGAAGAAGAAAAAAGAGGAAGAAGAAAAAAGAGAAGAAGAAAAAAGAGGAAGAATAAAAAAGAGGAAGAAGAGGAAAAAGATTAAGAAGAAAGAAGAGGAAGAAGAGGAAGAAGAAAGAAGAAGAAAGAAGGAAGAGGAAGATTAAATATTAATAATATAAGAATATTAATAATATTCATAACATTAATAATATTCACAATATTAATAATATTCACAATATTAATAATATTCACAATATTAATAATATTCACAATATTATTAATATTCATAATATTATTAATATTCATTATATTATTAATATTATTAACAATAATAATATTAATAAGAATCTTAAAAATAATAATAATTATAATAAAAATCATAATATTGTAAAAGAATTTTTCTGGTGTAGTGGTTAAGGTTTCTTTTGTTACTGAAGAAACTTGGCTTCGATTTCCACCTGTTGCAGATTTTGTTTTGTCTATTATTTACATACGGAAAAAAATCCATATGTAATTTCAATTTTTCTTGTAGTGTTATACTTTTTTATGCACCATGATTCAATTAAATTACTTAATGCATTTAAAATAGAATTATTGGTGGATGTTACATACCTCGTACTGATGCCCATAAAGTGTTCATAAATTCACATCTATCAAATAAAATATTTTATGCACGTTGTTAGTTAGTAAATACACAATTGCATAATATATTACAATTTTACGTAAAACAATTTGATCATTTGTATTACACTTGCATACCCAACTAATTGCATTGTGTTTGCAAAGTTAGCATATGCATCTTGTTCACACATATGGGTCAATGAAGTTACTCCTCAAGAATATTATTTGCATGTCAACATAGCACATAACAAACTCAAATAGGATACACTCGCTAAGGTGATGTTCTTATCTATAAATATTGTGTAGTCAACTAGATGCAATAAATAAGCTTGAGTTCATTGTTTGTTTCATAACAATCATAATACACCTCTCACTACTAGCTTAAACATACATGTCCACCTTACAATGACTATTCTCTAAAAATGTATCTCCGTAATCAACATTAATTAATTCTTCCAACACTATGTTTTTGTTGACATGTCAAAGACCATGTACATATAAAACTAGCCAATGATTGGAATATGTAACAAGATGACACATTATCCAATGTGATGACCATCTTGCTAATCGATGAATGGAAATCATCAGTCTTTTTCTGTCATCTCTTAATAAAGGAAGACAATAAACCCTTGTTAGTTGTCTCATAACTAGTACTACAAAGTGACAACAATCCATTTACCATAAAGGGTAGTATCTATGTGATTATGTGAACCCCATGATTTGTTAATTTTTCATCAATGTAAAACCTACTTAAGTTCACCATGATCCTAGATATGCCCACAATTAATATCTATTACAAATAATATACAAATATAAATTTTCAACTCATCAAATTAGTTACCAACCTATCCTATAAATGTAGAGTCACATGGTCTTTGTACATGGTTAATAATGAAGTATCTTGAGGCCCACCAAAAAATGGTATATTGAGAAAAATCTTTGTATCGATCTAATGCATAATTTTTTTTACTTCATCATCATTAACATGATTAGGTACACCATACTTTATCTTTTGTACTGAGACAATTGGTCGCATTTGATGTGTTGACTGAGAATCACATCCTTTTTTCCTAGCCATAATCATATGCACAAAAAAATCAATAAAGGATAAAAAAAATACAACATCAACAACATTTTTTATCATTGAATTGAAATATAGTTTTAGATTTATTTATTTATTTGAAAATATTTTTGATTACCTAAACCAAAAAATCATTTTGAAAATGTTATTTTGAATTATTTAATCCATAGAACCAATATATTAATTACATACTTAGAAAATAACAAAATCCATGATGTATTTCCAGATAAATTGTTTTGGAATCTATTTGAAACACGCAATATCAAGTGATATATAATTTATTCAACATGTTTTTTTTTTATAAAAAAAATAACATCAAAAAAGATCATCAAGAAAAATAACACTAAAGAAATAATTTAGACTGGACGATTATGTATACAAATGTTTGTGGAGTCGCAATAAACAAAGTCAAAGGTTATGAGAGTGATAAGGATATGGAGTGAGAAGGGAGTAAATTTTTTATTTAAATAGTAAAAAGGAGAGTATTTTATTAAAGGAACAAATATTTTTACATCTCAAAAGAATAAATAACATTCATTTCACAACTTATTTTAATAATATAATAATATTTAGTAGTAGTTTAAGTTAAGTAAAAGAATATAATTAAATTATTAATATTTTGGGTTATTAAGTGAGTGTAAAAAATATCACTATCTTTTATTAACTATACCACAATTATAGGGTGTAGAAAGAAGTTATAGAGTACATAACAAGGTGCCATGATTAACATTGGGTAGATTCTCCCTGCACCATATCATTTCAGATTGGCACCCAACAAGTTAATGTAAAATGACTATTTTACCCTTAATGAAGTAGAAACTAGGTTAGATTTAAGTTGCACCCAACACTGTCACACTGCATTCATTCTTCCGGATCATTGAGGCTAGGGTGAAATTGAACATATTCGCAATTCCATACACACAGCCAATGTTCCTTGAGGCATGATGGCGGCGACGTAGCGAGAAGGAAGTGTCGTCGACAGATGAGGATACGCAGTGCAGAATGGTAAAGTTTTGTAAATTCTTTGACTTTTGGATATGTATATCTAGAAGTGTTTTTTTGTGTTCCGGAAGTGTATATATAGAGGAGTTGTGAACGGTTATGTTCAGAAGGTTTTTTTGTGATTTATTGCTTCCGGATATGGATATCCGTATATGGGTTCCAGATGAGAAAATCCATAAGGTAGTGTTTTCGAGTGGTTCTGGATGTGGAAATCTGGAAGTCAATGTATGTGCTTTTTTTTTTTTTTTTTGATTTGATGGTATTTTATGATTAGGAACATGGTGAGGACTAGAGGAAGAGGATCTTCTAATGTGGATCGTGTGCGACCAACTGCATCTATGAGAAGAAGGCGTGGTGGTCCTAGTACTTTAGTTCCAAATGAGGACTTTGAAGATTATATTGAATAAGAAGAAGTTGAAATTGATGATGAAGACTATCCAGGAAGGCCAATGGATAAGTCATTACTAATTAATTATGAAGATCATGTGGCCAGACAATTATGGGATGGTTTGGTAAGTAATGAACATTAATTGAGTCTTATGTATGCATGTATTTATTGATGGTATATGTTGATTATTGTAGGATTGTGGTGAGCTGAAGGTCGTTTCTCATGGGAGAAAGATAAATAAGTTAGTTGCACCTCATGAGCACATAAAGGTTGCAGTAGACATGTGTGACTTAGGTGGTTTGGTTCATGTAAGATATGAGAATTTAGACCGAGGATTGCTTTGTGCATTTGTAGAGAGGTGACATGCAGAGACAAACACATTTCATTTTCCTATTGGGAAATGACCATAACTCTTGATGATGTATCAAATTTGTTACATCTACCCATTGTCGGCCAATTTTACACGTACCAGACCTTAGATGCAGATGCAGCGAATGATTTGTTGGTAGAATCCCTATGTGTTGACCATGGAGTTGCATTTGAAGAGACATGACACTACCGGGGAGCTAATGTGTGCCTAAGTTGGTTGAGAGATGTGTACGAGGACGCATGCTCAAGGAGGCAATGGATTGTAACTGCCAGAGCTTATTTACTTCACCTTGTTGGTTGCACTCTATTCGCCAACAAGAGTGGTAGTTCAATGAGTGTGATATATCTCTGGTTTTTTGTCGATCAGAGGTTGACTGGGGGATATGTTTAGGCGACAGCTGTGTTAACCCATATGTATGAGTAGCTAGAAGATTGTAGCTATGCAAAGACTAGGCAACTAGCTGGTTATGCGACATTGTTGCAAAGTTGGATTTATGAGCATTTCCCGTTCATAGGGATGAGACGTGTGCAATCCCAATATTCTGAAGAGGAACCTTGGTGTAGGATGTATGAACCAAGGAAAGTTACTTCAATTGTTGTAGTCCGATTGCAACTAGATACATTGACACCAGCTTCCATTCGGTTTTCCCCATACAACGAGCACAGGGAAGAATGTCCATTTGAGTGGGTATCGTTATTCTCTAGTTATTTGAGACTTGGAAATTGGAGATAATTGCACTTGTCAGAACGTGTTCTTCGTTAGTATGGATATGTGCAGATCATCCCTCGGCACCCATCCATAGTTAAAGATGATGATCTCACTACAAATGAAGTGAACCGGTGATTGTTACATTTCAATGATTATGTTATACCGGATATGAACGTGGCAGCTTATCCTAGCGCTTGCGTTCAACAGTACATGAAGTGGTTTCGATTGATATCATATCCATAATGTCATTGACATGGCAGAGGATGATTGTCCTATACTCATACCCTCTAGAGCACTTGCCCACAGACCAATGACAACGCATCCTCAGGAAACACATCCTAAACATCCTAATTTGGTATGTATGAACCATTAATAACATTTTCATTTATGTTAATTTTTGTCTAATATTATGACATTCATGACTGTAGGGTATTTGTCGTAGAATTACACAGACATTGCAACCATTACTTAATCATGGTGATGTGATAGAGGGCAACCCTGTCTAAGAAGGAATACAAGCAGCCCTGATGTTAGCACGAGGAGCGAGAGTTGTGTATATTAGAAGACATTCACATAGGAGTGATTGATTATGAATTAGGACAATTGTTGTAATATTTTTATCCATGAACGATGTTGTTTGAACTTGAACTTTAAGAGTGACTTAATTTTGTTTTGACCTTATGAATACCTTTTAATGTTGATTTTACTTATATTCTTTAAATTTGTTTGGTTTAGGGGGTTTTAATCCATTAAAAATACCAAAATCATCACACTGTCAAAAAAAAAATATGAGGATGTTGGCTTCGTATATTCGGAAGCATGATGGTGCCTTCCGGATAACAATGTCCATAATCAAAGAGTACAATTCCGGATAACAATATCCGTAGACAAACATGACACTTCAAGATACCAATATCTGTAGGCAAAGTTGACACTTCCGAATGTCAATATCCATAGACAAATATATGACTTCCAAATATTGGCATTCATACACAAATATGTGACAAGGGCAAAGTTGGGTCTAAAAACTTATGTTGGGTGCATATAAAAAAATGATATGGTGCAGGGAGAAATTGCCTTAACATTGAGAGACCCATCATTCTTCATGTTTGCTTTGATTTGAGTCCATAAACTAAAGATAACCCATTCAGGTTTTTTTCTTGCACCCCTTAATTTTTAATTCAATTCCCAAAAAATTTAAAATGACAAATTTACCCTTCTAAAGTGACTTTAGGAATGTCTTTTTTCTGGAACAAGTTTTTTGAAATTTCTTGCACATGATTTATGGGATAAAATTTTTGCAATAAAATTTTTAGAATTTGTTTTTGAAACGTATAAAATGCATTATGAAACGAGTTTTCAGAAGAAGAAGTTTCGTAGCAAACTTTCTACAACATATGATATGTTTTTTTAAATAAACTTTGTAGAAGATAATTTTTTAAAACAAACTTTTTGAAACATATATAATGTATTTAAACATATATGATGTATTTAGAACGAGTATTTTTGGAATAATTTTCCAAATAAACTCATATTCTACTTACTATCTTCATCATCTTCCTCTCAAAAGTGCAGTAACGATGGCGGCAACATCGGTGGCGTGGTGCAATAATAAAGGATATTTTAATCTTTTTGCTTGTACTATGAATGTGTTGTTAGTAATAACAGGAGTGTAGAAAAAAACCATTCATTGAACGAGTACGTGAAAATGGCAGAACCAAAAAAGACTTTTTGTTAGTTTCTTTTCTTTTGGAATGGTTATTTGAAAACTATTGAAAAAATTTCTTTATGGTATACTATATTTTTCGTTATTTTAAATGAAAAATTATTCCTTTTCAAGATACATGGATAGTTTAAAACCGCTATTATAATTGTTTGTGTCCACATTTCAGACTGAGTAAAACTGTTTTATAAGTAAGATTAAAACATATTTGCTTGTTATTTTATGATTTAATGAGCTTTTTTTTTTTGTAATATCTTATTTAATCCACTACAAACACGTAACACAAAAAATGCCACACTAAAATTTTAAAAGTATAGAAATATAACTTAATGCTACTAAAAAAAACGCACCTTTTGGACTTATCAATTCTCTGACTATTTTTTCTTGTAACTCCATAATTTCTTGTGACATTATCATATTTTTTAAAATACTAAAAACATCTCTTATTCTTTTTATGTTTTATCATTTTGTAATGGATGATTTTAAAAAAATTTCATATTATAAAGTTTGGAAGGTAATTTTAGACTATAAATACCTTCTAAATTTTATAATTCATAATGAATTTAAAAAAAAATACAATTTAGATTATGAAATCTGGAAAATATTTTCAAATTATAGAATCCACAATATATTTTTGAATCTGAGAATACTTTATCCATTTTGTAATTCATATATAATATTATTTTTTAAAGAAAAAAAATATTTCAGATTATAGAATCTGAAAAGTAGCTACAAATTCTGTAATTTAGAAAGTGTAAATAGAAAAAATACAATTTCAAATTGTGTAATCTAAAATATGACAAAATGATCTTTTGACCTATGGAGTACCAAGATTTGTTGATGGGCCATAATAATCTCAATTTAAGACAATTTCTTATTATACCTCCATGGGTTCTTCCTGCACCTTGATAGAGTACATGAAATGACAATTTTTCTCCTTTTTCATCTTTTTTATTGACATCTTTCTTCCCTTTTTTTTGGATTCATACATTCAAACTCTAGAATTCCAAATAAAAAAATTATATTCTAAATTTTAGAGTTTGAAATTTGTATTTTGAATTCTAGTGTTTAGAATATATTTTTAAACCCAAAAAATAACTTTCAGACTATAAAATTTAGAATACAAAATATATTTCAAATTCTATAGTTGAGAATGCATTTTCAAACTCAAAAAATACCTTTCAAACTAAAAATTTGGAATACAGAATTGTGTTCTGAATTCTCTACACTTAAGAAATTGCCAAATACACATCAAATTTACTTTCTACACTTCTCTAGATTTATTAATAAAATAATCTTCAATTCATTGTATCTACCTCCACGCAGCATAGTATTGTCATGTTAATACACGCGATACTATCCGAAGAGCTAGTTGCTTTCAAACCCTTTTATTTCCATTTTTATATATTTTTATACATAAATATCACTCTCTTCTTTTCATTTGGGATCATGAAGACATGTTTCATCTTTATATATCAAGATGGTCCTAGAGAGATTGATTAGGACATCAATTATATAACTCGTACAAATTTAATTCAATATCTCTTTATTTTCCAATTTAGACAATTAAATCTCAAATTAAACTTCAACTTCTCATTATTTAAATATAATATTTTATCCATTTAAATCATAATCAACTAAGAATAATAATCTAACAAGAGAGAGACTTATTAATTCAAATTCTCTAGTTAAACTTAAGGAAATAACTTATAAATCAAATTTCCGTTCCTACACCAATCGACCATACATAACTAGTTCAACTCAGTCACAATTCAAATTTGACTAAATTAATCACACTAAGAAAAATGTTCATGATCTCAACAAGATAAACATAAAATTTACAGAAAAAAACTATAATTCAAAGTTCTAACATAAATTAATTAACATTTTTTAACTTTATTTGGTACAAGAAGTGGAAAAGAAAAAAAAAAGAGTGAAAGATTAAATTATTTCTATTAAAGAAAATATGGGTGAAAAGTGAAAAGAAATGATTAATTTTTCTTTTATTTTTCATTCACTTTTTCTAAATTCAAACAGTTCAATTTTTTTTTTTACTTTTCTTATTTCTGAATTCAAATAAAAAGATAATTCATTGAAACATAAACAATAAAATTGAAATTAATTTCCCAAATTAAATTTGTTGTTGAGTATGGGTTGAAGAGTAATTTTTTTTTTATCACAATGACTCTTCTTTCAACTATGATTTCTCATTCTCGATCTTCGACCCCAAATTTAAAGTGTACATACAAAAGATTATTTGATACTCAAGAGAGTACTTAGTATACAAATGTAATAAATGTTATAATAATGACATATTTTATCTTGATTGTTGTGTATATTTATAGAATTTTGTTGAATTTTTTTACTATTGGACTGAGATTAAGATATGTACCATGATTAACATTTTGTATTATCTAACTTTCTATATGACCTAACTTATGTTAATTTACTTTTATTTTAATATATTCTTCTTGTGATGGTCAACCTGTACGAGATGTCAATAAATCCTAAGACTATTCAACCCCTAACAATATAAAAATATATTGAATACAAATATTAAAAAATAATGACTTTTTAAAACAATAATAAAAAAATTAACAATTTAAAAAAAACTTCCTCATCATTCTATAGCAATATTAAGAAAAAAATAACAATTGTTCTTCTTAGTTCTTGATAACCCAATACTTTGTATGAGGTATAGGTTATATGATAAAAACTTTAGAAATAAAGAGATGAAGAAAAGGAAAGTGAATAAGCATGAAGGTTTTTTCTTAGAAGTAAAGATAGTAGTTAGTGCTAAGTTTCCATGGCAAGAAAAACTCCCCTCCTTGTAGTGTTTGCACCAGTTTCCTCGACGAAAGCTCAAACACATCACCATGATTTGGTCGTAAAATAGGAAAAGAGAGTGACCAGAAAATATTATTTTTCTTTCCAAATATTTTCTAAACAACAAACTCTACAAGTATTTTCTAAATATCGAAATAACTTCAAACATTTTTTGGTTGCATGGTAGATATAAAAAGACTACCAGTTCAACCGCAACGGTAATTCTTCTTAATTTACTTTTCTATTTCTATAATCGTGATTATTTCATTTTATATTATTTATTGGGATAACACTAACGCTTTTTTCATCCATTAATAATTTACAAAAGCAATCATAATATAATACATAACGAGGTTAAATTTCTCAATTTCATATAATTTTAATATCCCATTTCAACTCTATAAAACCTAACTATATTCATAAAAATGTTATATAATTATATAAATTAAAAGATTTGGATAAATACAGATATTTTTGTTTAAATCTGTTATATTTTATAGGATAGAAAATATACTCATATATTCAACTGAGAGAGTGACATTACCATTCTATTTATCATATTTTATTATCAAATATTCTTTTTCAATTACATCGTTATAATAAAAACTTATTAAATAAAATACAAGTCCAACAAATATTTAAAATCTATAATAAATCATTATTACATATTTCTATGAACACATCTATCTGATCTGTATACGATTGTATGAATAATTAAGAAAGATTGTTGCTTTAAATGAACTAATACTGTTGAACAATATTCTCTCTCACCTATCCTATTCTATGACTAAGCGTAATAATTAATATTAGTTTCAATACTGAAACTGACAATTAATTTTAAAAAATATAAGAAAACTTAAATAATTTGAAAAGATAAATGTGTCTCTTTATTTATTTTATTATATTCAACCTTTCATTAATTTAACTGGACATGTTGAGATTTTGAGTTTTGCCTGGTCTGTTTAATTAAAACAAAAATTAAAAAATAACTCTGAGATTATTTTCTTTATATTATATTGTTTGAAATATAAGTTTGTCACATTATTATAATTGAAATCATAAATAGTTAAGTTCTGATTATTAATAGTAATTAATTAATTTAACATATAAAAATGTTTAAGTAATTAAGTAATTTAAAAATAAAAAAGTAGAAAAAAACTGACGGGTTGACAGCCCATACTGTGATGGAGTGGACCAGTCCAAAAAAACAGCGGAGTAACTAGTATTTTACTATTGACACCACATTTATTATTTATCCTTTTCTTTTTCTGTTCTTCTGTGGATGAATATCGTGACTGCACTACACAATGCGTTAGTTTAATTTTATTTTATAATAGTTTTGATGCGTTACTTTAGGAAGAGCTATGAACATAGCAGCATTTCCTAAAACATAAATGATGACAAAATATGTATGGAAAAACACGCTTTTACAACCCCTCAATTACACGTACAAACAAAAACACCAATCACAAATCTCCCCACCATTAACATTCTTATTCTTACTTGCATTACATGATAACAAATATCGGTTTCTTTTTAGTAATTTAATTATGCATTTGTTGGGAAGATTATTGTCCAAAAGTTGTGATTATTACTAATGAGATTATTAATTTGTGATTAGAATGAGATATGATGCAGCATGCAGATGTATGAGATGAGTGAGAATGGATGAAGAAGGGTGGTTGTGATGAGTTATTAATTAGTGATTAAGCGTTAATGAAAGTTGAAATGAGGATGAATATGATTATGATGTATCTAAACTGGCGGTTCAATGTCTCAAAAATTGAACGGAACAAGAGTTGGTCTGAAAATTGTAACCCCTCCCTCTTTTCCCAAACCACACATCACTTCACACACACATTTATAAATACTCTCATTTTCATCATTCTCCTTAGTCCTTCCAAACCCATTCTGCGTTCTCTCTTTCTCTCCGATATGGACTTTGTCTCCGAATGTGATTTCCCAAATCTTGAGATCATTCCTCATACCTTCAACTCATGCTTTTTCTCTGCTCAACTATACCCCACGGACAAGTAAGCTCCTCTTTCTTCACTGTCTTTTGCTTAGTATTATTCCTATGAAACAGTTTCTCGTGACTTTCGAGGTTGATTGGAACTTTCTTTGTTTCGTTTTGTCTTATATGATAAACTGTACTATATTGTTTTTTTTTTTTTTTCGTGTGTGTCTGGGGATGAGTTGTATTTTAATGGTGTATGTGACTTCAGAACCATGGAGCTTTCACTTTCACCATTAGAGGGTTTTTCCGATCACGATTGGACACAGCAGTTGCCATATTCAAGCAAGCAACTTTGCTTGAATGAGTTCCCAGATTTGGAAAACCTTGACATCGATTTTAGCCTCCCTCCCCTGGGTGAAGATTTAGAGGAGGTGGACCAGAAGCCCTTGAACATTGTTGTTGTTCCCGAAGACGGTCGTTGCAGTCGCGAGAAGGGTTTTGGGGATGCTTTATTGGCGATTGAAAATGGGTCTGCGATTTGTGTGAAGAAAGAGGAGGTGCAGAATATTGAGCAGATGCTAGTGCCTAGTGGTAGTAGCAGTAGCAGTAAAAAGAAGAAGTCATGTGCTTTGGAATTTGAGGAGATAAAGAAGCATTTTAATGTTCCCATTAATGAAGCTGCGAAGCAAATGAATGTGGGGTTAACCATGTTGAAAAGAAGGTGCAGGGAGCTTAACATCATGAGGTGGCCCCATAGGAAACTCAAGAGCTTGCAATTACTCATTGACAATGTTAAGGTAATGTACCTTGTAACATTTAATGAGCATCAACTGAAACAACATTCTCTTTTTATTACCTTATTTCCCATGTCTCTTAATTACTCAAGTAGTAAACAATTTTGCGTTTATTTGCTGAGAAATTGTGAGTTTACAATTGTAGGAGTTGGACCCCACGCGGAATCATAATTAAGAACTTTGTAGTTTGTACTGTTTTGTAATAGTTTGTGCCCCATAAAAGGGCAGTGAAGGTGACAAGAAAACCAACGTGAAGACTAATTAACCACTGATTTTATTACTTTTCTGTGGTCAATGGTTGAAAGTGGTTGGTATGTGGTGCAGGAATTGGGTTTGGCAGAGGAGGTGTCCATGTTAGAGAAGCATAAAAGGTTGTTGGAAAAATTACCAGGACTGGAAATAAGTGCAAAAGCCAAGAAGCTGAGGCAAGCTTGTTTCAAAGCTAATTACAAGAGGAGAAGGTATATGGGTATGGCAGTCCAAGCTTGAGCTTCTTGGTTATGTCTGGAATTCGTGGATGAACATAAAAGGAATAGGAGTATATAGAAATTTGAAACATTATATAAAATAGGATGGTGGAGGACTCTACTAGGTAACATAGGTTCATATTGTGAATTAGGAAACTGATTTGACTTCACAACTCATCTTGTTCATCACCTCTTTACCTCATCTTATGTCTTTTAATACTTACAATCTTACTTTTGGAACCTATGATATCAGATCTTATTCTCAACTATTCTTCTCCATTAATTCCTACTATTATTATATTCTTTATTCTTCTACAACTACCCAGAAACTGGTTAAAACGATTAACTGATTTCTCTTCCCAAAATAACCGAGCCACCACTGCTTTAATGTAATTTTTTAACATCTTTTATCATCCTCTGCCATCTGCTTTTAGGAGAGTATCTTATAAACACTTTTCTTAATCAACGAAAAATATTTTTTGAGGACAAAATCCTAGTTACATATCAAACTCATTTGAAAGATGGTCTCAGCCAGTTTAGCTCCTTAACTTTCAGACACTGTTTAAGGATAAAATTGTTGGTTCAATTTACGTGTTTTTGCTGAAGAAAATCTAACTCCTTATTAAACTTTATACAAAACTTATTTTGGACAAAGATATTGGCAATAATTCATTCCAGTGCACGTAAATATGTAGTGATGTTTTTAACAGATCGAGTGGCATCGACATGATTTGATTCTAGCACTTGAAAAGATCGTAATAATTTCTTTTAGAACCTATTTTCTGTAGAACCAATTAGAAGAATTTGCTCAATCTGTTTGCTAAAACTACATGATTTATATAATATTTAGATTTATGA
The DNA here is from genome assembly GCA_013389735.1 of Phaseolus lunatus. Taxonomy (NCBI): domain Eukaryota; kingdom Viridiplantae; phylum Streptophyta; class Magnoliopsida; order Fabales; family Fabaceae; genus Phaseolus; species Phaseolus lunatus. The sequence goes on along the minus strand of CM023865.1, from coordinate 13,188,317 downwards.
TTTACTCTTTTTGTCTTTAATTTTCCTTACATAAATTTAAATAGCGACAGAATACTGTAATTTTTTTTATAATTTGTGTTGTCTATTTGTAAAATTAAGTGTATGAATAGAAATGAGTAATTAATATTTCATTAAAGCCTTAAAATGACATGCATTTTAGAAACTTTTTTTTTTTTCTGGGGGTATGATATAGAATTATAATGAAATGTTTATCAACATGATTTTAGATAAATATTCATATACTTGAGTATAAAATTGATTTAAAATTTAAATTAAGAAAAGTTATGTTGAAAAAAAATGTATACATGAACATTATACACAAAGTTTCACTCAAATGTTAAGGTTATGAAATAGGTTTTTAACTTAATTTGATGAGTTTCATGATCCACAGATTAGTTTATAAAAGATAGTGTAGAGCTGTGGAACCCTTGTGTAGAAAAAAAATGTGACAACAGTACAAATGGTGGTTTTAATTTCATGTGACTTGTTTACCATAGGCAGGCATGAATGTGTGGTCACTTATTGCATGATGGTTCTCTATTTTGATGCACTTGAATGTGATTTTTTGTTTGGTAGTTATGATGTTGGCTGAAGATCTATTTTGTTGGGACTTGGGAATTATAGTGTATCACATGTCATTTGCTCTTATAAATGCTTATACCACATAAACAAACAACTCTTAATTTTTAAAATTAAATCTATACATATATGGAATGCCTCAATCAAACAAATTAAAATTTATTATGTCTAATAAAAAAATTATAATACAAATAAACTACTTGATAAAGTAACTAAGTTTACTTTAAATTTATGTTTCTTGGTTAAATCTCCTTTATTTTGAAAATAAAAAATAATTTATTTAGTAAATAAATCTGAATAAGATCGATTAAACCATAATTTAATTATATATGTACTAGTAACGCTTATTGTCAGTTATTTTCTACTTTTTATTATTAGTTAAACAAGTTATTTAACTTTGTTAATTGTGTTATGTAAAAATTATATAAATAATGTTTGATGCACAATTTTACTAGTTTTTTAACATTTTAATAGACGTTACTTACATTAAGAATTTATTATTACATATTTTTATACAAAATGTTTTCTTTCCTTTTTTATGGCATAACTTATTGATAATGATAAATAATAAGTTGATTTTATTTATTGCTAATTTTAAAATATTTTTATATCATTAAATTTATTTTAACCGTTATACTATTTACAATATTTTATCATTCTAACAGTAAGATTCAATACACTGGTATTGATAAATGATAACTTTTTTTATATTACACTATTTTCTTAATCATAATATTTATTAATATAAAGAAAGTATAGTATTTGCATCTAAGTCTTTTTTTTTATTTTAAATTTGATTGAAAATATTTTAAAGTATTATATAAAATGAATAAAATACACAACATATTATATATATATATATATATATATATATATATATATATATATATATATATATATACACACACACACACACACACAATACTTGAAAAAAACGTAATTAAGGATGATTTATTAATAAAAAGTAATCAAGATAAATAGAAAAGTTAAAATCAATTAAAAAATGAAATAATAAATATTCTTAATTTTATAGTTAAAATATAAAAGTAAAATATTTACATAAAAATATTATATCAATATATTTATTTCTTTCAGTTTTAATTTATCATTTGTTTTAACATATAATTTTATTAAATATGCATAATTTAGCAAGTTAATTTAACATCTTTCAATCACAAGCTACCAATTTTATAGTTTTAATTAAAATAAAATTATTTGGAATTAAAAAAATAAAATACTTATGATTTCATTCCCAAATTTTGCCCAAACTATGTTCAATATGCCATCTAATATGCCCAATAAAAGAGTTGGGTTGGGTTAACCTAATCCAGCCACATGGGAAATATCTTTAGACATTTTAATAAGTGAAAAAAAAGTAAATAATATAAAATAAAAAGCGATATTAAATATCATGCTTTATAATTACATTTGATAAATTTTTATTATGAAATTTAAAATACAAATAAAAAATAAGAAGATAAAAAACTTATTAATGTTGCATTGCATTTTATCTCATCTTAAAATAATGAGTGTATATATAGAATAAATAAATAAATATTTATTTATTTTATTCTATAAATATATTGCATTATCTTTCATATTAAAATTTTAAATAAATAAAATATTTATTTAATTTTTAACTCAAAAATCATATTTCTTTCCATTATCTAAATAAATATAACTAACATCAATTCTCAACTATCGCTATCAGTATCGTATCTGCATTTTGTAATTGGATAGAAAGTGTGGGCTTTAACTTTACGGGTATTTTTCCGTCGCAACTTTAGTTGTTAATTCTGAATAACTTTGGACTTATTTTTTCACTGAATTTTAATGTAGATATACTCTGTTTATCTCAAAATTCAACTATTAAGGTTGGAGATAACAAATAAACTTAAATTTAACGGCAATTTATAAAAATAATTCACAAAGAATAATCTTTTCATTTATATTACAACAACATACAATACTGTCATTACTTAGTGTGTGTTTCACTGGTTTCAACTGAAAAACATGTATTTTAATGGATTAGTTTCAACTTGTGTCTGGACACATTTAACTGAAAAATAAGCAATACTCAAATTTCTTTTGTTTACTTTGTTATGCAATTGTTAAGATAATGTTGATTTTATCCATTATTTAATTTTATAATTTTTTTCTGCATTGAAAAAGATTGTAGATTTTAATTTATTTTTTTATACATCTTGCATGAGTTTGAGTTATTGTGTTAGGTTTATGTGAGTCAATTAGTTTATCCTACATTTTTTTTTATGAGCTAGAGGGTTAACCTGTGTATTTAATCTTAATTTTGTGGATATTATCTAACTAGTTATGTGATAAAAACCACAATTATGCACTATCGATGTCAAACCTTCTATCAATCTCACATTTTGTCATCCACTTGTTAGAAGTTTGTTGTCTTTGTTTAAATTTTTTTATTGACCTCTTATCTTCTCTTATGCGACCAGATTTCTTTGATTCTACTACTCAAGATTCTTTCCCATGAAAAAGAAGGGAATGAATGTTTTTTTTCTTTTTTTTTTCATGGTTTCTACAACCTTTTTTTTAATTACTTTTGGAACTCTTAACGATTACGATTGAGAAAATAAATAGATAAAATCATCTATCATGGATTCTTACTATTACAATTGAGAAAATAAATGGATAAAATCATTTATCATGGACTCTTACTATTACAATTGAGAAAATTAATTGATAAAATTATCTATCATGGACTTCTATGTGGAACTTTGGTTGTTAGGTCAAGATTACAATGATAGTCTAGAGAAGGAAGAGGATGAAAGGTCAACAAAAAATCAAGTTTGATGAAAGAAGCTTAATTTTTTATAATGTGCTATTTTGTAATGTACCTTGTTATGATAATCTATAGAACCTAACATCTTAGGAACAGTCATAACCATGAAAGTTATCGCTAATTTTGGAAGAAAATTCAAATAATTTATGTTAAAAATATTCAATGGTATGATGTTGCACAAAAATTAGCCTAAAAAAATCAATCATGATATGGTTTCTCATATTGCTAAAACTCAAGTTGCATTGAAAGAATCAATGATGTTCCTAAATATTAACTTTTAAGAACTAGTAAATAAAAAAATTTGACTGATTATATATCTACAAACCTTGCACTTAAATTTTAATTATTGTTTGTGATAAACTCTTACGTGATTATGAAGTTTTCTCAATGGAAAACTTGATTAGTAAATTTCTTCATGTTGCCATTGAAGTAAAAGTTAAAAATTCAATAGGAAATGTTGAAACTTCTAAGATGTTGTCTATAAAAGAAATAAGTGGTCTCAAAATCAGAGTAGGTAGAAGTCATAGTGTTTACATTGCAAGATGATATGCCATACTTAAGAACATTTATACCCCCTTAATGGTTTTCTTGAAAAAAAATAAAAATATTTAAGACTAAAAATTCTTCAACAAATGTCCTTAAAGTTGATTACAAGGAGAACTTGCACTCAACAACAAAAAATGAAGGTCAAGCACCCTTTACTAATGTTTAAACAAATTGTATTTCTTAATTAATTGTTAATAACATAAAAGGTAATACGTCCTTATTTTCTTCCATGTCACTTTCTTTACATTTGTTCACCTTACTACTTTAGTACACATGTCTAAACTTGCTTCTAGAGGTATTGAACATGATTTTCTTTTCTTTCTCCTTGAACTAATTTTTTTTTTCATTTAACTTCCTTTTTAAGTAAATTGACCAAGTTCTTAAATTGCTCAAAAATATTAATCTATTTTTCTTTCATTCAAGAATGTTATGTAGTTCTAGTAAGATAATCAGAGAATCACATTATTAATGAAATTTTACTATTTTGAAATGGAACTATTAATATATTGTATTATTGTTTTGTTGCAAAAGTTTAATTAGTCATAATCGGTTGGGTGTTCCAAATTTGTTGAATTCGAAAATTTTGGTTGGATCTTTCAATAAATTACATCTATTAGACTATGAATTACTTGAATTAAACAAATCTATATGGTAGGTCTTATTTTCCTAGGGAAACTTAAAAAATATGTAATTTAATTTTAATTATCATTCACTCATATATTTAGACTCCAAGTCGTATAACATCTTTTGGTTTCAAATATTTATATTTTTGTATGTTTTAACTCGAAAGAGAATTTCAAAATAATTATCTTTTTACGTGTATTAACTTATATAAAGGTGTATTCTTTTTTATGTATATTGAAAGTTATATATGTTGTACCCCATTCCCTTTTCTTATTTTCTTGAAAGTTTTTTCTTCCATACACAATCGTAAATACCTCCTCAGTTGTTCGAAATCTCAAGTGTAAAGTGTAGTTAGAGTTTAATAGTCAAGTCTATCAGTATTTCTATACATATAAATAAAAAAATCAAAATTAATATATCACTACTAGAAAATTATGAAGCAGAAACCAATTTTAAAAACTAAAAATAATTAGTTGTTATATTGACTAAATTAAATATTATTTTAAAAATTAAAAAATTATTGATTTTTAAATTAATTTCTATTATTGATAAATAATTTTTAAATTGGTATCTAATTAGCTACCAAGATTTTAACTACCAATTATTTAGATTCTAAATTTGATAGAAAAATCTGGATAACTAATTAGATATCAATTTAGAAACTATTTATCAATAATAAAAACTAATTTAAAAATTAATAATTTTTTTAGTCTGTAAAATGATCTTTAATTTAGTTAATATAACAATTAATTTTTTTTTCTCTAAAATTAGTTTCTATTAGATAGTTTTTTTTTTTTAATGTATATTAAAAAGTGAACCTTAATCATAACATCATATTATTTTAATATCATAATAAAAACAACTTTATATTAAAAAAAAATGGTGAAGCAACTTCATTTTTAAGAATACCTCATTATCTTATTACACATTTAATGTATTGAGAAAATGGGAAAACAAAAATAAAATTACGTTGAAATTATTAAAATAATAATAGTTGGTGATAAAAATGTGTAATCAAATTTAAAATTTATTAAGTGTTATAAACTTATAAATAAACTGCATTGATTTCTTTTATGATTTTGTTTTAATTATATTGAGATTCATTTTCTTAAAACTCTCGAGAGTGTTCTGTTTTATTTTGAAAACACTAAATTATCATTCATTTTATATATATATATATATATATATATATATATATATATATATATATATATCCAATATTTCATTTCTTTTGTAAAAAAAAAATAAAATTCTCTCTCTCTCGATTCCTTATTCTAATTCTCATCTCTTTCAATATTATGACTTCTATACTCATTTTTATTTGAATATATTTTGATTTAGAGTAAGACTTTTCTCTCTAAAAGTTTCTCAATTTTTTTTTCTAGTGTTTGAGCTTGTTATTAATTAAGTCAATTGAAAAAAATAATCAACTCAACTAATTTAGTTTATCACTACAATTTAGAATTTTTTTGTTATGTTGTCTTAGTTCTCAATAACTTTGGTGCATTATCAATCCTCTCCGCCCATTACTTGGAGTTTAAGTAATTTTCAGATTAAAAAAACTATCTTTTGATGAATTCTTATATATTAGGTTATGTTTAGAGTTGAATTGAAATTAAAACTAGATAGTTAAGTTTATGTATGATTTTATGAATTTGATGACATTTTGTATGGGCCATTGAGGGGTTTGAGGATATTTTTGTTTTACTGATAAATTGTGTATAATGAAATAACACATCCTTTTTAACTTAGAGATCTCATTAAATGGTATATCAAGCTTTGAATTAATTTGAGTTAAAATGTTTGGAAAATGAAATTTATGTTATACTTGATTATATTTATGCAATTTAAAGGTGTTGGTATGTAGAATGTCGTTGTGTTGAATGTTGAAATTAGTTTTAGAAAAATATGCAAAAGAGTTGGTTCTAAATAATTTGATCAGTTGATTGAGATATGTTAAAGAAAATCTCAACTTGAGAGATAAGGTTAATTAAAGACATTAATTTGTTTAACGAATTTAGTTTTGCTTAGTGAATTAGATGAATTCATTCAACCAATTTATATTCATCTAGCTAATTTTAACCCGCGAGTAGGAATGACAATGTGGTTGACTTGTCCTGCATTGGCCTGCTCCGCATATAAAATATGGATTGATTTTGTTGGTTTGTCTAGCATAAGGGCCCATGGGCCTGCGTGCCAGCTCACATAAGAAAAACTTTTTAAAAAAAATTATAGATATAAATGTATCTTAATGAAATTCCATTCATCATAAAAAAATGAAATTCCATTCATCATAAAAAAATCTTAAATAATTGGATTATTTTGACTAGCTTTCCCAAAAGCTCATGCATGCATCAAGTCCTTCAAAATTATGAGAAACAAAACTCCCACAACACAACATACTAGCATCCAATTCAACCAAAATGGCACGAACATTTATTGGATTGTAATTTGCAATTGTTATACCATAGCTTGGAGGTCCCCCACAACTCTATCATCACATCAAACATGACCAATCTAGTTGTGTTTTCCATTTGTATTTATGGATAAGCAGTATGTGTTACTTTTAGGGATGGAAATTTTAAGGTATGCGGGTTTGCCCGCCCCATACTGACCTATACAAGCTATGAGTTATGCGGGACAAACCAAAATGTTAAAATAGTCAACCCGTCCCACATTATTTCCTATCGAGCCCAAGGTTGACCCACACAACCTACCCCAAATTGTCATTCCTACCTGTGAACAATTAAGATAGTTTCATAATTAAATTAACTCCGCAAATTATATTTTGTAAGTGAAATTTATTATGATTTTACATGTTTGGATTAATTGTGTATACTAGAATAATTATAAATTATCCTAATATAATATTCATGGTTGACATATGATATGATTATGTTAGATTAGATTGATTCAATCACATTGATGATGGATGGTGTGTTGACACTCTTTGCATTTATGAGTATCAAGTAAAGGAGTTGATAATATAACATAGATATCTACCTTTAAAGTATCTAAATCCTAGATTAAGATATTAGGTAATGAGAAGTTGATGAGAGTTTATTACATATCTAAAAGATATGCATATGTCCATATATTAAATATCTTAAACTAACTTTCACCTATAAAATTGAGTAAATTTAAAATATTTAAATTGAGTCATGTTAATATTTAATACTAAATTTTTGAAATACATCAATAAATATTCTTTTAATAAATAAGTCCACGTGTTAAATCAGGGTTGATGAATAATTGAAAATTTAAATTATTTATAATTACTAGCGTGCGAGAGTGCATATGTATCCGCATTTTTTATTTTTATCATTATATTTTTATTTTTTTACAAAGAAGAAATAAAAAATCAAATGATAAGAAATGATAAAAGGTATAATTTTTTAAAGAGATGAAATATGAAAAAAAAAAGAACTATTTCATGTAGTAATTCTTACACGTCTAATAAACTATTACACGTTTAATGAACTGTTTGGTTCCATATTTGATAAATTACTCTATATTTAAAATTTAAAATTAATAAATACTTCTTATAAAATAATGGTATATTAGTATTAAAAATAAAATAAATTTTTTTTAATTAATTATAAGAATAATTAGTTATTTAATAAATATTTACAAAATAGAAAATGATTCAAATATCTAAAATAAAATATTAATAAAAATAAAATAAAAACAAATTTGTGTATATAAAAATAGTTATAATGAAAAATTCTAATATATATAATTATAATGAAAAATTCCAATGTATACAGGTATAAACATACATATGATTTTTTTTATATTATTATTATTATTTTATTTTGATAATTTATTTTTTTATTAGCTGTATTATGAAAATTTAACGTGACTGTACATTAACATATATAAAGACATACTTAAAATAAAAAAAATTAAAAAAAAACTCAAAAGAGAATAAGATGACACTCCGCATCTTTTAGCAACTGAGGAATTTTTTTTAATTCATTCTAAAAGTATAGTATAAAACTTTTGTATTTTTTTTAAGTTTCCATTAATAAAGAAAGTTAGACACGTGTTTTATAAGTAATAAAAAAAATGACTTGCAAGACACGCTTTTTAACTTTTAAGCCTATGCTGTTTAGTGGTCTAACTGTAATTGCAAGCTTTCAATATTATCTGTAATGGTCAGCACTTGTATTCCAATCAGTGTGGGCTTTGAGTTAGATTTTAGTCAAATTAATTACTGCAATGCCAAGTTTCTTAAATTCAGTGGAAATAATAAACTCCTCCGCGAGATTCTCTTTTATATATATATATATATATATATATATATATATATATATATATATATATATATATATATATATATATATATATATATATATATATTTTATTTTATTATCTATCATGTTCAAAAATAAATAAATGGTACCCTATCTGTTATGTATGCATTACTTACATTTAATTTATTTATTCAAAGTTTAGTAATAAAAAAAATTATAGAACGTTTTCCCCTATCTCCAACATTTTATTTATGTGTTTATGTGTAGTTTTTAAAATATTTTTTCCTTGATTTATTTGTACTTTAAATTACATATATTAATTATTTTTAAAAATATTTTGAATCATTAATAAGAACTTTTTTTTTTCCTTAACATATGTAGATGGTCGGTGAGAGATAGGGAGTGAGTAAGTAGAATGGCAGTGCATTAATTAACCAATTAAATAAACGAAATGCGACCAAGAAATGAAAATTGAAAGGTGCTTGCGTAGACTTAATTAATGGTTTGTGGTGCGGACCGAACAAAGAATGATGTAGAAATAGAAATGTTTTGAATTATGAGTTACGTTTGAGACCCTAATATACGCCATTACACGCTAGCATAATAAAAAAAATTCATTCAAATTTAATTTCACCATTAATAAAAAAATTAATAAAAATTTCTAGTTTTTAAAAATACAATAATAATTCAAATTTTCATCTACTTATCGATAAAATCGTTGTAATAAAATTTATAACTAAGCCATAATAAACAAAACAAATAAACAAGGTGGTCAAAAAGGTAATTAAGTATAAAATAAATTATAAAATATCATACAAAAATTAAATTCTAATAGATGTCTTTGTTAAATGTGATCGTACTCTTACCACCTTACATTTGTAATTCATACGATACATCAGATTACTTTATAATGAAACACTAAAGTAAAACGTAAATAATTTATTTTTTACGGGCAACATTTATCTTACTTTTTTTTTATCTATTTTTACAACCAAGTTAATGTTCATATCTCTTAATTAAAATCGTGTTTCTTTCTTTTTTACTCATTTTTTTTACAGTATTCTGCAGTTTAGTTTATTTTATTTTATTTTATTATTCTCACACTAACTAAAATAATAATATTTCATATATAAAATAGGTATAAATTATACTTTATAAATTAATTTTATAAAATTAAATTACGTTTAAATTCACTTCTTAGTATTTTTTCTTTTCAATTTTTTTTTTTAAAGTTTGCTTATTTCCATCGTCTTCGTGAGCTTTTCTTCTTGTTTTTATAACAATCTTTTGGGGTCATTAATAAAATTCAGAACTTGTTAAACCCCTGTTACTATACTGTGAAATAAGGCATTTAGAACAATGAAGCCATTTGAATAAAATCTAAACAAATGATAGCAACATTATTGAACGCATACTGTGCTGTTGACTTAAATTTATCACAAAATATAAAATGTTGCAAGTCTCTATTTTATTTAAAGAATTTCTTTATCGAGTTTAATAAATTTTAATCAATAAAAGTGTGTGTATTAAAAATTAGTGTATTCCTAACACTTATCTAAATTTTATATAGGTATCAACTAAGTATTCAGCCTATTAAAGGTGTATTAAAGGTGTATTTGGACTTTGGATGTATGTTTGACACGCCTTAACTAGAGTCTAAAATGAGTTAAACATGAATTTTCTCATTGACCATTAGACTTGTGATTGTGTTGAAAATGTGGGTTCAAGTTTTAGACCAAAGTAACTTTTGCATCAACGCTCATGTTATTTCTTTTATTAACACTTTTACCGTATGTTTGAATACAACATTTTAAGCTGATCTCCTTTTGGGTACTTGTAACATTTATATTTTTTTAAACTGTGAGTAAATTCACAGTCCCTTTACTTCACACCTATTGAAGGCGAATTTTCAGTACTTCTTGTGGGTATCATAGTTTGACTAAAATTTTCATTTCTGATTACAAGTTTTGAAACGTTACGCATCGTCGAAATTGATTTTAAATTTTTTTGTCTAATAAAACTCATGTTCATGTTGTTAGTACAAAATTATGCTATTACAAACTCGAATACACTTATGATATAAAGGAATAATGAATTAAGATAATTTCTAGTAACTATATTATATGTATATTACATACAAGGCATTTGAATTCCACGTCTTAGGTTAAATACCTTTTTTTTCCTTGTATTATAATATCAAATTGATTTTTGTCTTTGAATTAAGAAAACTATTAAAATTGATTATTATTGGATTTTTTTTTCACATGACATCTGAAATTTCTTTTGTCATGTACAAACAATTGGTAAATATTTATTTCAATAGTTTTCTTAGTACACATATTTTATAGATCTAAAATTTGAATCAAGAACGAAAATTAATTTCGCGTGAAAATATAAGGATGAAAAACATATTTAACTGTTATTTATTAGTATGTGGACTATAAAAAAATAATCAAATAACAACCAAATTTAGAGATAAAAATAATTAATCACTATATTGACTAAATTAGATACTAAAAAATTATTGGTATCTAAGATGATTTTTATTATTAATAAAAATTTATAAAATTATTTTTAAATTGGTGTCTAAATTACCTACCAATTTAAATTAGATACTGACAAATTATTGATATCTAAGGTGATTCTATTATTAATAAAAATTTATAGAATTATTTTTAAATTAATATATAAATTAACTACTAAGATTTTAACTAATATTTGGATTATAAATTAGTCTCTAAAAGAATATTATAGGCTAATTTAGAATATAAAATAGTAATAACTAAAACTTGGTAGCTAATGGTTAGATATCAATTTAAAAACAATTTTATAAATTTTTATTAATGATAGAAATTATTTTATATACCAATAATTAGTTTATAAAATAATATATAATTTATTGAAATAGTAATTAATTATTTTTATCTTTAAAATTAATTTTTATTTAATAATTTTATTATAGTGGTGACATTATACTGTTGTTATAAATTTATGCTATTTATATTAGTAATTTATTTTCCATTTAATCAAAACTATATATACATAAACAAACTCAATAACTTTAGTATATAACATTGGAAAATAATGATCAAGGGAAAATCTTTTCCATAGTTCACATTTTCAAAATCCAAAACCCAAATAAATTTTATGTAAAATTTACTTAAGTGTGTTTACAGTAACGATAGAATATAACGTGATAATTATTTTCGCTTGCTATTATGACTGTGCTGTGATAAATATTATTTATATAATTATACAGAGTCAGCATTGAGCACACATGGCTATATAATTATATGACAATTTAGTAATTATTTATGCTTATATATATACAAGTTGACCACAAAAATTATATTTACAAAAGGTATGACCCTATGCTACGCTACGAGATAGGATAGGACTGCGACGTGTAAAATATTTTTTTTTTTATTTATATACTGAATGACATTTTTTGTGAGAAGGATATAATTTGTGAAAGAACTCCATTTGACAAGAGTAAAAATCTAAAAGATCAAACAGTGTCAATTTTGGAAGCACATTTTTTCTGCGTTTGCTGCTTGCGTTTCCATGGGACCACTTGCTTAAAGCTTTCATAAATGCTTGCCTGCAGTTGTAAAAAAGTATAATTAGATGATGAGATATGAACCTAACCAAGTCATTGCCACAGGGAAGGATTAAATACCCAAACGGTGCAGGCAAAAAAATCCACCCAACCATGAATCACTCACTATTTTTATTGGTACGAAATGGACGAATCAATTATGCAAAAATTTATGTTCATAACTCTGACTAATGTGCGACATTTCAACCACGAGAAAGACAGTGTCCTTTTCAACCTTCTCCTTCAATATCACCTTTCATCATTGACTTGTATGATTTGCGAGATCTAAAAAATATTATGATGGGGAACTTCACAAAATGTCTTTTGTTTTTTCCAAAACCCAACAAGCATTTCTCAGTCGCAACTAGCAGGAATATCTGAACGTATAAATAACTTTATTATCTGTGCGCTGTAATAATTAAACTTATTTTAGGTGTTTTTAGTTCAAGAAAATGCAAAATATATAGGTTTTTAGTGGGTGCTTTTTCTTTAGCCAGGTAGTGAAAGTCCAGCTTTGGATACCCAGATGTTGTTATCTGTGTTATCGTTTGACTGTTTTAATTTCTGGACTCAGAAAAAGTAACCAAATCTTTCCATTCTTGCGTAAGTGTAGGGTCGACTCAGCTTAAGAAAATCAAAGACGGAAAGTACTCTTAAAAAACGAAATCAGCAACTTCTTTTACAAAGAAAATAAAGCACAATAGTACATATAAGTTTTTTATTATAATTTCGGTGGCGTTATAATCCACCCAGATAATATGATTAAAGCAGAGAGCAATATTATAGTCTTAGTCAAACATCACTTTTGTCCACGAAAAATCATAATGCATACCTAATACCTTAGCTGGCTCTGCTTTTTCCATGCATGATTTGGACAACATCATTTTATCATGATACCTTTAAGCTACTAAAAAATGTGAATTGTACAACGAAAAGTTGTTTAAACGTACACAAATATTTATATATATGTTTCTTTAAAAATTTGTCACGATAATCCATTATCATATATAGTGAATAAATGAAGAAAATAGTTGTAAAAATGAAGCGTTTGTTGATTTTAGAGTATGACTTACCCACAAGTGTGACCTTTGCTTGGATACAGTCCAGAAGGATCCTCTTCTGGGAACCCTTGTCATCTTCACGTTAGGCATTGTAGTAGAAGAACAGTGAGGTGAAAAGTCAAAACTGCCCTCAGCGTCGTCGGTGCTAATCTTCTTGTAACCGTTCCACCTGGAGGACCCAAAGTTGGAATTCCAGTAGCCCCTGGAAGTTCTGTAGGATGTGGTGAAGGACATGGCTCGGCCCACGTAAGGCCCGTCTAACACGGTTGTAGGGGAAGGCCCGTCAACGTTGGCGTCCAACAAAAACAACAACCTCGGAGGCAGTTCCAAGGTTTTCTTAACACTGTTGTCCGGCTCCGATTCGGTGTGGTAATGTCTAGGCTTCCCCGGTGCTTCCTCCCACTTGAAAGGAACGGAAATCGTGGTCTGCGGCGGCGAAAGCGGAGGAGGAGTCTCCGCCGCCATGCTTGGCCGTGAGATTAATAGAGGGAGCTTTGTTGGCGTGTAGGTTGGTTCGTGAACATGATAAAACTTCTTCTCTGAGTCTGAGTCCATCATTGGTTGTTGTTCCTGATTCTCTCTCTCTCTCTCTAAGACTGAATCGGTGGAGGTAGCGAAGTAGCGTGGTGGTAGGGGCAGCTCATGATGAGATAGTGAACTGGGTGTGTGTGGTTTTATAGAGATGGAAACGTGTCAGTGATTTAATTGGTAGAGAGAGAGAGAGAGAGAAGAGGTGGTGAATGAGTGCATTGTGGTTGTTATGGAGAAGTAAAAGAAGTATCATCTGGTCCTTTGAAAAGTCATGGAGATGACATAAATTACGTGTGTTTGGTTTGCGACTTAATTGGGGACTTTTGGTAGTAAAGATAGAAATGTAGAAAGAAAATGAACAAGTCACACTCCACTCTACCCCCAATTATAGGGTAACCGCAGGTACCACTAGATGCAAATATTCACTGTATCATTTCATAATTCACCATACTCACATCATTACATAATTTTCCCTATTTACATAATTCAACTTAATAACTAACATTAAAAAAAATTAAAATTTGGAATTAAATATTAAAAATAAATTAATCAAAAAAATTCATTATAACACTTAAAACACTCACATTCATATTTGTAATTGTAGAAATTTTGTTCCTAGAATATTGATATTAATAAAATCACACTGAAACTTAGATAAAATATTGATATTATCTTTAACTCAAAATCTTAAAGTAATAAGTTTTTGCAATTTTTTTCTAATATATTTTTCGTTTTATTCAATATAAATTTAAACTCACATTTAAATTTCCTAACAAAATGGAATTGGTATATCAGATGTTTCAACTCAAGATCAAATTTAATCAATAAGTACAAATTTATTTTTGTTGTACACAAACAATGAGAATATTTTGTTTGAGAGTACTAGGTTTATATAAGTGTAATTTTTGTTGTACACAAACAATGAGAATATTTTGTTTGAGAGTACTATGTTTATATTATAAGTATAATGTCGGTTCAATTCTAGTGAAATATTTACCGGTTTAAACATTGAAGGTTAGATACTCATATTTTTTTTTATAGGGTTTCAGTCTTGATGGGGAACTTATTTCGGCACAAAGATTTGAATTTTCGCCGCCACTTAAACTTTTATTTTTTAAATTAAGATACATCTTACTTTTTTGGACAAATACATCTTCTTGATTCAATTTGGAGAGCAAATGATAAATATAAACAATTTTTATGCAATAATATAGACAATAAAATAGCTTTAATGCTAAGCTGAATTTGGTGACCCGAAAAAGAAAAAGAAAAAAAAAAACAGATAAATTGTTCAAAAAGAAGGTTGGAGGAATAATTTATTGTTACACTTATTCACACGTTTTTAACCTTTTCGATTAGCTAATTCGTAAAATATTTCAACGCGAGTGTACTTCCTTGATATATATTTTATTATTGACTAAAATTTGTTAAAACAATAAAACTAAAAGAGCAAAACTAATTACGAAGGGAAATCCACATAAATTTATACTTTTAATAATATTTATGAATAATAAAAATGTAATCAAAAGAATAGTTGTGGGTGTAATTAGTGTTTGTCCATTTCTATATATTTAAATGTGTTTTGTCCTTATGTTGAAATAGGCAACATGAAACTGAATTATGAATATGAGGTAAGGCACATCTTCCTAAATACGTGAGTTAGCTACATACTTGACTATTATTTTCTTTTAATATCTGTTTGGTTAATGAATTCCAAAAACTCATGCCAACATTTTCTTTTTATTTTATAAATTTTAATTTTCTCTTAAAAAAAAAAAGTTGTTGAAAAACTCACATTTTACAGTATATAAATATGTATAAACCTCATTTTATAAATCAATTTTATGAGTTAAACTTAAAAATTATTTTTTTTATATGAGATAGAGTCATCTAAAATAGCAAAAGTTTATTAATGTTATTTAACTATATCTAAAATAGCAAAAGTTTATTAATGTTATTTAACTATGCAAATATCATCTTATAAGTTTGAATTATATGGTTGAATTAGGTTTAAATTAGATAATTTAGATATTTTCACAATTTATTACAAAAGTTGTGCTTACAGAATAATTATTCTAATTAGAAATATACTGCATTATTAAAAAATCAAAGTATCAAATGATTCATATATATTGTTTATTAGCATACACTAAGAATCTAAATAGAAGTTCCACTTTTATATTTTTTTGAGTTAGAAGGAAGAGAAGTGAACAAATTTTATTTTATACATTTTACGAACACAGCAGTTTTATTCTTAATCTGCATGCAGACAGAGTGCCATTATTATGACAGAAGCTTGTCAAAATGAAATGGCCACTAGGGAGTCAAAGAAAAGTACAAGCCTTTAGGATGAAGTAGAAATTAAAAAAAAAAAAAGAACTGGTGAAAGAAAAAAGAAGAATAAATTAAAATTTATGCAAATTATTTATTTGATTTGAGGGATGTAAAGGACTTTTGAATTTGTTATTGTTGATCCCAGAATCTTTTAAGGTAATTTTCTAAATAATTTACTTGCTTCATGAATAAGCTTTAGGATATCAAAGAAGATATTTGAAACATTGCACGAAGAGAATCGTATCCATATGCCAAGTTCTCAACAGTGTTTTTTTTTAATTTATAAAAAAGGATAAAATTAATTTAAAATTATTGAGCATAATGCAAATATACGTTTCTATAGATCGTAAATTATAAAATAATTAAAAGGCATATATGTTACAAAAAGAATTGATGGAAGGTACGTAACATAAACACTAGCCAACTAGGAAAACATGTTGGATCCGACAAAAAAAAGGTTCCAGCTCATAAAAGTTGAAAAGGAAACAAAAGGAAGGGATAAGAGAATACCAACGCACTAATACTAGGTCTTTTTCACTCCATGTTCTTTAGCACCATTTTTTATTTATTTATTTATTTATATATATATATATATTAAGCAACATATATTATCTTCTAAAATAAGCAAAATAATTTAAAATTATATAAAAAATTATAAACTTGATTTTATTTGAATTTTTAAAACTGATTTTAATTTATAAAAATTTTCAATTAATTAAAAAATATTTTTTGTATAACAAAGTTATTGAGATTTTCGTTTTATAAATTTCACATCAATTAGTGCGAATTGATCCTACACATGATTACAACAACAATGAGATAATAAAGATTCCATGATGAGATTAACTTTATTTTCTCTTTTTTTCTATCTATTTATATAGAAAGACCATTTTACTAATTTTACTTCTTTTATTTGTTATCTTTTGATACTTTATTATTGTAACTATGGTTCCCATCCGATGGCCAAAATTTTTTTTTGATGGAGTTTTATTATTTTAAAATATATCAATTTTTTAAATTAATTTTATTATTCCATTTTATGGTATATATAATTAACTTTTTGTTATATTTCTTCTTTATTATGACCTTTTGATTGTTTCTGTATTGTGTTTTTTTTATATATATACTAGGAATTAACATTAGTAAATTATTAAATATAAGTTAATTTTAGAGAAAAAAATAATTAATTATGATTAAATTATATTATTTTATAGATTAAAAAATTATTGATATATTAAAATAGTGTTTAAAATAATATTTAATTAGTTAATTAGTTGTGGATTATATATACTGATTTAAAACTTTCTTAATAATAAAAATTATTTTATATATTAATATATATATTTTTAATTTTTAAATAATATATAATTTAATTAATATAATAATTAATTATTTTTCATTAAAATTAGTTTTAATTTAATGATTTTTTAGTATAAAGTGATGTGCTTTTTAATAAAATTTTAAAAAAATGATTTGGACCAAATAGTAGGGAAGAAAGTTGAGAATGAATTAGCATACAAATAATAGTAACTATAAGAATAAATAAAGTGAATGGAATCATTATTTAGAGAAATACGATTTCCCCTTCTACATTTATTTTCGCCAAAAACTTGACATGACAAACACAGGAGAGTAGGGTGGCAAAGTGGGCCGATCTACTCTGTATAGGCTCGTCCCTCAAAATCTGGGCTGGGTTGGTCTGTCCTGCATACAAAATGTGGGCTAGTTTTCATGGTCCGTCCCGCATGCGGGTTGGCACGTGGCTTGTGGGTCGACTCTTTTTTATTTTACATGGAGGACGAGTGTAGACAGTAGCGCGCAACAGTTACAAGCGAATTGCGGGCTAATGGACCAGCCGGCCCGCCCCGCTGCTGGCCTGCATGAACCATAGATTATGCGAGACAGGTTAATGTGAGTCAGCGGATTGAAAATGTCAACCTACCTTACATTTTTTATCGCGGAGCAGACCGTCCCGCTTTGCCACCCTACAGTAGAGTAGGCTTAAGTTTACCCAATCAAAGAGTTTTAAATGTCAACCACACATTAGAAGAAATAATTGTTACTACATTTGAAAGAATTTCATGCTCTCTAATCTAAATCCAATTAATATCCAGAGTGAAAAAGGTGAAATTGAATTCACACAAGAAAAATTCATTATTAGCAAATCTAAATAAAGATATCAAGAGTGAAGAAAGGTAATAATTAAATTCATGCCAATAAAGATTCAATTATGTAAGGATTAATATTTCCCTTATATTTAACTATTCAACCTTATTTTTAAATAATAATGCAAAATTTTCCTGAAAAATCCAATAATCTCTTATATCAGTTGTCATATGCACCATCAATAAATAATTATTTTTCCAGATAAATTTTCCTGGTTGGTCATTAGTCTTTTTACTGGCAAAGCGAATAATTTTCATTAAAAAAGAAAACTATACATAAGCTGTGTATACAAATTAAGAAATTAAATACATTTTTATCAGATCATGCAAGCATTCTTAAAAATAACACAAACGAGGGAGAATTTATCTTTCTTTCAGAATATTCCTCTTTTTGATATTATAAACCTCTCCAACTTTTTACTTTTCCTTGACATTTCTAAAATAAAATTGAAAAAAAATAATATCTCAATGAACATAAAGTCTATTATAGTCTTCTATATGTTTAGTTGTTTATAATGCTAAACCAAATACAGTATCACAATCTTACAAAACCAAGAATCGGAAGAAGATAAAGAATAAAATATATTTTTCACTGAATGATCTCAATCATTGTTACTAACGAGGATTGAGAACTCAAATTCACTTTTCAAATTTACGCATACTCTTCCTAAGAGTCTCTTTTAGTAACTGTAAAACATGGAAATAAATTTGAGAAGAAACAAAATAGAACACGTTTTCACAATTATAAAAGCAAGACACGGTGTTGGGGATTACACAATTAGTAAGAAAATCACATGAACTCGTGATGTTGACAATAGCAAGTCCTAGATAAATACATTGCATATGATACGCTTAGTTATTGTGAGGGTTACATTTTGAAGACTAAGATACATATTAATTAATTTTAATCAAAATGAAGTTCTTAATAAATTAAGTATACAATATTAATATTAAGAAGTAGACTTTTAAGTCTAATTCAAATTTTTAAGGATCACTCACTTATATATTATAAAATATATTT
The DNA here is from genome assembly GCA_013389735.1 of Phaseolus lunatus. Classification (NCBI taxonomy): domain Eukaryota; kingdom Viridiplantae; phylum Streptophyta; class Magnoliopsida; order Fabales; family Fabaceae; genus Phaseolus; species Phaseolus lunatus. Next base: position 13,168,787 of record CM023865.1, on the reverse strand, counting down.
TGAAAATGATTAACGAACTTGATGAATTTTAAATGACTCTAATATCATATTAAGAAATAAATTTTTAAGTTTACCTCAATCTTACAAAATCATAATTTATAAAGTGAAGGTTTGTACTCACAGTGTTCCAATTTCATTACAAGAAAATCATTAAATAGAAATCAATCTTAAAGACAAAGAATAATTAGTTGCTATATTAACTAAATTAGATAGTATCTAAATTAGTTTCTAAATTGATATCTAATTAGTTACCAATAATCTAAATAATTGGTAGTTTAAACATAGGTAGTTAATTAAATACCAATACAGAAATTATTTATCAATAATATAAACTAATTTAAATATCAATATTTTTTTTAGTATCTAGAATTAATTCGATTATTAATATTATGTTAGAATTAGTTAAGAAAAATGATTGAAATATATATATATATATATATATATATATATTATTCTAATTTTTTTTATTCTAAAATGATATTTTAAACTAAAAACTGTATAAATTTATAATATTTAATCTAGTTAATACATAATAATTAATTATTTTTTTCTCTAAAATTAATTTTTATTTAATAATTTTTTAGTATTGTCTCAAAATATATATTTTAAAGTAACTACTTTACCATGGTGTATAAAATGTTTTTTAAATTTAAGCAAATATCAACAATAAGATTAAATTTTTATCATCGCTTAATCTATTTAAAAATTACCCTCAACAAGACGTGTTCAATTCTTATTCTATAGGAACTTAATTTTCACATACTAACTTGTTGATGTTAAAATAACTTCCATTAATCTTTATGTAATGGAAATTAAACTATATATATACAATGGATTTATACTAACAGTGTGCCATGTTATACTAACAAACACTTCCTGCAATGCAAAAAATGATACATACTGATCCATATACATATTCCATACACTGAATCAAATGAAGTAATAAAGATGTAACGTATGCATATATATATATATATATATATATATATATATATATATATATATATATATGGTTTGAGAACAGTATAGTGATGGTTATCGAAGATACATGATGTAGCAGTGAAGGAAGCTTTCGTTTTCTATTCTCTCTCCATCGTAATAAATCTGACAACTATTTATACAGTGAATTTCCTCTTTCAGTTTGGTTTATTGTTTGATTTTTTAGCAAGTTCAAAATATTAATGCTATGATATAGCACCGACAAGTTATGGCATGAGGGTTACTATCAGTTGGAGGCCAAATTCAGGGCTTCTTGACAAGTAAACGGAAACTACAACATCTTTCATCTTCCTCAGAACTTAATGGCTAGAACCAAAGTACAACAACTTGAGGTAGAAACTGTTGCACCGATAGGGAACATGCCCATTGATTCATGGTGACTGTGACAACCAACCCCATCGTCACCACTGTCTTCTAGTCTCATGCATGCATGCGTGCGTGCTTTTATGATTTGAAAAGTTCCTATGCCAGAAAGTTTAGAAGTCCAAAACATTTAACTTGTGATTCTGATCAAAATTATGATCTAAATTTTCCATACTGTGTCGGCCCAAGTCTTAGGAATTTTCACAGGCTATTCACAGACTCAGATTCTTAGTACTTGAAATAGGGTAAGAAATAATAATAAGTATCAAATCCCAAACTTATTTAACAGTGCATCCATTACAATATACAATACATTTTTTTAATATTACCAGTAGTCCTATGCATAAAAAATAATTGTATTGGTTAGTTTTAACTAATACTATTATAAATTTAAATTTATTCCAGAAATTATCATAAGTTAAATAATTTGATTAATAGTTATTAATTAACATTACTTATAATACTAAAAAAATAACTAAATAACAATTAAATTTAGAGACAAAAAATACTTAATCACTGTATTGACTAAATTATATATTATAATTTAGAAATAATTTTGTTTAAGTGATAAGCATGATTCAAATTGTTAATAGTTCAATGATTTTACATTAAATTTTATGAAAAACTAATAGTATTTTATGATTTTTTTTAAAAAATAGAATAAATAGAAGTACTAAAGTTATTCCAATTCAATTACGATTAATTTTATAGTATTTTATGTTATTTTATAATAAATTAAGATTGTAAAATGAAAATAAAAAATAATACAACTGAACTTATGTTTTTTTTTTGTTTTTTTAATAGTTTGTTCAATAAGCAATACTATATTAGAAAATATATTATTTAATATATTAGTAATAAATACGCCTAGAAAATATATCTCCCTAGTTGAATATTAGCAATATATTTTTTTATCTTCTTATTATTAGTTAAAATGCATTAACAATTATGAATAGATGATTTATTAAATAAAAAAATAAAATTACTACAAGAAAATTATTAAACAGAAATTAATTTTAGAGATTAGAAAGATTAGTTACTATATTAACTAAATTAGAGATTATCTTATAATTAAAAAAATTATTGATATCTAAAATAGTTTTTATTATTAATAAAATTTTTAAATTGATATCTTAATAATTGATTGTCAATGTTTAAGTTACTAACTACTTTATATTCTAAATTAGTTTCTATTAATATTTTAGAAATTAATTTAAAATATGAAATGTTAATAACTAAAATTTCAGTAACTAATTTAGATACTAATTTAGAAGTGATTTTATAAATTTTTTATTAATAATAAAAACATATCAATAACTTTTTAGTTTCTTAAATAATATTTAATTTAGTTAGTTTAGTTAGTAATTAATTATCTTTTTATGTTTAAACTTAGTTGTTATTTATTAATTTTGTTGTAGAGTATATGTTGAATAAAGTGTGTTAGATAATATATTATTAACATTTTACTTAAGCCTTGAAATAACAATGAATAAAGTCTTTGACGGAAATCAAAGATTGTGAGGATTAAAGTATTTAAATTTATAAAGCTGAAACATTTTGAATTGGTGATTGTAACCACGTTTTGACAGTGGTATAGTATGAAAGAGAGAGTCACTAAAATAGTCTTTGAATATAGGTTTAGGATTTATGTAACTCTCTCATTCATATACTTATCATGAGCTGAGAAAGCTTTGTACTATAACAAAAATATGAAAGTAGCTATAGTCATAGAGTTGGTGGAGCAGAATAATAAATTGTCGAAATTCCAAAGCATCCACTACTTCAATTCTATTCTATTTTCTTGTTTCTTTCTTTTTTTTTCCCTTTTCTTTCCTCTCAAAATTATTATTGCTTCTTTTTCCCTTGGTAGTGCGACACTAAAAGCAGAGAAACATTGTATGTAAAGATGATAAAGGAAAAAAAAGCAGATTTAGTTGAAGTGATAAGCCACTTAAACAGGAAAAAAAAGTGGATTTGTTTAAGTTATTTTCAACTTAATGCTAACCCAATATTCATTTCCTTTTATGTTTTTCTCTTGAAGCAACCTACTAAGTGAAAGGGAAAATCAACTTATACCAAACACTTGCCTACTTTTGAAATGTCCACCTCATATTTATTGGTGAATTAATGTATCTGATAAATACCTTGTCTAGCCTTAAAACGGCTTGAGAAAATCATACAAAATATATTAATAGCCTGAATTTTTTTATTCGAAGTGTAAGATCAAGAATACGGGTTGTATTGAGTCAAATTATATTATAATTAAACCGAATATGGTAGCCAATTTTTCCCAATATCTTCGTATCTTTTCCTTATATTTTTATTATTTTTTTAATTTCAATGATATCCTTTTAAGTATATTGAAAATTGTGATGTATCTTTTTTTTTATTTTCAAGTGGTGTTAGTTGTTAGTGATGGTTACTTATGGTATAGTTGGTGGTAAATATTGGTGGTTGAGGTAAATTTTATGATATTTTTATGGGTGATGATTGTGTTTTTGTTTGTTTATTTTTTTTCATTATTTTGGAAGCTACAAAACCTAGAAAAAAATAAAAACCAATGAAATGTAAGAATGGAGTATACGACTAAAAAAACATTTTCAAACTGGAGAACATTGAATACAACGAATCTTCTCGCCAACTCTCTTTCACACACTCAAATGATGAAATTGTTTTATCAAACACTGTGGCGGAAGAATAATGAAAGTGTTGTAGCTAGAAGAGAAATATACTACTGGAAGTAAAGTATGAGGTTGCATGGAGCAAATGAGGTTATTTAAGAAATATGAGTTTATCTTTCATGTAAAGTTATTTAAAAAATTTTAAAAACTTTTTACAATTAATATTAATATGAAGGTGGTGGGAGAATGTATGGAGGTGATGAAAGGAGAATTTGGCAATATGGATGGTTAGGGAACCCATAAAGATAACTTTGAGGGTTCATTCAATGGATAGTGGCCCAATGAAGGATTGGATTAGTATGTTGCATTGAAGGCGTCTTTTCCACGCTTACACCACCCAAAATGAAACTGATTTTTATAGACAATGAGTTTTGGTGCTTACACTTTTGCTGTTCTTTTTTGCTTTGATGCTTTTCTTCTACTTTTCCAATTTGAAAGCTTAGAAAGAGAGAGATTGTTACATCACTCACTCAGCATCATATACCATATACCCACCTTATCTATTTGATGAAATTTTATTTCAACAAAATATTTCACGTAGTCTAATCAAAACTCATGTGATTACCAAAGTTCAATAAAAAAAACTGTGATTAAAAGTGAGAAGTGGGTTTCTTTTAATTGCATATCATTCTTCTCTTTCTATTTTTATATTATATCTTTTATGTAACTTTATTTATTATATAAAAATAAAATGATAGAATATATTATTTATTATATAGTGTATTTAATTATGTGGTTTAAAAAATTATATATATAAAATCAACCATTGCAAATACTTACAACTTAATTATACCTAAAATGTGAATAATTATTTCTAATTTAATGTGTTTCTTTATTTTCTGTTTTCTTTATTTATTCCGCCATATTTTTATTTTATTTTATTTTTTTATATCAGTATTTTCATTACAAGTTTTATATTATGATTTCAAAATATTATTAAAAAAAAAATTATATACTATATACGTATGGGCATTATGTATTGTTTCAAATGATATATTTTATAAAAGAAATTGATGTAAACTTTAAAGAAGCATTATGTGTAATATAAAAAAAAAACTTAGTTAGATTTAAAGAAGAATCATCTTTGACTTAAGTGAAATAATATGCATAAATATTTTAAATAAATTATAGAGTTTAAATTTTGTATATGGAAAAAATATTTTTTTATTGAAAATCATCAATCATACTGTGAAAGAAAATTAATTATCACCAATCACATCTCATCTCGCACAGATCTACCTAAAAAGGTTAATTATTCAGAAAGATCATAATGTCATGAAATTCCAGTATTTCATACACTGTACTTTGAAAGTGAAAATGCTCACAATTTTTTATAATTTCACAAAACAGATTATTTACAAGTCTGAGCGACATAATTATAGGTAGGTATATTTGGTGGAGTGTGTAATAAATGGGAATATGAAAAATTTAAAATAAAACAAGAATGTACTAAAATCTTCATTAATTTATCCAACCTAACAAACAGCAAATAAATTTAAGGCTCTGAGGTGAAGTTTAGATTGGGTTTTTCTTGGTTGGGGTATGGTATGCCCTGTGAAGTTTTAACAAGGTGGGACTATGATTTGGTTCAAGTCAACTAAGGAGACAGGAAAAATGATGGAAGTTTGAATTCCATTGGAATCTTTGTGTAAAATCCATATACAAATTGGTGTTATTAAGTAGAGTAATAGGTATAGTATAGACAAATAAACACATGAAGGTCATTCCTAAGCCACAGGAATTGGTTGCTATCTTCTGAAACATGTCATTCCTTCACGAGCTAGTGTTCCCTCAAGGTCTCCTATAATTCTTGCCGTCCTAACTTCTAGACCTCTTTGAACTTCATGGAACAGATTTCTAATACTGTCGGCAAACCGGTTCATGTCAATGCCAGAACTTTTCTGCATCTCTTCGGCCACCCCAACAAAGCCAGAAACAATCTTGGATTGAATTTCCATCCATTTTTGTCCTGTTGCAACTATGTACCTCTGTAATTGAAATGTCTCCTCTAGGAAGTGCTCCAGTGTTGATGTTTTCTCCTTTGCTCTTGCACCATTCACATCTCCACGGTTTGCATAGAGCTCATTCCCGTGCTGAAATCATGTGCAAGAAATTATTGATTCATGCTCAACTTTGCGATGCCAAATGGAGTTGGACACTAGAATTTAGATAGCAGTTAATGCTTCATTGCTCCATTTTTCTATATCATAAACGGGTTTCAAAAAGATGCCAAAAATGTTCACATGGATATTCTGAGCATGTTGTCAGGCAATGGATTGTATTGTTAAACAAAAACAAAAATAGAACTATATAGAATTAATGCTTACCATCCGTTTGCAAAGATCATCTGTCTTCTCTTGGAGGGTTTGATATCTTCCAACTTGCTTATTCAGCAAAGTAGTCAAGGACAAATATGCCTTCATACCAACTTTGCTATCATCAGTAATTTCTGCTTGTTCCTCATTCGCTTGCTTTCCTGTTAACCTTTCAACAAGAACAAGTTGCTGCTTCAGCCTCTTGATCTTGTAAGATATTCCAAGAGCATGAAGATCCATCTTCCATAGGGGCTGTTTTGTTGTACTGGGGATCTGGCTGGTAGATGCTATCTTTTCAGAAGCATCAGCTTCTACTTTATTTGGACATTGGTTTTGAATAGGAGTAGGACTATCGTCCCTAGAAACTTTTTCTTCTTCTTCAATCTCATTTTCTGGAGATTGAACCAGTAAACTAGCTCTGTTAAGCTGATCATCGGGTAGACAGCGCACTTCCTTCTCACAATATTCCTCAACTGAAGTTTCCATCATTTCTAGCACTTTTTCACCTGGTTTTCTCTTGACAACCTTGACTTTTGACCAGACAGCATCTTCGGCTAGTTCTGAAGATTGTGGAGGGAAATTTGAGTTACTTTTTAAGGGCCTCAATTTTGATACAAATTTCTCTTGCAGGGAAGTCAGTTCATGTTCTCTCTCCAACAGTAAGGTCTCCAATCTCATCTTGTCATGTCTTAGCTGTGTCACATCCTTGACCAGCTCCTCCATATGTGCCTGCATCTGTTTCATTTCTAATTCTGTTCTCAACAACTGCCAGCGAAACGCCTCTACTTTCTCGTCTTTCAGTTGCATTTGTTCAGCAAAAGCATCTAGCTCCAAATGATGCCGCTGTTTAATCAAGGTTGCGTACCTTTCTGCCTCAGCTCGCATCCAATCTTCCAAACGTTTAGCATTAGAAGGAATGGCTGAACACCAAATAATGGCAGAAGGGGTCAAGGCAACTCTGTATACTAGCAACAAATAAAATGAGATACAATAGAACTTTGAAGAATTTAATCTTACACAGGTCTCCAATTCTTTGCTGCGAATAGTGATCAGGAAAGGGGGAGGGTTGGTCTGGTTCGTTTGCAATGTGTGAGGACCCTGTGGAACTATGCTGCATACCTCTAGCACTAGGGAAAACATCCATCCTTGAACTCAAGTTCACCAACATGCTTTTTAAGGAATGTCTTTCATGTTTTCCTTCTGAAACTGCTTTCCATCGTTGTGTCTCCTGCTCAGCTTGCTTCCTCCTAGCTTTCGATAACTTAACCTCTTTTAGCAGCATTTGCTTCTCTGCAGTGTCCAGTTTAGATTTCCTCAACATAGCTGACAAAATTTTATCCTTCTGTTCCAAATCTTTGTGAAATTTTGAAATCTCCGAAGACAACTTCTGGACCATCAAATCTGATTCCTCCTTCTTCTCCACTACAGAAGCAAGTTCTTGTCTAGTAGCTTCCACTTGCTTAACTGCGCGACCAAGTTCAGCCTCCAGCTGTCTTTGGTTTGACACCAGTTCAATGAAAGCAGTTTTATGCTTCCTTAGATCAGAAGAATGCTCTTGAGCTTCACGCCTAGCAGATTCTCTCATTTCTTCAGCATCCCTCTCAACCTTGTTCAGCTTTTCTTCTAGCTCCTTCCTCTTCTGCTCCTCTTGATCCATCGCCTTCTCTCTTGACTCCACCAAAGCCTCCATGTCCTTCAATTTCTGATTCAATTCACAAATAGCAGCATCCTTGTTTCTCTCAAAAACTCTCAACTCACTCAATAGAGCCCCAATCTGCTGGCGGAGTCTCCTCCTTTCACTCAACCAGCTTTGCTCTTGTGCTGCAAAGATTCCCACAACTTTCTCATTGGCCTTGGCATCCTCATGCCTCATCCTTTTCAGATTCTCAATTTCTCTCTCAGCACTTTTGAGTCGGCACTCTCCCCCATCTGGTATTCCCTTTTGAAGCCTCCACACGGCCAACCCCAAGAGCTGAGCACTCCCTTGAAGCATGGTGTCGCGGATTTTAGACCATCTTTCGACTTCAACTGGTGGTACTTCTGTGAGAACTTGGATAGCAAAGAATGCACAAGAAACACCAAAATACATGGGATACATGCTTTCAGTGTCACTCTTGTTGTCACACCCGACTCTATCCAAAACAGAAATTTCCTTCTCACCCATTCCTGTGAGATCGGATTCTCTGGCACCTCTGCAACTGAAAACCAAAAGTTAAAAAACAAAACCAGCAAACTTGAAGTCCCACATTACCTTACAACTCACATGATTCAGACCACATATATGGGAAAAGCAGAGACCCACTTCTGATTAAACAGATCACGAAATGATTCAATAATTGGGAACCAACTAGGCTTAGTACATTGGCAGTGCAATAATTGAGGAACAGCAATACCCGGTGAAATTGATGGGTGCAGAATGTGACTAAAGCAACAGTTTCCTTAAAAAACATTCAACAACTTACACTTCCACTGCTGCAACTTCCAGGGAAAAAACAAGGCAATGAAGCAGAAACTGCAGCTAGGGAAAAAGCATCCCAACGATCGATTTAACTCCACCCGTCACACCAAACAGCAAATCTCATGTAACTGATGTGAAAGGTATCTTCCAAAAAAGGACCATGGAAATGCATAAAAGATGGTCTCTTACACGTGTATCACTGCACATTCGGTTGAAAAAGGGCACTCTACTACTCTACACTGAATAGAAAGAAAACTATGAATTGTGCACCCTGGTTTTCAGTGAAACACTGCCCTATATCAACCCCACATGCTCCTCCCTTTCTTTTTATTTTAATTCCCCTTTCTTCTCCTACCACCACCAACCCCCACTCTTCACACTCCTTTCTCTTTGCCTAAGCCCTTAGCCATTTTAGCAACCAAAAAGCACTAGATTCCTGGATGGTTGTCACCATTAATTGCAAGAGAGAGAAACTCAGCAACAAAAAGAATAGATATCCAAAATCAATTTGCCTGTGGAATATTCAACAAAATCAGACTTGCTTACCTGTCTATTGATGATCAAAATACTCAACAATAATAAATAATAGTCTTGCAAGACCAGAGGGTATAAAAAAATTTATATAAATAAGTTATCATAAACAGTACATGAAGTATATTTTCCTTTCCAATTTCACTTCTTCATATAATAAGTATACAAGTAAGTAACACAAGTTGAGAAGAAGAAGAAGGGGTTGGCTTGTAACGTGGTTTACCCAATTTTGAAAAATTGGTCCCTGTGGTGATTGGTACTATATAGTATAAAAACAAGAATACAAACAAGGCAATTAATAACTTCACCGGGACCACCCACTTATCTTATCCGTTAATTAATCCAACGATTACTGCCCAATTGTTTGCATCCATATAAATATTATACCTTCACAAGTTATCTTCTTCACCAATTCTACAATCTCAGATCCTTCATGGTTGTGGGGCAAAAATATATATGTCGCCCTCAATACATATTTTTCTCAAACTCCAAGCAATAAAGTTGTTAAAGGGTCATCATGAACCCCAAATGCACTAGAGGGATATGCTTCTCTTTAACTTGTTTCCTTTTCACTGTAGAGATCTGTAAAAGCTGCTGTCTGTTAAACAAAAGCTATACAACAGCAAACTATGTCAGGGCACATAGCAAAACAATTGAAGGGAAAACAGAACTTCTATGGAATTTCATGGTTGATATGTGTTCTTTTTATGTAATACATTGCAATGATTTTTCACTACTTCAAATTACATTTTTTTTAATTTTTGAGTCACAACCACTTTCCTAAGTTGAAGCAATTAATGATAAACCTGTGGAAATATATTGCTAATAGACTCTTTTAATGATTATTCAATAATTAATAAGAGAGTCAGCCAGACATAAGTATCATTGGTATTTTTGTGAGATTTATTTTGATTGGAATCAAGACAATGATTGTTTTCGTATAGCTATATCATATCATATTATACATTATAATTTTGCCTTTATTATTGACCTGAATATCACTCACCGGACCTTTTGCAGTTTCTATGTAAAATTTTAAAATTTTGCAGTTTGGAAAATTCAAGATCTGTTATTGGAGTGTGAACTCGGCAATGCCTGCTTCAAATTCTCCCATACATTAATTTTAGAAATGTACTTTTTTTAATTTTAATTTTGATTTTAAAACTTTAAAAGACAACGACATTGGAGGGGCCAAAGGCTGATGTGATATTTATCCACCTTATTGAGTAGTATTAGTACGACAACGAAGTGTGAGAAAATTTTGATCTTAGAGGAAGATAATCGTAGCCTTCGTTCCCTTCAGGGATCTCGAATTTTGGTGATTCTTATATTGGGGCCCTGCAAATTGATACGATAGCTGTGTTCTTTGGGTGATGAGTAAATGTGGCAAATTCTCCCAACACCTTCATACATTCATCTTGCATTTATATATATATATATATATATATATATTTTATTTTTTTTTAATTTTAGTAATACACTTCTAAATATGATGGAGAGTGTGTTATTTTCTTCTTTATTTTCAATTGTGATGGTTGCTTGATAATAATTGAGATAAATTTTGTGATATTTTTTTACTAGTGGTAACTTTATTTTCGTTCTAGTATTATATAATCCAAAAGTCACAAAACTCAGAAAAACCGTCTAAGTAAAAAATGAAGTATAAAACTAAAAAAAATTATCTTCACAATGTAGAAAAAATTTTTGATTCCGAGTATTCACAATTTACTTTAAGTTATAATAATAGTCCCCTTAATAAAATCATTGCAAGTACAACAACAATTTTTTTAAAAAATTTTTTTCCAATGTTGTCTGAGAAAAAATTTCTAACTACAAGAAACTCAAATTTTTGATAACTATAAATTTATCTTATGAAATAAATTAAAATATCTCAATAATAGAATTGTTTTTTAAAAGACTAAAAAAGTATGAAATTAGTATAGGTGGAAGAAAAATACGAAAGTAAAAAAATTTACCGTGAATGTTTATTACATCATTAGCCAGATGGGCTAAAACCTACTAACATCCCTAGAGAGAGAAAGAGAGGTTACTAGAAAGTGTTTCTCCCTTCTCTTTTTCTTTTCTTCTTAATATTAGCAGACAGATTTTGTGCAGAGAAGAATTCACCACAGGTTAAAAAGCTCAAATCTCGACAAACTTAGATTAAGGTTTTTTTCAAAGATTAAAATATAATTGGTGGAAGTAAAAAAAAAAAACTACTGGCATACTCTTCAGCACCTTACTTTTAGTTAACTTTAATTTTCTATTATTTTCTTATTTCGTTTTGAATAAGTGTACAATAAGATTTAGACGGTTTAATAATAAGTCATCTTAAAAAATCGTTAGTACTTAATTTATCCAAATATACACTTATTTTATATAATTTATTATTTAAATAATATTTTTATGATCAATCTCTCAATTTTCTATGTTCAAAGAATAAGCTAAAATTCTCTTTTCTAACATTTTGTATAACTAACAAAACAAATAAATATAGAAATCATTTAGTCACTACCTATGGACTCAAATAAATCATGATGCATAGCAAAATACATCAGTCTCCGTGCACGCTTGTAGAGGAATGATTAAACAGAACTATTGAAGCAACAACTTGAAAATACCATTATTCTATTATCCTGTACACATATGTAGACCAATAGATAGCACTGATAATTTCTGTCATCCCACATTTTTTCAATGAACTGAGAACTAATTTTGGATAACGGAGGTCCAAAAGGTGAAATTTGAGGTGTAGCTAAACTGAACAGATGAAATTTATTCTCCAAAGGGTCTGAACTTGATCCTCTGCAGCCAAAATACTCTACACTGCAAAATCTGAACCATTGATTGGCTATTGCAATAGAAATTAACAAAGAGGGAGAATACGATCAATGGTTAACATCTGCTAGAGAGAAATTCTTGCTGTTTAGCGAGCAAAGGATCTGCATTCTGGATTGTTTCTAGAAAATTTAGTATAATGAAAATTTTATTCAATAATTCGATAAGAAAGAAAATCATGCTTCGTGAATATAATAATTAGCTTCGTTGATATAATTAATTAACGGGGCATATTATCACCTTTGGTGCAAATTGCAAAACAAGCTAATAATTCCACAAATATTCGTGGCAAAGAACATGCAAACCGAGAACAAAAGTGAGCATGATGGAGTAAGACCGTCCTTGCACTCCTCGAATATGCACATGTAATAAAATGAAATCATGGTACACATAAAATCTTAACACAGTCTACTTACGAGTATATCAACTATAGATTACGAGATTTCGTCCAAAAACATTTATCCCAACCCCGTTTACTCTCAAGGAGGGAAGAACTCAGTTTACCCACAAGGGGTAAGTTTCTTATTTCCTGCACCTCGTGGATTATCATCCTTCCAGTCATCCCAAGCCCTTGCTTTCTCTTGTGCTGCATCGTCATCTTCCTCATCGTCTTCTCCAGGCTTTGACTTCCTATCATTATGCCAAGATGAATTGGCTTCTTCCATGAGTTTGACATTTCTCTCTTGCCATTTATTCATTATTTCCATTTCTTTTAGCCCAGCTTCCTCAATGCTCATAGTTGGCATCCTTTCAAAAATATATTTAACTTAGCATCTCAAAAAGTATAACTAGAGTGTAAGTATCATTAGTTTAAACCTTGTTCCCATAGGATTTGTAAAACTCAACCAAGTCACTTCTCTCAATCAACCATAGGCAATAGAACAATGAAAACTACAAGGAAATAAAAATTATGTCATCTCTTTTCAGGCATATGATCTGTCTGTTTAAAACACACTTATATGTCCCCATTCAAAAGCCTTTCATTAGCCAGGCTGCGTGCATTTTATTGATAGAGGTGGTAATGCGTACCTATGACTAGGTTGGAAGACCTGAGCAGCCATTCTTTCTCTATCTGTTGTTAAGCTTCCATTCACAAGGCTGGCTGGTCCAAATATCAGTGGTTGGTGCTTGTGATCGTGTGCTTGTGAAACCTTTGCTCTTCCTTCTAGAACATCTTGGGCAAAAGTGGCACATGTGATTGGTGGAGAGGGTTTAGTGTACCTTGCACGAACTGCAGCATCACGATGCCAAGCTTCTGCTTTCTTGGCACGTTCATCCAGAACATCCCTAGAGAACTCATCCCCATCCTAAAACATGGGAAAATCACAAGAAATAGTAAATAAAACCAAACCTAAGTCAGCAAAAATATACAATTTCCTGTTCCAATTTCAAATATATTCTGTCTATTATAATTAACAGTACTGTACGTGCCACATTTGGCCTGAGTTCTAGAATTAGCTTGACAAACATGCTATGATGTCTCAATAAAGTTAACGAGTATCAATTTCTGGTACTTTATAAAATGTCTTCAAGTTTTAACTAACTAACCACATTTCATAAAATAATAAATATTCCCAGTGTAATAATATCAATGTAAAATAGTAGCAACAGGCCCACAGCTGACTACGCAAACACAACAGTTTTTTTTTTTTTATCAGCAAATGCAAACACAACAGTGCTTCAGAAGTATTTGACAGACCAAGCATTTTACTACCTCGGATTGTCTATCCTTCACAGCAGAAAGCATCTCCTCCTCTTTCTTCAACATATCCAGCAGATCTAGGGCCTGGATTCAATTGGCACAAGATAAACACGAGAACAACGGAGATAGAAGTTCTAAACAGAAACTGCTGCGTAAGTACAAACCAACCTTACAGATTGCCAAAGATATGGTGGTGGTCCAAGCCTGAAAAAATTAAACGATTGAATGAGCAGATATAACTCATACTTCATACAAAACACAATATTGCAATCACAAACACGAACTCTTTCAGGCATCTGAAAAAGCTTAAAATCCATTTCAAAAATCATAAGCCAGAGTCAAGTACATATAAAACCAATACAGGTCCCAGCAACCAATTTTTAAAAACTTATCCAACCAAACCATTTAAATATACCCTGTGAATGCTAATACATATGCTGTCTTCTCAGAAGAAGTAAGCAGAATTTAAGCCTATCTATCTAGTGTGAAGCAAATGAATCACATTAAAACATTTTCTGCAATACAGGCCTTTAGTATATGCTCACAAAATAAAGCAGTAGTAACAGAATACTAACAGTGTCACACTAAAAGAAATATCAGATCAGACGCAAACCTCTCTTTCTTCTTCGCCATCATCATCCAATACTTCTTCCTCTCCTGCCTCCACAGGTGTGGACAGGGCAGCTGCTTTAGTAGAACGTCCACGCCGTTCTTTTCGCTCTTTTATTTCTAACAACTTTGATTCTGCAGCTCTCTGACGCTTGAACCTAGCAATCTGCACAACAGGATACAAACTTACAGTGCCTGAATTCTATACAAATCATAATATATAACTTATACAAAAAAATGTAGAAAAAATAACACCTTCCTAGCTCTCTGATCCACAACAGTTTTTGGTGCTCCTTCAATGTAAGATTCTAACTCCTCTTTTGGGACCAGCTCCATTGCTTCACAAAATGAGATAAATTCCTACAAAAAGATGTCTTTGCTAAGCTTTGATTAAAATGAATATTTCAAAATTTTAACAAGGAATGCTACGTATTATGTAGAATTGGCTGTTGGTGAAAGGGGGCAGGCATTTCCTTTCTATGGATCATCTCTCACCTTTAATTTTGCCTGGGAAGCCTTTAGAATCTGTAACCTGTCCTCCTGTGCTATTTTTTCCATCAACTCCGCAAGGTAAAATGGCACCTGAGGAAATTATGACATGAAATTAATAAAATAGTAAGAGGCTATCAATTTTAACTGCTCAGTTATGTTTAATATCTGTAATAATTAGAAGTTAAAACCAATGAAGTAAATATCCATCCCATGGGCAGTGATGTGTCTACCCTTACCACATTTATACATACTCTTATGCTTGGTTCAACTAATCAGTTGAAGAAATGCATAGTGATGATTAGATTTCTTTCTAAACACTAATCAATTTGCCAGTACTAGTTGTTGCAAATTCCTTTATGTAAACAACAGCAGGAAACAGTGTAGACAACCATTCCCATGATGAAACTTTTTTCCATTAGAAAATCCACCACTAAATCTTTCTAGAAGCTGAATAGCATTTGAGCAGAGTGCTTTTGCGAAAAAAAGACATATTTTCAACATCAAAAGCAGTTCACAAAAAGCAATTACATTCTATCAGAGAGTAAATAGTATCCTAAATTACTGAACTGACAGAATACCTTGCATGATATCTACCTTCAATAGTAGAATGTGATACAAATTCCAAACCATTCAAAGAAGAACTTTAAATAGAAGCACAACAAGAGTTAGTTTCAACTTTCAATGATGGTAATGAAAGAAACTTCACTAATCATTTTCCTCCATTTTGGATATGTTTTGTTAACAGATTCTCAGTACGAATCAGTTGTAGTTAAACGCATAAATTATCTTTTAACATGTAATTAGATCAGTAGTAGAGTAGGATGCTTCACAGTGAAGCATAATGCATTGGAAAGTACTTTATGCACTGCAAATCAATATTTTATAATGGAGTGGGTATAGATTTTAAAATGTCAAGGTAGACCTCATGCAGAAAGATAGGGGAAAACACAAAATATAATAGTTTATTATATTATGAGAAATTATTATATAGCATGCTCAGTGGCTTGTATTTCACTTTAAAAGCATTATAAAGTGAATCAACCTTAACCCACATGTTTTGATGGATTGTTTAATCACTCTCAATGTACTTATTAGAATTTGAAAAACTAAATATAATTCGGGCCCGTCCAGAAAATCCATTCTATTAGCCAAAATACTCCTAAAAATAAGGCTGTTTTGCTATGAAGCAAAAACAACTCCAAACCACCACAGCCTGCTTAACTCTTCCAAACACGACCTAGATAGGTTCATGGTGCTACTGATTTTCCTTGAATATATTAAACAATCGCGTGAATTAAAACTTAACATACCCAAACTAAAACATATAAAAGGAGAAGAAGAAGAAGAAGAAGAAGAAGAAGAAGAATCAAGGGAAAGAAGCAACCATTAAAATTAGGTTAGGGAGAGAATAGCAAGAAGTACGAACCAGAATGTACTTGAGATTGGCGGTGCTGATATCATCTTTGGTCTCGTTGGGAGAGAACAAACCTAGATTATTCACCATGTCCTCGCATCTATGCAGGGCCTCGCACCCCTTCTTCACAACCTCCTGAACCCCAAAAAATGAAGCATGTCGAAGAAAGAACCAAAATCAGAAATAGACAAAGGAGCATGCAAATAGCGTACCTGGTCGACGGCGGATTCGTTGGCGGCGGCGCGGATCTTGCGGGCTTGCTCGAAGAGCGCCGGCAACGGCATGTCCTCCATTCTGCGGCAGGATTTGGATTACCCCGATTGTTGTTTGTGTTATTTGCAAATCTGAAACAGAGTTTATGGAGGAAAAAAAGGAGTAGAGAGAGATCAAGAACTAAAAAGACAGAAGGGAACTTTCTCTCTTTGTTGTACTATATGTGGAAGGGCACACCATACATACACTACACATGCATCCTCTAGTAAAACCTTGTCATTTCAGATCTAAAGAAAAATTCATTGTCTCACTATTTCTTGTTTTTTCAATTTTATTTTATTAATTTTCAATTTCTTAACTTAATCCTACTTTCTTGAAAAAAAAAATCCAATATATTTCTTCTATCACCATCTTAAATCAACAGAAAACCTTAACTAAAAATCTTAATCCGAAAGCTTAATCAGAAATTTTATATTAAAATATATAATTAATTGTTTTTTCACGAGTTTTAGCTAATATTAATTAAAATTATATCCACCAAATAAGAATTGTTATTTAGCTTGAAGTTGTATATTACATAAAGGATTTTCTTTTGAAAAAAAACTTTTCAGAAGTATTGAACATAAATATCGATTTCTGTAAAATTATTTTATACTTCACGTGTATGACTTGTCCAATTCAAAAAAAAAAAATCACATTTCAAGAAATACCAAGTCAAATTACACTATTTAGGTTTCGAATAGTGTAAGAAAGATATAGGTATTAATTTTAGGAATTAGAGGTAAGTTTTGAATAGGTGGTGAATATATTTTTATTCATTATTAAAGCGTCCAACATAGCTTTCTTAAGCTATATTTGAGAGTAAAATCCACTCTTTTAGATGAGATTCACATAACTGGATGAAATGGATCATAATTAGAATCATTACTTAAACATTGTTTTTAGATACATTTCGCTCTCATCTTGATCTTGACTATTTACAAAGATGTTGGACATTATTAATGATAATACAGATGAAAAATTATAGCACGTTGAAGTTTGGAGAGTCTAGATAGTCTTCCTAAAACGTATAATGTTGGAAAAGTTGCTTAATAGAGAAAAGTTCGAATTCAGTTATCCTTTGTCAAGATTTTGAAGATTTCCTAGTGAATAATTATGCCACTTTGAAGATTGGAAAATTAGGTTATGGAAATACTAGATGCTCCTTGAGTTTGAAGTTATCGTCGGTCTTATTGAAGCGTTTATTGATACATGCTCCATTTTGGGAAAGGAAGATATTGATTTGGTAATTCTATTACATTCTGAGGAAGCAAGAACCAAAACCAATTCAATCTTTTAAATGGATGATCCAAGAGATAAAAAGATTCTTGGTTCAATTTTTTTCTCTAATTTAGATTTCTTGGTTAGTTCGCATTATTCTAATCAATCTCCTAAACGCATAATTCAATAGGTAAAAGATAAACATCCCATAAGTAGATGCATGGGGACATGTGGGGTATTGAGTACATCAGTAGACACATGTTTTGCTGGTAAGATTCAGTTGAATTTGATTAAAGCTTCTTTAATTAAGTTTAACCCTGTGTGAGAATTGAAGGATGTCAATCTTTAAATAACTTGTGAAAAATTCATTAGTGGAAGAATTTGGGGATCACCTGCTTCTTATTTATCTTATAGCGTCTACTATATTTTTCTGGTAAAGAATCACAAACCCCCTTTAACTTTATTGTTATTACTAACTTTCATTACTTGCATATAAATTTTGAACTCTGTTTCATTGGATTCACTATTGGGTGTGTTAGGAGATGATGTGGAGTCATCTAACCACTTATACACTATCATCTTTTTGGTGTTAAACTTTCTAACACTATTGTTAGATAGTCTTTGCACTAGAATGAAAATTATTTTAATTTTATCGCAAAATGACTGTTATCAATGGACAAAAGGAAAAATATTGCAAGACACTCTTTGATTTTCTTGGATATGGAAGATGGATATTGATGGAATTCTCAGTTAAATGGAAAGTTGTTTAAGGATGTTTGGTTGAAGCTTTTTGTTTGTGCTTTTGGGTGGTTCTTGACATGTTACGATGTTGGATATGTATGGAATGGTAGAAGCATAAGCATAGCAACACATAATCAAAATGGAAATAAAATACAAGAAATGGAATGGTGGAATGAAAGAAGGGAATAGGCAAAGGAAGGGTTGTGACTTACCTTTTGCCAAAATGTACATAACTTCTTAGAGTTGGAAAGACATTTAACTTTTTGCACAATCTTTGGATAGACTCTCTAAGAAAGAAAAATAGAAAGAGGAACCATTTAAGAAAACTAAACTAAGATGAAGTTCACTTTTTCACAAAGAAGAGACAATCTAAGCTCTTAAGTTGTATAATCATTCAAAGGCTTATTTACAAAGCTCGTATTGGTTCATTTTTATAATGTTTTGACTATGAGCATCTAAGACTTATTTATAATTTGAATTCTCATATAAGTATTAATGCACCCTCCTTATTCATATTCTACCCTATAAAAAATTATTCTAGGAAATATTACATATGCCTTTTTTTAGCAATATTTATTTCAAGGTAAACTTTCTTTTAATATTTTTTATACATTTATATTTTTGAACTTGTATTTTAGAGAATTCATTACCAAGTTTCTCTTGAATTGAAGACTCTATTTTCATAATCCTATCATTATAAGAGCAAGTTTCACGAAGTGACAAACCAAAGTGAGGTGGTGTAGTATTCAAGAAATTCATACATAACCCATATAGTTGTAGCAAATCCAAGTTTTCATGTTGCTATCTTCTTATTTCTCCCCATAAAATATCATTTGTTGTTACATAACAAAATATTTAATAAAAAAAAACACGGGCAAACAAAACCCCAAACATAAACAATCACCACAAACTTTGCATACAATGTAATTGTCCTAGGCTTTGTCACAACCATCCCTCTCTGAACATCCACCTTCTAAATTTTTCTGTAATAGCCCCATTTTTCCCACCAACACTACATCCATAATATTATAAAACAATTTCACATTAAATATCATTGTGTTTCCCATTTTCCTCAAAACTACAAGGTCAAATATTTCACACACTTTAATCATTTCACACTCCACACTCTTTGTTTCAACTTTGCCTTACACGATTATTCAGAAAATGTCTTCCACTTTGAGAAGGAAATGGAAATTGATTTGACATTGAGGAATGAGAATGTTGTTGTCAAATTCGTTTATTTTTTTCGTGTGTGATTTTAAGGTTCACCAAGAAAACTTCTAAGGTTAAGATCACGTAACCTAAGACAATGAGGAAGAGGAACTTGTAGGCAGAGAGAAAGAAACTTGTAGATTTTGAGTTTTACCACCTAGAGGAGTTTGAAGAGAGAAAAGATGATTACTAAACAACGATATTCACTTTAACAAGTATAGTCACATTATTGTTTGTTGTCATTTTTTGTTAGTAACTTAACAAGGTTAATGAAAAGGAATATATAGAGTCATTTTAAAAATATAAGATTAAATTAAGAATTTAAAGATAATGGGACAAAATAAGCTATTAAGTCAAACAAAAGTCACTCTCAAAAGCAATTTTAATTAACATGAGTAAATGGTCAATTTGGTTTTTATATGAAATGCTACCAATTTTGTTCTTAAAAGAGTGAAAAATCTAATTTAGTTTATAAATGTGTCAAAAATTCTAATAAATCCTTAATACTAAATTTTTTTAGTAAAATTGTTTCTCATTTATAATGAAATTGGTTCTTAAAATTATATTTTAAAAACAAAATAATCACATGAAAATTAAAAACAAAAAATAGTTATAAGACTTTATACACATTCATAATTAAAATAAATATTTCATTTTTTAATGACTACATTAACAACAACTCTTAGATTTAGGTTCAAAATAACTCTTTACCATATTATTAACACACAAAAGTAAAAAGATATATATATATATATATATATATATATATATATATATATATATATATATATATATATTCCTTCAAATTAACTTATAGTTTTTTTTAGAAAGATGTTTAATATTTTTACTTTCTCTTTAAGGTCACTGATGTCACTTTTAACTCCATTAGATGAGGATCTCACACAAATTTTGTTGAGCGAGAAAGTGATGGAAAACCATGTGTAAAGCCACAAGATAAAATAGATCCTTTAAGTTGCAAGGGTAATTTAAGATAAAATAGATCCTTTACGTTGCAAGTGTAATTTGAGAAAGTTAACTTTTTATTTCCAAAAATCTTGATAAAAGATATTTATTTTAAGAAATTATGTTTCACATGGTTTGAAGCTCTTATTATCATATTATGGGTTAGAACATTAAATATCAAATGATGTTGAATAGATCTTTGTGGAAATTGCAAAAAGGATTCAAAACTCACTAAGCGAAACAAACTAGTTGTATTGTTTCTTATGAAATCACTTGGAAACTTTTCTAAATGTTATAATTTTACATATTATTGGATGATATTATCATAACTTTAATGGAAAATGGGGTGCATGGGAATGCTCTTCTTTGTATACCTTGATGGATTCCTCCAAATATAGGACAAATGAAGATGAATGTGGACATAGTTGTGTTTATCCATCCATGAATATGGGAATTTGAGAAGTATTGAGACATTGTTGCATAATTTTAGATTTTTCTTTACATGAAAAGAAGGAAAATGTTTTAAATATGTTTGTTTCTCTTCATGCTATTGCACAAATGAAAAAGAGTCACAAATTTATTATTGGAATTAGATTGTTCAAATTTAATATAAATCATTAATGTTTTTGTATGCTGAATAAACTACTAATACAATAATTTTAATCAAGTCCCCCTCAAACTAATAGTATTAATTTTTTTTCTTTGACAATTGTTTCAAATTGTACAAGTAGTAAAATGGAAAGTCCAAGTATCGTTTTCCCAAGAGATTTGTGCAATACTTGCAAAGTATACAATTTCTTACTATCTACACTGAGTAAACTATGAAATTTTTATATAAAGATTACTATGAAATTCTTAAGAGTAACTAATATACCAAAATACGAAAAACAAGTAAACTATCAAGTTGAGTTTGGGCAAAAGGAGTAAAATTGTCGGGGTTAGACTTAACTGAACACATATCTCTTGTTGTGTGATACTCAATCATATACTTTGCCTTTCAATTAATATCAATCATTAATTTTATCCAAAACCCCAATTCCTTAAGTGAAAAGAACCTAAATTCCTTTTATAACCCTTAATTCCTTGTGTAAATCAACAAAACAATTTGCATTAAGCTCAATGCTTAAAATAAGACAAATAAAATCATGACCCATTCCAAGATACATGATTCATCGAGTGTTTTATCTCAATTCAAAACAATCAAAGTATTTTTCAATCACAAACAATCCTTAAAAGTTATGGGTGGTATCCTCAACAAACATGGAGCATAGAAGTCAAACACTAATGTGAAACACAAAGAAGATGATATATATATATATATATATATATATATATATATATATATATATATATATATATATATATATATATATTGTTCTTGCATGTTGACTCTCCTGTCGGTTGACTCTACGAGACTCACACGCCTCCTTCCTCAACTTGATATGTGCTTGATTCTTGCGAAATAATCTGCACTTGCAAAAGAGAAAGGGATGCCCTAGAGGCCGTTTACACTCCGACGCTCAAGTCAAGATGGGGCAAAAAACACCAAGTGTATTGAGTCTCTCTGTGTTTAGATCTAGAAACTGCGTACCTTTGTCAAGTATTTTACTGTCCCTTATATAGTCTAGGGTTTACTGCGCCGCTAGCCATATTCAGGGTTTACTGGAATACCCTTGCCCCGCTATCACCCAATCTTAGGGTAATCTAGCACATAAGGTTTCCTTCTCTGGAGTGCAAACTCTAACAAGGTGACCACCTGGGTGCCTCCTTGTGCACCTAGTCTCTGGGGCCACCTGTTTTGGGAGTGCCTTCACTGTTCACGTGCCATGCATGTAGCTTCACTGGGAAACCCTAGTTCTGATGAGTACTCAACCCCTCAGGACTCTGCACCTAACTGTGCTTTCCCTGCCACACGCATAAGCTCTTCGTGATTCAGGCCTCTCCCTATTTCTGGGTGTTCAACTGGTCATTGGCTCACTCTGGGAACCAACCTTAGCTGTTCTGGTTGTGTTGTTCAAATCACCCAAGTCCGATGTCACCTCGTCACACTCTGTTGCCGAGGACTGATCAGCCTGCGGAGCGACGAGGACACATCAGTCCTTTCTGGTAATCACCCTTCTCTGTGGGGACACGCTGATGACTAATCACCCTTCTCTGTGGGGACACGCTGATGACTAATCGTCCTTCTCTGTGAGGACACGCTGATGACTAATCACCCTTCTCTGTGGGGACATGCTGATGACTAATCACCCGCTAATCCAAACTGCATGCGGGGTCCATTCCACGTGGCTTTGGCCCATGCTGTGGGACCCAGCTGACATGGTTCACCCTTTACTATATGTTCTCGGTGTCCGAGGACTGGTCGGTACACAAGCCCCCCAGTCTCAAGCTGTTAACTTGTTTCAATGAAGAGACTAAGTCATCGGCTCGGGCGACCTACGTGGCTCTGCGCGTAAGGACATGAACAGTGCGCTGAAGGGACACTTCACCAACCCCTTTTTATCTGTTAACACGTGGCCGTATCAACGGTCTGGGATTCCTAACGTTTGCGCTCCCTAGGGCTACACTAAACCTCTTCAAAACCCTGCGCCACTTCACTGTTCCATCACTTTGCATTCTCAACTTCTGCGAACTCTATCTTCCAGTGCACGCTTTCTTCCTCACACCAACCTTTTCAACCTATTTCGTCTTCGCTCAACTAAAGGTATGATTTTTATGTCTTCTCCCCTCTTTATAACATAATTTTGATCATCCATGTTGCATGCTGTAACTGTTCTGGGCCTGTTTGTGATTTCTGCATTCTAGGGTTTCTGTTCTTCTTTTCTGGGTTCGTTCTTCCTTTGAGTCTTCGTCCACCATTGTTTTCTTCTAAGCCCTTTTCTCTTCCTGCCTCTCACTTGTTTAGATTCGAGATGGTCAGAACCAAAACAACCTCCAACCCTTCTCCAACCGTAGCGGTTTATTACAAGGCCCTCTACCCCTGGGCTTCTGAGGATCTCCTTGCTGAGACCTCAAAACTTACATCCTGTGAAGATCTACGAAAACACAGGGATGATGAGAACGAAATCAAGGGGCGTGTCTTTGGCAGGGAAACTGACGCGTACATCTCTGTGCGACCCTGTACAGAAGACGAACCTGTTTGCACCGATGATCGCTGCAACAACGGGGAACCCTTCTTCTTCTTCTATGCCACCATCTTCAAACTAGTCAAAGTCCGCCTCCCATTTACTGGGTTCGAGAGGGCTTTACTTATAGAGTTGAACGTGGCACCTACCCAGCTGCACCCCAACAGCTGGGCTTTCATCAGGGTGTTCTTCATACTTTGCAACAACCTAGGGTTCACTCCCTCGGTAGATGTATTTCTATACTTCTTCGAGGCGAAGAGCCCTGGGAAGAGGCTTTGGGTGAGCCTGAATGGAGTGGCAGGGAGAGTCCTACTCACCCTCTTCTCGCAATCATACAAAGGCTTCAAGGGGATGTTCTTCCGAGTCTGCTGCAGCTCTTACAACTCCACCATGCTCGACGGGTTCCCATTATATTGGGTGGAGAAGTTGAAGTTCAAGAAACCCCGCAGACTCGAAGAGCTGACGACCTCTGACCGAGAACTGTGCCAAACTATCTCCAGCTGGGGCGTGGTGTTTGACACCACCCAGCTAATTAGGCATGAATACGACGCTGAGACCCTCAGTGTATACATCGGTACATTAACTTTGTCTTGCATCTAACTGTTTACATACTTCATGCTTTGTCTTTCTCACCCTTTCTTATTGTCCACTGCAGGCATAATGCTCAGTGCTGATAAGAAGAAAAGGCTGGCAGATGTGCTAAATCGCCGCAATGCTGGTGGCTCGGGCCCTGCTGGCCCTTCATTGCCTGTTGTTGCTATCCTAGAACCAGTTGCTGAAAAATCAAAAAGGGGAGTCCCAGTGAAAATTTCTGAGGACGAGGACACCTGCTCTGGCCTCGTCTTCAAGAGGAAAAGGGTGGAGGATGCTGCAGAAGTCTCCTCAGCTACAGAAAAGCAACCTCCATCCTTCAGGGAGCAGCCCCCCAGCGCTTCGTCTCCCCCTGAGCCAATCTTGCCGCTTGAGGGCGGTGGGGAGAGTGCTCCTTCCACCAGTCAAATGCCTTCTGCCCCGGAGCTGCCTCCTCTACTCCAGCGGTCCCTTGCGCAAATGCCTGGCCAAGCTGCTTTGGAGGCCATGGACAGGAACTCCCTTGAGAATCTCCTCAGCCATGGTCTTGGGGAGTTCCTCGCTGCTTCTAACTTCTTGCTGATCAAAGGCAGCGCTGAGACTGAGCTGCTTGAGAAGGCTGCTAGATTGGAGAAAGAGCTGAAGCAGAAGAATCTCCAACTCCACCAAGCAGCTAAGCGCAAGACTGCCCTTAATCAAGAATTGGGTAGTCTCCGCCAATTTGAGAAGGAGACCAAGAAGCTCCTCTTCTCCAAGGGGCAGGAGGCCCTCCAGCTTGAAGCCAAGATTCTCCCCCTCCGTAACAAGATCATCGAACTGGAAGAGCAAGCGGAGGGGGCTCAAGTCAAAATGACCAAGCTGGAGGAAAGAGCTACAAACCAAGAGGTTTAGCTGGGCAAGGTTGAGGAGGAACTTGCCTAACAAATCGAATTGCTGAAGAAGACCGAGGCCGAGCTCACTGAGGACGCCGCCGACGCCTATGGGAAAGGTTTTGGTGATGCCCTTGCTCAGGTTGCCTGCATGCACCCTGAGATGGACCTCTCATCATATTCTGCAACCATGCAGGTAGTCGACGGGAAAATAGTGCCTAGATAGGTCTTCTGAGCAATTGTAACTAATGGCTGAACATCTTGTAATTACCCTCCTTTATAATGTAATTACCTTATTCACTTGCTTTCAATCTTGTTCGCTTTACATTGCACTTCGCTTGCCTTTACATTTCTGCTGCTGTTTAATTGTTTGACATGCTTTGTGGAACTCACTACTTAGCGTAAGTTCAAACCACAAATAACGCACCTGTCAAAATGAACTTTAGGTAGCACGCTTAATCCTGTTGAGTAGCAGTTGGCAAGACTTGATAAAGATCCTTTTACTCAAAATGTCTCACCACCTCGTCATCGCCCACATCACCTATGTTAGGAAAGATGACTTTAAACTAGAGGGGGGTGAATTGTTTAAAGGGGTTTTCGCAAACTTTTACAAGCTAGAATGAATATCTTTCAGAAATCAAATGATTAAGCAATTCAGTTTGCCAAAACAGTAAGCAAAACAACACTGCCAGGAAAACAATCAGTTGTTTCTGCGAAACAATCGGTTGTTTATATCAGCAAACAACAAACAAACTGAATTTAAAGAGTAAGGGATAGAGAGATTGTACATAGATGTTTATACTGGTTCACTCCAACCCAGAGCTACATCCAGTCTTCTCAGAACCCTGAGGAAATCCACTAAGCAATCACACCTTGATTACTTACACAACAACCAAGAGAATGACCTTGAAAACCTCAAGACACACACTCTCCTTGGCCAACACTAAGATTACTGATCTTGAACACCTCAAGAACACACAGCCAATCTCAGCAACAATACACAGAAGAAATGTTTCAGCAGTTACACAGATTACACTTGTTACAGATGAAGATCTGAAA
Organism: Phaseolus lunatus; assembly: GCA_013389735.1. Lineage (NCBI taxonomy): Eukaryota > Viridiplantae > Streptophyta > Magnoliopsida > Fabales > Fabaceae > Phaseolus > Phaseolus lunatus. The sequence continues at coordinate 13,142,373 of CM023865.1, read as the reverse complement.
TCAATACAAGTAGAAACCTATTCCAACACTTTGATCAATCTCTTTAGCTCTTAAGCAATCTCAGCACTTTGAAAACTCTCTTTTCTTGGTTCAAAAAAACTTTTTCAAAAGCATTCACATATTTAAAACAGTTTTTCTGAATTATATAAAAGGAAAGTTTGTTATCAAATCTTAACAAACCCATAATTGCTTTCAAAAAGATTGGTCAAAGCATTTAATGACTGGAGCGTATTCAGTTTCAAATCATTTAAAGCTCAGTCAAAGAAAACAGTTTTTTCTGTTATGGTTCCAAAACAAACAATCGATTGTTTCCTCGAATCAATCGGTTATTTTGTTACTTAACAGATTTCACTATTTTAAAATAGTTTTCAAACTTTCTCAAAACACCTAAGTGTAAACAATCGGTTGTTTCGACAGAACAATCGGTTGTTTCAACTTAGTTTGAAAAACACTTTACTTTGTTTAAAGATTGAGATGCTAAGTGCTTTGAGATTTAATCTAAGGGTGGATTACAACATTAAACTACCCCAGAACAAAACAATAAACCAGCACAGCAGCATCAAGCAAAGCAGAGACTTCATCATCCTTCAAAGGATTTGGATTCTTCAAAACCTTGAACACCACTTGGTTCAACAACCTAGCCTTCTGAGGATTCTAGGGAAGCATTTGATAAGCTAACAAACTTTGCATGATCACTCTTCGCCCTTAGGTGATGAGTCTCGGCGAGAGAGGATTTCCCTGCTAACTTCACTAGTGAACCCTTCCTTCGAGTTGGGAGTTCTCACTTGAAGGGTAGGTGTTCCTTACGAACCTTCCTTCCCACTTACAAGACCTCTAACCCCAACTGGCAGGCTCGCTAAAAGGCCCTGGCAATACGCCTTTCCTGAAGGTGTGCACCACCATATCTTCATCCTTGGTGTGCAACCTCACCACCATCGCCCCAAACCTGTTGAGGTAATCTCTAAGGGACTCCCTCTGATGCTGCCTTACATCGAAAAGGTCGTAAGACACTGGTGGAGGAGCCCTGTTGACGAGATACTGCTCCCTGAACAGCGTGGAGAATTGCGCGAAGGACGTGATATGTCCCTCGGGCAAACTTACGAACCATTCCAACACCGTTCCTGTCAATGTGGCCATAAAGAGCTTGCAGTGCATTGCGTCAGACCCTCCTGACAGCATCATCTGCGTATGGAAAGCAGTGAGATGTGTTTCAGGGTCTTCTTTCCCAGTGAACACGGTCTTAGGCCCCACGAAGGTGGCTGGGACCACCGTGTCCATGATCACTTGGGAGAAAGGCATGGGAAAGGCCCTTGGGGGCGTTGGTGGAGCCCGATCATCTCCCCCGCGGTCTCCAGCTTGTTGCATGTGTTGCAGATTCAAGCGTAGCTCCTCGTTCGCTCTGTACAACTCCTCATTCCTAGCCTGTGAGGCGGCCAGGTCCTCCTGCATACGCGCCTGATGCGCTCTGGACTTCGCCACCGTCTCCTGGAGGGCGCGCATCGTTTCCATGAGTTGTTGCATGGTAACACTTTCGCCTCCATTTGGTGGAATGGACCCGTGTCTTGTATTCCTCATCTTCTGTGATTTCTACTCTCACTCTCGTGTATGGGACCTTGTTTTACTCCGGCCCCACGGTGGGCGCCAAATGTTCTTGCCGGTTGACTCTCCTGTCGGTTGACTCTACGAGACTCACACGCCTCCTTCCTCAACTTGATATGTGCTTGATTCTTGCGAAACAATCTGCACCTGCAAAAGAGAAAGGGGTGCCCTAGAGGCCGTTTGCACTCTGACGCTCAAGTCAAGATGGGGTAAAAAACACCAAGTGTATTGAGTCTCTCTGTGTTTAGGTCTAGAAACTGCATACCTTTGTCAAGTATTTTACTGTCCCTTATATAGTCTAGGGTTTACTACGCCGCTAGCCATATTCAGGGTTTACTGGAATACCCTTGTGCCGCTATCACCCAATTTTAGGGTAATCTAGCACATAAGGTTTCCTTCTCTGGAGTGCAAACTCTAACAGGGTGACCACCTGGGTGCCTCCTTGTGCACCTAGTATCTGGGGCCACCTGTTCTAGGAGTGCCTTCACTGTTCACGTGCCATGCATGTAGCTTCACTGGGAAACCCTAGTTCTAATGAGTACTCGACCCCTCAGGACTCTGCACCTAACTGTGCTTTCCCTGCCACACGCATAAGCTCTTCGTGATTCAGGCCTCTCCCTATTTCTGGGTGTTCAACTGGTCATTGGCTCACTCTGGGAACCAACCTTAGCTGTTCTGGTTGTGTTGTTCAAATCACCCAAGTCCGATGTCACCTCGTCACACTCTGTTGCCGAGGACTGATCAGCCTGCGGAGCGACGAGGACACATCAATCCTTTCTGGTAATCACCCTTCTCTGTGGGGACACGCTGGTGACTAATCACCCTTCTCTGTGGGGACACGCTGATGACTAATCGCCCTTCTTTGTGAGGACACGCTGATGACTAATCACCCTTCTCTGTGGGGACATGCTGATGACTAATCACCCGCTAATCCAAACTGCATGCGGGGTCCATTCCACGTGGCTTTGGCCCATGCTGTGGGACCCAGCTGAAGTGGTTCACCCTTTACTATCTGTTCTCGGTGTCCGAGAACTGGTCGGTACACACACACACACACACACACACATATATATATATATGAGAAAGAAGACACGATACACAAATGAAAAAACTAGATTGATGAGCCATGGAAGCACAAAGGAAGCCTTCCACTTGTCCACCCAGTATGTGAGAAACTTCTTTTTCTTCAAAACCTTGGTCTGAAACTCTAATGCATTAACTACTCTTAATGGGTCTCCAATAATTTTCGTTTAGCAATCAAATTAAGTTGATTTTAGTGGAGATTGTCCAACACAATGTCAGACTATCTAACACCAAATAGATGATCCTAAGTCGTCTCCCAATGAATCCAATAGTAAATCCCATTAAGACAGTATTCAAAACTTATTTGCAATAAAAAAAATTGTTACAAATAACAATAAAGTAAAGGGGGATTGATTTTGTTTAGCGAAAAATAAAGTAGACGATAAAAAATAGTAAAAGAAAGCAGGTGAACTCTTACATTGATTCAAGAGTGAATTCGTCACTAATTATCTTAAGATTTTCACTCTTTCAATTCTCACACAGATGTCAAACTTAATCAAACAAGCATTAATCAAATTTAACATAATCTTATCAAAATAACAAGCATCTACTAACATATTCAATATCTCACTCGTTTTCATATGTTTACTTGTGAGATGTTTATATTTTACCTCTTAAACTAAGTGAACAAGAGATTCATTAGAACTACGCGAACTAATGAAGAATTCTAATTGAAGTAGATAAATGAATTCTAAACAACCATTAAAAAACAAGCCCTTAACAAAAATCAAAATTCGAAAAGATCATACCTTATAACACAAACTGCTACATAGAATTTTAACAATAAAAATTAATTGAACAAAAACCTTAGCATTCATTGCAAAATCACAGGAGAATCAATCCAAAGAAGTTTAGTCTTTCATGCAAAGACAAATTGAAAAGATTACAAAGAATAAAATAAGAAAACACTAATGTTATGCTTTTTTATAAATGTCATTATGAAGCTTTGAAACTTGATAATTTCTCCTTGAAGCTTGTATTTTTTTATAGGTTTTTTCTTCTCCAAGGATTTGGAAATAATATTTCGCTTCAGATATTGTTTATAGTTTCTTAGTTTCCAACTTTCTAGAATTCTCGAAATTTGTTTCTAGTTTTTTCACAATTTTGTTTCTTCATATCTTTGCATATGATTTGTTGCTTCCAATTATGTGTCTGAGATGCTACATATTTTATTCACTAATTCTTTAACTCAGACTTCGTTTCCCATTTCGATTTAGAGAAACAACTTGGAGTTTCGCTTGATTAGGCTCACTTGTAACATTAAACGCTTCCTTATCAGACACTTCTATTATATCATCTACTCTGGCTAAAAATACAAAATTAACAAAGATAACAGTTAAAGCCAAAATAAACCTAGTCAAATGAATCTTACTTAAAATGGTGGATTTATACATGATTTTGGTCTAGACATCTATGATTAAAACTATTAAATATGAGTAAAATTATGTTCATAAGTCTCCAAATCACTTTTAAAATGACTTATTAAAGTCACATCATACCTCTCACACTCAGCCTAGTCATGTTCAACCTTAGAATTCTCACTCTTGGCTTCAAATTTCCCAATAAAAAATGCTAAATTTGACTTTTAAACTCAAAATTTGCTTCCACAATGAGCTTAACTTCATCTTTCAAAGACTTTTCTATCTATTTCTTCAATTCTTCCTCTTTTTCAAAAAAAAAAAAAAAAGATTTCTATTAATATATTAGTAGTAGATAAAATGTTAAACCTACTCCTATTTAATGATTGGATTAACATCAAATTTGATTAAAATCAGATATCAAATAAGAGATTTGTAAGATAAATTCTTCATATCTCTCTCTCTGATCTCTTATCTCCTCTACTTTTCTTCTTTCATACCACATCTAATAAATATTCTTTCTATTTTTATTTTTTTAAATCTTGAAAAAAGTGTTCATCTTAAGTTGATTAAAATCATACTTTAGATTTTGAAATAATTCTTTTACTTGAAGTGGAATTTTCCTATAATAAAAAAATAGAACAAGAAAAACTATTTATGTCTTTTATAAAATCTTAAAACACAGTTGGTTTAGATAAGAAACAAATCTATTGCATATATAATTTGAAAAAAAAATATAGATTTTTAATTTGACCCTTTTTTTATAAATATTTATATTTTTACATATATAATTTAAATAAATAAGTTTGTATTTTGAATTAGTAGGTATATATGTATTAAAAAGTAACAAAGAAGTTTACTAGCAAGCAACACAATGAAATAAACGAATACCTTTTTGCGTACATACCTTCATAAATGTCACGCATTTGTTCCGTTTAATGAGAAATTGTATTTTTCTTGCTATCTTTTAATCATTACTTTAATATTGTTGATGAATAAAGGAACAAAATCATTAACAGTGTGTTGAGACGGAACTGAAAGTAATTTTACTGTTTTTTTCCCACTGCTCATACTTTCAGATCACACATTCAAATTACTTTTGTGCATTTTAAATTTATTTATTAAAAGAATTACATTGTCAGGTTACATCTTAAATATATTTTATGATTTATAGTTATTGTTTGTTAACATATCATTCCTTAATTAGAGAAGAATGTGTTAGTAAGAAACTACTCTATATATTTATCATCATCGTAGCTATAACTTGTTAACGTACTTGTAAAAATGAGTAGATCCCTTTTAAACATAGGAAGAATAAACAAAATTTTACACCATGGATCCATTTGGTGGAAGAAAATTATAGATAAGAAATAAAATAATAAATACAAAAACGCGTAAACTAAAAAAATCTAGTTTTGACCAAATATCCAGCATCCTGTGTTGGCACTGAACAGTATAATCATGTCTAGTGTCAACCTCATTTCCGTTCTTAATTCTTGGCTAAATTATCCTCTCAATTTTAATTTATGATTAAATTATATTATTTTCTGAAACATATTTAAACCATTTTTTATTGGATAAATAAACTTAAATTTGATAAATTTCAAATTATAAGTTTGATTATAATAATTTAACTTTTACTATGTGCAAAAAAATAATAGATATATATCTAAAAAAAATAAATGTAATATTAAGTTCTATAAAAATAATATTGAATAATTTAAATATATATATATATATATACATATATATTACACTTTTTTACGTTATTATTAATTGAAAGTTAAGAAATAAAGAAGAGAGAGAAGGGAGAGAGTAAAGAGAGAATATAGACAGAGGGAAGAAGAGAGAAAAAAAAAGAGATATAATTTTGCTTTCATATGATTTAAAATTTTACAATTTTAAATAATTAAAATCCTCTTATAAATTTCTATAATTTAAATTTCTTCAAATACTCTTATAAATTTATACGTGTCCTTAAAAGGTAACTTGAATGATTAAAGGAAAAATGTTTATATACATAAATTGTTATTGGTGTCCACTCTTAAACTCTTAATCGATATGGAAATGTTGGTTGTATTAGTTAGTTGATTATAGATTTTACATGATCTGCATAATATTAAGGCAGGGAGAAAAGATAAAGTTAGATTGATATTAGATATTGATGTCAAATATAAGACATCATCAACAATGAAAAGGTCATATATGCTTACACTTACACAATACTGCAAATGTGAATCAGATTATGGTAATGTTTAATATTCATTAGATCTAAAGGTAGGGAGTCAACTTGGCGCAATAATTGTGATTTTTTTTTCTAAGGATTTTTTGTTAACTAAATTAGTAATTTAACCAAAGCCTCTATCTTGCCTTATCTCTAGACGGTTGTGACGTGTTGGATGCCCATGTGATGGCACCTGAAACCGAAACTATTTGTCGATCATGGACCAGTGCAAGAACACTTCCTAAAAAGATGTCCATAGTTGGACACATCAATGTGCCAGCACAGAAATTGTTATTTCCCAGTCCCACCACACCGACCCGCAAAGACAGCATATCTAAACTTTTCCATATCTCATTTGGGTTGGTCGAGGAGAGCTCAAACTTTCAGTTTTTGTACCAGAAAGATTTCTCTGTTTGTGACTATGCTATGAAAGCTACCTATACAATCCCAACCTAACCTAACATAACCCAACATGTACTTAAACTCACCAATCAAACATTACCGAATATTTTTACAATTTTAACTAAAAAATATCAACAATGTAACTCATAACCTTTTTACAAATCACAGAACTGATCTTGCAGAGAAATTAACCCTCTCACAACTAAATTGGTAGGAGATGCATGAGATTTTCATTTGATTAATTAAAAATGAAAATAGAATAAAAAACTAATCACAAATTCTTCTGCAATTTCTACAACAGATTTACATCCTTCACATCATACATGGAACAATCACATCTATCAAATTTCAGAGCAAAGAACAAAATCACTAAATAATTGAAGAGATAAACCTTAAACGAAGCTGAAGCTGAAGCTAAAGTAACAACAATGTTAAGAAAGTAAAAAAAAAAAGAGTATATGATAAACAACACCTGGAATATGTGATCTTGAACAATGGAGCATGGCCGGATGATAAGTTAAGATGATCTTCATAATTGATATGCAATTCCCATTAAGAAAAAAGAAGGAAATTCCCAATGGAAAGCAGAAAAAAAAAAAGGGAAAGAAACAAACAGAACCCCCCAGTTACATACATATACATAACAGGTATGCATGCATGCTTATGCCCTGCATCTGCAACTTTGTCAAGTGTGAATAAAAAAAAAACAAGCTAAGAATCCCTCAGTAAGGGACAAAAAAACCGAAGCCGAAACGAGAGCGAGAGGAAGAACAAGAAGGAGAACCTTTTTGTCGTGTTGTAGAGGTGAAAAGTGGGATCAGGTCATGCACTTGAAGCCGCTACAGACCCACAACCAGATGAGGAAAAGGACGGCACAGACGAACAAGTCGAGGAGGAGGAGGACCCAGACGTGTTTCTTCCAGACGTGTTTGGCCTTGGTGTGGCGGTCATGGGGCTGGTGCTTGAGGGGAGATAGTGAAACGTCGTCGGAGACATCGAGCGTGGCGGGGGCATCGCTGGGTCTCTTCTTTTTCTTGAGGCCCTGCGGCGGAGGGTTGAGTGGGGGTTCCGATCTGAGGCAGCGGTCTTTGGAATCGTAGCGGAGGGCGTCGTCGAAGATGGAAGGAAATTGGGGCTGAAAGGAGAGAGGGGTGAAGTGGTGGTGGGCGTAGGAGGAGGAGGGTAGGGTTTGGCGGAAGGAGGATCGGATGTGGTGGAGGAAGGGGAGGGTTTGGGATTTGAGGAGGGTGTGATGGGAGATGGCGAAGAAGACGAAGGGAGGGTCCATGAGGAAGGTGTAGGTGCGGTTGTCGACGGTGTGGGTGAAGAGGGAGTGGTTGGGCGGGGCTTGGGCCACGCATTGGGCCGCAAGGGCTTCCATGTTCGGCTCGTTCTCGCTCTGGTGCTGGGCCAGGATGGTGTCCGATCGAGCAATGCAGGCGTAGTGAATCAATTCGGGATTCGAAATCATGGCAATTGTTGTGAAGCTGGGAGGGATCAAGAGTTTTTTTTTGTTTTTATAATTTTGTTCTGTAGCATTGGAATTGAATGAATATGAATGATTAGGGTTTTGGATTGGGCATGGAGGTTACTAAAAATGAGGAGTGATGATTGATGAAAATGAGAGGGTGGCGAGGGTAGGCGATGATGCGATGGGATTGGCTGAGCACCGCGCCCAACCACACCGCAAACCGAACTGTCCTTCTCCTAACCTCTAAATTACCAACTTCTCCTCTCTTGTCCCACCTTCTTTCTCTTTATTTTATTTTATATCCCCTTTCTTCCAAACAACTAAATCCTTTCTTCATTCACTCAACTCAAACCGTTTACCATCATTCCTCCTCCCTTTTCTCTTTCATAAAATACCCTATCTTTCATCACAACAAACTCACCATTTACATCTTGTTCCTCACATCACACCAAGTAAGTTTTGTATTCAAAAACAGATCTTACTCTCTCTCTCTCTCTCTCTCTCTCTCTCTCTGCACTATAATTAACATGTCAGAATCATTCTATCTTTGAAGTGTTACTTAGGTTATTTATGGAATTTGAAGATAAGAGAATAAATATTGTTCCATTATTTGGAATTTGAAGATAAGATTAGGTTTTATACGCATAAATTATGGATAAATAAAATTATGAATGTTCGCAAGTAGTTTTTTTTGAAAATCACTCAAATTAAATGTTTTAATTTAATATAAAATCTAAATCAAATCAATGTTCTATATTTTTAATTGTATATTTTTAAATAAGCTAGCTTAAGCCGTATATGTTCAAAACACAAACCTATTTTATCAACTATAAAAAAAAAATTATACAAATACAAAAAAGGTTAAAATCTGACTTGATGTTAAAAATTATTAAACTTGCGTTTACACATACACACACGTATTACGTATCTTCATCCCCGAGTTATATATGACTAATATTCGATTTAATACTTATGCTTAAAATTCTTTATACCTTTTCAAGAATGTGTTTTCGCACAATGAAATCTAGGTATGAAATATATCTTTAAATAGGTTGAAAATACAAGTAAAAATAAAAGAGTTTGATATTGGATGAGAATGAATGATTGATGAGAGGAGTTGCAAACCTAATATAGATATCTTAAAAGTTTTAACTTGAACCCTTTGGATCCCAACCATATATGACTTAATCGCCAAATGAATTAGACAAAAGTATTCCAAAAATGACTAGGCTGCTGGCGACTAGGTAGTTGCCTAAACAATTCTAACGCAAAAGTGGGTCAGCTTCTGGATGATACCAAATAGATGCATGCACAAGACAGATTGACGCATCTTACAAATCATGTCGGTCACTCGCAATAACAGTGTCAATACACGCACACTCTCACATGGTATAAATTCCAATGTGTCACATGACCCCTTTTATGTTAAAAAAACAAAAAAAGATAAAAAAATCTTCTAACAGCACTATACATTGGCGTGATTACAAATTGGAGTTCCAATCAGTGTAAAAAATTCCTCGAGAAGTGCCTAGCTGAGTTTATGTACCCTATATCATATCATCAAAGGAGTACGGCTTTAGACAAGTGAGACATCTGCCTCCTTAGAAGAAATTATGTATGACTTTATTATGAGCATGATAATCCTAAGTAGCCTGGTATTGGAGAAATCCTTGCGTGGATCATTTATGCAATCTTCATTTCAGCAATAGGGTGGGTCGATGAATGCCCACTCAATGATTTGCTCGTATTGAGTAGCTGCATTTACCCATGTGTAATCTTTTGTCATGCCTCTTAGCATCAATCCCTCCCACGAAGACTTGTGTTCATTGTATGTTTGAATGGCATATCTTATAGCCTGTCAAAATTAGTAAAAAAGTTAACATCATGGTGACAAAAGAGGAGAAACAATGTTGTCAGAACGTCACACAAATGAGAAAAGTTAGCAAATATTTCCACCTTCCAACATGTCCACCATAGACTGTATGGACTGTTAGATGAGCTTGGTACACATTCCTTGATGTTTTAGTAACTTGATATGGCTGTTTTTAACATCTAGAGGCCGACACAAGATTCAGAAAGCGAACCCAATGGTAGCAATGCCAATTAGAGATTCATGATCCCTACCAAGAACCATTTCATAAGCTATAGTAAACTAGACCAAGCATGCCATGATTGTCAGTAGACTGAGGGTAGCAACCCAATAAGCTCAGACAAGTATATTAAAAGAAATAATGATTATCCATGTATATTATAGACCATAGCTTCCATCCCAAGATGGTCCCTTCCCCATACACAACAGGAAGAGGAATACACTCACAATACGAACACTGCTAGAAAATGTAACTAGTAGTTATGTAAATAGGACTTATAGATTTATGTTAATTACACTAGCTTCTTAAGAATTTGACTTTAAGCCTTACTCAGCCCTACAAAACCAGTAACTTGTAAGGTGAAGATTATTCCCACTTATATACTTATATGCTCTAAATTGACCTTATCTTTAGTCAGATCTCCAACACACTCCCTCACATTTAGATATAGGCATTTCAAGATAATTGTGTATATAATCTTGTAATTATGTGTGATTACCATTGTATTAATGGCTCCTAATATAAATATATGCATTGCTTCGTAATTCAAATACACAGAATTCATCTCATGTATCTCGTCCTTTCTTCTTAACACAACCTTTTTGATAATAAACAAGGCAAAAGACAACTCCAGTCTTCATATCTGTGGAATATGACTCACCTTTTCTTTCCGTTTTCTTGTCATTAACTGAAATCAATGGGAGATTACTTACCGTTCACAATTAATTGTCATCTAAGGGAGGTTACTTACCGTTTATAATTAATTGTCATCAAAGGAAGGTTACCATTCTCAATTAATTGCTTTTGATTGTTGTTGTCTCCTAGAACCACTATATATAGTGACTTCTTTCAACCAATGTAATACACACAAAAACAGCAACACACTTGCTTCCTCTCTCTCCTTTCATATACTCTCTATTTCTTTTCTTTGGGTGTAAGTGTTTAACCCATATAAAGAAAATTTGTTTTGGGACTATTTATTTATTAGTTTGAGAGGAATTCATTGTACTCCCAGTACCATTATAGTGGAAGGTTTTTGGCTCTCTCGCCGGTGGTTTTTTTACCTCTATTTAAAGGGATTTTCCACCTAAAAATTCTGGTATCATTCTCATTTTTTCTTGTTACTTTAATTTCTCATAATCTTTGGTTGAAATTATTACGCTTCCACACACGATATCCCTACAAATTGGCATCAGAGCTTTTCGATAATTCAACCAAGATTTGTTGTTCAATATGTCGAAATTCGATATTGAGAAATTTGATGGTAAAATCAGCTTTGCTATCTGGCGAGTCCAGATGCTAGCTGTTCTCACCCAAAATGGTTTAAAGAAAGTTCTGACAGAGAAAATGACGAGGCCAACTACTATGACAGAAGAGCAGTGGGATGAGATGGATGAAAAGACATTGTTTACAATCCAGTTATGCTTGTCTCGTGAGGTGTTGCGTGAGGTCATCAACGAGAAAACTGCAGCAGGCATATGGAGTAAATTGGAGTCTCTATACATGACCAAAAGTCTTGCAAACAAACTCCGGTTAAATGAGCGACTTTTTACACTCCGAATGTCAGATGGTACTTCCATCCAATCTCACCTTGATGAATTTAATTCCATCATAATTGATTTGGAAAATTTGGATGTTAAAATTGATGATGAGGATAAAGCCGTTCTACTTATTGTTTCTCTACCACCCTCGTATCGACAATTTAAAAAAATTATGTTATACGGTAATTATCTTACCTTAAGCTTTGATGATGTCAAGACTAATTTACTAGCCAAAGAAAAATTTGATACTGAAATTCATTCTGGAAGTTCTGGTGAAGGATTAGTAGTTAGAGGGAGAAACCAAGAGAAAGGTAGGAACAATAAATATAAATTTAGGTCAAAATCTAGAGGCAAGAACTCCAAATATTGTCGTTATTGCAAGAAAAAGGGACACGAGATCTCTGAATGTTATAAATTGAAAAATAAGCAAGATAGAAAAGATAAGGGAAATGGTAAACAACCAGAAAGATCTGCCGAAGCTAGTATTGTTGAAACTGAATCTGATGGGGATTGTTTTGTAGCTTCCAACACTGAACAAAGGTCTAAAAATGAATGGATTCTTGATTCTGGTTGTACTTTTCACATGTCTCACAATAGAGACTGGTTTACCACATATAAACCAGTTTATGATGGTCTTGTTTTGATGGGAAACGATGCTCAATGCAAAGTTGTTGGTGTAGGAACAATCAAAATCAAAACACATGATGGAATTGTTCGAACTTTAACAGGTGTCAGATATGTCCCTGATTTGAAATGGAATCTCATTTCCTTAGGCACCCTTGAATCTCATGGGTGTAGATACTCAGCTGAAGGTGGAGTTTTAAAAGTGTCTAAAGGAGCTCTTGTGCTACTAAAGGCAATTCGATGTGATAGTTTGTATGTGCTGCAGGGTTCAACAGTTACAGGTTCAGCAGCTATTGCCTCACCCAACACAGATAACACCAAGTTGTGGCATATGAGATTAGGCCGCATGAGTGAGAAGGGAATTCTAATCCTCAAGAAGAAGGGTCACCTTGGTAACCATTGTACTGGAAAGGTTGATTTCTGCGAACATTGCATTTTTGGTAAGCAGAAAAAGGTTAGTTTTTCTAAAGCCATACACAGAACTAAAGGTACCTTGGATTATATTCATTTGGATCTTTGGGGTCCGTCAAAAGTTCCCTCCAGAGGTAAATGTTGTTATATGATGACAATTATTGATGATTTCTCACGAAAACTTTGGGTATATTTTCTCAAACATAAGAATGAAGCATTTTCCACTTTTAAAGAGTGGAAATTATTGATTGAGAATCAAACTGGCAAGAAGATAAAAAGGCTAAGGACAGACAATGGCCTTGAGTTTTGTTCGAATGAATTCAATGATTTCTGTAAGAAGGAAGGCATTTCCAGACACCTCACCATCCCAAGGACTCCACAACAGAACGGGGTTGCAGAAAGGATGAATAGGACTATCCTGGAGAGAGTTCGTTGCATGCTCTCCCATTCTGGTTTGAAGAAATCTTTTTGGGCTGAAGCGGCTTCAACGGCATGTTATCTGATAAATCGCTCTCCTAACAGATCAATTGATTGCAACATTTCAGAAAAAGTTTGGTCAGGTAACCCTGTTGATTATTCTAATCTTAAAATATTTGATTGCCCTGCTTATTTTCATGTAAACGAGGGAAAATTAGAACCTCGTGCTAAGAAGTGCATTTTCTTGGGTTATGGCTTAGGAGTTAAAGGCTATCGTTTATATGACCCAGAATTTTACAAAGTAATTCACAGTCAGAATGTAACCTTTAATGAAATTGTTATGTTCTCTTCTGTAAAAGATACTGTCATTTCCTCAATTGATACAGGTGACCAGGAAGATGCTCGAGAGAAGGTGGAGTTTGAGATTAAAACACCTGCTCATGAGGAAAACGTTCCCAATTCCTCCAGTATTCAAGATGATCAAGCTACTGCTCTTGATGGTACAAATGAACATTTGAGACCACATGAGAAATGTCCACCTCAACGACGAGGGTTACCACAGCCGTGGCCTATGGCTCAAGAGCTTCCACAAAAGAGACCAAGAAAACCGACTCAAAGATTAATTGCAGAATCTGCCAACATTGCTTATGCTTTAACTATTGCTCAAGAGATGGGTGAAGAAGGTGAACCCAAGAATTACTATGAAGCTATCTCTAGTGACGACTCAACAAAGTGGATTGCTGCTATGCAAGAAGAAGTTGAGAGTCTTCACAAAAACGAAACATGGGAATTGGTGAAGTTACCAGAAGGAAAACGAGTCAGTAGTTGCAAGTGGATCTTTAAGAGAAAAGAAGGGATCCCTGGTGTTGAGAGTACAAGGAATAAAACAAGATTTGTTGTAAGAGGTTTTGATCAAGAGGAAGGTATTGACTTTAATGAAGTATTTTCTCCTGTTGTTCGTCATACTTCAATACGTATATTACTTGCTTTAGTTGCCTTGTATGATTTGGAGCTGGAACAGTTAGATGTGAAAACTGCTTTTCTTCATGGTAATCTTGAGGAAGAAATTTATATCCAGCAGCCTGAAGGGTTCCTTATTCCTGGAAAGGAGGACCATGTATGTCGTTTGAAGAAATCTCTCTACAGCTTGAAGCAATCACCAAGACAATGGTATAAGAGGTTTGATTCTTTCATGGTTGGACATGGCTACTCCAGAAGTAGCTATGATAATTGTGTCTATTTTCAAAAGACATCCGATGGGTCATTTATATACTTATTATATGTTGATGACATGTTGATTGCCGCAAGAGATAAATCTTTAGTTAACAAGTTAAAGGTCCAGCTTAGCAGTGAATTTGATATGAAGGACTTAGGTCTTGCTAAGAAAATTTTAGGAATGGAGATCAGCAGAGATCGTCAAGCTGGAAAACTTTTTCTATCACAAAAGAAGTATGTTCTTAAGATGCTTGACAAATTTGGAATGCGAGATTGCAAAGCTGTTAATACTCCAATTGCCGCCCACTTCAAGTTGTCATCAGATCAGTGTCCAAAATTAGATGAGGACAAAAGGCGCATGTCACATGTCCCGTATTCAAATGCAATTGGAAGTCTCATGTATGCTATGGTATGTACCAGGCCTGATTTAGCTTATGCTGTTAGCATTGTTAGCAGGTTCATGCATAATCCAGGCAAGGCACACTGGGAAGCCGTTAAATGGATACTTCGTTATCTAAAAGGTTCTCCTGGTCTTGGTTTGGTATTTGATCAACATAGAGCCGATCCCGGAGGAGCAATTGGCTATGTTGATGCTGACTATAGTGGTGATTTAGATCGGAGGTCACTTTCAGCCTACATTTTTACCCTATGTGGTTCTGCTATCAGCTGGTATTCTTCACTTCAAGCCATTGCGGCCTTGTCCACCACTAAAGCAGAATATATCGCTGCTACAGAAGGTATCAAAGAGGCTATATGGCTTCGAGGCTTGGTAAGTGAACTTGGTCTTCAACAAGATGTTCTTGTTATATTTTGTGATAGTCAGAGTGCTGTCCACTTAACCAGGAACAACAAGTATCACTCAAGGACCAAGCACATTGAAGTTAAGCACCATTTTATCCGAGACATTGTTGATACGAGAGATATAATTGTTGAAAAAATTCATACAGCCGAAAATCCTGCAGACATGTTGACCAAGGCACTTCCACCGGCTAAGTCCGATCATTGCCTGAACTTAGCTGGTATTATCCAAACTTAATCAAGGTTTCATGGCGAGAGAGTGTTCCAGTCAAAGGCAAGTCAAGGTGGAGATTTGTGGAATATGACTCACCTTTTCTTTCCGTTTTCTTGTCATTAACTGAAATCAATGGGAGGTTACTTACCGTTCACAATTAATTGTCATCAAAGGGAGGTTACTTACCGTTTATAATTAATTGTCATCAAAGGACGGTTACCATTCTCAATTAATTGCTTTTGATTATTGTTGTTAGATATTATTAGATATTATTAGATATTATGAGATATTATAGTTATTGTTTTATATTTCATATTTATGTAATGGGCTTAGTCCATATGTTTATTTTTCTTATATAAACATAACCCTATGTGTTCAATATACACAAGGGATTTACCCTATTCTTTCTTTTCCTTTAATATGGTATCTAGAGTATAAGGTTAGGGTTCAAATTTTATTGGTGAACCCACTGTTCACTGGAATTTTCCAGCCACCGCCCCACCGCCTTGCCAGAACTGCCACCGCTGCCGCCTCATCGGAGCCGCCGCCGGAATCCTGCCGGAACCGCCGTCGAAATAGCTGCTACCGCCAATTGACTGGTGACTGGATTTAATTTTTGTCCTATATGGCTTCTTCCGCTTCCGCTGCCACTACGACTTCTTCCGCTGCCACTGCCACTGTGACTCCTTCTGCTGTCATAATGTCGGATCCGTCTATTTATACTAATTATGTCAATGTTCATCTCTCCATTGACAAATTGGATGGAACCAATTATGATACGTGGGCCTCAGATATTAAATTATGGCTTAAGAGTCAAGGTTATGTTGATCATCTTACCCGTCCTAATGTTGCTGAAAATGAGGTTTTCCGTTGGTTGAAAATTGATGCTCAATTATGCATTGTTATCAAATCTACCATTCATTCATCTTTAAAACAAATTTTTCGTACCTATGAGACTTGTTCAGAAGTTTGGGAACAAGCAAAATTATTATACACCAATGATACTCAACGTCTTTATGGTGTGTGTCAAAATCTCCTCACAATTGTTGCTCCCAAACGTCTTGATGGTACAATGGCAGAATATCTAGGTAAACTTCATGCTCTTCTTCATGATTTTAATGAGTTATTACCTCCTGCCTCCACTCCTTCTCAAGAACTAGAACAAAGATTCAAGTTCTTCATGTTATTGGGTTTACATGATCTTCCTGATGATTATTCTCATGTTCGTGATCAAATTTTGGAATCTCCTATCGTACCCAATTTTACTTCCACTTGTTCTACACTTCTGCGTGTGCCAAGTAAACACACCACTGAATTAACATCTCATGTAGATGACTCTTCTGCTTTAGTCTCTCAGCATAATGATCGTACTCGTCCTCACAAGTCGGGAAAAGGGCGTCACAAGTGTGACCATTGCGGCAAACTTGGACACAAAATTGACAGATGTTATGCCTTACATGGTCGTCCTCCTAAATCTATTGCGGTTGCTCAAAGTGCTACTGTGCAACCTTCTACTGTGGACCATACTTCAATTGATACCCCAGGCCAGCCTGCTATTTTCAATGAATTTCTTAAATGGTATGAGGATCGTCAGAACTCTAGTTCCACAGCTTCTTTTGCACATTCAGGTACATCTTTTGTTGGCCTCACTCACTCTACTTCCGTTGGCCCTTGGGTTCTAGATTCAGGTGCCACAGATCACATTACTGGTAATAAATCTTTTTTCTCTTCCCTATCTACTACGGGTTATTTACCTTCAGCTACCATGACCAACGGATATAAGATACCATCACATGGTGTTGGTACTATTAACCTTTTTCTTTCTTTATCTATTGATAATGTTCTTTATGTCCCTGGGTCTCCATTTAACTTATTATCCATTAGTCGTCTCACTCGTTCCCTTGATTGTGTTATTTCTTTTACCAAAGATTCTGTTTCTGTACAGGACCGGAGCTCGGGACGGATGATTGGCACCGGATGTGAGTCTCATGGACTTTATCACCTACAGATCTCTGCCCATGTTGGCGCGATTATAGATTCTCCATCTCTCATTCATGCTCGATTGGGTCATCCTAGTCTTGCCAAGATGCAGCAGCTTGTTCCAAGTTTGTCTAATGTGTCTAGTTTATCATGTGAGTCGTGTCAGTTATGGAAACACATTCGTAGTTCTTTTCCTAGTAGTGTCTCACAATGTGCTTCATCTCCTTTTGCCTTAGTTCACTCTGACATTTGGGGACTAAGTCGTATTAATTCTAATTTAGGATTTCAGTATTTTGTTACTTTTATTGATGATTATTCAAGATGTACTTGGGTGTTTTTAATGAAAAATCGTTCTGAGTTGTTTTCTATATTTCAACTATTTTACAATGAAATTAAAAATCAATTTGGAATTTCCATTCGCGTTTTGCGTAGTGATAATGGACGTGAGTATCTTTCTCATTCTTTTAAAAATTTTATGGCTTCTCATGGTATTCTTCATCAAACTTCATGTGCTTATACACCTCAACAAAATGGGGTAGCTGAGCGCAAGAATAGACATCTTGTTGAAACAACTCGTACTATTTTAATCCATGGTGATGTTCCTCAGCGTTTTTGGGGTGATGCTGTTCTTAGTACATGTTATCTTATTAATCGAATGCCATCTTCAGTTTTAAATAACAAAATTCCTCATTCTATTTTATTTCCACATGACCCTCTCCACTCTTTACCTCCCAAAGTTTTTGGGTCCACATGCTTTGTTCATAATTTTAGTCCTGGTCTTGATAAATTATCTCCTAAATCACACAAATGTGTCTTTTTAGGGTTCACTAGATCACAAAAAAGATATAAATGTTTCTCACCTTCTCTAAATCGTTATTTTATTTCAGCAGATGTCACCTTCAGTGAATCTTCCCTTTATTTTAAGTCTTGTCTTTCTCCTTCTATGTCTTCATCTAATCACGTTAATATCCCTCTTGTTGTACCTAGTGCACCTCAAGATTCACCACCGCCACCAACTCTTCAGGTGTATAGTCGTCGTCAAACGTCTCATCGTCCATCAGATGACTCTCTTCTAGTGCCAACACCTCATCCCCCTCCGGCTCCGACAGTTGAACCTCCGATAGTTGAACCTGATCTTCCTATTGCTATCCGAAAAGGTATACGTGTTACCCGTAATCCCTCTCCACATTATACTGCTTTGAGTTATCATAGACTATCTCAACCCTTTTATACTTGTCTTTTGTCTATTTCTTCTGTATCTATTCCAAAATCTGTAGGTGATGCCTTAGCTCATCCTGGTTGGCGTCAGGCCATGCTTGATGAAATGAATGCGCTTCAGAATAATGGAACTTGGGAACTTGGGAACTTGTTCCTTTACCATCTAGGAAATCTGTTGTTGGTTGCAGGTGGATTTTTGCTATCAAAGTTGGTCCTGATGGTACTATTGATCGTCTCAAAGCTCGTCTTGTGGCTAAGGGTTATACCCAAATTTTTGGTTTAGACTATGGTGATACTTTTTCTCCAGTGGCAAAGATGACTTTTGTTCGCTTATTCATAGCTATGGCTGCTCTTTAACAATGGCCTCTTTATCAACTGGATGTCAAAAATGCCTTTCTTAATGGGGATTTGCAGGAAGAAATTTATATGGAGCAACCTCCCGGTTTTGTTGCTCAGGGGGAGTCTTCTAGATTGGTATGTCGTCTTCGCAAATCCTTATATGGCCTCAAGCAGTCTCCTAGGGCATGGTTTGGAAAATTTAGTAATGTTGTTCAACAGTTTGGTATGACTCGCAGTGAAGCAGATCATTCAGTTTTTTATCGTCACTCGAGTGCTGGGTGTATTTATCTTGTAGTATATGTTGATGACATTGTTCTTACAGGCAGTGATCACCATGGCATCTCACAAGTAAAACAACACCTTTGTCAACACTTTCAAACCAAAGATCTTGGCAAACTCAGATATTTCTTGGGGATTGAGATAGCACAATCCGATAATGGTATTGTTATCTCTCAAAGAAAATATGCATTAGATATTTTGGAGAAAATTGGGTTGATGAATTCGAAATCTGTTGATACTCCCATGGATCCCAATGTCAAGCTTCTACCCAATCAGGGGGAGCCTCTTTCAGATCCTGAGAAGTACAGGCGATTAGTTGGAAAATTGAACTATCTCACTGTTACTCGTCCTGATATTTCTTTTGCAGTCAGTGTGGTGAGTCAATTTCTTAATTCTCCATGTGAAGATCATTGAAATGCAGTCATTCGTATACTGAAGTACATTAAAGGTTCTCCTGGAAAAGGTTTGTTATATGGTCATAATAACCATACTAAAGTCGTTTGTTATTCAGATGCTGATTGGGCAGGATCTCCATCTGATAGAAGATCAACTTCTGGTTATTGTGTCTCCATTGGTGATAACTTGATCTCTTGGAAAAGCAAGAAACAAAGTGTTGTGGCCAGATCTAGTGCAGAGGCAAAATATAGAGCTATGGCCTCAGCTACTTGTGAGCTTATTTGGCTTAAACAGTTACTTAAAGAATTGCAATTTGGAGAGGTCCCTCAAATGACACTTATATGTGATAATCAGGTTGCTCTTCATATTAGCTCAAATCCAGTTTTTCATGAAAGGACCAAACATATTGAGATTGATTGTCATTTCATTCGAGAAAAAATTATATCGGGAGATATCAAGACTGAGTTTGTTAATTCAAATAATCAATTAGCAGATATTTTTACTAAATCCTTACGAGGGCCTAGGATTGATTACATTTGTAACAAGCTGGGTACATATGATCTATATGCACCAGCTTAAGAGGGAGTATTAGATATTATTAGATATTATTAGATATTATGAGATATTATAGTTATTGTTTTATATTTCATATTTATGTAATGGGCTTAGCCCATATTTTTATTTTTCTTATATAAACATAACCCTATGTGTTCAATATACACAAGGGATTTACCCTATTCTTTCTTTTTCTTTAATAATTGTTGTCTCCTAGAACCACTATATATAGTGACTTCTTTCAACCAATGTAATACACACAAAAACAGCAACACACTTGCTTCCTCTCTCTCCTTTCATATACTTTCTATTTCTTTTCTTTGGGTGTAAGTGTTTAACCCATATAGAGAGAATTTGTTTTGGAGCTATTTATCTATTAGTTTGAGAGGAATTCATTGTACTCCCAGTACCATTATAGTGAAAGGTTTTTGGCTCTCTCGCCGGTGGTTTTTTTACCTCTATTTAAAGGGGTTTTCCACCTAAAAATTCTGGTATCATTATCATTTTTTCTTGTTACTTTAATTTCTCATAATCTTTGGTTGAAATTATTACGCTTCCACACACGATATCCCTACAATATCAATTTGCAAAAGACATTATATAGAATTATCAAGATTAAAATATTAAGATGCTGCAATGTATGCTTAATAAAAAAACAATGAATCTGAATGGCAAGAAATCAAGCTTACCGCTAACATGCTCTCCTTTGTTAGTGGAGAAAACGTCCACCTGTCAGTGAAGTTCAAATTATATCAAACAATATATGATGAGCATATTCATTTTGTATTAGTTGAGTCCTAGGATTGTTAACTTACATTTTGACATATCGCAAAAGCTAACTGTTTGTTTATACGTGCAGAACACTGAGTTTCAATAAACGGCCCTGCTTTTTGTTTACTTAGATATTATTTTTTTCCTATAACAATTCCAGTTGACAGTTGTGACCACCTAATCGGTTCTTACAACGTAAATTTGTAATTGGAAGAGTTACATGTAAGAAGCCATGCTTAATATACACGGTCTATATTTTAACTATGATATAACTGTGTTAGTTTCACTTGGACCAAAGACATGTTAGGTTTATTAAGAAAATATGGCAATGGATATTTGAAGAATAAAAAATCAAAGCTCATGGACAACATACCCAGTGCTTTCAGTTTTGCTGTCTTCAGTATATGGATTAAAATTATGAACAGTATCCTGAATAAAGAGAAAGGCGTTAAGGCAAAGAAATCATGTTGAACAAGTCAATTTTTTATATTTTCTTGACATACTCTTAGGCCCCCAGTTTCATGAACTACGGGTATAGTTCCATATCTCATTGCATACAACTGATTCAGTCCACAGGGCTCGAACGCAGATGGCATCAACAATATATCACAGCTGACAAACCAGGAGTACAGTAAGAAGCAGATTGATGTAGATTCAGTATGGAAATTTTTAATGACCTCCAATTTTCCTATAAAGGATTCATAGAGTTTTTGGATTACCCTGCAGTTATTTTATGAGATATAGGAACATTAAATCCCACCCAACCCCGAAATTTATCTCTATAAACGGACTCTGTTGCTCTCATCCAGTCTTCATAAATAGGGTTTCCTGACCCAAGCATTACCTGCGAAAAATAACTAGAGGCTGTCAACCATATAGTAGGGTCACAAGCATACAACACATTCCTCAGAACTCCCAAATTATAATTACATCTATCAATTAGAATTCAAGAGGCCTCAACTTCTCTCAAATGAAAATTTTCACACAAGGAGGTTGCATTTGAAAAATGATCAATCGTTTTATTCTAAGGTAAGTATCGAGATGTTTAAAATTTTAGTTTGTATATTCTGCAATGTCTCAAGATATATTTTATACTCTACAAGTAAACAGCCTACATTTAGATATCACCACTCCATGGATTTAATTATTTGCCACAACATATGTTTATAGAACAGATATACAAAATAACTTACAAACTGAACATCAGCTTCCATGAGCTCAGGCATTGCCAAGCGGATCAAGTCAATACCTTTCTGGTAGTCCAGTCTTCCAATGAACCCAATCTACAAGTTTCAGCAATAGTCAATACCAGAAAGAGTGAGCACTAATTTTGCATGGCAGATACTTACCAATGGACAATCAGGCCTCACTGGAAGACCCAATTCCTGCTGCAAAGCATACTTGCATTTGGCCTGTACATCACACATAATTACGATAAGACAATTTCAGCTAATAAGATACAAAGGAAGGGTGACAAAGGGAAGATGTAAAACCTTCCCGGAAAGGTCATCAACAGAGTAATTGAAAGCAATATGTTTATCACATGATGGGTCCCATTCAGTGACGTCAATTCCATTTGTGATCCCTAGTCAACATTAAAATTGTAATGATTTTGAGCATCAAGGCACATCATTGAGTAAGGAATTGACAATGTAGTTTTGTTGTGCTTTTGAATTCACATACATTGACTCAGAACTACTTGTACAGCTGAAAGCATCAGGAAACATCATGAAAAAAATAAAATAATGACAAAAGAAGCTTCTGGACTTTGTGATGTTTAGGAAAATAACAATTCATTTGCTACTAAGTTGATGAATTTGTGAAATCAAATTGGTATATTATTCTGACAATAAATTAGAAGGACTTTCAACAATTTCCTGTTCAAAATACAGGCCAGTATCATTACAACAGATTCTATGGCACAAGTCAAGACAAGATAGCAAAACAAATAAACGAAAAACTCAACTTTGCAAGTACAAAGCAGCATTAGTATTTTCTTCAAATGCATTACCTAATTTACTTGCAAGAAGTTATCTGAACAATACAAGTTGATGGAAAAGTAAAACAGAAAACGAATTGAACCCTCCTTACCTGTGGCCCTTTTCCCCGTTTGGTAGATAGGCCCCTGCTCCTCAAGTTGTCTATTTTATCTTAATGATTTGTCACCAATGCCACACTTACCCTATGTTTGGATGAGAGGGATGAAAATAAAGGAAGAAATTTTTATAATTACTTCAAGTGTTTTCTTTAGTCCAAAACATTTCTTTCCACTTTTTCTTCAATTGAAAACGATAGAATTTTTCAACTTTCAAAAGTTTTCATTCTTCTCTATTTTCTCTCTCCTTCCGAACAACAAACATGGTATTATGCTTGAATGATCCTAACATGTTATGCTTCAGAAATTGGTATGTTTCACTCAATTGAACACACTCATTCTCGATTCTTAGGAAATTGTAGAGCATACAGAAAACTAGAAGACTTCTAATTATCTTCTAAAAAACAGAACAAAGGTTCTATAAATAATTCTGGCTTCCAACAAAACTTGTTTTCCTAAGTCACAATTAGATAAGCAACAACTAACATAATTTTAATTCTGTTCACAAACTGTTATTACATAACACCAATGATCAAAGCATCACATTAATTTTGGTGTGTGGATAGAAACCATTGTCTATTAAAATTAGTCACTGAACAAAAAACAATTATTCAAAAACTGAGGTGTGATATTTCAGAAATTGAAAGTTGGTCAGGGTTCTATGCATTTTTTATGAAAAAAAAATCTTGCATTAGATATACAAATATGAAAGTCTTCTAATCAATTCAATAGAGTACTTCTAGTCACATTAGTGCCTTGTGGTGCAAGTTTTTTGCCATCAAATCGAGTAAACATGAAATACTACTCTGAGCTTTCGAATAGGATTTGATTCACAACAGAGAAAAAAAATACTTAAGATATGCAGTGCTTGTTAAATTGAGAAGATCAAAAGGTTCCTGTTTAACAAGAATAGCAAAATTTATTAATCACCCTATTGATTAGTTTTCGTAAGACACTGAAATAAAGCTTACTTTTCTGAGTGTCAAACTATCAGATGTATAAAATATATAATCTGAAACTTCATAATAAATACAGATAAGCACTGAAGATAATTATTTGGCCCGGGATTGGGTTTAACTTTCTCAAAGAATTAGTATTGCTTTAGGAGTATAAACCTCATGTTACCAACTCTAAAATTTCAGTCATAAATAAATCTTTCAAAGGATGAGCTTCAAAATGTATGCTATAAGAAAGAGAATGTTAAAAAGAAAACAGCATACCATTGAGAATACTTTTTCGACCATTTAATAATTCATGTAGACCATTTCCACCTTCACTTGTAGTTATCTCCCAGGAATAGCCCTGGAAAAGAGAGGCAGATCTTTATGCATTGCATATCATTACATAGTAAATACAAGACACTTGTCTTCTACAATATTGATAATTTGTTAGATATCATAGTGGTATATGGTTTTAACTTCAGGGTGGGTGATAAAGAAACACCCAAATTAATATTTGACACGATAAAACAGAAGGGAGTAGAATGTGTAGTTTGCAGTATTAGTACCTTGCTTACTGTCACAATCCGGTCAGCTGTAACAACAGCACCTTTTAGAAAGTTGACAGCTTCACCTGTGTCAAGAGCATGTGTCCTTGCCCACGTAGGAAACACCCATTCTAGTGCTCCATACCATTCTGTAGGTAGCCCCAAACTACTGTATGTAATTGCAGGTTCCACTCCCTAACATATAATTTCATCAGCCTCTTCGCTGATATAAATGACTAAAACATTATGTTACAAACTTCCCGAATTAGTATCAATATACATTATATTTGGCAAAGCATTGTGAAATCTATTTGTAGCATTACCTATCAAAGACTACATTATTTTCCAAGACTTCAATACACAAATTAGCATCTTTGATATGCATGCACTGCCACTGTCATGTTCAAATCATTCATTTCAATGTGCAACAACCAACACAATTGTATTTTACTTATTAATAAAGTCATCACACCAAGATAAAAGTAATAATTTCAGTTTTTAACAACGAACATTTTATTGTTGGCCATTCAGGATCTATCTGTCTAATTTCTAGAATGTGACTTAATGAACACTAATAAGAGGCAGCCAAACTGAGGGCATCTAGATGGAAAGTATAAAATACAACTTATAGAGACCCTTGTTTTGTTGATGATGCTTGAAATGTCATTTTAAGAAACAGATAGATTAAAGCATGATGTTATTGTGCTGCTATTAGTAATGTCTCTATCTAGTAAAATAAAATAAAATGAAACATCGTACCTGATGTGCTATATTATGTATCACTAATATACTGCGAGCATCTGTATATACCCCATGTGGACGATACTTTGCTGCCAAAAGTCTGCACCAGAATCAAGTACTAGGCTCATCCTCAGTAAGATAATAATATCTTCTTAGATAAATCACAACATGCTCCAAAGGAAACTTTAAAATGTGAAAGCCACATGCCATAATAAAGCGTAATTATAACTAAATGCACAAATTACACTCGCCACCTAGGGGATGCTTAAACTACTTTGCCCACTTACCTAATTTTAAAAATTATACTTTCCCCCGTTGAGTGACAAAACAAGCAACACTTTGGTTCATTTTAATATAACCAACCTTCTTAATGACTATGAGCAACTATGAACAACCCTTCTAAGGACATTTTCTTTGCTATTCAACTTTCAGTGGCACAGAAAGCTAATTACAAAATCTCTAATTGCTTCAAGGCTTTTATAAGATGAAATGAAGTTCTAAACATCCCTATAATCGTTTTTTATGATGCTGAGAATCTCAGAGGGAAAAATGGTCCCTAAGAAGTTTGTTTACATTACAACTGAATGGATTAAAGTATGACACATCTTGATCTCTGGAAGGTAGTGCAATTGAAGCATCCATAATGAGAGGAGACCATAATTCATCTAATTATAGAAAGGGAAGTGTGAAGTTTCCAAAATAAAGAACAAATTGCATGACTTTAGAGGAACCATTGGAAGAAAGACAATCTTTAATAAGGCAGGTGTATTTGCTCTTTTATTTTTTAGTAAAGAAAAATATTGACAGAAATCACATGCTTTGGGGAAACACATTGTATTTCTTCATTTGAAAAGGAAAAGGGAGGGGGGAAAGAGAGATTGGTAAAAGGGTGGATAAAGTTAGGTATGCATACACTGGAACTAGGCTGGCATGCCAATCATTAGCAAGGAATAAACATTTTTCTCCGTAAGTGAACCCCCCCAATGGAAGCACCAATGGCGCTTCACACGCTGCATGGGAAAGTAAAGTGAACCGAAACTGTAAAACCAAACGAGAAAGAAGTTCATCATTATTCTTGAATGTATAATGGTAATCTAGCATCAAAGCTAGAATTAACAATAATATACCTGATTATCCCCAAAAGTCCCAAACTTGTCCCCATACGGATTCCCTGGTCTATGGAACGAGGGGTGGTCCACGAATACCTGAAACAACAAGGTAGAAGCACCAAGCATCATCCGCTATGAAACAAAGTAGATCCTACGATGTAAGAAGTCAAAGGGTTTTGAACAACTCAATAGTAACAAAAGCCAAAATCCAAAAATTCTAACTTCATACCCAATCAACCCCTTCCCTATACTCATGGAAAAAGCCAACTTCTTGAGCACCTCCAAAGCACGACACTTTGGTGCGTTGAGCCAGATCAACTGCCCCAGCAAACTTAGCATCCTCAGAAGTGCCATGAATGTATCTGGGCGTGACTACCATCACACGGTGCCCGCGAGCCGCCAGAGCAATTGGCAAAGAGCCACAAACATCAGCAAGACCACCTGTCTTGGAATACGGCGCAGCTTCAGCAGTCACAAAAATAATGTTGTAGGACACTCTAGTCTCAGCTTCCTCTTCACCTGTATCCTTAAGCCCAGGTTTTTTAGCCTCGTCGCTACTAGAGTCTTCCTCAGCTATTGCATGTTGCACACTCATCAACTCTTCGAGACCTGTGACACTTTCAAAAACTCTTCAAGACCAAAAAATAACATCCTCTAAATGAAACTCGATGGATGAAACACTATTCTTCATTGTCATCGTAACATAACATTGATACACCATATTTCAATCCTCTAAAAAAGCAGAGGAGTTTAACTAACTAAATGGAATTAGATCAAGCCCAGAGAGATTTTCCCATGCATGAAAATGAAATGAGAAAAAAAAAAGTTTTTTTAATGTGGAAATGAAAAAGTAGTGAAAGAAAGAAAGGTATCTGACCTGACTCCGGAATCAAGCGAAAGCCAACGAGATAGCCAAAATCGTCGGTTTCTCTGGCCAGCACGAGACCTCGATCATCTTTGGGGGAAGAGACAACTTTTTCTTCAAAAGCGAAGGGACCGTCTTGCGAAGCAGCGCCGCCATTGTGAGCAGAAAACAATCTGAAGTTGCGATTTCTAGAATTTCGTATTAACGGAAGAGGGAAACGCAGTTGCCTTAGGGATGGTGATGATGCGCATGGATGCAGAAGTAGAAGAGCATGGAGTTGTAGAGAGTCCATGAGAAGAGAAATCTGATGCAGGAGGGAAGGGATCGTGAACTAAAAAGAAAAGTGGCTGAGAAAGAACAAAAAGAGGCTCTGAAACATTACAGACTTCACATGACGTGAAAATTTGATTTGGAAAGAGATAATGTACAACGCGTCAGATCCAGAAAAAGCGCCAAAATGCATAACTACTATAGATTTTTTCCGTTTTCCACATATATAATCACAATCTAAAATTATTATGCTAATAATGTAGTTATTCATATGTTTTAATTAGTTTTAATCTTCATAGTTATTATTTTAATTTTATGTTTCTGACTCTTTCATCTCTTGCTTAAGCTATGAGAACATCAAAAATAAGATGCATCGTAACGTTTATATTATTAAATATATTATTAAATGTGTATATTTTATCACTATCATCTTGTCCCATTTTAAGAAGTTAAATTTTTATTTTTTAACATTTATAAGATAGGTGTTTATATTGTAATAATAATTACATATTAAATGTATATATAATAAATCTTATTTATGATATCATAATGTCTATGTTAGTCGGTTACTTATAATTTAATGTGATATATTCATCCGTTCAATCTTCCACCCCTTACTTAACAATAACTTTTCTGACAAAACATAAGTTTCATATCCCGTTGCAACTAGATAAGAGAGAAAAAATAAATTACTGGCGGTGTAGGGAGTGCAAAAATTATCCTTTATCAAGTGATTGGGAATAACGGAGAGAAAAAAAAAATCTAAAGGTGAGAAACAAAAGTAAAAGTGTTTTATTTTTGGAAATATGTATCTGTCTGTCGCTTTAGTTTTTACAGAACAACTATTTTGGTTTATGGTTAATCCCATGGGATTAATGAAGCACCATATGATAGTATTCAACACAACAAACAAATAACGTACATTTTTCAAAATGAAAACAAAACACTCATGCAAATACTAATTCCCTTTAGGGAAAACAAAATTCAAACATTTTCTCAACATGGGTTCCTAGACATTACAATCCCACTTTTGGGGTGGTTCAGGACGAGGGATTATATTGTCCATGACACGACAACAACACAACATATTAAACTGTCCTTGAACAGCACCATTGCATGTGAACGACCAAAGTTCAGAGCATGCTGTTATTTAGGAAAATATGCTATTATTAGGATATTTAGAAAAATAAATAAATTAACAAAGTCAAGTCCAACCATTGGTTCCAAGGGGAAGGGCCCAATCCTCAATGTGAACATTATCCGGACTGCCACCTGAAATCCGTCTAGATTGGAGGCGAATTTCATTAATATTTGGGCTTGGACTTCTTGGGAACACATGAGCTGCAGTGGGCCCACCAGAGCTAGATGAATCACAGGCTAGCCCTATAGCAGAACTTCTCCTCGTGGACGAGTTCCAGTGAGGCCCAGGTGAACCCCTATGCTTAAATAGGCCTTGACTACGAGCCTTGGCCTTTGCAGACTGGGTTGGGGCCATGTAGCTAGGTACACCTGCACTGTGGTGGCGCTGGTGGTGCCTATTGGATATTGGGCTTGTATCAAAAGATTCTCGGTGGATGAGGCCCATGTTAGCATGAGCTGAGTCCAGAGTTGCAGCCATGTCCATTTCAACTGTTTTTTCTTCAGACATGTCATCAGTGGTGGAAGCTGTAGTAGCAAGAGTTCTATAAAGGTTCTCCCGTGGCCCAAAGTGCCTTGAGTTGTGTGATTGTGATAACATCCAGCGTTCCAACCAGTTCCAATCCATTTGGGCTCTTTCACGCTCATTGGTATAGCTTCCAATATCATCACCATTTGGGTCTATGTGCATGTATTGCTTCTGCTGCTGCATACAAAATCATCAACAATCAAAAATGAAAATGCATTTAGGATTATGAATTAATGACCACTCGTGTTATACAGTGGAGAAGACATCATGCTAAATTTTTGAAAACTTAGATACTTGTTCCTTAAAGATTGAACAAAACTACATGTTCAAGACTGCTTGATTTTGGAAGGACAAAAATGAATACCTGGCAGTTGAAAGCGTAAGCAAGAGCTCTCTCCCTCTTCATTGCAGCTTCATGTTTCCTCAAATCATTTTCCTTAATCTGTTGGCTACTTTGGCGCCTACTGTCCCAAGTATCCATGTCTAACATTTTGATGGGGCTCAAAAGCAGCTTAGGTTGTTCTTGTTCCTCTAGTTCTCTTTGGACCTGTTCCTCAACTCTTCTCTGAAACTTCTCTTGAGTCAACTGGAGTCTTCGAGCTCTTACTCTTGCCTGTACTCGAACTAATGCATGCATGCATCGCATGGTCATCTGCGCTTGCTTTCTCACATTGTGTCCCCTCACAAGCGCTTGCAGCCTCACCAATCCCTTCAAAGCCCGCAATGCACGTCGAGCCTGCAGAGTTCAACGATACTAATGTTTGTTCAAAAAATAAATGATGACTTGAGTTGTGCAGTGATCAGTAATCTCAAAGAACTAATCTAGTGATCAAGTTAATTTACGTGCTCGTTCTTTAGTAAATGATCAAGGAAATGATTTGCATGAGCATATACACAATCAGTAAAAAGCTTACACAGTGATTAACGGAATAATTTTGTGCTTGTAACTAGTTATCGTAATAGTTAATGCCATTCTGAGCTTGTAAATAATGCAGTCACGCAAGAATTTCTAAAGATGAAGCAAGCTATTGATCAGAATGCATAAATAGTGTACTTGCAGATAACCCCATTATTCTGCTATTACGTACACTGAATTCAATAAATATCCCATTAAGTTCACCATTTATAAATCAGCGTGAACTTCAATGATGTTAGCAGAGGAAGGCGATCATATTGTACTGCAAGTGTCATTCATGTCTTATAAATACAACTGCAAAACTTTGGGGGTGGGTGGCGTATCTATGGTCCATACCAAACCAATTAACTGACCTGCTACACTGTGATATTAAACAATTAACAACAACTTTACCCAAAGGAGACAAGAACTAATTACTCGGTTTGTAATAGAAGGACAAAGGAGGACATACTAGGTAACCTCTGTAGTACGATTGAATGAGTATTGCAGCTTTTTCCTCCGTGGATTGGCGTCCATAACCTGCCAATCTCACAACTCTAGCGGCTGCTTGAGCTGCTGCTACTGCGGCTTCGGCAGCGGCAGCAGTTGCTGCTGCAAAGGCAATAGCATGGCTTCTATCTTCAGTCACTGGTGTTGACGTGGCACTCCCTTCATATGTAATATCAGGAGAACTCTCTGCAGGAAAATGCTCCAAGGACACCTCCTCTGGCGCCTCATGCTGCCATTGCTCTTCCTTGTTGTTGTCTTTCTGAAAGTGGAAACCCCAACATCCATCATGTCCTAATTAGCAATCATTTGGAAAATCAAGGAGTAACAAAATATGAAACAGAATGTGTTTTGTTAATTAACATGATGGAGATCTATCATGCGAAGCACATGATGGTCAAGATGAATGATGTGATGGGTTGGGTTGTATGATAACTATGTGACACGAATACTGGTAAAATTATTTGATACATCTTCACATGATAGGGGACCATATTCGCATAATTACACACTGTATTGGGTCGATGGTCCTAAGGATCAGGTCACTCATTTTTTTTATGTGGAAGCACAAAAGACAACAACAACAACTAAGAATTCCACTTACTGTACACACGAAGGTGCTATTAGCCTTCAATGTGTAAGGTAGAACGCAGTGATAGCATTAATTATGCTGCAGTTAAGCAATTTCTACTTTCTTCTAGGTTTGTTGGGGATTGAGTAAAAGGTCATGATCATGACTCGTGACTCATTCAATAACTTTGGAGCTGAATCGGTATTAATGACGTGATACACACAATTAACTCCTCCACCTATAAGATACAATAAGTAATCCCTTCAAGGTTAACTAGTGTGTTTCTATAAAATGCCACATTTATCCTCTATTGCAGCAATGATGTTTCAGTTAACTTAGGTCAAACCACAGCAAAAAAAAAAAAAAAAACTCTGAATAATTAATTAACCTAATTGTAGACCTTAGTTTTAAAATTACTGAATAATAAATTTGAACAATCTTGTTATAGCAATCGATGCACACATAAACATCAAACTTAACCAGATTAGTTTTTAACATAACATAAGAAGAAAGAGACTCCTCTAAGTAGAATGAAACATTCTTAGAATTTCATCGTACGAAAATTAATACCTTAAACTAGTCTTCAAATAATGTCATTGGAAAAAAAATCAGTTGGTTAACTCCCATCCTCTGTCTTTCATTGTGATAAAAGGCAACAAACATGAAAAATTTTAACTGGATAATAATAGAATCATTCTTCACAACATTGTTACCCATTCTAATTAAATTTTTTTAAAAATTTATGGCTTCATTGCGAAAAATGAAAAAATTCATTAAAATCGATTTTCGAAATCTTCAAACCGTGAAAAATGGTAATGACTGCAAAAAAATAAAGGCAAGGTGAGAGTTTTATTATGCTTACGGAACTCCAACGACAATCGAAAATCCTAATTCAGAAAAACCAATTTAAACGAATGGAAAAGAAGAAAACAGAAAGAGTATGAAAGTACAATGCGATAAAAATTGTGAATAGCAGATAATTGTGTGAGAAGAGAGGGAACAGATAACCTTCTTCTCCGGCACCGGCGAGTCCTTAGAAGAGGATTTGAAAACTTTTTTGACGGAGGAGAACCAGCTGCCTCCTTTCTTCCCCATGGTGGAGGAAACGATCTGGTTCTTAAGCCGACACAAGCACCATCATCATAACCATCACGTGCATTACAAATTCAGACACGACAGAACATCACAGAGTGATTTGTTTCCATCCTATGTTTGATTGAAGAACCAAAAACATCCTAGGACACGGCCCGCTACGCGGCGTGTAATGGTATGAAGTGGTGTTTGGACATTAGTTGGTACTTTTGAGATTGATGAGAGAGGATTTAGAAGAGTTGCGAAATGTAAAGCGGAGTGATGCAGAAACAGAGTTGAGAGGAAGAAAGAAAGAAGGGATTGTGAGTGTTTACATGAGAATCAGCTGAGATTGAGAGAGACAGATTTGTTAGTAACCGTATTCACTGAAGTGGGAGAGAAAAGAGAATCTAGATAGCAGCAGAAAATAATAATATGCATTTATAATCTTAATTAATGTTATTAATTCAACTTTCTCCACCTGATTTAAGAAACAAGCTACTTCATTTAATGGTGTCTCAGTAATTAAACCTTTTCCTTTTCAATTATATCTTTATTTTCATTTTAAATTTGTATTAAAAATATAAAAAATATTTTTCTTAAGTTAAATTACAATCTTAAACAACTATCAGATAAAAACCGTTTAATATAGAAATTTCATGTTTACAATCTGTCACATTTATTCATTAAATTGACTGTTTTAGAATCATTGTTACTTCACTCGTCACAACATTACAAATGTAATGGTTTCAACTATAGTTAAATCTATATTATTAAAATAATAATTACTATTTAATATATAAAATAATATTATAATATCATAATTTATAATATTGAAACTAAAAAACTAAAATATTTAATATTTAATTGCATGCAAAATTTTAAATCTAGGCTTCAACAATAAATATCAATACTTATTATTATTATTATTATTATTATTATTATTATTATTATTATTATTATTATTATTATTATTATTGTTATTATTAAAGTTATGTAAAATATCAAATAAAATTAACTATTTTAGGTAGATGTTTTTTTAAGAAAAAAATTTACATAAAATCAATTTTTGGATAATCTTGCTATTGGTTTAAACAATTTTATAGTAAGTTTTTTATTAGCCATTGTGAACTATTTTTATTGGTTTTGTCTTTAGGTCAAATTCTTATTAATTTTAATCAATTACTTAATATGTTTACAATTTTTTTTTGTTGAATTGGTTTTGTAGTTTGACCGATCACTTCAAGTTGATTTTCAAAATATTGATAAATATAAAACATTATCCATACTAATTTATTATTAATAAAAAATTGTAAAAAAATATAATTTAAGTATATATATATATATATATATATATATATATATATATATACCATTATATATAAAGAGATACACCATTTTTCTTTTTTTTATGTAATTTTAAATAATCTTTTTATTTATTTAATAAAACAAATAATTGAATAATTTTTTTTATTTCAAAATAACTAAATAATTCCTTTTTGAAAATAACGACTATGTAATTTTTTTAATATTATTTTAAAAAAATATATTAAATTATATTATTTTTAATTAATTATTCATAAAAAAATAAAATTATAAAAATTATAAAATTGTATATATTTTAATATAATCAAAATGTGGATACATGTTTTTGTTAGTATATAAAAAAATATTAAACCAAATTAAAATCACCTAAACATAAGTCAAGCCCATTCCTACAAATGCTATTGAGTTTAATTTCAAGTTTTGAATGTGTTAACTTTAAATTTGATTAGGTTAATAGAAAAGCTAAGTAGTGAAAAGGATAAATATTAATCATAAAATTAAAACAAAGGAAGTCATGTGATATTTTCGGAAAAGTTATCAAACTTTTTCTATGGCTATGTGATTATAAAAATAAAAATAAAAAACATTTAATTTTACCCTCATCTCTATATATATGATTATTACTATAGGATAAATAACCATCACTTCTTATCACGAGAATAATAAATTTTGAAAATCTAACTATACATAGATGGACACACACCACTTGAAGGGGCGTATTATACAATAATTGTTTTCACTTATCATCATGAAAATATGCATTACTTTTCTACTCTTACAAAAATAAAAAAATAAAAAAAACTTTCGTACTAAATACGATGCATGTGCATGTATAGCCATAGCTTAATATTAGATAACTTGTAGCTTGAAAACTACTAATAGTTTAAGCATTCATATCGCCGTGTGTGCAATGTGAACGGAAAATGGCTCCTCTTAACAATGTTTTGCTCATTCTTTGTTTCTTTCGTAAATAAAATCACCTATTTCCATCACTATTTAAATGTTGAGATTGGTTTCAATGTTCATCCAATTTCACAATATAAATTCTCTCTAGAGAACTCATGGCGTCTCATAATCATGCACCTAATTTATTTTTTTGTCATACAACAATAATTTATCTATTATGAAACTTGATCAAGACTTCAACATTACAAACTACAAAATTTCAAAAAATTTATTAAGAATACAAGTATATTAAGAATCATGAGAAATGTTAGAAAAAACGTCGGGTGTGATTGATTTTGTCATTATTGAAATAAAGTTTTGGAGAAGAAAAAAAGAATAAAGATAGAAAAATAAGGTTTTGTATAGTGAGAGTATGACGAAATTTTTTAAGGAGAATTTTTTTTTCTTAAAAAAGAGAAATGAATGGTATGGAGAAAACGACTATAATATAACGATTTTAAATAAGATATTTTGAAAGAAAAATGAGATACTTATTAATATGTCATGCATATACACAATTGGGTCAAATTTTAATATTATAAGTACAAATAAAAAAATGAATGGTATGTAAAAAAATACAGCTATAACATTTGAGTTGAAACAAATGCAACAATCTCTTGTATAATTTACTTATAATCCATTGGTTATATAAGAAATGTGAGCAAGAGTTTGATATAATGAATAATAGTAAGATAGATTTATACTAATATATAGGTAAGTAATAATGAATGTATATAGTTGTTCATGTGATTGAGAAGTAGGTGACTAGTCACGAGCAGGAACCCTTTGAAGCACGTCATGTACGCTGGCTTGTCCATTTCAGCAATTGGTCCCACGCAATTTATTTGAAAATCTGCCAAACCACACAGATTAAAATGCAAACCAAAACTAGTTTTCCCATTTCATTAATCACAAAGGAGACAGAGATTATAAGAAGTGGTGGGTGAAAATGAATGGACTCCAATATCCAATATATAACACTCCTTCATCGTAAACTTATAATTTACTGTGTCATAACCAAACAACTAGTTAATTAGTGTCTCTTTGGGATGTTTGCTCTTGAGAAATTTTTTAGAAAA
The DNA here is from genome assembly GCA_013389735.1 of Phaseolus lunatus. Classification (NCBI taxonomy): domain Eukaryota; kingdom Viridiplantae; phylum Streptophyta; class Magnoliopsida; order Fabales; family Fabaceae; genus Phaseolus; species Phaseolus lunatus. The sequence goes on along the minus strand of CM023865.1, from coordinate 13,106,762 downwards.
CCATTTTTTTTACATCCCATCATGTCATCTTAGAATGTCTACTCTTGAGAATCTTAAAAAAAACGATTTTTTTACATTGGATCATCTGGGTGCATGTGATATCAAAAGGTAACGTATTTTAGATTGGCTTGTAGGTTTAGAAAATTCATCTTTAGATTGGTTACTGGTAGGTTTTAATATATTTTAGGAATTGAAAAAACTTATATTTCACACTGTTAGGTATTTGGGGGTTTTATATTTGGACTGTTTGTCGATTTGTGAATAATAATTTACTAACTTGTTGGTTAGATATTAATATTATTTATTTTTATTTAATAGTTAATAATTATATTTGTTAAGATTTTAAATGTGAGTTTCTCCCACAGTGGGTAAGAATGAGTTTGAAAAAACAAATTATAAAAAAATTACTAAATAAAGTTAAATTCAGAGACAAAAAATCATTAGTCCACTAAATTAAATACTATTTTAAAAATTAAAAAAATTATTTGTATATAAAATAGTTTATATTATTAATAAAAATTTATAAAATGGTTTCTAAATTGATATATAAACTAGTTACCAAAGTTTTACCTACTAATATGTTAGATACCAATTAGAAAATATTTTATAAATTTTTATTAATAATAAAAATTATTTTATATACAAATAATTTTTTTTTAGTTTATAAAAATGGTTTTTTAATTTAGTTAAATAATAAATAATTATTTTGTTCTTTAAAATTAATTGTTATGTAATAATTATTTTTGTAGTGATATACAAATAAGATTAACATAAACATTTTCAGATATTTTAGTTGGAAGTGATATCTTTAATTTTGTTATATGAAATGTTATAGTTCATTAATATCAAATTATCCACACAAAAAACTAATAATATTTTATTTAATTGTTCCAATGGTTATATTTTTATTAATTTTTTGAATCATTTTATCTCTCTATTTATACTATGTATTTGGAGAAAGTTTAATTATCCCGTTGGAAAAAAAAAAAAGCTTTTTTATTTGTTTATCCGTATTTTTTTTTTATACTAGTTCTACAATTTGAAACATTTATGAGAAGTTAGCATTGTAGTATGAGAAGTTGTTTGGGATTTGGAAAGTAGTTTGTAGACGTCTTAGGAATCTTATGTTATCCTAGCCAACGGTTTTAATACAGTTATTGTTGTTCCAATGCAAACTACTATAGTTGTAACTGCCACCTTATCTGCAAATAATTGCGAAAGATGGTCGAAGAAAGAAGGTGAAGCGAGGGAGAGGAGAGAGTTGGAATGCATAGCAATGAAGTAACAATTTTTTCATTTATATTAAGGTATACTTAAAAAAACATATTAAATTAACTTTTAAATATTAGTGTGAGTTAAATTGTCACATCATTAAAGTTAATTTAGTTTATTTTAACAAATGTTAATTTTGAAAAAGTTTTAAAAAATATAAATAAATTTAGTTGCCGAGTTTAATTAACTTTTATTCAACATCAATTATTTTTTCTTTTTTATAATAAATAAATATTTATTTTAGTCTCAAATTAGTCCGCACTAATAAATTTTGTTTAACTTAACCATAGAGATTAATAGAATTAGTTTAGTAAACTACAAAGTGATACCAATTATTTTTTAAACTTTTTTAATAATATAAATATTTATGTCATTGTTATACTAAATAGATGTTAACTAAAATAAATATTAATCTATCTAATATCAATTTTATTTATTTTTAGTATTTATATTTATTTAAATTAATGTATGCTGAATTGACTTTAATTTTATTTATTTAAGTTAATATCGATTAAGCTGATGTTAATATAATATATATTTAATATTTATTTAAATTAATGTTTATTATTAATTTGTGTAGCATTACGAATAAGAATTATGAATTATTTTTAATTTAAAAATTTATTTGAAAATGATAAATTTTTTCACTCACATTTATTCTCTCTCACTTTTTATATAAATCTCTCAACATTCATTTCATTCATTTACCCTCATCTTCTTGCCCACATTCTTCTTCTCACATCTTTCATTCACATTAATCTCTTTCATTTATATTTCTCTATCCATTCACATTCATTTTACTCTATCCATTCACATTCATTTTAGTGTTAATTTTATTAATAACTCTATCATGATACAACTTTGTAGAAAAAAATATTAACTCCCTTTAACTTTTATTAGGTGGAGCATTAAGACATGAAATACATACACATATATATATATATATATATATATATATATTTTCTTTATATTTTTTTATTTTTCACGTATATGAACATATTTAAATTAATAAATTAATATTATTTTTAAACATCACACCTTAGCATCTATAATTTTAGTGTTGGTTTTCTTTAGAACGCAAAACTAACATAAATTTTCAAATAACATCCCTTTTTTTTAATTTTATGTGAACTTTTGATCGAGTTTAACTATCAACTTTTGATATCATATTATATATATATATATATATATATATATATATATATATTATTCTTTTTACATGTAGAAGAAAATAATAAAGAATTAAAATAATAAGGTTGATCACTCCTAGAAACTTTTATTTTGCAATCTAATACATAAGCTACACCATTAATGATATGTGAATGTCATGTAGTATTTATCTCCTAACTTTTGAGTGGATTGATATTGGTTATTAAGAGTTTCACTATATATATTTGCTTTCAACACCTAATGTAAAAAGTACATTTAAAAGAATAATTAATTAATAATTTTTGGACGGTATTTGTTCGGTGAATAAAAATATCGAGACTTACTCTTGAATTAACATTTTTGCATAACTCTAATGTGTATTTTTTTGTGATTTTAAGATATTAATTCCAAGTTTTTTTCATATTTTATAATTAATATTTAAAGTTAATATGCTATTATATTTTATGTGGGATGTGTCAATAATTACTTTAACTTTTATGAAGAATTTGAAAGTGATATTTCTTTGTTACATAACATTTTGTATTTGTTCTTATTATAAAGAAAATGCATACATAGATTGTTTGATGATATACGAGTTTTCTAATTATGAACTTTGAAAGCATTTATTATCTGTCATAAGATATTAAAAATTGAGTAATGTTTGTTGTCGTAGTATCAATTATCCATATTATAAAACTTTTCATAGCATCAAAAATATTATAAATTATGTTATTGAAAATTATTAAGAGTATTCCATTATACAAAACAATGCAATGATGTTAATTTGAACTTTGATTCAAATGAGAAAAAAATCCAATAATAATTATACTACTAGTTATACTACTAGTTAGTTCTAGTATTTTACTTTGATGATATCTTTAATTTTTGGATCCTCCAAAGTGTTAAGGAGAACAAGCTTCACAATTTACATATCAAGTCGATGGTAACATAAAATTTGTAAGTTATTTTGTTGATGTTAAGTGAAGATGTTGCAAAAGAAAAAAAAATGTGAGATAAGTATGAAAAAAAATATTATATTACACAATAAAAATATACAAAATGAGAAGTGCATTAAGAGATGTTTTAAAAAAATTAAATATTGAGAAAATTCTTCTAAATTATTTTTACCTACAACTTTTTTCACTTTATTAGTTTTAAAATCATTTTCATTTTATATTATATCAAAATTTGTTTTTAAATTTTTTCTTGTGTGACAAAATAAATGAGAAGTGCATATTTAAAAAGAGTTTTTAAATAGAAAATTCTTCTAAATTAGTTTTACTTACAACTTTGTTCACTTTATTAGTTTTAAAATGATTTCCATTTTATCTTATACTAAAATTTGTTTTTAATTTTTTTATTGTGTAAATTACATATGTTAGAGAAAACATTCACATGGCAATGGTAAGGACAATTCAAGGGCTTAATACCTATGGCCATATTTGCACTTTGTACTCGTATCATCTATAGAACTATAGTTTTTACACTACACTATTTTGAATGTTATGACATGTTATATGATGTATGGGGAAAGACACTATAATTAATTTTAAAGATAAAAATAATTAATTACTATATTATTTAAATTAAATACTATTTTATGAATTAAAAAACTTATTGATATTTAAAGTAATTTATAATATTAATAAATAGTTTTAAACTAATATCTAATTATCTATTAAGGTTTAGCTACCAAATCAAAATTGGTAGGTAAAACTTGGTAGTTAATTAAATACCAATTTAAAAATTAATTTAAAATTTTTATTAATAACATAAATTACTTTAGATAGCAATAATTTTTGTAGTCTTTAAATAGTATATAATTTAGTTAATATATTAATTAATTATTTTTGCCTCTAAAATAAATTTTTATTTAATGATTTTTTTAGTATATATATATATATATATATGTAAACGTAATTTTTCATATTATTAACTACTAAAAAATAATTATTAGATATAAATTTAAAATATCATTATAAAAGATAATAAATTTATAATATATATAAAATTAAATATCAATTATTTATGTTTTATATAATATATTATATTCACACAAATATTTAAATCCTTAGCATTTTTGGAAGTGTTGTTCTCAAAACACACCATAGTTCAGAATTTTTTTTATTAACAATATATACCTTCTACAAAAATTAACATGCTGGAGCAAAATATATTGAAAACAATAAAGTTATTCTTCTCTATAGATCATATATTAAAGTAACATACCTACTGTATACAACAAATTTAACAAATTACACAGACTTATATTTGAATAAAATTATATAGATTTAAATAACCTTTTTAATTTATAAATTATGATTTTTTTTGTTCTTATCAAAAAATGATTTTTTTGTTCTTATTGAAAAATGATTTTTTTAAGTCTCCCTTGATAATTTAGTCTCTTTAAGTATAACATTTATCATCATCAAAAGTGCAAAGTAAGCAAGATAATGACATCTTAAAAAACTGTCAAATCAATAAATGAAACTGAAATTAAAAAAAATACATTTATAATAATTCTAAAACTAATATTTTTAAGAATTAAAAAAAAGAGACATATTCAGTGATACTAACAAAGAATAAGATTTTATAGGAATAACACAAATTAGAATATTTACAAACACTAACATCAAGTACGTGTATCTTTCTCTGTTCTTGTTGGGGTGTAATGATGTTAACGTTTCTTTATTGCATCCTACACTTTAGAGGTTTTATTCTGGTTATGGTGAAAGAAAGAAAAGGAAACTAAATTTATGAACAAAAAGGCTTTGGCCATGGAAGATATTGCTTATTTGTTTGCTTGCATTGAAAGGGAACAAGATAAAAGGTATGCATTAGGAAAACAAGTTGTCTTATTTATGTGACCTCTTTTTTCATGCATCTGATATGATTATGATTAAGTTTGGTGCGATGCACCTTTCATATTTATACTGTGCTGATTTACTAATCAATGAGTTTAAGTTTGATGTATTTTGGATTAGATTAAATTAATTAAGTAATTGGGTTACTATTAGATTCATAGGTTTAAACTCTGTTATTTTGAGGGCTAGTTCTTCCGGCACCCTCACAGATTCTTTCATCTCTCTGTAAATTTTGTAATTTAAAAATATTCTTATGTAAAAGAGTTAAAAAAATTTGAAGTGTTATGTATCCTTTAGATTATATAATTTGAAAATTTGGAAGTATTTTTAAATATAGGATTAGTTTTTGGATTATGTAATCCAAAATGTGTTTTTTCAAAAAATATATTTCGGATTATATAATCCCTAAGCTAATTTGGGATTCAAAAAATACTTTTAGATTATGTAATCTGAAATTCATTTTTGAAAAAACACATCTTAGGTTACATAATTTTGAAGCTAATGTCGAATTTAAGAAAACTTCTGGATTTTTAGTAATTTTAAATGTGTTTTTTGTAAAAGTGAATTCTATATTGCATAATCTGCAATGTTCTTAGAACGTGAAAAATGTGTAACGAAACCATTGCAAGAGAAAAGTAAAATATATATGAAAAACTAACATTTTTTCACCATACAACCACAAATGTACTATAAAATGCCCACATACTCTATATACAACCACAAAAAAACCTTCAATCGGTGAAAATTCCACTTAGGTTTTTCACCCTACCCCTTCTTTTGTTTTCTCTCACTCTGCATCCAAGCACTCCACCCATCCCAAGGCACCTCCAGAATTTCACCAATTAAAGGTTTTTTTGTTATTGTATATAAAATTCGGGAGCATTTTATAATGCGTTTGTGGTTGTGTGGTGGAAAATGTTAATTTTTCATATGTATTTCACTTTTCTCATGCACTAGTTTTGCTGTACTGGTTTTTTTGTCATGTTATGAGAACATTATGGATTATGTAATCTAAGATTATTTTTTGAAAAAAACACATTTCGAATTACACAATACATAAACTTTTCTCGGATCCGGAATTAACTTATGGATTATGTAATCCATAATGTGTTTTTTCAAAAAATGTTTTCCAAAATACATAATCCATAAGCTATTCTCAAATTTAGAAAAGACTTCCAAATTATGTAAAAGGTACAAAACACTTCAAACTTTTTAACTTTTTTACAGATGTGTATTTTTGGAATTTCAAAATTTATGGAGGTGCTGAAAGAACCTATGGGGTGCAGGAAGAAACAACCTATTTTGAGTTGGACTGTAACACACCCTCAGCCCAACCTATCTACAACTTTCCTTAGGGAATTTCTTCCTACAACCATCATTTCTTCTGTGCCTCCACAGGGGTAGTGAAATTTTTATTTTATCCTTAATAAAAAATAATAAATAAACTCACAACACCCCCTTTTCATCTTCTTCATCTTCGGAGCCCCTATCTTTTTATAGTAATCGTTAATGGCCAAGGGAGCCTCTCAACCTTCCATTAGTTTCGTTGCAATGGCAACTCCATAATAAAAAATAACTTACCAATCCTCTTCCTCTTTTCATTTGGGAAATCTTAAACAACCTTATTAGAAGTATATACATCCTTGTAAGAAAGAGCATCTATCATGAGGAAGAAGAAGAGCATCAAGGAGCGTCTGTCGTAAGGAAGAAAAAATGCACGGGGAACATCTATCGTGAGGAAGAAGAAGAGTGTATGTTGCTAGCGTCTAGTGCGAGCGTCTACGCGACAAGACCCATTGTCGAGCATTTAACCTGATAACAATGATGGTTTAGCAAAGAGAGATCACTTGATAGTCACTAAGTATATAGGATACATGAGAGATTACGAAGAACACTTGCAGTAAGAAAAGGAAAATTAAATGGATTTCAATTAGACCAAGGAGAAGACGTGTACCAGAGAAAGGAGCAAGGGAGAGAATAGAGATAAAAGAGAAAACTAGATATGTAACACATGCCTAAACATAACAAACACAACAACACAATTACTAACACTCACCAACCACGAAGTATAACTATATTGTATTTGTGAAAGAAATATTATGTAGTTTACAAATTGAGAATGTAACCTCTTTATTAGCACCTTCAATGATATACTTAAGGCAAATACAAGTATGAATTTTATTGAGTTTCTAACCAACATGAGTTTGTCCATTTATTTGATAAACACAATTAATTAGAATAAACAATTCATGACAATTGAATTAAGGAATAACACAAATTGATGTGCATCTCTTGTAGCTCAATTTATGCAATAAAACAACGAGATAAAGAAAAAGGAAATATAAACAGATTGTATTATAGACTGTGCAATTTAGAATGTAAAATTTTACTATGGATTTAAAAATACCTTCCTGATTGTATGTCTACCATAATGCATTATATATTGTACAATCCAAAAAGAAAATTTAGGATATGGAAATACCTTTTGGATTGTATAATCTAGAATGCATCATGCTATATAGACGGTACAATTTAGAAGGTTATTTTAAATCTCAAATTAGTTTCTAGATTGTACAACCCAATAATGTATTTTTTTTTTTGTAACTGAATTTTTGATTGTACAATTTAAACATATTCCCAAATTTGGAAAACCTTTGAGATTGAGCAATTTGAAATAGAAAATTCTATTCCAATTAATTCATAATTTTTTTTTTCTCATTACATAATTCACTACAAGAAATAATGATGATAGAGTTCTCAAAAGATCGACGCAAAGAGCAAAAGAGAGACATTACATGAGACTAGTGTGGACTTAGCGTCCTAATAGAAATGGAAACTAATCTTTTGGTGGATATGCATTAGAGACGGTCTTCAATAGAACACAAATTTACAAGGTAGTGTTGGCTAGGCCTACATAAAGAAAAATATATTATTTAACTATAACGTAGGTTTGGAGGACATTAAAATGGACATAAAATTAAATAATTATTAAGAAGTGAACTTTAAGCCTAACTCAATCTCATAAAACCGACTTATAAGGTGAGGTTTGCACTCACTTATACATTATGAAATGTCATAATCTTTAGTCGATATGGGATCTCCAACACAACCCCTCACGCCAAGGCTACCAACTTGTGCGTGAGACTATATATTATGGGTGGTCCGATAATGACCCGATAGTGGGTGTTCTGATAAGCCCGACAAACAATCGCTAAAGTAGGTTCAAAATGACTTTGATACCATATTAAGAAGTGAACTTTAAGCCTAATTTAACCTCATAAAACCAACTTATAAGGTGAGGTTTACACCTACTTATATACTATAAAATGTCATAATCTCTAGTCGATGTGGGATCTCCAACAATAATTAAACTTAGCGTCGTTGTTGGGAACACTACGTGAGAAAGCAAATGTGAGTAAATTGTCGTCATTGGGAACACTATCTAGGAAATAAATATGACTAAAATGTACTTAAGGAGAGTGAAATGACCACAAAGACAAAAACAAAAATCAAAATAAAGAAGAGCGAAATGGCCACGAAGAAGACGTAGGATTTTTGGGTGGAATTTCGAGATTATGAGTTTGAAAGTGTAAGACAAAAATGAAAAATTAAAAGTGTGAGAAAATGAAAATGTGAGATAAAAATATTATAATATTTTATTTTTTTCTCAGGAAATAAGGCCTAAGTTAACATTAAATGTTCACTTCATCTTAATGTCGCCTATATTAACCTGTAAATACATAAAATACAATTTTTTATATTTCTGATTTTATAACAGAAAAAGTCTTCGAATTTCACAATCTAAATTTTAAAAAAATATATAAATTTCATAATACTATTTTTAGAGTTTACATAATTATGAGATTACAGGAAGGAATTCTCCTTTCCTTGATCTCTTTGTCCGAAGAATCTTAATCACTAACTTAAAGGCCCCCGAGAATGATGAAATTTTTGTTAGACGTACATAATTTGTTTGTTGTTGCAGTGTCTAGGTGAAATACACAACAAAATTAAGTTTTGTTTTGTTATGTATGTAAGTTTATTTTAGAATATAATGTATTTTCATTGTTGAACAAGTGGTCTGCAATGACAATGTATGGTGAAAACATGCTTTCTCCGTAAAAAAAAGAAAAATATAATACAAAGTGGAAACTTATTTCCATTTTATATTTGCATTTCACCAAAAAAAAATGTTTCATTTTTTAATAATAAAAATTTGTATCACAACATTTTTTGTTTTGTTTTAACAACAAAATATAAAGTACAAGATTAGGGAGAGTTTTTATCTTAAATTTGGAGACTTAAGCAGTATCATAATCAATGTACTGAAAAAAGGTATTTACAATTTTGGATTCAATAATTTATAGAGAATACTTATTTTATGAATTTTTTGAATAAATAGTTTAAGAGTAAATTGAATTTTTCTATAATTTTTAGAGCATTTTAATTACTCAAAAATGTAAAATTTAAAAAATAAGAATTTAAAAATTTTCATATTTTTTTTCTTTTTATATACATGTTTTTTCACGTAAATATTTAAAACTAGTATTTGATATTAAAATTAAATAATTGAAATGTATTTAATTTAATAATAAGAATTGAAAGATAATTATTTCATCGTGTGTCAATTATTATTATGCATTATGTTAATATACATATAATATTAAAAAAAATATGTTTTACCAAATAATTTATAAAATTTTAATTAAAAAAATAATTGTGTAGTATTTAATTAAAAAAGTTTATATATATATATATATATATATATATATTACACACAGATAACATTAAGTACAACTAAAAATATTTTTTCTTAAGTTTCTGCTTCTTTTAACTTAATGGACCTTTTATTTATTTTTAAATATTTCTTATAAATATTTTTTATAATTTTAATTAAAGAATAAACTGTGGCATATTATTATGTATAAAGTTGATTTAAATAAATTTTTAGTTTTACAGCTTTTTAATGTGAAATTTTAGTTTCTCTCAAAATTTAACGACATATTTGATTTAAATAATTTTAGTATAACATGATATATAATTCCATGGTTAATAAAAGAATTATTTTACATTTTAACAATGTTAAAGCTTATAAGTAATAGTTATTATTAATATTGCTCATACTTAAAGTAATTAACTCTGTTATCATTTACCAACACATCATCATTTTCTGGTAGAAATTTAAATAGAAAAATAGGAATTAAATATATAATTAAATTTTAGAAAAAAATAGAGAATTAAATATATAATTAAATTTTAATAGGAATGAGAATGCACATTCACGAAATTATAGGATCAAAATGTATTTAACTTTATTAATTTTATTCATATATATATATATTATATTAGTTGAATTAAATGTAACACGGTTTTTCAAATCCAACTTACCATGTTAATATACATTTCATACGTATAATCCATTTCTATATATATTATACTAGGTCAACATTATTGTTTTTTCTTGTTTTAAAATCTGTTTTGTGAACTAATTTTTAAAAAGCATTGATTTAATAACAAAATTATCTCATATTACATAAAAAAATTATTTCTTTACATATTTGTATGAATATAAATTAATAATATTAACTGTTATATTAATATTGCTTCTTAAGTGTGTATATATATATAAATATAATATAATTATTAATAATAGATACATATTTAGACAAATAGTGATGTAAGCAAAAGCAGAAAATTGTTCATAAATATAATTTTTGTATAATAGTGAATAATTAATTAATGAAATTGAAAAAAAGCATTTGGAATTGGAACTTGGGAAGAACTGGGTAATGAGAGGGGAGTGAAGAGTACAATTGGAAAAGCAGACAGAAGAAGAAAGAGAAGAGAGATTCTTTTTCTGTTTCTCTCTTCTATTCTTAAACTTCACTTCTCATTCTGCACTTTTATTCACTCAGTCATGTTTCAACAACCCACTCCCACTTCTTCCAAAAAGGTTTGTCTCCCTATGCATTCTCCATCAATTTTCCTACTTTTCTCTTTCGTTTTCTTAAATTAACTGTTTGGGTTAACCACAACATGTCGCGTGTTTTCAAAATTCAAGCCCAATGTTTAGAAGGGTTTAGAGGATAATGGACCGGACGAATTTGTTCGGCAGTTTCGATTCTAGTCACGATCAATCTCTTCTTATTTAATTTTAGGTTTTTATGGTAATGATTATAACTAAAATTATTGTTTGCCTGTAAGGTAAGATTAAACGTCGGACACACCTGTAACCTGCATTTTTTAACACTCACATTCATGTTGCATGTTGCTCTGCTGTATTGTGTTGAGTCAACATGATTTTGGTGAGTTGTTATCTTTGTTCATACTTGCTCTTCATGCATGAAGTATAGAATTGAAAAGCAAGAAGAAATGGTTGCTTCAAATAATTCTGGTTTGATGCCCTACATTTGTTCCGGAACTATTGCCTCTTACTTGCATTGCTCTCTCTACTTGTTTTGTCCAACTGGGGAAAGGATAGAATTGAGTTAGAAAGTTACGAGACACATGGTTGGTGGTGATAATTTTGGAACAGAGAAGATAGAAAATAGTAAGACTCCTCCAAGGCATGTTTATGCAGTAATGTTTAGGTTTAGGTATGTTTTGCCTTTAGTGGAATCCTTGCAAATTAGATGCAAAAGCCATAATGGCTGATTGCCCCAAGGATACATTGGAGTTTCTTTAATTTGCTGCTTTTTATTGCGTGCAAGCATTTTCCGTCCGTATTTATGAATGTCAGTTACCTTTATCTATGTAGCTTTCTGCTCGTACAAATGCACTATCCATCCAAGGGGCTTCTTCAGCAATGATGCAAGTGGATTTGAATGAAGGCACTGTCGATGCAAAGGAAATGCAAAATGGAGAAATTCTACAAGCACAATCCATCATGCGACACTCCCAGGTTGCTTATGCTGATTTTATGAACCCAAAGGATTACTAGGATTACTCTTTTCCTCTACTAATTGCATGTTAATAAAATATCATTGCAATTATTTGTGTGTGCACAAGTTGTTTTATCCAACTTTATGCCAGATGCATTGTTTTGTTATGTTCTGGGTTTCAATTACCTAATTCCTATCTAATACTTGCAGAAACTAGAAGATGACCTACGCATGTTAGGGACACAAATTAAGCAGCATGAGAACAACATAAATCACTTGAACTCTGAAAAAAGCAAATTAGACGATTCCATTATTCATTTGCAAGGTACATTTGGTGTTCATTTTAAGGGTTTTTTCTCTGTTTGGCTGGTGGACAAGAGGATATTTATAAAGAAAATATTTATGATTCTGTTCTGTAAGGTGCATTAACTGAACCAATGTTGTAATCTTTTATATGGTTGAATGCAATTACAAAGTAGGTATTCCATTGATAAAAATGTTAAATGCCAGTTCAGTTATATTGTTGCTGGCTAGTGGTGCAATGGTTTTATCTGTTATTTCAACATCAGTACTTTTGGTTATACATGGAGCAGTGTTAATGTTAGTCATATTACATTACAGCTTACAATTTGTATTGACTGAAAATTTAGGTGCATATATCAAATGCAGTAATTTTCTCTTTTGGATGTAATAAACTTTCAAGTATCATTTATGTTTTTTCTTTTTGTATTCTTAGTTACTATTGGGAAATCAGAGTCTTCAAGTAAGGCCACAGCTGGTGATATGAACAATCCCCCCTCTACAAATGATGATGAAGTAGATAAACAAATATCACAACATGAAAAATCTGCTGCTGGTATCTTGTGCCAGCTGAAGATCCGTCATGGAGCTCAGGCTTCACAGCTTACAACAACAAAGGATGTTGTGGGTATTGTTGCTACATTGGGCAAAGTTGAGGATGATAATCTTAGCAGGTACATTTGGCAAAGATATTTTCTTTCTGGCTTGTGAAGGTTTGCTTGTATATCAAACTTGTAATATCTTCTTCTTTCTAAGCCTCAGCAATGTTATCTTTACACAGGATTAAAAAATAATGTATTTCTCATCATTTGCTAATTTGTTTGAAGATTTGGTTTTTAACAGAGTCGAATGATGTTGTGTGATCCATATTGACAACCTCATCTAATGAGAAAATTCATGTTGTATTTGCTATTATCTATGAATGCAAGCACACGCAGGTAGTTTCACGTACTTATTTGGTTGCAGACTTTTGTCAGAGTATTTGGGAGTGGAGACTATGCTGGCAATTGTTTGTAAAACTTATGAAGGGGTCAAAGCTCTTGAAATGTATGATAAGGAAGGCTGCATAAACAAAAATTATGGACTTCATGGGCTAGGTGCCTCTATTGGAAGGGCTTTGGATGGTCGATTTCTAGTGATATGCCTCGAATATCTGAGGCATGACTTCCTAGAGTCTTGTGTTTATTCCTTTAATTTGTTGTTTTGGATAATATTTTTTTAAACTTTTTTCATTTTGTATGTTTTAGGCCTTATGCTGGTAATCATGTGGTTGATGATGCACAACGGAAGCTGGATATTTTAAACCCAAGATTGCCTAATGGGGAATGTCCAGCTGGATTCCTTGGTTTTGCAGTGAATATGATTAATGTAGACAGCTCAAACCTATTTTGTGTAACTCCCAATGGTTATGGTCTCAGAGAAACTCTGTTTTATAATCTCTTTTCTCGTCTACAAGTGTATAAGACCAGGGCTGAAATGATACAAGCACTTCCATGCATAAGTGAAGGAGCTCTTTCTTTGGATGGAGGAATAATTAGGAGTTGTGGTGTATTTACCTTGGGCAATAGGTAACATGACGCGTAATCTCTCTCTCAGTCTCTTTTGTCTTTCGATAATTATATGGCTGGTAGAAAACAGAAGAGAATGACAGGAGAACAATCTTTCTTGCAATTGTATCCCACTGAAAATTTTTCAAATTCTAAAGTGTAGGTGGTTCAGCTGGATTAACTGTGGTATACAAGAATATTGCTATCCATAATGAGCTCCAACAATGTCAATTATCTCTATCTTTTTTGTCTAATTTGTATAGAAACTCATGATATGAATTATGCAAGTCTTGATATGTTACCACACAACATGGAACCTCAACAGTATGGTCATTGAACATGTGAATTTAAGGTTTTGTAGGTTCTTTAGTTGATACATTTTTTTTTTCTGTTCACTGATAAAGAACTGTTTTATGTTTTTCAATTCAGAACCTTTTTTTCTTAATAAAGTAAGGTTTCATTTTGAACTGCTGTTTGATGTAATCTGTTTTCAAAAGAATACTATAATTAAATACGTGAATTAAAAAAATCTGGGGAATTTGCAGGGAAGATATTGATGTAAGATTCCCCCGACCAGAAAGATCAATGGAGCTTGATAACCATCACGGTGAAATTGCCAGACAGTTGAAGGAAGTCAAATGGAAGAAAGAAAAGATTCTGGAGGAATTAAAAAGGGAGCAGACGTTGTTGGACATGACGAGGCTCAACTTCAACAAAAAGAAGGGTGATTATCTTAAGTATTTGGCGCAAAGTTCCTCAAATGCAACGCAGGTAATCTATCTGGAAATTGGATGTTTAATCCTAGGTGATTTATTCATATGTTGTTTTGAGCTCACGCAACTCATTTTGATTGTGTTTGAACAGTTTAAGTTATTTCCACTAAGGCAATGTTTTGACAAGAACTTTCAGTCAGCTTCTAGTTTCTTGTCCTAGCTGAAAAGCTTACCGGAAGTTTTAATAGTGTTTAGTAAACAGACTTTTTTTAGTATTTTATAGGCTTCTTTTACATGCTACTTCGTGTTTTTCAAAACGTCAGGTTCTAGCCTTTTGTATTTTATGCCCTTTTCATTATTTTACAAAATAGGATTTGCCCCCTTTTTACATGTGTTATTTTTACCATTGAAATATTATTTATTATTTTATTTTAACATTATACTTGAATTTGTTTTAACCATTACATTAATCAACATAATGAAAGTATGAGATTTACTTAAGTGTATGTTAAAATTGATTTTATTTTAAATTTGGATTTGAATTTTAAGATATAAATAGTAATATATAATATGAAAAAATATAATAATTAAAACTAAAAAATGTAATTAAAATAATTTATCTACAAATAAAAATTACAAGAGTTTAAAGTTGACCAACAAATAAAATTACAATTACCTCAAAATATATTTTAGCAATGAAATAAAAAATTTATATTAAATATCATACAAACATGCTTATATTTGTCATTTTATATTTATTAGTGACTTTAAGAAATAGTTTTATGAAACACTTACAATTTAATAAGCTAATTTAACTGTTTTCAGCTCCTAGCTTTCAATTATTTTTTAGTGGAGAGGTATATTCTAGAATACTATCAAAGTCAGCAATGGGTGTTGACTAGTGGTGACTATTAATTCCAACAAAAGGAGTCTCTTTCTAAATACTGATGCATGCACATGCTAAATTATGTACTTGCAAGCTTATTAAATTTCAAGTTCACATAGTGGTCTGAATTGATGGGAGCTTTCCATATCTGACTTTAAATTGTAATCTTGAACTGTGACATAACTCACCGTGGTAATTTTTCTTTAATGAATGATACCATCAGGCTCAAATTGGTTCTGAAAGATTCGTTAGTAGATGATTGAATTAAGGCTGACAGCATACAACGAAGAAAAGAGCCTGTGGCTGGCAACTTGTTTTGTTCCTGATCTTGTACCTACATCCATTTTGTAATGTGGCTCTGGAAGGAGAGTTCCCATTTTGGTGTCTTAAATTGGAAGATAAAAATTTTGGATAGTAAAACAAGCACATTGATTTTTGAAGCTGGAGACCGTTAAGGCTTTATTTTTCTTCAAGTTTTCTTGTGAAGAAAATTCAGATTAGCCTCCACGACACTGCTATCAGATTTGCCTCAGTATACCTGGTTACCCTTCAAGACCAAACATACTTGCTAGGACAACCTCTTTCTTGGTTCCTTGTATACTCCTTATACTCCTGTATCGAGTGTTGATTAGAGGCTGTGAACATTATACATCTCCCCTTTTAGTTAAAAAAAAACATTTAACTGTAGCTCCTCGTTTTCCATTCTTTTTCTGCAGTTTCTGGAGGATTGGAGAACCTCCTCAATTCCCCTTTCTTTCTCCTCGCCTTGAAATCGACTGATTCTTTCACAATGTCTGAATCATTTAAAGTGGGGTAAAATGATTTTCGTGGAAAATTTAGATTGAATAAAATGCTTTGATAAAAATGGATGGGTTTTATTTGCCAAAACGAGAGCAAATTATGTATTTATAGTGGATTGAATATATTTTCAGTCGTCATGTTTGGTTCGGTTAGGTACTTGATTTGATCATTGGATTTGGATTAGAGGTTGTGTCACATGATCCAATAATGGTCCAAAGGAGTGGAGGGAATGTAAAGAAGGGTTTGTTTATTTAGTTTGGTATTAAGAGAAGAAAAGGAGAGAAATGTAAACTGGTTTGATCAGAAAGGGGATCGATGGGAAAATATAAATAATATGTCAATTATATAATAAGCATATGAAATATAACACTAATACATAACTGATAGGTATGTCATTACTATGTCATCGCAAATTCCTACCTACAAAGGAGATAAAAACTGCATTTTCTTTTTCCAATTAATTAAGCCAATATTCCAATTTCACCTTCATACCTTCCCCTTCCTATACAACACCATATTAATAGTGAAAAGTCGGTTTAAACATTTCTAAAAGTTTTAAATAATCTTAAATGAAGTATAATCTCATATTTTTAAATAACTTCAGTTGTATTCACGTGTCTCCATACCTCTCTTATTGTCGCAATACTTCCATATTTTCTCCAAGTGCAGTGCTTAAGACAACAGTTCCATCATTTAATATGTTTTAATTTATTCCATAAAATAAATTTACACTTACCTGGAGGTTTGAGTCTTTTGTAGTCAAAAGTTTTTCCTTAGACAACATTGTAGAAATTATATCAAGAAAATAACTATTATTGCAATTGAAATGGTTTCATGAAGTGGACTACTAATGCAACCTGAAGCAAATTGTGAACCCTTTGAACCAAAAGTTTATTCTATAATGTGAAGATAATTTTTTTGAGTTTTGTACTCCATTTTTGAACCTCACTAATCTTTTTCTTATGGGTTTTGAGGCTTTTGAATTGTACAATAAGTGAACAAAAACACAACCATTATCAGTAAAAACACCACAAAACTTACCTTAACCATTAATGTTCACCACTAACCACCACAAGCAACCAAAACCACTTGAAAATGAAGAAGAATGGAGGTACAGGAGGGAGGTATGGAGGTGCATGGAGAATTTGCCTTAATTCAACCAATATTCCAATGCCACCTCTCCATATTGGACTTAGGTCCCTCCTCACAAAGTCTGAACTCTTTTTGTAAAAAAATTACTGTAGGTTATGAAAAAGGATATAACAATATAGAAAGAGGTGTTTCTTCTTGCACCCTTATATTATTGTGAATTGACAAAATTAACCATGAGGCTTTAAAAAAGGGCAACGCATACCTCCTCCTTCCTTCTTCTTTGCAATTTCCCTTGGCATTGTGGAAAGCAAACAAAAATGAGATTGGTTCCTATTCTTGGTGATTTTGGTGCGTTGTCAGTGGATGTAGGCAAACCTTGGTGTTTTCCAGTAGCATTGTGGTGTTTACAGGTAGTTTTGGAAGTTATCGAAGAAGGAAGTTAAGTTTTTTTTTTTGGCTTTCGGCAATGGTAATTCAAAATATTTACAGAATTGGAAAAAAGGGATGCATGCATATAATATTTTGGATTGGTCAATTTATAACACATTCCTGAAATTGGTAATCTGGAATTGCTATTCCTATTCCAGAAGTGATTCCAGATTACCAATTCCAGGAACGTGTTAGGGACTACTTTTCAGTGTTTTTCTTGAATGAGTTTCTGGTTTTGGGTAATGTATTGTTCTGTTTTAATTGGAATTATGAGTGTGCAGATCAAAATGGTGAGAACTATAGGAGGAGATATACAAGGTGACCGTGTAAAATTGACAACATTAGTTAAAAGAAGAAGACATGTTGATGAAGATGAAGATAATGTTGAACATGAAGCTGAAGAAGCTCAACCCCATGTGGAGGTGGAGGACAAAGGCGGATTCGATGTGGAGGGTGAAGCGTATCCTGGAGGGCCAGTGGATGGGTCATTGTTGAGAGGTTATGAGGATCATGTGGCGAGGCAACTGTGGAATGGTGTGGTAAGTAAATATGTTGAAATATGATACATGCTGATTGTTGTTGTTTTGTAAAATGGAATTTTTTTTCTAAACTGAAAATTTAATATAATTTTGGTTGGTTATTGTAGGATCGTGGTGAGTTGAAATTGGTTTCTCATGGGAGAAAAATAAATAAGATAGGTGCTCCTCATATACACATACAAGATGTAGTGGAATTGTCGGGTTTAGCTAGTCTTGTTGGTGCAAGCTATGACACGATAGACAAAGGATTGTTGTGTGCCTTTGTAGAGAGGTGGCATGCAGATACAAATACCTTTCATCTACCTATAGGGGAGTTGACCATCACTTTGGATGATGTGTCAAATTTGTTGCATCTTCCGATTATCGGGCAATTCTACACTTACCCGAGTTTAGATGAAACTTCTGCGACGAATTTGTTGGTTAAGTCACTCTGTGTGGATTGTGGAGTAGCAGCTGCTGAGACACGACATTGTCGGGGTGGACACGTGCGTCTAAGTTGGTTGAGGAAGATATATGAGGATGCATGCAATAAGAGACAATGGACCGTGGCTGCTAGGGCGTATTTGCTCCACCTTGTAGGTTGCACCATCTTTGCAGATAAGAGTGCTACATCAGTTAATGTTTCTTATATGGGTTTGTTCATAGATTTGAGGCTTATTGGGAGATACTCGTGGGCGGCAGCTGCTTTGACCCACATGTATGAGCAGTTAGGAGAAGCTAGCTATGCAAATACAAAGCAGCTAGCTGGGTATGCCACCTTATTGCAAGCGTGGATATACGAGCATTTCCCTACTATTGGAAACAGGCAGGTGCGGGACGAGTATGTTGAGGATGATCCTCGGTGCATGCGATATGTGGTTGGAAGTAGGTTGTCATTGCTTGCATCTGTTCGGATGCAGTTAGATACCATCTCCCTAGGTGCAGTGCGATGGACACCATATGAAGACCGTAAGGGAGTGTGTCCTTTCGAGTTGATTTCTTTATTTTCGGGGTACATTCGGTTGAGGGCATGCAAACAATTGTATTTGCCTGAACGAGTACTTCGACAACACGGATATGTACAAACTATCCCTTGTCACCCAACTACTTTGATAGATGGCGATCCCTCCACAACTGAGTTGGACCGACGATGGTTACATTTTAATGATTATGTCGTCCAAGATGTCGCCTTGGCAGCTGATGCTGGAGCATGCATCCCTGAATATATGGAGTGGTTTCGGTCTGTATCACATCCATATATCATTCAGATGGCTGAGGATGATCGTCCTCCGGTGATAATCCTTGATGCACATGGACATGTGGGAGGACATCAGGAGGCAGATGATAGTGACACTCAGCATTCCGCAGTGGTTAGAACTTATAACTTGTTTTTTAAATTATACATGTTGACTTTTGATTAATATAATTTGTTGTATATTGTAGGATCTTTGTCGTAGAATTGTAACGACGTTGCAATTGATGGTGGACGAAGGTCATGTCGTCCAGGGTTCACTTGCGTGGGAAGGGACACAAACAACCCTCATGCTAGCTCGATTAGCCATTGATGATATGTCTATGTATGTTCGCAGACAACGACATGGACGTCGATGATGATATACATTACTTATGTTTTTAGGTTTTTTTTTTTTTGTAATTATAACGTCTAGACTTTGTTTATGATGATATTTTGAATGGTAATAGAATTACTTCTTGCAACCTCATGAGTGAACTACTTCTTGTACATTTATAATAAACTATAAATGTTTACATATTCAATTTTGAATTCACTTACAAACTGAAAAATACAAATATCGTCTATAAGTCTGGGTAAAATCCTTTGGTTACAAAGTAACATGTTACCAACATGAAATCCCAACAAAAAATTAAAAAAGACAACAAAACCTTACAAAGTTGTTTACAGAATAGGAAATTTAGAAGTAAAAAATCATTCCAGAATATTCTTTCCAAAATAATTTTTTTACTTTTAAAATAATAAATTCAGAATTCATAAAATATATTCTAGAACATATAATTACTTTATTCGTCCCTACATTTAGGGTCAATATTCAATTTAGTACCGTGGTTTTTTAAAAAATCAATTTGGTCCCTATGTTTTTTAAAATGTAATCAAATTAGTCATTTCTGTTAAGTCGCATCAAATGACATCAAGTGGTGCATATGTGGCAGAGAGAATGGGTGATGTGGACTGTCAATTAAAAGACACATTAGATTGGGTGTTTAGGGTTTGGAGGCATGTGATTGAGTTTGGTAGAGATTAATAAAGTGTGGTGGTTAGGGTTTCTGTTTTGTCGTAAATGTTCTTGGACGATGACTTCTTCACAGATACAAGGGTATTGACAGATATAAGGGTCATTTGTGGTGGAGTCCGATGTTGTGGATTCGTTGGTGGGGGAGGAGTAAATAGGTTTTGTGGTTCGTTCGTAGTTTCGTTTGTGGTGATAATGTTTGTATAACCTTAGAAACGACCAAACATGAAATTACACCATGCTCAACAACGGCTGCACCTCCCATAATCGTTGTCCCACACAATCGCACTTCACGGGCTTGGGATCACACCTCATAGGATTAAACTCTAAACCCCAATCGCACCTCACAAACTCACTGCTTGCAATTAAAAAATCCTAACCCCCAATTGCAATTAAAAAAACACCCCAGTTGCAATTCTAAAAACCCTAACCTCCAATTGATTTTTTCCTAAACTAATCTCTCATGTCTCCAAACCTTAGACACCCAATCTGATGTGTCTTTTAATTGACAGTGCACATCATCCCTTCTCTCTGCTACATACGCACCACTTGACACTATTTGATAAGACTTAACAGAAAATATCAATTTGGATACATTTTAAAAAACATAAAGATCAAATTAATTTTTTTAAAAACCACTTTACTAAATTAAATATTGACCATAAATATAGAGACAAATAAGTTAATTATACTAGAATGATTTTTTTCCTTTCAAATTTCTTAAAAAGTAATTTCGCTTATAAAACACCTCCTATTCTGGGAATGAAGTTTTCTCTTAAGAAATTGTAATTCCAAAATTTATTCAATTTAATTTTACTATTACGAGGAACTATTCCGAAATGTATTCCCCCATTTCAAGAAACCACCACACCCCATAACTACCAAAACTAGAAAGGTGTGTGAGAACAACACAGTGAGAGAAAAGAGAGGGTCCATCACCGAGTCTTCTCCTCGACTTGTTTTTCTTCCTCAATCGTCTAAACCTCCACTGTTCATGGAGTTGCTTACTTTCCTCATAACATGGCGTGTAATAGCTGCACTAAATATGGCAAACTTGCGACCGGTTAAAGAATCAAAATTACCCATGCTAAATAAAATAGCATTAAGGTACATCTATTATGATTTCCAACGCATTCTGTGAATTTCAATAAAAAAACATTTTTAAGTTTTTAATCAGTGTTCTAAAAGAACTAATTAGCAGGACCCAGTTGTTTAAATCATATAATGGCTGACATATTAGTGATTTTACAATTTTAAAATGTAAATCATACAGTGAGAGTTATGTTATGGACGGTATGAACATTTTTGACACCATAAATATCTGTACCTAATTTTTGTTTTGATTAATAATATATAATTTTATTTGAATTAGGTGTACATGAATTCATGCCTAACAAAAAAAACTAATTATCTAAAACGCAATTGAATTGAAGATGAGAAAAATCTTTGAAAATGATAAGATATTTATAAAAAGGTGATTTAATTTTATTTTATCTTGAAAAAATTGAGTCCATGAGACGTATCTTACTCTATTTCGTCAACCCTTACGGTTCTTCTCACTTCACTTTCTCAAAGTGTTGTGTTGTGGGTTGAAAGGAATAAGATTTTGGAGGAGTTCGATAGAGTGGTGTGGTGTGGTGTGGCGTGGCGTTATACTCACAACAACATCATCAAAATTATCAAATAACTTTCCGGCAACCTCAATTCTGTTCTGTTCCTTCCACACTCAATGTCTTATTCTCTCTCTTCCATTCATCCCACACCTCGAACATCGTAACTTTCCAATTCAATCTCGCACACCAAACGCAAACCATGCTCGCGTTTCGATCCAAGCCTTGCAGGGAAATAGCGACCCTCGCACTCGTCCACTTCAACCACTTGCTCTTCAACTTCACACGCGCCGGGAGCTCTCGCTGCCCTCCACGCGCCACCTTCGGGGTTTCGAGAGGCTACAGCGTTGTGGCCTCGTTGGGGGACCCGCCCGAGGTGTGGTCCGGCGGCGGGATTGTCGTTCGTCCCGGGAATTCAAACATTGAAGTCGCTGGCGGCGCCCCCAACTCCGGCGATTCGAAAGAAGGGTGTTGGGGGGGCTCCAATTTGGGGACCAATTTCCCAACGCCGAAGGAGATTTGCAAGGGGCTCGACAAGTTCGTTATTGGGCAAGAGAGGGCCAAGAAGGTGTTTGTTTTGACACTTTTTTTCCTCTGGGAGTTTTGATGTTGTTGTTGTTCTTATTTGTGCTTCGATTGCATTTTTCAGGTGCTTTCTGTGGCGGTTTATAATCACTATAAGAGGATATTTAATGAGTCTTCTTTACCCAAGTGGTTAGTGTTATTATTCTTTACTGAACTTAAGTTTTTTTAATTATGTTGATTGATTGATTGTATGTATGTGTACGTTGATTTTTACATTTTCTTACTATTTGGATTGTTAGGCCTGCAGGAGATTCGGATGATAATGTGAAGGCTGATGCTGTTGAAGATGATAGAGTTGAACTTGAGAAAAGCAATATCCTTCTAATGGGGCCAACAGGATCAGGTAAATCAATTTTTGCCTTCTGTTTCAGTGTTTATATTCCTCTAGTTTTTGTATAAATTATAGTGTATGATATGATGTTTTCCGTTTTGGAATAACAAATTGTTTGAGTGAGTGGAGAATTGATGATTCCTAGTTTTGTGATGAGCCCTTTGTGTATATTATATAGTACCAAGAAATCATATTTTTGAATAATTGAGGTAGGGGTGGCCTTTTGTTTTTTATTATATCTTTGTTTCTGTGAACATTTCATTCATGTCTACTCCTGGTTACTAGTGTAACTTGTTTTTCTTTGATGCTGTTTCAAGGACAGGGAAAACATTACTTGCCAAAACTTTGGCTCGGTTTGTAAATGTTCCCTTTGTTATTGCAGATGCAACTTCACTCACTCAGGCAAGTTTGTGAGTTTTATTCTTGTTTTCTGAGTTTTTGTCCAGTAAAATAAAATAAAAGTAGCAGGGTGGGGACCGGGGAAAGAAATTGTTTATGTTTGGAGGCTTATTCTTTTCAAAGACTGGTTAAGCTCCCCTATAAGTTCTAACTTTTCAGCATAAAAGGCACATTTTACCATCCTGTAATCTTATGTTCTCAAAAGGTGTAGATAATTTATGCAAGTTCTGATCATAGGGAAATTGAGATATATATCCAAAACATTTTCGTTTATCAAATTCAATGTGCCCTGAAGGTACTTTGGGAGTAATTTTTTTCCTTTTATACCGTGATTATAATTCTCGTGTTTATTATGTCTTGTTCCATTTATTACAAACATCTTCGTCCTAATTCTTTTTTTATGTGGAAGCGACATGTTTATCTTACGTGTCTAACCCAATGTCACCTTTGAACAGGCAGGTTATGTTGGAGAGGATGTGGAATCCATATTATACAAGCTCCTCATGGTAAAATACTCTGGTGAATGATGACTGTTTTTAATACGAAGTAGTAATTTGGGGATGTTTTGATCGATTGAACAAGACCAATGATTCTATGTGCAATCTTTGAGGGATTACTTTAGTATTAGGAAAAAAAAATGTAAATTTATAAAATTCATATTTCCTTGCCCTTTTAATATTTCAAAGCTTATCCATGAGAAATCAAATGTAAACTGGGTTTAAAGTGTTTGATGTATAATTCTACTTTTGGTAGGTCATAATAAGGTTTCGGTTCTTGTATTTTTTTATGTATATCTCAAGATATTGTGATTTCTGCTGGCCCAACGAGTTTTTGCATTATTTTCTGCATCATAATAAGGTTTCTGCTGGCCCAGCTTTTTTAACCATCGAGTTTTTTGCTGGCCCAAAGTGTTTATTGTTGTGCATACTTTTAGAAAAAATTTCTGTTAATGCGAATTATTTTCTTCTATCTTTAATTCCCTTCTATGTTTGTTGTAGTACCGTTTTCTGTATGGTCTATTAATCTTTACAATTTTTATTGCTTATTTCGTCAAATAGAGTGGTTGCAATTTGATGAAAGTGTCATAAATAAACATAGTGTCACAAACTGTACTCTGAATCAGAGTTGCATGAGTTTATTTCCAGGTTGCAGATTATAATGTTGCAGCTGCACAGCAAGGCATTATTTACATCGATGAAGTTGATAAGATTACCAAAAAGGTTCCTCCCTGTTTTTACTTTTCCCTCCATCTGCCAAATTTCAAAACCAAATGTTTGTCTGTTGTTTTCTACATCTACTCTTTACATTTCAGGCGGAGAGCCTTAATATCAGTAGGGATGTTTCTGGTGAAGGTGTTCAGCAGGCATTACTAAAGATGCTTGAGGGAACGGTTAGTTCTTTTCATGTGATCAACATTGAAAGCTAGTGGATAGTTAACAAAGCTGTTTTTTGTTCTAATTTTGTATTTTAGCAATTCATTTATATTGATCTTGTTGCATTCTTCCCAATCAAGATTGTCAATGTTCCTGAGAAGGGAGCCCGAAAGCATCCCAGAGGTGACAATATTCAGGTATGTGTGTATTAGTATTTTGTGCTTTACTGTTTTAGGTATTTATATGCTTGTTGGGACTTATCAGATATATTTAAGGTGCTGGTACATGGGCACAATGACATTTCAATATTTAAGAGTGTTCTTTGTTCTAAACCTTTGAGAGAGCTTAACTGATCTCTCTTGTTCTTTTTCTCTCTTCATTGTCCAATTTGGTCACATGTTTATGTATATATGCACTTTGGCTTGGCGGAATTTACTTTCTGGTATCCTTTTATATTACTTAAGAGGCTTCTGTAGTCCACATTTTATTTATATAACTGTTGAGCCATCTGTTTGTCTTCACAGATTGACACAAAGAATATACTTTTCATTTGTGGAGGAGCCTTCATTGACTTAGAGAAAACAATCTCAGAAAGGTTCACATATCCTGAAAATTTAATAGTAATGACATTGATAATATGGAGTATCAAGTGTTTCTGTATCTAACTAGTAACTTTTGATTCCTCTTCAGGCGTCATGATTCTTCTATTGGATTTGGGGCACCTATACGTGCAAACATGAGGACTGGTAAAGTCACAGAAGCTGCTGTTGCATCATCCTTGTTAGAAAATGTAATTTTCGTGAGGCAGATCTTCTAAGCATAAAGGCTTTTACTAATCCCACTAGATTCAACTTGGATCTTTACAATTTTTTAAATTATTATTTTGCAGGTTGAAAGTAGTGATCTTATTGCTTATGGTTTAATACCTGAATTTGTTGGACGGTTTCCTATCCTTGTCAGTTTGTCGGCTTTAACTGAAAACCAACTCATTCAGGTAGTCTTTATGTGTGTAACAATTCAACTTGGTTGCTCAGAAAAATTGTACCTGTAATGCTTTTCTTATTTGGCTTTGTTCACAACTGAATGATGTATCATGTAGTAGATTAGATATCTTTTGATTGATTAAATAATTGGATGGGGAATGGTTAGAAGGTCAGAAGGACTGGTATTCTCACGAACAAAGAGTATAGACTGAAATGACATTGTTTTGACCTTTTTCTTTTTCTTCATAAGTCAATTAAATTGTGTGGTATAATTTAATTGCTTTTTTTTAAGACCTTACGAGGTCATTTTTCTTTCTACCTTAGGTCGTTAATGATTTTATCTTTTTATAGGTCCTCACAGAACCAAAGAATGCTCTAGGTAAGCAATACCAGAAGATGTTCCAAATGAATGGGGTAAGTTTTTACCAAAGTCCTTCTATTCCCTTGTATATTTTATAGGTAACATGTTTTGTTCCCAATGGTTTAAGTAAGAGAAGATACCATTGGCCTGATATATTAGCACAAAACTGTAGTGTATGAGGTTAATGGGTCTTTCCACTTATAAACAATTCTGTTTCTTGCTTGTTCATTGTAGTTTTAGGACCCATTTGGTAGCTAGGATAGTCATATCCTGCTCTAATCAATTGTTTGGTGCAACGATAAAATATGATTACTTTATCCTATCGTCTATCCTATCTTGTAAATGTGGTGTACTTCTTATACTAAGAGGGGGCTGATTAGATGACAGTACAATAAAATAGTCACCCTCCCTTTTGCTCTTTCACCACCCAACACCATTACAACCACTATTACCACACCACCACTACCTTTGTCACAGCCATCCCTTGCCGCCACGCCACTCCACTAACATTGTTGTTCGTTACAAATTCATATCCATATTATCGTCATAACCATCATAGTAACCACTACACTACCACTATTAGGACCACCATGGTTATGGCAACCACCATTATTTCCACCATTGTTGTCAAAACTTGTCAACATTTTTACTATTGTGGTTATCACTATCACCATGTAATGACTATCATTACTTTACTACTACCATTAGTGTTACCACTTTTGTCATCATTATTGTCAATGTCACCCTTGTTGTCATAACAATCATTACTACTTTGTCATTATTGATATGACTCTCACCATCATTGTTATCATCACCATCATTTCTTTATTATTATTGGAGATCCTACATCAACTACAAATATTAGAATAAATTATAATATATAAGTAGGTGCAAACCTCTTTTTACTAACTGGTTTTGTAGGATAGAATTAGACCTAAACTCACTTTCTAAGATGATATCCAACTCTATCTTAGCAAGTTTTGTGGGGCCTATTGTGTCACTTGCTCTCGGCACAAAGATCTAGTTCCACGTTGGAGATCTCTAGTCTTCGACATGAGAGAATTTGTTGGAGATCTCACGTTAACTAGATATATGACTAAATTATAATAAATAAGTGAGTGCAAAACTTGTCTTGCAAGCCAGATTTGTGATGTTGAATTAGGTTTAAAGTCCTATTTCTAAGAATTATGACCAAATTTATAGTATATGAGTGAGTGTAAACCTTATCTTGCAAGTTGGATTTTTGAACTTGAGTTAGGCTTAAGTTAAAATCCTATTTCCAAGAATTACTGTTGTCATTATTAGCATCACTTTCACTATCATTATTATTATCATCTTGTTATTGTTATCGTCATTGTCAGTACCATTACTACTACCACCATCATCATTACCAATAAGATATTAATATTTGGTCCTTATTTCGATTGAATTTTGAATGACTATCATAGGCTTTTTTGGCATGGAAAGGACTGTTTTGACAATTTTTTTATGTAATTTCAGGTAAAGCTACATTTTACAGAAAGCTCTCTAAGTTCAATTGCCAAAAAAGCAATATCTAAAAATACTGGTGCTCGAGGATTACGATCAATCTTAGAGAATGTGTTGGTAGATGCTATGTATGAGGTATGCTATAACTTCTCTTTTGGATAAGTAATTTGTTTGTCGTGTGACTTGGAGTGCAGGTGTTGCTTACAGAATTAGTGACAGTTCATAGCATTAAAACAGTAAAATTTAATGACACCGCAGAATCTCCAAGCATTGGGTTTTGGCACCCACCTACATGCATGTTAACCTCTACTGCTACCATTACTACTTGTCTACTACTACTACAACTGTTATTATTTTGAAGAATATAGACACAATACATTAGTTTTGAAACTTAAAAACAAGTACCTAATTTCCATGATTTGTACTTTTTTTTCTGTTGGTGACAGTAATCAATCTAAAATGTCCTTCTTTAGGTTTACACAGTGGATTAATTGCATCCGCCATTTTATATCATTAATGACTATGTAATGGTCATTTGATTAGCTTGTGGTGGTCGTTAAATGTCTTGTAATACTCAATGATGTCAGAGAAATTCGTTCACTGAAATGTTTTTGATTAATCCTCCCCCACTCCCAAGTCTTCCTTTTAACGAAACACAACTAATAGTTGAGATTCTGTTCATTTAAAAATGGGCATATTGGATTGTACTGCGTCATAAAATGTATAGACTGTACAGCTTGCTTATTTAACCTTTTGTGCAGATTCCTGATGTTAGAACAGGCGATGATGTTATTGATGCTGCTGTCGTCGATGAGGAGGCCGTTGGAAGTGTGGGGTGTGGTGGGAGAGGGGCTAAAATCCTTTATGGTCAGGGTGCATTGGATCGTTATCTCACGAAGCAGAAAAATGATTCAGAGGTGTGCATAATTTGTAATGCATGATTTTTGTCTCCGCTTCAATCAAATTACTTCCTAATCATACTTTGTTTGTGCATAGACCATGGAGGCATCAGCCACGGATCATGAAGCGGATACAGAACTTCCTTCCATTGTTGCCAGCATGTAACATGTTGCAAATATTACTGTTTGTTATTTTTGTACATATAGTTGATACAATTATTGAATAATATAAATACAAGGTTGGTTTCTATAGTCACCTCCGTGGTTAGTTTCGTTTCCACTGATCATAGAGCCAAACTAAATGCCACATACTTGTAACTGTGCAATACCTGATTCTTATGTAAATTTTCAGTGGCATTATTGGTGGAACCAAAATGTGTATCGTTAAATGAATTATTCATGTTCGTTCCTATTTTTGTTTAGACATTGGTCGTTCAACTTAACTTTTTGAGTACAACAATATACCCTTAGTTCAATAGCACGATGATGTTTAATGTTTCATTTAGGATTGTCAAAATTGGTCTATATGATCTGTTTGACCTGGGTTAACTTTACTGAACTGAAACAGAATGTTAATACAATTCACCACTTCTTTAACCTCCTTCATTTGTGTCATTGTTTCAATATTGCTTCCTTTAACCTCATTCCTTCGAACAATTTATCTGTGTTGCAGAGCCACTCATTGATAGACAGAAAAACTTGTTGTAGAATGAGTTAAGCGGATACAACCTAGTAGTTCTCTTTCTGTAGCAATATCATTTAAATATTTGAATTAAATAATGTTACGTATGCATATTGATTCACATTAATTTGCATTTGTTTATGCTCCTTGGAAAAATAAATAATATTTATATTACAAGCAATTCTCCTCCATCTTATTTGAAGATACAGACTTTTAAAAAAATAATGAAGAGAATTCGTTTTAATATGTATGAGTATCATATAAATTTTCTTGTGATAATGTTCAATAAGATTATTAGTTAATTTGACAATTTCATCATCAATTTTGTGTCCTTAAAAATGCAGTAAAAGTTTACTTTTCTTTAAAAAAAAAACTAAAACCAATAATAAGATATTCGAAATATCACTAAGCGACTTCTATTATTATTCATCACTGTAAAAAAATATGTACATTAAAAAAATCAAAGTCTTACTCGTTAATATCTCTTATGAAAAACATATATTTAAAAATAAGAATAAAATTAATATCTCTTATGAAAAACATATATTTGAAAATAAGAATAAAATGAGAGATGAGAAAGTGTAAACATATATTTTTTATGGAATAATTGAATCTTATTTTACTTATCGACGTGTTTCGGGTCAACCTGAACATTTATACAATTTAAGAAAGTAAATACTTATTTCGATCCAAAATAATAATAGATCTAATGATACAAAGGAGTCAGTAACTAACAAAATATATTAAAAAGATAGCAACAAATATAAAAATAATTGAATGTATAACTTAATCAATTAGGTATAAATATTACTATAAATCTGACGAAAATAAACATCCTGATAATATATTAACATAATATCTTTAAGATTATTAACTCTTAAATTTATGAATATTATAAAATAATTTTAAGACCTTGAAGAAAGACGAAGTCTTATTAAGACGTGGAGTTCTTCTTACAATAAATTTTAAACATCTCAAAACAGTAGAAATAGGACTCAGAATCAATCTCTAACCCAATCCACCAATAAGCGAGATTACTTATTATCTTCTTACTACTATGTTCATTGTGTAATGATGCCATTAGTTTGATATTGTCAGCTTTATGCGCCTAGCATATTTATTACAATTATGATTTGGTATTATTTGCTATCAATATGAATCAATAATATTATATAATAATATAACACCAAAGCAAGCGAAGGCAGCACGTGCACCCAAATGAAGTTGTGAAACGGGACCAAAAGCCTATAAGCTTCATCATTCGTGCCAAAGTCTCTATCTCTCACCATGTTACTTAATAATATTATAAAAGAGCTCTAAAAAAGTGGGTGAGAGTGCAGAACTTGAGAACTAAATCCACTTCGTTTTCTTGGTGTCAACCTCCCTCCATTGGATCTTCACCCTGTGATTAGGGCTTTGCATCCACACGAATAAGAAATCTCCTTTGCCTCTTCTATTTTGCTCCTTTTCTCAAATTTCAATTTTATTAACAACACTGCTTATGTTACTAATTAACCCCTAACTGTTAAATGCTTTGTAAAATAACTTTGATTAGGTCTAATGTTACTTAAGGACAATGTTTTCATTCGGTACTGTTGTTTCTTAGCCTTGTTTTATTTTTATACGGTATACTTATTTTAGAAGAAATTGACAAATAATCGAGTACACCACCAACATCATGATTATTGCTTCTAATTAAAAAAAGTTCGAATCAAATGACTTTTTTCTTTCTTTTCAGTGAAAAAAGATTAATTGGGTAAAGAAAAATATAAAGTGGATAACCCAATTCAGTTCTTCGATCGCATGCCAAGTTTTCACTTCGAATTTGCACTAATTGGTATAACAATTAAATAATAAAGGAAGTATAAACACGTTATTGAGTAGAAATTGAAATTGAAAAATGGTGTAGTAAAAGGGAGTCAGTTATATTGTTTTCTTAAAACAAACATGTGACCTAACAAAATAACTAATAACAAAATATTATGAGAAATTGAGATTGTTATTTTAGTAAAAAAATAGAAGAAATTTAGTTACCGTTGGATGAGCGCATGAACTATCTAATTTCTGAAATTAACGGTCCTCATCCACTTTCTCTCTCCTCACAGCAGGGTAGAGAGAGAATGAGAGAGACAACGAAGAAAAGAAGCTGTTGGTCACCAAAATGGACTTTGG
Organism: Phaseolus lunatus; assembly: GCA_013389735.1. Classification (NCBI taxonomy): domain Eukaryota; kingdom Viridiplantae; phylum Streptophyta; class Magnoliopsida; order Fabales; family Fabaceae; genus Phaseolus; species Phaseolus lunatus. The sequence goes on along the minus strand of CM023865.1, from coordinate 13,075,160 downwards.
TTTTATAGGAATCCTCTCTATTCACCGATCCACGTCCATCACCGTCTTCCTTCTCCTATTCTCTTTTTATTGTTCTTGTTCTAGGGAAAGAAGAACATAGAGAATTGAAGGAGGAAGATTGAGAAAGAGGGAATACCCAGGTAATTAGTTCGGTGAAATTTTTGATTTTGATATCTGGGTGTTCCTCTTTTCATCTTTTTACCTTCAGTGGTGGAAAGGGGTTTTTCTGAGTTGATGGACTTGGAAAGCGTTGAGTGTGTGTCATCCTCGGATGGCAGGGAAGTGGATGAGATCCACACCAATCATCATCACTCTGAGTTTTCTTCCACAAAGCCTCGCAATGGAGGCACCAATAACGTTAATTCTGTGGGCTCCACCGCCCTTGCTCCGGCAACCAGCGTCCATGAGTTGCTGGAATGTCCTGTGTGTACTAATTCAATGTACCCTCCAATTCACCAGGTATGTTTTTTTTCAATTTTTTTCATCTCATGCTTGGCTTCTTTTGGCGAATTAGATTGGTGGCTCTTATAAAGGGACAAGGACGACTTAGATATGGTTTTGACTGGTTTTGATGAGTCTTCAGTGATGATTGTGGAATTATGGCATTACTTGCAATTCTTGATAATATGTGTCATGTAGAGCGATTTGTTGTGTTGTCAAATTTTAATCTCCTTTTGGTTGTATGAATTTGGCTACGGAGAGCTTCATTGTGTGATGTTTAACACTTCTTGTTTCAGTTTAGTGCATACAAAATTACAAATTAGTTTTCATTGTGTCCATTTGTATACATAATTTTGTATTTGAGAGAAGGTTGATTTTAGGATAGTTTACATATTTTGCTTCCAAGCATTGAACCATGTATTTGACTTTTTATGAGTTAGTTAAAATGAAGTTATGATCTTTAAAGCGTTATCGTTTGTTTCTAGTGAGAGCAAGACCCAATATTGTAACGAGCCTTCGTTTAATACCTATATCCTGTGAAAAATGCTTCATGTTGAATACGTTTCGGGGTTGCACAAAGTTTCCAGAATGCAGAACACATGTTATGCTAGTATCATGGCTAGATGCATTGTCTTTGTTGAAATTTGTTGAAAGTGGTTTAATTCAATGTGTCTTTATATAATTATCTTACTATAGCACTCAGAAAATTTTATCAGGAATTTCATAGGTTATATAGAGAATATTACTAGAAATAGAAAAAAAAAAGGCCAAAAAGAACATAGACCAAAAGAGCCGACCATCAACTCAAAAAGGATCTCCATTCTCATACCTCCTTATGCCCTTTAAATATCAATGAACTGAAATATACAGCCTAGGAAAGCAAGCCCCTCCCAAAATAGACATGCAACTAAAAACTTTAGATTGAAAATCTACCTAATGTTCTCATACCTAATGCACCTTTCTTCAGCTACAACCTAAGTTAAGCTTAACTGCTGAAGTAATCATTGGGATTAAACAAATACAGATGTATCACCCCTTTTTAAATATAACTGTTACTTGGTCGTTCTACTGTTACTGCAGATGGAGAGGTGTAGAAATGGTTATTTTAGTAGTTTGGAACCCCTAATTACTTGGGAAAGTAGAGGCATATTATGTGGTCCCCAGTTCATACTTTCTGGACTGAAGAGGTGAGATTTGAGAAGAAATAAAGAGAAAACAACGTCGACTTGTGGCCTGTAAGTGAAGATGTAAACATAATTGATCATATTACTATAATAATAGGTATTTTGACGTGTTATTTGTATACATAATTGATTACGAGAGTGCAATGACCTAGCCCAAAACTATTAAACTAAAGGATTGGCTCGGTTTGAAGGAAGTAGAAAGTATACCTCGCAGAGAAGTGGAAAGGAGAGGTAGTCTATAGACTCAAGCGGTCAGCTCGGTTAAAACTCACCCCGTATTCCGTGTGATTTAGTTGACTTCAATTAAACCAGACCAACCCAGTGGGGAACACCCATAATTAAATATGGGTGTCTTTTCTGTTTTTTCTATGATAATAATAATAAAACTGATAAATAGTAGTAAATAAAATTATCTTACTTTCCACTCATTTCTATTATCTTTCATTTCATCCAAACAACCTCTGGTTTGTCTTTTCCCTCCAAACTTGTCTTGGAATATGAGGTTAATTCTTCACGTTTCTTGGTCCTTAGGTGCTCGATAGTCAATATTTTTGTATGTTTACATTCAGGCATACGAAGTGAAGCTAGTGAGTTTCTTCGCATATTTGAAACTTGATCCAATCTCTGATTCTACAATTCTCGTGTTCATTTTTTCATTCACGTTAAAAGTTGATCTTGTCCTGATTGAAGCTGCAAAAAAGTGTATTGTATATATTCCTGAAAGGGGGGGAAAGGTAACAAATTAGTTTATTTCTGCAGTGCCACAATGGCCACACACTCTGTTCCACGTGTAAAACAAGGGTGCATAACCGATGTCCCACTTGTAGACAAGAGCTTGGAGATATTAGGTGTTTGGCACTGGAAAAGGTGGCTGAATCACTTGAGCTACCTTGCAAGTACTACTCCCTTGGATGTTCAGAAATCTTTCCGTATTACAGCAAGCTTAAGCATGAGACAGTGTGTAATTATAGACCATATAGTTGCCCTTATGCTGGATCAGAGTGTTCTGTTGTGGGGGATATTCCCTTCCTTGTTGCTCATTTAAGGGACGATCATAAAGTGGACATGCACACCGGATGCACATTCAACCATCGTTATGTGAAGTCAAATCCGCGTGAAGTGGAGAATGCAACCTGGATGCTCACAGTAAGTGTATCTATTACATCTTTTTATCTGATTTTTCTTTCATTTTTGAAATATTGGAAGGGGGGTAAGAGGGTGGGATGGGGGAGATTGTTTTCCCCATTGGTCGTATAATTTGCAGTTCAAAAATTGTTTATAGGGATTCAATTTCTGATGTGGGAATAGCTAAGGAAACATGCTGTAGATAATTGTTTTAAATTAAATGCTCATGATAATTGTTGTCACTTACATGACTGAATTTTATGTGTTCCATCTGATTAATATTTTTTTCCCATATTGAAGAGTGATGGCTAATGACAACTTTTTATTTTAATTCAGCATGTAGCTGCAACTGTAATCTTATCTGAGTTTAACTTATACTAATAATTTCCTCTGATTCTTTTGTTTGAAAACTGATTTTGTTTGATAGGTGTTTCATTGTTTTGGCCAATATTTCTGCCTTCATTTTGAAGCTTTCCAGCTTGGCGTGGCACCTGTTTACATGGCATTCCTTCGTTTTATGGGTAATGAGAATGAGGCTCGGAATTATAGCTATAGCCTAGAGGTTGGGGCGAATGGTAGAAAACTGATTTGGGAGGGTACGCCACGGAGTGTTCGAGATAGCCACCGTAAAGTCAGGGATAGCCATGATGGGCTCATTATTCAAAGAAACATGGCTCTATTTTTCTCTGGTGGGGACAGAAAGGAACTGAAACTCAGAGTTACAGGAAGAATATGGAAGGAGCAACAGAATTCGGATGCTGGTGTGTGCATGCCAAATCTCTGTAGTTGACATGTTATTTGAAGGGCATTTCTATCAGTTGTGTTTCGTCATTTGGGCTGCTATATATTTATACCATCAAAGTGACTCTGAAATGTCCAGTTTTTATAAGCTGTGTAATAAACAACATTTTCTTCCTCTAAAATTTGTTTGATTGGAGTTTGAATTATTTCTTGCTCTCAAAATCTGAGTCAAGCCAAGGGAAATCCACTAGCTTAATTGCTTTTTTTAGGATGTAGATGAGAGAGTTTTGTCATTTTTACGATATAAATGTATATCTGGTTTGTTACTCTTCAAACTGCATGAAAATACATTCTACAAGGATTCAATTCTAGCTTAAGAAACGTTTTAAATAGAACACATGTTTATTAGAAGAATCTTATAAGCTAAAATCCTAATTTTCTTTTGTAATTTATAACTTACTAAACTTTAAATTTCTTTTAAGCTGAATTGTATTTTCTTATGTGATGTTGAATGTTTTGAAAAGGAGAAAAAAAGAGTAAAAGTTAAAATGTCTTAAAATTAACGTTTATAGGTTTCATTTTGTAATTTTCTTCATTAAAAATAGTATTTAAAAAAATCTTACCAAAAAGTTGTTTGATCCAACTTTTTTTAAAATCTGACATGAAAGCCTCTTTGAAAATAAGAAAAATGGAAAACTCAAAAAAATTACATCAAATATCACCCATGAGAAAAAGAATACTTAGTCCTATAAATTTAATTTTTATTTTTGTATTTTAAACTGATGAATTAATCTTCTAATTTTTGAAAGTATACAATTTTAATTTTTTAATACTTAAATTAATATTTAGTAATAGTTTTTCTTATCACGGTTGAGGACTAAAATAAACAAAGTTAGAGAAAACTAATTCACCAAATTAAAAATACAGTACCAAGATCAAGTTGACCGAAAAAAACTAATTACGTACTTTTTTTACCTTGCCAAAAATACATAACCACTAACTTTGTCCTCAACTACTATCACTTTTATTTCACATTCTAGTTAAACATTGGCCGTATCAGTTTTGGAGTTCACTTTCAAGATGGGTGATTTTTTCTTGGGTTTAAATCGAACAATAATTCTCGATTCCCTTCACGATTCAATTGTATATATAGTCCTTTCTCGTATATGTAAAATTAAACATCGAAAATAACTGCGTACCATTCTCAGCATAAAAAAAACTTGTTATGTTGGATAACCTAAACAAAATATATTTTCATAAAACGACTTTCCCACACACTTTTTTCATATAATCAATTATAACAATTAACGATAATGGATCACTAAATAGTCACTAAAACTATCCCAATCCAACCCACACCGAACTGTTAGATTTGTTTCAACATCATTTGTTCAAAATTAAAATATGTTTGCTACTGCATAGCAGTGAAAAGAACTACGCTTTTTACGCACCACAATGTTCCCAACTCACTGCGGTCACAGTGTACAATATAAAATAAGTTGCTTCATCTTTCTTCTGAGTTCTAACCTGTCATCTACCCCAATGTCAATATTACTTCACTTGCAATTCAAGAAAATCCATCATATTTCCCAGAGAAACACTTCCATTTTACAATTAAAACATGTCAGTTCCAATGGCTGATCTTGTTGCTCCAGTACAGGGGGTTTCAACTTAAGAGAAGGTTTAGACCAACACACCAATAGTACGGCACTGTAAAAATGGGAAAATCATAGATTGCGTAATCCTTTCCAACAAATTTAATTACAAGTAGTATGATTCAAAATGTTGGTAACGTAAATTGATGATTCAAAACTATTTAGGTAGACACAGACACCATACCTCCTCATCCAAGCACCATTAAGTTATTATTATACCTCCACATTAAGCACCAAGAAATTGGAACTTCAAGCTGTTACATGTTCAGTTGCTCTATCACCCTCAGTTTCGGTCGTTTTCTCTGCCAACTCTGCCTCAGGAGCAGTATCATCAGAGCTCTCCTTATTGAGAGCTTGAATATCACCCTCTGACTTAGATTCTGAATCCGTTTCCTTGTTTCCAAACAACTTGGATGGAAGTAAGGAAGCTACTGCAGCCCTTGCACTTCTTTTGGCAGCTTCGGCTGCTTCGGCCTCCTTAGCCTTAGCTTCAGCTTTCAACCTTTCTTTCTCTTCCATCAGCTTCGTCAACTCCTCTTCTCTCCCTTCTTTTCTCAACTCCACCTTAACAAACTCTTGGAACTCCTCATCAAAATCAACCCCATTGTCATCCAGTAACGTATCAACAATCTGAAGCATCTCATCCAACCTCCCCGCGTCACTCAGCACCTTCATCACGAACTGATAGCTAGCAACATCCATCTTGAGCTTCTTCACCATTAACTCAAAGAAACCCTTGGCTTCATCAATCTTCCCCACCTTAACCAACCCATCAACCAACCTATTGTATACAGACAAGTTAGGCCTCAACCCAGAGTCCACCATTTTCCTAAAATATCCGGCTGCATCATCTGGCCTATTCTCTCTGAAACAAGCATCCATCAACAACCCATAAGTAAACTCATCAGGACTCACCCCCTTCCCCTCCATTTCCCCATAAACCTCCTCAGCCTCCACAACCCTCCCATCATCACACAACCTCTCGATCAAGTTATTAAACGACAAGGTATCCGGGCTACACCTATACTCCCCCATCTTCCTAAAAACCTCAATCGCCTCCTTAAACCTCCTTTCACCACAATACCCATCAACAATCACATTAAAGCTCCCCAAATTAACAGTCAACTTTATGGGAGGCTCGTGCTCCTTCATCATCCTATCAAAAAGCCTCAACGCCTCATCAAACCTCCCATTCTTAGAGAGTGCATCAAGCACCGAATTATACCCCACAGCACTCATCTTCTTCCCCAAAGCCTCCTCATAACAATCAATAGCCTCCTTCTCCATCCCCTTAACAAAATATCCTTTCATCAAACACCCAAAAACAACCCCATCGTCCACAACCCCACCCAACCTCTCTCTCAGCTCCTCATAAAGCACTAGAACACCATCACCATCGGACACCCTAGCGTGGCCCAACATCAAGTAGTGGTAAACGAGAGGGTCAGGTGCAAACCCTCTAGAATCCATTTCGCTTTTAATTTCCATGGCGCGTTCAAGCTTGTTGTTATCGACCAAGCCTTTGATGAGAACACGATAAGTGGTTGGGGAAGGGTTCATGGGGGCGTCGTTGAGGAACTGCTTGTAGTGTTCGAGAGCGGTATCGGGTTTGCGGCAATCGAGGTAGGTCTGGAAGATGAGGTTGTGGGTGATGATGTTGGGAACGACGCCGGCCTGTGTGATGAAGCGGTGGAGGGAGAGGAGGTCAGCATAGCGGGATTGGCGGAGGAGGGCGGCGAGTACGGCGTTGATTGTGAAGATGGTGGGGCGGCAGTTGGAGTAGATGGAGTGGCGCGTGTAGAGTGCGGCCTCGTCGAGGTCATTGTCGCGGACGAGGGCGAGAATGCGGTTGTGCAGGTTGAGCCGGTTGCCGGTGAGTGCGGACACGTGTTCGGGGAGCTTCGGGTTGTTAGGATTCAGGTAGTACGGGGTTTGTTGTTGGGGTTTTGGCGCGGTTTGTGTTCGGTTCAGGGCTGAGAGAGGGGGTTCCATGCGGAGCTGACGCTTGCGGCGGCGGCGTTCCGCCGCCGCTTCCTCCGGGGAGGAGAAGGAGAGCAGACGGAGGGAGACGCAGAAGGGAGGGCGCCGGCGAGGGTTTGCCACGGCTCTGAGGTGCGTCAAGAAGGAGGCTTTGGAGAGAGCCATGTTAGACAGTGAGATAGGGTTTGGAATTGGATAGGGTTCAGACAGGGTTTAGTTAGAGGGATGGTGATCATGGTGACGATAGGGGATTTTGGGTTTTGGGCTATTGTTTATGGCCATTTCTTTCTGCACTCCCGTGGGTTGATTAAATGACTAAATTGTTTCTCTTGTCACTCCCCTTTTTAATTCTCACCACCCTTGCCATTATTGTTATCGTTGTCTATGAGTTGTATTATGGGTAGTAAAGAATTTCTAAATTGTCCGAAAATAGAATGCATTTCTAAATTATACGGTTCAGAAGTAATTTTTTCTTCTAAATCACATAATTTAAAAATCAAGTTTTCAGAACAAAGTGGAAATTATGTAAAAAAATAATAACAATAATATAAGAGTGCAAGAAGAAATCTTTATTTTTTCCGAAGGAATTTATCTGGGTATTTGGATTTTGTACCCAATGAGCATCGAAGCATTTCTTCCTACACTTCTATAGTCTCTTCTTTCACACCACTAACCCTAAAAAAATACATTTTAAATTATAAAATTTGAAAAGTATTCCAAAATTATTCTGAACGATAAAATCCAAAAAATATTTTTCGGATTCTATAATCTAAGATATGATTTAAAAATATATATATATATATTAAATTTAAAATTTGTGAGGTATTTTATTCAAAGGTATCTTAGAGATGGTACAATTTTAAAACTTATTTTTTTAAGAATCATATTTCAAATTCTATGTTTTGAAATGTATTTCCTTTTATCTACATGCTGAAAAAGGAAAGAAATAGGGACTCAGGTTCAGAAGAAGAAAATTGGTTGTGACAGCAAGATAGAGAAAGAGGCATGCGGTTGTGAGAGAGAGAGAGAGGGATGTAGGGTTATTTTGATTTTTTTTGTTAAGGATGGTCATTTCTGACTATATGAAGGTGTATGGAGAAGTATGGAGGTGCAGGAAGAATTGGCAGACTGAGACTCGTGTTTTCTTATTTATTTTCCTGTTATTATGTTGTTAAACATTTTTTAAGCTTTGATTGTACAAAGTGTTACAATTATTTTTTAAGAGAGTTTTGTAATTAATTAAACTAAATTTAAAATTAAATTTTTTAATTGTTTTAAATAAATTACAATATTGAATCTGGCACGTCAAATTCTATATTTATTTGAAAATTACACATAGGTAATTTTAAAAACAGTAAATAAAAAACATTAGCAATAACAAACAAAGGTGATGAGAAATGTAAAAGTTAGGACTTAGTACTAACATATATGCTCCTATGGGCCTGTGCCAACGGTCCAAAGGAGAGGAAAATTTCCACATTTACTTATTTTATCTTGTCCTTTCTCATATATATTAAAAATCTAACTTAACACGTATTAAGAAAAGTAGTGAAGTGCCTTAATTTTTACTAATTTCTTAATATTTTTAAAAATATTGTTCTCATAAAACAAAATAAATACTATAATCGTGTATTAAAAAGTTAGACATTAATTAAAGATATATTATTTTAGGAAAAATGCTATTAAATAAAATAAGAATAATTGAATGCTTTATGAAAACAGGAAAAGTCTAACTTAGAAAATAAGACTAGTGGGTGATTGAGAAAACGGATAAATTCTCCCTTTCTCATACTGTATGTGTATGATAACAGTGTATAACAATTATGAGTATTGAAAAGTTAATTTTAAATCTAATTTTTTATATATCTGTATGACAATTATGAGTATTGAAAAGTTAATTTGAAGTTTAATTTAACTTTATATAAAATTGTGTTTACATCTAATTATGTATCTAATTATGTATATATTATAAAATGTCTTTATGAAATTTCTTTATATATATAGAATCTCCAATAAGAGAATGACGATAAGAGAGGTTGTGTATATGGAATTTTTTGTACGTATATGGTTGATGTTTTGTGTGAGAGGGTTTAGTATTAAAAATAGAAGCAAGGAGATGGAATGAGCAAATGAATGGTCCTTTGTTTTCCAAGTACCCATATAGAGAAGTGAGTTGTAGTATTGTTTGAAGCTAGTTGCGGTATTTTAAATAATTTAATAATCCTTGCTTTGTCGTTTATCCACAATCCAAGCTGTCTTCCCTAAAAATAAGTAAGGATACATGATGAATTTGACTTTTAATGGAGGAAAACATTGTCAATTTACTCTTTTCAACTATAAAAAAAAACAATTTAAATCTTGATTGACTGAAAATTTTGAATTAGTCTTAATACTATAATTTAATAATAAAATATTTTTTTTATTTATTGTCCCTTTTAAAAATATATTTTAAAAACAAAATCTTATAATAAAGTGTAGCTTTACAAACTGGTTATTTCTAATTTAGTCTTTATTAGAAATTGTGTTTCCTTGAGTATTTAGTTTTTTCATTTAAATATTTTATTGCTTGATTTTGTCATTAGTTTTATCTTTTTTCTACAATTCGTCTATTAACTTATCTCTTTTATATCATTGTGTTGACAGCAAAAACTAAACAATAGAATATTTAAACAAAAATAAAAAACATTTAAAAAATTATTCAAATTTAATTAAATATAATATTTAATAATAGGTTTCTTTATACATTTCAATTGCCCTAATAGATGTCAATCGTGTTTCACAGCTTAACAAAAGTAGTTACAGGGGCCAAAAAAAAGCATTAAGGCAATGTTATTTGGATTCTAATAATATGTAGTAAGTATAGTTTATACTCAAGTGCAAGCTCATGGTGGGTGACAACTATGTAGAGAAGAGTGATCATATAGTGTGAGATCAGACCAGTAAAAACTATGGTGGATTTTGCAATAACAATTTATTTCTTGAAGCACTAAGATACTAATCTTCAAAATTCAAAAAATAATTTATCAAAACTAAATTTTCTTTAGAATTTTGACATTTTTTTTCTGAATGTGAGATTTTGCTTTAAATTGAGATTGAAAATCAATAATCAAACCAAAGTGCTTATTTTATTTAAATATAATATTATATATCTAAAGTTAATTAGTAAAAAAAATAGGAGTGTCTATGATTATCTTACTATTTAATTGTATTTTACGTACAATATATTTGTATTTGTCAAAATATAATTACAAAATTATACTGTAATTTTTAATTATAAGATCATCTAATTTATTTAGAATATAAAAGAAAAATGAAACTATGAATATGACAAGAATTATGTTAAAATACTTAACTAAAATATTTATTTGACTTTTTCATTAAAAAATGTTGGATAAATTATGATATGTATTAAAAGTTTGGTGACATAAAAGTTTACATTTTGGGTCATTGGATGACTTTGCGTTTTGAGAATTTATTGTTGGTTGGGTAACTTGTGTTTTTGGGTATATAAAGAGAAGTAGGGATCATAAGGAATGTGAAGCCTCGTAGGTAGACACGTCAATCTTACATTCATTTGGTGGGGGTGGCTTCAAAATTTCAACCCATTCACTTGTTTTTTTAATTTAAAATTAAAATAAAAACTAATTTTTTATATTTTGTTGTTTGAAAGATATAAACAAACAATATTATAATTTAAATCATGAATATAAATTAAGTTCTAATTGTTTATTGTAATTATATAGTTTAACATGTAAAAGTATTAATTTTTTTCAATATATCTTGAAAACACTTATAAAATATTTACATGATTAAATGTGTTTTAAAATATATATTTAAAAAGTAAAAAAGGGAGAAGATTAAAAGGACAGACAAACTATTATGTTAAGACAGGTTAGAATCCTCAACTTTATCTAATTGTAACGAGTTTGTCTGCCTCAACCTGTTTTTGATGAGCCAACAACAATTAATCCAAAACAGGTCAAGATAACTCATTTTGTCATCATTAAATATAACAAAATTGTAATTTTTTCAATGGGCCAATATTGAAGACGATGAAGAAATTAACATGGTTAATGTTTCTAAAATAATAAAATGTTAAATAAAGTTTTGCAGAAGACACAACGAGATCTTAAAATTGATAAGGAGGAGGAGAATTTTAAATTTTAGCAGAATTTTAAATCCTCAATACTTTTTCTCATTTTGTTATGGTTCTTGGTTGTTATTATGACATTATTTATTTTTAGAGGAAAACTAAGTTTTAGCCGTGTTGGGTGGTTCAATAGGGTTTTAGGTATTTTTTTTTATGTGTGCAATAACACTTCTTTAAAATCTTTTGGATATGTTCACAGCATTACTAGCAAGTTGCTCAATGATATAAAATATGTTATTTAATGTAATGTTGCATGAGGTATATTAATTCATAGAATATGTCATTTCTAACATTTGTAAAAATTATCACAGTTGTGTTTACAAAATATTTAAAAAGTATAAGTTTAATAGTCATTCATATGAGCACATTAAAAGATAATGTTAAAAGACAATATTTCTAAGGATATAAAAAATAAAAGTGGTATATTTTAAATAACACTAAAATATTTTATTATTAAAGTGAAAAAAATATATAAATAGAAATTTCACTTATTCAAATTTTATTTTAAAAGAACAATCATCTTTCTAAAACTTTTATTTTCCCTTCATTTACCTTCTTCCTAAAATTCTGAGATCTTTGTTCATCATATTGATGATTGGAGTCCGTCATTGGACTCATGGCAACAAAGACTATAAGAGTGTTCGATCAGAATCTTAGACAGAGTAAGTTCTTTTGACTCCTTTTTCTTTGAGCCAATTTTGATCTGGTTTGGTTTATCTCTAGTATAGGTCTTTGCATGTGACAATTTTATCTTGAGGACTAATCCCTCTAAGCTCAGAGTCCTAGTGATATAGTTAGATTTTTTATTAGAACTTTGTGGTACAGGTTAAGCTGTCCTTGGACCATGTATGAGTTGAACTCTTACTGAGCACCTGCTCAAATTCAAGTAAGGGAATTTAGTTTTATTTTCAATAAAACTCTAGGATAGAGGATCTGGATGTGGGGGTGACGTAGTTACCAGTCTTAAATCTTCTTGCATGATTGTTTGATTTTGAGAAAAGTAGTGTTTTGATTGAACTTAAATTGTGAAATATTTGATTTTGTATATTTTGTAAAATATATTTTTTTATGAGAATAAGTATCGAATATCTTTTGTTTGGTATTAAAAGTGTTGCATGTTAGTATACGTGAATTGAATTGTATTATGATGTAATTGATGTGCAAGAAATCCTAAATTTTAGTTGTTTGTTTATGAATGATTTTGATTTAGAAATGTTAAATATATATATATATATATAAGGTATTATGGATTTAAAGAGTAACTACCCAATTCTAGCAAGGAATTGCTTCTTTGGTATGATATGCTTGAATATATACTAGTTTGAATGAAATTTTTTGGATGAAAATGTGTAATATATCAGATTTTGAAAACTAGTTTCTTCATATCTAGCTCAAGCAAGAATAGAGTGAAAAATGGGGTGTTCTTGAGTCGTTTTCGCTCAAGCGAGATCCATCTTAGCCCAAGTGGAGAGAATCTTGCTCAAGTGAAAATGGAGTGAAAAAGGGATGTTCTTGGGTTATTTTTGCTTAAGCGAGAGGATTTTCACTCAAGTTAAAAAAAAAACTTAAATTTTTATTTCTACCTTTGAAAGCCTGGTTTTTATATTTTTATTGTTATTGAGTACAAATTTTTATTTTTATTTAAGTATGTGATTAAAAGTAAGTATTTATGCATTTATGTGAAATTTGTGATATATATTGAATTGTTTAGAAATTTTAACTTTGATGTGATTTAATGATGTATTGATGTGTTAAATGAAGTATGCAATAATGTAAAAATGTGATCGAAACATAGTATTTTCAAGAAAGGAAATACCGTATTGAGATTTTAGGATTGTGTATTGATTTTTTATGTACTTTTAAAAGGGACGATCCTGACTCTACTGGTATCTTGGAATCATATAGATGAAAAGTAGCAGGTCGTGAGAGTCGAAACATGTTCATATGATTATGTCTGGAGTGTGAAAAAGAACCTGGTCTTTCAAATCATATGGATTAATCCAATATTTTTATGCTTATGATAGTGTGGATTCACAATGGGCAGTATGACAGGTGCTGGTCTCTGAGTGCTAACTTCAATACAATGGTCTTCCAGAAGTATAGTTAGATATCCATGTGTTGTGGGTTAGTAGAAGTCTGACATAAGAAAGATGAATTACGAATTTTATATACACTTAATTTCTTTGTGAAAATATATGAGGATTGATGCATTTATGCTTGTTAAGTTAAGTTATATTTATATTTGAAATTTTAAAAATAGTTAGCTTACCCGATTGTTTCCTTTGTGTTTCTTCTCTTTGATGATCATGTATTTATAAGAAAACAGATGATGTTACAGGTAAGAGAACTCCATAGTGAACAAATATGTGTATATATTAAAGTCCCTGTAATAAAAAGATATATTTTGAAATATTGTATAACTAATATGTATATACATGTAAATATTTATTTGATATTTCATGATTTTATGTGTAGAAAATATAGGAATGTTATATTAGTGTTATAATTTATTAATAAAATGAGTTATCATGCTTCAATAATAATCTAAATCACAAAAATTAAGATAAGTGAGAAAATGAAAAAAGTTATTAAAATGAATTTTCCAACAAACTAACCTGATTGCATTGAGTTACTAAAGTATAAAGTATGATAGTAGGATTGAGATAAGTTATATCCTAATATCCAATGGAAACTTTCTCATTACCTATCTTTTAAAAGATGCCATTGATATTTGGAATATTAAAATGAAGAGTGTATAAATGTTTGTTCATGTTGAACAAATGTATTTGTTTCACATTTAATGTAATTTATATGACATTTTGAGTTGTGATTTTATGGAATTTACATTAGCTTCTAGTGTATTATGTTGCTTATCATATAAGTAAATGATACTGTAATCTAAAAAGAGTATCAAAACCGGTTAGAAAACAAAATAGAAAAAGTTTAAAATATTTTGAAAAATAATTCATTTTTATTTATGATTATTATATATATAAGTGGGTTATTTTTACAATTTTAATCAAACTAACTTATAATGAAAAAGTGGCATAACAAATATGAGGTCGTTATGTATAATGATGAGAGCGGCAACACTGTATTTTAATAATATATATGTATGAAAGTATGATAGTATTTGTCTTCTTATGAGACGTTGAGTTTCAATTTAATGTTGCATATCTTTGGGTGCATAAATAATTAAGGAAGGGACATTTTAAGAAAGATTTGGAATGGACAAATATGTTTATTTTTAGTTAAACAGATAGAGTCGTCTATATAACGTGGATGACCACTCACCAAAACTTTTATCAAAGTTTCCACAAACCAGACCAAAATTAAAAAATACTGATAACACTGTATGTTTTAACCTGAAATTTCATCTCTGAAAAATATCTCAAATACAATAATTAACTTTAATAATATTATTTTTTTAATTTGAATTCTGAACACTATGTATTAGTGTGTTTAACAATATAAATATACTATAGTTTGAAGTCAATTTAGACTTTAGAACAACATTTGATAATCTCCACAAGTATTTAATACATTCAATACCTGTTTTGCTAGACATATCCCAACTTGGAGAATTTATTATATACAAGTGGGACTAACGTATATGTTTTGACTAAGTATTTATAAATTCTTGAATGTCCATAACTTCTTTTCAATTGTGATTTTAAAACTTTAAAATAATATTAATTATTATTTTATTTTATTTTTAAAAATTATCATTTATTAATTAAGCTTATATTTTTTAATAAAAAAGTTACATGTTAAGCATCACTTGGAATTTGACTTAGAGTGGCACCCAAAACTCAACAATTAAGTTTTTATAACTGCTTCTAATAATTTTATACATTTTTATGAACTTAACAATAGAAAATAAAAAATATGTAAATTTATCCGTGTAATAAATAAAAAATAATAATAAATACTTACTTTGGGCTCATATACAAGCAATATTAACTAACTTTACGCACGTTAAGAATGATAGTTAATTTCATTTAATATCCTTGATTTCATAATTAATATATATATACATATATATATATATATATATATATTCTAAATTAACTTTAGTCAAATTTATTGGAGACAATTATTAAATTCAAGATATTTTTGAGATAACAACATTAAATAAAATTTTGAGAGTTAAATTTTATTTATCTTTGAATCAAATCAACATGACTTTTTTTTTCCTCATAAATAACTCTAGAAAAAGTATCATACAGTTTGATATAGTAATAATAAAAACTTGTGTTTTTATGTGGTTAATAAGTGTGTGAATTAGTTTAAAAGTAATAATTAAGTTTAATTTAAACTTGATTTTTAATTGTGTTTATTGTATAATTAATGTATGTAATGTGTAATATCTAGATTATTATATATGTAATTATTATTTAATTAAAAGTTAGAAGTAATTTTTTTTGTCTATAAATATTTTCTTATAAAGGAAATTAACCTTATATGTACATATGTATATCAATAATTTAATATTTATAATATATTAAAAAAACACATAAATTTTGTATAATAATAAAATTTTTACATCAAAATAAAGAACTATCTATATGTTTAATACATATATTCCAATGATTTTAAAATCAAATTGTTGATGAGTTATCACCCTAGAGAAATTCTCCAGAAATTTTTTTAAATAATTTTTATTGAACAGGTTATTCTTCTACTCATCATGCAAACACATAAGAAAGAAAAACAAAAAAATGAGTGTGATTTTTGTAAACCTTAAATGTCAATATTAATAAACTTAATATGCAATATAAACAATGGGAGCATAACATTTGACCTACAACTGTAAGACTCAATCTTACTTTATTAAACATAGATCCATATTTCATTTTTGTATGATCCATTATGATCGTAAAAGTTTCTTAGAAAGTAATTAAGTAGTTGAGTAAAACATTTGTACAAAACTTGGTTTAAGTAAAGTAAGTTTTATTAGTACATATTTTCTTTAAATGTTATTCCCTCATAATTGAAGTGGTCTAATAAGTTCAATAAACTCTTGTTAGAATACATTCTAAATGACTACGATACCATATCAAGAAAATGAACTTTAAGTCTAACTTAACCTTATAAAATCGGCTTATAAGATGAAGTTTGCATCCACTTATGTACTATGAAAAATCTTTATCTCTGGTTGATATGGAATATCCAATAGTAACTGGATTTCAATTGATAAATATTGAAATAATTATGTATTTTGAATGAAATAATGCTATACTTGGATCTTGGTAGAATAATTTCATGAATATATATATATATATATATATATATATATATATATATTTTGTTAAATTATTGTTTTGTTCTTTGTCTTTAAAATTGAGAGTGATGTTTGAGTTGAAACGTATAATTGGATTGGACATGGGATTGTAAACTAAAAATTTAGTTTGATTTGATTACACTTCTAAGTTGTTTTATGCTTTAAGAACTATTCTATGCTTATTTCATGAATGTGTTGAATTATATTTCGTAAATAATTATGAGAAGGGATAAGTCGATGAGTGATGAAATAGATCTATAATTTCAACGCTTGTGCATAATTGAATTCTTGCGTGTGCCTTGAATTGTTGAAGGAATGGGCAATTATGTTTTTAATATGATAATTGGAATTGATCAAGATTTTTGTGTTAAATTTAATTGTTTTAAACTTCGCTTCCTTAGATGTTTGATTGATTTTTATAGATTTTTGTAATCTTTCCAATGAAATACATTCTTGTATAGTAGTAGATACTGTTCAAAATTGAAAAGAAAAGTTCCTGAAGAATCTCGTTCAGCTAAAGGAACCGTTTTTTTTTTTAGTTTGCTCAAACAAAAAATTTATATCAATGGAATGATAAAAAAAAATTATATTCTTAAAAAAAATTCCAACACCAAATTTTTCAGAAATAAAAGCTTATTTTATTTTTGTTTGTCATATATAAATGTTATCACAATAGTACATGATCACAATTCTACCTACCTACTTTTGCATAATGATTAATATTATATCACAAAAATTATGTGCTTTTTTAATCAGTGATATAATTTTTCAATGTTTGAAATTTTAATAATTTATGTATTGTTCAAACTTACTCCTTATTCGCTTATCATAAAACACTTTTCTTTTTCTTTTCCCCTTTTTCTTTTTCTCTTTATATATAAGATAACCCTAATGTTTATGGTTCACGTTTACAATACTTATTATAACAAACTTTTCTCCTTCTAAATTTATAAAACTTTAAGTCATATAAATATATACTTTTAGTTAATATATTATGATGATCGAAATCAATGATTCATTGAATCATATACATGTAGATAACACATGATTCACGCCTTATTTCATTAGTCACATCATCCTTAAAAGTTAAGATGTAATGCATTTAACTTTTTAATACAAATATAGCATAATGCTTAATTTAGTAAGCAATTATCGGCTTTAATTTTCATACCAAGTTAATTAGACATAAATATATTTTATAAACAAATCTCATTTTATAATTAATTTTATAAAATTGAATTAGATTTAAAGTTCATTTATTAATATATTATTAAAATTATTTAAAATACATTTTAATAAAAATTTGTTGAACTTATCATATTATCCATTATCCGATTGTTATCGGAACATTCATGAATATATAATCTTATATGAATATATAATCTAATATAAGAGTTGTATAAATTTCATAAATAGATAATTGGTAAATGTTTTTCTATTTTTACAATATTTCTCTTAGTTAACCTTCAAGGTCAATTTGTTAAAAATTTTTATTCACTAAAAAGTAAAAGGAAAGGTAGTTCATTTTTCTCATCATAAAGTAGAAGTTTAGGTTGATTTAGTTTTGAAATTTTATATCCATATACTTTAATTTGTTAAATTTAATTTAACTATAAATTAATTATTCAAACCCACAAATTCTAATATTAACATTATAAAAAACAATTTGTCATAAACTTAATAAATTAAATACTGAATTATAATACTAAAACTTAGATTAAAGTAATACAAATGTAATAACTTTTTATTCATTTTCTTAATTTATTTGAATCAAACTACAGTCGCACTACCATGGAAAGAGTAGGATTAATATGAGATCCACGATCTTCTGACTCGTTAAGCAATTATTCATGATACCGACAATTCAGCAAAATAATAGTCCTTTTGCCAATAGCCAAAAGAAATTAAACCCTATCCACGCTCAGGTATCTATATGAATATTTTTTCTTGTTACATAATATAATCATTTCAATTCAAAATATAAATAAAAACATATAAGGATAAACTATTAAAATAAATTTTTAATATAAAAATAAATAATTAAATAAATAATTTATAAATAATTTAGTTTTTTTTTCATAAGAAATAAACATGCAATAAAAAATAAGCATACAAAATTCATGTACTAACCATAATAATTTCATTTCATTTAAATACCAATTTACAATTATATAGACTATGTATGGATATATAAAGCAATGATATTCAACAAATGAGATATTAATTGATGTCTTCTAAAATACTCGTATTAAGTATTAGAGACCAACATCTGATCTAATATTTAAGACTTATATTTATCAATAAAATTATAAAAAAAAATTATCAAAGTAAATTCATTACAATCCAAGTTGTGTATCTACAAGTGATCACGGTAAGAACTCCCTCATCAACTTCTCACCATAACCTTATATATTAGTTTATGTAACTTAGACAATAAATGAAAGTAAGATATCTACATTATAACATAGGTGTTAATATTTAATACATCAGGGATCTTAGTTTTATACAAATTTTATCATTTTCTTATAATATATATCATTTAAAAATTTCACAAATCTATTGAATATTAAAACTAATATTTATTCTATATTTATAAAAGCATTCATATATAATCCAATTTAGAGAAGAAGAAAAGTTGATGAATTTACTTCTATAACTCAATTACGAATTTAATTAATTTCTTTTACATGTTATTATTATTTGGTCCTTTTAAACTTCCTTATAATCTTACATGAAAGTGAAATAAGTCTCCACTTTATCCCATATATTTTAATTAGAAAACTAAAAATATTATTATAAACCTTAACTCACTCAAAATCATCTTTTCCAAACATATTACATACAAGAAAAACTTTATTATACATAACACAAAGATCACAAATCTTTATTATTCAAGAAAAACTCAATTGATTAAAATTTTAATTAACTAGTCTTATTATACTCTTGATAACCTTCATTATAGTAAAGCTAATATATAAAGACATAAACAAATAATTAAAAAATTTAAAGAAAAACAAAACAAAGCATTTTAGAAAAATAAAATTTTCAAATAAATAAAAATATAGTAGTTTTATAATATATATACACTTTCTTAACTTAAAATATTTATTCTTCGTCTATTTTATAATCTAAAGAAAATTATTCTTACTCCATTCAAAAATTAAAGCTGGGAAATTATGGTATGTACATTGTTTATATTAAAGTAACAGTAAAAAACACATTAAAAAATTAAAGCTAAGAATGATGGTAACTATTATGCTTTATTTAGATTAAAGTAACAGTAGGAAAGGAAAGAAAAAAAAGAAATTGTTTCAATTGAAGAAATAATAATAAAAAATGAATAAATATAAGTAATTATTTTAAAAATGGACTAATATAATAGATTAAAAAAATTGATAGTTGAATAATATTAAAATAACAAAAGCATTCTTTCATTAATTTAAATAAGAATAAGTATAAAGTAATAAAGATGATTAATTATGAAATTTTATTTTATAGAATTTCAAATAATGCTAAACAATTATTTAAAATTTAAAATTTAACATATTATAAAAAATAATTGGAAATTATATCAATTTTTTTTCTACAAATTTTAATAGGTAGTTTTATAAACAATTTGAATTTTATTATGCTACTAGTTATCCTTTATAGTTATAATAAGGAGAATTTGTTTTGAAATTATCCACACAAAAAAACAAGAAAAATGTTATATATAGGGAGGACAAAATATAAGAAAAATAGTAATAACGTAAAAGAATATTTATTGACATGTCTTAAAATTCAAAATGATAATTTCTTAAATAGTTTTTTGAAAAATTTCAATTAACAAAAAATACTAATAATAATAATTTTAAATTTTAAATTAATTTGTAATCAAAATGACTGTTCATGCTTTTGAAAGGGCTAATAAAGTCGTTTAATTGAAAATGAAATAATGTATAGTCTTCAAAATTACAATAGAATAAATTATAATAGTTTATTAAATAGAAAAATCAATTAAACTCAAATATTCTGTTTACAAAATAAAAAAAGTATCTCAACCATAAAGACTGTGAAAAATAAAATGTTTATCTAAAATAAATAATCTTACAATTTTAAAAAATGTAACAATATTTATAAAATATAACTGAATTACTTTTTAGTGCCTTGAATTTATTATTATTATTATTATTATTATTATTATTTTGTCCTATCTAAATTTAATTGTATCTTTTATTATGTAGTTTTTTAAATATAAAAAAATAGTTTAATTTCTTATTTTTCTAATACACCATTATAATATACACGGTAACAACGTGACTTTCTTAAAAAACAAAACAGAAGCCGCAGACCCTCATCCCTCATAGTGCCATTTACTTTTCTTTCTTTTTCTCTCTCTAAATTTTTCATTTCTCTCTTCATTTACTCTTTCAATCTTTATCTATTTTAGAATTTGATCGAATTAAGGAACACTTTTACCCGATCAAATTTTCCAATCTTTATCTATTTTAGAATTTGATCGAGTTAAGGAACACTTTTACCCGATCAAATTTTTAAACAGAGTAAGTTCATTTTTGCTCTAAAGATCCTTTGTTCTCTGTTTTTCTTAGAATTTAGTCATCAATCTTGGTTAAGTCAACTTATTCTACTATATGCTAAATTTCTGTTTTATTTGAATAACTTGCATTAGGTCTTAAATCTAGCTTGCTTGGAAAACAAGTAATTAAGGTAAGGGAAACTAACTTTAATTTTTTTAATAGCACCCTAAGCTAGAAGATCTTGTTTGTGGAGGAGACGTAGTCCCAATATTTAATTTCTCTTGCAGAAACATTGTGTGTTTACATATTGTGTTGTTTATCTATATATTATTTAAACTTGTAGAAGTATCAGATTTTGATGGTTTAGTATTTAAGTATTGTTGTTTTTTTTATGTTAAATAGATCTTGAATGTTGTGGATCTGGTTTTGGAGATATTCTATGATGAAAATGGTATGAAATTGAATTCATACATTTGGGATAATGTATAGGCGGATGTTTGTATGTGTATTAAGTATTGATGTCTATGTGGTAACAGAGATCTTCGAGCTTCACTGATAATCTAAGTCACATAAACTAAGATATCAGGCGGTGAGAAGTTGAGTAGCTGAGGGAGAAGTTTATGCACACCTTGACATATAAGATGCACGACTTTGGTTGTATTGAACTTACCCTGATCATTTCTGTTGGATTCGCTGGTAATCTTTAGATCATGTGTTAGTCTTTGGTAGGACTTACTTAATATGAGTCTTCCAGAAGGTGTCTGATGTTATTATGTTTGCTGAATATCTTGGATGTGTAGATCTATGTGATTGTTTTATGTCGGGATTTGAAAAAAATTGAATAATTATGAAATTAATTTTGTAATTTGGTTTTCTCTTTTGATTTAATTGTGTATATTATAAAATTTTATTTTCACTAGCTTACCCTTGCTTTTCTTACTGTGTAGTGAACTGCGGTGACTATACTTAGTACATGAGCAGATGATGATACAAGTGTAGCAGGTCTTATAAGGTTTTAAACTTTATATTATAAATATTTATATTTTATAAACCATAATCTTATAATATGAATGTTTTGAAATACTCCATTATATAGTAGAACTTGTATTATAATAGTTAATTGTTATTTATAGGTGTTACATACACAATAATTCTTGTCTCCCTTTCTTGGTCAACAATAAAACATATGCTTTAATTAAAATGTTTTCCTTCCGAAAAACTATATAAATAAAAAAGCACTTTCAAGTTTTTTATAATCTTTTGTTAATCAAAATTTATTAAATCAGACAAATAGATAACGATGTGTAATCGCTTTAAAAAAACATTAAATACTTCCGAGTTTCCAAAAATACGAATAATTTCAATATTTTTTAAATATATTTTAAAAATATTAAAGGACTATAAATTATTGATATACGGAACTCTTTAAAAAAGTGCAATATTTTATAAAATATAATTTACTTTGCCTATATCTTTTTAACATTCAATCTGAAAGATTTTTTAAGCTTACTAGTATTTTCAAAATTCAAAATAAAAAATATTATTTTTTATTCCTATTTTTTTATTTTTTATAATTATTTTTATTGTTGATATAAGGAAAAATCAATTCTCCTCTTCACTGTAATGGATTATTTTTGTTTTAGTTCCCACCATCAACAGCTTGGGAAGGCACATTAACAGCACCAGGAGATTGCACAACATTTCCAGTAATATGAGTGCCAGCTTTATTAAAATACAAGGATAATTATATATATATATATATATATATATATATATATATATATATATATATATATATATATATATATATATATACACAATATATAAAACCAATACATTAAATATTACATAAATATATGTAAGAAAAATATCTAATTATACTACCAATAACAACATAGAATTATAAATAATAAAAATAATAAATAAAATAATAATAATTTGAAAAAAACAATACATAATTATATAAAATAACAAATATATAATAATAATAATTTTCATAATTTTTAATATATTTAATAATATTATTTCAATTTAATACAAAACTAATATACTTGCAATTCTAAAAAAAATATCATAATTTATTATTTAATATTCTTTAATAATAAGAATAAAATTTTAAACTTATACTTTATACTTTAAAATAATTTTTAAATATGTTTTATTAAGTGTTTAAATTATTATTTTTAATTTGTCGGTCAATTTGTTTTTAGAGAGAATAAAAATTTGAGTTAATTGAAATTTTTGGAGATAATATTAGCTCATTAATTTTTTTTTTAATTTATCGATCAACTTATTTTTAGAGAAAGAATAAAAGTTTGATCTGTAAATAGAAAAAAAATGAGATAAAATAATTAAATGGATGAATTATACTACTATTTTATTGACGGTAAAATTAAATAATAACATACTTAAATAAAAAAAAAATTTAATAGAATGAATTGTTTAATAAAAATTTAATTAAAAATATTTAAATTTATGAAATACTTATAATTAAATTAAATTAAGATTTTATTGTTTTAATAGCTTTCGGATTAAGTTTTACAAATAAGCCCTTTTTAAACAAACTCGCCTAATTCAGTTTACATTATTTGGTATTCCATATAACTTTTAAAAGTCAGACGAGCTTAGAGTATAAATGAATGAATTTAATTAATTTTTTAACAGAAAAAAGTCCATATACTTTTATTTATTAATACGCTTTTAGATCAACTAAGAATATGAACATATCTTGCATTTTTTAATAAGTTTGTTTTATATATTTAATTTTCTTTAAAGTCAAATGAAGTACAAATAACAGGTTGATGTTGATGAATTCAAGGACGCATGATGTTATTATATTCTGTCGTGAAATAATAAAACATATGAGAACTTCTTTAAAATTCGGATAAATTTTTTAAATTTTAAATTTATAGATTAGGTTAAAATATAAATTTCCACTTAGGTTTTGAACGCAGAATTATAAAGTTGTGGCAATATGCTGATTTCCTTAACACTTGGTTGACTATTTTATAAAAAGTTATGGGTTTGTCGCTCTTGGCAAATTTTTTCTCCACCTTCATAACATACATTTTTATATTAATTGTGAAAAATTGATTTATCTTTTTTATTTTTTAAATAATTTTAAATAAAGTATAATATTATTTTGTAAATAAAAGAACTAGACTCCATATCATATATCTCTCTTCTAATTATAATATTTTTATTATTCTTATGTCGTAGGTTTGAGAGAACAATTTTACCATTGAATGTGAGAGAGGAATGACGAGAATATTTATTATTAACACTTCCCAATGCAAAAAATATTTTTTTTAGTTTTGTATGTCATTTTTGCATATTGCTAATTTTTTTTGTGATTTTGTGACTTTTAGAAGATGGAAAAGAAAAAAGAACAAAAACAAAGCTACTACAAGTAAAAACATTACAAAACTTATCTCAATCACCAAAATTCACTATCAATCACTACAAATAATCATCACCACTTAAAAATAAAGAAGAAAATATCACACTTTCAACTATACTTAAGTTCAAATTTTAAAAAAATAAAGTAAAAAGAAAGGTCCGAAGATAGTGAGAGAATTTAACTATATAATACACATTTCAATGTATGTTATGAATTTATATTGGTGGAGTGTTATAATTTTAATGTATTAATTTCTATATGGTGAAATTATTTTAATATTCGTTATTTTCAAGTGTTTTAACTTTGTCATAAAATTAAAACCAGTAATTTAAAAGTATTATAGATTTTATAGTGGTTGTTAAATCAAATACAAATATGAAAATGAAAAAGCTATATCACTGTAGATTGCTGCACAGCTGTTTTAGGTGATCCCTTTTTTCTTCTGTTCATTGTTTCTTTTTCTGTCACTTCTCTTTTCCTTTCTTTTTTCAACCTTTTTCCCTTTTCCTGTTCCCTGCACAAAAATCTTCAACGTCATTAAATAACATCCTTGCCTCTTCCATCCAACAAAATACTTTTACAAGTATTAGACGACAAAGTTGAAACTTGAAGGCTCATAGTTGACGAACATTAATAATTGTATTTTTATATTACATTCTAAAAGTTATAAATTCCTTTTTTATTTATTTAAAACTACTATCTCTTTACAATCTCAAATCTTTTATTTTTTAAAATATTTTCTTCCTCCTTCATTTTATCTCTTTATAATCTCAGATATTCTAACTTCTTTTTAAACTTTTTTTTATAGCTGTGAGCTATTAGATAGTTGAAATAAGGTTTAACTTAATAGAAATTTCTTTTCTTAGGATAAGTTCTTTTCATTCTTTTAATATTTCAAGTTTTTTTATTTTTATTTTTTTTATGGAGGTGTTCTTTGGTAGAATAAATGTATGAGTCAATTAGAAAAATAAAGTTTCTCTTAGTTTGAATTTATAATAATATGTTTGCTTGTTAGGTTTAACTTCTTGAATAGATTAGATGATTTTTTTAGCATTATTAACTCATTATCTTTTTTCGAAGTAGATTTATTGAAGAGTAAGGTATTTTTAGTTAACATTGAATTTTGAATTACGAGTAGAAAAAAAAGTTAGTAGAAGGACTTGATATAAATTGAACTAAAATTGTTGATTATGTTGTTATTGTTGAAAATTTGTTTGAGTTGCGGACTTGTGTTGGAAATTTGAATGGTTAAACTATTTGAATTTAAACTTTTTATTAATGAATTGTAGATATGCTGAGCTAGTATAATTGAAATGTTAAATCTATTATATGCATATTGAATGCTTGTAATGATGTTGAATGTATAAATTTTGGAGTACGAACAATTTTATTTGATTTTCATGCTTTAGATAATTTTGACGAGTTTAAATCAATTGCAATATAACTTTAATTTGGAGTTGAATTGATATGAAAATAGTTTTAAATGAAAAATGTTAAGTTTTACCCATTTAAAAATATTTGTTGGTTTGATGATATTTCGTATATTCTGTCCAAGTATTTAGAAAATGTTTTTTCTTTAAATATTGATGGATGTTTTGCATACTTACTGTAAACAATGTTTGATTTTGATGATTAATTAGTTAATATAACATGTTTATAGGTAATGATATGTTATGGGATGACATAAGCCTTGGTGGGGCCACTAGCAGCTGGAACAGGAGGAAAAAAAGGAAAACCTCAAAAATTCGTAGAATGCTACTCTATAGTCTAATCTAATGTCTGTTGCATCATTATAAATAAAATATACAACGCCCCAACTGAAATTGCATCTCAAGCTAAACCTCACAAACAATTTCTCCTCTCCTGCGCCATCTTCATCCCCATTCAACTCCAACATCTATCTTTAACAGGTTAGTCTCTCTTTCTTTCTTCACTCTCTTCCTCCCTGTTTTCTTCTTTTTACTTCTTTCTCTCTTCTCCTTTCTCCATTTCTCCACTGCCACCACTTCCACAACAATTCATTTCTATTTAGATACAACAAATCTACATTTCCAATTTTCTCAACTATAACACACTCATCTTTTTATTATTTAACCCTTTCTCATTCATCCTTCACTGCAATTTTCCCACTCCCTGTGCTCACTTCTCTATATTACTCTACTTTTCCTTTGCACCCCACCTTTACCAGATCATTCAAAGACACACCGAATCAAAACAACAAATGATTCAGACGACTCAAAATCATTATACAAATAAAAATATTTAATTTTTGCCTGTCTTTTCTTTTGATGAGGGCAAACCTTTTACTTTTCTTTTACCAAACAACAAAAGTTCAATATTTTAATCTAAACAGATACACCACTACTTAATATAAAGTCAGAATTTGAACTGTAGTATATGGTCGTCAGATTCGTCACCTACAGTACAATACAACCTCTGAGTATTGCCATTTTTTGCCTACTGAAAGGAGGTGAAGATTAAATATAAGTAATCGTTTTTAGACACTTCCTTTTTAAATTATTATATTAAAATTTCTTATTTTTTTGTCATTTTATATAATTTATTTTTCTGTGTTACTAGGAGTTGAACATTATTTCAAGTGTTAAAAAACGATCTTAGAAAAATACAGAAAGATATGAGTAGTGAATGAATATGACTCAGCGAGCTGCCATTGATTTTGGTTACGACCTCCCATTTTATTTGTAAGAATTGATTTTTTATTTCCATTTAATCCAACAATTAACCATGCCCACCCACCCTTCATTATTTTGATTTTGATTTGAGCTCCTCTCATGGCTTTTAAATACTTTTTTTTACGAAGAGAACATGGATTGTTATCTCTTTTATTTTCATGTCCTTTTCCTTTTGGAAAACGAATTTGAGCCATCAGTTAAATTTATCAAAAGTAAAATTAAGACAGTGGAAGCGTATTAAAAATATGCATGTTGGGGTGTGCTATGATGTTTTCGTTACAGGTTTTTCACTCTTGAGAGCAGTTGACTATTATCCGGTATTGAATATAAACAAACAAAAAAATGTTATTCTTCATATCAAGTTGAAGGAAGAGTAGGTTAGAAGTTTTTTTAATTAGTATGTGTTCATCTTCTTCTTTTTTTATATTCGAGACAAGAGAAATGCGTTAAAAGATCTGAAAAG
The DNA here is from genome assembly GCA_013389735.1 of Phaseolus lunatus. NCBI lineage: Eukaryota > Viridiplantae > Streptophyta > Magnoliopsida > Fabales > Fabaceae > Phaseolus > Phaseolus lunatus. The sequence continues at coordinate 13,047,527 of CM023865.1, read as the reverse complement.
AAATATTACAAAGAAGGATAAAAAATTGATCTGTCCATAGAATCTAAGAGCATGTTTGGGTCATCAGAGTTGTTTTATCTGATGTTTTTTTTTTTTCCAAAATACTCAAGGAGAGACTAGTTTTTTTCTTCCTTTGTCTGATTTGACATTTTTGAAAACTTGGAAAGTAAAATATTGTGAGTAGTCTGGCAAATGGATAGACATCAATTTAGTCCTTGCACTAATCTCGGAAGTATAAGGGTAATAATTAATTGACCAAGTTAATGAAACCGAGATAATTCATGTTTTTTTGTTTTAAAGTTCTAGTCAGCTTTAAGCAATTTATCTGTGGCTGAATTTCTAATTTACATTGGATGGTTGTAAAAATTGAGATAATTATGTTATGTATGTTTTTTGTCCAATTTTCAAATCACAAGTGAATTGTCTTGAACCTGAAGATGAATGTTGGCCGTCTAGAGTCTTATGTACTCCATGCATAACTGTGATTAAAACTTAGGCCCTTCCCTGAAATGAATCCACTGTTTGTCAAAGAATTTGGGAGAGAGTTTTGCGGTTCTCTTTAATGGGCTGCTGCTGTTCAACTTCAAAGAGAACCGGAACACCAGGTTATGAGGAACCCACCGTTCTTGCATCTCAGACACCTTGTGAGTATCATGATCCATCATTGAATGGTAAATCCTTGCTGCTTTGCTGTTCAAATTTTGATTGGTTTCTGCTAAGAACCATCAAGGTCCTTTTACTAACCCACTGATCTTAAACTCTTAGGGGCATTTCATCTCGAGTTTCAATTTTGTAAATTTACTCAATTTTTGATTTAGTTTGCCTGAGACTTGAGAATTTTTTATGTACAATACAGAATAAGCGCAAAATCTGAAACTTTCCAAATTCACTGACGCAGTTCTTTTAGTTACTCCTAATCACTGATAGCTGATTTTGACAAATTATAATCTAATGATCATGTCTGAAAAAATATGGCCTTGTTGTTCAATATTGTAGAACTTTCTATAGGCGCATCGAAGTATTGAAATGTGATTCTTCACCGTATATACAGTTAACTTGCAATTCGTAGATAGCAGTACCCTCATTTTGCCACGGATAGTTTCTTTACTCTGTTTTATGTTTTATGTTTTCCGCAAAGGATAGGTACAGATTTAAGTTCAAGGTCATAAAAAGGAACAGAAATATTTAAAAGAAAAGTTTTTATAATCACAAACTTTCGAAGTGTTTATATTTTATACAACTTGCTAGAATGTTATAAATACAGTAGCAGTGGATATAGAATCAATCTACTTAATCCTAATATCCTCAATTATTAGGTTTATAAGATTCTAACAGAACTATTCGTTGAAACCTCCAAACGAGTGATTCGTCATTCTTTATGAGCTCAATATTAAGTTTCTAAGCTGATAAAAAGAATCTTTCTTTCTTTCTTAGTTACTGTTAGTGAAGTAGAAGCCTTGCATGAACTCTACAAGAAGTTGAGCAATTCAATTATTGAAGACAATCTTATTCACAGGGTGAGTTAAGCATTTAAGCTTTCCAGTTTGTATGAGATGTTCTTAAAGTCGGCACCTAAGTAATCTCTTTGATGATTTACTTCTTGATCATCTTGCATTCCAGGAAGAATTCCAGTTGGCACTATTCAGGAATAAAAACAAGAAAAATCTGTTTGCAGATAGGGTTTGTAAATCTAATCCTTGTTCTATAGTTTAAGATTATTTGACGGTAAAGTTCATGGAGACTATGAGCTATACTTACAATATCCGAAGTTGCTTACTTTTTTCAGTGAAATCTTTATATCTGTTGTATTATTTTTTTCTACATTTACAGTCATATAACTTCTTTTGATTCTGATGCATACTCAAATTTGTTTCTCCATAGATTTTTGACTTGTTTGATCTCAAGCGCAATGGGGTCATTGAGTTCGGGGAATTTGTTCGATCATTGGGAGTTTTTCACCCAAATGCACCTTTAGAAGACAAAATTACTTGTAAGATTGACCTTCCAACAACATAAATATTTCATGTTAATTTCTTCTTTTCCTCTAGTCTTGGAGTTTCCTATATTAAGTATATGCACTGGTTATTTATGTTCAGTTGCATTAAAGCTTTCAGTCACCCACAAGATACTTATCTTTCTTTAAATTGGGAATAATGGTTTTGCAGTTGCTTTTAGGTTGTATGATCTGAGGCAGACAGGGTTTATTGAAAGAGAAGAGGTATGGTTTTCCTTCCTTGTTAAAATCACAATTTGAAATTTTTTTGGGGTTATTAATTTAATCTTACGTTATGTTTCTTTAGCTTTATCCATATTCATAGATAATACATAAATTTGTGCTCGCTCAGTATAAGTTTAGATCAACCCATTGCTTTCACTGCTTAGCATAATGGTCTGGTTTATCTCTGCAGTTGAAGGAGATGGTATTGGCACTTCTGCACGAGTCGGATCTTGAGCTTTCAGATGATATGATTGAAAGCATTGTCGACAAGGTTCATAAATCAGAAAGTTTACCTTATTTTTTTTACTTCTAAGTTCTAAGATGGGCTCCCTCTGAACTTGGCCTTCCTCACGTTGTTATCTACCTTCTTACCCACAGACTTTTAGTGATGCTGATATAAATGGTGATGGAAAGATCGATCAAGATGAGTGGAAAGCATTTGTGTCCAAACATCCATCCTTGATAAAGAATATGACTCTTCCATATCTAAAGTTAGTATATTCGTTCTCCATGAACCTTATTTTTTCAGTAACTGGAATTTCAGAAAACTTTTGTTTTCATGCATGTCTCCTTCCCATGTTGCAGGGATATTACACTGGCATTTCCCAGTTTTGTTGTAAGAACAGAAATTGAAGAGTCCGATATGTGAGTTAGGGAGGTTTTGGCTTCACCAAAGATGCTATATACTATGTACTAGTTTATAGATATCTTTGATTTCGTCTCTTGATATTGTTTCTGTCAAGAGATGACCTTAGCTACGGTGCCAAGGACAAGAATATAATTTGGTCTATGGTTCGCCAACAAAGTTTCTAAACCTGGTTTTGCAAATCCACAGCTACCTGGTGAAGTTCTCTCTAGTTAGGTAGATAAACCTAAGGGTACGAAATATTCACTTGAATTGTAATTCCAATTCAAGGTTAGCTTTGTACAAGCACTTTGTGAATATATAAACACACAAGAGATGAAAGTAGAGTATAGTAACCCACATATATGTAGCTCGGCCATATTTTGCTGCTTGTAAGTTTGAAGGTATGAGGATTATGCTAGAGGACATTTAATTACCTCTATAGTTGTTTAGATTCCAGTGTCAGAGTTTATGTTATGCTTTTCTGTTGTTTCGCCTTTTGCCCTGCACTTACACACAAAAACAGATGCTTTTCTGTTAGTAAAATTAGGAGTAATTAAATTCTTACATTCATTTTCTCTTTCATCTCATTTTTATCTTATTTTCCTTCTAGCTCTTTCTTCGTTTATCATCACATTATATATTATTGAAACGTAACACCCATGGACGATCAAAGTAGCTTTTAACATGAAAAATCACGTGAAAGAAAAACACGATATAAACCAATAAGAGAAAGGAATGAGATAAGAGAGAAAAGAAGCATACCTGAAAAGAAACTACTAGACGGTCTATCGTATTCAAAGAGTAGACGGTCTGTTTTGACAAAGGGTAAACAATCTATCTTTACAAAGGGTAGACGATCTAATTTTATAAAGAGTAGATGGTCTACAGTAATAGTAGACGATGAATGTTAAATAATAAGTATAGTTTATTTGAGTAAACAACGACCTATAAATAGGGATGACAACGAACAAAACTGCAACATCTACCTTCAAGCTGATCGTAGATGTTTATTAGACCAAGTTTAGGAACAATGGTGTTGAAGCTTCTTGGTTCAAGGGGCTTGGTCATGATATCTGTTGAAGAAATGGGTAATACCTTGATGACATTGGCTTGAATCTTCTCCCACACAATGTGACAATCTATTTTTATATGTTTTGTTCTTTCACAAAAACTACGATTCTGAGTTATGCCTTGCTAATTTATTATCACAATAAACAACATCTGGTGATTGAATTTTGATGCTAAGATCATTCAACAAATATGATTACCATTGTATTTTACAAGTAATGGTTGCAAAAGCATGATATTCAACTTCAGACGATGAATGTGAAACAATAGATTGTTTCTTGGATTTCTAGAAAATAAGAGAAGACCCAAGAAAAATACAAAAAAATTGTGGTTGATATCGTCTAGTTTTTGGACAAGTTGTCCAATCAGAGTTGTTAAAACCCTTGATTTGCAAAATAGAATCTGGAGCGTTTTTTATGTAACAAAGAACACGTTGGACATCATGGTAATGATCTAATGTGGGTGCACAAAGAAACTGGCTTAAAAAAAGGGACATAATAACTTATGTCAGGTCTTGTATTGGTTAGACATAAGAGTCTTCCAATAAGACGTTGATACGAAGTTATGTCTAGCAAAGTGGTTCCTTCTTCAAACAGATGCTTGTGGTCTTTGACCATAGGTGTAGATTAGGATTTTGATGCAAGCAAGAGGGTATTTGCAAGAACATCAAGGGCATACTTTGTGAAACATGTATTCCCTTACTAGAGCGTGCAACTTCAAACCCAAGAAAGTACTTAAGCTTTCTTAAGTCTTTAACTTTAAAGGTTTCATTCAATTGTTGTGTGACAAGATGTATAACAGTCATGGAGTTTCCTTCAAGTATTATTCCATCCACATATACAAGCAAGGCAGTGAAAGCATTTGATGTTCTTTTAATAAACAAGGAATGATTAACATTAGATAATCCAATGATTTTGAGGAAAAAATATAATTTGGCAAACCATTGTCTTCTTGCTTATTTCAAACCACACGATAACTTGGTTAGTTTCCATACCTGACTTGGTTTAGGAACTCCCATACCTAGAGGAGGAAACATGTAAACATCTTCATCTAGCACACCATGAAGGAAGGTGTTGCTAACATCCAAGCGCTATAAATGTGATGACTCTTTTTTACGGTAAGTATACCGAGTCAGAAGTAATAATTTGTCCTAAAGGACAAATATCGAACCCATAAGGAATAGTTATTTAAAATCCTAATAGTAACATTCACTAAGTATAAGAATATGTACAACAATTTGATTGAAAGATATTGGCATATAAATGAGTAAAAGATTAAATGAAAACACAATAAATGAGTAAAAGATTTCAATTAAGAAAATTTGGAATGAAGTTAATCATTCTCACTTGTTTGTAGTTTTAAACATATAAAATTTCATCTTGATTGAAATTGATGCACATATAGAAATCATTCATATCGATTCCCTGCATACAAAATTATTAAGATTTTCTCCTAAATATCGATTCCTCGCATATTTATAAAAACTCCTTATCATTATGAACAGATGTTATAAAGTAATTAACATTTCAAATCTATTCCTAACATTCAAATATCATTTAGGTCAGATGCTTAGAAGTACTTTCCAGTCAAATCTAAGGATCAAAATCATGAATAGTTTCAAGCTTTAAGAATAAAATGATAAACCAATCATTAATCAAGAACTAAATATTATAGATAAATATCACCTCAATATATAAGAGTTTGAATAAATTACTTCTAATCCCAAAGAAAAAAAAATTAGCTACTTATGATGGCTATTACAAGCATGAACAACAAGAAAAGAACATTCAAAGTGTTTCTCCTTGACGGACTGTCTCCTTTAGGATTTCCTTCCTTTGGTTCCTCCCAATGATTTTTAGGGTTATGCCTCATGTCTTCTATATAACCTAATTGAGTTTGGGCTAAGTGACATATTTATTCATAATATATCCTTATGATTCATCTCTCTTTAAATTCCTAAAAATAACACAAAATTGGGAATAAATCGTTCTTATTCATCCTATAATCCAAAAATATGTAAAAAGGTTCAAATTCCTAAATTGGAGATTGAATTATAACTACTTTATCAATTAAAGTCTATAAGTGTCTATCTTTTTGTATGAAATATTATTGAATTATGACATTTATCAAAATGTCAGTCTTGAATGACAACCAAAGCAAGAAGTAGCCTCATTGTAGTCAGCTTAGCAACTGGAGAGAAAGTATCAATATAATCAATTTTTTCAAGTTGATTATGTTTTCGTTACAAGCCCGACTTTGTATCTTTCAATTTTTCCATCAGTATTATATTTGATCCTATAAACCCATTTACATCCAATAGGCTTTTTTCCAAGACGGAGGTTAGTCATATACTAGGTTTTATTTTGTTCCAGAGCTTCAATCTCTTTTCTCACGACTTCTTGCAATTCATGATATTGAATAACATCGTTGTAATCTTCTGGTTGATTATTTGCAAATATATTTAACTTGTAATTCAATTGTTTATCAGACAATTTTTCATACATAATAACAAATGATATAAAGTGAATGGTTCTTTTATTATCAATATATTTATTGTTCATGAATTGATAATGATAACCCTGTAAGAAGGTAGGTGCTCTGCAATTTCTTGTAGACCTCCTAACAACATGATTATCATGACTATCTTCATTTTGCCCATTATGTTGATCAATTTCCCGATTGGTATTAGTAAATGGTTCAAAAAGGAAATTAAAATCATCATATTGTTGGTAATATTTGTTATCGATTTTGTCAGATTTCTTGTGAGGAAAAATATGTTCATAAAATTTTATGTTTTTGGACATAAGATTTTCTCTAATTGTAATATCAAAGACAACATATCATATTGTACTAACCTTATATCCACATTTTTTGGTCCGAGAATTAAGTTTGGTTTCTCTATCTAAGCTAGAAATAAAATATAATGATCCAAAATTTTTTAAGTCATGCAAGTCAGATAAATGCTTGTAAAGCATTTCATACGATGTTTTATCATAAGACATTATGTTTATCAAATAATTTGCATGAACAACAACATAAAACCAATAGATTTTAGGTATATTGGATTGAAAAAGTAAGTTGCGTGTAACATTGAAAATATGTTGATGTTTTCTCTCAACGATGGAGTTTTGTTAAAGAGTTTCTACACAACTAGTTTGATTAATTATTCCAAGTTTATTATATAAATCATTGTGTAAAAACTCACTCCCATTGTCAGATATTATGGTTTTAATTATGATATCAAACTGATTATGCATGAGATTAACAAAGTTGAACAAAGCTTCCCTCGTTTCAGATTTATTTTTCAAAAGAAAAATCCAAGTATTGTGACTGTAGTCATCAACAACAATTAGAAAATACCTATGTCTATATGTATATGAAATGTCCTAAAATATCAATATGAATCAGATCAAATATATTCAGTGTACAACTATTACTGTGTGTGAAAGACAATTTATGTTGTTTAGCATAATGACACACATCACAAGGAATATTTTTGCTAGAACAAACATAAGGAAAATCGTTATTTATGACAGTATGAACATTGTTTCCTAAGAATTTTGACCTTGTCCTCTACCTTGTGGTTTCCAACTCTTCTTCTCTTGTTTCTAATTAGTTTGATTGCCAACAACATTGATCAAAGACTTGTTTTCAATGATCGCATTCCTGTTCAACCATTTTTGGTGTTGAAAAACAAGAGAAAATACTTTGTTAATGATGGACAACAAATCTGAAAGAAGAATTTTTGTTTTTGATAGTAGCATATGTATCACTAAGACCCTTTAAGAAGAAAATCCCATATTCATAATCTTTATATTTAACAACAACTTTTATCAAATCACAAGTGCATTTAACTTCACAAACACATTGTGGAATCGGTCTTAAATATTCAAACTCCTTCCATAATATCTTCAAATCAATGAACAACTCATAAAAGTTTCTCTCTCCTTGCTTCATTGAATGTATTTATTGAAGAATATCTAGAATTCTAAAAATATTTCCTTTAGATAATCTTTCTCTTAGATCCTCCTAAAGAGTTGTCACATTATCAATGTATATGTTGCTCTTTGCTATTTGAGGACTACTACACGAGTGATCCATAAGATTACCATCATATTACATCCATCTCATGCTTCATAGAGAGGTGCATGCTATTTTGGAACCATTATGCTGCCATCAACAAACTGGAACCTATTTTTAGATACTAAGGCACATTTCATGGCTTTACTCCATGAATGAAAGTTTTGACCATGGAGTTGCGGACTAACCAAAATCATTCAAGGGTTCTCTCCTAGATGAAGATAATAAGGAGTCGTTGCATTTTGAGAAACATTCATGATAAGAAAAATGAAGAAAAGAAAAGTAAGAATTGATCCTAATATATAAAGAAAAGGAAAGAATAAACAACAAAAACAGAGCGGGACTTAACCCACTCTAATACCATATTGGAACATGACACCCATGGATGATCAGAGTAGCACTTACAATCAAGAAGAAAAATTATGGTAGTAGAAAAAATCACATGAAAAAAAAAAGGGTATAAATCAATAAAAGAAAAGAACGAGATAAGAGAGAGAAAAGAAGCATGCTAGAGAAGAAACCACTAGACGGTCAATCATATTTAAAGAGTAGACCATTTATTTTTATAAAGAATAGGTTGTCTATCTTTACAAAAGATAAATGATCTAATTTTAAAAAGAGTAGACAGTCTAATTTTACAAAGACTAAACAATCTAAAGTAACAATAGACAGTAAATATTAAAAATAAAGCATTGTTTATTTTCGTAAACAACAACCTATAAATAGAGATGTACAATTAATAAAATTGCAACATTTATTCACACATTTTTCATTTCTCTTTCCATATGTTTCCTTCCAATTTCTCTCTTTCACATACTCAAAATTATCCAAACTAGTGTGAAAATTTTCTTCTTCTAAAATTAGTAAGCGATCTTTTTTTCCATGTATTCCGCCATCACAAATTAAAATAACCTAATTCTATATTTTCTTATTTAAATTTTTATACAATTTATAGACTTATTTCAGTTTCTTCTATTAGGTATTCCTGTTTTTTAGTTTGTTCAATTTCATGTGGTTTATGTGTTGCATTTTGCATATTCTAACATAGTTTTCTTATAAAGTAATCGATTATGTTCATTTTTAACTTTTTAAATGATTTTTATTAACAAATTGTACCATTATGATCCGGCTAGATAACTATGCAATTTTATCTAACATGAGTGTAAGACACAATAATTTTTTTTTATTAAATTTTATTTACATCTTATGAAGTTGTCCTGAATTACATTTAATTTTGTTTATTTTGTTTTACACAAATATGTTATTTGGTTTGAAAGTATTAGACATGTGAACTTTTAAGTTTTAAAATATTATAGATACAACTCATTTTATATACACCTTCACTCCTTTCCTTTAAGGATATCAGGATGAAAAGAAAACAATAATTATGAGTGTAATTTGATAAAATTTGATGAAATTTTACTATAATTTACAGTTTTTTTATAAATAAAGATAAATATATATTAGTATAATGGGACTATGACTAAAACCTAAATAAAACAATTTCTTATTTAAAAAAATTATGAAATGAAAAATAAAAAATAAAAAATAAATAAATTTTAGAAACAATAAATAATTAATTACTATAATGACTGAATTAGATACTATTTTAAAAACTAAAAAAATTATAAATATTTTTTATTATTAATAAAATTTATAAATTATTAATAATAAAAATTACTTTAAATACTAATAATTTTTAATCTTTAAAATATTATTTAATTTAATTAATTTAAGTCTTATTGAATTCATTGTGGGAAACCAAGTTTATGAATAAATGAAAGAAATTTTTAGAGTTGTAGTTGACATGAATAAAAAAATTAGTTTATGCCAATTGTAAGGATTGATTTCTCTTGGTTGTTGTGTAGAATCTCCCTAGCTTCTCACTAAACAATTCCTATTTTGTGTGTCAATTATTCTCAACTTCACATTATCAATCCTTAAGTTTGTGACATTGTTCTTTACATTTTTGTTTATCCCCAATAAGCTTTTATATATTATTTTTTAATTTTTCCTTAAATTTTGAGACGTTGAATTTTATATTTATTTATTATTCCATTCAGCCTTTTGTGTTTGTTTCTAATTTTTATTTAGAGTCCATTTTAATCAGGTTTTGGGATATTATTTCTTTTTCTAGATTGTTGGTTGTTTGTTAAACCAAAATCTTAATCAGCTCATAAAGTTTTACAATATGTTCTTCTATATTCACGTGCTTGATTCATAAAATCTTGGTTCAAGTGAGTTTGAATGTTTTTTTCTTAAATATTAAAGTATGGGAACATATAAGTAAAATAAAAGAACCGAAAAGTAAACAAAAATAAAATATTTAAGTTGTGTTGTTCCTATGTATCTTTCAGATTTGTCTTTCCTAGACGTTTCATTTTGAGTTCTCCATTTCATTTCTTTCTAGCTTTTATTGTTTTCAAGGATAAAAAAAAAAAAAAAACCCGAACTAGTCGATATTCGGAAGTAAATTTCACAATATATATTGAATAGTTTTCTTGTAGTTATGGTTACGGGTAATGTATATGATTATTTTAATTATAAGTGTCATGTTATCTAAAATGTAGAAATGTACTACCTATTATAAGTGGTTTTCATTTGAACATATATATTTTTTAAATTAAGTAATAATAGTGAATTTAGTAATGAGCAAAATATTAATAGTTGAATAATTATTTACAATTTGATTTTATAGATTTAATTTTTTATTTATACTAATAAAATTAAATTTGTTTTAAAAGAGAATAATTTATTTAAATTTATACTTCATGGGGCAAAATTATTTAAATTTATTTTCAGAAAAAATAAATTTTTTCTTAATATTTTATGATACAATTTTATTTGAGTTATATTTTAAATAATATTTTCTAAATAATATTATTTAAAATTAAAAACATAAAAATAAAAATGTCTCCCCAAGTATCCATGGATACGTGTGGGTAACTTTCAAGTGAAAGTGAGTACAATTTTTTTTTAAAGAACGTTTAGTGGATAACTACTAGATAATGTGGGAAAGTACTATGTAAATACTTATTTTCCCTAACCCTATATTCAAATAAAACATATAAATAACTAATATTGGGGATGATCGACTTATTCTTGCTATGCTAAAAGATATATATTTTGTTTTTAATTTTTAAGATCACCTTAAGATTGGTATCAGAGCTAGTTTGTTATCATGAACTCTACTCAATTATCAGTCCTTATTCTTGATGGAAAAAATTACAATCGGTGGTGTGTGCAGATGAGAGTTTTTGTTTGATTATCATGAGTTATGAGATGTCATTGAGAATGGAGTGTCTACATTCGCAGGCGCAACGAGTAGCGCATCATGACCAAAAGAAGAAGAATAAGAAGGCTTTGTATCTCATCCATCAAGGGATGAATGACGAGACAGTTGAACAGATAGAAGGAGCAACAACTGCAAGTGAGTCTTGAGCCATTTTGTCAACCAATTATAAAGGTGATGACAAGATCAAGAGGGTGCGTCTTCAAACCCTAAGACGCCAATATGAACTGCTACAGATGGAAGTCATAGAAACTGTTGATGTCTATATAAATAAAGTTCTTGCCTTGACAAATTAGATGAAGACCAATGATGAAACACATTCGGAGCAGGCGAAGGTGGAGAAGATTTTGAGGTCTTTAATTCCTAGATTTGAACATGTTGTTGCCGCAATTGAAGAGGCCAATGACATTTCAACAATGATAGTAAGATTATTGTTCGGTTCCTACGAGAGCAGTGGATGAATGACAATAAGATTGAAAAAGCAATTGAACAGGATTTACAAGCACAAGCCTCAACTTTTGTAAGAATCAAAATGTTAGAATCAATTCAGTAGTTATTACAAAATAGAACAGATAACATACAAAGACAAAATAAAGGTCATTCACCTCTATAAAGAGAAACAACTGATAATTAGAAAAGACACCCAATTATTCTGCTCTATAAAGAGAAACAACTGATGATTAGAAAAGATACCCAATTAATATTAGGATCCTTCTATAACTCTGGTATCTGTATCCTTTAATACCCCGCCGCAAGCTGGGGAGCAAATATTGATGAGACCCAGCTTGGAACAAATATTCTTAAAAGATTGAGGACTTAAAGCTTTGGTATAAATATCAGCCAATTGCTCTGTGGTGGAAATGGGAAGCAAATGGATATTCTTTAATTTTTCTCGGACCACGTGGCAATCTATTTCTATATGTTTTGTACGCTCGTGAAACACTGGATTTGCTGCAATGTATCTTGCTGAGTCATTGTCACAGTATAAAAGAGATGGTTGCTCAAAAGGAACTTTGAAATCTTGAAGAAGATAAGTTAGCCATTGAATTTCACATGTAACAGTGGCCATTGCCTTGTATTCAGCTTCACAAGAACTCTTTGATATTGTTCCTTACTTCTTTGATTTCCAAGATATGAGAGAATTCCTAAGATACACACTAAAACCAGTCACTGATTGTCTTGAATCACTACAGGTGCCCCAATCACTATCACAAAAGGCTTTGAGATGAACAAAAGTAGTGGAAGAGAAAAATAGACCAAGACTTGGAGCTCCTTTGATATATCTAAGGATTCTAATCGCTTATTACAGTGATCAATTGTAGGCTTAGCAAGAAACTGAGAAAGTTGTTGCACAGAAAATGTTATGTCAGGTCGGGTATTAGTGAGATACATAAGCCTTCCAATCAATCTTCTGTAGGCTTGAATATCTATGAAAGGAACACTTCTAGTAGAAGAGAGTTTCTCATGATTATCAATAGGAGTGGGTGCCGGTATATAGGCTAAAAGACCTGCATCTGTTAACAATTCCTGTCTTACTTCTTGCTACTTCTAGACCAAGAAAATATCTTAAATTTCCAAGATCTTTAATCTTGAATGTCTGATTCAAGGCTTGTTTGATTCGAGCAATCTCTTCTTTATCATTTCCTGCCAATATTATATCATCCACATATACCAATAAAGCTATAAAAGATCCTTCAGAAGAATTAATGAACAAGGAATGATCATTCATAGACTGAGTATATCCCATAGAAAGCAAAAATGATGACAGTTTGGCAAACCATTCTCTGCTAGCTTGTTTAAGGCCATATAAATCCTTTTTTAGTTTACAAACTTTTCCTGGTGGAATAGAAGTCAATCCAGGAGGAATAACCATGTATACATCTTCTTTCAAATCTCCATGTAAAAAGGCATTGTTTATGTCTAATTGTTTCAATTCCCAATTATAAATAGAAGCTAAAGAAAGAAGCAACCTTATGATGGTCATCTTTGCTACTGGAGAGAATGTATCAAGATAGTCAATGCCTTCTGTTTGTGTATATCCCTTTGCCACTAACCTTGCTTTTTACCTTTCAATTGTCCCATCAGCCTTATATTTTATTTTGAATACCCATTTGCAACCTATGGCAACTTTGTCCTTAGGCAGAAAAGCAGTCTCCCAAGTTTGATTTGACTCTAAAGCAGATATCTCACATTGTATAACTTTTGTCCAACAGTCATGTTTCACAGCTTCAGAATAAGTGTTTGGCTCAACATGTGAAGAAAGAGACATAACAAAAGATTTGTAAGAAGGTGATAACATGGTATAAGACAAAACAGAATTCAAAGAATATTTAACTCTTGAAGATGTATTGGAAACATTAAGATTACAATGATAATCCTTTAAATACTCAGGTGGTCAGTTTATTCTTGTGCTCATTCGGACAGATGGATCTGATTCAGAACTTTGTTCTATGTCGTGATTTTCATTGAGGTTTTGGTCTATATGAGAACAATCTTCTTCTGAAATCTCAATGTGTGACTCACAATTATTATCACTACTATTTTCAACATTATCACAAGGTGTATTATCACAAAGTACAAGAATGACTTGTGATGACTGACTTAAGACAGGTTGATCTTCAGCAAATAAAATTTGATCATTAATGTCAGGACTGTTAGTTTCATTGCTAGTATCTTGAACCCTTTGGTATGGAAAAACATGTTCATAAAAGACAACATCCCTAGACACAAAAATTTCTTTTAATTGAATAGTTAAGAAAATATATCCTTTTGTCTCCCTTGGAAAACCAATAAAAACATATTTTGATGCTCTTGGATCAAATTTTCTTCTATTTGTTGACAAAGTGCTAGCATAACATAAAGAACCAAACACCTTTAATCCATTAAAATATGCATCAGTTTTGAAAAGCATTTCATGAGGAGAAGAATAGTTTAAAATAGGTGTGGGAAGCATGTTTATAATATGCGCAACATGTATCACAGAATATGACCAATAAATTTTGGGTAAATGAGATTGTATCATAAGACCTCTTGCTACATCTAATAAATGACCATGTTTCCTTTCAATTATGCTATTTTGTTGTGGAGTATTGACACATGATGTTTGATGTATTATTCCTTTACTGACAAAAAAACTAATCATGAAAAATTCAGTTCCATTATCACTTCTTATCATTTTTATTGTTGTCTCAAACTGTGTTTGAACAAAGATAACAAAATTTTCCAAAACCTTAACAACTTCAGATTTTTGTTTGAAAAGAAAAATCCATGTGTACCTCCAATAGTCATCAACTATGGTCAAGAAATATTTATGACCATGAATTGATTATATTGAGTATGGTCCCCAAATATCTACATGAATCAAATCAAAACATTTTTTTTGATTTAGATGTACTAATAGGAAATGAAAGTCTTTTTTGCTTTGCAAAATGACAAACATCACAAACAAAAGATTTGTTATATTTAACAAAAGGAAATTTATTCTTGATAACATCAATATATGTATTTGAAATATGACATAATCGAAAATGCCAAAGGGTTTCTAGATCACTAGCACCAACTTTAACAATATTGATGGTGTGTGTAGATTTGATGGGTGTGATTTGAAGTTTTTGGTAAGAAGGAATCCTGAGTATATAAAGTCTATCTTGCATCTTAGCAGATCTAATCATTTCATTAGATATCTTATCCTGAATGTGACAACCATTAGAGTCAAAGGTAATAACACAAGATAGTTTATCAATCAATTTTGTTACTGAAAGAAGATTAAAATTGAAGCAAGGAATGTACAAAACATTGTTTATGACATGATTTTGATTGAGAAAAATACTTCCAGAATAATTGGAAACGACTTGATTTCCATTTGGTAATTTGACATAAATAGGATTAATTTGATGATATGAAGTGAAATAAGTTAATGATGAAAAAATGTGATCAGTAACACCACTATCAATAATCCAAGAACTGAAGGAATAAATAAAATTATTACTTGTTTGATTGGAGGGATTGGAGGGAAAAACAGAGACTTGATTAAAAGCATTGTCAATGAATTTGACCTATTGTAAAATATTTTAAAATCTTTTTGTGCATATTTTAAAATCTTGACTCGTGCAACGCACGGGAAATTTTTAAATATTTTATATTTATTTAAATGATAATATTAGAATTTAAAATAATTAATAAATTACATATATGTAAATAAATTTATTTTTCTAAAATGTAATATATTAAATTATAATATTAGTTATGCAATGATTTTTAAGTTTAAATTAAAAGAATTTAGAGTCATATAAATGTAAAATACATATAATTATTATATTAAAATCACAATATAGAAAAAATTGAAGATTAATTAATATTTTAAAATACTTATTACACAATAAAATAAAATCAATATTAGTTAATCGCATTATCATATTTTTAAAATTATAAATTTAATTTATAATATAAAATATTAAAGAAGTAAAAAAAATAACGTTAATATATTACATCTAATATGGTATTAAATATGTTCTACAATAATTATAAATCAAAATTCCATCAATTATTAATTACATTATGTAATATGTATATATATATGGTATGTAATATGATGTCAGATAATCATCTAGGACATAGCATGGAAAGGAAGTACATGATATATTTATTTATTAAGTATGATTATGATATTAATAAAAAAAAATAATTGTAATTTATGCTGAGTTTAAAAGCAGTCTTGAATTCTAAATACATTACAATAAATCTTCAATCAAATAATTTTTTTAATAATAACCCGAAAGTGTTGTCATGCTCATCATCTGCCTCAAAAATAATTTAATCATTCTCCTTAAGTAAGTGTTCCTTGCAAAAAAAATTTCATTCAGTTGGTAATTTGATAGTCTTTTTTGAACATTTCAAGAACATTTGGATTAGAACTTTGCATTCCACCTGTTCATTTGAACCATACAAATGTGTGATTGCTGAAATATGTACTATTTATAAATAATAAGTAATAAGTAATAATTAATAGTTTTTATGACTATAAAAGAAGGAAAAAAGGTTTAATATGCTGGTATTGTAAATTTTTTAAAATGACAGTTATAATAAATAAATTGCTATTTTCGAATATGAGGGAGAACTATAGACAACCGTAGAAAAGAACATTGATCAATGAGTTTAAAATGCAAGACTTTGAAAAAGTCTTTAGGGTATGTTATACGTTTTACTGTGAAATAATAACTTTTAATGAGCCAACACATAAATCCAATTCAGCAAAGCACAGTGTATGTCTAAAAAATGCACCATATAAATGATGTTCATCCTTTCTTTGTATTGAAATGATGAATGGAATTTTTTGGAAATGAGTGTTATTCTAAATAAATTACTATTCGGATTATAAATGATAAGTATAGACAACCATAGAAAAGAACATCATTTCATTATTAAAATAATTAAATAATTATATAAGATCTATAAAATACAAAAATAATAAAAAAATGAACTAAATGTACCTTTTATTTAGACATTCTTGGTAACCAAATGAGCTCCGATATGTTATATATGTATGTTTAATTCATTTCATACCTGCAAAAAATAAACAATTGGTAATCTTTTTAGATACAATGTCCATAACGGACTAATGAAGAGAGTAATTTTAGGAATGATATATTGATGTAGCTGCCTTTTACATGTTAACCACATAGAGAATGGTAAACACATTATTCCAAACACAACAAGCCAAAACTTAAATTATATACTTGTACATGTATGCATAATTTTGGAAAACTCTGTATGTTGTTTTCATATTATTAAATAAAGACTTTTGACATAGGAAATAGTTCAACACTTATTAAAAACATGTCTTGAATTATAGGACGTACTGTTACAAAATAATGCAGCAACTTCACTAACTCTATTTAATACTCAATGCATACAACAATTTATCATCAATTTCATGGAAAATGTAAAATAATTTCCAAAACAAAATAAGTGAGATGTATTGTAAAATTTAAAATTTGATAACAAAAGAAATACTCAGGAAAAGAACAGAACATACTAAAGAAAATAAAAAATGGACTACATAGCTACTTTTCTTTAGGTGTTGTAATATGGGTGTTGATAATATTGTATTTAATGTCAACACATCTCAATTCGCACAACATGTTAAGTGTATTATTGCAAAAAGTAAAAAATAAAAGAGATAACTCAATATAAGCAGGGACAATTAATAAAATCATGGAACTATTTTAAATTATGAGGAATGATTGAGTACCTGTCATAGCCTTTGTCTCATTAGTTTAAAGAAATATATAGCTGAAGTTAATACTTACAGAATCTTCCTATGCAATGAAATAGACATAACCAAAAACAAAAATAGTGAAGTCTGATCACTTTATTTTGGAAGTATTATGTAACAACACATGTGGAAAATATTATAATACAAAACCTGTATAAAGTATAATAGCTTCCTATTTTCTGTATTGAATATTCCCTTCTTTGTTGCTAACTACAATAAAATACCTATATTAAAACCATCCAAAACAAAAAGATTTTCAAACTAAAATTATAGACAATTTAAATTATGAAGTTTATTAAGAAGTTAGAGAAGAATACCTTTCTTTGTAATCCATTATAGCGATGTTAATAGGTTTACTATGACAAATAAGAAGAAACCTGTTATTACAAAAAATAAGACGTATAAAAATTCTTGGTTTCCTGTTAATATAATAGAACAAAGTTATAAGAAATATAAATACCTTTGGATTAAAGAATTTTGATACCTGATATGTAAGGCTATAACAGTATGTTCAAACATTTTAAAATATTTCTCTATAAACCACGTTAGTAGTTGAATTACTGGTATTTCCATTATCATCCAAAATCAATATTTTCAACCCTTTCTTGGATTTTACTCTGGAAACAGCAACATATAGTTGTCCATGTGTAAACACTGGACGTGGTAAATATAGTCTAACTTTATTAAGCTTTTGACCTTGGCTTTTGTTTATTGTCATAGCAAAACACAAAGATATTGGAAATTGTCTTCTCTGAAACTTAAAAGGCAACCCTGATTCAGTAGGAGTCAAGTTCATTCTAGGAATAAGTATGTTATCACCAATATTTTTTCCAGTAATAACTCTCGCACCAATAACATTTTCCCCCAAGTGAATTACTTTTAATCTTGTTCCATTGCAAAGTCCATTGGCTTGATCAATATTCCTCAGAAGCATTATTGGAACTCCAACTTTTAATTTAATTCAATGATTAGGAATTCCGGAGCATTTGATATCATTCAAAATTCAGTTGTAAACCACTCAGCTTGGGCATTTTCTTGTTCATCAGATTGACAGGGGTGTCTGAACTTAAATAACTAACTTCTTTTCCAAGGATCAAGGATAAAATGAACTCATTCACTTGGTCTACACATTCTGTAGTAGGACAGAGTATTGCACTATCATCAAAAAATCCATTAGAGCTAAGATTGTGCATGTAGCCTGGATAAACAAATTCGACCAAGTGCAATAAAGGTTGATCAACATTTAGAATTAAGATGTCTTGTGGTATTTCTATAGTGGCTTGTCCCAAATCATTTAACTCCATTTCTCCATCTCCAATGTGAAGTATCCAATCTGCAAAGTCTTTTAATTTCTGTTGCAGTTTGCTTTGATTTTTCACTGTTTAATCTCATATTTTCTGTAAGTTTGAAGACTTTGTAGTTTTTCCATAACTCAGAGTAGTTTACAGTGGCCTTCACAACATCATATCTTGATCCATTTTTTACAATAGGCAATATTTGCCTAAAATCACCTCCCAATACAATTACTTTACCACCAAAAGGTTTGAGAGCGTTTTCTTCACTTACAGCCCTCATGACATCCCTTAGAGTCCTATCCAGAGCTTCAAAGCAAAACATGTTCATCATTGGAGCTTCATCCCATATAATTAATTTAGTTTCAATCAACAATTTGGCACGAAAGCTTCCTTGAGGTATGTTGCAGGTTGAGTCTTCATTAATTAACAAAGGAATGCGAAAGGTAGAATGAGTTGTTTTTCCTCCAGGTAGTAACAAAGAAGCTATACCACTAGAAGCTACATTCAACACAATCAACCCTTTTGATCTAATGGCAGTAGACAAAGTTTTCCACATAAATATTTTTCCCGTGCCACCATAACCGTATAAGAAAAAAAACCCGCCAACTTGTGACAGTACTGCCGTCATTATATTCTCATACACATCCAGTTGCTCATCAGTTAGAGATTGAAAAAGAAAAGCATGCATTTCAGACATTTGTATTTTGTCATAATTTAATTCATCAATAATAAATCTATTCTCATAAATAAAAGAATCTGAATGAATAGGTTGTGGTAAACTGTTAAAGTCTTTTAAAGATTTACCATTAGAAAGTAATAAGTCTTCTACTTGTAGAAGACAAAGGTTTTCTAATTGAGCATCTTCAATTGTAAGACCTAGCAAAAAAACAATATGTCATTTGTTGAGGAAAACAGTATGTTATAAACTTTGAGGAAACATAAATTTATACCTGGTAGGTTAAACTCGTTTCTTTTTTGGTATACAATGTCATCCGATAACAATTTCCAATTTTTGTTCCTAACTTCCTCAGGTCTAGACATGGTATTAATCAGTAACATTGTAACAAATAATCTTCTCAACTGAATTCCTGAAGCAAGGTTGCTGGCCTCAATAATCGCATCAGTAAATTCTTTATCCTCTGCCAATTGCCCCATTGCATAGCAAGCCTCCTTATATGTTTTGTAAATTACACCATCAACAGTCCTGATGTTATCATAATCACAACAACCCTTTTTAAAATTCAACAATAACCTGAGATAATATAATTCCCCTGACCCAGGAGGAATATATGTAAGCCTTCCAATACTAACACCTCTCTTCCTTGGTTTCCATTCTCTTTGTTATGCCATCCATACAAAATGGCTAGGATATTCAGAATAAGTCAAAAATTTTCCCCTCTGGATAAATTTTATTAGCCTCAAACCAGGCTAAAAACATTGTTCTTTTATGTTCATTTGTGTGCAATATTTCTTCAATTTCTTCATTGTCTTTAAATAGAATTGGTTGTTCGTATATCAGATGAAAAGTCAACCTTTGAACTGGAGGCCATCTATGATGAATATCAAAGGCAAATATTCTCCACACAGCTTCACATGGAGATATATATCTACAATCATAATATTGTTTAATTTCATCTATAACTCGTGTCTCAGTAGAGTCTTTTGGAGTATTAGTAATTTTCAAATTTGCTCTATCTAGACCTTTGTTTACATATTTAAACAAATACTTGATTGAATTGGATTTGTTGCAATATTCCGTGTTAACATGAGCTTGGTACCTCAGTAGTAGCAATGGGCTATATGGCACAACATTTCTATTGTCAAACTTAATTCCATTATCTTGACGTTTGTAACATGGATATCCATCCTCATCAATAGTAGTCAACAATTTAAATTTCTTGGGGTAAAATTTCGAACATCTACTGTTATTCGTGCATGGTGAGGTAAACCGAGCAGCTCCGCATGGACCATGTATCATGTATGTTGCAACTGCCTTTGACAATTTAGGATATAAATCTGCATGTGGTAATTTTGCTGAAATTACTCCATCAATGTCTGTTGGAGTTAACTTTTTTTCTCCATCCAACCATAGTAATATGTAGGCATGAGCAATGTTGTCAAACTCGTAACTCGGAGGCGGATCGGAGAGGGTCTGAAAACTCGTAACTCGAGGATCGTAACTCGACTCGAAAGAGTTACTATTCGAGTTACTACTATACATAAGATAATTAAAAATAGATTCATAATTCATGAAATAGTCTCAGTGTTATTGATATTGGATAGTTATGGTGGAGATAAAAAAAATGTGTTGTGAATTACAATAACTATAATATTTTAAATAGGCTAAGAATAGGCCCAACAAAACCTAATTTTAAGTAAATTTTGAGCTCCTAATTAGTTTTAACTAGTTTTTACTTTTAACTGTTGATGCAACTGCAACACATTCAAATTTTATTTGAATAATTAGAGGTTCAGGGTTTTAAAAGTTGGAATGGGCCAAAGCCCAAATTTATTAGGTTTTTTCAAAATTAAGTTTAGGGTCTTCATCTTCTTCATACGCCGCACGGTCCCTTCTTCATTTTCCCCACCGTGTGTGGTGGTGTGCAGTGGTAGAGGTAGCGCGAAGCGGAGAGAGCGTGTGCGGTAGTACGCAGTGGCAGAGGCAGCGATTTACGCGAGCGGCAGCGACAAAACACAGCGCTAGCGGAGGCGATACGTAGAGCGGGCAGCGGCGGCGAAACGGCGAGCACAAGCGACGGCAAAACTGTGTGACAGAGGCACAAGTTAGGATTTCTGGGTTTAGGGTTTTTTTTGTTTTTGGACCGCGTCATGGATCGCGGAGGCCCATGGATCGTCCGATCCAACCCTAGGATCACCGGATCGCTCCGATCTAGTGAGGCTCCGATCCCACCCTGATCCAGCTCGTTTTTGCCCAAAAAGATCGCAAGATCGCGAGATTTCCGATCTAAATCGCGATCTTGACAACATTGGGCATGAGGCAAACCCCTTTTTTGAAATTCCACAGTGTACATACCTATAATAACATAAAAATTATTTGAAGTATAACAATTAACATGGAATATGAATGAAATTTTTAAATAACAATTAACGTCATCACCTGCATTAACTTTTCCAAAATATTCATCTTTTTTGAAGTCGTTCATCATTTGATCTAATTTCATCTTGAAAACTCTGCAAACTATGTCTGGCCTATCAGCAACATTTAATCCTTTTGATGTGACAAAGTCACGTATTTCAGATCAATTTACATTGCAGGTAATAGTTATAAATAAATCAGGATATCCAAACATTTTACAAATGGCCATTGCATCTTGGCAATTATTGAACATGTACCTCATTTCTCCTGTGAATGATGCTGGTAAAACTATACGCTTTCGAATAGCAGAAGAATTTGTTTCTCCTCGATTCATTGCTTCTTGTACACCATGGAGAATATCACAACGTATTGTTTTTTTATTCCCTCTTATGAACGACAATCTTTGAGCTTCAATCATAGTATATGCATCAACCAAGAATTGTTGAAACAATCGACGTGAATGGACTACATTTCCAAACTCAATGATTCGTTCTCTAATTCTAAAAGCAATAAATTCTCTTAACGATATACGACTTATTTTACGTTCTTTGCTATTACTTCTACAATTACGTATTGGAATATCTTCTTGATACCCATCCTCTCCAAAGGGGAAAATTAATGGATACTGTAATGGGATGAAGGCTGTATGTGTCTCATGCAATCTAAACAATTGTCTAGAAATTCTTTTCACTATGATATCTCGTCCTACATCCATGTTGTTGATGTCACCTACAATTAACGCTGCTATCTAATCAGTTGTAGGGGTATTGTACACTCTTGGATCTTTGAACCGATGTCTAAACAACCTCAATGCAAAATCTGAATGTACATCAGTATGTACAAAATCTCTCACCCTTCTAAAACTTTTTGCCAAAACATTGTTCTCATCAATCATCTTCATAAGATCTTGAATCAACGATTTATCAAACTTGAAGTCTTTTAAATTGGACCTACACAAAATTTAAAGAAATATTTACTTCAAAATTATTTTATAAATGAATTTGGTTAAGATAAAGTAAAGTAATGTAACACTTACTCAAAGTGAGATACTCTGTTTGAGACTTCATTTTGAGTATCATATATGTAAAGTTGTGCGAACTTGGGAGTTGATCCACTCTCAGGGAGTAAGCTTCCAATCCTATGATAGTTTTGTCCATGCAGAATAAATTGAGGAGGTCCAAATCCATCATTTGTTGAAGACTCAACCTTTCCTCCAATTGAAGTAAATGAAAACATACTATTGTAACTTATAATATTTTTTAGATAGTGTTGGCTTCTTCTATCTTGACCATTTAATAACTCTAACATCAATTTAGGAGGTTGTTGTAGGTAAGGTAGCTGTACTTTTCCTTTTTGGCAACATATATAAAAATCAACCTTCACGTAAGTCTTTGTTTTAAGAGATATTTCTTCATACCACACATCGACCAAACAATATTCACATTGAGTATTTGGTTGTCCAAATGAAACAATATCTGTTTTTGAAAAATTAAATAAGCTTATATATTAGCTTCACATAAATGTATTTAATTTGTATACAGAAGTTACAGTGTTAGATAGGCACCTTCCTTTTCAGCTTTTGAATACAATTGGGAAGTGTAAACCTCTATGCTTTCATCTGAACACAAAACACAGTACAACGAATTTTTGAAACAATTAAATAAATTAAAATTAGCATTTGAAAAATTAATTATTACCATTATCTACTTCATTTTGCACATCTTCAAAATTCATGCTCTTAGTCACTGATTGCAGGATTCCAACACTGTATGTATTGGACCTCTTATCTAAGTTTATTGTGTTATTACTTATACTTCCTCGATTAAAATTACCTGTACAAAATATGTTCAAAAGTGGGATTAACTATTAAAACAATTTGTAACAAACAATAGCAATATCAATTTGCATTGACTTTTTGTCATCTTAAATAAAATATATTTATAAATTCATTTAAACACTTCGAATTTATCCAATTGAAGAATAAATCTATCAACATCATTCATTGTTTAAATTTATATTTGTAGAACCTCTTCCAGGGTGATATTTTTGGCGCAACGCAGCAATTAAGTTTTTTCTATTTCCTCTTGCATCTTTTGCAACATCTGTATTAATACAAACAAAAGAATATGTTTCTATATTAGTATATGTTTAACTCCGTACTAACAGTATAAATTGTAATCAGCTTAAGTGAGCGAGGCGTTATTAACTCACTATGAAACTGTTCTGTAAGACTAATTTGTGCATTAATAATTGTTCCCATTGATGCTAACACTTTTGTAGTTGAATGCATGGTGTTGAATTCTTTGTTAGGAGTCAAGTTTTCGGAGAGTGGATAATCTGTGTCTATAATAACAGATGATTGACAACAAAATTGCTGACTTGAGTTGCCAGTAGATTGACCTAAAACTAATAATTAAAATCAGTAATATAATTAGTAAACAATGCATTAATTAGTAAACAATGCATTGTAAGAACATAATGTAATTAACAAACCTAATACGTAATTACATTGAAAAAAATAATTTAAACAATTCAATCAATTCATTTCTAACAATGATAATTTTAAATGTAATTGTAATATAGCGATAGGTATAGTACCTTGTCTTTTGATATTTATATTGCGCAATTCAGACGGTATATTTTTTCTTTTTCTTGTGCCACAGTTTGCATCATCAAGATCCAAAACTAAAACAAAAGTAATTAGAAGAATAAAATATATATATAAGATAATGCAGTTTGAACTAAATAAAATAGATAAAATTAAATTTACCATCACTTGTCTCAGATAAGGATATTGTTTTCTGATTCTGATGTACTGATTGTGTTGTTCTTCCATTTGTGTCATTTTCATGATAACAAACTAAAGACAATAAATTAGAAAATAAATTAAAAACTGTATAGTAAGATATGAAATTTTAACTAAAACAAAACATAAAATTTAGATCACCATTGCTTAAACCCTAAACATAAAATTCTGCAACTAACAATAGATTGTATTATACATATATGTAAATGTTAAATAAGATACCATAGATTCAATTTAAGCTCAAATACTTATGTCAGTTAATGGTATTCCATTTGGAATGACATGTATTTGAAATAATAATAAATCGAAAAATTATAATGCTATAATTAAAAAAAATGGATTTATTGGGTGGAAAAAGAAAAAAAAATCATATAGAATGTTTCTAGTATATGGTATCATAAAATATTTTTTCATTGTTTTGGCTAAGATATAGTATTTACGACTAAGAACTACACTAATCTAAATATTCACAAAGAAAATCAAGACCATAGATAACTCAAGGAACCTAAATATAAATATAGATGTTTTACCTGATACATTAATGTTTGTCTGAGAACGGGCAACAATTCTGTTTCTTGTAGAAACCTTTCTCTTGAGTTCCTCCATAAGTTCAAAGAGTATTGTGCTCAGAACAAACTACTTTCAGGGAGACAAATGTTGTTCTGTTATAATAATTTAGTGTGTAGACTATCTTTCTTTTACCGCCAATTTTTTGAATACATTTGGAGGAATATTTAGTTATGTGTCCTTACTTTTGACATAATACACTTAATAAAAATACTTATGGGATTAGTGACTGTGCACCATGTATATGTCAAAGAAAAAGTTAAAAACTTTAGAAACTTAAAAAGTAAATAACTTTTAAAAGTATATCAAGTTTTAAAAAAATATGAATTATACATTTAATTGAGTGTAACTAATAGCAAAAACTAAATATAATGTCTAATTCATGATCGATTAATAAAAAAAAAGCTAGACATGGTTTTAATGTGGTTTAAATATAACTAAATTTAATTGTTCAAAATTGTTAAATATAAAAAGGTACCTTTCACCAGCGATAGCAGTTGTACTCTTATCCATGATTTTGTATAATAATGAGACCAATTTGAAATATACCCTAATCAAAAAATTATAATAAGAACAATAAACTGGATTAGCAATTTAAGTAGTATCAATGTTCAATCATGATAGGTCATGCAATGCATGAAAGGAAGTCAATATCCAAAATGGGAACTTAACTTTTAAACTGTGCAACAAATTCGCTTTTCTATTGCAAAGAACGTGTTTCTATTTTAAGCATTGCCTTTAATGAAATTCTTGTTTGACCTTAGAAAGAGTCCACCTGCAGGGAAATATACTTGTCAGTTTGTATACAGAACAAATATAAACTGTCAAAAAGATGAAACAGAAGCACATCAATTTAAACATTGATAGCACTATCTGAGAACAGGAGTATACAAAAAAATGGAAACTTTACGTAGGTGTGTTTAACAAAAAAACAGAAGAACCCTTGCAAGAATACCTAAAATTTGTATACTACCTACAAAAGTTCCCCTTTTACATACACAGTCGGTTTCCATAAATGCGCATTGGTAGCCTGTAGTGCCTAATTTCAGAAAAAGACGAATGATTTTAACCTTAAATCTGTGAACTAAATGCATATAAAAAAGGGAACTTTCATCAAAATCTGTGCGCAAAATGAACAAATATCCAAAAAAATTTCATTCCCGCTCCCATGCATACTATGTTCTTATGTTGTAGAGCTGATGGATACTAAGAATAAAGAAATAAGATAGTAGGTAAAAAAACCATAAAACCCACCGGATTCTGCTAACCTGCAGAAAAGAAGTAACCCAATCTGAAACAAAGAAGGGAAGCACAGAGGTGCAACTAAAGTTGTTTCTCTGCTGGAAAAAACATCACTTTGCTTTGAATATGGAAATAAGAAAGTAGGAATAAAAACCCTAAACCCACCGGATTCTGCTAAAATGGAGTAAAGAAGTAAGCGAACATGAAACAAAAAAATGGAAGCACAGACGTTTGGAACTAAATCTATTTCTCTGCTGGAAAAAATGTTACTTTGCTTTGAGATGGAAATAAGAAAGTAGGCATTAAGCCCTAAACCAACCGGATTATGCTAAAATGGAGTAAAGAAGTAAGCGAACATGAAAAAAAAAATGGAAGCAGAGAGGTTTGGAACTAAATCTATTCATCTGTTGGAAAAAGTATCACTTTGCTTTGAGCATGGAAATTCCAATAGATGAAAGGTGGAAAATGATTTAGAAAGTAAGGTCAAGGGATCCAGTGTTGCTTTGAGCATGGAAATTCCAATAGGTGAAAAGTGGAAAATGATTTAGGAAGTAAGGTTAAGAGATCCAGTGGTTTCTTTCTTCTTCCAAAAAGATACAATCTTCCAGAAAGGTACAATAAAGATACAATCTTCCAGAGAGATACAATCTTCCAGAAATGTTTTATTTATTACCCTTATTTGAATTTAAATAATTTTAAATTTTTGTTTTATTTTAAATTGAAAATATTTGTGAAATTTGAAGATTCAACTCTTACTCGTTTGTATTATTATAATTATAATTATTATTAATATTATATGATTACTATTATTATTCTTGAGTTAACCATTATATTATTATTATTATTATATTATTATTATTATATTTTAGATAATTATTTAAAATAAAATTAAAAAGTAATTTGTAAAGTTAATTAGATTTATTATTTGTTATATTATTATACTTCAGTTAATTATTTAAAATTTAAAATAAAATTAAAAAGTAATTAACATGGTAATTAAAATTTCATAGACAATATTTTTATTGTATTCGAAATTTCATAAATAGTAGATAAATTCAAGATTTAAAACCTAGATATACATAAACAATAGACAATTTATTATATTTAATTACTTTAACTATTGTAATTATAATTAGAATTAGAATTAGAATTAGAATTATTATAATTTAGAAAGATCATTTTTAATTGTTAATAAAGAAAAATGACTTCAAATGCTAATAATTCAAATAAAATATAGTAGATTGCAATTTCAGTAGTACAGGAATCAAAAAAAAAAAAACTAACTATTTGTGTGCATAACTTTTACATTACAATAATTTGCTAATTTGGAATTTCCATAAAAAAGACTCATGTATATTCTAATGTTGACCTCCAACTTCATCATGTAGCTATGTCTCCCAGAATATGTTGCAATAATTTCTGCAATTAAAAAAAGTAATTTATGTAAAAAGTATAATTAACTACATTATATAAGCACAATTAATGTGAAACTGATAAATGGAAATGTGTGTTTCTTAATAGAAACATGCCTTAGGTGAAACGCATATTAAATTATGCGACACCTTCTTTGATATAAAATGAAATCAAATATGAAAAATAATGACAAATGATCAAATCTATAAAAATACATAGAAATCATATTAATATAGTCACATTGTAGTCATACAAACAAAAATAAATATAAATATTAAAATCCATATGCCAAAAGTCAAAATGTATGTCCAAGCACGACAAATAATCAAACAATTTACTAAACAATATAACCACAATCATCATTCGACAATATTAAGACAAAATGAATAACAGATAAAAAATAAAGAAATTTTTATGAGTTTAATGTATTGGGAAGTGTTATAGCGTTAAGCATATTTAACAATGCCAACACATTATAAACACGCCAGATAATGAATAAAAATTTGAAGTAATGCATACAACAACTAAAATAATATAAAATCAGATAAACAAACATAATAACCATAAAATAACATAAACATTAATAACACCAAATTGTTCTGGTTTCCAACAAAGAGAAACCTTTAAAGATAAGAAATAAAATAAAGATAAGAATCTAAATCCTAAAACTAAACACAAAAATTAAATAGTATTTTCCTTTCAAAACAATAGAAAGGACTATCCCAAAATATTAAGAAATCTAATCATAGACTTTGTTTTGTCTTTTGTAGTGATTTGTCATGATTGACAAAACCCTAATATTAGAAGAAGGGGACATCATTTGACATTCAAAAATAATTTCATCGTCTTCACGGAAGAAATGAAGACTACAAAATTTTTTCCAGCCCTTGCCAAGCTTGATGTTTCTGGTAGGAAACCTTCCTCTTAAGATCCTGCATTGAACCTTGTGTAGTAATCCATGTAGAGTAACTCTTAAAAATTTCGTCTTTCGAAGATATTCCGCAAATTCAGCAGGCAGATCCTTCAACCACATCAAAGTAATTATTGATGAAAAGGAATTTATGTATATAAACATAAACATTTAAAACAAAGGATTTTTAAACTCACCAGATAATTTCCATTGATGTTAAAAGAAGTCAACTTCAAATGAAAATGCTCAAAGGGACCATTCATTAGAGGTTCCCTACGTTGAACTTCCTTCAAATACCTATTAACACGATTTTCACAGATCGCTCCCATAAATGCAGTTATATGGAAACAACTTTGACCAACGTAGCAGAAGAGTATAGAGTGGTCGGCTTTAAAGCTATAAAAGGCACTCAAAGTCGCCCAACCATCCACAATTTTTGGAGACACAATATCCTGGTTATAATATACTGCATGCACATTCCCTGAACTATCTGCAAGGGTCCACTCCCTAGCAAGTTCTCCTTGAAACTTAATCGCGAATGCACGATCAACATAAACATCCTATCCATTATCAAAAATAAAAAGAAGTAAACACAAAATATAGGTATTCTAGAAAATAAACATAAACATAAAAGTACATACTTCCCCACGGATATGCATTAATGAAAAAAGACCTCGTAAGTCAAGTTGACGAATTTCTTTAGCAGAATAAGCCATCAAAGTGAATAATAGACAGTGAAGGATGAAGGAAGAAGGCAATAGTAATATAGAAAAGAAGAGTGAAGAAAAGATTTTGATTCTGAGTAATAGAAATCCAAGTACTTATAGCCAAATATTAATCGTGACCCTTCGATATCCATTGTTTCAAACAATATGTCTTTTCACTTATAGCACATTATTAAATAATATGAAATGGAATATAGAATATAGAATTAATAATCAATCAATTAAAATAATAAATAAGAAAATAGTTAATAGTTAATTATGAATAAATGATAAAATGAGTATTTTGACAATAGAGGATAAAATGAGTATTTTATGACCTCTCCATTTTCAAATGCCCTTTACAATAGGATTTTAATCCACACTTTATTCTTATTTAAGATTATTTAGTGTTATATTAATATAAAAAAGAAAACAATTGACATTAAACTAAAATAAACAATAATAACTTTATGAATTAATAATTCCTAATTAATAATTTAATAATTATTAATAAAAGATATTGGCTTTTAATTTTTACCTACTATCTATAGATCTATTTATTATCAGAGAAATGCATTGGAAGAAGAAAACAACGACATTGAAAAGAGAGAAATGCATTGGAAGAAGAAACGACAACATTGAAAAGACTGTAAATTGAACAATTAAAAAAAAAGTAAGAAACAAATAGTCACATACTTGTAACAATTGGTCCTCTAAAAGGAAAATATTATTTAAAAAGTCTTCAAAAAAAATGGAAGAACAGATGAGTTATAAAACTTGATAAGTAAATTGTGAAATAATTATAACATAATTGACATACCTGTAAGTTCATGTGCCTAACAATCTTCTAAAAAAAATCATTATATTAATTACAAAAAACAAAGTGACATAGTTAAGTAGAAGGACAAAATTAAATATATGAAAACTGCGTACCTGAAAGATAACATCTAATGAAGAAATCAGCAATGAAGAAATCAACAATATTAAATAAACAGAGTTTAAAATATAATTGTATTCATACATCATAATATGTTCTAAATAGAAATATAAGAAGTCAACAAAATTACAAATCATAATATGTTCTAAATAGAAATATAAGAAGTCAACAAAATTATAAATACAAAATAAAAATGTCCAACAGTGCCAGGAATACATAAAAATTCATCATTCTTCATTAACTTCACTATAAAATTATAGTACTCCCTTTTCGATCTTGATATTTTTCCTTAATATCCTCAACGGGACATCATCATCCATGGTCTAGGCAGGTGAATGAAGATCTCTTTTAAGCCCTGGAACAACTACTTTAGCACTTAACTGACTGTCACTGGCTAAGTCAATAGTTTCAGAACCCAATTCAGCAACTTCATTAGAAAATCTATTAAACAAATCCTGCAACATTAAGTACACATATTAGTAAGTTTAAATTATTTAAAATAATCAATTACATATAATATACCTGAGGGAGTGCCACAGAGCAATCATCCTGTTCAACATCTTTTATACTACAAAGTTTTTTCTTCTGAGAATGAAGTTCCTTGACAATATCACAATAAAATTAATAAAATTAAAGGATACACATAATTAGTTTGGAACTAAATATAACACAAAATAGAATAAAATAAAATATAAAATATTAAAACACATACCAGACTTTCAAGACCACCATCAGAAAATCTTTGGATAATACTCTCATCAATACAAATTTTTTTTGACACGGAATGATTGGTCAAAGGTTGTGTTATATTGATGTTTAACACAACCAACTTTAAACAGCACAACTTTGTCTATCAAAAGACAAAATTCTTTTGGTAGTACACCAGAGGCAGAGTTCTAAAAATAAACATATATATATATATAAATTTATAGACAAACCCCTTGTTATATACATATACATCAATAGACATATGCACTATTGAAAAATTACCTTCTCATGACTTTCAAATAATTCCGCACAAGATTTATTGATCAATGTAGTTGCGTCCCTGTCAAAAAGAACAAAAGTGGTGGAGTCTGTCTCATCCATTACTTTCACCTTCAGCTTATACCTGAAAAATAAAATTAAAAAATATATTAACAAATACAATATAATATATAATATACCTTGGTTGAACTTTCATAACATGTTTGTTACACTTCTCACAAAAAAACATTTTGGAATCCGGGTAAACGACTTTATTGCATAAGCAAGCCGTGTACCACCATTCGTCATCATGTACAATATGTTTTATAGTAGCTAAAACAACAAAAGTGCTTTCCTGAAAAACAAAAAAACTTAGAACTTAAAGCATACATAATCAATTTATATAAATTGCTAAAAAACAATAGTCATACCTCCTTGCAATCTTTCAGGCCTTGAATAGTGTTTCTTGGAATCAAGTGGATAAACTCATCATCAACATTTTGTTTTCCAGACTCACACAACTGACTTAGACCTTAAGTAGGAGAATCTGTATTTTCCATCATCCTACACATCTTAAATTTGTGGTTAAAAGCTGTCATAAGTTTCAAGTATAGAATGACAAATTACGTATTATTAATGTAACCTTTTTTTAAGTTCGGTTGCCTCTTTAGATTGTATGTTATACACTATTTTCGTACAGTCCTTGCAGTTTTGTAAACAAACCTTGTCTAAAATAAAAATAAAATGAATGATGTTGTTATGTTATAAAAAAACAAATCTAAATAAAATAATCAAAAAATAAGTTACAGTTTCATGAGATAACATACCCTGGAAAATCTTAACTTTAGCTAATTGCTCACTGATGACCACATTTTGCAACTCACCACATGACAAAAATGCATTGAGCTCATCAACATAATTGCCAAATAACGTACACTCCATGCGCAAGCTGTTGCAAGTTAAAATTACAATTGTAACAAAACACATTTTCGATTACTTCTAGTAAAAAATATTGGCTTACCCGTCAGCTTCGATAGAAATCACATTTAACTTAGTTGATGAGTCTGTTTTATTAATCTCCCTCTCAGTGCCAACACCGGTCAGTAAACCAATTACATCTGGAATAACAAAATTATGTAAGCACATATGGAAAGAAACATATTCAACCAAGACCATAATAAGTAAACTTACCAACTAAATAATCATTATCAAAACCAGGAGCTCTTATGACAGACATTGGAGTGTACTGAGGTATCGCACATGATACCAGATCATTACCTACACAACTTACTTTAGTTCCAAATTGGAAGTTAATTTTGTACTTGTGACGGGTTGTTCTATAACTTCCTGAATTAGTTGCCACACTAAAGTAATTGAAGGAATAAACCTTATCCTAAAAAATATGATTCTGAAATTTATAAATTAGTGTTTTTCTAACAGAAACATGAATTCTATCACCCTAAAACAGAACATTCAAGATTAACCGTGGTTAGAATAATTGATATTGTTAATATTTACTGTAAAACTATAAGGGAAAGGAAATGATAAAATAATTCACCTCCTTATCTTGAATCACCATTTCCATTGAGAATGGAAACTTGCTTTTCTTGAAGTCCGACACAAACCACAATCGAATTACTCTTGCTATCAGAATCCAATTTTCATTTTCTGGATTCACATCTTTGATTGAATTTGTATTTTGTCTTGACAAAGACATTGTAAGACTGACTTGTTAAGGCCAATGCAGAGTGCAAGTGCTGATGCTAAATGTGATTGCAAAGAACATACCAGGTATCTATTTATATAGAAGATGCACTACTTATTTAATTTTAAAAAGTAGGAACTAATAATAGAATTAAAATATTAGAAAGAGCAACATGCAGGGAAATATTATATACTTCTGAGGTTGTATTCGTAAGAGACATCTATCTATAAATCTATAAACAATTAAACAATCATAAACCCTAAATAAACCCTAAACCCTAAATGCAACCATATCTTTTAGACTGTGGAAACAATTTTGCTTTTCCACAATAGAGAACATAGTTCCACTTTAAGCATTACGATTAATGAAATTGTTGTTTGACTTTAGAAAGAGAAACATGCAGCAAAATATACTTGTCAGGTTGAATACAAAAGAAACTTTGATAGTGATCTATCTATAAAATATTGTTTTGCAGAATTGCAAAAGAGTCTTTTGCTTGAAAAAAAAAGGAACCCTTACTTTGGAAACCTATATGCAGATTGCAAGAATACAAACTTTACCTAATGAATTGCCTTTTCAAACGACGAATCAAGGACAAACCTGATGACTACAAAGCGTGCAGAACGTAAGGATGATGAAAAAGGAAAAATCTGATAAATATGCACAAAAAGATTTTAAAATATTTTAAAATCTACATGACTTTGATCATGGTTCCGATTTTGAAGCTTGAAATGGGGTGGAAAGCCATGCTTTTTATAGCATGTATCAATAGTATGCCCTGTCTTTCCACAATAACTGCAAATTTTGGAAGTATATCTTCTTCCATATCCACCACCCATGCCATAGGTCTTGGCATTGTTTTTATAACCTCCTTTGTTAGTAGCAATCATTGCCTTGGATTGATCACCAAAAACTTGTCTCTCTTGTTGTGTAATGAGAGAGTAAACTCTATTCAAGGATGAATTATCTGATGAACTAACATGGTAAGGTGAACAAAGATCTTGTAAGGGATCAACAACTTCACCCATAGATAAATGTAGCAACCAAAGCTCTGATACCATATTACAAAATAGAACAGAGATGAACAAAAGGGAACAGAGATGAACAAAAGAGTAAACTGAAGGCAAAGGATATGAGAATGAATATCTCTTTTTTCTTATTCTTCAAATCAAAATAAATGGTCTGAATATATGCTAGTAGTACACTCATTTTAGGTTTAACTAAAGAGGGAAATAATCAATGTTCTTGCCAGTTAACCCGCCTGTCGGTTGACTCCACGACAGTCACACGCCTCCTTCCTCACGTTGATACGTGCTTGGTTCTTTTGAAGCAATCTGCACCTGCAAAAGAGAAAGGGGGCGCCCTAGAAGCCGTTTACACTCCGACGCTCAAGTCAAGATTGGGCAAGAAACACCAAGTGTTTGAGTAACTGTGTTTAGGGTTTGTAACTGTGTACCTCTGTGAAGTATTTTACTGCCCTTTATATAGTTTAGGGTTTACTACGCCGCTAACCCTACTTAGGGTTCACTGCGCTGCTAGCCATATTCAGGGTTTACTGGAATACCCTTGCGCCGCTATCACCCAGTCTTAGGGTAATCTAGCACATAAGGTCTCCTTACCTGGAGTGCAAACTCTAACAGGGTGACCACCTGGGTACCTCCTCGTGCACCTAGTCTCTGGGGCCACCTGTTCTGGGAGTGCCTTCACTGTTCACGTGCCATGCATGTAGCTTTACTGGGAAACCCTAATTCTGATGAGTACTCGACCCCTCAAGACTCTGCACCTGATTGTGCTTTCCCTGCCACACGCATAAGCTCTTCGTGATTTGGGCCTCACCTTATCCCTGGGTTTTTCCTTCTCATTGGCCCACTCTGGGAACCAATCTTAACTGTCCTGGTCATATTGTCCAAATCATTCAAGACCGATGTCACCTCGTCACACTCTGTTACCGAGGACTCATCAACCTGCAGAGTGACGAGGACACATCAGTCTCCTCTGGTGATCGACACCACTGATTACTCATCAACCCACTATTCCATGCTACATGTGGGACCATGCCCACGTGGCTCTGGCCCGCACTGTAGGGCCCAGCTGACGTGGCTTACTGTCATCAGCAGGTCTCCATGTCTGAGGATTGGTCGGTACACAAGCCCCCAAGTCTTAAAATTGTTAACTTGTTTCAGCGAAGAGACTAAGTAATCGGCCCGGCGACCTATGTGGCTCTGTGCATAAGGACGGGAATAGTGCGCTGAGGGGACGTTTCACCAACCCCCCTTATCTGTAGACACTTGGCCGCATACACGGTCTGGGATTCTTAACATTTGCGCTCCCTATGGCTACGTTAAACCCCTTCAAAATCCCGCGCCACTTCACTGTTTCATCACTTTGCATTCTCAACTTCTGCGAACTCTATCTTCCTGCGCACGCTTCCACCTCCACGCTAACTCCCTACACCTTTTTCGTCTCTGCTCAATAAAGGTATGATTTTTATGCATCTTCTCTCTTTGTAGTGTGATTTTAACCTTCCTTGCATGTTATATCTGTCTTGGGCCTGCCTTCGATTTTTTGCATTTTGGGTTCTTGTTCTTTTTTTTCTGTGTTTCGTTCTTCCTTGAGCCTTTGTCCGCCATTTTTTTCATCATCACTTCTTCTGAGCCTTTTTTTCTCCTTGCCTCTCACTTGTTTTAGATTCGAGATGGCTAGAACCAAAACTACTTCCAACCCTCCTCCAATCGTAGCGGTTGATTACAAAGCCCTCTACCCTTGGTCTTCTGAGGATCTCCTTGCTGAGACCTCCAAACTCACCTCCACTAAAGATTGGAGGAAACACAAGGATGAGGAAAAGGAGATTAAAGGGCGCGTCTTCGGTAGGGAGAGCGACGCGTACACCTTAGTGCATCCTTGCATCGAGGGTAAACATGTCTGCACTGACGACCGATGCAATGGCGGGGTCTTCTATGCCACCGTATTCAAGCGAGTCAAAGTCCGTCTTCCCTTTATCGGGTTCGAGAGGGCTTTACTCACGGAGTTGAACGTAGCGCCAGTTCAGCTGCACCCCAACAGCTGGGCCTTCATCAGGGCGTTCTCCATACTCTGTAACAACCTAGGGTTTACTCCATCGGTAGACATAAATTTATCCTTCTTCGAGGCGAAGAGCCCTGGGAAAAGGCTTTGGGTAAGCCTTAACGGAGTGGCAGAGAGGGTTCTACTCACCCTTTTCTCTCAATCATACAAGGGCTTCAAGGGGAGTTCTTCCGAGTTTGTTCTAGCTCCTACGACTCCACCCTGCTCGATGGGTTCCCATTATGCTGGGTGGAGAAGTTGAAGTTCAAGAAACATCGCAGACTCGAGGAGCTGACGCCCTTTGACCGTGAAGTGTGCCAAACTCTCTCCGGCTGGGGCGTGGTGTTCGACACCACCCAACTGATTAGGCACGAGTATGATGCTGTGACCTTCAGTGTCTACATTGGTACATTGTCTTTGTCTCGTATTTACCTGCCTCTGTGTTTTATGCTTGACTCTTCTCACCCTTTCTTGTTGTCCATCGCAATCATGGTACTAAACGCTGAGAAGAAGAAGAGGCTGACTAATGTGCTAAGTCGCCGCACTGCAGGTGGCTCAGGCCCTATTGGCCCTTCCTCGCCTGCTGTGGCTGCCCCATAACCAACTGCTGACAAGTCAAAGAGGGCAGCCCCGGTAAAAATCTCTGAAGACGAAGACACCTGCTCCGGTCTTGTCTTCAAGAGAAAGAGGGTGGCGGTCGCTGCAGAGGTCTCTTCCGCAACAGAGGGGCAACCTCTTTCCTTCCGGGAGCACCCTCCCAGTGTTTCATATCCATCCGAGCCACTCTTGGCGCTTGAGGGTGGAGGGGAGAGTGCCCCTTCGTTTAGCCAAGCGCCTCCTGCTCCTGAACTGCCTCCTCTCCTCCAGCGAACCCTTGCTCAAATGCTTGGCCAAGTTGCCATGGACAGGAACTCTCTGGGGGACCTCATCAGTCATGGTCTTGGGGAGTTCCTTGCTGCCTCCAACTTCTTACTGGTCAAAGGCAACGCAAAGGCAGAGTTGCTGGAGAAAGTTGCCAACCTGGAGAAGGAGCTGGAGCAGAAAAAAGACTTGGATCTCCAACTCTACCATGCTGCCAAGCGTGAGACTGCTCTGAACCAGGAGTTGGGCAGTCTCCGCCAATTTGAGAAGAAGGCAAAGAAGCTCCTCTTCTCCAAAGGGCAGGAGGCCCTCCAGCTTGAGGCCAAGATTCTCCCCTTCCGCAACAAAATCATTGAACTGGAAGAGCAGTTGGAGGGGGCTTAAATCAAAATGACCAAGCTGGAGGGAACGGCTACCAACTGAGAGGTTCAGCTGGGCAAAGTTGAGGAGGAACTTGCCCAACAAACTGAGCTGCTGAAGAAGACCGAGGCCGAGCTCACTGAAGACACCGCCGACTATGGGGAGGGTTTCGGTGATGCCCTTGCTCAGGTTGCCTGCGTGCATCCTGAGATGGACCTCTCACCATACTCTGTAACTCTGCAGGTAGTCGACGGGCAAATAGTGCCTAGATAGGTCTTCTAAGTAGCTATATCTTATAGCTGAACGCCTTGTACAAAACCTCCATCGTAATATAATTATTTTGTTTACTCGCCTTCATACTTGTTTGCCTTTATGCTTCACTTTACTTGCATTGGTATCTCTGTTGTTGCTTTACTGTTTGGCGTACTTGGTTGAACTCTCCCATGGAATCACCCCATAGGGAGCACACCTTGCTCAAAATCACCCATAAGTAGTACGCTTAATTCTGTTGAGTTGCAATGGGCGAGACTTCATAAAAACTTACTCTTGAAAAACATCTCACCACCTCGTCATTGCCTACATCCCTTAGCCTTTGAGGACTTCAGGATCGATTTGTATGCACTTGACAAGCCAACGAACTTCATATGGCCACCCATCGCCCTTAGGTGAAGGTGGACCTCACTGGTGAACCCTCTGCTCGAATTGAGGATTTCTTCCTTGACAAAGAGGCGTTCTATGCGAACTTACTCTCCACTGTCGGGACTTCTAACCTCATCCGAAAGGCTCGATCTGACCTCTGATCACTCATAGGCAAAAGAGGATTTCATTGGTACGAATCGTCCTTGGTGTTCTCACTTGGAGGGGGAGGCGTTCTCAATGAACCTTCCTTTCCCGCCTCCAAGACTTCTAACCCCATGTGACGAGTCCTTGCTAACCTCACATCGCCCACAGGCCAAGGAGGGTTTCGCTGAATGAACCTTTCTGTTACAGTTGGGAGTTTTCACTTGAGGGGGAGGTGTTCTCTACGAACCTACCTTCCCTCCTACGAGACCTCTAACCCCATCTGACAGGTTCGAACTGACCTCACATCGCTCATAGGCGAGGGAGGATTTAACTGGGCGAACCCTTCTGTTCACGTTGGGAGTTCTCACTCGAAGGGAAGATGTTCTCTACGAACCTACCTTTCCGCTTACGAGACTTCTAACCCCAAGTGACAGGTTTGAACTGACCTCACATCGCTCATAGGCAAGGGAAGATTTAACTGGGTGAACCCTTCTGTTCATGTTGGGAGTTCTCACTCGAAGGGGAGGTGTTCTCTACGAACCTACCTTCCCGTTTACGAGACTTCTAACCCCAAGTGACAGGTTCGAACTGTATTGTACAAACACATTCAGATATACATTTTTTAACTGGAAATTTTATTGGGTGACCTCATTAAAAACCCTTAAGAGGGAAAAAAAAGTGTCCCCCTAAACTGTGTACAATGTTACATGACTTTAACTAAAATAAAACTTCAGATTAGTCGCATTCCATGTACGAGGAATTGGACCACCTTCTAAAGTCTCCAGCCTATATGCTCAATTCCCTAGGGCCTCTGTCACTCTAAAGGGACCAGTCCACTTGGGGGATAACTTGTTCTCTATCTGGTACAGAGATGCCTTCCGCATAACTAGGTCGGCCACCTGGAACTGTCGAGCTCTCAACTTGGAACTATGCTTGAGCTCAACTCTCCTCTTCAACGCCTCGGCCTTGATTCCTGCCTCTTACCTGACTTCATCCAAGAGATCGAGATTCACCTTCCTTTCTTCGTTAGACTCCTCAGCCACGAAGTTCTGGAAACGTGGTGAGCTCTCCTGGATCTCCACAGGGATCATGGCATCTGACCCATACACCAAACTGAAGGGGGTCTCCTTGGTGGTGGACTGGGGAGTAGTATGGTAAGCCCATACAATTCTGAGAATCTCCTCAGCCCACATTCCCTTTGCCTTTTCCAGCC
The DNA here is from genome assembly GCA_013389735.1 of Phaseolus lunatus. Taxonomy (NCBI): domain Eukaryota; kingdom Viridiplantae; phylum Streptophyta; class Magnoliopsida; order Fabales; family Fabaceae; genus Phaseolus; species Phaseolus lunatus. Next base: position 13,008,045 of record CM023865.1, on the reverse strand, counting down.
TTCTCCAGCCTTCTCTTTAGTCCCCTGAGTAGAACTCGATTGGCCGACTTAACCTGCCCATTGGTTTGTGGGTGCTCGACCGATGCAAACACCTGCTTGATCCCCAATTCTGTGCATAGCCTTCCCAACTGTTGACTTGCGAACTGGGTGCCATTATCAGACACCAAATGCTTGGGTGCCCCGAAGCGGCACACTATATTCTTCCACATAAAGTGTTGGATCTTCTGGGCTGTGATCTGTGCTACTGGCTCAGCCTCGATCCACTTCGTGAAATATTCAATGACGACCACGAGGTACTTCATCTGCCGCACTGCCAAAGGAAAGGGCCCCAGGATGTCGATTCCCCAGGTATGCAATGGCCAAGGGCTATATATCGACCTAAGCTCTTCTGGTGGCGCCTTATACCAATCAGCATGCAGTTGGCACTGCTGCGCATACTTAGTGCAATCCTCCCTCATAGTCGGCTAGTAGTACCCTGCTCGAACGGCCTTAGACGCCAAAGCACGACCTCCGATGTGACTCCCACATATGCCTTCATGGAGCTCTGCCATTATCCTCACACACTACTCATCATGTACACACACTAGGATGGGGTGGGTAAACCCATGCCTGTACAACTAGCCATCAATGAGTGTGTACTTGGCCGAGTTCTTCTTTATCTTCCTTGCCTTCATTAGCTCCATTGGGAGCATCCCATCGGCTATGTAGCGCTTATAAGATGTCATCCATGTCTCTCCACTCTGCAACAAGCAGACTTGCGATGGCCTCTCCTTTATTGGCATGCAGACGTTGACCCGTGGCTTCTTCAGAGTTTCTTGGATCAACGATCGATGACTCCTGTTCTTACTGTCTGAATGGCTGATTTGATGGACTCCCACCAAATTATCAGCTGTATAGGTGCGAGGTGCCTTCAGGGTCTCTTGGATGACCGTCCTCTGCCTGCCCACATTGCCTGAGCTGGCGAGTTTGGCCAACAAGTCAGCTCTGACATTCTGTTCCCTGGGCACATGCACTAGCTTGAAGGTTTCAAAAGAATTCTTCAACTGCTGGACATACTCCAAGTAGGAGGCCATCTGGGGATCTTTGGCTTGGTATTCTCCCGCCACCTGACTTGTGACCAACAATGAATCACTCTTCACCATAAGACTCTACGCTCCCATCTCCTTAGCCAAAAGCATTCCAGCAATCAAGGCTTCATACTCTGCTTGGTTGTTGCTGGCTTTGAAGGCGAACCGTAGGGCTTGCTCTATCAACAATCCCTTGGGCCCTTCAAGAATTACCCCCGCTCCACTACCTTGCTGATTTAAGGATCCATTTTCTGACAACACCCACTTGAAACTAGGTCTTTCCTACTGGGTCTTTGTCGAGGACATCTCGGCCACAAAATCAGCATAGACATGTCCCTTGATCAGACGTCGGGCCTCATACTGTATATCGAATTCTGACAACTCGATCGCCCATTGTACCATTTTTCCTGTTACGTCTAGTTTTTGCAAGACCTTACGTTTTGGTAGATCTGTCATCACCACCACTGTGAAACTCTGAAAGTAGTGACGAAGTCTACGCACTGAGAACACAACGGCCAAAGTCGCCTTTTCTATGGCCTGATATCTTGCCTCTGGCCCCTGCAACACTTTGCTAACAAAGCAGATGAGCTTTTGGCTCTGCTCCTGTTCCTGGACCATGATAGAACTCACCGCCTTCTTTGTGACTGCGAAGTACAACCGTAGCGGGGTGCCGAGTTGGGGTTTGCACAAGACTAGCGGGCTGGCCAGGTACTCCTTGAGTTTAAGGAACGCCTCTTCACACTCCGATGTTCATGAGAATCTGTTGTTTCTCCTCAAACATTGGAAATAGGGGTGACCTTTGTCTCCTCCTACTGACACAAACCTAGAGAGGGTAGCCATCCGACCTGCCAATTGTTGTACTTCCTTGATCGACGTTGGGCTCCTCATGACTATGATCGCCGCGTACTTGTCTGGGTTTGCCTCAATCCCTCGCTCCGTAAGTAGGAAGCCAAGGAACTTGACTGCCTCTATCTCAAAGACACATTTCTCTGGATTCAGCTTCAACCTGTACTTAGCTATTGTATTAAATAGCTCCTCTAAATCAGTGAAATGCTGATGTCGCACATGGGACGTCACCACCATGTCATCCACGTAGGCTTGTACATTGCGCCCCAGCATAGGTGCAAGGACCTTGTCCATCAGCCTCTGATACGTGGCGCTTGCATTCTTCAGCCCAAATGCCATTACTGTGTAACAGTAGCAGGACAGCTCAGTCATGAACGCTGTCTTGCTTTCATCTCTCGGATGCATCTTTATCTGGTTATACCCAGAGAAGACATCCAAAAAACTGAGTAACTTACATCCCGAGGCGTTATCTACCAACGCATCAGTGTTGTGTAAAGGGTAGGAGTCTTTCGGGCATGCCTTGTTAAGGTCGGTGAAATCTATGCACATCCTCCATTTTTCATTAGCCTTTTTCACCAACACAACATTCGCCAGCCATTCAGGGTACTGGATTTTCCGTATGTGACCTGCGTTAAGCAGCTTCTGCGTCTCCTCCCTGACCACCTGCCTCCTTTCTTCGTTAAATTTATGCCTCCGCTGTCTAACAGGTCTGGCCTGGGGATCCAACGCAAGGCGATGATATAGAAAGTCTGGATCAATACCTGGCATGTCTGAGGCGGACCAAGCGAAAGCGTCCATGTGCCGCCTTATGACTCCCGCTATTTGGTCCTGCGTCTCCTGGCGTAGGGATTTGCCAAGTTTGAACATCTTGTCTCCGATCTCCCTCTCTACAACCTCCTCTGCTAGCCCAGGTCGCCTCTCCTGGGTGGCCTCTGATCGCGTTACCCGATGTCTCCTCGGTGTAGGTCAGTGTCATCGCACTCCCCACCCGGAGGTTGGGTGGTCCCCGTGCACACTCATCTTCTTGTCTTGAGACTGTTCTCATAGCACTTCTTAGCCTCCTTTTGATCTGATTTGATGGTGATCACTATCCCTTCCATCGAGGGCAACTTCACCTTCATATGTCTTGTGGACGCCACTGTCCCTAACCTGTTTAGGGCTGGTCTGCCCAACAGCATGTTATAAGCAAACGGGACGTTCACCACCAGATACTTAATGTTCTCGGTGCGGGAGGCCACTCCATCAGTGAAAGTGGTCCTTAACTCTATGTACCCTCGCACTTCTACCTGGTCTCCCACGAATCCATACAGACAGCCTACGTAAGGCCTCAACTGATCAGGAGACAGCTGCAACTTGTTGAAGGTCGACCAGAACATCACATCGGCCGAACTTCCGTGATCCACCAGGACTTGATGCACCCTGCGTCCCGCAGTGACCACTAATATCACCACTGGATCGTTATCGTGGGGGACAACGTCCCGACGATCGGCCTTTGTGAAGACAAGGTCGATGTCTGGGAAGTGGTCCTCCTCACATGTTTCCACTGCCATCACCGAACGCGCATACTTCTTGCGCTGCGATGAGGTGCACCCTCCTCCTGAGAATCCACCTGCTATAGTGTGGATCTCGACATGTATGGGCATTTCGTGCCCCTGATCAGCCCTTGAGGCTACCACCACCTCGCCCCCTTGTGTCTCCCTCAAGTAATCACTCAAGAACCCACTCTTGACCAACTCGTCCAACTGGTGCCCTAAGGCCAGATTGTTGCGAATGGGATGAACAAAAGCCTGGTGGAACTCGCACCAGGCGTTCTTGTTGGGCCCCAGCCTTTTGTCTGTCTTTGGGGCCATCTTCAACCTTTCTGCCACATTAGGAATGACGATCAGCTCCTTCAGTTCCACCAGGAAATCATGTCTAGGGGGCACATCCTCCTTAGCGCGCGCCCTAGTCTGGGGCTTTCTGGCCTCATAGGGCTTCTGCTTTCCTTGAACCCTCTTTTCTGTTGTCGCCTCATGCACCCGCAGGGGTTGAAGTCGACTAGGCACTCGCGGCCTTGAAGAGACTGCACTCTCTCGCTTCTCATGGAGCTCTCCTTCTGCAACAATGTGAGCAACAACACGTCGTTTTATGTTACCAAAGGTCTTGGGACGATTTCGGATAAGGGACTCGCTAAAAGGCCCTGCCAATATTTCCTTCCTGAAGGCATGCACCACCATATCTTCATCTTTGGTGTGCAACCTCACCACCCTTGCCCCAAATTTTTTGAGGTAATCTTTAAGGGACTCCCTCTGATGTTGCCTTACTTCGAAGAGATCATAAGACACTGGTGGAGGGGCCCGGTAGACAATGTATTGTTCTCTGAACAACGTGAAGAATTGCGCGAAAGATGTGATATGTCCCTCGGGCAAGCTAACGAACCACTCCAGCGCCGTCCCTGTCAACGTGGTCATGAAGAGCTTGCAATGCACTGCATCAGACCCACCTGACAGCATCATCTGCATGTGGAATGCTGTGAGATGCGCTTTAGGATCTTCTACCCCAGTGAATACGGTCTTAGGCCCCACGAAGGTGGCTGGGACCACCATGTCCATGATCGCTTGGGAGAAGGACATGGGGAAAGCCCTTGGCGGAGTTGGTGGAGCCCGATCGTCCCCCACGCGATCCCTAGTTTGCTGCAAATGGTGCAGGTTTACACGTAACTCCTCATTCGCCCTGTGTAGTTCCTCATTCCTTGTCTGTGATGCGGCCAGGTCCGCCTGCATACGTGTCTAATGCGTTCTAGACTCCGCCATCGTCTCCTGGAGAGCGCGCATCGTTTCCATGAGTTGTTGCATGGTAACACTCTCACCCCCATTTGGTGGAACGGATCCTTGTCTAGTATATCCTCATCTATGTGGTTTCTTCTCTTACTCTCGTGTATGGGACCTTATTTTATTTGGCCCCACGGTAGGCGCCAAATGTTCTTGCCGGTTGACCCACCTGTCGGTTGACTCCATGACACTCACACGCCTCCTTCCTCACATTGATACGTGCTTGGTTCTTTTGAAGCAATCTACACCTGCAAAAGAGAAAGGGAGCGCCCTAGAGGCTGTTTGCACTCCGATGCTCCAGTCAAGATTGGGCAAGAAACACCAAGTGTTTGAGTAACTGTGTTTAGGGTTTGTAACTGCGTACCTCTGTGAAGTATTTTACTGCCCTTTATACAGTCTAGGGTTTACTGGAATACCCTTGCGCCGCTATCACCTAGTCTTAGGGTAATCTAGCACATAAGGTCTCCTTACCTGGAGTGCAAACTCTAACAGGGTGACCACTTGGGTACCTCCTCGTGCACCTAGTCTCTGGGGCCACCTGTTCTGGGAGTGCCTTCACTGTTCACGTGCCATGCATGTAGCTTTACTGGAAAACCCTAGTTCTGATGAGTACTTGACCCCTCAGGACTCTGCACCTAACTGTGCTTTCCCTGCCACACACATAAGCTCTTCGTGATTTGGGCCTCACCTTATCCCTGGGTTTTTCCTTCTCATTGGCCCACTCTGGGAACCAATCTTAACTGTCCTGGTCATATTGTCCAAATCATTCAAGACCGATGTCACCTCGTCACACTCTGTTACCGAGGACTCATCAACCTGTGGAGTGACGAGGACACATCAGCCTCCTTTGGTGATCGACACCATTGATTACTCATCGACCCACTATTCCATGCTACATGTGGGACCATGCCCACATGGCTCTGGCCCGCACTGTAGGGCCCAGCTGACGTGGCTTACTGTCATCAGCAGGTCTCCATGTTTGAGGACTGGTCGGTACAATCAATAATTAAATACTAGAATCATAACATATAAAGACAAAATAAATGTTATTCACCTCTATAAAGAGAAACAACTGATAATTTGAAAAGACAACAAATTATTCTGCTCTATAAAAAGAAACAACTGATTATTAGAAAAGATACCCAATTAATATTAGGATCCTTCTATAACTCTGGTATCTGTATTCTTTAATAGTAGTTTTGCAATTTCTTGCAATTACTTCCTACAACTTTTTGCTTTCTGTTATTTTCTTCAATTAGTTTCTACAAAGATTAATGAATCATGTGTTATGAAAATTTCTATAGAAGTTTGTTGTAATTTATTTTAATAAAATTATCATTTATAACAAATCCAATGATGATCGTCTTATGCAGTTGAGGTGTATTTAAAAGCAATTAGGTATGAGAATTTGTATATGTTAATATGAAAAAATGTGGATTATATTTAAACCATGGGTTTGTTGTTAGCTTATAAGGAGTGTAAGTTGATTAGGTGAAGGTGAAAGTCATTGAAAAGTGACTAACCCCTTAATAAAGTTGTTAAAAGAATGTGGGCAGGGGAGAAACAAGAGCACAAATTAACTATATACTATAAGGTAATTCAACTAAGGGTAGAAAAAAAAAATCTAAATTCTCAAATCCAATTCATAATTATCTAAATCCATATTACTTTTAATCTATTTAAATGGACTTATCTCAAATCTAAATCCATTTTTTTGGATTTTAAATCCAATCCATTTAACTGGATATGGATTAAATATAATTTGGATACATTTTTGGATTATCCAAATTGGATTTTGGGTTGGATTTTGACTTGGCCCAGGCCCAGGTCCAAGTTGAGCAAAGTCAATCCGGGCCCATATTAAGCTAAGTCGGCCTAAACTCATGTCGAGTCGAGTCGGTTCGGACTCAAGTTGAGCCAAGTCGACCCAGGCCGATGTCGAGTCAAGTCGGTCAGGGTCGTTGTCGAGCCGAGTCAGCCCAAGATGATGCCGAGCCGAGTCAAGTCGGGTCGATGTGGAGTCGAGTCAACGCGGGCTGATGTCAACTCAAGTTGACACGGGTTGATATTGAGCTGAGCCGGCACGGGCCGATGTCAACCCTAATCGGTCTGGGCCGATGTTAAGTCGAATCAATCCAGACCCACATCAACCTGAGTCGCCCCAAGCCAAGGTTGAGTCGACACCGTTTCCATGTAAAGCCAAGTCCACCTAGGCCTAGATCGAGTTGAGTTGATCCAGGCCCAATCGAATTGACCTGGGCGATGACTCGCCAAGTTGGCTAGTTTTCATACCGAATCGAGTAGGTCAAAGTCCATATGTGAATATAACATTAATCAATGGACAAACATAGGTAATGAGTATAATATTTTCTTTTCTTTTTAGAGTTTTGATAAAAAATAAATAAAAACTTGGGAAAAGTGTTTACCTCATGTAGATTTTTCCTTTAATAGTATTGTCCATAACACTACTCAACATTCCCTATTTGAAATTGTTTATGAATTCAATCCCTTAACTCCTCTTAATTTGTTGCTTTTTTCCTAACACTTATCTATTAAAGTATTTATCTACCATTCCAAAAGTTAAAGAAGAATTTTTTTTATTTATTAAGATTTAATAATAGTTTTCATTTTATTTTAAAATTTATTTTATGTTTAATTTATATTTCAAAAATTATTGCTATATCAAATTATTCTTAAAAATTATTTCATATTTCTAAATACATAAAAAAAATTATTTTATTACATAAATTATATTTACTACAAATTTTCTTCTCACTCTCTTTTCTTTTTCTTTTATTTTCTTTTCCACCTCCCATTAATTCAAACAAATAAAACACATCTTGTTTTGTTCAGCATAAAACAGTATGATGATTTATTATGAAGATGACAAAATTGGACATATACAAAGTCACTAGATTTTGATGCGTAAAAGTATCGTAAAAATAAAGATAAAGATAGGTTAAGGGAAAAAAATACAAGAAACTTGTATCAAGAAGAATCTGTTAAACAATATTTCCAAATATTTATAGACTTTATAAGGTACACATAAATGAAATAATAGTTGTTATTTTTATTCTTTTTAGTGTGAACTATTTTTAGAAAAAAACCAATGCACGTTAATTAAGAAAAATTAATTAGCATATTTTAGTTACATTAGTTTCATTTAAAAAAAAAAAAAGCTATCCTTCATTAAAATTTGATACTAAGAATAAAAAATCATTAAAAGTAAAATTGCAATAAAAAAATATTTAAGAGTAATTTTATTAAATAAAAAATTAGTATTGATAAATAGCAACTAAAGATGGTTAAGTGAATCTTCTTTTCTAGTATTTTTTTTTTTTAAACCAACTAAATATTTAATTTTTGTTTGTTGTGTTGTTTTGTTATGATTGTTTTTTGTTTTTGGTGATGAGGTAAGTGATTGCACCCAACACTCATTGATTCATGTGAGAGGTGGGAGCCAATCCTTTATGGTCAATCACTTTCCTATACACACAAATTCACATTGTAAGGTTTGTGATTTGTCTTGAGCAACAATGATTTAAATCTACTTTTAATTATTTCAAGACTAAGCAATTTATGTATATAAATACTATTTTAAACACAAGTTTATAAAAAAATAATTACTTAAGAATTTTGTCTTCATTATTTTTAAACTTAACATGATGTACACCTTATAACTTCTTCTTCAATCTTCGGCAATGAAATGAAATACTATTGTTGCCTCGTGATCTACACTCATACGTTAACTTTATTTTTATCATTTAATCGGAATTTTCGAGGTTAGGGCAATGAGAATTTTTGTATGTTTCTGAATTTGAGTTTACTAAAATATAGTCATTGGATTCAGAAACCAAATTATTTTAAAATTTGTATGGTGACTTGGGTGTTGGAGATTTTTTACCGATGAAATTCCACCTCTTAATTACTAAAATAATTAAAATTTTAAAAAATTATCTAAATTGTATAAGATAACATAATTTTAATATATTTAAATGAAAATATATGATGACACAACTTAATTATTTTTAAAAAAATTTAAAAAATTATCAATTTCAATAATTAAGATATAAAATTATATCATATTAGTAAAAATTCTAAAAATTATTGGAATCTTACTATAAAATTATTGATAAATTATAGTTTATGCATTATATATATATATATATATATATATATATATATATATATATATATATATATATATATATAGATATACGCGTGTTGATAATTAGTTTTCTATTAATAACTGAAGTTGTTTATTTTATCTTTTAAAACTAAATGTTCACCTTAGAAAATGATATCCACGAAACTATATAAGTTATAATTAACAAATATAAAGTAGTTGAAATAGTTTTTATTTTAGAAAGAATAAAAATTAAATTTTTTTATGAATTAATTTATAGTAAGCTATTTTATTTAGAAGTGACTTTTAATATTTATACTGTTTGTGGAAAAATAAAATTAAGAATAATTTTATATGACAGTAAACTTGTCACTTTTAATCTTTGACATTATGAGTTTATGCTCTTATAAAAAAATAAAATAAAATCCCTTCTTAATTATTCAATGTACATTAAATAGAAAGTATTTAATAGATGCAAACTATCACTGTGTTAAATCAATCCTTATTTGGGATTGAATAAATAATATAATTAAAAAAAGGTTAAATTTTAAATCTCTAAAACATTAGTTATTTTTAGATAAAAAAAAGTTAAAAGGGATAATATTTATTTTTTTCCTAAAAAGTGCACATGTGTTAAATAATTTTAATTGAAGCTTCCACTATTTACTTTTTTTGTTTCTTAAGATTTGGCTTTTTTTTTAGTATTATTTTTTCATAGTTATCTATGCAATGACGAGTGAAGCAGCAGAGTGAGATGGAGCATGGAAATCATCCTGTGTCCTCTTAGACTTGTTTGATAACATCGAAAACCATTTTTAAGGCAATAATAATAATAATAATAATAATAATAATAATAATAATAATAATAATAATAATAATAATAATAATAATATAGATATAAAGAAATTAAACTCTGCAAATTTTATTCAACATTTGTTTCCCTATATCTATCTATCTATCCATCAGAGTCCAACGCCACCAACTGAACACAGAACAACATCAACAACAACCTCTACTTGGTTCTTCCTCTTCCTTCTCCACCAAACCTTAAACTTCCACATAACCCAATCAAGTTTTGTTTTAGATTCTTATTTCCCATCAAACTATATCTTTGTCTTTCTCTCTCTCTTTCTGCATCCTCGGAACCCAAAATATTCCAACTAAACATTTCTTCCTTTTCATGGCAGATCCTACCCATCTTTCATTCAGGTTAGATTTCAATAATCCTTATTCTCAATTAAACTGGGTCAGCTTTAATTAACGTTAGTCAATTAAAAATTTGTTTTTTTTGGCTTTCTGGGTTCTAGTTTCACACGAAGTTTGCGATCGGATCCGGTTACAGTGGATAGACTGACAAGGTTTTAATGGTTCTACCTTCCTTAGTGATCGTAAGGGACTTTGAAATAGGTTGTAGTATTTTAAAATCTATTATGTGATGAAGTGAAAACCAAATAAACACAGAATTTTGCATTTTTTTTTTCCTTTGGTTTGTTACTTACTCCATCTTCTATGTTGCTTGGGCTCCATGGTTTTTTTCGTGTTTTTTCAGTTATGCTGCATTAGTTTATGTACGGGTAGAAGCTTAGACTTAAAACCAGTTTCAAATTATTCGTGCCTGTCAATATCAAGGGTAACTTTTACCTTCTTTTGTCCCTTTTTTATTTATGTTTTTGGTCCTCCCTTTGTTGTTCTCCACCTGGATAATATTCTCAAGTGTTTAGGTTTCATTCTGTACACGTAATTTCTATTGATTTATGTCATTTATTACAAAATTAAAGTTCTAATTTTTGGTCTTTCGAGCACATTCTTCAGTCGGGCTCAATGGTTGAGGAAGTATTCGTGATTAAGCATTGAAGAATCCTTTAATTCCTCTCTATTATTTTTTATTGTAATTTAATGTTGGTCTAAATGTTATAAAATTATTTAGCTTGCTTATTGTTTCTTTGAAGTAGAACTGTTATTTCTATTTTTTGTTTCGGGAAAGTGCTCTCATCATAATAATCCATGTTCTGTTGCAGTTCAATCTCACACCTTTTGGTGTATCTCTAATGCTATCAGTTGATGAATGAGAAGAGATATTCGAAGCGTCCAAAATCACTGCCTTACAACATGCCTGTGACAGACTCAAATGAGGCGCAGAATTTTGATGATAACATTATTTTCCCTGTTGAAGAGATTGTACAATACCCGTTGCCGGGATACGTGTCGCCAACTTCATTAAGTTTTAGTCCTGATGATAGTTTAATCTCTTACTTATTTAGTCCTGATCACTCTTTAAATAGAAAGATTTATGCTTTTGATCTGAAGACCAATGCACAAGAACTGTTATTCAGTCCCCCGGATGGTGGACTAGATGAAAGTAATATTTCTCCAGAAGAAAAGTTGAGGAGGGAGAGGTTGAGGGAGCGTGGTTTAGGTGTGACACGGTATGAATGGGTGAAGACAAGCTCTAAAAGGAAGGCAGTCCTGGTGCCATTGCCTTCTGGGGTCTGTTCATTTATCCTGAAATGCAATTGGTTGAAATTTTGTCTTATGTTTTCATTCAGAAGAGAAAAAATGCTCATAAGTTTTAAACATACATGTTACACTTTAATTCTTAATGCTGGTAGGCACATCCCAGAAACACACAGGCTTACATTACTCTAATAATTTCATCATGATGCTACCATAATCTTATTTCTGCCCTGAAGTGCCATATCTGACCCTTTATAATAACACCTGCTTGGAACTATCTGTCAGCATTTAGATGTTCTCTAAGAAAATTAAACTGAAGCTTCAAATGCTGATTTTTATATTTTTATCTTTTTTGTTTAGGGTGGCCTATCATTCTGCACTATCTAACATAGTTAAAAGGAAGTTGCTGGAGTTATTTACTAACCTCTTCAATTTCTTGTTGTACATGATTTTGAAAGTTGTTTTAACTACAATTTGCATCATTCTCATTGGTATTGAGTAGGCTTTTACCACCCTGACCTGATAGTAATATAGGAATCTTATTTATATGTACATAACAATGTTATATCAAGCTGTATATATACTTTTGTGTTTTGTATAGGTGTGTGTTAGAATGAATATAATTTTCTCTCCTTTTGTATTTTATGTTGAATTTGGTATTGATTATTAAATTCAAATAGTCAAGTGTCTAATGGTTATTTATTTTTCCATATGAACAGATTTATATTCAGGACCTTTCCCTTTCAAAACCCGAGCTCAAGCTTCCAAGTGTATCAGGTTCACCCATTATTGATCCACATCTCTCTCCAGATGGATCAATGCTTGCCTATGTAAGAGACTGTGAGTTGCATGTTCTGAATCTCTTATCTAATGAATCAAAGCAGTTGACCCATGGGGCAAAGGAAAATGGTTTGGTAAGTTCAACACTTGGCTGTTCTTTACTGTATTTGATGCATTTGAGTTCAATGAAAAGAAGTTGATGATTCTTATACATTATCACCTGGCTAATTAACCTAATCTTTTTAGATAAACTGTCTTCAAAGAAAAAAATATTTTAGCAATTTAAAGATTGTATGGTAATGTTTCTTTTTGAAACATTCCAAGGTTCTCCTACTTCAAATCAACTGCACATATCCTATTTAATGTTTTTAACTCTATCATATGTGTTTGACATCAATTATGAGGCATTTTACTGCTGAATTTGGTTAAGCTTGGTCCTTCTGTCCTTGCTGCCACTGCCCTGGATAATGGTAGTTTAGTGTGCAGTGTTGATTCTCTTCTAGGTTCAGTCTAGTAGGACTCCAATGTTTTTTTTTTTTTTTTTAATGAAAATAAGCTAGACTGAATTAAGATATTTGAATATTGGAACTTCAGAAGAGTCAATTATTCTTGATCATTCAATAGGATTTAGGTTTGGACTTGTACATTTGTCACTCATATGATTGCATAAAGTTTTTAGTTTGTTTTGTAGTAGATAAAATATTTTAGTTTGACTTTTGCATTATTTCAGTATGAGAAAATTTGACACTGGGTTTGGGTGTTGCAGATTCATGGGCTTGCAGAATATATAGCTCAGGTGAGATTTGCTTTAAATTTTTTTTGTATACTTCTTTAGACTAAATATAATGCTTTGCATTACTTGTACAAATTAGTCCTCCATTCTATTTCTGACCGGGCAAGTTGCATAATATATAGGTTCTGAAATGATGGTATTATTTTCTATATCATTGTTAGCTTGTAAATTTTTGTTACTTTTGAAGTGCCAAAAATAAACTCTTCTTAAAGCTAAATATGTTGTTATGTGCTGTGAGAAAGGTTTTTATATTTAACAATAACATGTATCTTTTGGATTTCAGGAGGAGATGGAGAGAAAAACTGGATATTGGTGGTCACTGGACAGTAAATATATTGCTTTCACCGAAGTTGATTATTCTGAAATACCACTTTTTAGAATTATGCACCAAGGGAAGAGCTCAGTTGGTTTAGAGGCACAGGAAGACCACCCTTATCCTTTTGCAGGAGCTTCAAATGTTAAAGTGCGCCTTGGGGTTGTTTCAGTTGCTGGAAACTCCATTACTTGGATGGATCTTCACTGCGGGGGCGCAGAACAGCAAAACAATGAGGAGGAATATTTGGCAAGAGTCAATTGGATGCATGGAAACATTCTCACTGCTCAGATCTTGAACAGACACCACACTAAAATAAAGATTGTTAAATTTGACATTAGAACAGGCCAAAAGAAAAATTTATTAGTGGAAGAAAATGGCAATTGGATCAATATACATGACTGTTTCACACCTCTTGATAAAGGGGTTGCCAAATTTTCAGGTGGATTTATCTGGGCTAGTGAAAAAACAGGATTTAGGCATCTTTATCTTCATGATGCAAACGGGGTTTGTTTAGGACCCATCACTGAAGGTGAATGGATGGTTGAGCAAATTGCCGGACTGAATGAAGCTACAGGTCTAATATATTTTACTGGGACCTTAGATGGTCCCCTTGAGTCCAATTTGTATTGTACTAAATTTTTCATTGATGGAAGTCAACCACTCCAGGTCCCTGTCAGACTTACGCACAGCAAGGGGAAGCACATTGTGGTTCTTGCTCACCATATGCGAAGTTTCGTTGATATTCACGATTCCCTTGGTTGTCCTCCTAGGGTGTTACTGTGCTCATTGGAAGATGGAAGTATAATCAAGACTTTATATGAGCATTCATTTACAGTTCCAAGGTTCAAAAGGCTTCAACTTGAGGCGCCGGAGATTGTTGAAATACAGGCTAATGATGGCACTACACTGTATGGAGCTTTATACAAGCCTGATGCTTCAAGGTTTGGACCTCCACCCTACAAAACTATGATCAATGTTTATGGTGGTCCAAGTGTACAGCTTGTTAGTAACTCTTGGCTTAGTACAGTTGATCTGAGAGCACAATATTTGAGAAACCAAGGCATCTTAGTTTGGAAGGTCAGTTCCCTATTTTGCATGATTATGCTCCACATTTTGTTGTTTTTGCTTGCTTTTAAATCTTTATGCATCCACATTTTGATGACAACTGCATGCATTTTGATGACAACTGCATGATGAAACTCAAATGTGTTGGACATAATTACAATAAAGTGAATGTAATTTATGAACCACAGATACTAGTATGATTGAGATGGGCAAAGCATATACTGAAACATGGAAAATTTTGACACGGTGACTGTACACGTTTTTAATTATGAAAATCTAAAATGTTTTCACCCTTGCATTTATTATTTCCATTTGTGGCAGTGCTCTGATGTTCCATATGCATAGATTCTTGTCCCTGGAGTTTTTAAATTGGGAATGTTTTTTCTTTATATTTTTTGGTAACAGACATGGAAGTTTGCATTTTTTTTAAACCAAACGTACCATTGAAAAGTATATAACCTTTGCCTCTATCTGGACCCTATTATATGGTCAGCTTATCCTGCCATGTTAAACATTGCTGCCCTTGTTTACAGCTAGACAATAGAGGAACAGCAAGACGGGGGTTGAAATTCGAAAGCTATTTAAAACACAAACTTGGTCAAATTGATGCTGATGATCAGCTAACTGGAGCAGAGTGGCTTGTGAAACAAGGTCTTGCAAAAGCTAGTCACATTGGGTTGTATGGTTGGAGCTATGGCGGGTATCTCTCTGCCATGACACTGTCAAGATATCCAGATTTCTTCAAGTGTGCAATAGCCGGTGCCCCTGTTACATCATGGGACGGATATGACACGTTTTACACAGAGAAGTACATGGGGTTGCCATCTGAAAACAAGTCAGGTTATGAAAGTGGTTCTGTTATGAACCAAGTGCACCAGTTGAAAGGGCGGTTGTTGCTGGTGCATGGCATGATTGATGAGAATGTCCATTTCAGGCACACTGCAAGGCTTATCAATGCACTTGTGGCGGCTGGAAAGCCATATGAGCTAATAGTTTTCCCAGATGAACGCCACATGCCGCGCCGTCACAGTGATCGGATTTACATGGAAGGGAGGATGTGGGACTTCATTCAGAGGAATCTGTAACATAACTTTTTCTTTCAACTTTTGTGTTTAGTTGAATGGACATAGTAGTTTCTCAAGTTCCTTTACCCAATAATTGGTTTTTATTTCTTCTTGCCTTATAGCTGGTAAGCTACTTTGATGGCTATTTTTGCGACCCTAGAAAGAAACTCTTCTGGTATCAAATAACTGAACAACTCTTTAAAATTCAAATAGTGTAGATCTTATGGTATATCCGGAGGAGAAATTATCAATATACTAGTTTGATCTAAATTCTGAAATATGCGGATTATATATTTATATCATGTATATACTAAACACGAATTGTTGAATAATAATAAGTATAATCATAAATATTCTAGTAAAAATATATTAAATTCATGACTAAAAGGTCTCATACTGTCTCTTATTATGTGTTTATGACATTTCCCATTCTGCTACCAAATGAATGGTGCTGTGCTGTGTGATGCTTGTAGCTCTCTCACCAACAGTTTTAAATTAAATCAATTACAAATATAGATAAGAGTCATAAGTTATAAATTGTTTCTTAAAGATGTTGATGGTGTACTCACAATAAAACTTCTTTAAAGCATAACCAAAAAACTTGGACATGGTGGAAAAGATCCTAATTTTAGGTTAGAAATTTTAAAAAGGGTAAAATGTTATGATCAAGTTTAAAAGTGTAAGAAATTTGTGCAAATATAATAATAGAATAAACATGCTACACACTAATAGAAAACAAACACTATAAAATGTTATAATCTAATGCAATCCAACCATGAGTTTGAAAAAAGGGCTAACTTTAGTAATTTTGTTATGTATATATGAAAAGACAAACATCACATAATCACAAACACATCAATAAAGATTAATCACATCAAACATCCATACACTAACCATATCAATGAATTGCTTTCTAGAATGGGATGCGTGAATGATGATAAGATAGGGGTTTATGAGAATGAGAGCAATAACAATGAAAAATGCAGAAATGTAAATAGCATGTTTTAAACAATGTTTTTAAGAACTCCTACATGGTATGGAAAAATTGATGAAATTTTGAACTATATTGTGCTTAAAAAACTCCGTAGATGTCTCAAATTAGTCTCTCCAAACATTACTTTAAAATTATAAATAAAATCCAATATACAAACACTTTGTATATTGTAAAAAGAGTTTTTTTTTCAGCAAAGAATAAAATTAATAAAATTAAAACAGAGCGTTTTAGGAATGTTCTAACCCTTATACAGTCTAAAACCTTACATATCAAATGTTGTCAGAGAGATTACAAACACATAAAAATAACACTTTCTAACACATACTTCTAAACACATAAAAAATTACATGTTGATATAAGAATGGTTAAGGATTTGTAGCACTTCATAATCTGTTATGCCTATACCTTCTTAAAGATTGTCTTATTATAAAAAGAGTTGTTTTTCTCAGTGTAATTTTGTTAGAAAATGAAAGTAAATGGCAATTTGGTTTAAGAAACAAATTCTTTTGTTATTAGGGTTTAATCTTTAGTTGGGTATTTGAGAAAAAGTTCCCAAATCACTAGTGTAATTTGTATGTATTTAAATTTTTGGTAAAGTTTTAATGTGAGTTTTGTTATATTTGGTACACACAACTCATGAGTTCAATGAATTTTACTACCAAATCTTGTGGGTCACCCACAATCTGTATTATCAGTCTATTTTAACCTGAAATCAAATCTTTCTTATTTTATAGATAGTTTATTATTTAACAGATTGAATAAATTGTTATATTATAAATGAATATTACAAAATTTCAAATGTCTTTACAAACATAGACTAATCCATTTTAACTTGTAAATTTTGAAGGACAAATATAGTTGATAAAATTAAAAAATATAAGTTATACATACAAGTATTTTGTAATGCAAATTTATGGAAAAGTATATCTAAATAGTATATCTCTAATTTAGTAATTTAATTCTCTTAATTGGAGGAGGTATACCACTTTGACAAAAGAATATGATGTATAGGTCCTAACAAATTAGGGGTCCAAGAATTTGCACTTTAGCCCTAATTGAGATTTCCCATGAAAGAACTTTATTAGATCCACTTCAAAGTATAATTATGTATACTGTTTTCAGCTTTCCAAACTCAAAGCACTATGACACTTTAAAAACTAATAGTTAAAGGTTGGATTTAACTACTTCCCAATCAGAATTTTAAGGGTTTTTTTTAATCAAATGGTGTAATTTTTTTTCATACTTTTTGAAACGGATAATAAAAATTATTCTGAAAGAGTATGAGACGCAGTTTCTACTAAAAAATTCATAAAATTTTGAACTAAAAATTGTGCTTAAAAAGTATATCATAAAAACAATTTCTATACTACCTTTTGTAGGTTCAACTATTAGTTATGCATAGATATCTCTAAGTTATCTAAAATTCAAAACAATTATCTTTTTATCTTGATTTATGCATCAAATATTCATTATATAACTCAAAATTTTCTTTAAATTCATCAATAAATTCAAAATTTTCTTTAAATTCATCAGTGAACGCATGTCTCTACATGATATTAAAAAAATACATATTAACATTTTTCAAAAGACACATATTAAGTAAATAAAGACTATTATGTAACCTAATTTAGATCTCTTAGATACACATTGTTAGTTTGAATTGCAATAAATGTTTTCTCAACTTCTTATCACCTAAAGTTTGAATAAGTGAAACTAAAATATCTTTATTAACATTGGTACATGTATTTAATACATAAACTATTAAAAGTGTTTTGATGTTTGCAATTTTAATTGATTCCATCTCATATATTCATTGTATTTATAGGCAACATCAATTAAATCAATTTAACATAATTCAAATTCATAATATTACTTTATTTATTTAATTAACAAAACTAAACAATCATTAATGTGTGAAATTGTTGCTTGAGTGACATTCAAATAAAAAATAAAATATTGTTTTTATTTTATTCTTCTTGCTTAAGAGTTTTTTTTTTTTAACAAGTACATTATTGCTTTAGAAGCAAAATTTACTTAAACAAGAAAATAAATAATATAGATAAGGTTCAACTCTCTGTATGAATTTTATTAAACAAAAATATTTCGTTTGAGTGGAAATAAACATAAATACATTTTTATGTAACAATTTAAACAATTTAAAAAAACTTAACAAAAGTCTAATATATCATTTTCAACACTCTTTAACAAGTTTAAAGTTGCTCAAATACAACTTTAGTTCTCAAATATTATATTTCAAACATTTCAACTTAAAATATCATTCAACACTCAATTATACATTTTCTTCAAACATTTGAACTCAAAATATCATTAAAAACTCAATATACATATTTTCATTGAATCCATGTAACCCCTTAAATAAAAAAAACAGCAGCCCCCCTCCTGACCATCTTTCTTTTTCTTATTTTTATTCTTTTTCTCTCTCTTTTCTCTTATCTGACTTCTCTCTTCAATTTCTTTCTCATATCCCATCTATTCCAAAATTTGATCACGACATGCTGTAGTTGAGAACTCAGGCTACATTTCTACCTGATCAGATTTTTAAACAGAGTAAGTTCATTTTTACTCTAAAGTTCTTTTATTCTTTGTTTTTCTCTATGATTTAGTCATCAATCTTAATGGGACCAGTTGAGAAAAGTGTTTCTCTCAACTTGATTTAGCTCATACTAAAATTGGTAATGTTTGGATAACTTGCTATAGGTTCCTATACTTTGGAGTTGTTCCATGTTTTAAGTGTCGGGTATGAAGCTAGGATCAATTGGGTTGGGTTGAGTAGACACTATGTTTTAGTGATTAGGCTTAATCATTGTGTCCCCTTTATTATCTCTATTTATCTCTATTTAAAGAGATCATTGTACTTGTAATTGGTGTGCAACAGGACAAAATGAAAACCTAATAGTTGCCCGTGTGGATGTAGGTTGCAGTTGGCGACCGAACCACATTAAATCCTGTGTCGTTTATTTTCTTGCATTGATTTGTGATTATGTGTGTTGCTTCCGCGTGCGTTTTTTCCATCAAGTGGCATCAGAGCTTGGTTTGTTTACACACTAGAGATCCGATCAACAAAAATTAATCGACGAGACGTGAAAATGGCGGCAGTAGCGTTCCAAAGCTAGGTTTTCGCAGGGGCTGCAGCGGCATCTCAAAGTTAGGGTTTCGCAGAGGCGGCAGCGGCATCCCAAGCTAGGGTTTTGTAGGGGCTGCAGCGGCAGTAGCGTCCCAAAGCTAGGGTTTCGCAAGGGCTGCAGTGACATCCCAAAGCTAGGGTTTTGCAGAGGCAGCAGTGGCATCCCAAAGTTAGGGTTTTGTAGGGGCTGCAACGGCGTCCTAATGCTAGGGTTTTGCAGAGGCGGCAGCGACGTCCCAAAGCTAGGGTTTCGCTGGGATGACAGCGGATTGTGTTTTCACGGCGAACAGGTGCAGGTGCTTGCAGTGAGCGAGACGATACGAAGGTGTAGTGCGATGGCGGTGACGGAAGACGCAGGGTGGCGCGTTCATTTTTCTGCTAGTGCAGCAGTGACGGTGCGGTGCTAGGTGTGGGGTGTGGCTGTTTTTCGCTACGGCACGGAGTATGACAGTTCAGTTACTGAGCACATCAATAAAATGAATTTGTTCTTAGCCAGACTTATGTCAGTGGGCATTAAGTTCGATGATGAAGTTCAAGCTTTACTATTGTTATTGTTTTTTGCCTGACAGTTGGTTCGGAACGGTTACAGCAGTTACCAATTCAGCGGGACCCGATGGATTCACTTTTGATAAGATTCGTGATCTCATTCTTGACGAGGATGTCCGAAGAAGGAGTTCTGGGGAATTATCTAGTGAATCGCTATATGTCATTAGAGGTAAGAAAGATATCAGAGATAGTGGGAGCAAGAACAAAAGAAGGAGTCAATCAAAGACTCGGGATGGCTCAAGTGTAACATGTTGGAACTGTGAGGAGGTGGGGCATTTTAGGAATCAATGCCCAAAAGATAAACAAAGTCCGGTTTATAGAATCTCGTGGGCAGAAGAGGGTTGTCTTTACAAGAGAGAAACCCTGAGCCATAGGTTAGATTCAAGATGAACGAGCATGGAAAGGTTCAGGTAGACCAGTCAAAGGTACTTATAGCAGTTGGAGCACGAGTCGTGTTTCAGCTAAGGTCCCTAAAAGATAGTGGGTTAGGAGAACCAGTATTCCAGCTGTTGAAACACCTTCAGAAAATTTCTTGTTGAGTATGGAGAGTATTTGTTCTCAGGTTGTTCCAGGATCTGGCAGTTCTCGCAAGTGAGAGCCAGTAGGAACAGAGAATGGGTCAGTGGCAGTTTTAGTCATGATTGATGTGACCTTCAAAATGATTAAGAAGGCTGGTGGCAACTAGTGGTGGAACATTGAGTTCCGGTAATAGATTACAGAAGTACATGTACACAGTTGAAACGCAGGTAAACATTGTTCCGTGACTTCAAGTGGGAGATTGTTGGGTATGAAGCTAGGATCAATTGGGTTAGGCTGAGTAGACACTATGTTTTAGTGATTGGGCTTAATTATTGTATCCCCTTTATTATCTCTATTTAAAGAGATTATTGTACTTGTAATTGGTGTGCAACAGGACAAAATGAAAACCTAATAGTTGCCCGTGTAGATGTAGGTTGCAGTTGGCGACTGAACCATGTTAAATCCTGTGTCATTTATTTTCTTGCATTGATTCGTGATTATATGTGTTGCTTCCGCGTGCGTTTTTTCCATCATTAAGTAGAGTTTCATCAGAATAAGAAATTTAAGGTAAGGGAAGTTAAATTTAATTTTTAATAGCACCCTAGGCTAGAAGATCTGAATGTAGAAGGAACGTGGTCCCAATATTCAATTTCTCTTGTACGGATGTTGTGTGTTTATATATTGTGTTATTTGTTTATATATTATTTAAATTTGTAGAAATATTATATTTTGATGGTTTAGTAATTAAGTGTTGTTTTCTTTTTTTGTTAAATAGACTTTTGAATGTTGTGGATCGTGTTTTGAATGATATTGTATGATGAAATTGGAATGGAATTGAATTCATAAATTTGGGATAATGTATGGATTGATGTTTGTTATGTATTAAGTATTGATGCCTATGTGGTAACATAGATCTCCAGATCTAAGTTACATAGACTAAGATATCAGGTGGTGAGAAGCTGATGGAGGAGTTCATGCACATCGTGACATATGAGATGCACAGTTTGGATTGTATTGAACTTACCCTGATCCTTTCTGTTGGATTCGTTGGTAATCTTTGGATTAGGTGTTAGTCTATAGTAGGACTTACTTAATTCGAGTCTTCCGGAAGACGTTATTTGTTGAATATCTTGGATGTGTAGATCCATGTGAGATCTACGTGATTGTTTTATGTTGGCTTTTGAAGAATATTGAATAATTGAGAAATTGATCCATGTAATTTGGTTTTTCTCTTTTGATTTAATTGTGTGTATTATAAAACTTTATTTTTACTAGTTTACTCTTGCTTTTCTTGTTGTGTTTGAACTGCGATGATTATACTATGTACACGAGCAAATGATTATATAAGTACAGGAGAGTTTGGAAGACTTTAGAGTATTGTTTTGAACCTTATTTGTTAATATTCATATTTCTACAAGTCATAATCTTATAATATAAATATTTTGAAAAACTCCAAATTTATATAAAAACCAATAAAACTTGTATTATAATAGTTAGAGGTATTTTCTGGAATGTTACCATCCACACTTCAATACATATCAAAATCTCCTAAAGTGCAATCTAATTATCTGTATAGATTTGAAAAGTTAACAAAAAAAACTTTTCTTTCAATATAAATCTAATTTTACTTAAATTTACCATATTCAACCGACACTTCAAAGTCATATATAATAGGGTAATCAAATTCATAATTTATGGCATAACATATTCAACTCAACTTTGAAATATAATTGAAGAAATTTCTCAATAGATAATATACAATAACCCTATAGAATAATTATTATAAATCAATTCATCACTCCCACTACAAGTTTCAATAACAATTTTCAAATTCTTTTATTCCAATTTACCTTGATTAAAAGTAATAACTCTAATTCTCCTCTAAAAATGAAACCTCAACATGTAATTTCATTACATTCCTAAATGTAAATATTTTAGTTCAAACTTATTATGATTATAAAAATATTCAAAGTTCTTATGCAAGACTTGATAGAAAATTGTTATTTTACAAGACTAACATTTAAATTTCAACTCATAACGAAATTCTTCAATTTAATAAAATCTCATATATCCATAAATATAACTTCACAAGTCATTTGCTTTCTTAAAAAATTCAAAATATAATATTTCAAAGATTTTCCTTATCTTAAATTTGGTATTTTTTAAGTAATTCTTGTGTAAAAACTTACAAGTGTTAGAGAAATCATAACTTCCTCCAAAAATGTCTAATTCATAAACAAAATATTTATTATAAACCTACTCCAATAATTATTCTTCTATCTTGCTCTTATATTGTGCTAACATAAATATCCCACTTACAACCAATCTAAGAAAAAGAAAATTTGAAATCTAAGAAAATAAAAATTTACTCCAATTAAAATCTAATTAGTTAAAATTAATTCTCATTTTATGGTCATTTCAATAACCGTCTCTAATCAATAAAAACATGAAAATCAGCACACACAAAAATTGGAAAAATTGAAAAAGAATTTGAAGGAAAATAGCTTAAGATTACGAGATTTAAAAATAAATAATTATATACTCAACATAAAATAAAATTATAATTTTTTAAAAACATTTCTACCAAACTAAAATTTGGAAGTCTTCTAACTTTTACTTTTATAAATATCAGTGGGAAAAAATGTATTTAAATGTATAACAAACTTTGAAGATTATTTGGTGTAATTGAACATTGAACGTGTTTGATGACATTGAATATTGAAAGTTTTATGATCTATCACTTTCTAAAAGTATCAGGAAGAACTGAGGTAGAACTTCTATTCTTAATTTCAAATTCATTACAAATAAAAATTATTATAGAAGCATTTGTTTAATGTACTAGCTTCATTTATTAGAGCACACTTCAAAACAATAAAAGAAATTTGAAGGTTAATTTGTACATTGAGATATGTAATTTATAATTTATAATTACATATAAAACATAATTTTAATTTGAACTAGTGAACTGATATAAATTTTTTAAATTTATTTTATACTAGAAATAGCATAAATGATTTTATTATAAAAATATGTATTTGGACACAAGTCTATTCTATTTCTAAACCTAAAAATTAGATCAAACCATTTAATAGTTACAAAACTTACTATTTGAAACTTTTATGGCACGTGAAACAAAAGAGAGAAAGTCATATTATAGCAAAAGTATAAATTTTTAACGAAAAACAAATTAATTTTATTTTTTTTATAAACCTTACTCTAGATCCTTCTACTGCGTTTAAGTTATGAACGCATTAAAGAGTTATTTTCCTAAAATTACCACATTGACCCCGTCAGGTTGGATGATAATGACAATACGTGTCACTATTCTAGAGACATGTAAGAATATTACATAAACGCATAAATAATTATTGATATATTAATTTATATATATATATATATTTTTTACTTTATTTTTAATTATTTTATATATATTTATTAAGATATAAAAACGAAAATAATAAAATTGAAGCTTGTATAAAGGTTATTAAAATAGAAGGAAAAATATTATATTTATTGATTTTTCTAAAAAAATTTGTTAAAGAGACTTAAGAAAAGAAGTATACCCAAAGAAGTAATCATTATTATATAAATAAATACTATACTGATTTGAACATGCAATTAATTATTTATTCTACAAAAGCAAGGTAATTAATATTCTATTCAATCTATCTAAAATTTTAATTAATTTTCAACTAAATTTTTTTTATCTCTTTATTAGTTATTAATATTATTTTTTAAAATATTAGTTACTAGAAAGGGAATTTTTTTAGTTATTTATTTTTATAAATCACTTATTGCTCATGATACACAATACTGATCAAATAGAATAAAATCTGATATTACTTATGGAATACCCATTATTTGATAATTAAAATAAGAAAAAAATTTATTTAAACCTCAAACGAAATAAAATATTTTCATCTGTTATGGTATCAAACTATAAACTCTATGACCTTATAAATTTTATTCTTATGACAACTTTATTTATATTTTTTCCCTGTATGTTAATTCAATTAAATGTTGTCAAGTAAATAGTTTCTTATGAAATTAATAAAAGTGTGTTTTTTCTTATGAAACTAATTTCATATGAATCACATTAATTAAAGACTGAAACTCTCTGAAAAAGAGATTTGATACTCTCGTGATTTAACAAATTTCTTATCAAATTTAATCTAATAATATAAGATGTTAAAGGTAAAATTTCTATTACCAAATAATATCAATACTATAGTTCCATTATTCATTATGCAGTTTTTGCAAGTTTGTAAAATCTACATATACAGTTTACAAAAATAAATGTAAAGAGTATTACTGTATATTTTAATATAATTTATTATTAGTTCACAAAATATATACATCAAAATGCTACTGTAAAATACATTTATTATCTTAAAAAAGCCGTAAGATATATTATGTTATTTAACACTTAACATGTAATTAAATAAAAGAGATATTCAAATGTATGGGGAAGAATTTGATCCTAGCAACAGCATTCTAGAAATTTCTTTACACAATTAATAACTTTACCTATGTTTCAAATTAATTATTTTTTTTATACAAAAATTATTTAAAATCCTGCACTAATACATTACGTGGGGACAAGGCTAATGTCTTTAACTAATTACCAAACAATAAATAAATTTGCAACGTGTTTTAAACTTGGGTCACAAGTCATGGAGTCTACGACTATAAATACCACTCCCGTTTCGAAGCCCCAATTCTGACACTGTCTGTTTCAATTTTTTTGTATTCCGCACCACTGACTCAGTGAGTTGGGTTCTTCCTGGAAATTTGGGAACTTCAGAAAATTTCAGATTCTCTGAAAAAATTAGCACAATGGCGTTTAATTTCTCATATCACAGTCATCGCACATGAGTCTCCTCTCCCGTGTCGCTTCACTCTCTGTAAGCTTTTTCTTCATTATTTTTTATTTCCTATAGCTGCAGATATTTCTTTTCTTCTAAGATTCGTCTCCTGTATTGTGTTTATCATCATATGTAACTTGTTTTCATAGGAAGCAAATTTCATATTTATGGAAAATATCTCTTCTCCGTTTCAGTTAGGTGAAACGATTGTCTCGTTTCGTTGGCATGTCATTGGAAATTGTTTTGTCTTCCTGTGCATTTTGCTTTTTTCCGAGTTTCGGCTTTTATGTATGATTCTACGAATATTGGAACTCGAGAGTTATGTTTTGTCTTTAGCTCGTTCAGTTTTATTCGTTTGTTGAGGTAATCCGAAAGAAGAAAATTACTCAAGGGAGGCACAGTCCTTTACTTGATTTTTATCCTATTGAATGCTTTTTCCTTTGTCGGGAAATTAAACGGGACGTTCTCCATTTTACTGATTGCTAAGTTTATAATTAGGTGAAGAGGTTTTTTCCATTTTTTTTCCCCTTTCTTTGACTTTCATTTTCTCCTACTGGAGTTTTTCTTTCCTTTTGTAGGGAAATTGGAGTCCAATTTGCAGGGAATCCCTCCTTCCTTTCTCAGCATCAACGTATTTTCTTAAGCATAGAAGAAAAGATGACAGATATGAACAAAATCATGTAATCAATTCAAGGAGATATGTGATAATCTGTTATTCATTTCTCTAAATTTGTGTTTTCTGAAAGTCTTGGTTTCTGGAAAGAAACTTAGGATATAGATATATTAGGTATGTAGTTCTAAAGTTTACTGCCTAGTTTCAGGCATGAGGGACCAGGAAGAAAAAAATAAGCAGTTGAGGCTATCCTTTTTGTGTTTTCCTATTGAATTTCGGATGGGAAACGGTTGAATTTACTATTGGTTTTGAGGTTCATAGCTTGTTTATTTTTGAGCCAGCAAGATTTTGAACCTGTAAATTGATAATGGCTTGTGTGGCACTTCGTCCTCTGCGTGAAGAATCTTTCAACACCGGTGCTGAATTCACCGGCTGTTTCAGTCCTCTTTTGAGGGACTCAATTTTGATTTACGTAACTGTTGGTGGATCTGTGATTCCTATGCGTATTATGGAGACAGATTCAATTGCTTCAGTGAAGCTGAGAATTCAAACCTTTAAAGGATTTTTTGTAAAAAAACAGAAACTGGTTTTTGAAGGGAAGGAGTTGGCTCGTAATAGATCTTGTATCCGTGATTATGGGGTTGGTGATGGGAATGTTCTGCACCTGGTGCTTAGGCTTTCTGATCTCAAAGCTATTACAGTTAAGACTGTGTGTGGAAAGGAGTTTGGGCTTTATGTTGAGAAGAGTAGGAGTGTCGGTTATGTGAAGCAGCAGATTGCAAAACAAGGGCAAGGGTTAGTAGATCTTAAGGATCAAGAACTGACATGTGAGGGTGAGGAACTTGAAGACCAGAGACTTATTGAGGATATCTGTAAGGACAATGATGCTGTAATTCATTTTTTGGTCAGAATATCAGATGCCAAGGTAAGGACTAAACCAGTCGAGAAGGATTTTGAATTATCAATTGAGGCCTCATATACACACAATCTGGTGTCAAATTTACATGCAGACCAGTTAGCGTCAGTCTCTGTAACAAATGAGATCCTGGAGAGGAATCAATTATCAAAGGATTCTCTTGTGGAACCAATTATTATGAATTCCAACAAGAAAATTCCACCAGTGATTCACAAGATAATTAAGATCACTTCAGAGGGGTTAGAAAATGGCTGTAAACCAATTCAATCTCCAGAGGGATCAGGAGGAGCTTATCTAATGCAAGATTCATCTGGCTTGAAGTATATTTCTGTTTTCAAACCCATTGATGAAGAGCCAATGGCAATTAATAACCCTCGAGGCCTACCTATTTCCGAGGATGGTGAAGGGCTAAAGAAAGGTACACGGGTAGGGCAAGGTGCGTTGAGAGAAGTTGCAGCTTACATTTTGGATCATCCTAGGAAAGGACCACGCTCATATCATAACAATGAGGAACCAGGATTTGCTGGAGTTCCACCTACAGTCATGGTCAAATGCCTGCATAAAGGATTTCATAATGTTGAAGGTTATCAAAATGTTTCAGGTAATGCTAAAATAGGATCGCTTCAGATGTTTATGAGGAATATTGGAAGTTGTGAAGACGTGGGCCCCAGTGCTTTTCCAGTTGAAGAGGTACACAAGATCACTGTGCTGGATATCAGATTGGTAAATGCAGATAGGCATGCTGGCAACATTTTGATTGCCAAGGATGGTGACGACGGTGCTACAATCCTCATTCCAATTGATCATGGCTATTGCTTGCCTGAGAGCGTAAGTATTCGAACAATATAAATGCACCGGTACTATTTTCCAACTGTAAGGATATTTTCAGCTGGTGGTGTTATCGGCAGCTATGTCGTGTCTTTCTTAATTCTACTTCTCATGCATGTCAAATTCAGAATTAGTGCTAAAATGCTGTAAAATTCTGAGTGTAACTCTTGCATTATATTTGCCACTGATCTTAATGTTATTTGCTTATCAGATTACTGTTACAATTATGTGTGAATTTTTTTTCTGAGATTGTCATTGGCATTATATTGCATGAGAAGTAGAGTGTTGGCTCTTCTTTAAATTCACTACACTCATGAACATTTTCTGATATTTTTTGGTTGCTTCTACTCATATTTTGATTTCTTGTTATTGCTCACTCATCCCCCTGTTGAAATTCTCCTAATACTTTTTATAGCAAAAAAATTACAATCCTTTTCAGCAATGCCTATCATTCAGACTTTAAATTCTTTTCAATAATCTTAAATTAGTTTATTCCTATCGCTTTTGCATTGTCTCTATTCCGTTGGTTGTTTTTTGCATCCATGCTGAATGTGTGAATATGTATCATATGTTGTCCTGTCTTACTTAGGGTACATCTGGTATAGCTTTTTTAGGAAAATAATCTTTCCTTTTCTCAAAATTCTCTCAGAAGTTACAAAACTAAAAATTCATCAAAATATGTTGATCCAAAAAACAACAATCTGCATTGTTAATGGTTTTCTGATGATCTCTAAATCAGAATGTGATTATTCTGCATGGCAAAGGCCTTGGCAGCGAACTGTAGTTGTTATCAATTCCTCTTTCTTTGTTGTTGTTATTCTTAAAAGGAGTTAAACCTTTTAGCATTATTTAAAAGTTCGGCAACCGTCTTCTGTTTCTTCTACTTATTCAGTTGTTCTAATTATCCCCTTTTGCAGTTTGAAGACTGCACTTTTGATTGGTTATACTGGCCACAAGCTAAGGAACCTTACTCTGGAGACACCATTGATTACATAAAATCTCTGGATGCTGAAGAAGATATAAAGCTTTTGAAGTTTCATGGATGGGATCTTCCTCCTAAGTGTGCCCAGATCCTTCGTATATCAACCATGCTTCTTCAGAAAGGGGCAGAGAGAGGACTCACTCCGTTTGCCATAGGAAGCATCATGTGTAGAGAAACACTGAAGAAAAAATCTGTGATTGAACAAATTGTGCAGGAAGCTGAGGAAGCTGCTTTTCCTGGAGCAAGTGAAGCTGCATTTCTTGATCAAGTTTCAGTGATCATGGATAGTCATTTGGATGAGGTATTCCCATTTAACTGAATATACATAATTCCGATACTTATTACTACTATCTTCATAATATAGTGACAAAGTGATCTTGCTTCTCCGTCATCCAAGAGGATCCTTCATACTCGTTCAGTAGACTGTGGTTGAAACTTGCTTGATGACGGTGGTATTTGCAATATAGACTTCAATATATATATATATATACCAACATGGAAAATATTTGAACGTTGACCAGGAATGTTTATGAAGGTACTGTGCAATATTATCCCTTTGATATTTATGAATATAAATTTGTTTAAATAAATTTGTACTTTGTAAAAAAATTCTCCCGTGTTTTTTTCTTTTTAAAATTTGAAAGGCCTAAACCCCAAAATCTGAAAAAGAAAAATCCCAACCAAATGATAGAGATCAAGATATACAAGTTTTAATTGAATTAAAGTCTGTCTTTTATTTAAAAAATAAAAAGTGAAGTTGTATTTCAATGTGATTTCTTTAAAAGTCTTATTTTAATTTGAAATTTATCTATTATCTTTCTCTCGATACTTAATAATGAACAAAAATAGAAAATAAAACATTTTCTGTGCGCTAAAAGTTTACTATCTTAAATGTCATAGTAATCAGTATAGTTTATTGAATAAATGATCATTAAGAAAATGGCTAAGGTGTCCGTAATTTGGGAAGATTTTATTTTCAGAAAATATGATAAAAAAATATTTTATTTTATCTTTCAAATGACATACTTATTAACATATAACAAAATTTTAACTAAAGAACCATAGCTCAAATGATATTTAGCTTGCTCCCGTGAAAAAGTTTTATTCACACTACAGTTTAGCTTATCGTTTATTTGAAAGTTATATGTATCGTGTAACAGCAACTTTTGTTTTGGAACCTATATTTTCATTTTCTGATTTATTGAACCAAACTAATTACGATTGGAGGGGTATTATGTTTTTTTTTTCCTGATAAAGATAAATATTACGCAAATAAATTGTATATGCACGTTGGTGTTCTTATAATTCAAGAAGTTGTGATTTTGAAACATTTTTTCAACTATCGCTATTTCTATAATGGTAATGATATAACTAAAACAAATACTCTCTTTTTCTAAATTGTTGAAGTTCTGAAAATTTTTATTTTTATTTAACTATAATTTTCAAGATAAAATTAATTATTTTTATGAATTATATATATATATATATATTACGTTTAATCTAATACTGTATTAATTTACATACGTGATAAAAAAAATTAAAATTAATAAAAAAATTATATTTATTTTATTCTAATCATAAACGACACTGAAACTGAGGAAGTAATAAATTGAAGATAATAACAGTGAATTTCGTGAGCAGTTTTTCATCAAATAGGAACAAAATACTCATTTGCGTGGTCAAGTTGAAGTTAGTGAACATGGTAATCAGTGTGAACATAATTTGCAATAATGAGTACTCATTATGTAGAACATGGCAAAAATAAGTATTTTTCTTATACTTTTATCATAGCTACCAGTATTTATGTTCTTAATTACATTAAAATTAATTTTATTTAACGTTGATTTGGTGTACTAAATACGGTGAAAACATTTTATTTCAATGAATTTCATTCATCATACTTTGATTAATTCTTTATACAATGAAATCATCATTTAATTAATAAACGTTGATGTAATTAGATTGAAACTTGCTAGTATAAGTGATTTGATATTTTGAATTTCTTAATCAAAATACGAGGTTGCATGTCCCACTTAAACATAAAATCGTAATTAATATTATCAATTTATCTAAAAAAGGTAAATGAATAGAAGGGATGTTATACCACTGATTATTTATATATATATATATATATATATATATATATATATAGGTTGATTGTAGAATTTTGCTAGTATATAATGATTGACTTTACTGCAACTTATTCGTAATAATGAATAAGGTATTATGTCTATATCATCCCTAAAATAAGGAATAAACCTAACTTTCTCAAGCATTTATAAAAAAAGAAAGAACAAACATTTATAAAAGAAATGCTACGTCAAAAAAACTAAAAATACTTTTATTTCATGTATGCTTGAGCAACATAAAATCATAGGACGTGTTTGATTATACTATGATGGAGTAGGTGCATTTGTAATTTATGGTGAAATATTGAGAAAGTGAACTTAGCCAATGCATAAGCATAAAGAAAGAAATAGTGATATTATTTTTATTCGTAAATTGAAGAAAACAGTTAGTATGAAGATGAAGATAAACATAGAGATGAACGTGGATGGGAGAGGGAACAATGGAATCAATTATAAATGGAGAATGGAGCCCTTGTGCTGTGAGAAACTACATATCTTATCTAATGCTCATTGATTTGATTTATGACTTCCCATGCATCATGCATTCTCATACGAAGTTTCTACGCAGTTGCACAGATAAGACAATGTAGACTTCCAACACTAAACACTCAAATCACAAAAATTAAATTTCTATTTTGTTTCCCATCTGTCATCTAACCTAGACTGCTTGTGTTCGAAAAAACTCTAAATATATCATTGTCTTAAAAGAGAGTATTCAATTCCATATTTTTTATAAATGGTCATCTCAAAGGTTTTTTATTTTTAATTTCAAGTTTTTTTTAAGGATAATGCATGTTGAGGAATAAGCCACTGGTTGTAGAGTCTAATTTTCAAGTTATATTTATGAGAGTGAATCTTGTTAAAAATAGAACATTTTTAGGTCATATTATGATGGAGGTGTTTCATATCTCATATAAGAATTGATAAATTTTATTTTGCATTTTTACATAAATGATTTTTTTGTTAAATCGTCTATTTTTTGTATGGACGATTTTTTCGCCATAACATTTACTTTGTTTGTTTGTCTAGTTTGTTCAAGTAGACTATCTAATATAGATTATTTAGTTTGTTTATTCTCATTAGACTATCTAGTCTATTAACAGACCATCTAGACCATCTTGTTTAATATCAGATTATGTAGTTTATTTGTTTAATATTAGATTGTTTAGTTTGCTAGTAGGTTGTCTAGACCATCTTGATTATTAGTTAGTTACACTTTGTTATTTGTTTTCTTTTGGTTTTTGTTTGCGTTTTGTAACATTCTTATTTCTTTCACCTATGAATACTATAATACACATGCAATATCTATTTAAATATTTACATATTTACATCTTAGTCATGCAATATTTCAAAATATATTTCTATAATTAATAATTTTTAATAATTATATGAGTTAACAATTATCCAACAAAACACAAATTCATCCATTAGTATAGGGTGAAGCCCTATCACCTGCAAAATCATTTGCTCCCATGTAAATGCATGATCATCACAAATAAAGAAAAGAAAACACAATACAAACAACATGATAAACTAGCTATTATGTTTTTAATATTAATTTAAATTTAGATAATAATTATAAATTCATCAATTCTAATAAAGCTTTCACACAACAATCAAGTGTCTATCATACTTCAACATTCATATTGCTCATGTTAAACTTTTATTTACCCACATACTTATAAACTTGATTATTCTTCTAGAAAACTGGTGCATTAACTTAGACTCAAAGATATGCACCTGTCATACTATCTCACTATGAATTCAGACAGATATGTGCATAAATAATCCAATATCATATCATTTAGTATGACATGGTTAATGCATAGGACCTGAAAGACCAGACTATACTTCAAACCGTAAACAAAATAATTTGAACCTTCTTTGACTCTCAACTGATAATATTCATCTATATGATTTCAACATGTTAGGACTCAAGATACCTCCTTCTAGATGAATCCTAGTTAATGTACATCCTAACAATTTCCTGAAAATACTATGTCTTGATTACAATTCATATTTCATATCTTACATTATCCAAAATCACACCATTTACTCATATTAAAGCTTAGAAAGCAAACAAACCAAAAATTACATAAACATATAAAATCTAAAGGATTTTCAATTAACTATGTAATTAAATTTCACATAAAAATTAATTAAAAATAATAAAAAATAGAAACATAAAAGTAAATCTTTAAAATTTAAGTTTTTTCTTTTTTTAGTTTTTTTTAACTTGAGCAAAAATAGGTCTCACTTGAACAAAAGTCCTCTTAACCTAAAAACATCTCAAATACTGATCATGAAATATTTATTCCTAGTCTATGAAAGAGTGAAAAAGTGTTTTCGTTGTTGTGGAATAAGAAACCTTCATATCTTAATGCATGTATTGAATTGATTCGAAGCTATTAGAGCTGGATCTACTTTTTGGGGAATATGAGTCGAAGCAATAACAAGAATATTTCTAGTGGAACATCTTTCACAATTCCTGGAGAGATAGTTCACTAAAAGATCGAGGAATAAGTAATTCGACTCATTCAGATCTAGATCATGAATGTTAGGAATTCATATTATGCAAGGAGACATTGCTTTTGCTAATTCGAAGTGAAAGGTGATATAAAATCGGTTTATTTCTGGCATCATATCCATAATTAGTGTATTCATCATAGTTAGAAGCTCCAGCTCCATATCAAGGTCACGGTCGATATCGTCACTATCATCAATAAGAAAACCCTTAGGCTTGATATCCAAGAACTTGTTCAAAAATACTGTAATGAAAGGAACATAGGAGTCTGTCGCTAAGTATTTGACCAAATAGGATCGTCTAGTTCCTATAGAACCTATCACTAAAATACCCCTACTAGGGGAAGGTAGGGCTAAGCAGAGTGAAAAGGGTTTTCAAAAATGAAAACTATTAGCCCCCCACAAGGTTTGTGAATAAGTAATTGTCTGATAATTAGTAAGGAATACACGTCTTTCTACTAAACAGGATGTATAGAATTCATAAATCATTAGAAACTTTTTATGAATGTCAACTAAGTATTGTAAGTAAATTGCTCCCAATTGTTCACTTATTTGATAACTAAAGTTATTCTTTGATAAAAGATCACTATGAGTAAGACTCAATAGATTCTAATTTTCTCTTACAATAATACAAAATAGAAATCTGAAAGCTATTCTTTTTGGTTATAATGCAAAAATCTCAAGTCGGCACACTTGTCTTTATCGTAATCTTTTAAGGCCTCTTGAATATTCTATCATTTACTTCATTTTATTATTTGTATAATGTGTTTATACTGCTGTGTTATTTATTCTTTAATTTATATAAGGATTCTCTTGTTAGGATCATATGAATCAATAAAAAAAAACTCAAATTCATACTAGAACCACGATGATTCAAAAAAACCTATAATTGAAATCCAAAAATTCCCTGAGTAAGAATTGTTGGATC
This sequence comes from Phaseolus lunatus, assembly GCA_013389735.1. Classification (NCBI taxonomy): domain Eukaryota; kingdom Viridiplantae; phylum Streptophyta; class Magnoliopsida; order Fabales; family Fabaceae; genus Phaseolus; species Phaseolus lunatus. The sequence goes on along the minus strand of CM023865.1, from coordinate 12,973,736 downwards.
ATCACTTCTTCAATCAATAGATATAATGAAAAAATTCAAGAAAAGATTTGTCCTTTGCTCAAAATAAAGACAAATTGCAGAAGCTTGAAAGAATAAAAAATTTTAAATTCACTTTTACAACTCTTTGAAAAGGTTTTTAAGTCTAGTTGCGAGGTCTAAATATTTAGTATGAATCATAGTTTTTAGAATCTATTTTTTATATTTCGTGCTCCAGATACTATAGATTAAATATCTGACAGAATAAAACCATCTCTATCAAGATGACAGACTTTTGTTCTGTACTTTCAATAGGACCAATTAAAACAAGTTACACACTCACATTCCCGAAATACAAAAATAAAGAAATTCTACGATCAAACTACCAAATCAAAATGGAATAGACTAATAAACAATAAAAAACCTAAATGCTTCACTTTCTATTGAAAAACGAATGACTCGATTTTTGTAAATCTAATTTATAAAAATTTCGTCCAATAAAATATTTACCATATTATGAATTTAAATGTTTCAATAAATTTTCTACAAGAGTTCATCTTGGACCAAATCTAAAATTATTCTTAACGTTTTGCGTAACCATAAATACTATTTTTTATTCATTTAGATCTATTGATTTTGTAAATATAAGGATCTTATTTTATAGATCTATTGTGATATGAAAACTTTAAAATTATAATAATGGAAACAACAACCCTAATTGTTATCTCTATATGTGGTTTACTTGTAAGTTTTATTTTCATTTTTATAGGTCGATTAAAAAATAAAAAATATAAATATTCAAAAAACATTAACAAAAAATTAATTGAAAATATTTGTGGAAACTGAAAACTTAATTAAGTTTAATGATTTATTTATTATTATTATTATTATTATTATTATTATTATTATTATGTTCTAATTACTAATAGTATTATTATTTTCTTAAGAAACCTGCGGTGGTAGCTCCCGGTTATTTGAAAGACATGTTTGTTGGGCTTGAAAGAAATAGAATCATGGAACACAGTTTATGTTGTGACTAGATGGTTCTGCTGTGATAAACGTGATGCCCCACCGCCAAAAGAAAAAACAAAACAGAGGATCGTGAGTATTTTGGGTTTTTCCTCTTTAGATCAAATATTTATTTATAAGTTTTTACTGTAGATAACAAGTTATGTCAATAATACATATTATTTTTATTTTATTTTAATATAATTTTGTTTTTAACTATTAAACTAAAAATTATAAGATAAATATGAGAGTTGTCGTTGCAATGACTTGATTATTCTTCAAGTTTATATTATAGGATTAAATATTTTTAATAATGTGTCGTTCACTTTATAATTTTTTTTCTCCTTTTCTTTTTGCTAAATCTTTTAGGATGTGATGGATATGTACTGGGAAATCATATAAGTGGAAGAATAGCAACACAACATTTTGTGGTGTATGATGTTGACGTAAGCTAACAGTAAAAAGTTAAAGTAGATTGTTATTATTATTATCTCTATACAATAGTAGGAAGAACATAAATAAGAAATAACTTCCTTAGCATCTTTCTGTTTGTGACGTATGAGTCCTACCTTTATTTTGTGTCGGTGAAATGAAAATGCTGTAGCAGACTACTATAGCAACTCTGACCAGTGGAGCAAGGCGACGAAAAAAAACCTATATATCACATTTAACACTGTCTACATTCAACTTATATTCTTTATTATTATCATCATTGGGTTAAAAAAAATAAAAAACTATATTGTAGTTTAGTACAGTCACCAATAAAATATCTATAAAATTATATTGGCAAATTGGTTTGGTTTTAAACTATGAACCAATAATGGAAGGTGTCTACAGTGCAGTGGAACATTATTTCAGGTTGATAACCCAGCAACGAATGAAACTCCGGTAGACGGCAACCACGACGAGCCCGATATGAATTGGCCCACAGTGAATCTAGAAGCTTCACCGGTGGAATTGATGGCCCGATACCCGGCCCAATTCACCCGTTGACCCAGGGCCGCACCCGGCCCAGAATTCATGTATTCACCATAGTACAACGTGTCTAAAGCAAACGACGACGTGTTCCACTCCAGCCACCCACGTGGGTGCACGTGATCCCCTATGTAGGATAGCATGTAGACGGTTCTAGCGTAAAGTTTCCAGGGACGACCCAGATAAGTGGGATAGCCACCCTTGGATGCTTCTAGATCCGGTGTGGCAAGGATCCGACAGTTGTGGATCGAAATGCCCGTGTTCTGATTCGGGTCTTTGCGATTTTGGGCCGTGATTGTGTTCTTCTGTAGGGCCATGGGCTTGCGGGCCCAGATACTGCAGTTCTGGAACACCACTGCAGCATTGCCGAATATGAAGTCCACGGTTCCGTAAATGTCGCATTCGCGGTAAAATTGACGGTTGGAATGGACATACATTGTATCCTGGTATCCGATGACGTTGCAGCGGTACACCACCGCGTGGTCCGCTCCAACACGGAGGGCCACCGCTTGGTGGTTCCCCGGTCCGGCGTAGTTCTCGAATGTCATGTCTTTGGCGATAAAACCAGTACCACTAGCAGCTGCACCACAGGATCAACATTTTACTATTATTATTAAAATAAAAATAAGGTGAAGACTTTATGTTAGTGGTTGAATTGAATTAATATTGGTTGTGAACCATTGGTCATGTCTTTAATCTTTTTGAATATTCTGTCCATGTTGGACACAATGTAACTTTGTTTATCAATTTTGTAAGCATTGCATGACCCACTAACAATAACTAGATTTCGCTACTTTAATCTTGTGCCTTTCGTTAGAGGATAAGATTATATTTAAGAATAATACATGCTATGAGGTCAAAATGAGCTAAGCCAGAGGATCCCATTTCTTATTTTAATTTTCTTTTTCTCGTTACTTATGTCAGTATTACAAAACAAAGAAACAAAAAAAAAAAACGGTGTTGTTTTCTGATCAATAGTAAACTTCAAATGTCTTCTCATTAAATAATTTGGAAAATTATTTAATATTTTGAGAACAACATAATAATATTTTTTACAAAGTTTAATGCAATATTTTCAAAAGAAAAAATAAATGTGAGTTTCAGAACTACTTATAGAAATGCAACGGAAACATGTCTTTCACTCTAGTGATTTGGAAAGTTGAAAGTTTATCTAAAGATAGGAATTGGACATATGCATAGCGCATTATATAATCAGCAATATACCATGCAAGCAACCAAGCACTAATGGTATGCTGACGTTGATCAAACTTCAAATACTATTTTGTTGCTTTATTTCAAAATCCGGAATGCTCATTCTGGACACGCCAAACTAATGATAATGTAAGTTTTGTATGTACTCTGATACTGAGACTCAAAAAACAAAAGAACAACAAAACTATACTATATTAGAACATAGAGACACATTTAGGGAAAAAAAGACATTTTAGATTAAGGAAAGGGAAATTTCCAGGTTTGAAAGTTCAAACCTCGACTAAAACTGTAATTCAACAGCAAACCGGCTGAAGAGCTTCTTTTCTCAGAATGTGAAAGAAATAAAGGTATCTTTTTTGTTTAGGCAGAAATTATGAGGGAAGTATCAGGAAAAATAGTGCACTTTACGAATCGGGGTATATGTGTAACTTCATTCTCTCAAACATTGACTTTGGATATCCAAACAAGTAAAAGAAAACAATACAATTTGGTGGTAGAGATTTAAAGCTCACTCGCGAGTAGACAAACTATTAAACAGGAAGGAATCTTAAACGTGGCAACGACCACTAGCAGGGCTCGTGCAACTTGTACTGCTTTACCTTACATTCTTCATCTTATTTTAACCTTTTCCTTTCCTCTTTTCTTTTCTCTCTCTCTTACCAGTATAAACAAATATTGTTAATTTTTACTTTTGCAATTTTTACATAATTGATTAAATACCTGTATTCATACAATTTATAACTCTTTTAGTTTTGATTTGAAATTTGAAAAATTATAAAATATAATAATTGATAATTAATATTAAATTCAGCAAACCACATTAATAATCATTGAAGAGGTAAAAGAAAAAGAATTTACCGAAAGATGCCGTGTGAAATGTGGTGAGGTTGTCCATATAATTTTTTCCCCCTGTGATCACGGTCTTGCCTTTACCATCCCCTATGAACATCACATTTGTTTTCTTCCTTCCCACCTTTAAATTCTCCTCTTCGTAACTGACATCAAATTTGTATCAACAAACTTGCTTTATTTATATATACATATTCTGCTAAAACCAATATCACATCACGTACATAATAATTTTTTTTACTTAAAGAAAACTATTTAATCAGTTTTAATCTCCTCTCCTTAATCAAAACTATATTTTTAACGCACTTTTACCGTTAGCATGTCGAGATCAATTAATGAGGATGGTGGCATCGAGACATTAGTAAATACTACGTTGTCCTACACCACATGCAACTCATTATGATGACAAATATTACATATTTACACCAAACAATGTTGTCAGCACACTTTTTTGGTTAGTGAAAGAGAGGGAAGAAAATGAAAGAAAACAATTAATAAAAGGTGCGATGAAGAAAATGAAAAATAAAAACATTATATAGTATTATTGTTAAAATTGTGTTCACGTGACTACAGTGCCGGGTCCAAGCATGATGATTCAATACCAACAAGTCCACCACGCAATCACCACGCAATCACCCCACAATCCACAGTGCACGGTCCACACACTTTTTAACACTCACTTAGTTCAAAACATGAAAACACAATCATAAAAAACGTGGTAGTTAACTAGTTACGTGGTTAAAAAAAAATTAGGAGAGCGGAAAAAAAAAAAAAGAGTACGTATATTTTTTGTGTTTGGTATTTGGTATATTTACCTTCCTGCCCTGACGTAGATAATGAAGCGGCGTGAACTATATTCCGGGACCTTCTTAATGGCCTCGGCGATTGTCTTAACGGTTCCGTTACCATCCTTGGAAACCACAATATCGGCTTGTATCGCTGACACAGGCAAGCTCAGCAATCTCCTATCTCGTCGATTCAACCATCTCGGGAAATTATCGGCTCGCATTGCCATCAGCCGTCTTCTGTTCTGAATGGGAACGCCAGCGAAGTCATCGCCGTGGGCCGCGGCTGAGAAAATGGCGAGGCAATTGCTGACGAGCTCCGACAAGTCCTTGAGGTTGTTGCTCATCTGGTCCTTAACGGGACCGGCGGTGTCGGCGAAGCCCTCCGCGCAGGTGTCCTGGTTGGTGAGCGCGGCGCTGAGCCACGTGAGCACGTCCTCGTTGGCGGAGCCAACGGCACCGAGGGAGATAGTGCTGAGGGAGCGCGCAAGCGCGTCGACGGAATCGTCGAGGAGCTCGAGGCAGTCGTCGTAGGCGGCGCGAACGCGGGGATCCATGGTGGCGTAGGAAATAGCGGCGGAAGTGTAGAGCGCCTTGGAGAAGTGCTGCAGCGTGACGTTGAAGGAAATGTGGACCAGGTCCTTCTCGGATGCCGCCTGGGATCCCGGAAAGTCTAGCAGCGAATTGACGCACACAGTCTGAAATCGTGTTTTGCTGCACGTGCTTGAAATGGCTTGCGTAGGCTTGCCACGAAGCCTGGAGGTGCCCGGTCTTGTCGTGATACGAGAGAGGAGCGTAAAGGCCGTAACTGCCGATGCCGCGATTAATATGACTCCAAAGAGTGAGAACAAGGCAATGTTCTTCCTCCCGGAAGATCTTGGATTGGTGGTGAGAGTGGGAGTGGGTGAGGAGGCACCTGGATGAGAGGGCCCCAGTCGTCCGTAGTCCATTGTGATGTGTGTTTTGATTTTGTAGATAGAGAAAATGAGAGGGAAAAGAGAGGTAGATGGTGGTGAAGGGTACGTGAGGAATGGTCCTTTATATAAATGGCGGTGGTGAGTTAGTACTAGTGAGAAAGTGAGTGTGTTTTTTGTGGTGGTGTGTGAAGAGGGTTGGTTGGTGTGAAGTCGATGTCTGAGGGAATTAGCTGGCCGCTACTATGCCCACTCAACAATGTATAACCCTGCCTTCTCCTTTCTATTCCTCCCTCTCTTTCTATTATTGCTTTCATAATTATTAACCTCAATTTGATAAGTCTGACATAAGGATCCACAGATTTCCATTACCTTGCTTCAAACTTTTGACCAGGGATTAATCTACCTCACCGTTGGGGGTATACATGATGTAAGTTGAGGGAATAAAAACAAAGGAAAGAGACACCATCTAACCATTCATTTTCTAACCACACTCTTTTAAATCTTCCTCTCTAATCTTTTTCTAAGATTCAAACTCCCTATATCTTTCTGCTTATTTACTTCAATATTCAATCTCCACTTACTTCAATTGCTTCATAGCCACGATGTTATCAAGTCTCTACATGTTAATCACAAGAAGATATCTTGTTTATCAACGGGGGAAAATTTATAGGACAAATAATCCTCTTCAAAAAAATATAATAATTTACAACACACTATGTTCTCACTTTAGCTTAACTCACGCTACAAAAATAAATAATACTTTGTTACTCCTTAAAAAAAATTATATCACTTTATCACATAATTTAATAATTTAATAATATATATTAGAATTTTAAATTAAAAATGAAATAAAAATTTATTATTATAAATTGTTAAATAAAAATTAATTTTAAAGATAAAAAATAATTAATTGTTATATTAATTAAATTATATATTATTTAAAAAATTTAAAAATTACTAATATTTAAATTAATTTTTAATATTATAGATGAGTTATAAATTGATATTTAATTAACTATTAAGATTTTAACAATCAAGTATTTAGATAATTATTTAGATTATAAAATTGATAATGGTAATTGTTTATATATTAATTTAAAAATTATTTATCAATAATATAAATTAATTTAAATTTTTTTTAGTATTTAAAATAATATTTAATTTAATTAATATAATAACTAATTATTTTTTAAATAATTATTAAAATATTATTATTTTAAATTGTTAAATGAGTGTTTTGTAATGACCGTCAAAATATCATCACTCTACAAAAAATAAAAATAGCTAACTCACTAAAAAGACCGTGGCTTGGAACAACTTTAAATCTGTTTTCTTTCGTACGAAAATAGAGGAAAAACCGTTCATAATTTATTAAAAGATATTTCAAAAAATAAATAAGTTTGAAACAAAGTGATAATTTTATAAACAAAAATAGAAACAGACAAGCTCACTTTTTTAGTTCAATTTTAGATGAAGAGATATAAATTTCATTTAGAACTATGACATACATTAATTAACAGCAAAATTTTATCAAATATGATTTCATACAATTAAAGATGATAGTTCAACACTTTAATAATGTAATTAATAGAACTTCTTAATTTAAAAGAACTAATAGTATTAATTAAAGAAACTAATTGAAAGGTTTAGTATAAATTTCATCATACAGAGATGATTTTGTTGGTGACCTACATGCATTAAGAATTAATAATCAAAAATAAATTTTAAGTTTAATTTAATTTTATAAAATTTAAAATTAATTTATAAATTGATATTTAAATTTATTTATATATTAGAAAATATTTTTATATTTACTTGAAATGAAATCTTGAACACATATTCTTAAATTTTCCAACTCGTAAATGAAATTACATATTTAATAAAGTAACCTATAAATTTAATAAATTTATTAAAAAATTCTAATATCATATTTAAAAAAAACCTAAATCTAATCCAATTTTATAAAATCTATTCATCAAATATACACAACGAAATATATTTACGCGAAATCTCCAATGACATTTGTATTTTAATAATTTTAATATATGGCTGAGTGAGTCGAATAAATCAATCATGGTCCGGCCCTGCATCCTAATATAGTGCATCATGACTCATGTGATGATCTTAACTGTTAAGGGAATTTCTCTTAACAATCTAATCCCTTCCTTTTCAACCTAATTTTTTTCGCCAGTTTTCTGCATAATTTAATATGCTCTTTCTGCTTTCACCAAATACTTAATTTAATATTATCATAATTACCTTCTGTTTATAAATATTTATATTAAAAATTATTTAAAAATATTTGAGTGTGGGTGACATATTGCACACGGTGGGGAGTTACTTTTGAGTTAGGGAAAATAGAATATCCATAGACAACTTTATCCCTTCGCGTGAAAATCCATGAATCAAAAAAATTGTTTTGCATGCCCAATTATAATGGAACAAGTTGTATTTCACAAAATTAATTATAATAAAATAAATCAAACTTTGTAATTTAGTAATTAATTTTTTATGAAATAATTTATTGAATTAAAAAATATTCTATACAAATAATTGTTGCATGTAAAAGTTTATACGATCGAAAAATGTCATGAAAAGTATAGGATGAAATTGATGAAACTATGGATTTAAAATATTTTATACTATCAATTAGTAATATCTTATTAAGATATTTATTATGAAATCTAATAATTTTATCAAACCTTAATATCACTAGTTTTCTTATTTTTTTCTATTTACTACCACTACTTTGCCTCCGCTAGCTCTTGTAAAAATCTAGTAATTATTTCTTTATCTAATCTGAAAAGTTAATATTACAAATGTTGTCGTTTTCCTACACATTGTTTATAGAATATTACTTCTTTTAAAAAAATTGGGTAAGTGCTTTGGAGTGGTAACAAAGATCATAAAGATTCAATATTTTTGCACATGATACCTCACCACAAAGCAGTACATTGCGGTATAATACTTTTAGTTGTGTTTAGGTATTATATAACTTTCTACTTTTTTAAGAGAAAGTTATTTTTAAGAGAAAGTTATTATTATGAGAAAGTTATTATTATGTAAGACAAAGTTATCAACATAGAAAGTTATGTCTACTTTCTGACGATGTATTCTTACATCCTGGTGACATCGGTAAAAATAACTAATATAATAATACAAAACCCGTTCCTTTCATACTTGTTCCTAAAAGTGTGAACTCACAGCAAAAGCATAGGCACAATGAAAGATGAATGGAACTGCATACGGTAATGCATCTCAACACCGTATAAATTGATTAAATGGATGTTTGTATTTGTTCGATTAAACGATTATCCAAAGCTAAGAACCGAGTGGTCGCATACACACTCGCCATCTTGGCTCATTATTACCCCATGATCTTAACAAACACGTGAAGTATAACAATTTTATTTGCAGGCAAAATCACACTCTAAGTATCACTAATCATGATTATGAAGTGTGCCCAATCTAATTGTCCGCAAAGTCAAGAGTCCAAAATTTTCAATATAAATAGATGAACATCCCCATACATAAGATACAATAATTTTGACCCTAGATTGGCACACATGTTCGGATTAAAACTGACTTAAACATTAGAGCACAATTGCAGGTACCATGTTGGAGACCAAGAAGATTGAGAAGACCACAAAGGGAGAGTCTGTCCCTACAAACTTCACATAAACATTTTTAACGCCCACTCTTAAACCGGGTAAAAACCTTACCAAAAGAACCACATGGTGACCACAAGAAGTATGGTAGGTAATGACAGGCGCACCATAAAAGGAGTTGACAACCATTGAGACTATCCCAATAATATGATATTGGAGTTGAAGAGTGAGATAGAAGCATTGAAAAAGAAAAGCCCAAAAGACATTGACGCTCTTAAACAGGAAAACGTGTGAATGAAGCAGAAGCTCGACAGCAGCAAGACAATTTTGATTTACCACAAGGAGCGGGAGCCCACGAGCTTTAACTTCCACACAAGTATATTGGAGGCTGACAGTTGTTGACATGTCTACAATCAGACACATATCTCAACTAGCACCCAAGGTGCAACCTCTCGTTGACACCTTTTCATCAAGATTATAATGGAGGTATCCCTGCCAAGCAATTGGAAGAGCTTGATTCTCGACAAGTATGATGACACTACTGACCTAAACGAGTGCATTGTGTAAGGACCTGTAAAATTAAATTGGAATAAAAGGGTATATTTTAAATGAATTCTAAGTATGTTTTATTTAAAATAAAAAGGAAGGAAAGTGTAGCTTAGAAGGCTATAAGATTTCCTGGTTAGTACATAATCGCCGATCGCCTACCACACATGATCGCCAGGGCGCGAGGCATGTGGACGTCGCCAGGGCGCGAGAGGCATGCAGGCATCGCCAGGGCGCGAGGCATGTGGACGTCGCCAGGGCGCGAGAGGCATACAGGCATCACCAAGGCGCGAGAGGCATGCGGGCATCGCCAGGGATAGACATCGGTCGTCCGCCAGGATGAGACATCGGTGGATAGTCATCGCGCGAGCGGTCATCGGTGGAAGGTTATCGCGCGATGTCGAGTTTCACACGAATAAAGTGGGACCCAGACTCCCAGCATGACACGTCCTGCACGCGCGCCACGTAGACAAAAAGGGTGGTTCAGAATAGTGACCTCAGAGTGTTAGCCTGCGCAGAGGCACGCGTAGACGTACTGTTCAGGGAAGCGTACACGCAAACTTCCCTGCAGAGTGGGTGGTGGCAGCGGCTTTTGTGGACAAGTTGGTTTAAGATACAAAAACCCACTTCTGAGAGGAAAAAGAACGTTGCAGTGGTTCAAGAGTGAAAGAGTGAGCTCACCTTCATCCTTCTCTTTTCTCTCCTTCGCGCTGCGACTCAGGAATCCTCAAGCACCAGTGCGACGAGCGACGACTACCCTTAGAGCACCTGGGAGGTTCTCTGCAAGTTCTACAAACCAGACGCAAAAACAGAGCTAAGGCACCTTTAAGCTTCGGTGGGTTTTGGAGCTCTTAGTGTTTTGCGCAAGTCCAGGTAAGGGAAGCTAGCTTTATTTTCAATAAAAGCCGTAGATTAGCTGTTTCTGAAGTGAGGGCGACGTGGTCGCCGGTTTCATATTCTTTTTCGTGATGCTCTGTTCTATGTGTTTGGGCGACGTGGTCGCCGGTTTTAAACCCCTTTTTCATGATGTTCTGTTCTTATGTGTTTGGGCGACGTGATCGCCGGTTTTAAATACAGATTTCGAAATCCCCTGTTTTGGACGTGATCGCCGGTTTTGGCGTTGTTTTTCGAACTCCCCTGTTTTAGTGCTGTTTGAAAACTGTTTGAGATTTAAATGTGAAATACATGTGATATTTGAAAAGCTGAATCGTGGAAGGAATGTTGCTGTGACTGAATCGTTCATTCAGTGTTGTATGATGTATTGATTGTTGTGAATGTGGGATCAAGGCATAGTATTTTCAGGAAAGAAAATACCGTGTAAGATCGTGTGTAATGTGTATTGACTAGGGGCTTGTCTAGAAGGAGATATCCTGACTCTGCTGATATAATGGAATCACATAGACGAAGTTATTCAGTTGTGGAGAGTCGAAGGAGGTTCATATGAATGGGTGAGTCGTGTGAAAAAGAACGAGCTCGGCCTGTTATATGAATTAACCCTGTCATACCGGGAGAGTGATGATATTGAGACTATGTATGCGCATGGCTGTGTGGATTTCACAGCGACCCTGTGTGGATTTCACAGTGGTGTGGTATGACAGGTGTAGATCTCTGAGCCTGAGTCAACGCACGAGTCTTCCGGAAGTGGAGTCATGTGTCTACATCTTATGAGTTAGTGGAAAGTCTGACGTGTGAACCATGAATATTGAAAGTAGCGAATAGACACTTGACGAGTTTGTGGAATATGGAAATGTTGATGGTTGAAATTGATCTGGATTATGAATGGCGTGAAGATTCATGTTTTCTATTGATTTAAAGTTTCATATTTAAGGTTTTTAAAACATCTAGCTTACCCTTTTTATTGTTATGTGGCTGTTTTCTAAAACCTGTGATGATCGTGTATTTTTGCACGGGTGCAGACGAGGTTGTAGGAAGTAGAGCTCATCAGTGAGCGGTCGCCGGAAGGAGATCGCCTGTTTCTATTTCTGTTAGGCGATCACCCCTTTTCTGTTGTCTGATAGGAGATCGCCCTTTTCTGATGGGAGATCACCCTTTTCTGATACGAGATCGACTGTTTGTCTTTTGCTGTAATTTTGTTTACGTTTTTGGAAAATCTGACTGAGTATGTATTAAACTCCCTGTGAGGAGAAACTTCATTACATATATACAATTATGTTCACTTCAATATATTTGTTTACTTTTATTTTTATTATATAAATATGAAAAGGATGTGGCGGGATGTTACACATTGACACATACGTCACGCAGATCAGCCTATACACTGTCGAGGATGTCCTCTGCTTCCAACTGTTCTCGACCTCCCTAAAAAAAGCCACCCTCAGTTGGTTCACATGACTCCCACATCACACTATAGATTGCTGCAAAACCTTAGTTTGCAAGTTCGAAGCACAGTTCACGATGATGAGACCACATCAACTGACTTCGATTGCCCTTGTCAACATAAGACATAGAATCACTACATATTTTCATGGAACGGTTTGAGAAGAATGAAATCAACATCCAAAACCCGAGTCCAGAGGTAGCCATGCACCATATGGTCACAACCTTGAGGTTGAGGCTAATCTCAAATATCCTTTGCAAGAAACTGGCTAGTAAATTGGTGAATTACGTTAGAAGACTACTAAGTTTATACAACTAGAAGAGCTTACGGAGTTTTGTAACAATGTACAAGGATTTGACGATCCAACCAAAAAGAAGACACTTGACAAATGATGCACTATGACAATTTTCTAACCAACAAAAAAAGTGTAAAACTTTTATATTGTTTGTATTTATGTCATCTCTAGAACTGACATAAAAAATTATATAAAACCATTATAAAATAAATTTTGTCTATAATAGTGGAGTATAAGAAAATTGTGGACATTTTAACCCGTTGGAGTTTCACGTCCATCAATAGTTCAAGTAAGAAAAATGTAAATTTTCTAATATAATCTTACTAATATTTAACAAAAAAATAGTTTAACTTTCATGTAATTTGTTGTTTGTTTTCTTTTCTGAAAAATGTTATTTTGACAATTACACATTGAAAATTTGTCACTTTACAACAGTCATTTGAACAATGCAATTTTAAAATATTTCCATTTCAACAAAATATTATTTCTCTTTCAAGTTGTAACTTTATGTAAGGTTGTCAACATATCAACACTTTTCTTTTTTCATACTTTAAAAAATACTATATTTAATGAACATTTTTTAAAATATTTAACATTTATGCGATATTATAAAACTAAATTATATATTTCTTTTATGACTACATTTAATTTTCAAATATACTCATTTATTTTTTAGCAGGTAATCTTTATTTATAATATAAAAATGCTTTTTGTGTAACATTTTCAATGAGATATTTTATTTTTAAAAAGTACATTAATTGATTTGTTAGATGTTTTTAGGTTTAATTACCTTTTTGGTCTCTATATTTAGGATTAATATTCAATTTACTATAGTGCTTTGGTCCCAAAATTTTAAAAAGTATGCAATTAGGTCCCTTCCGTTAAATTTTCATTAATGACTTTAATTGGAGATGATGTGACATGCAACGTGGCATACAGTGTGACACAGTTGTGCATAGGTGGACTCGATGATGTAATCAAACACCCATTGTTTTGGAATTGAAAAGCTTCCTCATTTCTTTGGCATTCCTCTTGTAGCTACTCTCTTCCTCTTCCACAATTGAAAATCTTAATTTCTTAGCCACATATTCCCATGTAAAGGACTCATCTTCCTCGCTCCTTGCTACCTAATTGCAACCTTCTTTTCTTCCACCATTTTTAATAGAGTTTAGTCTAAATAGAGCATGCAAGAGTGACAAGGGTGGGTGAGATTTGGGTTCCGAGATTTTTACAAATTCGTAATTCAAATTTGGAACCATGAAAATGGAAAAAACTGCCCAAACAATCAATTAAAAGATTTTTTAACCATTAATATGTCCTAAATGGGGAATGCTAATGCTAACTTTTTAAGATCCCTCTGAATGTGGTCAAGAATCAAAAGTTTAGGTCTAGGGTGAATCCTCACATCTTTGAGAACATCGGTCTATGAGTAAAGGCAAAGTATTTTCGATTAAAGAAAAGTTCTTAAGTGATTGCATTTGTGGCTTGATTTGAGGAAGGCGAAGGGGGTGTCGGCAGTGAGGTCTCCCATGAAGACGTCGATGACGACACTGGGCGACGTTGGTGGTGGTGACAATGGCAACATCGACGGGTAGAGATTGTTTGGAGAGCCAAAGTTTGAAGTCATTCTCCAACTCCTTGAAACACACTTGGATTTGCTCTAAAGGGTTTTTTACTATAAATTCACGTTGTATGTCACATCATCTCCAGTTAATGTCATTAATGAAAATTTAATAAAAAGAACCAAATTTGTATATTTTTTAAAACATCATGGGACCAAATTTATTTTTTTAGAAATCACTATAATAACTTGAATATTAAACCTAAATATAAGGATTAAAAAGATAATGAAACCATGTTTTTATATTTAAAAATAATTTTTTATTATTTCTTAACTAACATCAACATACTTTTTTAATTGTTTCATGTAATATAACTTAATAATAACTTTAGTTTTCTAAATGATAAGATATTTAAGTTTTGGAGGATAAATATAATTATTTTTATATGCATTGATGGAGAAATGGACTATTTTAAATTGATATAGCTAATAATTGAATTTTAACATAAGGTATTCCATCAAATTAGTTAATCATTGAATTTTTAAATGATATAGAAAAATATTATGTACGAGGAGTTGTTTCAAAGAATATTATATGAGTAATTTATATACTTTATGCATAACTAGGATATGCTTGTATACTTTTTCATAAATAATGTTAGGAAATAAAAATAATGAAATAATTTTTTTCGTAAAATAAAATTGGTTTCTTCATAAATAATAATTTATAGAAGTTTTTTTATAATTTTTTAAAAATATGTCAATCAACATGTACATTAATTTTAACATATAATATTTTTTCTTATTTTTTTCACTGTTAAAAGTACTAAAAAAAATGTAGGGCAAACATTATATTTTATTATAACATATTAATACCATTTATTTTTCCATCATGGTGCAGGTAATTTTAAGAGTGAATAAAAAATATCAGTGAAACACTATAATGAAGAAAAACAAAGTTGTTCAACAACAACAAAAAAAATTGTTTATAAAAAGTATTCCAAAAATATTTATGCATTTTATTTATATTTGTATTTTATGTGAGATTTTTTTTATATGAATACGTATTAGTCTTTTCTTTATTTTCTACTATTAGAAATGAAATAAAAATCAGATTAAAAACCAAGCACTCAGTTTATTACATAAATGTAGATTGTTTAAAATTATTTGAACTGAGTTTTCTCCACATTTTTTTTTAAAACTTTAACAGCTAAGATGCTTTGAACTTTCATTTTATTTCAATTCATTTACTTGATTACCAACCTAGTTATAGAATGATGAAAAATTTATCCGAAAACTAAAACTAGTTTATATACAGTAATTGTCTGATAGTTTTTGAAGTTTTTTAAAAATTTATACATAACTTTAACTTATAATTGTTTCAAAAAATATTTATAAATAGAGACAAACTAGAATGAGTGAGATTGAAGTATTTTATCTATACTGTGACTCCTATGTTTTTTGCAATGAAGGAAAGTGAACATTTAATGTATCAAACATTTAAAATACTATAATATTCACTCTAAGTATTTATGCACATTATTGAATTCAAATGTAGTGAGGAAATAATTACATATTGTGATTTTAAAGAAGATATGATTAGAGTGATACTAGCATTAATGGATAAGATAGTGAACAGTGATGGATGAGATGATTTATAGGTTGTTTGGTTAGGAGTCTCCATTAATAGCCATGTCACCTTTTGCTTTTCAATTGTTTCTTGCTTGCTTCAAAGGTTTTTGGGATGTTCCTTCATAACTCAGCTTTGCACTTTCTAATTAAAGTAGTAATTCCTGAATGGTGCCTTCTTTTTCTTCTTATCTCTCACTTTTCTTACTAAGGGCCCAATTTTCACTATATATTGTCTTAATCTAAAGTGTCTATCATCTTTCTTATCAAAATTATTGCACTTTCTTTCTTTAAATTTATATTGATTTTGTGTTTTTTAAATAATTAAAATAACTTGACAATATAATATATTTGTTGAGATAATATTATTGTTAGAGTTTGTCATAAAAAATACATAATTGTTAGATTAATCATTACATATATATTATTATCTATTTTAAAACTCTAAATTCTATAATATTTTTTTTTAAAAGAATTCTCAGAAAATTCTTTACAGGAATGATTTGTTGCAAAAGACGGGAAGTTCAAACTTCATTTCTGTCATTTATTACTAATACTAAGATTCGATAGGTAGATTGATATCTAAAAATAAGCCGGGAAAAAAAACTTTGGAAATTGGGTAAGGTAAGAGGGATAGAAATTCACAAATTTTTGAAAATAATTTTTCAATAAAAAAATCAAAATTTGGTTTAGGGACAGAACATATTAAATCTATTTTATCAAAGGAGAAAAATATTTATTCTTTCTTTAGTTAATACATATGTTCAATATTCACACATTACTTAGAAGTCCATGTCAAAGATAATTTAAATACACATTTTTTCCTTATCTTTTAATATATTTTTTATAGATAAAATTGTGATAAAACTCATAACTTCAATACTAATGATTGGTTCTGATACACTCCAATAATTTTATATTATTTAAGATTAGAAAAAAAAATTTAATATAATTTTTTTTACTATATAATGTGATTTGGTATACAATACTTCAAATATTAGGATTGATTCTAAACAAAATTAAGTTTCCTCATTCTTACTAATATGAAAAGAACTTATCCAAAATTTTCAAAGCATTTATTGCGTTTTGTTTTGTTATAGCTGATTAATGAATGTATGAACCAGGTCTCTTATTTAAGAGACAGCGAATTAATTTGTTTTATATAAGCTGCCTTTTTTGAAATCAGCTAATCCAACTTAAACCAACTTGAAATGATCTTTAACTCAATTAGTGATTTCGAATTTAAAGTTTAAACTTATAACCGTGTTAAATATTTATAATTGTTTTATTTTTAGTTAAATTTTAAATATTAATTCGATTTAAAAAATTTCTCCATAACTAAAATAATGGTATGTTATCTCTACCATCTTCATTGTTTATCCAGAAGATAAATAAATAAAACAAAAAAAAGTCAATATTTTAATGGCATTTGTTTATAAAGTAAAAATTAAAATTTGCTAAAAGATATTATTGATATTATATTCCAAATTTTTTAATACATATTTAGTGAGTTTTTTTCTTATTAGTATGAGTTGTCTTTCTTCTAAGGTGTATGTGAGTATGACAAGAATTTTCAAGTTATTCCAATAAGTGGTAATGCACCTGCAAAAAATTATCCTATGCTCAAGTCAGTAAAAATATAAATGATTTTGTGTATAAGTCAATGAATAATAGGATAGATGTACTTTCGGAGAGAATTGAGGTATTTATAGACTCATAAACTTAAGTAGAAACCTAAAGTAACTACTTTGTAGTAACCGTTTAGGTCACGTTCTTCCTTAATTGATAAAAGTACACAGAGACATTGATGGTTGACTCAATATGGAGTTGATGACACAATATCTGGAAAGCTTTTAGAAAAGTCCAGCTACTCGGATGAAGTTGGCTTGGAGCCATATTCATTGCGGTTAGCATGCGACTTTCAAAAGGAGAGAGAGGGAAGGTGATATCAAACTCTTTGAAAAAATATTCATATACATAGGTGAAGTTTGAGCCATCCCAAGGTGGTTTCATTTACATTCGATCACAGCTCGAACAATATTTGGATGACACAAAGTCGGCTAGTGATTCTGAGCATATTTGGAAAGAGGAGAGAAGGTCATCCACCTGTCTCTTTGAAGAATAAAGAGACACATACTTGAGATCAAAAATAGGAGGATACTTACTTACCTTTATTGCTGTTTTTACCAACGACGGCGTCAAAAGCCTCTGCGACGGCTGAAGAAGAAGCCTTTTCTTTAAATGTTATGCCATTGGTCGTGAACCGCCGTGCAAAACAATAGCAACAGTGGAAACACCCCGTGTGGAGGCATTTTCAACCTCCAACAACTCCACAATGTCGTTTTCTACAAAAAAAATAAAAGAGTATGACTCGAGGAGGGATCACCCAAATGGAGCTAACATTAGCACTTCTTAGATGATGATCATGATCGTCATAAAATTCAAGTTCATAGAAGAAAAAGAAGAAGTCATAAAATACTTACCTTAATAATAAACTTGATTAACGGAAGATGAAGGATGAAACACATAAATACAAAACACGAAGAGGGATAAACACGAAGAATGCTCAAAACAAGAAAAAAAGAGAACACAGAATTTGAAAGTAAAAAAAAAAAAAAGCAAAAACGAAGAATGTGAAAGAAAAAAAAGTCAAAATCTCTTATAAACTCTTAAATCTAAAAATATGTGAAAATAAATCGTGATTTCATATTTAAAATAACAATAATTATTCTAAATCTTTTTGTAACAAAAATTAGTATATTTTAAAATAAGCATATTATATTTAGTAGATAAAATATTAATAATGTCTATCGATTAAAATAAATATTAAAAAGTATAATTAATTCAAAAATTGTTTTATATATTTAATTTATCATAATTTTAATCGTTAGTTTTAAATAATGATTATTAAAGTATAAAAAAACTGCCAAAAAAAGAAGTGTTTGTTGAGGTAGTTAGTGAGTTAATGCCTAATGATGAAGCAATTGTGATGAAATAAATAATGTATGAAATAAGTAAGTGGAACTTCACCAACAATAGATTTATAATTTAAATGAAAACAGGAAAACACAAAACGCGTGAGGAGCCGACGACAAAGGCTGCATGGGCCACAAGAAAGAAGGTAAAATATTTTAATAAATGGCGAAAACAAGTTAAGGGTGCCCACCGGTTTCAACTTTACTTCTAATGGAAAAGGGACTCTGTTAAACCATATATAAAAAAATTAGGAACAAAAACTCAACAGTTTTTATTTTAATAGAGATCAAATATAAATTGTAAATTTTTATGAATAAAAATATTTTAATCCCTTCAATTGAACCTCAAATAAATGAGACGACGTTTTAAAAATCAATCACTAATTATATAAAAATATTTTAGTCCTTTTATTTCAACATCTTAATAAGATGAGATAATATCTTTAAAATTAATTATTAATATTTGAGATATTATTAATATTTAAGATATTTTTTATATTGAAATATTGTTCATTTTTAAACTCAATTTTTTTTATATTAGAATTTTGTCATTAAAACGAAGCTAAAATATTGTTTATTAAAATATATATTTATATTAATTATTATATTCAAGATATTTTTTATTTTACACTTTTAAACTCATTATGATTTTATCAAGATATCTTGTTAAAGAATTAAAAAATAAAAAATATATTTAAATTATATTTAATCTTAACTTATTAATATTAGACAATTAAATTCATCAAATATCTTTTATTTTGAAAAAACAAGTATTTTCTAGATTTAATATTTAATTGATCAAATTTGTGTAAATTGATCATATAATTTATTTTTAACTCTTATTTAAGAATGTATATTGACTACAAATAAAATTAACTTACAATATATAAGTAGAGTAATTCTTCTTTTATAAGTTAATTTTATAAAAATAAAATAGTTTTGAACTTAATTTTTAATATAATATTTAAAATTTATGTTAAATTATTATCAAACCATTTATAAATATCTACTTTGATACACATATCTCTCTCTATATATAAAGAATGTGTGTTAAAGATTCTTTATGAAAAAATTCATCATCTTAGAAGCTATTTTTAGTAATAATGTGTTTTCTTGTTAAACTCAAAGTGTAAGAGTTGCAAGATATGAAGAAAATTGATAAAGCCTTTTTAACTTAACAGAATGGATAAATAGATGTTGTACTTTATAGTAAACAGTTTGAAGTGTTACAGTTTGGGTGTCTGGTCCTTTCTTGTGGAAGTTGTGGTCGTACTAATTCAAAGTTCACAGCAAGGACACTGCTTTATACGATACCCTCTTCTGTACTTTATGTCCTTTCATAATTCTGTCGGTGTTCCACAAATCTCTTAATTCTATCAAAACTCTTTTTTAACCCAAAGCTTAAATTACATCTTATTCTTTAACTTTAAACATGTTTAAAGAAAATAATAAAAAGATACAAAATGTGTCCGTATTTATTATTTTCAAAAATTAAAATATAAATTTTATTTTGAATCTGATATGGTCTCTCTCGTACTGTATAGCAAGATGGTTTTTAAGGAATTAAATATCTTTTTAATCTAATAAAATTACTATATTTTTTTATTTTGCTTTTAATATTTTATTTATATATAAAATAAATTATTTATTTTCGTCTTTTTAAAATGAATAAATTCTGATTTTTATTCCTGTAAATTTTTTTATATTTTACTATCTTTCAAATTTAAAATCAGTGATTTTTATTATATAATTCATGTAAAGATAAATAAATAATTTTTATTTTGGAAATTTTTAATTTTTTACACGTATAAGACGTCGTATCATACATAGTATTTCCTTTATTCTTAACAATTTTTCTTACTGAAATTAAGGACAATATTTAATTTTTAATTTCAATGTAATTTTAAATAAGTTACTTATTATACTTTTAATTTTCTCTTTCCATGTCCAAACAATTTTCAATGCACGGTAAAAGTAGAAAGAAGAGTACAATTGAAAAAAGATGTTATTTTAAACTTTTAAAAATTAAATTAAAATAAAATACAATTTTTATTATAAAAAAACAAGTAAACGTTACTTTAGATTATACATTAACATTGTTTTCAGCATTAAAAGTAAAATAATAAGGTTTTAAGAGATAAAATCAATATCATTGCCAAACTAAAATCATAATTCATCAATTATACCGTAACGGAAAGTATATTTAAGATATTTTTAAAATGTATGTAACAAAATCACGATTTGAGTCTCTAAAATTAAAATTGTTTAACCGAAGTGTTTAAATATACTACTTATAAGTTATTTAGGCTCTAAATATATAATCTTATTATCATTTAAGCTAGATACTTTAATAATTTTCGAATTTACATCATATCTATTTTAAATATGACAATACAAATGATAAGTTATTGAAAATAAAGAATGATACATTATTTCGTATGAATAATCCATCATAACTCCACGTGCTTGAACATATATATCACATATCAATAAATTCTATTTTATATCATTTCTAGTTACTATAGATTTATAATAAACTTAAGTATAAATAAATATAAACTGAAAAGAATAAATGAATATCCCTCTAAATATTTATATTAACCATATCCAATAGAATAACAATATGGGCTTACTCGCCCCACACAAAATATGTGGATTGATTTTTCTAGTCCGTCCCGTATAAGAGTTAACTTATGGATTTGTTGGCCAGTCCGCATAAGAATTTTTTTTTTTAAAAAAATTAATAAAAAATAATTTTTTATTAAATAGAAATTTTGAATAATTTTAATTATTATTATTATTTAGATAGGTAAATAGTCTTATAATATTATTCTCACGACACATGTGTAATAATATGTTATTAAAAATTTTGGAATGTGAAATATGAGGCTGCATGAAGAAAATATGGGGGTATAAATTTTTGCTTTTACATTTTTAAGTTATGCAAATCATGCAGGTCAGCTTGGCCCGCCCCACACTTACCCTGTGCGGACTACAAAATATGCTGGATGGGCTTAAACAGATTAACGGGTTGGAATAGACAGTTCGTTCTACATTTTTCTCAGCAGGTCGCAGATTGGCTCGTCCCGCTTTATCATCCTTAATATCCAACCAAGATTAACATCAGATTCAATTCAAGAGTTTGATCTACAAGAAATAATAGAATTAAGGATTAAAATAAGATCATTGCAACCTAGAGTCATATATCCACAAATGTTCAAGTGTATAATAACTTTTTTTTCACCACTTATTCTCTCAATCTATATTATTTATACCATAAAGGAAGTAAGAGGAATTTGTTTTATTAAATTTAGGAATCTATACTTGACACATGCAATAACAAATAATTAACCTATCATCATAGGCATATAAGTTCAACTTAATCACATCATAATTATGTATAATACATAACCATTCAAATAAATACATTAGAACATTATATTTTATTACATTTAATTCTTAAACTAACAATGATTTAGATCTCCAAGTTTGTTGCTTAAGCAAAGTTACTAAACTTGAGACTTAGAAAAGAAAATATAAAGGTATGTCATTGGAGCCTTCTCACTCAAGCTCTGTAGTGTCTTCTGGGCGAGGACTTATATTGCCTAAGCAATGGGTAATATCGTTATCCAAGTGGAGGATGGGGTGTTATGTTTAATTCTTTTTGGCTTTTGTATTTTAGAGTTTTGTTAGTTTTTCATTAGGAGTTTGTCTGTTACTCTCGTTTTGTTAGCTTTTGTTTTTGTTGACGGAGACTTCCTATATACGAGTCTTTTGCTTTTCATATGAATACATGTTTTGCTATCTTTCCCTATCTTTCCCTTTCCTTTTGTTACGTACTTCTTTATTTTCTATTATCAGAATTACACGTTTTTAACCACTGCTTTCAAGATCACTTCACCATAAAATACATAAACAATAATATGAGAAAATTTAGTATATATATAAGCAATCAACAAAGATATAAAAATATTATAACATTATTTTCAATAAAAAAAATTTAAACAATAGATTTGTGATATTTTCTCTTCATATCTCGTTTTATATCTCGTTTTTTTTTTTTTTTTTTTTTTTTTTTTTTTTTGTATCTAAGGTAAAACTTTGAATTGATACTTGACTCCATGGATAAAGTATTTTTTATTTTATTTTAGAAAAAGACCGTTTGTCAAACGAATTCAAGAATGAACGTGTTAATCTATTGAATCTTAGGTATTAGGTTTAATTTTTCCGTGTTTTTTTTTTTCCGATTTTCTTCTCTCAACCAAACAAACCTAAGTGACTTTACATGGACTTACAAATTATAACGTGATTTCATCAAATAAGCCTTCAATAATGTTCCACTAAAATTGTACAGTTATTATTTACAAATTAGAATTCGATTCGATCGCTTTCATACGTAGGGTTCAACACAACGCAACCATTTGAATACATGAATAGGTCTGAAACGCGTTGAAACCTTGTGAAGCAGATCCAGCAAATTTCTTGATTTTGAAAACGAAAGAAAGCGATTTTCAATGGTTTGGAATAATAGTTTAACAAATTCCTATCAAATTAATTGATGAAAAATAGTTTAACCCTATATTAATCAATGGAAAATAAATAACAATTGGTGTATAATATAAGACGTTAACGTTCGTATTAAATTATAACAACCATAAATGGTAAGAGAATTTATATTTGGAGATCCACCTAAGATATGAAATCTATCTATTGTATTAATTGAGTAACCAACATAAAATAAAGTGTATAATCCTTTTTTGTCTACGGATAGATTTCCTATAAGTTGGGATATGAAGTTATTTAATTAGTGATAATTTTATGATCACCAGGCACCAAATGGAGGTTCAACTAACAACCATAAAGTAAAATATCGTATATTTTATGTTCATAATCGATATTAATAATCTAAAACTTATTTTAATAATTAAAGAATACTTACCCACTAAATTCCAACAGTATTATTCTTAAATGTTAGTTTAATTATTGGAGAGAACAAAATACTGATTATATCCTAAACAAATTATAAATTATTAGTACGTGCAGAAAATTAAAAGCAAACATCATACAGGTCAATAATTTACATTTCATAAAAAAGAAAAGATGGGTATGACTCACATTTCAAAAACGTGTTTATATGATTATAAATATGTATATGTGTTTACTTTTGTAAAGAAAAAATATATTATGGAAAAATTGTGCTTTAAGTTATTTTAACTAATTTCATGTTCTTATATTTTTTTAAATCAAAATCTTAATTTATTAAAAATCACAAGTAATTTGTGTATGCTAATTTAAATAAATAGTGTGTTATAAAAGATAATTTTTTTTTATAATACTCATTTAAGTGTATGGTATATTACTCCCTTTTCTTTCCTACTAGTCATTTAAAGTTATTTTTACTCAAATAAAAGACAATATCTATTTTTTTAATGAAATTTTAAGTGAATTATCTATTATCTATTTTTTAGTTTTCTTATTTCAATATATATATATATATATATATATATATGTTTTACATATGTTTTTTTACGTAATCATAATTATTTTTCTCTCCCTCTAAGCAACTAAATCCATGATATAAAAATTGAAAAAAAAATTTATCTTGAAATTTAAATAATGATAGATAAAAAAGAACATTTTTTTTTGTTAAAAACCAACCACTAAAAAACGGAAAGAGTATAAGATAATAATAAAATGAGTTATTGAATACACTATATATTATATATCCTTTTCATCCAATAGGTATAAGTTTTCCTTTTTGAATTATGGGAACATGCACATGCAGATAGCTACCAAATTTAATAGTTTTGTTACATGAATTTGATGCTTCCCACATTTATAGAGTATTGGTCTTTATCAAGATTCACAGTTCACTTATGAGAACGTTTTTGGAACTTCACATGGATCCCAGGTGCAATACAACTTTCTTTAAATTGATTGTGTATTTCAGTGTCAACCTAAGTTTTACTCTTACAAAATCTCACGTTTTATTCATTAATTGCATCAATTATGTTTTTGAAAATTTTATCTCATTGCATGGAAAATTAGTTGGTTAGCATGTGCCAATTAATTATACAACAGTATGCCATATCAAATTGATCTTATGTCACTTTTATTTGATAAGATAAGTTGATCTCGATCGTGTAAAGAAAAATAGATCGTCCAGTATTATCAAAAGAGGTGAATTGATATTTTAAAATTTTGGTATATGATTAATATATCTTAGAAAATTATTAAGAAAGCAAAAATACAAGAATAAAGTAATATAACAATTTAAAAATAAAATAAAGAATTAAAAGGACTAATATTAATAATTTTATAGTGGTTTAATTATATTTTGTCTCAATCATTATAATTTTAGTGAAATTGTTACATTATCTTAAATATTTATTACATTAAAAATAGAAACTACTTTACATATTAATAATTTTTTTTAAGAATAATATCTAATTTAGTAAATATAATAATTAATTATTATTTTTATTTAAAATTAATTTTTATTTAATAACTTTCTTACAATATTATTATCATACTTTATATGCAATTATTATAAAAAAAAATCTTGAAAAATTATCAAAAATATTACAACATTACGCAGAAATCTACTAAACCAAATTACATAAAGATCAAGGAAGAGATCAATATATGAAATAAAAGTAAATTATTATGCATTATTTTCACCAATTGAGTTCAAAACAAAACTCTTATAAAATATTCTTGATATATAAAAGTTATTTCTTTGTTTATTGGAGAGTTCTTTAAAGTTAAAGTATGTTTGTAAATGTTCAGATTGATTATTTTTGGAATATATACACAACCTTTTATATAAAATTGATCTTTAATAAATTTAATATATTATTTTAAAATATAATCAATTATATAATTTTAATTAATTATATGAAATAATTATTTAAGTGATAATGAATCATATATGAATGCTTGTATTTGAGACGAATTTAAAATAATCAATTATTATTTATGATAATTAATTAATTAAGTCACTTAATATAATTAATTAAACTATAAAACAATTCATTATTGTGAATGTACAACTTTTACAGTCACAAGATACTTATTATGTTTTAACATAATCAATTAATAGGCTTTTAAAAGTTTTTTTTAAAATTAAGTTGTTCTCATAGGTATAGAATGGATATAATGCTTAAACTTATACCAAATTTAATATAATGCATGAAACACAAATATACACATGAAAGTTAATAACAGTCATGAAATATAAGGTCCTTATTAAAATAAAATAAAAATGAAAAAGTCTTAAACCTTCGAAGTCTTTTTGATGACCTTGTTCAAAATTTATAAATTTTAAGTCAATGATTTATTAAGATTGGTATAGCGAGAAATATATATAAGGTTACAAACTCTAACTTAAATATAGTTAATTGAAAAAAAAAAAAAAATCAAAACCACACGCAGAACATTTATAAGAAGAAAGCATCCATAATTTTGTTGAAAAAGAAATAAAACGCCATTAAGCATGTAAGCTACTTCTGACAATTTATTATACCCACAATTCTCATAAGGAAAGATATTATTAAGGAAGAATGCATAACGTAAAAGAGCATAAAAGTGGATTGAAACATCAAACATAGAGTAACATTAAAATAAAAAAAAAATGTTTGGTGTTGTTTTTTTTAGCAATTTTGTTTTGTTCAGTCATTTCAATGCAAGTAATTTGATGTATTATATTTCTAGAAGAAAAGAATTTTTTTTATGAGAACTTCATTTCCATGTGTGCATATAAATTCATGTTATGCTGAAATTGAATTTTAATTTGTGTAATAAAATTTGTTCTAATTATCTAGAGTTTCAAATTTTTTCTTCATTAGAAAAATTCATGTGTATCATGTGTCATCATAACAAAAGTGAGAAAAAATGTATAACCATGCATGGAGGTAACAGAGTAAGGATCTCAAATGTCTATACAGAGTAAATCAAATGCATTTAAGGCATGAGAAGTACTAAAAAGGAAAGACAATTTTCTCTGTTTAGCTTGATAACTAGTACGACAAACAAAATTCTTATCAGTATTAACACATGAATAATAGGTTCACATAGCATGAAGTCTTTGAATAAAAGGGATGTCTCATACAAAAATGGCACAAATCAATGTATTTAGTGTTATAAATAGGTTCAATCACAACATAATGAATAAAATATTTTTGAATAGCATGTTTAGTAAAAGTATAAAGACCAACAATCATATCAAATGTACGAATCCTCTCTTTGGTTCTCAAATCATGTATAAGGAAACAAGAGTAAGAGAAAATTAACTCACAATTTAGAGAAGATTGGACATGGAGATGAGATTAAAAGAAAAATGTGAAATATATAGAACAATATCAACATGAAACTTGTCATTGAACTTCATTGGAATATATATTACCTAAGTGGTTGAGGGGACCTGAGGATCTAGCACACACTGTTTAAAGGTTGAATTCGGATTGACCACCCAAAGATCATTTGGCTGACGTGATCAAAGTGATTCTCAAGGCTTAATAAACATCCCTTGACACAACATGATTAACATAATTATGGTACGAAATGCTACCCTAATATTAAGATTAACCCGATAATTTGCTCTAATCCAGGTCTAGAATCGAAGGCCCACTACAATGTTATAAATATGCACTCCACTCAATATTACAATAATTAATACTCCAACCATCAAATATCGAACTCTAACTTGAGCGTCAAAATGTCTTTTATAAGTACTCCATCTCAGTCTAAGATTGAAAACCACAACCAAAAATCGGAACCACGACAATTATTTAAGGAGATGATTCCTTCCCGATCCGTGTAAAAATAATATAATTTTTTTTTTCAATCTTTCCTTCCTTTGAACAATTGAAATTTCATATTCAATAAACTATATGTTTTATTTTAATCATGGTGAAGATCAAGCTCTTGAGTCCATAAAGATAATGGTTTGCAATATTATCTCACACCAAATGATAATAAATAAAAGAACTCCATTCCTAGATTTTTTTTTTCATGATCATGAATTAAATAGATTCATACGCTTTGTTTGTGCAACTAATTGACAAAGATTAGGAGTAATTGAAGTGACTAGTATAAAAATTCTAAGTTAATTCAATTAAAGTAATTTATACTTTTAATCTAATTGAAATCTACTTTGACAGTTGATTTCAACATTACGTTTATGATGTATAAATTCAATAAACTGGAATCAAATTATTGATTTAATTTTTATATCATTAATTATTATGCTTAAGATCTTATGATACAATGGTTTATTCTTTATGTTATGTAAGTCAAGTATATAGCAATGTGTTGTTTACATTTAATGATAATAATAATAGAATTACGAATAAATTTTGATAAAATATTTTTTAAAAATAAAATTTTAATCACTTGCATAATAGAAATTCGAATTGATCTAGTTGTTTTTGTTCTGATTGTGTAAAAAGTTTAAAGAAATCAGAAAGTAATAAAAAAATTAGTTAAACTTTCATTTTATTCCAGATACACGTGTAAAGATGACTAAAAAGAAAACATTTAAGAGATTGGTTGAAGAATAAGGGTGCAGATTAGCCAGGGAATGAGCAATTAAACAAAGGAGTGTGTTATCATGTGGGTAGTTCCAAGGTGGTAGGAGACATAGTCTTATTCCTAAGCCCAAATCCACATGATTTGTTGCATAATTTATCATCATTTCTTGTTTTTGTGCACCTTCGTTTCTCAGCATGACCACACAGACTCTCGAAATGGATACTTTCCCATCTTCTTTACAGCTATATTTTTAAGTTCAGGAATATTATTCTTAACAATATTTTTTCCCCAAATATTTAACGTAATTATACATTCAAAGTTTAAGCTCTATATTACTAGTTAGATTATGATAATAATTTTTTGATTTGATACTGAAATCGTTTTTGTCACTGTATACATGTAGGAAGACTGTAACTTAGAGCTGACTTTGACTTAAGTATATCATATGTCACACTAATACGAGAGCTTAGCCGTGGTAGTCATATTAATCAGGTTCAACTGTAAGAGAGAGTAGATGTATATTAAGTAAGGTTCTCAACTAACCACACAACCAACATGCAGAATTCTCTGAATTAGAACAATAATAAAAGATAATAACAATGTCAGTAACAGGGTGGGTAAAAATGATGGTTGTATGATTGGCTACAGAGTCAACCTGCAAGGAAAGAAGAATATTCAAGGGTGATTACAGAAAGAATGGTTCAGAGGAAGAAGAAGAATATCAGGAAGAGGTCATACCCAAATCATGTCCGTCCCCCTAGGTCATACCCTGTGAGCCTCTTATTGGTTGTACGTATTCTGCTGCTTCTTCTGATGCCTTCAGTGTGCGTACCCTCATCCACGTGTAAACTTTTTCTAACTGTCTGGCCATTTACCAAAAACCCCTGCTCTTTAGTTCTTTTCCCTTTGCTGCCCTTTGTGCCCATAACAATACCCTCCCCATTAAAAGCAACCTTGTCCTCAATGTTGAATGATGGAAAGGCGTCTTCTATGCTGGAGACATTTTCCCAAGTAGCAGCATGAGTAGGAGTGTGTTGCCAATGGATTAGCACTTGAGGAATCTTCAATTGTCCTCTCAACAAGGTTCTTGATGCTAACACCTTCCATGGTAGCAGTACTGGTCCTTGAGTCAAATTCCCGTTTTGTATAGGAATGTAAGGATCGGTATGCTGTCCTCGAAATTTCTTAAGCATAGAGGCATGGAAAACTGAGTGAATCTTAGCGTCATCAGGTAGTTGTAGCCTATATGCTACTGTACC
The DNA here is from genome assembly GCA_013389735.1 of Phaseolus lunatus. Taxonomy (NCBI): domain Eukaryota; kingdom Viridiplantae; phylum Streptophyta; class Magnoliopsida; order Fabales; family Fabaceae; genus Phaseolus; species Phaseolus lunatus. The sequence continues at coordinate 12,944,272 of CM023865.1, read as the reverse complement.
AACCTTAGCGAGTATCAGAAATGGCCCAAAATATTTCAATCCCAGTTTCTGATTAAGTCTCTTAGTCACTGTTTGTTGCTTGTATGGTTGGAGCTTAACCAGGACCAAATCTCCCACCTGAAAGTCAAGTGCTCTTCTTTTCTTGTCAGCATATTGTTTCATATAATTCTGAGCTTTGAGTAAGCTAAGCTTCAATTGTTCTATTATCTTGTCTCGCTGCAACAGATTTGCTTGGACAGTAGGGGAATCATGCTCATCCAATTAGTATTTAATCAGTGTAGGTGGATTCCGTCCATAAAGTGCTTTATAAGGAGGCATGCCAATGCTGCTGTGGTGACTGGTATTATACCAATATTGGGCCCATGGAAGCAGTTTAGACCATTGGCTGGGATTGTTGAAGGAAAAACACCTAAGGTACATTTCTAAGGTTTTGTTAAGCACCTCAGTTTGGCCATCTGTTTGTGGATGATAAGCCGAGCTCATGGCCAATGTAGTACCCTGTAGCTTCCAGAGTTGTTTCCAGAATGAGCTGATAAAAACCTTATCTCGGTCAGACATTATGGACTTGGGAATGCCATGCAATTTCACCACATTATTGATAAAAGCACCGACCACTTGTTTGCTGTTGAAATCAGACCTCATTGGGATGAAGTGACCAAATTTGGATAACCTATCCACAATAACCATAATTGCAGTAAAACCGTGTGAAGGAGGAAGGCCTATGATGAAATCCATAGCTATATCATCCCATACTTAGATAGGAATGGGGAGAGGTTGTAAAAGTTCAGCAGGAAAAGCTGTTTCAGTTTTGGTTTGTTGACATATCTTACAGTTCTGGACGAACAGTCTAATATCTTGATGCATATTCACCCAATAGAACTGAGAACATATTCGAGCAATTGTCTTAGCTCTACCAGCATGGCCTCCAACTAAGCTATTATGAAATTCTGTCATAATTTTCTGTTTTAATTCCTCATCATTAGGAATAACGGTTCGCTTTTTCCAGAACAGAATGCCATTGTGAACAGCAAAGTGCCTTACTGTTTCTGGTTCCGACTCGAGTTTGGCCATTATAGTTTGTAACTCAGGGTCCTCCTTTATTCTTGCTTGTATGTCTTGGAGCCATTGGTTGACAGGTTCAGATATAGCCATGGACATGCATCTGGACAATGCATCAGCTACCACATTTTCTTTTCCAGGCTTATACTGAATTGTGAAATCATATCCAAGAAATTTAGGAAGCCATTGTTGTTGTTCGGGGGTGTGCAGGGATTGATCAAGGAGTTCTTTCAAGCTTTTCTAATCTGTTTTGATGGTGAATTGATGGCCTAGCAAGTAGTGCCTAAATTTGGCAATTGCTTGAGTGATGGCATATAGCTCCCTAGAATAAGCAGATTGCTTCTGTTGTCGTGCAGATAATTTCTTAGAATAATAAGCCATAGGATGATTATAATGTTGAGAGCATTATAATCATGGCTGTAAGGGCCTACGGTTGAAAGCCAATTGGTACCAATAATCAAATCAGCCCCAGAAACTAGTAGTAAAAAGACAGGAAGATCAATTTGTGCACCCTGCATATTGACAGATATGTTTCGAATGTAGCCTTCAGTTTCCAATTTGTTTCCATTTCCTACCATTACTCTTAATTTTGGACTTTGTTCCACTTCAAGCTTCAAGAACTTAGCCAATCTTGGTTGAAGAAAGTTGTCGCTGCTGCCGCCATCTATCATAACTTGAATGGCAATATCGTTCAAATCTGCTGCAAATTTGATAGTTCTTGCACGTCGAACACCTTCAAAAGCATCCAACGATAAGTGGAGGTCTTCAACAGGGATTTCATTTGATGAGTCTTCAGTGTCTGGGGGTTCAGGTGGTTGAAGAACTATGTCTGTTTCATTGTCTTCATCATCAGCTTGCAAAATCATCAAATGTCAGTTGGGACATTTATGGTTGAATGAGAATTTTTCATCACATGTATAGCATTGGCCCTTTTCTCTTCTAAGTTGCATCTCTACAGTAGTGAGTTTTTTTTATTTGGTTGGGTTTGTATATTGGTTTGGTAGATGGTGTGGGAAGTAAAGGGGGTAGAGGACTTTTAGAAGGTGCAGGGCTAGGATGATGGGTGTTATAATAGTTGGGCTTGGGATTGAAAATTCTGGCGATGGTATTAGATGAATGAGGCTTGGAATGAGTGTTATATCTGTCTTCATAAAGCTAAGCAAACACCACAACTCTCAATAAGGAAGGTGGGGATTGGGCAATCACATCTCTTTGTAACTCAGTATGCAATCCACTCACAAAACAATTCAGCAATGCTTCTTGAGGTAAGCTACCTGAACAGTTAGCTAAGGACATAAATTTGAGATAATAGTCAGAAATCGATCCTTGTTGTTGGAGTTTAAACAAAACTGCTTGTGGACAATCAAACAGGGAAGGGCCAAATTCAGTTTCCAAGGCTGTGGTGAGAGCATTCCATGACATAAATGGGTGGGTTCTTTGAATAATTTGGAACCAAGGAACGACATCTTCTTCCATATGAATTGCAACAATAGTTAATCTATCTGCATCAGCACTTCCATAATAATCAAAAAATTGTTCAGCCTTGAAAATCCAAGCCATCACATCCGAGCCATTAAATTTAGGAAAATCTAATTTCACATTCCTAATCTGAAAAGCTTGCCTAGGGTGAACTGTTTGGGTCTGTGTAGAGTTCATGCTAGATCCACCATGATGCTGGGTTTGGTTTTGAAGCAATGATTCCACCATGGATTGAATACGCTCCATGCGAGCGTTCGCTGCCGCCTCTACTTGTGCAGTGTGCGCACGTTGTTCTTGGTCACGTAGCTCCAAGAGATCCATTACTCGTTTTAATTCAGCGCCGTGAGCTCGTATCTCGACGGCCATGGTGGCCATTCTTGTGTTATCAGCCATGGTGGCTCAATGAAAGCACCAATGTAAGAGAGAGTAGATGTATATTAAGTAAGGTTCTCAACTAACCACACAACCAACATGCAGAATTCTCTGAATTAGAACAATAATAAAAGATAATAACAATGCCAGTAACAGGGTGGGTAAGAATGATGGCTGTATGATTGGCTACAGAGTCAACCTACAAGGAAAGAGGAATATTCAAGGGTGATTACAGAAAGAATGGTTCAGAGGAAGAAGAAGAATATCAGGAAGAGGTCATACCCAAATCATGCCCGTCCCCCTAGGTCATACCCTGTGAGCCTCTTATTGGTTGTACGTATTCTGCTGCTTCTTCTGATGCCTTCAGTGTGCGTACCCTCATCCACGTGTAAACTTTTTCTAATTGTCTGGCCATTTACCAAAAACCCCTGCTCTTTAGTTCTTTTCCCTTTGTTGTCCTTTGTGCCCGTAACATCAACACCTTAAAGGTCCAACTCCACTTGACAAATAGATTGACCATATCCAAACTAATATACGTATTTAATAATATTTATTGTTCTTAAGTTCTGAATACGAAGTACCAACTTGAGCCTTATATGATATTTTACATATATTCTACCACACTTATCAAATATCAAGACCTAGTCAAGACTGAAGATCGAAAACCTCTCAACCAATTTGGCCTTACTTGTTGAGAATTCTGGTCCACACAAGAACTAGTGACAAAAATTTCTTATACAGAGTTAAATATATAAAATGTAAATAACCACTAAATGTCCAACATAAAAAATTATACAAAGAGTTAACTTAGTATTTTTTTTTTATCAGCAATAACTTAGGATTTATATATTATGGTGTGTTTGGATTGTAGAGGGGATTTGAGGGGACCTGAGAGGGTGGATGTGTGAGTTTTTTAGAGGATGTGTGAGGTTGTTTAGTTTGAGGGATGTTAGAGTGCATTCGTGAGGATGATTTATTGAAGTTTGTGAGTGATGTGATGGTTTGAAAGGAATTTAGATTTTTTTTAAAGGTGTAAAATGTAAGTTTATAAATTTACCCTTGTTATTAAAAAATATTTAAATACTGAATTATGATATATTTTTGTGTAGACTTTAGTTAATATTTATGTAGATTTGAATAATTATTTTCGGAAAAAATACAAGTTACGTAACATTGTCATTGTCAGAAGATTGAAAGTTGTGATAAAAATAATATTATCAAAGCATAAAGAAATTATTGTTATATTTAATTAAAAATTAAAAAAAATTATTTATTTGTTTATTTTTATTTATTGTAATTAAAATATTATTTTCGATATTTTTGGATGAAAAATTATCAATATATGTAAAAATTGAAAATTGTTACATAAAACAAACAAACAATTGAAATATTCAATATTTTTAAAACTTGAATACAAAATAATTTTTTTATTAAATTTAAATAATATTATTAAATATATTCTAATTTATGAAAATAATTATTATTATTATATGTATTTGTTATTGATAATATAATTAAATATTTTTGTTAGATAAATTTATGTAATATTTTTTTTTTCTTTTTTTAAAAGAGGTGCAACACAAGGATTTCCCAGGAGGTCATCCACCCTAGTACTACTCTCACCAAGCACGCTTAACTGCAGAGTTCTAATGAGATCTGGTGCATTAGTGCTGATATGATCGCACCTAAATTTATATAATATTTACACTAGTGCAAAATGATGATGAAAGGAAGACTCCTTTCCAAGTGCGGTTTTGCGTTAAAACGCATTTGTTAAAAACGTGGTGGCATTTTTGAAATTAGTTTGTTTTACAAATGCGGTTATTGGTTAAAACCGCATTTGTAAATGAAAGCTTTTCATTTACAAATGCGGTTATGTGTATGACCGCATTTGTAAATGAAATGAAAAACGCTAAGACCCCTGTCGTGCTCCATTTCTTCTTCTTGTCCTCTCCTTCTCCACCCTTTGCCCATCAGTGCTCTCTCCACACTTACCATTTCCCTTCACCACCGCGTCTTACTTGAGTCATCTCTTCCGCGCCTCTCGCTCCATCTCCACCACCGTAATCCTCCGCCAAGTCTTCTGGCTGGTAACACCGTGCGGCAACACCTTGGGGACTTGGTTGCACCCACAACTATAGAAGGTTAGTTTTTTTAGGGTTTACGGTTTTAAATTTTTTAATTAATTTTATAATAAATATTGATATTTGGATTTGGATGTATGTTTAAAACTTGATTGTAGTGTGTTTATGTGTTTAGTGTGTGTATGTTTAGGATTTAATGTAAAAAATTTGTAGGAAAACTTCAAACGACCATAACTTTTGATGGAGAAGTCGGATGGAGACGCATAAAAAATGAAAGTTGCTCAAAATGAGGTAACGAACGCCATGGCCAATTCCCAAGTTGGCCTCACCAACATTTCAAAATTCCACCATTTACTATCACTTTTTTATTTTTTAGTATTATTTAGGTCTTTTTTTTTTGGATATTTTGAGGTTTTAGTTCTTATATTTACACTTGTTAGAAATTTCTAAAATTTTCTAGCATAAATTAGAGATTTATCAACCTATTTTGAAATGTAGTTCTTCACGGATGAGGAACCCACCCATGAGTTCGGAAGCCATGACATATGTGAGACAATCTTCGTCCGCATATTTCCTAAACTTTTATAACTATCTGAATCTGTTTATCTGTCTGGTTGGCTGGGTATAATGAAACTGCACAAATGCTCTAAAAAAAAAAACCTGATTTACAAATGCGGTTGTTTACCTTAACCGCATCTGTAAATCAAGAATTGATTTACAGATGCGGTACAACCGCATTTGTAAATAGTATTTATAGATGCGGTTCTTTATAACCGCAGATTTACAAATGCGTGTTGATCAAATGCGGTTGTATAGCCGCATTTATAAAATGAAAATAACCGCATTTGTTCTACGTTTCTGCATCAGTGTTAATATGAGAATGGATTCTCCTTTAAATAACACATGAGTGAGAATCAATTCTCCTCTTCCTTCCTCAGTGTTTTTCTAATACTTTCTTCTTCCTCTTCCTCATGCACGCGGTCTCGTCTAAAAGCTTCCTCATACTATTTACAAATGCGGTTGTTTACTACAACCGCATTTGTAAATAGTATTTATAGATGCGGTTCTTTATAACCGCAGATTTACAAATGCGTGTTGATCAAATGCGGTTGTATAGTCGCATTTATAAAATGAAAATAACCGCATTTGTTCTACGTTTCTGCATCAGTGTTAATATGAGAATGGATTCTCCTTTAAATAACACATGAGTGAGAATCAATTCTCCTCTTCCTTTCTCAGTGCTTTTCTAATACTTTCTTCTTCCTCTTCCTCATGCACGCGGTCTCGTCTAAAAGCTTCCTCATACATATTGTCTTGTCTAAGAGGTAGTTATACAGGGTATGTGAGTAATTTTCTTCAATCTTATGTAGACATCATCTACAATCTTTTCATAGGAGAGAAGACTAAAAAAATGAGGGCACCAATTCCCCTATCCACATCAGCACCTCCAAATCATTAGATACAAATAATGTTATCTTCCGGTCGTCAATCCTCTCTCAAAGTTCATCCTTAGAAGGTTAAAAATTGATTCCATTATAATTTATATAATAATAATGTATGTTGTGTGATGTTTTTTTTTAAATTATGTCATCTCATATGTGTTTGTTTATACTATTATTGAACGTCTTGTCGCGTGTTTCCTTCCGCATAAACTTAGAATCCCATGTTAGGCGATAATGAAAGAGAAGGAGAAATGACAATGACAAGAAATGAATGATTTTCTTTCGTGCTCGGAAGCCATTAACTTAGTGGATCGTGTTAGGTAACGTGTGTGCGCTTGATCCTATCCTACAAACTCAATAAAATATAAAAGTCGCAAGAAAAAGGGATCAAAAACTTAGAACATTTCGCATACATGTTCAAAATCATGCAAACAATAAAACAACGTCACATTCACTTTTCACTAACATCATCTGTTACGTTTTACAAATCACCACTTATTCAACAAAATTAATATACTCACAGTTTCATCATTGGGTTTCTGTAGCTGTTTTCTCATTATTGAAAATCATCTGCATGATTTTCGTGGCATGCTCTATATGTTATTGGATGGAGAAATTATTATTAAATACCATAGTTTTTAATTTTAAAAGAATAGTCAAATTTGATTATATTATTTAGAAGAATTGAGACTAATAATATCAGAAAATGTAATAATAATTTGCGTTTTTAACTGACTAATTTTGCTTTTTTTCTTGTCAACGCCATGACTAATAGAAGAAATTTATCCCGATATTAGAAGTTATGTGGAGCAATTCAAGACACAAGAATTGTATACCAGTGAAGCTGGCACAGGAGTTTACTCATCAATACATTTCATACTCATTGGTATTGATAAAATATGAAAATTAATGGGGAAGAATAGCTAAAGAGACTGATTGATTTCACAATTAAAAAAATGATGAACGAGTCATGTTAGATTTTCAAAATGTTCCATAAAAAAAAAGTTACCTTATCGATGTTGATAAACTGAAAAAATGTACAACAAATTTTCAATAGGTATCAAAGATTTGAATATTTATAAATAGAATAATGAAAATTTGTTTCTACGTGGTAGCTATAACTAACAACTTAAAGAAGAAATCCACATACATCATATATCTTTTAATATTACAAGTATTGTTTCCACTATGAAAAACACGTTATACAATTAGTGTAAATTTAGATCTGTGGTTTAATAATATAGAATGATTTATTGGTTAATGTGGGATGTGATATATATTCTTTGAAAACTGATAAAAATATAATTTGATGGAGATTTAGAAACATTAAGAAGATACGATTTTTTTTTTTTGCAAAGAAAATTGTTCATGAGTGACCATAAAAAAAAGTGTGATAAAATTTATCTGTATTAGTATTATAATTGATAATGTATGAAATGTGAGAATTATAGATAATAGTAAAATTCTTATGATGTTCTTTTGAATTTACCTATGATATATGAGTATGATTGTTCAACTTTACGATTTTTCATAAATAATCTTTTATCCATCTTTATAAACCCTAATTTTAAAAATTATAATTTTATTATATATACAAAATTTTGATAATTATTATGATAAAATTTTATGAGAATGAATGAGCGAATAATATTTTTTTTCTTCTATTTCATGGATCATGGTTGAAATTAATGCCGTCCAACAAATTTTTTTCTAAAAATAAATCCCACCACGCAACCGCTGCGATTTTCTCATTGGAAAGTTTAATACCCCGACCAATTTAAATGTTTATATTTACTGTGCATCTTAAATGATGATGCAATTTTGCATTTGGTATTACGATTCACTATAACTCATACAATTTTTTTTTAATTTGAAAGTAAGAGGAAAATGTTACTGTAAAAAAAAAAATTAAATAAATATTTATTTATATATTTTGTTAAAAATGTTAGTAATTTTGAAATTAATTACATGATAGATTTGTAATTATCAAATTAATCAAATTTTTATGTTTTATTTAATTTTAAATTAGTGTATCATAAGACATGATTGATTAGTTATTCTTATAATTAAAGGATATGAATATTGATATTGAGTATGTGTTATTAGCTTTATTTATATATCCAAAGATAATATGTATTTCTAGTTAATGTATATATCTTACTAAATAATGTTATTAATATTGATATTTTTATTTTTTGTGTATTAATATATCACTCAAAGGAAAATATTAGTATGCATAGAATGTTTGTTGTCTAAATTTGTATTGTATTGTATGTTTAGTTATGACTCAAAGTATCAATGTTAAACACATGTTAATCGCAATATTTGTTCATGTATCTTTACATGCACGTGTTATATATGTTACGATCTTTAATGGATTGAATTTTTTTTATTGGAGTGAATAAGTCCAATTTCACTTACGTGTATTGGATCTTGATTTGACTTTTCAGGTTGAGAAACATGTTGTTATTACTCATGCTAGCAACAATGAAAAGAAAGTCCATTATAGGGCTTGGGAGAAGTCAAACATACTTAGTCTGATGTTTATGTGAATGAGCATAGCAAGTAACATTAAATTTGTTCTTCCCAAAACTGAAAGTGCAAAAGAATTTATGATATTTGTGGAAGAGGACTCCCAAACTGCTGATAAATCTCTTGTCGGGACATTAATTAACTATCATGAAATTTGATCGTTCTAGTACTATGCATGAACATGTCATTGAGATGACAAATATTACAACAAGACTTAAGTCTCTTGGAATGATAGTGGATGATAATTTTCTTGTGTAGTTCATCTTGAACTCATTATCGTCTGATTATGGTCATTTCCAAATAAACTACAATACCATGAAAAATAAATGGAATGTGCATGAATTGCACAATATGTTTAGGAAGAGACAAACTTATGAATCAAGGAAGTCACTGCAGTCATTATGTGAATAATCAGAGAGTTGGAAAAAAAAGTTCATAAGAAACATGGAAATGCTAAAGGACCATCAAAGATTGATGAGTCATCTACTAAAATCCAGAAGAAAAATGACAAATGTCATTTTTGTGAGAAATTTAAACATTTTCAAAAGGATTGTTCTAAATGTAAAGCTTGGTTCAAAGAGAAAGGAAATAATATTAAGAATGAACAATAGTATTAAGAATGATCCCGAGATTAACAATGAACCTATAGTAGAATAACCACAAGAAATAATATTAAAAAGATCTTAAGAGAGAGGAAATCCTCTATTTCAAATGATTGTGTGGTTTAATTACGAGAGTCAGAAAATGACTTAGGCATTGATAATGATTTAGTTTCATTTTAAGAAGTCATCAATGGTGATAATTCTAATAAGTGGTTAAATATAATGAAGGATGAGTTTAAATCAATGGTACAAAATGATATATGGGACCTTATGGAATTGTCAAAAGGATGCAAAAGAATTGGATGTAAATAGGTATGTAAGATTAAATGTGATTCTCACGACAATATTGAACGTTACAAGACTCGACTTGTTGTCAAAGATTTTACTTAAAATGATGACATTGATTATAAAAGAAAACCTTTTCACGTGTTTCTAAGAAAGATTCCTTCAAAATTATCATGACATTAGTAAAGCATTTCTTTCTTTAGTAATATTTGCATCCTTTATTTGGAAATTTGTCCCAAATGTTTATGGAACAAGTAAGTAGAACATTCATTCACTAAACTATGTTTCACACCAACATTATGATGCAAGGTCATAAAAGTTTCAACATATAAATTATGAAGCTTCAATTTATATACACCATCATAAAGTGTACCATATCCAATCATACAAGTAGGTTTATACAAATTGAAACAATTATTCACAAACTTAAAAGAGTATCCAACAACATCAAATTTAGACAAGGGAGCTAAATTTCTAGAAATACTAGGCACATAAAAGTATCAAACAAATCTAAATGAAATCAAGTGTCAAGGATTAAATGATAAGTCTCAATAACTTCCACTGGAACCTTCATTCTATTCACCACAAAGACAAACTTCTCATTTGGGTTTATGGTTATGGTTAAGGAATCATTGCATCATATTAGAAACATAAGTTGTACATACATAATCAATTCATCAAGTACTATGTGAAACTTCAGTTAAGTTTGATTCAAAACATACATAAACATTATGCTCACTTTTTTTTTTTTTTTGAACCAAGCTTTACATTTAGGGCAATCCTCCTGGAAATGTCCAAAATTTCCACATTAATGACATTTTTCATTTTTCTTCTAGATTTTAGTAGAGGACTCATTAATCTTTAATGGTCCTTTAGCCTTTCCATGTTTTTTATAAACTTTCTTTACAACTTTCTAATTATTCACATAATGAATGAAGTGGTTTCCATGATTCTCAAGTTTGGTCTCTTCTTGAACTAACATACTACATACTGTGTCATTCATGCACATTTCATTTGTCTTTTATGTTGTTATAGTTCATTTGAAAAGGGTCACGTGGAGGAGACGTTGTCCCAATACTCAATTTTTCTTGCAGGAATGTTGTTTGTTTATATCTTGTGTTGTTTGTTTATATATTATTTAAACTTCTAGAAATATTAGATTTTGATAGTTTGGAAGTTAAATATAGTTTTTGATGTTGGAAAAGTTCTTGAATGTTATGAATTTAAAAAGTTTAAAATGTTATGTGATTGGATGATATGTATTATGTATGAATGATGAAAATTGTATGAAATTAATGTCATACATTTAGGATAATGTATGAGTTGTTGTTTGATGGTACATTAAGTATGAAAAACCTATATTTAACTGAGATCCTCTGGCTTCACTGATGATCTAAGTCATATAGACTAAGATATTAAGTGGTGAGAAATTGAGAGGGAGTTCATACACACCGGGTCCCACTGTAGACACCCGGTATTGGATGTTTGAACTTACCTTGATCCTTTCTATTGGATTCGCTGGTAATCTGTGGATCAGGTGTTAGTCTCTGATAGGGGCATACTTAATGAGTCTTCTGGAAGACAAAGTGGCATTGAAATGAAATCCAATGATTGTGATTGAAAATAGATCCATGTGTGGTTTATATGAATGATGAAATTGATATTGAAATTTTATATGACAACATTTAATGTAATGTTTATAAATAATTAGTTTGATTGGTTCTTTTTGCATGAATTAGATATGTTATGAAATTTTTTTCCATTAACTTATCCTTGCTTTTCTTGTTGTGTTTGAACTGCGATAACTGTACTACGTACACGAACAGATGATCATTCAGGTCTCGGAGAGTTTGGAGGGATTTAGGATGTAATTTTGAACCTTATATTGCTAATATTTGTATTTCAATAAGTCATAATCTTATAATAGAAATATTTTGAAAAACTTTAAATCTATATAAAAATCGATAGAACTTATATTGTAATAGTTAGATGTATTTTTTGGGGTGTTACATTAATACACATTTTTTTTACTAGTTATGTAAAAAAATTTAATAAAAATTGACTTTTGTTAATAAAATTTATAATTTATATATATATATATATATATATATATATATATATATATATATATATATATATATATATATATATATATATATATGACGGTTTGTAGACGTTATAAAGTTGAAAATAAATAAATAATTAGTTAAGCGGAAAAAAAAGAGTCCAAAAACGAAACTATTATATCTACTTTATTAACAAGTATAGATATATCCCCTGTAAAGCATTAAAAAGGTGAGAAATACAAAAAAAATAGTAATAAACATAGGGAAAATACTCACCTTGAAAAAACTATTTGTAATGCTTAGAAAAAAGGGCAAAATTCTGTCAAAGCTCACCCAATCATGGTGATAAGCCCTTACATTCCATCCCAAACACAGTCTTACAAAACATAAATATGATTCATCTTTTGGTGTTTCTTCCTCCACCCCTACATACATTTTTCTTTCTCCATTATTTAAATTTTTTTAAATATTCAAATTATTCTTAACAGTTATTTCTGTGATTTTGAGATAGAGGCTGTTTCATAAGAAAAAGGTGTTAGAAGTAGGAAATTAACCATACAAAATATCATTTCCATAACATATTTTTTAACTTTCAAAATGGTAAATATGAAATTCAAAAATATGTTCTGGAAAGAATATTCTAAAATGGTTGTGGATTCCGCTTTCTTGGAACAGGTCATGGACTTCTCTTTTTCCAAAATGTAATATGCATGTAGTTTCCATTTCATTCTAGATTTGTCATCTCCACACAAATATTACAAATTATTAATTCTAGAAGAAAAAAAATGAACTTTACCTTTCTTTTTTGAGGAACAATACTTCTAAAATCACCCACTAACCATCACAATGACACAGAAAAATACAAATGTCCGTTTATGTCCATTGAGAACATACTAAAATGACGAAAATCACCCAGTATAAATACTTGAATCTTAAAAACTCCTTACGTTATTTATGGGCGCAGGAAACAAAATGTAAGAAAAAACACCCTTTCTCTTTTCTAAATCAAGTATCCATGCTTTCACAATCCAATAGTGCAATCCAATAGTGGAAAATGGTAGAGGAAGAAAGAGAAAAAAGAAACACTCTTCAGTTAGGATTTTCGAATTTTAGCAATTCTTTAAAAAAAAACACAAAAAACTATTTAATCGAATTACTTTTGTAAATAATGAACGAGACTAAGCCAACAGATAAATTCTAAATAGCTCACCTACTGTATTAAAAAAAAACTAAATTTAACTTAATCTTATAAAATTATCTTATAAAATTTATAATTATTTATATTTATCTCTTCACATTTTCAATCACATTTCTCAATCATTAATTATCTTACATGCATTTAAGTTTAATCTACGTATTTTCGTGTATAAAATTTGAATTTGATTTTTTTTTTCTTTTGATGGATAGTTTGTGTGCGTAAAAAGTTGTAATTTATTATCCATAATTTATAAACAGCATATATAGATTTGTATATAGCATAGATATAGATCATAAAATCAAAACCATCCTACCAAGAAAACAATCCTTGCTTTACAGATTCCCTGTATAACCCTCAATTTTTCTTACAAATAATAATTGCCATATCAGTATCACACAACACGTTATTAACTAATAATATTAACAATAATCATTTGCAAAATCTTTGAATTTGGATAAAGACGATCCTTTTTTTTGGTAAAATTATAAATATGATAAGAAAAACTACTTTATTATAAAATTAGAACGGATTACAGGGTAATTGGATTGGATCTTATCAGAACCACATATATATTGCATAAGAGATTCAAAAGGACAATTAAAAAATACATTTAAATAAGTTTTAGGTTAAAAAAGGCAATTACCCGATACTTCTCTGTTTTCAAATATTATTTTGAGCTCCCCTCAAATTTGTCAAATAGAATTTCATACATTTTTATGCTGTCATGAAATTACAACAACATATAGCTCAGAAACAATGTCCAACAAACAAATCATACACATTACTGGGAAACTAAGATGACAAAAACAACATATATGACAGCAAAAACCAAAATCTTCCATGGGCTTCAAAATGGAAAACCCTTCCAAGTTGCAATAGTTAAGTTTAGAAACTTAGATAAACAATTAAAAAGTTACACTTAATTATTTAAAAAAATTAATTTTAAAGACTGATGTTAGACTGCATTATGCGTTAAAGATAAACTTAATTATTTACTCGATATTAAAGTAGCAAAGAACCTAGGTGGTGACAACAGCATTATTTCGAGGAACACACCAAATTCAGAAACATTATCAGTTTATCATCACTCAAAACACAACATTAAATTGGTTTAGTTTGATCGCGTGTTGAGTATGATATGATTGTTGAGCATTACTTTAGGCGAATCTCGTCCAAGCTACTTTTATCATCTAGCCGTGATTTCTGCTGAAGTTGGAAGTAGTCTTGGTATTTGATGCTTTTGAACAATGGTTTTTCATGCTCCAATAGCTCTGCTAGAGGCCCAACTTCCTTATCTAGCGCAGGTCCATTCGCCAACACAACACTAATCCTAGTGCCTCCGTTGTTCAGGATTGCTCGGTGCAACACCCTCTTGTACCTCCCGTTACTCACAACCTATATTCCAAGGCAAAAGTGAGTGAGTGACATGTTAAGATAAGTCAAATATTACGTTATAATAAACATTTCTACCACTTTTTTCTTTACTATAGTTCATTTGTTCACTGAAAGTATATGCTTTTTTGAAGCTTTTTAACATGGCATACCTCGAGTTGATCTGCAAGTAAGACAGTTAGGCAGTTAGGAAGGGGATTAATGTTGACCCATTTGCCATGGTGCTTAACCTGGAGCCCTCCGATTCCATTCTGTGTTAGCAAGGTCAATAAGCCTATGTCGGAATGTGAAGGCATTCCTAGAGCAAGGTGTGGTTGTGGACATGCTGGATACAGGTTAACAACGAAGAGCTGATGACTAGAGTCAAACTCAGTGGACTCAACTATGGAATTGGATGCTAATCCCAAACTCTCTGATATTCCTTCAAGCAACTTCCTAGCCAAACCTCTGATTTTCTGGCTATACTCATAAGCAACCTCCCTGCAGTAGTAGCACACAAAAAATCTTAATGCATAAAATAATGATGAGTTGAGTTGATTATGTTGTGAATAAATGAGAATTACAAAAAGTAAAAAAACTTTCACATTATCTAGATTACACACTTTCAAAAGGTAAATACTAAGACACTATTTACCCTTTAAAGTAGGCAGTAAAGGAGATAAATCCTCAATAATAGTGCTCATCAATCATGTTTGTGTTCTCAATCAAGAGTTAGAACAAATGAATTGATTGAAGCTAGTACTACGTAGTTAATTAAATTACCTGAAACCTGGTGGTTTGCGGGGGAAGTTGAATTGAGGAAACGTGGTGGCCTTGAGATAATCTCTCCAATAATGAACCTTCTCTACTTGAGGACAAAAGCTGGTGCCATGCCTAATGGGTTCAAAAGGGCCCTTGTCACCAAACTCCTTCTTTTCCTCCAGCGGCAAATCATGAAACTCACGAGACTTTTTCATCAACTTCTCTACCAGGTTCTCGGGAATTCCATGATTTGTGAGCTGAGAAGCAAGTGAGTGATCAGTAAGATTATTGACTTGGGACTTTCTGTAACAAGATTTAGAAAGAGAAAGTTTCCAACTTTCTTACCATGAAGACACCCCACTCAGCACAGGCCTTGCCGATTAGGTACACCGCTTTGGCGTGAATCTGAGGGTGGTGTGAAGTAAGAAGAGAAAAATCAATGACTGGGATGGAAGCTGCAAGTTCGTCTGCAACATCATCATCCTCATGGAGTCCTGAGATGGAGTGGTAGGTGGAAGGGATGGGAGAAGAATCTCCTTTTGATTCTGCAAAATCTTTGATGCTTGAAATAGATGCATGAACCATTGGTGGTTCTGGTTGAGATGATGAGGGAATGGAAGCCATGGATGTTGTGAATCAGGTAGTATATTGGATGATCATTCTTATCTGCTAATAGAAGGATAGGTTCAAGTATACATTTAGAAATAAAAAATCGGTAGTATCTATTTTCTTGTAACCGAATCTTATTATAATATCATTTTAATTTTGTTTTCTTAACTATGTTATATTTTATTATAAAAAAAAGTTAATTTACTTATATAATAATTGGATATTTTTAAAAATCAGAACTTTAGAAGATATAAATGGAGTTGCGGGGAATCGAACCCCGTGCCTCTCGCATGCGAAGCGAGCGCTCTACCATATGAGCTACAACCCCTTTTGATTATTGTGATTACTTTTCTCTATTTATATAAATATAATAGTGTAACTAATGTTAGAAATTACACGAAATTGATTTCAGTAAGACCATGGTTTACATTTGTTAGTTTTTTTTCTGTGAATAACAACTATTTTCAAATATTTTACGTTTCAGTTTAAAACTAAACACCAATTTTAAGATACTGAAATTCTTTAAATAATTGACTCTTCTCAACAAAAGTTTCTTTGTACAAACAAAAAATTAAAATAAACATGTATACGTAATTTTTTCTGTGGAATTTATGTTATTTTTTATTATAACTTTTAAATTAATTTTTGGCATAAAATGTGATTAAGTAATTAAAACGATCAATATTTTTTAATTAAAATTGAAGCATACGAATCAATTATTAAGAACCCCAACAATCAACCTACTAGGAAAAAAATGTATCAAATGTTTATATATCTTACTATATTTACAGAAAATGCGATTTACTGTGCAAATATCTACGCTATGTAAATGTCCATGACTCTTTAAAGATTTACTTAATTTTATTAAATATGTGTTTGATAAATAGTTTAATTAAGTATTTATTACATCAGTGGTTATCATCGAATCCTTTATATATAGATTGTTTTTTTATAAAGGAAGAGGAAATTTGTTGAATTGTATTCCATAATAACTATAAGACATTTAAGCAGCAAAAAATTATAAGATATCATCATAAGTTATGTTGATATTTTATTGAAACTAGCTGAAAACAGTTTATGAAAACACCATAAATCCTTTTATAATTTTTCTTAAACACTTACGTAAATCTTTATAACGTTCTCTAAAAAAAGTTTATGTAAGTAATCTAAATAAGTTGCAAATAAACCCTTATATAAACTCTTCACACAAAAATCTTTGATTTACTTAAGGAATAAATTGGAAATGTATAAGAATTAAGCCACATTGTTAATTAGTATTATCATTTAATAAATTTGTGAGATTAATTTTTATTATATCACCATTAAAAAAATCATTTAATAACAATTAATTTTAGAAAAAAATAATAATTAGTCACCATGATTAAGTTAGATATTATTTTATAAAAAAAAATTATAAAATAGTTTCTAAATTGATATTTAGTTATCAAGGTTTTAGCTACTAAATATTTTAAATTATAAATTAGTCTTTAATTTAAAAATAGAAACTAATTTAAAATGTAAAGTAGTTACTAGTTAAAATCTTGGTAGCTAATTTTTTATATTAATTTAAAAATTATTTTGTACACTTATATTAATAATAGAAATTATTTTATAAATTTTTATTAATAATATAAATTATTTTATAAATTTTAATTAATAATAAAAACTATTTTAAATGTCAATAATTTTTTAGTTTATAAAATAATATCTAACTTATTCAATTAATTATTTTTTTCTAAATTATTTGTTATTAAATAATTTTATTGCAGTGTCCAATTTTCACAATTTTCTTAGATTTATTGGATAAAAATTTATTGCACTCAAAATATTGTTTTTAAAGGACAATAATAAAATTAAATCATTGTTTAAGTATTCTTTTTATAAGCATACATAAAATTATTAATAATTAAAATGAGATTTATCATAATATAAATTATTTATCATAAATTTAAAATGTAATTTATTTATTTTAAAATAATTAATTATTTCAAATTTAGTTATAATTATATATACATATATTAAAATACAAAATTTGAAATTCTAGTTTCAAACAACAATATTGAAAGATGTAAAAAAAGTTAGTTGATAAAATAAAAGAATAATTAATAAAAAAAGGAGAAATGATATCGTATTTATATAAAAACTATTATACGACAAAAATTATTATATCATATAAATAAACATATATTAAGACACTAAATGAAATATGGTTTGAATGTTCACATTAACGAAGTATCATCTATAACAAAGATATCATCCAAGATCCTAGTAAACAAAATATAGTCTAATGAAATTAATAAGATAATGAAATTCAACATTTGTTTTCTAATCTTATTAAATATCATTATTTGAAATTTCCTATATTGTTTTCTCATTCTGAGAGTTTAAAAGATATAGCTTGCTAAAACAAATACAAAAATGTTAAATAAATATGATCAATAGAGAAAGTTGTAAAGTGAGAGACTTTAAAAAATGATCTACAATACATTATTTAAATTATGCAAGTCAAAGATATCCTACCAACTACATCTAAATAAGAAAATTGTTTTATCTTATAAAAAAACAAGTTCGTAAAATTTATTAAATGACATTTAATGCAAATGGATTATCTTTTCTATCCTCATAAAAACTCAATTGGAGTCACCCTAAAGGATTTATAATGTCTCAAATGAATGCTTATATACTTACCAAAAGACATGAATGTTGATGCACAAAAAAACTCAAATTCAAAACATATTTTGTATTGAGTATGAACTTTTCCCATTTGTCCTTTTGAAACGACATTAGTCTTCAGTATTTTATTTCATAATTGATAAAATGTAAAAAAAATCTAAATAAATTACTTAATAATTTGGGTTGTTGCATGGAGAAACAAAGTAAAAAGAAAAATTGATTAAAAAATAAATAATTGTATCTGGTTTAGTATAATGGAATGGTTAGTTTCAAGAATTGGAGAGGAGAGAATCTTGGTGATTAAGAAAACCCAAGTACAAAAATTTAGGCTGATACTCCCTGCACCATATCAATTTAAATTCACACCTATTATACTGACGTGAAATGTCCGTTTTGTTCTTAATGATTTGAAATTTTTTATTTTTCAAATATTTATATTTGTAAATCAAATCACAAAGTTCTAAATATATAAGTTTATAACTAATATGTCACTTACGAATTTTGTCATTCGAAAGTTTATCTGGACAACATAAATAACTTTCTGAATGTCAAAATTCGTAAGCAAACATTTACAACATGCCATTCTAGATATAGAAATCTAAAACTTATAACTCACTTTCGGATATGATCATTTGGTAGCTTAAATGAAGTACGAAAATGACCTTCTGGATATGACCATCCAAAAGCTTAAATAAAATACAAAAATGACCTTCCAGATATCGAAATCCAGAATATATAACAATTACTTCTAGATTCCTGCATCTGTAAGCAAACATGAAGTCAAGAGCAATATTGAGTTTTAAATTTTATGTTGGGTTCATGTCCTAAATGATATGGTTCAAGGAAAAATTGTCAAAAATTATGTGTCTTTCTATATTTTTGTAATCTATTTTAATAAAACTTTTAATTTTATTAAACTATGTGTTGTTCTTTAAAATAAACTTTTGAAGTGCAATTTTTTTTCAAAAAAACATGCTTCAACTTCCATTTCTTATATCTTATTTGCATTAACAAGTGTATAATATATTAGTTTGTGTCTTTCTATATGGTTAAAATTGTATCAAATTGTTATTTGAGAAAAGGTTAACAAGAAATTTATGTTTATATGTATATAAACCTATCCGTGTTTAAAATTGCTAGATAGCTATGGATGAACATAAGACTATCTTTCATAGATAATATTATAAGAAAATAGATAAAAATATAACAAACAAAAAATATTTATATTTTACAAAATGGTGTGACGAAACTAAAACTTAAGTAAAACTTAAGAACGAGAATAAATTACTTCCTAAGATCACAACTAAAGTGTTATCATGTAAAAAACTCTATCAATCATGAAAAAAAAAACGTTTTGTTGTGAAACTTTTAAGAAAAAAAAAGTAAATTTCTTTACAATATTTGTGAAAAACTTAAAGTATTGTAGGAAATTTTTTAATGTTTGACCCATGAATATTTTTATAGTGAATTTTAATGTTGAAGAGGATAAAGACAAAACCATTAATGATGTCATTGGATTATTAAACTAATTGATGATGATCTCAATTGAGGAGTTATTTGCCAGTATGAATATTAGTATTTTATTATATGAAAATCAATTTAGAATGTTGGCAACACTTCGGTGGAACTAAAAATGCTTCCTAACATAATTTTATCACCAAAATCATCAAAATAAATCCTATATGTGGTATCATATTTAGCAAATCCTATTAAAGTTTTTTAATAAATTAAATCAAAATTCCATTGTTATTACGATCATAAATCAAATAACAGATAATATCGTAAATCATATAAAAATTTATTGTTTTGTGATCATAAATCAAATAACAAATAATATTTAATTTAAAATTATTCCATGAGTTATTATTTTTCATAAAAATGATTTCTTTTAAATCATAAAATTTGTGTACGTAATGTAAAAATTAAGTTAATTAAATTATTATAGTAATGATAAAATTATGTACTCGAATGAATATATATATATATATATATATATATATATATATATATATATATATATATATATATAATGTTGAAAATAACTACTAAGTTTAAAATTTAGCTCACAAAATTGTCAGACACATTTCATATTAGATGTAATCCAATAAAATTAATCAATTTTTAATTTTCTTTTATTTATTAACTGTGTTCATTACAAGAAAATTATTAAATAGAAACTAATTTTAGATACTAAAAATAATTAGTTGCTATAGTGACCAAGAAATCATTTTGAAGATTATTTTTTTTATTTTTAAATTAATTTTTATTATTGTTAAATAATTTTTAAATTAGTATCTAATCGGTGAAATGAGAAAGAGAGAGAGAGAAGAGCAACTGAGAAAACCTCTATTGTTGAGCTTACTCGTAAACCCTAGGAGCCATGGCCATTCCCATTTGCATAAACCCTGCTCTCTATTCGCGTAAACTCTGGTTATTAGTTTCACTAAAAATAAAAAAGAATGAAATAACTTATTTTTTTATCCGGAAGAGATATCTACATCGCGTTAATAAAAATATAAAAAGTATATCACGTCTTTTTTTTGATATTATTGATTTTGGCACTAAAAAAATTGTTTGTTTATATCCTAATGAATCTAACAATACTATGTAATTTTCTATGCTTGTTTTAAAGCTCTTTACTTTATTTGTTGGAGCTATAGGAATCTCTTTTAGTCAAGAAGGAAGAGATTGGGATATATTATCAAAATTATTAATTCCGTTTATAGACCTTTTACATAAAGATTCAAAAAAATTTGTGAATTATTATGAATTTTTAACAAACACAACTTTTTCTTTGATTCTAATTTTTTGGGGAATATTTATAGTGTCTTTTTTTTACAAATCGGTTTATTCCTATTTTAAAAATTTGAATTTATTAAATTTATTTGAAAAAATTTTTACTAAAAAAAAATTTTCCAATCATTTTCAAAATATCATATATAATTGGTCGTCTAATCATGGTTATATAGATTTTTTTTATGAAATATCTTTCATTTCCAGTATAAGAAGATTAGTGAAATTCAATTCTTTTTTTTATAAAAAAAGAATTGATGGAATTACCAATGGAATAGGTTTTACAAGTTTTTTTTCTAGGAGAGGCTATCAAAAATGTGGGGGGTGTGCGAATATCTTCGTATATATTATTGTATATTCTAGATATATTAATCTTTATATTAATTTTGTTTTTATAAGATATTAGAATGGAAAACGGACATCAGATTTAATCAAATTATTTTGCTGTATACAGATTAATAAAAATTTCATCCATTTCATAAAAAAAGTATGACCTATTATCCAATTAATAAAACTATTTGTTAAAAATAACTATTTATTGTTACATCGAAATAAATAAATATTGACGAATCTCATGAATATTGAACAGGGTAAGAAAAGGGGATTGAAAAACTTAAAAAGAAGATTCTGAAAAAAGATTCTTTGAATGTTAAAATTACGTATTGAATTTGGATTCTTGTATCCATAATGAAAAAAAGTTTTTTTTGACTGTTGCCAAAGAACTGAAATAAAAGATAGATTAAAAAAAAGTTCCATCCATTTCATAAAAAAAGTATGACCTATTATCCAACCAATAAAACTACTTGTTAAAAATAACAATTTATTGTTACATCGAAATAAATAAATATTGACGAATCTCATGAATATTGAACTTGGTAAGAAAAAGGGATTGAAAAACTGAAAAAGAAGATTCTGAAAGAAGATTCTTTGAATACTAAAATTACGTATTGAATTTGGATTCTTTTATCCATAATGAAAAAAGGTTTTTTGACTATTGCCAAAGAACTGAAATAAAAGATAGGGTATAGCTATGATAGTTACTGTATGGGGTCTACCCAATGCTAAATGCAAAGGCATATAATAGACAGACATGAACATTATGAGCTGTTCCGTAATAAACCCAATTGTTGTTGATATTTTATTCTCGGTTCCTTCTTCCACAAGTCTAGCTTGAAGAAGGAAGAGATAAGAGGGCCCAATGAAAAATGTGATTATAAATCCATAATAGAGTCCGACCACAACTATCAAATTCATTACCTTCATGCATAAGAATACTAGATTCTCCAATATAAAAGATTAAAAAATCATCTCAAACCTCTCTTTTTCTTTTCTATTGCAATTTTTGGATTATTATATAACGATTTTTCAATTTTCAATTTTGCATCATTTTCCATTTATAGAAATAGATAGACTAAAAATAGAAACGACATCTCTTCTCTCAATAACACTAAAGATAGAGATATTAAATGAATGGAATTAGTTTATGGATGTAACATAATGAAATAGAGCCAGTTTGAGGTTCCCTATGAAATGAGGCATGGAAGGGAGCCGCTATGAAGAAATTTTACGAGTTACGAAGGAAACTTCAAACTCCTATTAGTAGCTAATTAAATACTAATTTAGAAAATCATTTAACGATAATAGAAACTAATTTAGAAATCGATTTTTTTTAATCTTCAAAATGGTCTCTAATTTAGTCACTATAACAACTAGTTGTGTTTTGTCTCTAAAATTTGTTTCTAATAAATTATTTTCTTGTAGTGGTTGTTTTTAAAGTAGCTTATTTTTAGATATTTTTTTTTATTGAATTACCTTCCAAAAAAACTTAACTTAAGAATAATGATAGACATCAGGAAACTCTTGTTTCGAGAGCTAGTTGTTTATTTCTTTAAAATTTGATATAAGTTGGTGTTTTCAATCCATCAACCTGTTTTTCAAGATAAGTAGAATTAAAGACTATTCAGTCCAAGTGATATGGAAAGAAAATAATTAAAAAAAAAACACAAATTTATGGTGTTATATTTATTATCTTTAATTTAATTTAATTTTTTATAAAAAAAATTCTCACGGTCTATTATAAAATTCTCATAATCCATTGTAACTTTATTATGTAATTTTAAAAATGTTACAAAATTCAACCTCAATTATGTTGGATAATGTTACATACCAAACTCACCCTATCTTCTTTCTTTACTTTTCTTGTTTTCTACCTTTCAAGCATACCCAACCAAGTATAAAAGACTCCTTACCTTAAAATAGTATTCAAATAGAAAAATATGGACAGAGAAATTAAATACTGAACATAATATTTATATCTGAAAAATACATACTCATACTTGTTTCTTTATTACACAAATAGTAATCTTAATTTCCATAACTAATGCTTATATATCTAAAATTATTATATGCAAAGTTAATAAGAAAACTAACAATTAACTTTTTTAAATAACATAAATGGCTTTTTTAAGAAAAAGTCTTTTAAAAGCTTAAGTAAACATACTCTAACAAAATTTAAAGATTAAGGCAAATATTATCAGTGCTATATTTAGATGATTTAATATTATATTTGATGGGAAAAAAGCGCACGCAGAAGTAACACACATAATCACGGAATAATATAAGAAAATAAACGACATAGGATTTAACGTGGTTCGGTCGCCAACTGTAACCTACATCCACACGGGCAACTATTAGGTTTTCATTTCTTTTCTGTTGCACACCAATTACAAGTACAATGATCTCTTTAAATAGAGATAAATAGAGATAATAAAGGGGATACAATGATTAAGCCCATTCACTAAAACATAGTGTCTACTCAGCCCAACCCAATTGATCCTGGCTTCATACCCAACAATCTCCCACTTGAAGTCACGGAACAATGTCCACCTGCGCTTCAACTGTGTACATGTACTTGTGTAATCTATCACTGGAACTCAATGTTCCACCACTAGTTGCCACCAGCCTTCTTAATCATTTTGAAGGCTTCATTGAAACTCTCCTGAATTTCAACACGTCAGTCATGACTAAAACTGCCACTGACCAATTCTCTGTTCCTACCGGCTCCTACTTGCAAGAATTGTCGGATCTTGGAACAACCTGAGAACAAAACACTCTCCATACTCAACAAGAAATTTTCTGAAGATGTTTCAGCAGCTGGAATACTAGTTCTCCTAACCCACTGTCATCTAGGAAACTTAGCTGAAACACGGCCCGTGCTCCCACTGTCATAAGTACCTTTGACTGGTCTACTTGAATCTTTCCATCACTGGTGCAGAAAAGCCAAACGAGTGCGGTTATTTTGAATTTATAAAGGCGGCTATATAGTCGCGTTTGACCAACACGCACTTGTAAATCGAAGAGATACGAATGCGGCTATATAGCCGCATTCGTAAATTCGATTTATAAATGCGGCTATTTACATAACGACATTTATAAATCGCATTTACAATAGGCGTTTAGGGTTTCGTTTCTTTTTCGTTATTGATTGGGTTTCTAATCAAAGTTCTCAACTTTTATCTTTTCTGAAGAACATGGTCATTATTTTAGCGTTTTTTTTATGTCTTGGTGCATCCATATCATACCTCTTCATATTTTATCCCAATGGAAGTCCAAAAACCGCAAATAAAAATTCTCCAATGAAACGCAAATATATGACAGAGCAAGGCGACAACAGCGACGAGGAAGGCACAACAAAAAGCAAACAAAAACATTCCCAATGAAGCATGACCTTAGCAATGGCATAAGACAAAACATAAGAGAAACGCAAAACATACAAAAATCAATGGTGTGAAGAAGAGAGGAAGACAATGCTTACCAATGGCACGAAGATAATGCAAAGAAGAGAGAAAGAAAAGAGGAAGCACAGTTATTGGAGGAAGCAGTTAAGAGAAACGAAGCGCGAGAGAAAAGAGAGTATCAAAATGTAAGTTGCGCGTTTCTGAAATTAGGGTTAAAAAGGTTTTAAGAGGGTGGCTATTCGTAAAGCCGCATTCGTAAATCAAGCATTTTGATTTACAAAGGCGGCTATTTGTAAAGCCGCATTCGTAAATCAAGCGTTTTGATTTACAAAGGCGGTTGTACAAATAGCCGCTCTTGTAAATCAAAGCATTTTGATTTACAAAGGTGGCTATACAAATAGCCGCCTTTGTAAATCCAAAGGCTTGATTTACAAGTGCGGCTTTATAAATAACCGCACTTGTAAATAAACTTAATTACAAAAATGCCACCGCGTTTTTAACGAAAGCGTTTGAACGCAAAACCGCACTAAATATACCGTATTCGTTTATACATTTTGCACTAGTGCATGCTCGTTCATCTTGTATCTAACCTGTGGCTCTGGGTTTCTCTCTTGTAAAGACAACCCTCTTTTGCCCACGAGATTCTGTGAACCGGACTTTTTTTATCTTCTGAACTGGGACAGTCACTCCCTTAGACGGTAATTCGACCATATACAATGAACCTCTCTTTCTTCTGCGGGCCATGACAAGATTTTCCTTGACAACCTTCCATTGCTAATTTCCGAACTTCACTTCATGTCCCTGTTCGTCCAAGTGCCTAACAGAAATCAAACTTTTCGTCAAGCTTGGAACAACTCTGACATCTTTCAAAGTCTAGAAACCGACTGGCGTCTTCAACATTATGTCACCCATGCCCATAACATCAAGAGTTTTGTTGTCTGCTAGTCTTACCTTTCCAAAGTCCCCAATAACCAGATTCTGCAATGCTTCACTGTCATCGCACTGCACCTCCGTGCCGTCTCGCTCACCGCAAGCACCTGCACCTATTCGCCGTGAAAACGCGATCCGCCGTCGCCCTCGCGAAACCCTAGCTCTGGGACGTTGTTGCTACCCCTATGAAACCCTAGCTTTGGGACGCCATTACAGCCCCTGCAAAATCCTAGCTTTGGGATGACACTGCCGCCTCTACGAAACCCTAGCTTTGGGATGCCGATGTCGCCTCTACAAAACCCTAGCTTTGGAAGCTATTGCTGCCTCTGCGAAACCCTAGCTTTGGGATGTCGTTTCAGCTATTGCAAAACCTTAGCTTTTGGATGTTGCTGCTGCCTCTGCAAAACCCTAGCTTTGGGATGCTGCTGTAGCCCCTGCAAAACCCTAGCTTTGGAACACTACTGCCGCCTCTGCAAAACCCTAGCTTTGGGATGTCATTGCAGCCCATGCAAAACCCTAGCTTTGGGATGTTGATGCTGCCTCTGTGTAGCTTTGGATGTCGTTGCAGCCCCTGCAAAACCCTAGCTTTGGGATGTTGCTGCCGCCTTTGCAAAACCCTAGCTTTGGGACGCCGCTGCAGCCCCTGCAAAACCCTAACTTTGGAACGCTGATGCAACCGCAATTTTTATGTCTCGTAAATTAATTTATGCTGATCGGATCTCTAGTGTGTAAACGAACCAAGCTCTGATGCCACTTGATGGGAAAAATGCGCACGAAGTAACACACATAATCACAAAACAATGCAAGAAAATAAACGACACAGGATTTAACATGGTTCGGTCGCCAACTACAACCTACATCCACACGGGCAACTATTAGGTTTTCATTTCTTTCCTGTTGCACACCAATTATAAATACAATGATCTCTTTAAATAGAGATAAATAGAAATAATAAAGGGAACACAATGATTAAGCCCACTTACTAAAAACATAGTGTCTACTTAGTCCAGCCCAATTGATCCCCAACAATACCAACATTAGTTATATTTATTATGTGTTTTTAATTTTTTCAGAATATATTGAATTTATATAATCAATATTTTTAAATTTTATGATAGAAAATAAAAAATTTAAGTCCAATATATTAAATAAATAATGAAAAAATTATTTTTCAACTACTAATCTTTTAATTAATAGCTTTTATCTTGTTTATCTTCTATAATCGATATTTTTTCAGGGCTGCAACAAAAATTTCCCGCATACTATTTATAATATTTATTCGAGTAGAGTTCACTATTCATAGTCAAAAATTAATTTTTCGGGAAACCGAATTTTGACTTAGATTTTATCTATTTTTTAAATTGAAATTATGTAAAAATAATAATAATATTTTAAAATTATTACTTTTGATTAATTTTATTTAAATTTATTAAATAATTAATATTAAATAAATAGTTAATATCGTTTTATTATTAATAAATTTATGAATTTATTTATTAGATATTATTGACTTGTTTTTTTCTAATTTGAATTTATGAATTTTCTTATCATTTTAATAAATGATATTTTTAATATTCATTTTAAATTTCAGTTGAAGTTATTTTGAAAACAAAATTTCTAATACATTTAAATAAATACATATTTATAATATTAAATTAAATAGTTAATTTAAATTATAACTTAATTTTTCAATTTTTATTATCAAATAATTTTATCATTATTAAAAAATTTAAAATGTTATTAATTTTAAATCACAGAGTTTCATTAAAAAAAGTAATGGTTTCAAAAGTACTATATTACTTAAAAAATAATTATAGCATGTTGTTTTATTAACAATATCAACTTCATTTAATATATTGTATAATTAACTCAATAGATTTAGTAAAATTATTATATTATTTAATAATTTTTAAAATTTTAATAATTTAATTAATATACATTTAAAAAAATTATTAAATAGTAATTAAATTTAGAGAAAAAATAATTAATTACTATATTGACTAAATTACATATTAATTTAAAAAATAAAAAATTATTTATATATATAAAGTGATTTATATTATTAATATAAATTTATAAAATAATTTTATAATTAGTTAATTAAGTTTTATCTACTAATATTTTAAATTTTAAATTAGTTTTTAAAAGACAAATATAAATTAAGTTAGATTATGAATAGTAATAAAATATAAGGATTAGATACCAATTTAAAAAATATTTTATAAAATTTATTAATAATAAAAATTATTATATATATTAATATATTTTTTTAATTTATAAAAAAAAATTTAGTTTAATTAATTTATTTTAAAAATTAATTTCTATTTAGTGATGTTGTAATAATATTCTTGTTTATCATTAAGTTTTATTTATTTATTTGAAATATTCTTTTATTACTCTATTTTAGTAAAATAAACTTTATAAGCGTCATTAAACCCAAACTGAATATATTCATTCATTTTTGAAATACTTATTACACTTAACAAAAATATTTATCTTTATATCAATTAGTTATTATAAAATACTGCAATAAATTTAATTTCATAAATATGTATTTATTATTTGATATTTTATATAATTAATGTATAAATTTAATTATAATTACACTCAAATCATTAGTTTAAATTAATAATAATATTTTAAATTTTTGTCTTCAAATAATTTAATACTTTTTAACAAAATCTTAGTTTTAACTAAATTTAATAATTTATTTAAATTATTACAAAACAAATTTTAAATATTAGCAATTTTGTAAAATATTAATTATTTTTATTATAATATTTCTATTTTTTCCTTTTTTTCATAGTTTTAGTTTTCTTAAAATTTGAAAAATAGTTCAAAATTCAATTCCCTTCACTTTGGCATATTGTTGTAAAAATGTCGGTTCTGGACAACACTCAGAATGAACAAGGTTATCTAGACAAATATTATGAATAGTATATTTTTAAAGAATATTTTTAAGATTGTGTGTGGAAAAAAATGTCGAAACTCCAATAAAATATTGTCAAATTTGATCTCTACGTTTTTGGTAACGGGCCCAAAGGCCCATATTTGAAAATTGTATAAATACTCAGAGAACTGGAATGTTCTAGTTCAAAGTTCAAGAATCAAGAGTGGATCCATTCAACAGCGGCAAACACTCTTCTTCTCCCAACTCACCGATGGCCATTATCTCCGATTTCAACGACGAGGAGCAGAAACCCACCCACTCCTCACAATCCCAATCGCAACCCTCTTCTTCTTCTTCTTCTTCTTCTTCTCCCTTCACTGCCACTTTTGACCGATCAAACCCCCTCGCTTTCCTCCAGAGAGTCTTTGAATTCGTCTCCGAACAGAGCGACTTTCTTGCCACGGAGGCCGCCGAGAAGCAGGTAGTGTCTCTTGTGCGCGCCGCTGGGAAGAAGAGGAGAGACCAGCTCAAGGCCTCCGAAGAGAGGGAGAAGGCCGAGAAGAAGAAGAGGGAGGAACTCAAAGCCTCGGAGGAGAGAAAAAAGGCCGAGAAGAGATTGAAGGAGGAGAAGGAACACAAAGCGGAAGAAGAAGACGGCGCCTCCAAAGGTAAACTAACAGAAGTTATTGTGTCTGCCCTAACAGTTTTGTAATTGACGGTGTTGGTTGGTGAGAGTAAGCGTTTGATTCGTTGTGAGTTATGAGGGAATGTCCCTATTTAAACAATAATTTATTTGCTTGTAGATCGTTTATTTGTCTTCTGTTTAACTTATGTATACAGTGGCAACACAGTGACAGGTAGTGTGTCAATTTACGGCAAGCTTTAATTTGGGGATGAAATTGGGGGTTGATACCAAAAGGCACAATCTCTAGCAATACTAGATTGATCCTGCTTGTTGAGCTAAGAACATGACACTATGGGGCTTCCACTCACACTTCAACTCCAACACCCCTCACCAATGTCTCTAGGGGATTAGTTGAGCAATCAATGGATAGAAATTTTTTATTCCGAGAGTTCATTCGAAATCATGGTAGAGCACACTATTGCACCTTCCAAAATAAAATAAAAAAATTCACTTTTGATTTCTTAAGCTGTGTCCCAAGGCCACTTAGGTTACCCAAGGACATTTTTAAGTAACCAATATTTACACAGTTTTTGTTCGGACTGTGCATTTCATGGAAGAGTGCACCATTGCACTTTCCAATAAAAAGTTTCCACTTTTGGTTTCTTAGTAGAAGTGTTTTATTGGGAGAGAGTATTATTTCACTTCCCAATCAAAAAAATTGCTTTTTATTTCTTAAGCATTCTGCCCTAAGGGCACTGATTGGCATTTTAAATAAGGGTCCTGCTAACCAGATCCCTTAGGGATTGGTTAGATCATTGAATATAATTTTTTTTTGGGAGAGTATATTGTCATTCAATTTGCTAGGAAGAGAAGGGGCTAGCACAAACATACTTGTTCCATGCATTCTATCATACTATTGCATTGACAGAGTACTTATGAATCTGAACAAATGGCTGTATTGTGATTCAACTGCTTGTATAATGTATACACAAGCTGACCTTGTTCATTAAACACACATACCTGTTTTCGCTGCTGATATTTTCTTGATTTTGTTTTCTTTCAATACCTAATCAGTTCCAAACAAGGGTAATGGCCTGGATCTAGAGCAATACTCTTGGACTCAGACTCTTCAAGAGGTTAACGTGAATGTTCCAGTGCCTAATGGAACCAAATCAAGGTTTGTCATCTGTGAGATAAAGAAGAACCATCTAAAAGTTGGACTCAAAGGCCAACCTCCAATTATTGAGGTCAGTTTGTCCTTCTATAGCATTCATTATTGATGGTATGATTACTTCGTTGATATTTATTATCTATATGTTAATTTTAGTGATGGCTATGCTTATAAATGAATTTACAAATGTCAGGGGGAGTTGTATCGGTCTGTCAAGCCTGATGATTGTTATTGGAGTATAGGTAATGTACTACTTACAGCAATAGATGAACCCTTGAAGTTACATTACATGCATTGTGTGCATGCATGAGCTAATAATGTTGGGGGTGTGGTTTTGGATTGTTCTTTATTGGAATCATGACCATTTCATATCTTATACTTTACATCAAAACCTATTTTTGCAGAGGATCAATGTGCACTTTCTATTCTTTTGACCAAGCATGATCAAATGGAATGGTGGAAATGTCTAGTGAAAGGTGATCCTGAAATTGATACCCAAAAGGTTGAACCTGAGAACAGCAAACTTTCTGACCTAGATCCAGAGACTCGTCAGACTGTTGAAAAAATGATGGTAATCATTGGTGATACTTACACTTATTGATCATATTAGTTGCGGTTGTTTAGTCTCTGTTATCATCATCAGCATTTCCTAATATCCTTGGTATTTAGAACCTATTCATTTGTTAACATACTGTTAAAATATAAGCCATAAAAATTATCTGATGTGTTTGCGTGTGGTTATGTATCTTGTAATTTGAGGAAGATATCTTTGTTTATTGAAGTTGGTGAAACCATAATTTGTTAAGCCTCTGATCACAAGGCTGAAGAATTTATCTTTCTAGTATAGCTGTAAGATATATACATCTCCGCATTGCTTAGATTTGAAAGACGTATCTTTGCTAATTGGATTAAAATTCTCTTGTACTGTTTTGCAGTTTGACCAGAGGCAGAAGTCTATGGGCCTCCCAACCAGTGAAGAGCTCCAGAAACAGGAACTCATGAAGAAATTTATGGCTGAGGTGATTCTTTACTCTCTAGTTGACTTGTCCTCTTTGATGGTCACTTCATCAGTTGCTTTAATGATCTATCTGTTTATGTATTGGCTATGTTTTGCAGCATCCGGAGATGGACTTCTCAAGGGCTAAGATATCATAAACGGTGCATTACTCTTGATATGCTTTTTTGGGTCTGACTTCATTGCATACAAGCTGGTCCTACTCTCTTATAGTATCTGGTTGTACCTTTGGTCGATGCTTATCTTGTTACCTATATTTGGGCTATGAACACGATGAACTTTGTTCATGGTGGTTGTTTTTTGGACGGAGAATTTGTTGCTAGATATTTTATTTAACGGCTTGGAGAGGATCAAATATCTGTTCAATTTAGGGTTTGGTGCTAGAATTGTTTATTTACTCTTAGATATTATCAATATGTGTGCTTATTTAATTTCAATGGCATATTTACATTGAAACGTGTCTTTGTTGACAAGTGTGAGAATTGTCTTTCTAACGTTAGACCAAACAGGGTTTAGTGTATCAATTTTCATCATATAATTTCTTTTAAAATTTTTTGTTAATTGTTTAGAACGCATTGAAATTTAGAAATGAAAAGGGACGTCTACAATATATGAAAAGCGTAATAGTAACGAATTATTGTTTATTCTAGTCCATATTTTAATGGCTATGGTTTACTCTGACATTTACAATCTTAAATAATCTTAAATAATTAAGATAGATGGTGAAAAAGAAAATTAGTAACTTAGACATATTTAAAAATATTATGATTAACGGTACCAAACAGCTGCTAGTAACTTTTTTTTCTCACAAAATATGCTAATGTGAGAATTAATGTTTTGGGTATTTTCATATGCACTTCCATAATTTTCATATGCATTCCCAAAATTTAAAATTTTCAAATTTACCCTTGTGAAGCACACTGGAGGGCATTTATTGTGTTGGTATTGTATTGTTGGGGCCTTGAGTGTTTGTACACATTTCAAGGTTGTGGTGTTCCTGGAAGTATAGATTGTATTGGATTGCTGGATTTGTTGTGGAATCAATGTAGAGGTAAGCTTCTCTTTGTTTAGTAGGTTGTTTGTTCAATAATTTTTTATTTAACTTTTGGATTGTGTGAACGTAATTGATATTAAATTATATAATTTAGAATGTTAAATAAAAAAAATTATAAGTTCTGAAATATTCAATTCAAAAGTAAAAATATTACTTTAAAATTGTGCACTAAAAGATAAATTTATTTTTTTTGGTTTTTTGGATTATGAAATCTAAAATATATTTGTTTTTTTGGATTGTACTTTAGAATGTACACTTCAAAAGTTAAATATGTATTCAGATTCCACAATATGAAAGAAAAATTTACATTTTATATTGTATAATCTGCAACCAAAATTTGTATTTTAGAATCTGAATAGAAATCCACGGTATAAATTTGTATTTTAAATTTTGTAATTCAGAAGTTTAAATTCTAGATTTATTTTAAGTTTATTTTTTAATTTTTTTAAGTCTTGTGTTGTGCAACACAATATTAAGTATAATATTTGTTTGTAATATTTTTTCAATTACTTCAATAGTGTTTTAAATATAAAAATAGAATCCCAATTTTAAAGCATATATGAGGTGGTTAACTACCTCATATGAATAAACCTGAAATTATAAGCCTGTGACAACAAAGGATGAATTGGTTAGATGAAACTAGCCTTTAAATGAGATAATTAAAATTTTATATTATTTTTGTGAAGAAATATGACATATGACTTATGTTTGTGTTTTAATATATTTGTGTTGATATTTAGTATTATTTACTTGAATGAATGTATAAGATAATATTTTGACTTGATTTTGTAATTGTCATTTTGAGGTCTAATATAATAAATGAACAACCATGGATAAAGACATATGTATTATTAGATTGTGAAAAAAGTGTAAATATAAAAAATACAAAAGTGATTTAGAGGTCTCTATAACTGGTATAGAAAGTATGATTGTCTTTTTTAAGTGTAAAGTAAAGAGAAGGGTAAGTGTTAACATAATAAATATTCCATTTGATAAGACAAAAAATTTAGTGAAGTTGATAAACATTTTACTTACTTTAAAAAGATAACAAGGATGATAATGTCACCCTATAAAACAAATATATAATATCATGTACGTATATAAAAGATTAGAGAGAGGATTTAGAACTAAAATGTAATAATCAATGATATTGTTAGCCTGTGTTAATTATATTTATTAAAGTAATTATATTTATTAAAGTAAGTGCAGTGAGATTTAAAGGTTGTTACAAATGTTGTATGGACACATGTGAAATTGTTGAATGCATTTACTATTGTATTATTGATAAACAACATATATAAAATTAAACAAATACAGATTGTTTTTACTTAAAATTGTGATACCATTTATTTCAGACCGTCGGTGTCACGTTTACAAGATTGACTTTTTTGCAACTTTTGTGTTGATAGCAAGTAAACAAGAAAATAACTTCATTAATGCTTGAAAAATTTAAAATGTTGTTTATAAACTTATATGTCTTCCCCAAGTAATTATATATTACATTAATAAATGTAATTAACATTATGTTTCATAAAGCTTCTAATCTTATTTATTGGTTCCATATTAAAAGAATATTAAAATAAAATGTAAAATGTTAGTGGATTATGTGTAGTCTTGTTTGTGTGTGTTAATTATTTCTAAGTTAGTTGTTTATCATGATAATTATTTTTTGAATATGTGAATAATGTATGGGTGATTTTATATAAGGGTCATTTCATACAAAGAAAAATTTATTAAGGTATAGAAATATAATGTTTTGCATTTGGGGAATATAACATAAAATAGGTGTAGCTTTTTGGATTCAGTAATTATGATTTATAAACTTGTAAAACTTGTCAGTTTCATTTTCTTTTTAATTTGTAGGATTGAATAACTCATTGGAATTTGAAGCAGTTACTTCAAAGTAGTATGAGAGACTTGTGTACTTGTTGGAATACAACATCATAAGACTAGTGAAATTAAGGCATCCTCTGAAAAAGAGTTTAGACATTGTGTGACACACTTTTAAGGTGGGTTTATACAAAAGATAGCAAGGGTTTGTTTCTAAATATGCTTTGATGCACATTATTGAAGAGTTTGATCAGGTTAAAAATGTTGGTATTAATAGTGAAGGTTGTAGTTGTATATTGCGATGTACTCACTATTTATCTTATACATGCGAGTTAGCGAGATATGACTTCAATAGCCACTGAATGTAGTCCATTAATATTCATCACACATCTTCATATCACTGACGAGTAACTACAACAAAATAATTAATATTGTACTTTTGTCAACAAATATTGTGATTCCATATGATGTAACAAACAGGCCCTTAAAACACAAATCCATCTTTGACTGACACAACACTTCTTATTGTTGAGTGTGAAGCCAGGGCCAATTGGACTGGGCTGAGTAGACACCATGTTTTAGTGAGTGGACTTAATCATTGTGTCCCCTTTATAATCTCTATTTAAAGAGATCATTGTACTTGTAATTGGTGTGCAACAGGAAAGAAATAAAACCTAACAGTTGCCTGTGTGGATGTACGTTGTAGTTGGCGACCAAACCACGTTAAATCTTGTGTCGTTTATTTTCTTGTGTTGTTTTGTGATTATGTGTGTTGCTTCCGCGTGCGTTTTTCCCATCAAGTGGCATCGGAGCTTGGTTCGTTTACAGACTAGAGATCCGATCAGTAGAAATTAATTAACGAGACGTGAAAATTGTGGCGACAGCGACACCCCAAAGCTAGGGTTTTGCATGGGCGGTAGCAACGTCTCAAAGCTAGGGTTTCGAGAGGGTGATAGCGGCGTCCCAAAGCTAGGGTTTCATAGGGACAGTAGCAGCATCCCAAAGCTAGGGTTTTGTGGGGGCGGTGGCGGATCGTGTTTCACGACAAACAGGTGCAGGTGCTTCGGTGAGAGAGACGGCAAAGAGGTATAGCGCGATGGCAGTGACGAAAGACGCAGGGTTGCGCGTGCGTTCTGCAGGTGCGCTGGTCTGAGACGACACGAAGTGCAGTGCGACGGCGATGACCAGTGACGCGATGGACGCAAGTGGTTGCACGCAAGTTCTGCAGGTTGACCGCTGGTTCTGGGTGCTGTCGCCGTTACAGCTGGTGCGGTAGTGACGATGCGGTGCTAGGCACGGGGTGTGGCTGTTTTTTCGCTGTAGTACGAAGTTAAGACAATTTAGTTATTGAGCACATCAATAAAATGAATTCGATCTTAGCCACACTTATGTCAGTGGGCATTAAGTTAGATGATGAAGTTCAAGCTTTACTACTGCTATTGTCTTTGCCTGACAGTTGATCCGAAACGGTTACATCAGTTACCAATTCAGCAGGACCCGATGGATTCACTTTTGAGAAGATTCGTGATCTCATTCTTGGTGAGGATGTTCGAAGAAAGAGTTCTGGGAAATTATCTAGTGAATCATTAAATGTCATCAGCGATAAGAAAAATATCAGAGATAGTGGTAGCAAGAACAAAAGAAGGAGTCAGTCAAAGACTCTAGATTGCTCAAGTGTAACATGTT
This sequence comes from Phaseolus lunatus, assembly GCA_013389735.1. Classification (NCBI taxonomy): domain Eukaryota; kingdom Viridiplantae; phylum Streptophyta; class Magnoliopsida; order Fabales; family Fabaceae; genus Phaseolus; species Phaseolus lunatus. The sequence continues at coordinate 12,908,007 of CM023865.1, read as the reverse complement.
GGAACTGCAAGGAGGTGGGACATTTCAGGAATTAATTCCCAAATGATAAACAAGTCAACATTGTAGAAGACTCCGCGGACGAGGACCTCTTAGTCTGTTGCGCGGATGGTAGTGTAGATTCTTGGGTCATGGATTTTGGTGCTTCATTTCATGCTACCCACAACAGTGAAGCATTGCAGAATCTAGTTATTAGGGATTTTGGAAAGGTAAGACTAGCGGACAGCATAACTATTGATGTTATGGGCATGGGTGACATAGTGTTGAAGATGCTAGTCAGTTTCTAGACTTTGAAGGATGTCAGAGTTGCTCCAAGCTTGACGAAAAGTTTGATTTCTGTTAGACAGTTGGACAAACAGGGACATGAAGTGAAGTTCAGAAATCAACAGGAGAAGGTTGTCAAGGGAAATCTTGTCATGGCTCGCGGAAGAAAGAGAGGTTCGTTGTATATGGTCAAATTACCGTCTCAGGGAGTGACCATCCCAATTCAAAAGATAAACAAAATCCAGTTCATAGAATCTAGTGGGCAGAAGAGAGTTGTCTTTACAAGAGAGAAACCTAGAGCCACAAGTCAGATTCAGGATGAACGATCATGGAAAGGTTCAGGTAGACCAGTCAAAGGTACTTGTGGCAGTGGGAGCACGGATCATGTTTCAGCTGAGGTCCCTAGATGACAGTGGGTTAGGAGAACTAGTATTCCAGCTGTTGAAACATCTTCTGAAAATATCTTTTTTGAGTATGGAGAGTGTTTTTTCTTAGGCTATTCCAGGATCCGGCAATTCGTGTAAGTGGTAGCTGGTAGGAACAGAGAACAAGTAAGTGACAGTTTCAGTCATGAGTAACGTGTTGAAACTCAGGGGAGTTTCAACAAAGCCTTCAAAATGATTAAGAAGGCTGGTGGCAACTAGTGGTGGAACATTGAGTTCCATTGATAGATTACAGAAATACATGTACACAGTTGAAGTGCAGGTGAATATTGTTCCGTGGCTTCAAGTGGGAGATTGTTGAGTGTGAAGCCAGGACCAATTGGGCTGGACTGAGTAGAGACCATGTTTTAGTGAGTGGACTTAATCATTGTGTCCCCTTTATAATGTCTATTTAAAGAGATCATTGTACTTGTAATTGGTGTGCAACAGGAAAGAAATAAAACCTAATAGTTGCCTGTGTGGATGTAGGTTGTAGTTGGCGACTAAACCACGTTAAATCTTGGGTCGTTTATTTTCTTGCGTTGTTTCGTGATTGTGTGTTTCTTCCGCCTGCGTTTTCCCCATCACTTATAAGACCCAACTCAGCCTTATGAGTGCATCACAACACTGCTTCAACTCTGACATCACCCATGTCTGCCCTTAGCACCTCAACCAACATTGTTTTAGTTGTAGTGAAATCCAATGTCATATATATGTGGAGCAGTGTCAACACATCATTCAGGTGGTCATCATCACACGAAAGGTGAAAAGTGTTAGTGCTTAGTGTCACTTCTCTAGAAAGGTAGAAATCAACTCATATCAATTATATTATAACTACTGTTGCAAAGTAATAACAACCTAGAGTTAAGTACTGTAATTTTGATCTACCGATGAAAGATCCCAATTTACTTAACTTTTAACCATGGGAGATCAACCTCAGTTTTCCTTGATCCAAACACAAGAATATGGGTGTTTGTAATTCTAAATAATATCAAATGACTGAATATCACAATTAAATTCAATTTTTGTTTATTATCTCAACTTCTAATAATCCTAAGACAATATGATCAATACAACTTAGTAGTACAAAAGTATCAATAGGTTCTTCAAAGAATACATCCATGTGAGCAAGTAATAATGCAAGTGCATCCATCACATTAGAACCACTACCATTAATAATAACTTGTTTGTGATTTCTCCTAAGAATTGAAACTATAGTCATTCTAAATTTGGAAATATCTTCGAAATTATAATCTGAAATGTATACAAATTTTTTAAAAAAATTATATTGTACAAAAAAAACTTTCTAAAATATCCAATTGAACTAAAATTCAACAACAACAACCAATGAAATATTTTCCAAAAACGAATCTCTTTGACCAATGAGATTGGTGCGGTGAGGCAATGGATAACTAAGGCGATTCCTAACAACAATAATTAATTTTGACAGTGGGTCTGAAACAAATAAAGAAAGAAGCAGGAAAAATAAAAGAAAAAGATAGATTTATAATATATGTCATTAAGAACACTTTAATCTTTTCACTAATCCATGAAATACATATTGAAATTATAAAGGTGTATAAAGAAATTGCCTAACATTTTTGGTTGGGTTCTAAAGTGGCCTATTTAGGCCGACCTTGTTAATGAATTTACGGACTTAAAAAAAATCACATTATTTAAAAATTAAGTTGATACATTATAAGTATATCTCATTTACTTTTTTTGATATTTTTTATATGCATATATATAGTAGTTAAAGATTTACGAAATATTTTTCTGAAAGAGAACAGTCATGATAACCATTAAATATGAACTAGACTCATATGGGACAAAAGTGTTTTATATTGGACGAGTAATACTCGTGCATAAATTTGTTGAGAAAGTTTAAAATAGATAAAAAGAAAGTATTTGAATGTTTTAAGGTAAGAGATATGTATATTGAAAAATTAATTTATTTTTATTTGTTTAAAAACATTATCATTATAAATTTTTTCTCTCTATTTTTTTATTAGTTTCTAAGTTAGATATTCATTATTTTTTATATATGATCTCATAATGGTGAAGGTTATAAAAAATAGTTCAAGATTAACTTATCAAATTCAATGATTTTTTTTAAAAAAAGATTTGATATTCTTGTGTTCTTTTGTATGCATGTAGTTGAAATTATATATGTAATTGTTCTAGATAAGAGAGATGTATTTCAACTAGAACACTCAGTTGAGGTCAGTTAAACTCTGAGGTGGTCACAGGATCGTATCCTTGCAAGCTTTATGAGTTGGTTCTAAGGAGATGAGAGGGCTCCACCTGCAGAAGATATTCCGACGTTCAAGTCAGTAAGAACATAAATTAGTGTATACGGTAATTATAGTGTAAAATATGAGTTGAAAATACTTCCTATATGTTGTATCTGTTGTTATTTCTCTTGTCTCAGTTCTTGTCGTATGTCCTGTCCTTTATCAGGTCATTTTCTTTCCCTTATATAGAGTAGTGCTCTCCCCCCCTTCTTCTAGTATTTGGTCTTGTTTTGAGCTATATTCCCAAATTAATTACAATCTCACATATACAATCAATTGTTATAATTAACGTCCTCCCCTCTTTATGAGAAATAAATGAGATTTTTTTTATTAACTTCAGAAATCGACATTGAGACCGTTTCACCTTATGATTGGGCTTGGTCCATGACCTCACAACCCTCTAGCCTCAGACATAAGCCAATGAGACTAATAAGTTCACAATCATTAAATTTAAATATCAGTATCATATCAGCTTTTATCCTATTATTGGGCTTGGCTCATAACCTCATAATAATAATCTCTTAGGTAAAGACTAATAAAGGTTAATTAAGGTTTACAATATTTTTTTTAATTATTTTATTTAAAAATAACTTATGACTTCTTTGATTTTTCTTCATGTTGGTTGGAGAATTTTCAAGGAGCAAGTAATAATAACTTATAAATTTAATTATATTCATATATTTGCAAGTTCAGATGAGTTGAAAACATAGATGGAATATCTATTGATGTAAAATTTATTACATTATACCATTTAGGATAAATTAAAATGGTATATTAAAATCGTTGAATTTGATAAGCAAGTTAAATTTGATATATTATAATTATGTTGATGAGTTGAATATTTAGATATAATTGTACTTTTTTATATGAATTATATATTTAATATATTAAAAAAATTGTTTTTTCTAGCTGTTTATAATGATGATTAAATAGATTTGTATTACCCTTTTTTTGATATTGTATTTGTGTATACGATGGATGAAAATTATATAAAATATTGTAATTTTGTTTGTTGAATAATTGAATGTTTATTTTCACTAGAGTTGAGATTGAAGTATTTTGAGTTGTGCTAATGAAAAAGTGTTTTATAAGATAAGAGTGAATGTATTTAATAATATGACAAAGCATATTATTACTCTAATGCCTGATAGATCAAGTTATAGAGTTTCTCGACTTAAGCCGTGGTTGATAGCTTGAGTAAAAAAGACATTCAATTGATTAATTTTTTATGAGAGTTGTGCTCAAATGTTTGTTTAGATGGTCCAATAAATAAGAAAGAGGCATAATAAATTGTCTCTCCCCCAAAAATATATCGCTTAAGTATTAGTTCAAATTTTAACTTAAAAGATGGATAATCAATATTTATTCTCTTTCCTTTAAAAATAAGTCAATCAAGAAAATATGTCTTGCTAAAATAATGTTTATAAATCTCTAGAAGCTCATATTTAAATGTCTATATATTATATTGGATGATAATGAATGAATTATGTCTTGTACTATATAATTTGGGGATAAAGATGTGAACACATCAATAATTGTGACTTGAATGATGTGATAATTTATATGGATGAGAAATGAATAATATCTGGGATCATAATTGTGATTGAATGTGTTTTTGTTAATTGAAAATGAGTGACTTTGAAATTTGACCCTTGTAATTTTTTAAAATTTGTCTATTTAAAATAAATAAATTAATTAAAACGGAACTAAAATTAAAATTTGTTACTTTTACATGAATTAAAAATTTATTTAAATCTTAAAAAGTTAAATATTTATGGAGTGCATAATTGGCCTGAAATGAACAAAAGAAATCCGTTCGTAATCCAAACATCTGAGTGAATGGTTTTTAGAATAAGATGATGGTTGTTTGTTGCCTTATTAGGTGACATGCTAACTTTTTTAGAAGGAAAACCAAAAGCATTTGTCCCTTCTAATATCATTACTTCTATTGCAGACGCAACATCCTTTCACTAACTATTGACTAAAAGTGCAACAAACGAATCAAAATGAAAAAAATGAAGCCTACGATAATAAAAGGTAATCATAGGCCATGTGTCAACTTAATATTCAATCTTCATTTATCAAGATAAACCACATCTTCTCCTCTACCTCTTTTCATACCTTACTTTGCCCACTCACCTTTTTATTCTTTATAAAAAGACTATGCATGTAATGTCTTACAATTTTAAATAAAAACCAGTGTTATAATATAATTACTTGTATAGATAAAGTGGACTTCGATAATATTTGAGATTGACAGTAACAATTGTCGTTGGTATTGATTGCTCTTCTCGTAATCATTCCCTTATGTTCGGTTGTTCCTCCTTTGTACTTCAGTTCTTCAGCTCTTCTACTCCTTGGTGCTTCATCTCTTTAGTTCTTCAACCCCTTAGCGCTCAGTCGAAAGTAAACTTGCAGAAGGTCTCCTTCGTTGTTGCTTTTCAAGTTGTTTATCATCATCGTGATGACGACGAGGATAAGGTTCATTTCGTTCATCCGTTTGAGGATATTTCTCCCTCTAAGGGCCTATGGAAATTCCTGTTCATCTCCTGGACGAATTTGTGCAAATGTCTAGCACAAATGTCCAGCTTGAATGAGCTCTTCTATCTTTTTTTTCAATGTATGACACTTTTCGATCGTGTGGTCAAAGTTGTGGTGGTATTGGCATTGCGCGGACGTATCAGCATCCTTTGGACTTTGTAGCTTTCGGAGTGCTGGGATGAGATCAACATTTAGTGTTTCATCCATGTACCTGTCGGATCGTTCGGGCTCATGTCTGCCACCTCGATCCTTCTCTTTTCCTTTATCTCCACCATTGTCCGCTCGGACACTATTGCGATAATCAACAATTTTTCCAGTTGCATGAATTTAGCCGCCCACTACCTCAATTTGTCTAAGCTTTTGCTGGTTTTTTACATAGACTATCAGCAAATGGCCCCAATCGAAGTGTAGTCACTAAATGATGCATGGCCACCTCTAGGCTGAGGTTCCTGATGTTCAAAGATAATTTGTTGAATCTCTCCATGAATGCTTGAAGTGATTTGCCTTTCTCTTGCTGTATGTTGACAAATGTTATGGATGTAAGATGGTGTGGTTGGCTTGTTGCAAATTGAGTGTCGAATTTAGATAATAGAGTTTTGAAGCTATACACCGAGTCAGATGGAAGTCTTGTTAACCAACTGAGTGCTCCTCCTTTTAGCGAGGTGGGGAATACCTGACACTAGACTAATTTGTCTGATGTAAAGGCTCATCTGTGTTTTGTACACATTAATATGCTCATCCGGATCTGTGGTACCGTCGTACCGATCAATATTCAATAACTTCCGATTAGGAGGGGGTTGTGCTTCCATGATTTCATATGTGACGGGATGTCCTTTCGAATCATCTTTTATGATGATAGTGCACTCTGTATGCAATCTGAAAGACAGATAAGTTTGAGTTCAGGCTGTAGTCATTCTCTCCTGGTTCTGTGTGTGTTCGCTTCTCTGAGTAGAAGATTGTCTTCGCTGTCCACGCCCGACTATGGGTGTGGGATTAGTCAATCACAACCTCATCTCTTCATTTTGTTCTTTAAGGACTCGTACTTCCTCTTCATTCTTTCGACGGAGGTAACCTCTTTTATGTTCTTCTGACGCATTTCCTCAATCTCTTTTTGTAGAGCTTGGAGCATAGCAATTTGTTCCGCTTCTGCCATCCTGTCGTTCGTCATCTGTCTCGTTGAAACCATTGTTGCTTGCTTTGACTCTATCTCGGCCATACGGTGGACGCCAATTGTACTCGTATAAACAAAGTGGGACTAGATAGTACATGAGATTGGCAACAACAATTGTCATTGGTGTTGATCGCTCTTCTCGTAATCACCACCTTACGTTCGGTCGTTCTTCCTTTGTACTTCATCTCTTCAACTCAATGGTGCTTCAGCTTTTCAGTTCTTCAACCCCTTAGTGTTCGGTCAGGAGTAAACCTACAAAAGATTCTCTTACGATCAAGTAAGTATTATGTATTGAGAGTGTATGATGTAAAATTGATAATAGCATACCTTATTCCTTCATAGAAGGCTTATTTATAGTATTTGGTAATGGGCTATTTGATTCATGGGTTGTGTCTATCACATATCTTTAATAAATCAGTGTTAGCTAATTTCTCGGTTGTTACTTAGATTTGGCAAGGTGTGGCTCAGATTTATATGGAAGTTACCCTAATTTATAGGATGTTTCCTTATTTGCCATTTATTGTTGATTTGGTCTTTAATGTAGTTGATCATCCGGTCGGTTGGTCAATGGTGCCGAGTGACATGGCTCACTCGATTCTGACGGATACATATAATATATAAATTAATTTATAATTTATTGATGTTAAATTTTTTCGATATTTTTTCTTATTAAAGACTAAATAGTTATTGTTTTCTAGCCTATAAAGCATGAGAAAATGAAATCCATTTTAAAAAATAAAGAAAAAGAAAGAGTGTGTAATGTTATTTTTAAGATTGTTTTCTTTTATAAAGATGTGTCATCATACTTAACACTCTCTTTGTTTCAAGGTAAGTCTTATTCCCGAGTAGAAAAAAGAGATGGGTTGTGTTGTTTGTTTCTATTGATACGCAACAATTTGAGAATGCAGATAGATGGACGGAGTAAAGTCACTCACAAGAGATGATTACCTAAGAAAGCTAATTGGAGATATGTGTAATTACTCAAGCGTCCCTCCTTTATTTTATTGTGCATGCCAAAAATTTATGTTCATGCATAGATACAAACCTAATCGATAATGGGAGACACACATAACCGATTATGGTTCCAAAGGAACCACATCATCGATTACGTTGTTCTTTTGCTAGCATAATCAATTAGGTGTATCTTCCATTATCGATTAGGTCTTTGGAAATTGTATGTTGCATGTTTTTATTCCTTTCTTTTTATGGGTTGAGTTCATTTTATATTTCTTATACCAAAAATTAAAATTAATTTTTTTCTTATCAATTTCTAATACAAATATCCGCACATCTCTCTGAGTATGGAAACAAAAATTATAGCCAAAGAACTTTTCCACTTGAGTACAAAACGCGTGGTGTTTGTTTCATTAATTTATTCCTTTATTTATTGGGCCCACAAAAGTATTTTTTTATATGAAAACGGAGGTTTCATGGGCCTCCTGGACCCATAGCCCAGCATGAATGTTTCCTTGTAGGATACTTCAAAAATGAATAATGAAAAATGGCACTGTTGAGAAAAATGTGCAAGTAGAAGAAAAACCGTAATACTCTTTGCATCATCATCATCTTCTGGGACACCCACCAACAACATGGAGATACGTGCCACTATTCGGCCCCGGGTCCCTTTCCACATAAAGGTTGACGATAGCAAATGACACCTTCACTTCATTGTCGTGTCATACTGTAAGCTTATTAACGTTGTGGTCTTTGTATCTTCATACAGACACCTCACAATGCTTCAGAAAGTGATGTCCTTTCTGGATTTTCTGATATATTCAGTTTTCGACCAAGACACCCAACACTACTGACAATCAAAATTATGTTTAAGGAATTTTATTATCTTTGGTTTCGACTATGATACCAATCAAACTGCTTTGCCTCAGGACCTCCAACTACTTTAAATTCGTAAAATGGTAATTCAGTTTTCCTATTTTTACACTCTACTTCTTTCATATTTCCTTTTTTGCTATAGCGTTGGTTGAGAAAGAATGATGCAGTAAAATTATGAGTGAAGTTGTGTTGAATTGAAAAGAAGGTCCTAAGAGGTATAATTAGATGGTGGAAAATGTATAAATGTGAGGTGATATGTGTTTATGTGTCGCTACTACATTTTAGGATGCAAGGCAGAGAAAACACTTCCCCTTGATGGAGATAAGAAAACAAACAAACAAACATCACTTAATAAAAAAAAGTATATATATGTAAAAAATAATTATATAAAACTAATATTTTTATGAAAAATATAAATAATTATATTAAATAAAAAACAATACATGAAAAGTATAGTAGGGATTTGACTTAAATACGATTATAAATTATTTTAGGCTGTTATTAAATTATAAATTATCATGATAGTAAAATTCTTACCTTTAATAATAGTTATTCAAAGATAATATTCATGTAAATTTAATTATTTACAATACAAAGATCTTTATATTAATAATATATATATATATATATAATTTATAAAAGTTATAAATGATGTAAGTAAAAGAATTTTACGTATTTTAAGAAACTACACAAAACTAATTTATAATATTAAATAAAAAAATAGTAGTTAAAATCTTAATAATTAATATTAAATACTAATTTAAAGTTAATTTATAATTTTTTATTAATAATAAAAATTATTTTAAATATTAATAATTTTTCAGTTTGTAAAATAGTATTAACTTAATTAATATAATATTAATTTTTTTCTAAATTATTTGTTATTTAGTTATTTTTTATAATATTAAGATAAAATACTCACATAAATAGAGTTGTTATGCTTTTCGTGTATTTTTTTACTATTTTTTTTGTAACTTTGTATGAAATTTATGGAAATGAAAAAAATTTTAAAATGTCATTCTTAATGTAAGGTAGATTTTGAAACACGACTTTGATTTCAATTTTTATAAATTTTCTCAAGAATTATTACTTTGTGGCCTAAGTTTTTAGAATTAAGAGTAAATTGTACTTATATGGATAATTTTCATTTTTGGTACTATTGTGTCTGCATGCTACGCACATAATTAATAAAAATTATAAATAATAAAAGAGATTTGTGCAATATGAGATCCATTATCATAAATAATTATTATTATATTCAAGTTGTAAATATATCATTATCATTACAAATGTAAATATATCATTAATGTTGTAAAAAATATTCATAATGAAAAATAGATAATGTTTTCTCTAATTAAATGTCTGTTAAATAAATAAATCATGAAATTTGACATGAAGTACGTGAGAATCAGAAGTAATATATAATATATTTAATATTGTCGTAATTAAAGTTGATATTTTTTTCGTGTCAATGGTGTTAAAATGGAATAATAAGAAATTAATTTAAGTTTAACTTAATATTATAAAATTAGTTTATAAGGCGAGATTTATACTCATTTACATATTATTAAATGTTTTAAGTTTTAGTTGATGTGAAATTCAACACAATAAAAATAATATCTCAACAAAAACAATAAGCAGTAGATAATAATTTTTCCAACTAGCAAGAATCTGTAGGAGCAATAACAAATAATGACAGCAACAAAAACACACTTAAGGAAAACATAAAAATTTTAAGTGGAAAACCTTCTCAATGTGAGAAGTAAAACCCACGGACATAAACCAGTCCCTCAAGCTCCACTATGATCAAAGTTATGGTTATAAGAGAGTTTCAAAATACAGCACAAATTGTGCTTAATAACCATCCAAATAGCAATACAACAGAGAACAAGAAACCTGAAAAATTCACAAAACTGCAGCTACTGTACGCAACCTATATATCACTATTCCGGTGACTTTTGAACAATCCGAACAGTCCAATTGAATCACCACGAGGTATGAACCTGCTAACAAAATTTCAGTCCGATCCAACGGTGGACGAAGCAGTAGTGATAATCCGAAAATTTTCGTCCTCAAGAAAACGCTGAAAACGCTGCTGCAGTGTGAGACGAATTTCTCACTTCTCAAACGAATTATCAAAGATCCGAACGGTCAGATTGAAGTACCACAAGCTGTGAACCTGCTAATAAAATTTCAGCCTGATCCAACGGTGAGCAAAGTGTCAGCGGTGGTCGGAAGTTGTTAAGAGAAACTTTCTATCTTTACTCTTTTCTCCTTTTCTTTTCTCTCTCTGTTTTTGCTAACGGCTGTCATTGTGTTCGAAAAAACCCTAAAGGTTAATATTGGAATGGGCCTCCACATAGAAAGTGAGGTCAACCCAATATATAGGTGATCCAATAGTAGTCGATATTGAGTGACATGATAAGTCCAACAAACTTTGGTTAGGATAAACTCAAAATAGCTCTGATACTATATTAAAAAGTGAACTTTATGTCTAATTCAATCTTATAAAATCGACAGCTTACAAAGTGAAGTTTACATCTACTTATATACTATAAAATATTTTAATCTCTAATCAATATAACATCTTTGAACTTCAACAATATCATTTGGATCATTAGGTAGTTGTGGGGAAGTCAAGTTCAATCAAAATATATGTATGTTGAACTTCAACAATATCATTTGGATCATTAGGTAGTTGTGGGGAAGTAAAGTTCAATCAAAATAGTTTAATTGAAATTTGGTTAACAACGCAAGTAGAAACAAGTTAAGCAAAGGTTTGCACAATCACATCCATCAGTTAGAAGACAAAATTACAAACTCCATTCTAAGCAATCCAAAATTTATTTTTAACCCTCGTATGCGATAATGATATGAGTGATTCAATTTAAAATAAAATAAAATAATATTCTTTTCATCAAAATAAATGTCATATTTAAAAAATTATTCATGAAAAACATATACGTAATATTTATATTCCTCACTAATTTATTTATTTTAGTTAAGCATTTTTTTTTCTAAAGTCATGCAATAAATCACAACTTTAATTTAAAAAACAGACGAAAAAAAGTCGCAAATGCAACTTATGAACGCAGTACCCAAGGACCGACTATCGGTCCAGTCATTTTCTTCTTCTCCTGCCCCAGCATTGTTACAACAAAGACAATAATTCTAATAACATGTTAAAAAATAAATAAATTTAATTTAATTTCATAAAATCAATTTATAAAATAAATTAAGTTTACACATTATATGCTATAAATTAAATTTATCTTTATTTAATGAGATTTTGAATAATGTACCGACCAGTCCTCGGACACCGAGAACAGGTAGTAAAGGGCGAACCACGTCAGCTGGGTCCCACAGCATGGGCCAAAGCCACATGAGGAATGGACCCTATTAGACAGTCATCGGTGTGTTCCCTCAGAGTAGGGTGATCAGTCATCGGTGTGTTCCCTTAGAGAAGGGTGATCAGTCATTCCCCTCAGAGTAGGGTGATCAGTCGTCGGTGTGTCCCCTGAGAGAAGGGTGATTAGTCATCAGCATTTTCCCGCAGGGAAGGGTGAGTAGTCGTCAGACCACCAGGACGGGCTGAGGTGTCATCGTCACTCAGCAGGTCGAGGAGTCCTCGGCAACAGAGTATGGCGAGGTGACATCGGCCTTGGGTGGAGACGAGGTGACATCGGCCTTGGGGGAAGACCAGTTATCAGTAAACATGCCCAGAGATAAGGAGAGGCCTGGATCACGAAGTGCCTATGCGGGTAGCAGGGAGAGCACAGTTGGGTGTGGAGTCCTGAAGGGGACGAGTACTCACCAGAGTTAGGGTTTTCCTAGTGAAGCTACATGCATGGCACTTAAACAGTGAAGGCACTCCCAGAACAGGTGGCCCCAGAGACTAGGTGCACAAGGAGGCACCCAGGTGGTCACCCTGTGAGAGTTTGCACTCCAGAGAAGGAAACCTTATGTGCTAGATTACCCTAAGAGTGGGTGATAGCGGCGCAAGGGTATTCCAGTAAACCCGAAATATGGTTAGTAGCGCAGTGAACCCTAATTAGGGTTAGCGGCGCTGTAAACCCTAGACTATATAAGGGACAGTAAAATACTTCACAAAGGTACGCAGTTTCTAGACCTAAACACGGAGAGAAACTCAATACACTTGATGTTCCTTGCCTTACACTAACTTGAGCGTCGGAGTGCAAACGGCCTCTAGGGCGCCCCCTTTCTCTTTTGCAGGTGCAGATTGCTTCGAAAGAACCAAGCACATATCAACGTGAGGAAGGAGGCGTGTGAGTGTCGTGAGTCAATCGACAGGCGAGTCAACGGGCAAGAACAAATAAAAATATAATCAAATTGTAATATATAATTGAAGAAAATTTTTATCTATCTGAATTAGATTTAAATTATAAGTTTAAACTTAATAAAAATGAATTTATACTCTTATCTTAATGCTCCTCTCTTTATACTCTTTTTAATCCAGCTTATCTAATTAACACAGGGAGAAGTCTTATACCAAAAGACTCTGATAGCATGGTTGGAGTTAGGAGTAACAAAAAGCATCACTACTCTTATAATGTGCAAGTTCTCACGTCCCCGTGTGGCCAAGTGCCGCTCTACCAAATCTCCACTAATGTTTCGTGGACGGTCAGGATCATGTGTATTGCAACTTGTTTTTTCGATTTATGCTCATGTAATTGATTGAAAAGAAAAACATTGTGACTAGTAATGTGATATAATGTTATTATATAACACTTGAAAATGTGTAATACTGTAAAATAATCTTTTATATATTTCAAAATAAATATTAGAAATTCAAAACATTAATTTAAAATTTTGGACAGATATTTTATAACTATTCGAATAAGGGAATTAAAATTTTACATCAAATCTTTCCCGAAAAGCAACATCACTAATTTTTCAGTAATTAATAATATATTTAAATTATAAAATATTATATTTTGAAAAGAAAAATTATGTTTAAACTACATACTTTTGATTGTGGATAGGCATTTGTATTTGTGTAACATAGTATATATTATATTTTTAATTTAATACTTAATTATGTATATTTATATTTACTAGTTTAGATGTCTATACGGGATTGTGATATTAATATTTAATCTTTGAAAAATTCATGTAATTTTTAGAGTGTATATTTTACAGTTGTTTGTTTATCGGATTAATTTTTAAAGGATTATCAGAGAGATTTTGATAGGTAATGAGTAAATTTATATAAAAAATTAATATGCTATTCAACATAAAATTTTAAAATAATAAATTTATAGGTCTTTTTTATAATATTTATTTTACTTATTTCTATACCATACAAAACTCTGATTCAGAATTGACTCCTCCAAAAGTTAGTTAAAGTATAATGACAAAAGACAACTTGCATTAGACAAGAACAAGTGGTGGTTTGAGTGAGACAATGTGAGTGATGCAAGAAGAAGAGAATACATCAATTTTGTTACAATTGATGAATAATAATAAAAATTACGTTTAAAATATTTTTTTTAATTGATATTGTACTTCCTTTGCTTGCTATAACTCACTCTGCTACTTCTTCTACCAAGTTTTCCTTTCAATATATACAAAAGAGAGAAAAAAAGGTAACAAATAAAAGAACGGATTAAAAAAATTAAAAAACTGACGTCTGCAACCACAGTTTATTTATGTAAAGGATGTATAATAAAATGATGTTAATTTAGGTTATTTTTAGTTTTTTATTTCCAGTTATTAAATAATATTATTATTAGTTGTACTTGTATAAATTAATATGACCTAGATAGTATTTGAAACTGATTGTATAATTATTGAGGTGTCGATCATTCGGTTACTCTCTTGCTCTTCAATACTTTACTTCTTCAGACTTGAAAGTTCCTTCTCCTTAATTCTTTAGCATGACCTGTTACTAGGTAAAACATAACAATAATGGATTGCTCTAATACTCATTTCAATTCTTACTAAACTCCACACTCATCTTTCGTTTTCACAACAAGTTTTTGAATATTTTCATTTTATTTAATTATATTTTTTTATTTCTACAATTTACTAAATGAACGATGATGTTACACAATAAGAAAATCATTAAATAACAACTAAATTTAGATACCAAAATAATTAGTTATTATATTGACTAAATGAGATATCATTTTAGAAACTAAAAAATTATCGGTATCTAAAGTGATTGCTATTATTAAAAAAAATTTATAAAATAGTTTCTAAATTAGTATCTAAATTAGCTACCAATATTTTAATTACTAATATTTTAGATTTTAAATTAGTATCTAAAAGATTAATAGAGACTAATTTAAAATATAGAGAAGTAAGTAGCTAAAATCTTAATAGTTAATAGTTATATATCAATTTAGAAACTATTTTATAAATTTTTATTAATAATATAAACTAATTTAGAGACCAATAATTTTTTAATTTATAAAATGATCTCTAATTTAGTCAAATAATAACTAACTAATTTTGTCTCTAAAATTAATTTTTAATTAATAATTTTTTTATTGTATTAAATGAAATTGAGATTTTATAAATAAGATTTTTTTATATACCTATTAGATATTTGACAATAACATGATCAGGTGATATTTATAAATGGAGTTTTATTTTATTTTTATTTTTTTAAATGTGTTGAATGTGAGATTTGAACCCACTATAAATTCCTTACTTTAACAAATACAAAATTACTATAAAACTATTTACCTTATTATATATATGGAAATTATTAACT
Organism: Phaseolus lunatus; assembly: GCA_013389735.1. Taxonomy (NCBI): domain Eukaryota; kingdom Viridiplantae; phylum Streptophyta; class Magnoliopsida; order Fabales; family Fabaceae; genus Phaseolus; species Phaseolus lunatus. Next base: position 12,892,749 of record CM023865.1, on the reverse strand, counting down.
TCAAAAATATGGGGAATATAATGGTGATAAGAAATTAGATACTCTTATACAAACACTATTAAAAAAATTATATTTTATGGACTTTTTCTCTTAATGTTCATAAAATTTTATCAAAAAATTAACAAGAAATTTATGTTTTACGAATTCTTATAAAAGAATGTGTAAAATAAAAAAATCTGACTAAATATGGAAACTTTTAATAGTAGAAAAATTGAGTCATCTTTTAAATTTATACGGATTGACATTCTTCTTCTCTTGGTTAGTGGGAAATTGTGTACTTAAAGAAGCTTCAACTCATAATAAAATATGGAGTTTTACTTTCAGATTTTCTTATTTTCACTTGCAGTTGCCGTAAGTGGGACTTATTACTTTATGCTTACAGTGTTTCAGAAAATTCACAAAAATTAGGTTCACTTTTCTAAACTATAATGTTTCTTAAACTCAATATGCAAATGTGGAGGAATATAACACGCCATATTCAAAGAGAATTTCAATAATCTCATCAAACTGCACCAGCAGAATCTTCCTTTTTTATTTCATCCTTTAGATAATACGATAAAAATATATATGACATTTTGTTTTTTCTTCTTAATTAATTGCTTTATTCAGAAGACAACTATTTTCTTTTTGTCAAGATAAAAAAAGACAAATATTTGACCAACAAATCTAGGTTACAGATTGGGTTATCCATGATTGCATGCTTAATTTATTGTTCTGGAGGCTACAGCAAATCTTAAATTCATTAAAAAGCGTAAGAATTATTACTAACAGAATGAAGTCCAACGGAATTCAAATCACTAGTGAAAGTATTCTTATTGAATGTATTACTCTATCTTAACCAGGTTTCAAAAATATCTTTAAAATGAAAAAAAAAAAAAAAAAACCAACATGAATGATTATTTTTTAAGTTCAGAACTCCATCATGATTTTAATTTTAAAAGACATTTTAGTTGATTAAGAAAGAAAAATGTATGTAAATTATTTTTTACCCAATTTCTAAATAATGTAAGACTATATTAGATATAATGAAATATGTTATAATAAATATTTGAAATAAAAAATAGTGATCGCAAAAGATTTAAAGTATATTATTATCTAATTTTAAGAATATGAATATTCACACAAACAAATCATGACTAGTCACAAAGTTTGTTGTTTTTTGCATTAATATATGAATTTTATCTAAATTAATTCTTTAAAAACATATGAGCATGATTCTAATAGTTTTAATGACGATAGAATGAATTTACCATAAAAGACATTATATACATTCTAGTAAAGAAAAACATAATTAATAATTAAATCATAAAAAGCAATATTGTTTCTTGTAATTATAACCATCAATTACTAATTAAATCTAAGTGAGATATATTGATTAGTGATGATAATATTATTAATTATCTAATATATATATATATATATATATATATATATATATATATATATAATTAATGAATTTCACTGATGTATTGATGTAAGATGTCATGTTAATGCTCTTTTGGGATTCATGAATGCACTAACGAATATATGTTTGACATTCCATTTTGTATTATTGTACCTTTGTATGACTTGAGGCTTAAAGAAGTCATACAAATCTACATTTTCCATTTATACAATTAATTGATTAACATACTTACATCTTAACATTAATATCAGTTACATTTAGTGAATCTTCTTTCTCAGGAAGTTCAAGGTGTGAGCTTTGATTTGGAAACGGAGGAAAGATGGGTGTGGAAGGAAGCGAAAGAGCTAAGGTACACAGTGAAATCTGCTTATCTTTGTTTAAAAGGGGGTTGCGTTGTGGAGAATGAAAAGGTGTATAAGAAGTTATGGAAGCTCAAAGTTGTACCTTCTGCTCTAGTCGCTGCTTGGAGGGTGTTGGAAAATAAGTTAGCTATTAGGGATAACTTGGAAAAACGCGAGGTCGTGACTACAAGTCCTATGTGTAGTCTCTGTGGGATGGAGGAGGAGAATATTACCCATATGTTCATCGAGTGTAGATTTGCTTGGCTTTTGTGGAGTTATTGTTGTGAATGGTTGGGTGTGCAAATGGTGTTTCACAATGTTCCATTGCTAAATTTTTCCCACTTTAGGATGAGTAATGCGCCTACTTCAATAAATGAGGTTTGGGGAGTGATATGGATTGCAGTAGTCAATGAGGTTTGAAAACATAGAAACAGTGTAATCTTTAAGGGAGGTGTAGTTGATGTTTTGGAAGTGTTTGCCTTGGTTCAATTAAAGGTTTGGTCTTAGGTTACGTCTAAGTCACATTCTGTGTATTTCTCCTTTTCATATTGGTGTCTTGATCCTCTGGTCTGTATGAGGATGATGTAAGGTTGTACTCTATTAGGTGTTCAAACAGAGTACCTTAGGTGTTTGTACTATGGATTTTGTTGGTAGTGGTCTTTATAAATATACGTGAGACTAGAGAAGAAAATTAAGGAGTTTCTGTATAAGGGTTGAACCACCCCTAAAGTGGTTCACATTTATTCATTTTTTATTGTCGATAAAAAAAATCATAAATAAAAGCATGAATATAAAGTTACAGTGTGCTTACATCATCCATAATTGTATGATTGTAATGTTCAACTATTGATTACCTTGGATTATTTCAAAGCATCCTACTTGTTTATGTACAAAGGCACATTTTTGTTGTCCATCTATGAAGATTATTGCATCCCATGCATAAGCCACTTGATACAATTTATGTGAAATTTTAATTTACTCAACCATTGGATTAGATTATTGCTCATGAGTAACATCATATGCAACTATTGTTGTCACCTCCTCACAAAGACAAAAATCAACACATATCATTTATCTTATAACTGATGTTGCAAAGCAATAACAACCTAAAGTTAAGTACTACAACTTCGATTTATCGATGAACGGTCCAAGTTTACTTAAATTTTGACCATATGGAGAACCAACATCATTTTTCCTTGACCCTAACACAAGAATATAGGTTTTTGAAAGTCTAAATAATATCACATGAGTAAATAACACAATTAAATGTAATTTTTATTTCTTATCTCACTTTCTAATAGTCTTAAACAATATGATAAACACAATTGACTAGTACAAAAGTATCAACAGGTTATTCAAGGAATCCATCCGTGTGATCAAGTCATATTGCAATTGGATCCATCACGTTAGCACATCTGCTATGAATAACTTGTTTGCGAGCTCTCCTAAGGAGAGGCAGTGTAGCAATTCTAAATTTATAAATATCTTCTAAATTATAATCTTGAATGTATAAAAGTTTGAAATATAAATTTTAAATTATACAATTAAAAAAGTTCCTAGAATATTCAATTGAAGTGAAATCAAACAACAACAAATATTTAATGAACCTCTTCAACCAATGACACTCGTGTTGTGAAGTAATGAAATGACTAAGGCGATTCCTGACAACGAAAATTAATTTTGACAGTGGATCGGGAACAAACGTAGGAAGAAGCAGAAACAAAAAAGATAAATTTAGAATATATGCAATTAAGAACAATTTTATCTTTTCACTAGTCCATAAAATACATATTGAAATTATAAAGGTGTGTAAAAAAATTGCCTAATATTTTTGGTTGGGTTCTAGGCCGACCCTATTAATGAATTTACCGACTCGGGAAAAAAAATCACATTATTTGAACATTAAGTTGATATAGTATATTCATTTACTTTTTAATATTTTTTATATGCATATATTTCTTAAATATATGATAGTCAAATATTTACGATTTTTTTTTTTGAAAGAAATTAGTCATGACAACTATTAAATATGAACTGGACTCAAATGGGATAAGAGTGTTTTATATTAGTAATACTCGTACATAAATTTGTTGTGAAAGTTTAAAGTACATAAAAAGAAATTATTTGAATGTTTTAAGGTAAGAGATACGTAAATTGAAAAATTAATTTATTTTTATTTATTTTAAAATATCAGTATTATAAAAAATATATTAGTTTATATTAGTTTCTAAGTTAGATATTCATTATTTTTTATATCTGATCTCATAACTGTGAAGGTTATGAACAGTATTCAAGATTAAACTATCAAATTTTCAATCAAAGTAATTTTTTTTAAAAGATTTGATATTCTTGTATTGTTTTGTAGGCATGTAGTTGAAATTATATATGTAATAATCTCGTAGGTAAAGAATAAAGGTTAATTAAGGTTTACAATAATATTTTTTGTTTTTTTTAATTATATTGCCTAAGAATAATTTATGACTTCCTTAATTTTTTTTCATGTTGGTTGGAGAATTTTCAAGTAGCAAGTAATAATAACTTAGAAAGTTAATTATATTGATATTTGCAAGTTGAGAGTTAAAAACCTAGATTGAATATTTATTTATGTGAAATTTATTACATTTTACCATTTAGTGAATTAAAACGGCATATTAAAATCATTGAGTTTGACAAACCAGTTAAATTTGATATATTATAATTTGTTGATAAGCGAATATTTTATTTTATTTATTTATTTGTTGTTGATAAAATAAATAAATATTTACGTATGATTGTATTTTTTATATGAATTATATATTTAATAGTATTAAGAATATTGTTTTGTGTAGTTGTTTATAATGATGATTAAATAGATTTGTATTATTTTACTGTGTCTAACTTAAATTTAAATAATTAGTAATTAAAATTTTTATAGTTAATTAAATATTAATATTTTTTTTAATTTTTAAAATAATATTTAAATTTAATCAATATAATAATTAATTATTTTTTATCTCAAATATTTGTTTAAATGGTCTAATAAACAAAGGTTGAATTGGTTTTCTCTTATTTAGGAGTTTATACCTCAAACATGAAAGAGGTCAAATAAATTGTCTCTCCTCAAAAAAATATATTGCTTAAATATTGGTTCAAAATTTAAGTTAAGAGATAGATAATCACTGTTGATTTTCTTTCCTTTGAAAATAAGTCAATCAAGAGTGATGCTTCTTTATTTCCAGAAACTCATATTTAAATGTTTTTTTTTCTGATCAAAGAAAAAAATATTTAAATGTTTATATACTATATTGGATGATAATTATGTCTTGCATATATAATTTGGAGATAAAGATGTGAACACACTTAATAATTGTGACTTGAATGACGATTACATGTGTTTTTATTTAATGAAAATGAGTGACTTTGAAATTTAACCTTTTGTATTTTTTTTTAAATTTTGTCTAATTAAAGTAAAAAATTAAAACAAAACTAAAATTAAAATATGTTATGAATTAAAAATTTATTTAAATCTTGAAAAGTTAAATATTTATGGAGTGCGTAATTGGCCAGAAACAAACCAAATAAATCCGTTGGTAATCTAAACATTTGTAATAAATGGTTTTTAGAATAAGATGATGGTTGTTTATTTCCCTATTAGTCCTTTCACTAATTACAAACTAAAAGTGCAACAAAAAAATCAAAGTGAAAAAATGAATCCTATGATAATAAAAGATAATCATAGGCCATGTGTCAACTTAATATTGAATCTTCATTTATCAAGATAAACCAGCATCTTCTCCTCTACGTCTTTTTATACCTTATCACTTATCTTTTTATGCTTTATAAAAACACTAATTTCCCCAATTTTATCCCATTCATAATAATATTTCGTAACGAGCTAGTGTTAAGAAATTTAAATAATTTAGCACTGCTAGTTTTATACAGAAAAAACTTTGGGTAGTTTTATTCACATTTAAATAACAATTTAACGATTATATACTATCAATATACAATTGTCACACCATTAATTAATTAAAATTACTATTAATGTAACTTTATAAGTAATTATATTCACTATACATATAATTAATTAGTGATATAATTTTTTTTATATTATTAAAATATATATTTATTAATAAAAAAATCTTTATTAAAAATTTAACTAGCAATGAAGTTAAGGAAAATATAAGAAATAAGACTATACATGTATTGTATTAGAATTTTAAATAAAAAATAGTGTTATAATATATATATGTATATATATATTTAATTTATAACTTATTGATATTGAATTTTTTTGAGATATTTTTTTCTCTCAAAAAGATGAAATAGTTACTGCTTTCTAGCCTATAAAGTATGAGAATCTGAAATCTATATTTAAAAAAAAAAAAAAAAAGTGTAATATTATTTTAAGATTGTTTCCATTATATGAAGATTTATCATCATATTTAACAATTTGTAAAGAAAAGAGATATGTGAAGTTGTTTGTTTATGTAGTGGTCAAACCTCGGATGCCGGCAGTATATAGTGAAGGTCGACGCAGCAGAGGTCAATATAGTAGGACCTTCAGAAGGATTCCCCAAGAGAATATGTGCGTAGTGGCCAGACCTCGGACGTCGACAGGGTACAGTAAAGGTCGACGTGGCAGAGGTCAACACAGTAGGACCCTCAGAGAGACCCTCAAAGATTACACGTTGTAGTAGCCAGACCTCGGACGTCGACAGTGTACTGTAGAGGTCCGTGTGGTAGAAGTCGGCACAGGAGAGTATTGCATTAGTAAAAGCCTGGTTTACAGAGATACCTTGCATGCGGAATGTGTATAAGAGATTTGGGTCTGGCACATGCAGATTAACCCTAAGGGCACCAATGCCCAAGAGCGCTAAGGTTCTCAGAGAAAGCAGCATGCAAGGCACGTGAGAAATTAGGTTACTTACAAGAACGGATTGGTCTCGCGGCGCTGGTACACACTTTGTAACCCTAGCGACCATATCATTAGATACGCACTCCAGAAAAGGAATGTTGCCATGAGCGTTGCACTCTAAGAAAGGAATGTTGCCACGGGAGTTGCACTAAGACTATGCGACAGTATCCCGAAAAGGTAACCCTAAATTCGCTAGAGGCAAGGCTTTGGCAAGAGAATGTCAGCGGCAGGTTAACCTAGAAACAATTATATAAGGGGGGTAAACCCCAAGGTAAAGACACACTGTTTTGTATGCAAGACATAGTTCTTACACACACATTATAAGCTTAAGCACCTTTTGCTTGTTTGATGTTTCTTGTCCTGTATTTACTTGAGCGTCGGAGTGCAATTACAAGTAGGGCCTCCCTCTATTTCAGTGGACTCACACTTTGGAGAACCACTGCGAAGATAGAAGGAACCACCATCTGCCTCAAAGTCAACGACAGTTGAGTCAACCGGCGAGAACAGTTTCCATTGATGTATAATGATTTGAGAACTCAGATTTGAGAATAAGTATGAATGGAGTGCTCTCACTCACGTGTAATTACTCAAATGTTACTCCTTTTTTTATTGTGCATGATAGAGATTCCTAAGATAAATTCACATTGTACAGACGTAATAGATTGTAGGAGTCACACATAATCGATTATATGATTTAACATAGTCGATTATGTTATTTCTTTGCCAGCATAATCAATGACATGTTCCTTCCATAATCGATTAGGTCTTTGAAAGTTGTATTTGTTGCATGTTTTTCTTCCTTTCTTTTCATGGGTCGAGTTCATTGAATCATGCAATGTGTGGTTGTTGTTTGGAGACATTGACCTCTTTCATGTGGACCAAGTTTTGGTAGTAAGTATTGTAGTTTTGGTGGTGGTTGTTGGGGTTGTGTTGGTGATCATCTTCAATATATAAAGTTACAATGACTTGCATTCATGTGTTAGTAATGTACTTCATTCATGGCTGGACAAAACTTGTTGTGTAAACCTTCTCCCTAAACGATTAGGGTTTTTTATTTTATTTTGTTATCTTATGATTTTTGTTTGCATTGGATGAAGTTTACATGTTGTGTTGTATGAAAGGTTGTTTGAACATTGTTTTAAATCATTTACAATTTTTTTATCAGCAAAAAAAGAATAAATATTAGAGAGATTTCCGGGATATCTCAACCCTTATACAAAAGGTGTAGACAATTCAAAACCAGTAACATCCTCTACCCATATACAAAACTACAAATCCTACCACTCTACTAACCTTTATGTTTTTTGATGGACCTTATACAAACTAGAGGTTCTAAACACCAGTCAGAATATGAAAAACAAGCTAAGTGTACCTTCGATGTTACACATGACCAAACCTTCAACTACGCCATCAAGAAAATCTCCGAGTGATCTATGCGCCCGTTCCTGAAGATCTTCTTATTTTTATGCTTCCACAATTCTTCTATAATTGTTATCCACACACAGTCAGACCCGGTTAACAACTTCACTTTCCTCATTCAGCCTAAACTATGAGAAATGCATTTTCAGCTCCTAATGTACTATCGATGTCATACCCACCCACTCATAACACTTAGACCATACAAGTCAGACAACTCTGCATGTAAAAAAAGATAAGTCGTTGTTTCCTCGCCCTCCCGATACATTTACAATATGATATTATGAATAGTATGTGTGGATTCATTGAAAGCAGCTGAAGGAGAAGTTAGATATTGAAAAGCTTTAATCTATATTAGTGTATAGTTAGATCACATGTTGTTAATTCTTTGATTTCACTATTGCCTTGATTTTCTATTTTGGTGTTTGAGGATTTTGTGTTGCTATATTGTCTAAAGAAAGATCTTTATGTCATATTTGTATTATAAAATTAAATAACAATAGTAATAAAAAAATAAAATTAAAAATAATAATATTCAAAATTAATTTATAAAATAATAATAATATATAATAATAATAAAATCATAAATAATAATTATAATAGCAATATTAAAAATAACAAAAATAAAAATAAATTTATAAAACAACAATAATATATAAAATAATAATAAAATCATAAGTAATAGTTATAATAATAAAATTATTAAATAATAGTAAAAATAATAATAATAAAAATAATAACCAAATCAAATATATTAAATAATAATATTATTAACAATAGTAATTTCATTTTAATTTCAATTTTATTTTATGAAAATATATTTTGCTCTCATGATATGATGGTTGTTTCTTTTTATTTTTATCTAATTATTGTAATGTAACTATCTTTTACCATTTTATTGTGTTATATTGTTCTATATTTAATATTTATTAGATACTTTTTACACTAATTACTTTTTATTTTATTGAATTTTACAAAATTTATAATTTTGGTTAATCTTATAATTATTTTTATTCAAATTTTATTTAATTTGATCAAAATTTATTTTCAAATATTTTGCATGATTTATAATATTAAATAATTCATATTTTTTTAATTGAGTTTAAAAACAGTAAATAATATTTTAAAATTTAATATACAGAGAACTAATCCTATTTACTTTTTAAAATGATTTTAATCACAAAACGAAACTCTAATTTTATAATTTTATCAATTACACTCATCACATCAATATAAACTTTTATTAAAAAAAAACATTTTTTTGTTGCTTTCCATTCTCTTTACTTTTATTTAAGTCAATCTTATTTTTCACTCTCTTTCTCCTTAAATGATCTTTTTCATCTTCCTCAAATTCATTCTTTAAAACAAACACACCCTAAATGTATCCTCTATTAAGGTGTGTGGTGTCCTTAAATGTAGCTGTTTATTTGCTTTCTATCAGTTTAGTCTATTTGCATTTGCCAACTGTGATAATAAATTAGCGTACAACTTTCTAATATATTTTTAATAATAAATTTTTTAATATAATATAGTATTTTATCAATAAATAATTCTCATAAAAAAATTACAGAATATTTTCAATAAAGTATTATATCTCGGTCACATGTTTTTATTCGTAATATCTGAATCTGAAATTAATAATAGAAGTTCATTTTATTTATAACCGTAACATGCATGGTGCTCTGGAATTGATTTTGGGAATAATTTCAAGAAGAAGAAAAAAAAAATCTCAAAAAAATTGGCAACGGACCAAAACGTTATCTCACTGCTTTCGAGCAACGTAGGAATATACGAGAATACATTCATCCATCAACTGCAATTAAGTCTCTTTGTTAATACAGTGATGCAATGATTTGTTGATACTTACGACAACCCTCTTTCTTAGTCATGTCGATAAAAAATAATAATGATAATAAAAATTAGAATTTTTATATATGTTATACCAAAAATTAAAATTAATTTTTTTCTTATCAATTTCTAATACAAATATCCGCACATCTCTCTGAGTATGGAGACAAAAATTATAGCCAAAGAACTTTTCCACTTGAGTACAAAACGCGTGGTGTTTGTTTCATTAATTTATTCCTTTATTTATTGGGCCCACAAAAGTATTTTTGTATATGAAAACGGAGGTTTCATGGGCCTCCTGGGCCCATAGCCCAGCATGAATGTTTCCTTGTAGGATACTTCAAAAATGAATAATGAAAAATGGCACTGTTGAGAAAAATGTGCAAGTGAAGAAAAACCGTAATACTCTTTGCATCATCATCATCTTCTGGGACACCCACCAATAACATGGAGATACGTGCCACTATTCTGCCCCATTTCCCTTTCCACATAAAGGTAGACGATAGCAAATGACACCTTCACTTCATTGTCGTGTCATACTGTAAGCTCATTAACGTTGTGGTCTTTATATCTTCATACAGACACCTCACAATGCTTCAGAAAGTGATGTCCTTTCTGGATTTTCTGATATATTCAGTTTTCGACCAAGACACCCAACACTACTGGCAATCAAAATTATATTTAAGGAATTTTATTATCTTTTGTTTCGACTATGATACCAATCAAACTGCTTTGCCTCAGGACCCCAACTACTTTAAATTCGTAAAATATTAATTCAGTTTTCCTATCTTTTTCCACTCTACTTCTTTTAGATTTCCTTTTTAGTTCTCTTATTGAAACTAACTTTAATCGATTCAACCATTGGTTTCTTCAGTTTTGTTATATTTTCAAATTGTTATTGTAAAGAGAACTAATACTCGAACTCAAATCAGATGAATAATTAATTTATTTGGTCATTTTACTTTTTCCTTCAAACTTTACTTTTAACACTTCATCTTCAACTCTTGATCAAAAGTGCATTTATAAAAAGTTATTCAATCCTTTTTAATTAAACATTTAGTATGTTAATGTAATAAATATAATAATAATAACATACATTAATCGTTTTGATGGTTGTGGTCTTGATGAACCGAAAATTAATATATATATATATATATATATATATATTATAACTAAAACCGTATTATCTAATTTTTCATATGACTTATTTTAAATATTTACTTAATGCATTTTTAAAAACCAGTTAATTGATACCGAAATATTTTCGAGTCGTTCGACATTAATGATACAACTTATTTACCTAAAAAGATCAGTTTCATCATGATTAGAAAGTGACAAGTGGTAGCAATTTGATCAAGATTGGATTGGAGTAAACATTTATAATGAAAAATAAAAAGAATAGAAAAGACAGAGTAAATTAAACTGTTTTTTTAATTACAAGTAATATAGGTACTTCAACTTTTAAAAGTTTTTTCATTTGTTTTTGTAATAGGTTAAAGTGGATAAATTGATTTAAATTATGAAAAAGTAGTTTTTTTTTTTTTATGAATGTTTGATAAGAAATTTAGTATCTTTTGATATTGCGTTGGTTGAGAAAGAATGATGCAGTAAAATTATGAGTGAAGTTGTTTTGAATTGAAAAGAAGGTCCTAAGGTATAATTAGATGGTGGAAAGTGTACAAGTGTGAGGTGATATGTGTTTATGTAGGTGTCGCTACTACATTTTAGGATGCAAGGCAGAGAGAGAACTTCCCTTGATGGAGGATGAGAAAAAAACAAACAAACATGACTTAATAAAAAAGTATATATATGTAAAAATAATTATATAAAACTAATATTTTAAGAAAATATAAATAATGATATTAAATAAAAACTAATATATGAAAAGTATAGTAGGGATTTGACTTAAATACGATGATGATATAAATTATTTTAGGCTATTATTAAATTATAAATTATGAGGTATTATCTAACTATGTATTAATGAAGGAAAGTATGATTTGTATAGATTTTTGGATCTTCAATTGATTAATTTAATAAATAAATAATAAGAAACTCAGAAATATATTACTAATTATTTACATTGGGGAAAAATAAATATATTTTGCTCCTTATATTTATGAGTGAGTATACTTTTTAAGTTATCAATTATTAGTATTTCATCTTATACTAATTATTTTTATGGACACTTATTTGTGATATCTCTAATTGATAACACCGCTGCATAGTTCTTCTCATTACACAAGAAGTCATTGACATATTTCAAGCAACTAGTGGATAGGTAATTACATTAAAAACTTATCTGTCTATATTACTTAAATGTCTCCTTACAAGTTTCTTTTATTAATTAGCTCATACACTAGATATAACATACTGAAAGGTCGATCAAGTACAAGGTCCAAAAAACTTACATGGTAGAACTTAAAGGTTTGTAATTTCATTATTTGATTTTCTATCTTTTTGTCTTTCTTGTTTGTCAAAATATCAATATTAACTTTTTCATTAATATATAATTGTTGTGTAATAAACAACCATGAGGGTATAAGTAGACTTACTATGTAATGCAATGGATTGCTACCATTGTTAAAGTTGACATTAACACAGATAGAGAGCAGTTAATCATATTTGAATTATTATTTATAATAAATTACGTGTACTTTAAACACTAATTTTAACTTATTAAGTATTCCAAAATATTTTATGAATGTTCAATTGGATAAATGATAAATAATAAGTTTAATTTATATATTCTTTAATTTTTTTTATTTTAATTGCTTTTTAATGGATAAGAGATTTTTCAAAAAGATAGGAACTTTTTTTTTTTTTGTTTTGAGATGAAAGACTTATTTGTATGGATAATTTTAAAATTTTTATTAAATTCTATAAATACTAAAAAAATTTAATAAATAAAAATTAATTTTAAAAATAAAAAATAATTAATTAGTATATTGAATAAATTAGATATTATTTTATAAATTAAAAAATTATTAATATTTAAGATAATTGCTATCACTATAAAATAGTTTTTAAATTAATACTTAAATAAACTGATATTTAAATACTATTTAAAAATTATTTATTAATATAAAAAATATTAATCTCTAAAATATTATCCAAATTAATTATAATTAATTATTTTTTATTTTAAAAATTAATTTCTATTTAATAATTCTGTTAATAAAATTTTTTCAAAAATTATATAAAAAAATAAAATAAAAGCTTACCATATGTGCCATATGTATATATCATCATTCTCTTGAGAAATTATGATATATTCGACATGGATGAGATTCTCTTTTGGAATCCATTATGGGACCCTTTTGTATAATTATTAGAAACACCTACATCGGATTGTGGTCTCATTGCATGGGCAAACAAAACTCTTCCTCTTAAAGGACTCTATTATGTCGTGCAGAGAAAGACTATATACTTTTAGCAAATAAACTAAGAAGACTCTTCGGAAATAGCCTCATCATAAAAATAAAAAATCCATTGTAATAAAATGATAACTTCAGACTTCATAGGTTCTTATATCCTTTTTTAACATTTTGAAAAAAATTGATACAATCACATGTCTTTTACCTTAGAATCATATTGTTAAATTATTGACTATATTTATGATTTGCATAAAGTAGAAATAAAATTGTTGTTGTTCTCTTAGTTCTTCTGTTTTTTCAGTAACGAATGCTGTTTCTGGAATCGAATTTACTGAATCACTCAATAATATGAAATTTTTACGTCAAAACTTGGCAGATGCATGTCCCTTTACATTGGGTTTCAATAATTTCATTTCACACATCGTCTTACACACGGATACAACGATCGATGTGTCGTAATAAGGTTGCTGGCAATTATGGAAAAGCAAAAACAAAAAGAGCAGCAATGGACATTGAGTTTGTTGTGTAGCGTTTGTATTTCGACAAACAAAAAAAATCGCATATTTGCACAATTCTTTTATACACACAAACAAGCCATTCATTTGTTTCTTTCATGAAAAAAGTTAGCCAAACAATTACCTGGAACAAACATTTTGTGCACGTTTATCCATGTATAGGTCTGTTGGTAGAAACTCTAATTCCAAATTCAGATTGCACGAACAATGTTTCTTTCTGTAGAAGCTGAGCAGTGATTAAGATGAATTATCACATCAAATAATTAGGTTTTGGTAGTAAAATTGTCATAATATCGAAGGTCACCAAAGTATGAGAAGAGGACATAGTGAGGTAAGGTGGCATGATGCTACTTGGCTGAAAATTTTGGCATCTTGAAAAGCAGAAATGGTTTATTTGTGGCATGTAGTGTATATGGCATTACCTTTCATGAATATGTCCATGTTGTGCCTCTCACGCTTCACAAATTAACTTATGAACGCAGTACACACTCCAGTCATTTTCTTCTTCTCCTTGCCCTGCATCATTACAGCAAAGACAATTTCCCCTGTCTTCCATAATTATTTCACCCTAATTCTTCCCTCCCAACTCCTCATCATTTTCGATTTTACTTCCTTACTGTTATTACTTAATCCTTACATCCCTTCAACCTCCTTTAACTTCTTAATCATCTATCTTATTCATGTATCACACTCTATTCTTCTCCTAAAATATTTAAATTTAACTCAATCTTATAAAATCATACTCACTTATATTTTTAGATAGCCCGATAAAAGTAATACAATATATAAATTCATCAAATGTCATTAAGATATACTCTAAATAACTCTGATACATGTTAAAAAGTATATATGTCTAACTTAACTTTACAAAATCAACTTGTAAAGTAAATTAAAAATCAGTTTATAAAATGAAATTTGCACATACTTGTTGTAGGTTCAGTAGTCTCACATCATTTAAAAATCGATATTAATATTAGTTTATCCAAATCTTTCTCTCTTGATCTCTTAAGATATTTTTTAAAAATAAAATTATAATGAAATTTCTAGTAAATCTTTATTATTGAATAATTATTTATATGTGATAAAAAAAATCATTTTCATAAAGAAATGATGGTGTACCTTCATATATATTAGTTTTTTAATATTTTTAATCCATTTTTTTTCTTTTATTTGTTACCTTTTTTTTTCTCTTTGGTATATATTGAAAGGAAACAATTGGTAGAAGAAGTAACAGAGTGAGCTATAGCAAGCAAAGGAAGTACAACATCAATTAAAAAAAATATTTTAAACGTAATTTTTATTATTATTCATCAACTGTAACAAAATTGACGTATTCTCTTCTTCTTGTATCACTCACTTAGTCTCATTCATACCGCCACTTGTTCTTGTATAATGCAATTTGTCTTTTTGGAGGAGTCAATTTGTGAATTAGAGTTTTGTATGGTATAGAAATAAATAAAAAAATATTATAAAAAAACCTATAATTTATTTTTTAAAAATTTTACGTTGAATATAGTATATTAAATACATGTATTATAATACAAAATTAATTTTTATTTTTAGTCAAAATTTTAGACTTGTGATTATTTATAATAAAAAAATTATTAAAATTGGTCATTATCATTTTTTACGCAACAAACGAATTTTCAATGTTGACTAAGATGTTAAAATTTCAATAATTTCCTTATCACAAAGTCTAAAGTTTGGACAAAAACCAATTTCACATTATAGTACAAACATATTTAACTCCAAATAATAAAGATATTTGTATCCTCCATTATCTTTCTTTTTTTTTAATATTTATCCATAATTTTGATATTGTGTTGGAGATTCCATAATTAAAAATAAAAATATTTTATAATATATAAGTGGATGCAAATCTCATTTATGAGTCGATTTTATAATGTTGAATTAAACTTAAATTTCACTTTAAAAGTGTGAATACAAACATATAAACTGATTTTAAAAGATTAAATTAAACTTAAAATTTTAATTATTAAAATATTGATATAAATAGACAAGATAATAACATTTATAGACTTTTCCAAATATGACAAAGACCCGGCCAACGAAATATGAAAAAGTTTAACTCACAGCAGTTAACCTGGTTGAAAGTCACATTCCAATCAATACTACATTACTAAAAACCCTTTCACACTACTGTACAACGTGAGAATAAATTTCCACCAATTATACTTTTATACGATTAATCATCACCTAAGTTTGAATTTTAGCTAATATAAAAATTGAGGATTATGAAATATATTTTCTTAAATATTTACAAATAAGTATTATTTAAATTTTAAATATTTTATTAATTAATAACTTAAAACACATTAAGTTAGCCGTTGTCATTCGCTATTTCTTACTTTGATGTATATTTTTTAATTGATACTCAAACATGTAAAGTGTTAAAAACACAGTAGACAAGAAAAATAAATAAATTAGAAACTAGTCCTTTAATTCACCATATAATTATTTCTCCTCGTGTGGAATTGTTGCAGCTTACGTGGCGAAAGATTTAAATCTTCAAAATAATTATATTAGTTAAACTTGGTTGTATTTTTAACATTACGCATTTCCAAGTTAAAATAACTTATTTGTTCATATTCCTTATTTTCACCAAATTTTCTACTGAAAGTTAGAGGATTGCATATATTATAATGTTAAATGTGGTATTTTAGTATGTATTAATTGTTGTGAATGTCTTGGGAGCTATAGATAAATGAAATGTAGTGATGATATTTTAGTTCATATATATATTTGGCATTAAGTTTAATACATAATTTGTAGATCTATTCATTTTAAAAGAGTTAGATATATAAATTTTTTTTTATGTATTATAATATGAAATTAGTTTTTGTTTTTATATAAACTTTATACCATCCAGCTATTTTGTAATATAAAAAAATTGAAATGAATCATTTTGTATGTATATTGTTGTTTTAATTATAAACTGATATCTATTATATCTACTTTAAAGAATGAATTGATGAAGTAAAATCTTAAATTAAATTAATTTTGCATAAGATATATTTAAATCATTTTTATATTATAAATACCTTAGTCTAAAGTTTGAAATAGGAAAAAAATAAATTTCATGTTAAAGGTAGATGTAAAATATATTTAACCTCATGTTAAAATAAAACATCTTTAATCATGATTTCATATTTAAGTTAGAATCGAAGTTGAATTAAGGAGTATGAAGTATTTGTGTTAACAAGTTTGGCTAAGACATTGATAAATTTATGAAGTTAAGAAATAGTAGAAATGGGGTTGAAACCTAAGAATTTAAATGAAAAGGATCACTGTAAATTGTGAAGAAGAAATTAAGAGCTCAATGGCATACATAAGACCTTTCTATTCAACCATGTCATATCAGTAGTCGGCTCCAAAAGAATCTAAAGAGGGGACTTCTAGTTTGGGCCACTTGAGAAGAAGGAGCCCATTTTCTTAAACAATTCCGATGACAATTTGTCTCTCTACAAACACAAACAATCATGTCCTATCATATGGTCCCCTCCACCTCCTCTCTCTCTTAGATCTTGTCCTCTTTCTCTTTTCATGCTTCTTTCTAACTCCTTTCCTTCATCTCACAGGCCCTCTTTATGCCCATCAACAAACTCAAAATTTCTACACTTCAATTAGTATGGGCCCTAGACAAGCCACTCCATTTTCATTTCTCAACCAAGGAAACAAAAACTTTCTAACCTCTGCAAGATAAGAATGTTCAAAACTGAATGTGCATTGTGAAGCATAATTAGATGAGCTGAGAAGCAAAATTGGGTGGTTCAATAGCTTCTATACTTTCTTTATTGGGTAAAGGAATGGAATGATGAAATAGTGTAGAAGATGCTTAATTAGCATGCATAAACTAAAGAGTAACCAAATTCATTTAATTTCATCTAATCTAAATCATCTTTTGGTTAGTGAAGTAGTTACTTTAGATTAATTTTGCTGTCCAGCAGTTGGTAAACGATCCCTGCCTTCATTCCAATTACAGGAATAAAGGGTGAGAGATTCCAATTTCCACATCAGTGGGCAGAAGCAAAAAAGAACTAGGCACGCTTTCCACCTACACTATACAGGTGGTGAGCACAAAGTGAAGCAATTTCCCCCAAAAGTATTTTTGCACTATGCAGAAGCAACAGAATTTTGGTGATTAATGGTTTGTCCGAAGATGCTGAAGGACACATGACACTCCATGCACTTGCCAGGCCAAATGCCCTACGCCAAATGAAACCATCAGAACAAACAAAGTGTTTCTCCTGAAATGGACATCTAAGAGCCCTTTTTTGTTTTCTTGTAGAATGTGATGTTTGATACCAAGCTCACCCTTTTTTTCTTTCACATGGGTTCCTTTCCTTATATTTCCTATTTTCTAAAATTGTGGGACTTTAAGGTTGTGCCACCCTCCTATTTCCTCCTCATTGCTAAAAAAAGAATGAAAAGTGGAGCATTTAACAGTATCAGTAATAGTAATAATAATGCACTTCTCTGAATTGATTCACTTTTAAAAGAGTGGTTCAAATTCCTACCATACTTTCTCCTCTGTTTTCACTTTACTTTACAGCTTAATTTCATATTCCCCGCAGACATCAAAATGCTTTCATGGTTCAAGCCTATGTTCGTGAACCTCACTTTCACGCATACCACTCTCTTACGCTTCTCAAAATTCAACCCCTAATCAACTCTGATAATAAATCTGACTAAATATGAAAAAGTTTTAATGGTAGAAAATTTGAGTCATCTTCTAAAGTTATACGGGTTGACATTCTTCTCTTAGTTGGTGGGAAATTGTGTACTTAAAGAAAGAAGCTTCAACTCATAATAAAATATGGAGTTTTACTTTCAGATTTTCTTATTTTCACTTGCAGTTGCCGTAAGTGGGACTTATTACTTTATGCTTACAGTGTTTCAGAAAATTCACAAAAATTAGGTTCACTTTTCTAAACTATAATGTTTCTTAAACTCAATATGCAAATGTGGAGGAATATAACACGCCATATTCAAAGAGAATTTCAATAATCTCATCAAACTGCACCAGCAGAATCTTCCTTTTTTATTTCATCCTTTAGATAATACGATAAAAATATATATGACATTTTGTTTTTTCTTCTTAATTAATTGCTTTATTCAGAAGACAACTATTTTCTTTTTGTCAAGATAAAAAAAAAAAAAGACAAGTATCTGACCAGATAAATCTAGGTTACAGATTGGATTATCCATGATTGCATGCTTAATTTATTGTTCTGGAGGCTACACGAAATATTAAATTCGTCACCTTTAAAAAGCATTAGAGTTATTACTAACAGAATCAATCAAAGTCCAACGGAATTCAAATCACTACTGAAAGTATTCTTATTTAATGTATTACGGTATCTTAAACAGGTTTCTAAACTATCTTTAAAAAGAAAAAAAAAATGCAAAGTTGCAACACAAATGGCTCCTCTTGGAAAAAATTTAAAGTATATTACTATCTAATTTCAAGAATCCTAAATATTAATTTGTTATTTATTGTATTAATATATGAATTTTATCTAAATTAATTCTTTAGAAACATATAGGCATGAATCTAATAGTTTAATGACGATAAAATAGATTTACCATATAAAACATTATATACCATAAAACATTATATACCATTATATACATTATATCACTAGTAAAGAGAAAAGTAATTAATAATTAAATTATACAACAATATTGTATGTTGTAATTATCACCATCAATTGCTAAGATCTAAAATAAGATATACTTACCAGTAATGATAACATAATTATGTAATATTAATATATTAATAAATAAACTATATATAATTACAGATAAAAATTAATTTATTTTTATTTGGTTTGTTTTAGAAGTATAAAAAAGTCGATCTAATTCGATTAAAAATTGAAAATTGAGTGTTTTCACTTAATTTCTAAAATTTTATGATTTATACAAGTAGGTTAGTTGCATATTTAGCATTGTATTATAAATTAAAAGAAAAAAAAATTAGAAGTTAAAATCTCATTCTCTTAGCTATGTATTCTAATTCTCATTTTAATTTGGAAGTATATTTCAAACACTATTTTGGCAAATGACTCAAAAATTATCTCATTCATCTAAAAACTGATTTTTTTGTTGTATATTTGCTCTTTTAACCATTCATTCCTTTCAACCTATTCTGTTTTATCTCTGTCTCTAAATTGAACTTCAACTGTTTCTTTAAAAAGTCTGTGAATGGGTAAAACTAATTTATTATTATAATTTTTCTTAAACTTAATATAACTGTATATTTAAATTACTTATTTATCATACATAAGTTTAATTATATAAAATAAATCTTAAATAGATTTGTATTGGGTAAAACTTTCTTGCTTTACTAAATTTAAGATTATTTTTTATAATTCCTGTAATTTGAAAAAACTTATTTTAGTCCCGTTCCTTAAAATATAATTAAATATTCCACTTATATGTTATTATATGACAAGTTATATCGATTTACATTTTATCATCACATACCTATTATGTGTTCAGTTTTCTTTTAGAGTATTCATTATGACAACTAAATTATATCTTTTTTTTAGCTATGGGAGTAAAATAATTAATTTTAAATTAAAAAACAAATATATTCTCTTTTTTTTTTTTGGAAATAACATTTATTGCTTACATAACTACAATATTAGTTACAAAGCTCTCTAAAGTATTGAGTATTTGATATATATTGAGCTACTCATAAAATTAAAATGAAATATTTAACTAAATTGTAGGAACATTTTTTGTGTATTTTGTCACTTACAGCTCACATGAATATAAATTTGGATTGGGGAAGACTGTTGAGTTTGGAATCCTGGCCAACCATCATCAAAAGTTTTTTTTTAATTAAAGAATCTTATCCTAATCACAACATTTTTCCCATAATGTTGTTTATTGATGTCGATGGTTTCCTAGTGAAAGTAATAGTAATTAAAACATTAAAGGAAATTGGATACTGGGGTTTAGAGATAAGGAGATAATAACGAGATAAGGTCTGTCTGATAAATTTAGGCCTAAATTTTGTGAGGAAGTGTAACCTCCCCTAAGAAAAGAAATTATGCCCTTACCACCACACGTTGATTTCTTTTTTTTCCCAACTCACTTTCTCTCTCCATCTCTCTCCCTCTTCATTCTCTCCTCATTTTCTCTCCCATATCTCATTTATTCTAAAATCTGATTACGCCATAGTGGAGCTGAGGAGTCAGGGTATATTTCTACCCGATCAGATTTTCAAACAGAATAAGTTTATTTTTACTCTAAAGTTCTCTTATTTCCTATTTTTCTCTATGATTTAGTCATCAATATTAGTGAGGCCAGTTGAGAAAAGTGTTTCTCTCAACTTGATTAAGCTCATACTAAAATTTGGTAATATTTGGATAACTTGCATTAGGCCCATAAATCTTGAAGCTTATCTAGACTGTGGGAAATAAAATTATAGAAGTTGCTTGGAAAGCAAACAATTAAGGTAAGGGAAGCTAAATTTAATTTTTTTATAGCACCCTAGGCTAGAAAATTCTGGATGTGGAAGGGACGTGGTCCCAATATTCAATTTCTCTTGCAGGGATGTTGTTTGTTTATATATTGGGTTGTTTGTTTATATATTATTTAAATTTGTGGAAATATTAGGTTTTGATGAGTTAGTATTTAAGTGTTGTTTTTTTTATGTCAAATAGACTTTTGAATATTTTGGATTAAGTTTTGAATGATATTGTATGATGGAAATGATATGGAATTGAATTCATACATTTGGGATAATGTATGGACTGATGTTTGTTGTATATTAAGTATTGATGCCTATGTGGTAACAGAGATCTCCGAGCTTCACTGATGATCTAAGTCACATAGACTAAGATATCAGGTGGTGAGAAGCTGATGGAGGAGTTCATGCACACCGTGACATATGAGATGCACGGCTTGGGTTGTATTGAACTTACCCTGACCCTTTCTGTTGGATTCGCTGGTAATCTTTGGATCAGGTGTTAGTCTCTGGTGGGACTTACTTAATACGAGTCTTCCGGAAGACGTTGTTTGTTGATTATCTTGGATGTGTAGATCCATGTGAGATCTACGTGATTGTTTTATGTTGGGTTTTGAAGAAAGTTGAATAACTAAGAAATTGATCTATGTAATTTTATTTTCTTTTTGATTTAATTGTGTGTATTATAAAACTTTATTTTTACTAGTTTACCCTTACTTTTCTTGTTGTGTTTGAACTGCAATGACTGTACTATGTACACGAGCAGATGATCATACAGGTGTAGAAGGTCTTGGAAGGTTTTAGGATATTTTAAACATTATATTGTAAATAATTGTATTTCTATAAGTCATAATCTTGTAATAGAAATATTTTGAAAAACTATAAGTGGGTATGGAAACCGGTAGAATTTCTATTATAATAATTATATGTATTTTTTTGGGGTGTTACAGAAAGAGAGAGAACAAAATGACATTTTATTCATTATTTTATATAAATTAACTTTTATCAATATAAATATCATATTGATCTTTAGGCTTGGAAGGTTGCCGAGATCTTCGTGTTGGCAAACTGTAATTGTTTCAAAAGAACATTTTAAAGTTCATGGAACTTTCCATGTTCATGATGTATGTTTGTGATTTGCATTTTTTTAGATATTTCTTATACTACCTTATATATTTATTGTACTTCTCCAGAGTTTTTGAGATGTCGAAATTTTATTCAATATTTTAATATTTCTACATGTATGTGATATGTAATGAATATAATTTTATTTATATTTAATTATTTTAATTATAAATTATTAAAATATAATCATAAATAAATTTATTATTTTAATTAAAATTCATATAATTAAGTTTATTTGGGTTTTAATTATTATTTTTGTCAAGTTCTGAAGTTTTTTTCAATAAAATTTGGATTTTTAATTCTTTATAGCAGTTCTTTTTATTGTCTAATCTCTTGAAAAACTGGTTTTTGTGAGAAGTTATACTTGAACGCATGATTGAAAGTCTTCCTTATCTTAAACTTTGGTTTATTGGTTAGATTGCATTGTTCTAATTAATTTCTTGAGTGCATGATTCAAGGGAGAGGAGATAAGCATTCCCATGGAGTATACGCATGAATAAAGTGTGTATTGATTAAACCAGTAAATACATGCTTTATTGGTGAGTTTCAGTTGATTCAGATCGATGCATGTTCAATCTGGTTTAGCTTTGTTGGAGGATTGAGAAAGGATTAATCTTTAGAGAACCTGTGAAGAATTCAATGGTGGAAAAATTTGGGGATCAACCGCTTTCTATTTGCTATTTCAATCTCTTTTATATTTTCTGCATAACTATCTCAAACCCTCTTTTTATTATTATTGTTATTGCTAACTTTTATTGCTTGCAGATAAATTCTAAATACTGATTTACTAATTTTACTATTGAATTCGTTGGGAAACGACTTGGGATCATCTGACCACAATTATACTATCATATCTCTTGTGTTAGACAAATCTATGCTAGATTCGTATTAATTTGACAGCAAAACGACAACTATCACTTATTTAAACATCAAATTATCTTTGTATGTACATAGTGGAAGACTCACTAGACGAAATTGATAAGCCAAGTTTCGAAGAAAATAAACAAATAAATTCTTAGAATTATGGTCTTACTTATTCTTTGTAAAATATTCAAAACAAAAGATATTGATAAAAAAAAAAAACTCTAACATCATGCTTTCGGCTAATACAATGAGTTGAAAAGCAATTTTACAATATATTGCATTATCTACTGCAAAAAGTTGAATATATGCTTGTAGGAGAAAGTGTGAAGTTTGGTTGACAAATTGAGTTTAAAATAAAATAATATAGTAGTATACGATCATAGTCAAAGAGTGGTATGTTTGACGGAAAATTAAGTGTATCATAAAATAAGCAAGTTCATTGTAATGTCAACATTTTAACTAAAAGGGAGGTAGATAATTTCTCAAGGTGCCATTGTTCTAAGAAAGTTGACTTTTTTATTTTATATAATCTTACATATGTGATGGAAAAGGCCAATTACTATTTATAAGTTTAACCATCACTTTGTAACATTGAAAATATGAGGCCTAGATGATTTTTCTGATCAGTGTTAGTTTTATAGGACATTAACAAGAAAAGTTTTGCAGAAAAAAAAAACAGTACTATAAAAAAAGTACTGAAATTGGAATATACGCCTTAAAACGGGTGGATGAGGAGTCCCATCACACTATTCCATTCAATAACTCTTAAATGATGCCAAAAAGAGTGTTTGATGACAGAAAAATTCTAGAAAACAAGTAATCTTTGTTACAAAATTTGCCTCTGCAACAGTGGATGTGACATGAACGATGCACTTGATGGTTTTCCATTCTTCAGAGTTGTGATTAGCGAGTGACCCTTTAATTGTGAAAGTGTATACAGACCAATAATAACTCAGATTCAAACCATTTTCTTGGCATCTTAGTTTTCAAAACTAACTAATGTTAAGATAAAAAGTTTAATCATCTGTTAGAGAAAAATAAATTAAATGAAGTTTGAGATACTAAAAGATTTAAAGGTTACACAAACAAAGCAAATGAAGTGTGAGGGATGAGAAAGAAATTCTATTATTTAAAAGAAAATAAAACAGAAAAAAAATATATAGTTTTTGTATGTATATTGAAAGGTATATTAGATAGTATATAAAAAATTCTCATTATATATAATTATAGGTATAAGAAGTGGAATTCTTTTATTTACAACCAAAAAATGACTCACTTATTGATGTTATGTGTTGTCAAAAGTTTGATTTGCTTTTGAAGAAAAAGATTCTATTTTTTGTTATTTGTTCTAAGAGAGTTGTTGTATTATTTGTCTACTTTCTTTTCTTTGTTTTGTCATTCACCAATAAATTTTTAACTTATATACTACTCACTTATTCTTTACTGTTTCATATGGGTGGATTAGAAAAATATTAAATTTTTTAGGCATATCAGAAATACTAAAATTGAATTATTTTGTTGATTATAGTATTTTAAGGTGGTAACCTAAAAAGAATTGATGAATTAAGTGAGTAAATTAGTTTTGTTTTGTGTCTCTAACATTGTGAAGATTATTTGACAGCATTATTAGGATATTGGGAAGTGTTACAGAGGGCTGAAGTTGGCGTGAGTGATGAGTGAGGAAAGGTCATGCCCTCTTCTCCTCCACCATCACCATTATCTGCACACTCCACTGCCATTGGCTTGGTGCAATTCACCTGCCTCTGGGATTCGCAAATATGATGCCACACATTATTTAATATACTCATTAAAAAAAATAACCTTTTTTCATTTTTTCGTTAAAAAGGGCATGACAGGAAACATGATTGGAGACACTGTATTATAAAATGGTTCTGTCCTTTTCTTACTTTGTCCTTATTTTAATACTTTCTTCTCACATCATATATTTCCAAAGTCCTGCAACTGTACTATCATTATTGCCCTATTTACTTCCCATTTTTTCTTCATATAAATACTCATTCTCTTTCCTTCTTTGTCCCAAATAAATAAATCTCAAACCTCAACCCACTCTGTTTCAGTTTCTCTTCCTCTGCTTTTACCCTGTTTCCACCATAACATATTTCTATCTACCTCTCATCTGAATCAGGTTCAGTTCTGGAAAAATGTATGCTGAAACCGGTCTTCTCTTCCCATATTTGCACAACCTCTCTCAAGAGCTTCACCAGCTTGAGGAGTACTGCAAAACCCAGAAGTACAATGCTCTAATGGTATCTTTCAATTCCCATCTTGGGCTCTGCTCATTCCCCTGTCTATGCTCTGTTTATCTGCATTTGTTCGATTTTTTTTCTTCTTTTTTCCACTTATGCAATAAATTTTGAAACTTTCTTTTCCCTCATACTTCTTCCTATTCGTTTCTTTGGAGTAAATGGGGTATCAGAAAATGGGCCACTTTTTATTAGAGATTTAAACTCAATTTATGTTAGTGTCTAAATTTTCACGTAAATGTTTATTTCTCACATTTCAGATTTTTTGCGAAGCTTCTTCCTCTTTTAGTATATGATTTGCGGTTTCTTCCTTGATGGGTAATATCAAGCTGAAGAAGGAAAGCTGATAACCAAATATTTTCTAACTTAATATATGCTTATTCATTTTAGTTTTGCTCCTTCTCTTCTTTATGAACGTTTTCTCTTATTACTACCACAAGTGGAAACAACTGTAGTTGGATTCATACGCTGGATCTGAAAAAGCATGAGAAAAGGAAAGAGAAATATGGGTATAAAAGGGAAGTATTTTCTTTGTTATAGTTCCGTCTTGTATAATCTTTCTTCCTACTGTTACAAGTTTGTAGTGTGAACTCTCAGTGGAGTTTGTCCTTTTGCGCCGCACTGAGGAGGGAGATTAAAGAGAAAAAAAAGGACTTTTATTCGCTTTACTTCTTTATAGTAAGGAAAAAGGGTAAAGGAACGGAGTTTGTTAATGCTCAACTTAATCATTTCCTCATGGTATTTGTCGAGCACTACATGTAGTTCTAGAAAGGTTATTTCTGTTTCTGCTCCTGTTACATTTAAATAAATGGTAAAATTAGGTTGTTTTCATGTGGTGTGGTTTACTGTTTTGGCACTAAAATTACGAACAAAGTTCGGGTGATAGTGCCTTGTAATCAGGGAAGGTGCACCTTGACTAATCCACCTTCTGGTTTTGTCAAACGAAGGCCATCCACTACGGTATAAGGATTTATAGTGATATTGCTTACAGCATAACCTTAAATAATTGACATAGATAGGATTGCAACCATTGCTGCTCTGGATTTTTTGATGTGTGAATTTTTATATGTTCTTCAATTATTTGCTTTTAACTGGCTTCCTTTATATATACTGATTTCAATAATTCACGAGAATGAAAATAGTGATCCATCATGGTCTCTAGCTGAGTTATAATCGAGTGTATTCTGGGCAGTGGATGGTTCTAGTTTCACTGTTTCAGCTGTTAAAACCTGGATTTTCTTTCAAAGCCAGGTTTTGGGTTGGTGCATGGCTTGGAATCTGAAATCATCTATTTGAATTCCGATTTGATAACCCGAATCTGAGCAGCCATTTTTTTTGTTTGTGAAGGTTCGGCTGAATATGTATTGGCAGCTATTGTTTACAGCAAGGCTTCTGCTTTGTAGTAGGAATATGGTGTTTGCCACTGTGTGTGGAATTTGATTTGTGTTGAAATTAAAAGACGAAGCCTAAGAAAATCCTTGCCTTTTTTATTCCTTCATCGTTTAACCTACAATATGTACTATTCTGATATAAGTACTTGAATCAATTTCCTAAACTGGAGAATCTTACATATTTCTTAGACTGTGCTTGAAACTCTTTGAAACCCTTGCCCGACTCTCTTACTGACATATAGCTTTTTCTGTCACCTCACTGTCTCAGATTGATTCTCTCTCTTTTATGCTGTTTCTCTCTTTCTAAAAAAGTTGAGGATAATCCCATCCATAAATCATGTTTTGGTTGGATGACCATGATATGCAATTGGAATCTTTTGCCGTTCTAAGAAATTTATAATGTGGTTAGTTGCTTTAAGAATTACTTTACTTGATGGAATCATGCAAATATCATCATGAAACTTTTGGCATCATTGATATGTCAGGAAATCATCTTTGAGCAACTTCTCGGCATTAGCAAGTTAAACATGATAACCAGTTGGAAGCTAGCATCACATGCTCACAACAATTGACTACTGGATATAGATTATGAGACATTGAATGTGTTGATGACACAACACATCTTTTTGAGGGTGCAGGGTATGGGAGAGGGAGGTGTGAATCGTTGTAACCCATACCGTGTCTGGAATTGACATATTGTGATGTGTCCTTTCCTCTTTTTTTGTTGCATTACAGTTATTGCTTTTGGTACAATACTTTCATATTTGTCTGTAATAGTTAAATAGTATGTGGTATGTCTTTTAGTTCTAAAGCTATATTCTGCATTCGCTTGCTAGTTATTGCATTCTGGTTGCACATTCTTTATTTTTATCTTTATTGAGTTTTACAAGTAAAGTTAATTTCATTTCTATAGCTGTATTACGTCTGCTAATTACTTTTTCATTTACTTCCCCATGTCTTTGATGCAGGATGACCTTGTTCAATCTTCTGCCATGTCAGAGTATGATTTGGCAGCAGAGGGAGATCTGTTCAAAGCTCCTGAACCTATTATTGAAGAGCCAATCATGGACCTGGATCCCATGACAGCTGCCATCTCAATGATGTCTTGTGGGGAAGATGTCTCCTCTCAGGGACTAAAATCCACTGATATTGATATTCTTCAAAATGATCAATTTCTGAGTGAGGTATTCTATGAATGCAAGAAGGATCTCTTAGAAAAGGCAGCAATAGAGTCACCACTCTCTGAGATTCTGGAAATCAAGGTTCCTCTTCTGAACATTGATGAAAACTCAATTCAAGAAAACAAGCCACTTCCTGACATGCAGTCAGGAAAGAGTGTCAGCTCAGGATGTTTAAGCTCAATGGACTGGATTCGTGGAGCTGCAATGAAGCCTGCTTTCATTGATAACCCTGCAATGGATTTCAATGCAGTTTATGGCATGCGGAGATCATTTAGTGAAGGAGATATACAGGTTTAACTTAACCTCTTTGTATATACATTCTGTCATTTTTTTTATAAAAATTAAATCACCATTAAATTTAGCAGTGCCTAAAGGTAGCAGCCTAAGGAGGTATGGTGATGGCCATGCCTTCGTTTTTACTACACTCCAGCTGTGGAGCAACTCTGTCTTCAATTAGAAGTGTTGATGTTTTCAGAATTCTGCATCTTTTCTTGACATGTTTAGAGTAAAAGCTTAAAATTTGACAGGCATGATAACTATCTTATCAAGGAATGAAACTTATAATAATTCTTGGACTCCTGTCTGAATCTTTGTCCAGCTCAATAGAGAAAGTCTTAAACTACCTTTTGAACTCAATCAAGAAGAAGATTTCACCTCTACCAAGTATCAACTGATCCTCTGTTAAGTCTAAAGATTGTAGTATGGAAATAAAAGAAGAAGGGATTGATGATGACATGATCTCAATCTGATTGCTTTAGTTACAAATAAATTTGACAATATTTTCGTACATACCTAATATATTTTAAATATTGGTTTTGCTGGAATCTATCAGACGTCTAAAAAAAATTCATAATCTGCTTCTGTGATCAGAAATTAAAAGTCTGTTACAAAAATACACCAAAATTCTTGTGGTTCCTTTTGCCATGTATCATGTTATCCATATGATCAACCTGCTTCTTGATATCCTGTAAGTGCTGCCCCCTTGATGAACCTGCAGTGTAATTAAATATCTGTCACTTAATTTGCCCTTATCTCAACTCATGCCTTTCCAAACATCCAAAAGGGGTTACTGTATCCAGCAAATTATGCTTCCTTGTGCTGAACCACAAACAATTTCTGTTTTAAATTTATTTATTCCTCTTGTTTGCGTGAATAAACTCACCAAAATCTAGTGATTTACTCAACTATTGTGACAGACTCTTGGTAGAGGAAACATGAACATTGTCCAGTCACCCCTTGAGAAGCCCTTTCTCATCAGCAACTGCACCAGTGAGGAACGCTTCCAAAAGCTCTCCAGGTACAGGAATAAGAGGACAAAGAGGAACTTTGGGAGGAAGATCAAGGTAATTATAGGTTTACCATTTCTCTAGCATGTGACAGTTTCACATGAATAGTTCACCATCCTGTTCTCAGGTTTTCTAGAATTTGTTTTGTTCAATTCAATGTATATATATCTCATGGATGAGTAGTTTCTTTTATAAATGTTCATCATTAGTTCATTACCTCAACTGTTGAAGCTTTGAACCGTGTTGTTATTTTTTGCTATTTTTGTACTTTGTGTGTTTGAAAATCCTTGGTGTAGAATCTATAACTAGCTGCTTCTCAATAAGCATGAAAAATCACATCTCAAACATGCTGATAATCCTTGATATGCTATTAAGTTGTTAAGTATGGCATCAAAAGTGGTTTTCTTTGGCAACCAAGTTTCATTGATGTTATTTTCAACCAAAACAGATTTTGAACTGAGCCCATGATATACTTCTTTTTCCAGTATGCATGCAGGAAGGCTCTTGCTGACAGTCAACCACGAATCCGTGGAAGATTTGCAAGAACTGAAGAATGTGAGAGCAAGAGGGAATGAATGACTTAATAACTGATATAGTAGGAAGAAGGTAGAATCAAGTAGCTATATCTGATCAAACTCAGCAGTAATTATGTGATTAGAACTTATGCGGAGTCTCTGTATGTTTGAGCAGATATTTGCTGAATAAACCAGACCCCAAACTTCTTAGGCTAGTTCATCTCTTATCTATTGTATCATCGTCTCTACAGACGGCAATAACCTTCCACATATGTAAATAGGTTTGTTGAATAATGGAAATAAAAATAAAATAAAATGTTGTACTATGTTCATATATATCATGAAATGACAAGGTAACATTAATAATTTCCTTCTCTAAAATTTTCATTTTTTGACGATTGTTCATCAATTAGTGGTGTCAACTGAATTCATGTGTGATTTACAGCATATAGGGAGATATTTATTTAAAAACAATTCTATAAGAGAGAAATAAAAAATAATTATAACTAGACTAGAAGATGAGAATGTTAGAAAGAAGTTGGGGGATTGCAAGTTGCAGAACTTTTCTTTTTGTTGTTGAGATGAAGTGCTCAGTGGTGGGAATCAGGGCATTCAGCACCCTCGCCATTTTTCTGCTCTGCTGGGAATAAATCTATTCTTTTTCATCACATTCTCATCCTTGAAAGGTGAAACAAAGAAGAATTTTCTATTACTGGAATAACCATTGAGTTGCTTGTTACCTTTTAAAATGCCTATTATTTTTTTTCATTTGAAACTAGGATTTAGATTACGATTTTGATGATAAATGTATCTAAATTTTTATAAATTGATTTTATAAAATTGAAAGATTATTTTTTAATGATATTAGTATTTATGTTAATGAGAATTAGTTGGAATCATCTGCTCTTCCTATTAAATTACTTATAAATATTATTTAAGTAAATATTTATAGATTAAACAACCAATTTGACTATAAAGTGAGAACATTATAAGTTAATTCGCCCATATACTCTAGTGAAATAGAATATAGCTTAATTATAAGATGATAAAAGTAAGGGAATGAAAAAAGACAAATAAATTAGAGTGAAAAATAAGACATTAACAAGAGTAAACTAAATTAATAATTTTTTTTAAGTATGGACAATCAACTTAAAATAATAGAAAAAACATTGCAATTGTTATGATTATTTATTTTGTTTGTTAGATTAATAAATAATATTGTGTTTGTTTTAAAAATTGATTCATAGTCGATTATATTCTTTACTTTATTCATGTACTACTAAACTTCATCACAAAAATCTTGGTTGAATTGAATTTCATTCAAATATTTTAACGATTTTCTTAAATCAAAATAGGCTAATATTGTATTACCTTGATAATTGTAATTTATCACTTTTGAGTTATTGTGTAAACAATCAATACATCCCTTGCTAGCAAGGTTCCTCAATTTTTAAGAATAACATCCCTTTTCTTACTGCCTTCAATTCATTATATACAACAATTTAGAACATTTATAATTGTGCTCTAAATAAAATGAAAAACTCTTTTGTGTGAATAAATTAAAATAAAATAGAATAGAGAGGAACTTGATATTTAACCCATCAAATATAATTGTTTTCCTCCTCTAATTGAGGATATGAATGAGATTATTATTTAATTAATGATAATATATTTAAGTAATTTCACTTAAGTCCTATTTGTCACATCTTACTTTATTCTATTAATTATTAAATAGTGGTGACATATTAGAATGAATGTGCTATGAACATGATCCTATCTACACTAAAATGGCAAAGCATCAAAGATCTGTTCGTGTAGGTATCAAATTGCAAATTCATTTTGAAATATGTCAGATGCCCAGTAGAGGAACAAAACTTGATTGCACGAACATTGTAGGACAAAACAATGTTATTTTTGAAATTTTAAAACATAAATGTAATAATTGTGTGACACGTGAAAAGTGAATCACCTTTGCATATTGTGGGCTAAAAGCAAGATAGACTATGTTGATGTGGACAGGTGGATCATTGCATATACATGTTTATGCAATGTCACTGTACTTGTTTTTTTTTTCTTTTCCTTTATAAAAATAATAGACTTCAATTCTATTACTCAATACTAGGACAAGAATAGAGGACATTCAAATCAACTGTTGATTGGAAAATATTCTATAGTTTCAGTACAAACAGTGTGATAAAAACATCTGGGGCGAATGTGATGGCCATGTTGGTGCCTAGATTTTAGAAAAAGGTTACTCTTTTATACTTAATAATTTATATATTATAAAATATTTTAATCATTAAGATGTGAAATCTTGAATATATTTTATTTAATAATAAAATTTATTTATTTTTAATTGTTGTGGAATCTTTAACTTACTTTTTTTATGTTAAAATTATCAATTTGTGTATAGGACTATATAATAAGTAGTCTGAAAACAATCCAATAATGAGTGATATAATAAATTTAACAAATTTTTGTTGAAATAGATTATAAAATCGATTTATAAGATGAGATTTGCATCTATTTTTATACTACGAAACATTATTGTCTCTATTTAACGTTAGATTTTCAATAAATATAATTTCAAATTTATTTTATTTCAATAAAAAGTTATTTATGTTTTTAGTTGTAATATGGTAGACTACACTCATCCTATTCATACTCTTTATTTATTGGTAGTATTATTTTGTCCAAAGTGTTACAATTAGTAGACACGAAATTTGAGCCAAGAAAGAGTGTGTGTGTGAGCCCTTCTATGGAGAATCGAAGCCACATACATATTTGAGTGGAAAGTGGGTGTTTGCATTAAGAGAAAGAAAGTAATTTGGAAGTAAAGTTCTGTGATTTGGAGGTAAAGTTTGCCAAAGTGCTTGAAAAGTTTGGTGAACCCCACCTATTATGTATCACTTTCAATATAAAGAAGGAATGACTTGAAAAAATCAAGATATAATATATTTTATACCCTTCCTAGATATGTAGATGGATCTATCTTATTTAAATTTGCATCCACAAAAATATAATGAGATTTATAAGATTTATACCATATATAAAAATTTATTTTAATGCCATCTTTTAATTAAATAAGTTTACCATTTAGTAAATAAAAAATATTTATTTATTTAATCAAATAAATAATTAAATATTTTTTCCTTATTTCAAAATAACTAAATATCTCTTTTTTTTTAAATAAAGGTTACATAATTCTTTTAATACTATTTTTACAAAGTTATATATATATATATATATATATATATATATATATATATATATATATATATTTCAAATTATATTATTTTTTAATTAATTATTCATTAAAATAATAAAATTGTATATATTTTAATCTAATAAAATTATAAATACACATGTACGACAATATATTTGTTTTCCCTCATTTATATAATAACAATTTATTCAGTCGATTAAATAAGGTAATAAAAGAAAAAATATTAAATTAAATTTGGGTTAAATTAGATTTGGTGAAACAAATTGCGAGTAGGTGGTGAAATTTATGAGTAAAACTTATTTAACTCTGATGTGGTATGTAGAAGGAGCATGAAAAACCTGTATTAAAAATTTATAAAAACAAAATCAAATCTAAAACTATATGGATTCTCAGTTACTCAGGTGATTTACAAACTTTTACCCCAAATATCCAACTATAGCCATGAAAAACCCTACATTAAAGATTTGTAAATTTCTTAATATTCTTAAAAAAAATTAAAAATATACTAACTAAGGTTAAATATATGATTCAAACTTATGCTTTTCATTAATATAGTTACATACTTTTTGAATCAAAAATAAAATAATATATTTTCATTATAAACTAATTATATAAATTTCATTTTTAAAAAATCTATTCCTATTTTTAATTTTATAAAACAATTACTTCATATTAAAAATATCTCAATTTTAATTAATATATAATCATATCTAAATTTAACTAAAAATATTTTAGTTATTTATCATGTTACCCAATTTCCAAAATCATCTTACTTCAAATTTTCTTTCGTTTCTCGTGTCCTGAAATCTATATTATCAAATCCAAACAAAATATGAATGTCACAAACAAACAAAAAATATTTTAAAAATAATAATTTTAAAAATAAAACACAATTAATTATTATATTAATTAAACTAGATAAAAAATTTAAAAATAAAAAAGTTATTAATATCTAAATTAATTTTTATTATTAAAAAAAATTTATAAATTAATTTTTAGACTTATATCTAATTAGCTATTAATTACTTTAAATTGATAACTAAAACATTGTCATTAATTATATATTAATTTAAAAATTAATTAAATTTTATTAATAATAAAATTTAATTTAAATACTAGCAAATTTTTTAATTTTTAAAACATTATTTAATTTAATTAATATAATCATTAATTATTTTTTATTTAAAATTATTTTATATTTAATAATTTTTTATTGTATCTCATACAAAATTTTAACATATCAAGATATTTGTTGCACAAAAATATCAATTAATAATTATGATATTATTTTTTATTTCAATGTCTAGTAGTTAAATATTCGATCATTATCTTTAATTAACTTTAAAATAAGATGATCTCGGATGAGTATTATAAGTAAGTAACTCATTAAGAGAGACTATCAGAAAATTAAATATTTTATTGAAAATCTATATTAGAATTCATTTTTTATTTTTATTAGTCTCGAGATTAAATATATTGTTGAAGATCTCACATCGACTAGAGATAAGGACATTTTATTGTATATAAGTGGGTACAAACCTCACTTTATAGATCGGTTTTATGAGGTTGAATTAGACTCAAAATTCACTTTATAATATAGTATCAGAGTTATTTTTAAACCTATCCTAATAAGAATTTGCGTCAATACATTGAAGCACTAATACAAAATTATATGCAATAAAGTATTTTTAAACTAAAGAAGAAAAATACAATGAGTTTAATTAATTAAGAGTTTATTTGGATTTTTCGTGTATTATTTTAGTTTTAAATTACTCCCATATCTACAATTAAAAAATATTATGTTTACATTTTTAACTTTTAAGATTATTGTGATTAAAAATTCATCATTGAAATTCAATATTTACGTAATATTCTTTAACGTGATTATGAGATATCACGTACTCATTACGTGAGGCAAATACATAAGAAAAATAGTTTACGTAATAATCAGATATGATTTGAAAACGCGAAAATTTAGAAAAAATGCTTTTGAGTGAGAAAAACCCAACAAAAGCACATTAATTGCCGCTTATCGGAATTCGCGGTGTAAAGACTAAAATCAAAATTAAAATCCTATGCTCAATATAAAGAATAACAAGTTGTAAATTACTACTTATTCTTATCCTTATTTTTCTTTATATTTAAGAGAATAATAGTCGTATTGAAAATTATAATTAATATTTGGATTTATATAAAGCTGTTTCTAATATTCTGATACAGTTTAAATGTTATTTATTTTTATTTACGATAAATGTATAAAATACAAAAAAATAAATAAAAATATAGGAATTAATTTTGTTTAAAACTTTGGAATGAAATTAAAATATCTTTTAAGAGTAAATAACTAAATATAGTAATTAATGATTTTAATGAAGGGAGTATTAGAGAAAGTGACCTTGGACACCAATTTCACACCTTTGATATTTTTTAAGTGGATGACTTTGGACTATAGAATTAATTTTTAAATATTCAACGTAAATACATACTAAAATACTTGAATTTGAAACTATGAATTAATTTAAATTACTTTGTACTATTAGTTAATTTAGTGTATGAGTATTCTTACTTTGCATTAAGAAAGTGTTTGATACAGGAAAAAGACTTTTGCTTTCGGGATTTTGAAGTTGAGAAGGTTTATTTTTTACATTTAATTTGTGTTTCAGAAAATAACATTTTAAAAAAACATATTTTTCAGGAAAGTTTTCTAGTTACATTTATCATAAAATTGTTTTCATTGAACTATAATAATACAAGTTTCTTGAATTAAAAAATATTTGACTATAAATAAAATAAAATTGTTTCATTGGAATGCGAATCCAAGTTTCGTGAATTAAAACAATATTTTACTATAAATAAAATAAAATCATTTTTGTTGGACTATGAGAATCCAAGTTTCTTGAATTAAAAACGAGATTTTACTAAATAAAATTACTATATTACTCTCATTAAATCCTTTTATATGATAAATAATTATTCTCAACTTTTTAAAAAAGATATCGTATTACTCTTTCATTTTTAAAAATATTTACGATAAAACAAACATATTTTAGCCATTTTATATATCATAATTATTTATATTCATGTGAAGTGAAATGTTAAATATGAAAACCATTCCACTGAAAAAAAAAAATCTCATCCCTGTAATATTTTTTCTGAACAACGTGAACGGCAAAGGAAAAAGTGAATGAAAACATGAAACTAATGCTCTTAAATTTATGATAACAAAAAAGTGTCCCATGTTTTATTAATGAAATAATGAGAGAAAAGTTTAAATTATTCTTCATTATTCATTTTTGGAGTGATCCAGAGAAAAATCTGAAAGGGAGTCACCACCATGATGCCCCTCTGGAAGTGGATAACAAGAAAAACATCTCTCAAACAGAAAACAGAACAATGGATACACTTGCATTGCTCAAAAAGCCTAGGAAGTTATGAATTTTAACTACTTTTCTTCTCACAGTTACCAGAAAACTTTTGTTTTGGACATGCATGCTCCTCTGCAAAAACATGTCACATGTGATCTTGCTTGCTCAAAGAATAAAAAGTTATCTATTTTTATTTTTTTTTCATCTTTGTGTTCAAAGCAAAGCCAGCAGGGAGAAACATTCTCAGGTCAACAACACCAAAGAGAAAAACCATGAATAGAAAAATATTCACAAAACAATAACAGTGAAAAGAAAAGTTAACTTTCACTCACGTGCTCTACAGTTCATCATCTTCTTGCTTCTCCCTCGCAGCCATTACTCTTCTCTCTCTCTCTCTTTTTTTCCTTTAATTTAACTACATAGATAAATAAAAAATAATAATAGTTCAGACTTTATATTTTGAGTTATAGAATTTTGCTCTACAGTGCTTTCCAAGAAATGTGTAACTACCAGCTTGGTCTTTTTGGATAATAAATAAATCATGTTATCCATTATCCATAAATTAGATACTCCAAAAGGGGTTTGTATAATTAACATAACTTTTCTTCTATTGCTAGAGACCACGAACTAACTTCCATGGCTTCAGGCTGCAGGTTTCGTTTACGAAGGAAAAGGTAATAAAAAAAATATATACAAAATCCATGTTTTTTTTAATAATGAAATGAGGTCTCTCAATTCTCTAGAACCTTCATCCGTATCCATGGATGATAGCCAAATGATTCATCCACCGTGAGTTGAAGACTGAGAAGCGCAAGGTTTGGTCTTGGAATAAAAAACTTTCTACTTTATAATATTTGTGGAGAATGAAAACAACCCATAAAATAGAGAAAGTGGATGGAGTGAGTAGTGCGTAGATCCAATCACCAGAACTTGGTTTCCTCATATACTACCCACCAAACCAAACCAAACACAACCACTTAACGTTCTTAACCAAATAAAACCCAAAATCTTAAAATTAACATCAATAAATGTGTTCAACTCATTGAACGTTGTTGAGGCTGGTGCCTATTTCCACTGTTGCACGTCGTCCTCTAACAACAGAAAAAAAAAAAAGTTACTCCACCCGATCTTCGGAACCAAACCCTAGTAACGAACGATTTTCAAACGTGATGTTCTGCTCCAAGACCTACCCTATCGTCTACGAGCACAAGAAAATTAAATTTGACGAAATGCAAATTGCACCCATCCAAAAAATATTGCCACCTCCCCCACCGGAGAATACCACAAAACTTGCTATAAATAAGACGACCCATGAAACAATTTATTTTGCACTCTATTGTGGCAGTGAAATTGCGAAACCCAAAAGCCTTGGCCGAAAATGGACAACAACTAAAAAAGCCGTAGCAAATCTTAAAAACAAAA
The DNA here is from genome assembly GCA_013389735.1 of Phaseolus lunatus. Taxonomy (NCBI): domain Eukaryota; kingdom Viridiplantae; phylum Streptophyta; class Magnoliopsida; order Fabales; family Fabaceae; genus Phaseolus; species Phaseolus lunatus. The sequence continues at coordinate 12,854,813 of CM023865.1, read as the reverse complement.
CCAACAACATAAAAAACGTGTTTTGTTTCCCGTACATAGACATAGACATATGCAAGTGACATATTGTGGCTCCAAAATTGTTGGAAGAAAGAATGGGAAATTTGGTGATCCAGTTCCCTCTGCTTACAAGAATGAGTGGTATTGACCAAAAATGGTACACATGAAACCCAACCAGAGTGTCATCACCAAGCTCATGGCTAGGAAGAAGAAATTAAGCGCTCCTAACACGCAAAGCGCAAGTTAGCATCTGGCCCATCAACTAAACTACATAACAACATATGAACACACTCAAGATAACGCCGCGACTTCTTCTCTCTCTTCTCTCTCTAGTGCTACTCTGCCACCCCTTCCTTGTTCCTCTCTCTAAAAATTTCCTAAATTAAAACAACACCGTCCTATGTAACAATTTTTATTTGTCCAGTCCCACATAATACAAATTACATTGCAAATTGTCTAACAAAAAAAGTGTTTGCCTTCCTCTTCTCTTCTGAACTTCTCTCTCTCTCTCCCCCAGTCAGAGATCCCTCTTTCTTCTTCTCTGCTCATTCGATCTTCTCGATCAGCTTCTCCGACATTCTCGCACTCAATTTTTTCACTTTCTGTGACCCTCCTTGCGTCTCTACCCACGGAATTCGGCTTCCTTTCGTGCTTCACTGGTTGCTCTGTTTCTCGGAATTCAATTCGGGATTAGGGTTTATGGGGTGGCTCTCGCGTTTGGCCTTGGCAGTGAAATTTTCCTTTCTGAGGTTCTAGAAGTTGGGATTTTGACATCGTTCGTGGCTTCAATTTAATGCGGGCGTCGTGATTTGTTCCCGCAGCGAGAGCCATGATTATCAAGCGGAACTTGAAATCCCAAATGCCGAATCTGAAACGGGTCAAACTCGGTGACTCGGTGGGCGAGGACGACGATTGTTCCTACGCTCGAAAGAAGAGAAAGACCAACGGTTACTACCCTCTGAACCTTCTTGGCGACGTGATTCCGGTGAGTCTTCACGGACTGTTAGGCGCCAGCGTGTCGGAGAAGGGGTTCTCTGCGACGTGGTGCACGCAGGTGTCGTGCAACGGAGTTCCATCGAACGCGAAAAACAACGTCGTTGTGGAAGCGAAGAAGAAGAGCGAGGTTCAGCGGCCACCTCTGGTTAGGACTTCGAGGGGGCGAGTTCAGGTTCTGCCTTCGCGGTTCAACGACTCTGTTATTGACAATTGGAGGAAAGAGAGCAAGAGTAGTAGCGGCTTGCGTGATGGTGATTATGATGATGAGTTTGAATGCAAGAAGGACAAGCTCAGCTTCAGGGCACCCAAGGTTTGCAGTAATCAGAAAAAGGGGAAAAACGAGGAGAAAACGGGTTCTAAGACTCGTAAGTACTCCGCATTGTGCAAGAGTTATGAGAGGAGCAAGTGTTCGAGTTTGCCTGGTGGTGGAGCATTGGCCTTGAGGCATGGTGGGATGGTGGTTGAAGAAGACGATAGGGGAAGGTTTTTGGAGGTGGAAGGAATTGGTTTGATGGGTTTGAAGGAGAATAATGGGGAGAGGAGAAATGGGTTGTTTGGGCCAGAAGATTTTTATGCAGGTGATATAGTGTGGGCCAAAGCTGGGAGAAAGGAACCTTTTTGGCCTGCCATTGTTATTGATCCTATGACTCAGGCACCTGAGTTGGTTCTCAGGTCTTGTATAGCTGATGCAGCTTGTGTCATGTTTCTTGGGTACGCGGGGAATGAGAATCAAAGGGTATGTATTATGCAATGTGTAACTGCGTATGAATAACTACTTCCTGTATGGAGAAACTTGTCTAGTATTTATTGTGTTTTTGGTGATTTGGGCAGGACTATGCATGGGTGAAGCATGGGATGATTTTTCCTTTTGTGGATTATGTGGACAGGTGTGGAGTTACTGTTGGTTATTTCTGTTTGCTTGTTTACGTTAGCCACTTTTCTTTGTGGAAGGGCTTTTGGTTACTAGGCGTGATGTTTCTTGGTTTAGGTTTCAGGGGCAGTCTGAGTTGAGTTTCTATAATCCTTCTGACTTCCAAATGGCAATAGAGGAGGCATTTTTGGCGGAGAGGGGTTTCACAGAGAAGTTGATAGCAGATATAAATACAGCAGCTACTAGCAATGGTTATGATGATTCTATTCTGAAAGCCTTTCAGGAGGTCACTCGTTCAAACCATTATGCAGGATATCGTTTTTTGAACCAGGTAAGTCAACTACAGGGCTTCTTCTTCTTTTGCCCCCAATTTAGGAACTGCATGGCTGATTGGCTGTTAAACACATGCTGCATTGTATTTAGGACACTTGAGAAAAAATAATGCCATCTCCATCCCTATAAGAATTAAGAAAGTTGGTTAATGTAGTTAAAAGCTTTAAATTGCTTAACAATTTGTATTATTTTTTCAAAATTTCACTAAGATTATTCAGCTTATCATTTCACCATTTCTACTTAATTGTCTTCAACTTAATTAATTAATGCACACTAGTCATTTTGTCTATCTTCACAATAGAGAGGAAGAGTTTATTTTAATTATTATTTAAAGCATCAATTCCCTCCACTTTTCTTATCAGTCTTTTAAGATTTTTATGTAGAAAGATTCATAATCTTAATAAAATAGTATGAAGTTTTTTATTTTACCCTTTTTTTCATTTTTACAACACATTAGGTGGATAAATCAAATTAATTAAAAAACATAAATGTTAAGTAAGGGCATAATTGACAATGAGTAATTAATATTATCTTAAATAAATTTTGAAAACAATAGAAAAATAGAAACAAAAGTTTTTGTAAAATCTGGTAGTTATATGAGAAGGAATATTGTTTACAGCTGAGTACAGACATTGTAAAGTAATTAGGGCTATTTTGATGAATAAAAAAAATCATTAATGCATGAAACAATTTGAAGAAGGACGTAAAAAAAGTACAAGAAAATTTTCAATAGTCTGTATATACAGGAATAGAGGTAATAAATGATAATATATTCTCCCCATGTCCCATAGTAAGTGTCTAGTGAGAAGAAAAAATAAGTCTTAAACTAATTACATCATCATTTTAGTTTTGCAATGTAATACGAAATATCAATTACAGTACTTTTTTTTCAGTTGTACCCCTTATAATGTTTTTTAGAATATTGTTGTGCTGCCACATTGATTTCCGTAAAAAGGATTAATAATGAGGTTAATTTTGTGAAATTTCTACACTCTTTCATCTACAGTAATATTTATTTGCAGTTTTGGTCTGTGTAAAAAAACTTAGGATGACTCATTTGCACTCATTATGGGATACAGAGTACTTAGTTTGCCACTGGAAATTGACTCTGGCACTGTTAGTTTTTTGTCATTTGTAGGCCCAAAACTGACTTGGCATGCTTTTTCTATAAGCTTTGATTGTGTAATTACTACTCTGTATAAGTGACGAATTCTGCCAAAGTTCAATGGTACATTGATTTGAATTCCATTGCAGGATTTATTTGATAAGAAAGGGACACGGCCCTGTGAAGCCTGTGGGTTGAGCCTTCCTTACAAGATGTTAAAGAAAACAAGAGATTCAAGGCCCGGTGGCCAATTCCTATGTAGAACATGTGCTAGGGTTTGTATATCTTCTATTTTCTTCTAACAGATTGTATTTAGGTCTGGAACAAAAACATCATAATTGAAGTTCTGGAGTGTTTAGCATTTTTTTCAGTCTTTTTAATCACTTTCTTCTGCAGTTAACAAAATCAAAGCATTATTGTGGGATATGCAAGAAGGTTTCGAATCATTCAGATAGTGGAAGTTGGGTAAGTAGCTAAATCCTTTTAACTAATTAAGGTTACTCTTTTCTGCTCAAAAGACTATATTGTCTAATATTAACTTTTTTCCTTAACCTTTCCGAATGTCCCCTCCAAATTAGGTGCGCTGTGATGGATGCAAAGTGTGGGTGCATGCAGAATGTGACAAAATTTCTAGCAACCTTTTCAAGGTTTACCCATTACATGATATCTTGATATTGCCACTTGTCAGCATTTGAAGCTCATAAAGAGACATTTTGGTTTTTGCTGATTGGTTTACTCTTTTTTTTATTTTCCGTAGAATCTTGAAGGCACCGATTATTACTGCCCTACTTGCAAAGCCAAGTTTGATTTTGAGTTATCTGATTCAGAAAAACCACATCCAAAAGTCAAGTAAGACTATTCTTGTCCTCTTATTTATCTCCTCCACCCCTGGCTTTGTGATATAATCTTAACTACTTCATTTAAAGCTCTCATGAAGCCTATCCATTGTGATTTAATTCATATACCAATTTAGAATATTTGTATTTCGTAAGAGGAGTGCTAAAAGAACACTTTTTTCTATTGGGTAAAATTTATGTGAGGCCCATTAAATCATGTGGGTCTCATTGCCTATTTAGTGGGACTGGAATGAAATTTCCCTATAAGAAGGAGTGTGTCCAAGAAATTGTTATAGCACTTCAGAAAAAAATGTTTTAGATTATTTGTGTTGTATCATTTCTAACTGTAGTGGATGCTTTGATGCAGGTGGAACAAAAACAACGGGCAGCTAGTGCTTCCAAATAGGGTCACTGTTCTCTGCAATGGTGTGGAAGGTGTATATTTTCCAAGCCTTCATTCGTAAGCACAAAGTCCTTCAGAAGAATTTGGCATTTTTTTTCTGTCCTCTGTTGTGACTATCATAGTTTTACTAATTTATTGATTTTTAAAATTTCTTTAATCATTTTTCACTAGTAATTAGTTATATTTAAAGGATGTTGTAAGTAGTAATATATTAATGCCTCTTTCAAGCAATTAATACCTATCTGATATAATGTGATTTTGTGATTTTGCTTTAGAGGGAAAATGCAGCTTTAGTTTGCAAATGAGATTGTTTTCTGCTAAAAAGGAATGAAAGTGGTTGGAACTTATACGAATATTCTTGCCTATGTTCTTTTATTGTAGTTCCTTAAGAGTTGATACTCTAATAAGAAATTATGCCCAAAGAATTTTCTTATTTTCACTCATAACCCTTGGAAGAATTCCAACTTTTCATCCATTTGTACACTGATCAAATTTCCACCAACATTTGTGCTAGATAACAATACTAGATATAGTTAGTTTTAGTCATGCTTAAGGCGCTAGCACAGCTTTTGTAAAATATAAAGTAGCTTTTCATTCAAACATCTCATATTGACATTACAACGTTTCAAATTCACCATTGCCAATTTTGAATGTCTGTTGTTATTACTTCTAGATTGGAAAATGATTAATTTCTTCTCTTCATTTTTTTTGGTTATGATGTGTGTTTGTCTCTTTCAGAGTTGTGTGCAAGTGTGGGTTTTGTGGGGCAGAAAAGCAAGCACTTAGTGAATGGGAACGACACACAGGTTCCAAATCAAGAAATTGGAGAACAAGCATTAGGGTAAAAGACTCCATGCTACCTCTGGAACAATGGGTTTGTATACGACTATTATTTAATTTTAATAATGTTCCCTTGTCTCTTTGTACTGAAAATATACTAATTAGTGGTTATTTTAGTCCATTAAGATCGTTCAAGTTTCAACCACCCTCTTTTATATATTTAGTATACTTACGGGCTTATTATATGTAAGTAGACCACGGTATTCTTGTTCCAATTATTACCATAATTATTAATTATTAATTGAAGTTTTTTCCATCTTATGAATTAGTTCTTATTTGAATTTTGTATTCTTTAGTGTTAAAATGCTAATGAAGTAATAATGCTCTAAAGAAATTGAGAATCTGGGAACACATAATATTGGTTTGTGTTTTTCTTGGGGAGGAGGGGAGGGGGAAGGTCTTTGTTCTTAAAGACATAATGTGCGGAACTAATACAATGCTGTTTGACTTCTCAGATGCTGCAGTTGGCAGAATTTCATGCTATTGCTCAAGTTCCTGCCAAACCTAAGAAACCTTCTCTAAAAGAAAGAAAGCAGAAGTTGCTTACCTTCTTGCAAGGTGACCTTTTACTCATTCTGTTTGCATACAACTTTTCATTTTGATGAGTTTGCCATATGAAATTCTCATAGTGATAATTGTACTGCAAACTATTTCTCTAACAGAGAAGTATGAACCTGTTTATGCTAAGTGGACTACAGAACGCTGTGCTGTTTGTAGATGGGTTGAAGACTGGGACTATAACAAAATTATCATTTGCAACAGGTAATGTAACAGTTTCAGTTTTTTTTTTTTTTCATTTGGTCAATATTCAACCCATAAAGTGATAGGGATTCAAGATGCTGCATCTGTCTCCAGATATTATAGCCAATAATGATTTAACTCATTTAATTTTCTCTGTATTTTGAAATATCATAAAGCAAAAGTATCAATATTTTCCTCACTTCATGATTTCAATTATATGTACAGCAGCTTACCATTCTGAGTAATCATTTTTACAGCTTTGTCTTTGATGCATATAGGTCTGGCCTTTTGCCAGTGAAACTATTTTTGTCAATAAAACCAAACATCTTTTTCTTATGGTAGCTTGAATTATGAAGCAAGAATTTTTCGTTACACTATGTCCACTATATGTATGCATGATGAATTCCATTGCGATTAAAACACAAATAAATTATATATTTTGCAGATGTCAAATAGCTGTTCATCAAGAATGCTATGGAGCTAGAAATGTTCAAGATTTTACATCTTGGGTTTGTAAGGCTTGCGAAACACCTCACATCAAGCGGGAGTGTTGTCTTTGTCCTGTAAAAGGTATGTCTTTGACAATGTTTCAAATGTCCTCCGTGATATTTGGAAGTGTCCTGCCTAATTTTTTTTAACCTGGTGTGTTCCTATAAATCAACTTGGTCTTATCTAAGAATATCTTTTACCCTTTACCATGAGTTTACATTATCACCCATTGATGTAAGCTCTATTTTTGGAATTATGCAACTTGGTTCTTTTAACCTATAAATACCCGTCATCAATTTTACTTATCATGGCTGAGAATCGCCCCCGTTTGACTATTTAATTGTGTTTTGGCACAACATAAATATTTATGCAACCAGAAGCTCTGCCAATATGTTTTTATCTTTGTTTTGATGACAAGAATTTTATGCTCTTAAACTATTTTTGGACTTCCAGGTGGTGCTCTGAAGCCAACTGATGTTGACACATTATGGGTTCATGTAACTTGTGCTTGGTTTCGACCTGAAGTCTCTTTTGCTAGTGATGAGAAGATGGAGCCAGCTTTGGGTATTCTAAGTATTCCATCAAATTCTTTTGTGAAGGTGGGATATCTGATACAAAAACTTTCCCCTGATAATGTTAGTCATCAGTTGAAGTGGATTTATTCTTTTGCATATCGCACAAAGTGAAAATTTCTTCTCATCACTTTGAAAAACTGGAAGAGTGTCTATTTGATTTGACTATTTTATCATTGCATGTGGTATAAAGAAAATGGTCTAGTCTCCGAATTACTTTATATTTTATCATTTAGATATCTCTTGGTGAGAATGAACCTTGGCACAACTTTAAGGTTGCTTCCTTGTGACCTAGAGGTCATGGGTTGAAATTTTAGAAACAGTCTATATTCGCTTGCAAAAGTAAGCAAATGTGTATCTAGCCTCCAAACTCCATTTGGTGGGAGCCTATTGCATTGGGTTTCCTTTTGATGTCTCTTGGTCCTCTCTTACAAATGTACTCTAAAGTCTGCATTACTTGAATTTTCAGATTTGTGTTATTTGCAAGCAAATTCATGGCTCTTGTACACAATGTTGCAAGTGTTCTACTTATTTCCATGCCATGTGTGCATCAAGGGCCGGTTATCGAATGGAGGTGAGAGTTCACTCAATTGAATAGGCTTGCTTATCTTGTGATTTGAATCTTTTCTTTTAATTTTAAGCAAGTTCAATGGCAAATTTCAATTTACTTCCCTGTTTTAATTAAACCTATATGATTGATCGTATGAGTTGATAACTGATTACCATTACTGACCAGTCTCCTTCTGAAAAAAAAAAACGGTCTCCTTAGAACATGCATTTTCAGATTGGACTTTACTAAGAATAAAAGACACCAATTTCATATTACAAGAAGAATTACAAGGATATATTATTGATTTAGTCCATTGGCATCAATTAATCCATGTAGCTGAACCATATCTAGTGAGATAAGACTTGATTGTTGTTATACTGTTAGACCTCAGAAGGAGGAGAGGACATGGAAAGTGTACATTAAGAATAAATGAAAACAGTTGGGATTGTTACAACAGTTGAATGCTCAGTAATTGTGAAATGATTGAATTAGAACTCAGTTGGGAAGGGTCAATCCTTGTAAAGGAGAATTACCCTTGTTCATTTATTGTCCTGATAACATAATCATTCACTATCTTCTCTTCTGTTTTTTATTTAATTTTCTATTCTGCATTCTACTCAGATTGTTGGGTTATAGAGCCCGAACACATTCTGAGTGTTTTATCTGGGACACTTTTATTAAACTTCTCTCCATTAAATGCAGTTGCATTGTTCAGAGAAAAATGGCAGGCAGACAACAAAAATGGTCTCTTATTGTGCTTACCATAGGTATGTGATCCTCAATTATGACTAAGAAAGATTAATCATCCTCCTTTGCCCCTTGCCACCATGTTCTTTGTAGGCTTTGCTTTTCCCCAACAATTGTCTTTTTTAATTACAAAAGTATAGGGTTATCTGAAATCTTCCTATCTTACTTTCAGCCTTTCATCTTAATCACGTCTATTTTTTTTTGCAGGGCTCCCAATCCAGATACTGTTTTGATTATGCAAACCCCTCTTGGGGTCATTTCAACCAAAAGCCTTCTCCAAACTAAGAAAAAAACTGGTTCAAGGTTAATCTCGTCTAACAGAAGAAAGCAAGATGTCACTCCTATTGATAACGCTGAGCATGAGCCATTTTCTGCTGCTAGGTGCCGTATCTTTCAAAGAACAAACCATACAAAAAAGGTAGATTGGAGAAAATTGTAGTTCATGTTGTTGAATGTTTGTAAGATAGTACTTAAACATCATAACAGGGTCTCTGATATTTACTATATGTTAATTGTCTTGTTTCTGTTTCTAGTGAATGTGTTTTGTGTTTAAACATTAAAGATATGTTTGCTTTTAATATACCAATATCGTATGTATTTTTTCCGACAATTAATACTGCTTCACCAAAATGTACGGGAAGCTGGCGCTAGCCTGGATGCAAAGTTGTATGTGGAGTGGAGCGTATTATGAAATATCATGGCTACTGCTTTCCTTGCGTTGATTTTTTTTCTTTCCATGTTCATCTTTTGGACTCAGTTATCCGCTGTTGCCTCTCAAATTTTCTTTGCAACTTCATAAAATAAAATACTCCGCATCTGATTTTTATTTCTTCTTGTTATTAGAGAGCTGCGGATGAGGCTGTTTCGCATCAAGTGAGGGGTCACTATCACCATCCTTTAGATGCAATACAGAGTTTAAATACACCCAGAGTAATCCTTTTTACCTTTTGAAATTATATTGGAATTCTTTATGATAAGAGACTTTCTAACTCGTTCTTTTAACTCTAATTTAAGATTTGAACTGTCTCTCCCTCCTTTCTTTCCCTCACGTATTTTTCCTCATCTCTTCCATCAAACAGGTGGTGCTTGAACCCCAGGCATTTTCTTCATTCAGAGAACGCCTTTACTACTTGCAGGTTCTTCTCTTTCTAAGGTGGATTATTTGCTTCAGTAGTCAATTTTCTGACTGTTTTATGGGTACTATTGTATCATTGCAGAGAACCGAAAATGAACGGGTTTGCTTTGGTAGATCAGGTATACATGGATGGGGCCTCTTTGCACGTAGAAATATTCAAGAAGGAGAAATGGTATGAATGTCATGCTCAAGTATGATAACATTACAAAGAACCATAACCTGTTTGCTTGTGTTTATCAATCAACAACTATAGATATTTTTTTAGTATTATGAAGATCTATAAGGTGTTGGACCACTTTAGCACTTGGAAGTAGCAGAAGTGATATATTCTATTCTATTTTTTGCATGAAACTTAGAAGCACTTAAACGGGTACCCTTTCAAAAACCTTCATCACAACCTAATAGTTATTAGAATAAAACCTCTGATTGTGGGACTAAACTCAACAATATGTAACAGAAATAGCCACTTTGCTAATGTGGCAAATGTCACTCAGTTTTACCAAAACTGAGGTTTTACTCTATTGCAACCAAGTCCTATCCTGCAAAGAATACCCATTTCCAAAGCTGCTTTCTTTGGATTTGTCAACTAGCATTGACATATAGTGAAGAATATAGTAGCTTAGGCGCCTGTTTGAATGTAGGAAACATTCTTTTTCATAAGTAAATAGAAAAGTTCCCCTTTGTTTTTTCTATTTTCATAAATTTGTACAAAATATGGTGGTAATACTGACATTTTCACAATTATTTTTAAAAAACGAGAAATGGAAACAGAAATTGTTGGCTAAAACCAAACGCACCCTTGACAAGCTTTGGTTTTCCTGAGTAATTTCATACGGTAGAACATTAAAAAGCATTTAATTACCATCTCTTTTGCCTTTTTTTTTTTCCTTGTGGTTTTGGTCCTGAGATTCTTCTGGGCTGCTTCCTGCTTCAGATGTTTGCAAAATATACCATCCCTTGCTTTCATTATGATTCTAACATTAGCAGATACATAAAATGATTCTCCTTGGATCCTTTATGTTTTCTGAGCTTTCCATGTACGACCTTTATTTGTTGCAATAGTGAGCATGATTTTAATCTTAAGCAGGTTCTTGAATATCGTGGTGAACAAGTGAGACGCAGCATTGCAGATTTGAGGGAGGCACGCTATAGATTAGAAGGCAAAGATTGTTATGTGAGTTAATTCTCCTATGTCCTCCTATTAATACAATCACACTGATCATCATATTATTTGTATGTTGTGTTATTAAACTAAAAGGCCCTACTCTTGTATTGGCAGCTGTTTAAGATAAGTGAAGAAGTGGTAGTAGATGCCACTGATAAAGGGAATATAGCACGGCTGATTAATCATTCTGTGAGTCAACTTATCTTCAATTGATATTTTATGTACGTCATTTTTCTCTGATTCTCAATACTGGATAGTCAGCTGATCTGTTCTTTTGTTCATGTTCTTACAGTGCATGCCAAATTGCTATGCAAGAATCATGAGTGTCGGTGATGATGAGAGCCGGATTGTTCTCATTGCTAAGACTATCGTGTCTTCCGGGGACGAGTTAACGTATGTCTCTTCTTCTCTATGCTTGTGTGCATGTATGTTATAGGGTGCATATGCATGTTCTTTATAGTTGATGCTGATTGTTTTGGTTTGAACAGGTATGACTACTTGTTTGATCCTGATGAGCCTGATGAATTCAAAGTCCCCTGCCTTTGTAAAGCTCCAAACTGCCGGAAATTCATGAATTAGGAAGGATTATACATATGAAATGAACATCAGATGACAAGTATTGTTTCTTCTCCGCAAGGAGCACTAACCCCATCCCCTATTGTGCAGGGAATCTCACAGTTACACCAAAGCTGTAATTTTTATCAAACCAAAAAGAAGAGGAAAAAAAAACACAGGGAGAAAAAAAGGCATAGTTCAGTGTTTTCCTTTTACTCTTTTGCTTTTCTTTGGACATTCATGGAATTCTAATAAAAGCTAGATTTAATAGCTTTTGGCTCTTGGCATCTCTGTAAATGTATAACCCTTTATTACTCTTATTTTTTTCTCAATTCAATGTTAACCATTTTTTTCCTTCATGTACATTTTTTATGTTCTACCAATATAATTGTATCGAAAAATGATAATAAAAACGGGTTGTGCCGCAAGATGTTGTACAATTTATTTAAAAAGAAAAATGGTTTTCCCTCTGTGATGTTCTCCTTATAAAATTAGTATTTTATATGAAATAAAAGTATTTAATTTAAATGTATAAAATGTATCTCATATTTAAATGTGAGTAAAGGACTTAAATTCAATTTTAAAAAATTAAATTCTTGGATAGGTTAGTGCAAATCCTTTGCATAAATTTCGTCCATGCCTATGAAAGCCTTTTTCCTAAGTGATTTCTGAACTAAAAAAATTATAATTAATTTCTCAAGTAATTGAAATTAAAATAAATTAATTTCTCAAATAACTGTAATAAATTGTAATATTCAATTAAGGAATTATTTATATAAATTTCTTAATTTAAGCATTATTTAAGAGGAAGATAATACTTAAGAGGGTGAAATTAACAGTTTATTCTAAACATTTTTTTTTTCATTTTTACTTAAATCGATTTTTATTTAAATGGCTTCTCTAAGCATTACTTTAGGATAAAATAACTTACAGAAAAAGTTGTCCAATGTAAGTGCTCACCTAGTAATGAAGGCAATATACTAATTTTCATTAACGTAGTAATACTCTTTTTATACATACCTAAAAAGAACAATAGATATACTATATTATTAAATAATTCTAGTAAAATGTATAATATTTTAATGAACTTTTTATTGAAGCAATAATTAATTATGTGAAAATTGAGAACACGATCAAAATGAAATTTTTAAAAAATTGCAATCATTTTGGATAAATCAAATACTTATCTATCCAGATTAAAGTAAATAAATACATGAAAGAGAAGATGATTATAGATTATAATCTAAGTTAAGGAGTTTTTGTTTTTCATTATTGTTATGTTCTTGTAGAACCCTAGCTATTGTAAAGGAAGTGAATGAAAGAGGATAGAATGGCAAGCATCAATTAACAAGTTTGTTTGGTAAGGCTTATTCGACACTATCATAAGGTAAAGCCTTATAGTAATCAATTGTTAAAGGTTGGAACTACGTGTTCATTTATGAGATAAATTCAAAAGAAACAAAGAACAACATGAACATAGATTTGGTCAGTTCGAAGAAACTACCTGGTTAATAATGTTTATGCACAGCTTTGGTTTGTCCTCGTCATCTTAGGAGGACCACACTCCCTTTCTCTGAATGACACTGATATTAAGATGCATCTGTCTCATTCAACTAACACAATTCACTTCCTTCACTGTGCTGTGTCCCATGTTTACTTCCTAACCATTTTTTCTACTTTGTTTTCTTCTGAGTTTTCTATTACTTATCATAGATGATTCACACATTTTTTTTTAATACATCTTTATACAAGGCATCTTATACATCTTTTTCTTATCTCTTTTATGACAGGTATTTAATTAAGTGATAGGACAACACTAATCAGAATATAAAAAACTAATTGGTTATGCATACACATACATTGATCTTGAACCTTTGCAAATATCTCATTATTATTATTAAAGATAATGTGATTACTCTGCTCCCAAATAAGTCAAATTACTGCAATCCACATTGTTTTCCATATCTGATTGTCCTTTTTATTTAAATTAGAGTTTTTATTTAAATCAGAGGCTAGAAACTGTTGAAGATGGTGTCCAGCCATACCCTCATGGCTACCTTACATGTCAAGAATAAATGGCAGACAGTTTATTCTATTTCATTGCACCTGGAATTAACTACATTAATTCCTATGTGTATTAAATTATCCCTAGTTGTCATACTGTTGTGAAAGGCTCTCCACTCTACTAATACAACAGATGACTTGGCTTTAATTTTCCATAGCTCTTCAAAAGATTCAGAGATGACCATTTCCTCATTTCCTTTATAGAGTTTCCTCACCTATCCACTTATCCTTCCAAAACTTATTCATCGCTCCATTGCCAATTTTACATTAAATATTCTTGTAGAACCAGGTTTCCCTTTCTTTCCATTAACCCTTTTTAGGTCTCTCCACTACCATGATTCGTGTTTTATCATGTATGTTGACTAAACTTCTCCACAAACCATATTTTGCGTGAATTATATCTATCCACTAGCCTTGTTAAATGTCATGTTAAATTTCCACTTCAGTCAAGGAAACATCAAGAATGGAAATTGGAATTAGATATATTTTATTTTATTTTGTAAGTGTTTATATGAAAAAATTGGAAAAAAATTATCTACATAAGTCTCTAAGAATGAGTGGCATGTTCTTTACCGATCTCTCAAGCCCTTTGAGTTTCATCTTCATGCACCTAAAACTAATATGCCACTAAATTTCTTTTATATCTTTGTTATCAATCCTTAGATAACATATAGTGACATTGGTTAAAACAACTGCCTTAGGGTCTTAATAAATGCTATATTTAGTACATAAAAGAAATCTTATACGAGGTAAGTGTAATTTTAAAATGATTACTACTCTGGTTTGACTGTCTTTAAATGTAATTCTTATCCTCAATTATCACTATTATTTATCAGGTTGAAAAGGATCATAAAAATGTTCTAGACTGGTATATTCCAAAGCATTAATTTACTATCTTAAATGCTTTAAATTCTCCTCCCACTCTCCAAGGTGCTTTTAACTAACAGTATTTACACCAAGAACACTACTACTTTAAAAAAATACAATTTTTACATTTAACGATCATACACAACGAGGGATGACTACTTCTTGGGGTGGGAGGAAAATGTTCATTTGAGATCGCAATGGACCAAACTATACAATCGACAAGGAAAAATATACAGTCAAACAATAGCAACAACTAACTAGAACTTTTTCTGTCCACAAAAGACCTTGTAAATAGGAGCGCGGATCCATTAACCCCTCGTAGGACAAGCAGCCTTGAATCCACATAAGTTCCACACACAAGCTTAGACAAATCAAACACTTCTGGGGGAATTTGTGTTCTTAGTTCTTGAAGAACAATTTTTGCAGTATCAATGTTTTGATTTAATGGATCATCAAGATTCATTGTCACATCAATATCACCTGATGCAAGCTTGGCTGCCGGAAGACTTGATGGAAACTCCTTGAAAGGGATTACTTTTCTCCATTTTTTGCCCTTGAATTTCTGAGCTAAAGCATCCACATTGCTGGAAGGGCCAAAGAAGAACTTCTCAGTGGTCTTGTCTTGATTCGGATATAACCGTCTCCCTGCTCTTAGTGTAAACGAAGAATTCACCTGCAATCTTCCACTCTTACCAGCTTTGTCAAGAGGCCAGTCTTGACCAATCATCACAGAGAATCCAATGTCAGAGTCAAAAGAAAGATTAGCTTTCAATTTTGATTCTCTTGTCACTGTTAAATGCACGTCGCGAACAAGTACTCGGACAGGTGGTTGGCGTAGGGTCAGGCCTACATGCTTCCCTGTGCAGTATAATAGTCGCCATTTGCCTGGAAGCATGTCCAGCCAGTTCTGCATACATCAATAGTGACACAAGTTAGCATAAGCAAAAAACTTTCTTCTTTTTTGGAAAATAAATCACACCCAGTTTTAAGATCATGTTTACCTCCCTCCAACTTATAAGAATACTATGTGATACCAAATAGTGAAAGTTAACTATGCTATTAAGCATTTTATGTTTCTTTTTATAATGGACATGTCTATGGCAAGAAGTTGGAAAGGAAACACATGGCTTATATCACCTCATTCATTTCTACCCAATGTGAGATTTCACCACGGTTTTCCATCTAAGCCACAAGAGAACTACACAATTGAAGATTACATCACATTCAATCCAAAACCCCAAGGTTTAAGTACACGAGTACTTCCCACTTATATGTTTCTTAACTTCCATTCCTATCCAAGGTGAGATTTCCTAGTAACCTCAATAAATGGTATGCAAAAGTGCAGGCGAAATGGCTAAGATTTTTGGACACTGATTTAAAGCAAAATATGGTAGAAACAACAATATCAGGAAAATATACAAACTTAAATCACTAATTACCTTTGGTTTTGGATGGGGATTCAACATCTCCATTAAGTCAATGAAATGGGCAAGCTTGCTGCGCTAAAACATAGAAAACGCTCCCATCAGTCAAACTTAGTAGTACATATCTTACTCATAAGTAATGTAATTTGCTTTATGTTAAGTTTTACCATCAAGACACAAAGTACAGTATATAAATGCTGAAAAGAAACATTAGAAAGAAAAAACTTGAGGACATCAGACACCAACAAATAAAAAAGCTCTTGTACAAGTATCAAGAAACTCAAAAGGCAACAAAGGGATATATTGCATATAAGGGGCATCGATAGATGAATACCTGAGGCATGCGATAAATGTACTCCTCAGTAATACGCATTGCAGTAGAACCTAGACCCCATCTGATAATATCCATTGATGAGACTACTCGCCATCTTGGCCCACATAGAAATGGGTGTCTAAGAGCATCTAAACAACTGTATAAATGTTTACATGGTTAACACTAATATAACTTCTAACTCGGGTAAATCAAACAGGTATCTGAAATCAAATGTTAATATATTTAAGTTTGCACAGTAGTCTAGCTACTTGTTGCCAAAATATTAAGCCTCCTAAAATACTAATGAAACTTGAAACTTTTCTCTGCGACTATTTTTATTTCTGAAATTCCTTCATGGCACTACAGTTTTTTCTTTCTAAAATCTTGAGATATATGCAAGAAATAATCTCAGCCCAAGATAGGAGCACTGGTGAAGAAATTATATTCAACTACCGATTTTGCTTCATAGCATACCTTATCCTTTGAGAAGGTTTATTTGCAAGCAATAAAGATAAAAGGTGCCAGCCAGCTCCCCAGTTCCTATCAAGTATCTGCAAGAAATTCGATAGGCGTCGAAAGATTTGAAAAGAAGAATGTAACACAAAATATCAAGAAACTTTTAATAAGAATAAACTTACTTGTAATCCAGCATTTCCATATGGGGAACCTCTGCCAAGGATTTCCAACATAAGCTCTCGTAGACATGAAGGATCATACCCCTGAAGGTGGGACATGAATTATCATTAGAAAGTTTCACATCATTGGATGATCCTTTTAACCAGATAAGAATAAGCAAAAAAAAAAAAACATTTGATGAATCAGGTATCATAAACAAAGTGACAAAAAGATGAACAGAAATGAAATATTGGCTAAAAGGAACTAAGAATCTGGTAAATATTTCTATTTTAATTTAGAGTAAACAGATGACAGTAAGTCCAACAATATCTTACTATGAAGACTACTTATATAACACACTGCTTAATTGAAGACGAGTATCCCCCTACAATAGTCCTATAACTAATCTTTCCAGAGTGATCTGCAAAGGATCATGGTAACTTAACCATTACTTTCTTTTATTAAAATGACTACTAATTTCAGCAACTGCTCAATCTTCAAACTTTCATGATAATGGTATATGTCCTGTCCTTCTATCAATAAATGTGTGTAAAAAACTTCCAGAAAAGGGGAAAAGAGAACAAATTATTTAGGTCTTAGTTCACAAGAGGGGGACAGATTACAGACATGAAGCATTGTTGGGCACGCATAGCAGTCTAAATCATTTAGATCAACTAGTTTTTTTTCCCTTCAAAAAAAAGATCAAGTTATTTTTAAACATTCAAGAGACCAAAATTGAATAAAAAAATAGCTTATCATACCTTTGTGAGGAACGATTTGAACTTTGCAAAAACCAAAGGATCCATAAGTTCCCGCATTACCATTTTAGCCATTATAAAGCCCACACATCTTTACAACAGAGATAACCAGGTATCAACAATATTATATAGTTCCAAACATACTTTAGTGAAAAATCAAAGGGCAAACCTCATGTCAAACGCAATCATCATCTGTCGCCTGTCCAAGTTGTCCAAAGAGCTATGTTTAGAACCATCCTTGTAAAAGTCAGCAGCATTACCCAATATGCCTACCTGTTAAGTAAAAACACAAGGTTAAGCCAGTCATGAGGAAAGATTAAATAGATTCTACATCAAGAAACACAATTATCAATTTGCAGTAATTTGGATTGCATGCATAAGAACTATTAGCCCTCTGGAAATCACAAGTCCATTTTGTACACATTTTTTTTACAGTTACCACAATAAAAATAATAGTTGATTCAGCAGTTTTTATAAAAAAAAAAGCAGAGACACCAAAATGTTGTAAGGGTAAAATTGTATAAAAAATATGTACACCAAAACCAGTTAAGAAAAATTGTATTTCCTTTATATATTAGTATAGATTTATATCTTAGTATAGATATACATATACCATTTTCTACAGTGCATGATCACAATAATTTTCAAACCAGGAACAAAATCAAAATTATAGGTTTGTCTTTTTTACATTCTGTAAGTTTACAGCATAATAAATGCATAAAACCACCTCTAGGATCAGTCAAACAGCAAATATAATCCACAGCTAAGACAAAAAATGAATGAAGAAAGAATGTCATAGTTCTAATTTTATAAGAGAATGACAATGCTCACTTTGATATGTCTGTCCACTGGACTTATATGAACATTTTCCACTCTCAGCTCTGTATGCGCAAGACCATGGCTGTGCAGATAATTAACCTAATTTAAATAAACAATAGAAGAGAATATCATTTCTCCTATTTCTATGCAGAATATATCGAGTACTTCAAAGTAAAATTTTCAATCAAACAAAATTTTAAAGGAACTTTTAAAAAAAGGGGGTAAGGGGGAAATACCCCAATAAGAAGATCCCTCATCAATATTCGAATAAGTCGCAACTGCCTAGAAACCGCAGGACCTCCAGTTGTATCTTCTCCGACCTTTCTAACAGACTCTTCATCCAGTGCAAGAGTGGCCTCTAAAGTTGGAAGCCAATCTGACCGTTCAAGCCAGTGTCTCAAAGAAAAACTGCCATGATACTGCAAGGAAAAAATATTAAAAGAAAATTCAGTTTTATTTTTTTACACCGTGGAAGAAAGACAAAAATTGAGAAAATATTCACAATAAGAAAGAATCGTCCATATTAAAGAATCAAAAAAATAAATCCTACAAAGATTAATACCTACCCCATGTACCAGGATAAATGAATCACTATCATCACTTGCAGGCAAAGAGATATAACCATGAACTTGCATTGAGTAAGAATGATACAGAAGTTTACGCCGAACCAGCTTCTTCAAAACCTAAAAGGCAATAGCAAAAAAATTGCGATGGGATATAATTACAAACAGTTTAATTGGTAATACTAAAAGATTAACATACATACCTCTATTGCTCGTTTCCCCCGACGCTGAGCTTGGGCACTAGAAAGCTGTCGAAGTACAACTTTTGTGTCATACAAAGAACTGCGGACGGGAAATGAATACATACAGATGTTATGATTGAAACAAACCACACAACCTGAAGCAAACAAAGAATTAACTTACCTACAACTATCCTTCACCATGCCTTCAAAAACTATCTCATCCGACTACAGCAAAACTTAATTCAATCAGAGCAGCATTAAAAATTCAATCCAGTCATGACAATCATAAACTTATTTGAAATTTCATACCCGCCCACCAAGACCAATGCTAACTGAATCTAAAATCCTAAAGTCTGACATTTTGAACCGTATAACATGATCTAGTTCCTCGTCCAAGCAAACTGAAAATGTACTTGGAGCATCTTCCTGTGACTCCATAGAAGATGCAGATGCAGCACTCCTTAATGAAGAGCAGCATACTCCCTTGCGCTTTTTCCTGACTAAATTAGAGAACTGTCCAGTAAAACGCAGGGGAACTGGTAAAATAAGTTTTGTAGACAAATTTTGAGGTGAATACGGTAAGCTGTTACTCCCAGGAACTGGGTTTGGTGCAGTTCCACAAAGCGCCATTGATCATACCTCGGACTGCCAAAAATAAAAGCATTACATAATGTATCAGAAAACCTTCAGAGAGTCCATCAATGGTGCAACAAAACATAACACACATAAAACAAACTCATTACACATCCTATTTAACAGATAAACATACGAAAAAAGTTAACATTATGTGGCTCAATGGTAGATACAGAAAATAACAAAATATGTGATTGTCTTTTAACCATCCACCCTTAGTGTCCCTTACCAGCATAAATTGACCAAACAATGCTCCATTTTGCAACAACAAACTCAAGTCCCAACTTTGAACAAAGTGCGAAGCTTCTATTTATCAATTTCCCACATTTCTGATGCAAATTAGTAATCTTAGTTTTTTTTTTTTTCTAGTTCTCCCCTAAAAGAATATAAGAAATCGCAAAACATTTTACTATGCTAGCTGAACCATAACAAACAGGGGGAGAAATCTACGCATACAGATGGTGAAAGTCAAATATTATAATCCAACTTGCACAAGTTCAGGAATTCAAAGCATTTAACCAATAAGATAAAAGAAAGCAATTTGAGGAGGTGGAAAGAGAGAGAAAAAGGAATCGGAGAAATTGAAAGTTAATTACCAGAAGGGGAAAGGGTAAAAGAAGAGAGCGCAGAGATGCAGAAGTGCAGAGGGTCACATTCGTACTCCTACATATACATATAGAAAAGAAGCGTGTGAGAGTTGCGTGCGAGGGAATGCTCGAAACGTTTTCCCACGTGCTTCTCGCACGTCAACCTCTGCCAAACCAAATATCTGGGTTTTTTTCTTATCCATCAACCTCCACGTGTTGCGCTACTTTTCACTTTATGCTCTTAATTACTATCTTAATAAAATCATAATTTGAATATTTACGATTAAATAAATAAAAAATAATAAGAAATCAAGATAAAGACGTTAATTCCAGACATTTTGTTCCAGTGATATAGTTTTTGTAACTTGTTGGAAAAGCTAACCTGATCTATAATCCCGCGTCTGCAAGCAAAATTGATAGAGATTTATGAGAGGGTTACTTTGTTTGTTTTGTTGCATGGAACTCCCAATTTTTAATGTTACGGAATGGGAAAATATTATTTTCAGGAATAGAACCACTTCACCTGGGAAAATATTATGTTGTTCACTGTATTGTTAAAATTCATAAAAGGTTCTTGGTAGTTTCTCATGGACTCTATCTTATGATTTGGATTGAAGTACTTATATGTTTATATTTCTGAATTTTCACTGGAAAGAGAGAGCGGAACATACGATTGTATACGCATATTCATGTTTATGTCGATTCAAATAATCAGGAAAATCTCGAATTTGAAAAACCCCTTTTTTTCTTATTCGGTCGGGTAGTCAAATCTCATTTGGGCCTAATATCTTTAAAAATCTCAATAAAAAGTTGTTAAAAATTGAAGTTGAAGAGTCCTACTTTGTATATACAAAGAATATACTTTGTTTTTATTTTTATTATTAACATATGTGGATTTGTATTTATTAAAATAAATTATAAATTTTATAATTTAAGTATACTTATATTTAATATTCAAAATCACACTTATATTAACACTATGAATATGATAATGATGAAAATAAAAGATATAATATATATTCATGAATTTCCGCTAATAAATTATAATATATTTTGTTTTTTTGATTTTTTTTAATAAATTTGAATTGGAAATAATAAATTACAATAAATTTGGTTCTGTGTTTTTGTAATAAAATTGAATTGAGGAGAATAAATTATATGAAATTAAATTTTTTATTTTTAGTTTGTTCAAAAATATCAAAATAAATAATAGAAAATTGAAATAAAAATATTGGTGCAAAATAAATTTAATTCATTGGTTTGAAAAAATAAGTTAATTATTCGTTGTTGATATCTATGTAATTAACTAGTACACATGTCATTTGGATTAATTCGGATTAATAAAAATAAGTGTATAAATTGTAATTTTAAAATGTGAAATTCAGAAATAATTGATAATTGGAATAAAAGATGTTGTGAATAAAAAAATAGTTTTATATATTTAGTAAACTATAATAATAAATGCTATGTAATAGTATTTGTTTATAAATTTATACAAAAGATATTTTTAAAAAATTGTAATATGGGATGACTAATTGAAGCGTAATTTATATATTGGATAAAAATGAATGAAACACAATTCATAAAATTTATATAAGATATTATGATTTCAATAAAATTACTGAGAATTTTGAAAATTGTGAATCTTGTTTTGTCGAGATAGTTGATCCAAGTATTATCCTTTTAGTCTTGAGCTATTTCTTTAAATACTACATTGCATAATTTTTTGGTTTAGACAAAAGTTCAATGTTAGCACTTGAATCTCCACACTTTGCATTTGGGTTAAGAAGTTAACTATTTTTTCAACTGTTAATCATTTTGTTGGATGACATCATCATTTTTTATTTGTATTGTATGGTGTACTAGTTTTTGTTTGACAACTCTAACTAGATGTGGTTATTTTCTTTTTGTAACTTGTTTTTAGTTTTCGTATTGTAATATTTTTTATATATTGTGAAATATTTGATTGAAAGAAAAATTACGTAAAATATTAAAAAATGTGACCACATCACTCTTTAATCCACATCATATGTGTTGAGGTTGAATTGTCGGAGATCCCATGTCGACTAGTGATTAGGATATTTCATAGTATATAAATGAGTACAAGCCTCATCTTATAAAACGGTTTTATAAGGTTGACTTAAGTTTAAAGTCTACTTCTTAACATGGTATCAAAGTCATATACAATTTATCCCAGTGTGAGTTTGTTGGGCTTATCAAACCACATGTTATGGGATCACTATCAAATCATTCATAAATATATAGTTTCAAATACGAGTTAGCAACCTTGACGTGAGAGGTTAGAGATCCTACATCAATAAGTTATTAAGACATTGCATAGTATATAACTGGGTACAAACTTTACCATATAAATTTAATTGTTATTTCTCTGGAGATTATAAAACTAATTATATATATTTAACAATAAGTATTTATTTGAAAACAAAATGTATTACTTTGGAGCGAAGTGTTACTCCTTCTAAGTGGAAAAATAAATATTTTACCAACTCTTTAAAATAGACAAATATGTCTCATGTATACTTTAAATTTTCTATAGTTAGTATGCTTTTGATAAATTGTGTGTTTTAATATTTAAATATTTATTTATATTTGTTACTTTCAAAGTATGCATCAGAGAAAAAAATAGCATTTTGACAAATAATGATTTATTACAATTTTAAAGTTGGCATCTCTGATTTACTGTATTGTTAATATTTTATTACTATCTTCAACAAACAAAACATATATCGATTTATTTGCCAAAAAATATTAGTTATTTATATGAAAACAATAAATATCATGTTGACACACCAACTATATCCTAATTTATAATAAACCCCAAAATACCATAAGAGATGTTTTATAATACAAAAACGTAGACTTCTAAAGCCAAAGCTATCAATTTCTTAGTTTGAAAAGCATTTCTTCAATCCAAATGAATATCAACACTACCTATTGAGACCATTAGCAAAATAAAATTTCTACTGTTTTTCTCAATATTATTATAAAAATAATTTGGAAGAAAATACTTGTGTGCCTTGAATGCACAATAAAACTTGAATAATTGCTTGAACCAGTGTCAATTTACTAACAAAAGTTATTAGGTGTTCGACTTCTCAAAAGTTGAGCTTTGTTTGCACCTTATTAATTAAATAATCATGAGTTTTCCTCTTTTATGTGGGGCCAATGTCACAGTACTTTAATTAAGTATTATGTTACCAAAGGGGGAAAAAAACTTTTCTCTATCTCAAATGAAAAGGTTCTCCTTAGTTTAGTTTTTTTTTTTTAAATCATTTGATGTTCGATATAGATTATTTAATCAAACAAACAATGAATAAAAATATAAAATAAAAATTATTTGACACCAGAAATAGTAAAAATATCTACTTAACAACTCTTTATTTTAAATTAAAAAAAAGTAAATATAATTAAAATATTATTTTAATAAGTTGTTAAGTAAATGTTTTTTAAGTATCAATGTATCACTGCTCAATAAAAAAATTACCGACAAATCGAACTCATTTCTTAAGCTATGGGGTTAATAGGTTTGATCACATTACTTATGTTAACGGCTAGATGGATTAACTTGTCAACTTAAAACTAAACCGATGTTTTACTTCTAACGAAAGTCAATTTCGATGTTTTAAGGGTTTTAGATAAAATAATAAATAACATGTTTATATATAGATATAAAGGGGGGAAAAGAAAATAAGGATTTACAAACATAATAATGTATCTATTTTTATGTAACATTATAATTATAACATAAAAATAGAAATGTTATTCTATTTGTAAATTCTTCTTGTTTTTTTTTTTCAAACAGGTGAACGAATAACTGTTATTTTGGACCAATCAAAATTTCACTTAGAGTAAATTTATTTTTTTCTAAATTATTTTATTTTTCTAAAGTTAATGTTTTAAGGTTTTACATGTTTAATTAGGTGAAAAAAATTGTTATCCCAACTTATTTAATTTTTTATAAGTGTTTTAGTTGATGAGACAATGTTTCTTTAGATTTTTGGAGGGTTTTTTAAGTGTACTTTCAAATTTTTTTTATTTTTTGGTGGACAATCAATATTGAGGTAAGGGGTTAAACTAAACTTGTGATGTTCTTTGAAAAACATTACTTAAATATAAAAATCATTGTTTGAGCGAAGTTTTTTTTAGTGTAGTTAAAAGACGTTCAAATGTTTATTTGATCACTCAAACGATAATATTTTCATTCGAGTTATAGGTTAACATTTATGCAAATATATGTTAAACCAAATATTTTGGAACTTTTATTGCTCATACAACGAGATTGATCAATCATTAAAAAATCAATGATTTGTGGTTAATTTTACCTGTTTTGATAACTTTGTCATATCTCATAATTTAAATCATAGTTTTAGTATTTGAGAAAGAAAAAAAGTTGTCATTGATCATCTTTCCATCAAGAATATGTCACTCAAACACTTGTTGCTTAAATGACATAGATCAATGCTCAAATATTGCATTCTTATTTTTGAGTAAGAAAATGACCAAATCAATTCACCTATTCCTTCTTCTATCACTTAAGTGGTATGTATCATCACTCCATAAATTTATTCATCAAGTTATATAAGTTGTGGCTCAAACAACATGCATATAACTCAAGTGTTATTTATTTTATTAATTGTTGAATCTAAGTATTCTATTGGTCATATTTTATGATAAAAAGTTATTTGAAATTGTTGAAAAGTAATCATGAACTATGATAGATGGATAATGTATGAAATTAATTTTGTATTAGAAAATAAAAGGTATATTTGTAAATAATAATTAAAGTGATATAGATGTGATACTTGAGAATTTAGTGAATTTTTAAATTAAACTAATATATAAAGTCAGTTGATAAAAATATCAGATGAAAAAGTTGATAATGATTATTAGTATATTAAATTGATGAGGAAGAATCACTCATACTCGATGATATTATAAATAAATTTGATATAAGATATTGTTAAAAAAATAATATATAATAGTTTGTCAAATAAATCAAATATAATGTAAGTATTCATATATTAGTATTATTTAATATATTTAACTAAATGATATCATTATTATATTATATATTTAGAATTTAGGGTTTAAAGTAAAAAAATAATAATTTCACATTAACTAATGTTAGACAATGTTGGAAAAGTTCACATGATTTATTTATTAAATACAGATTTTTGTTGTTGTTGTTGTCTTGTACGTACCTATTATAACACACCTTTCAATGAATGTGCGAAGTACAGTAGAAAATTAGGGTACTTGAAATTACTTATATTTTAGGGTAATTGAACACTAAAAGTTATATATTTTATTATATTAGCAATGAGATATCTATAATAAAATTTTAAAACATGTATAATATTTTCAATTAATTTATTATTATAGTATTATTTATTAATTAGTAACTTCTTTAGTTTTAACTAGTATTTCATCACGGTAGTTTAGGGTTTATGGTTGATGTAAAATAAATAATTCCATATTAACTAATGTTAGACACTGTTGAAAAGATTTACATGGTTTATTTATTAAATATAGGTCTATGTTATTTTTATTTTGTCTTGTAAGTACATAGTGATTATAAAACACCTTTAATATAATGTACGAAGTATAATAGATAATTAATCAATTTGGTTGTAGTTGAAATTACTTATATTTTAGGGCAATTGAACACTAAAAGTTATATGTTTTATTATACTAGACAATGAGATATTTATAATAAAATTTCAAAACATATATAACATTTTCAATTAATTTATTATTATTATATTATTTATTAATTAGTAACTTTTTTAGTTTTAACTAGTATTTTATCATGGTAGAATATATTTATTCTATATAATTATAATTCATACAGTTTTTTTAAAAGTATATCATTACTAAAAGTTTAATTAGTAAATATTTTTAAATAGACAAACTATATCTAGATTTATGATAAATAATTAAAGTTGTGATATTTTCTTAAAGTATAAAACAGATACATGATTACAAAATTATATATACTTTAACAGTTGAATATATATTATATTGGGCATACATTAATTTGTCTTGGTTTCGTTTCATTAATTTGGGAATAAACGAGAATATTAATGGAAAGTCCACAACTACAATCTTCTTCGTTATTGAGCACCAAATGAAAACAAAAAAACAAAAAAAACACTCACTTATAAGTGATTTGTCTAAAATGTTTATTATTTTTTCTTTCAAATTTATGTCCACGTAATTACTATTTTTTTTCCAAATA
The DNA here is from genome assembly GCA_013389735.1 of Phaseolus lunatus. NCBI lineage: Eukaryota > Viridiplantae > Streptophyta > Magnoliopsida > Fabales > Fabaceae > Phaseolus > Phaseolus lunatus. Next base: position 12,828,394 of record CM023865.1, on the reverse strand, counting down.
TTCTTATAAATAGTAGGAAGTATATGAAAATCGTCATGAACTAATTATATAAATATCACATTATTTTCAATATAAAATTTTAACAATTTTATAATTTTTCTCTGTTTAAAAATAAGAGACAAACTAATCCATTTCTACAAAATGTGAAACTTCAATTTAAACTTAAACACTTATTAAAAATTGTATTTTTAAACATAACTCAATCTTATAAAATAAACTTATAAAGTGATATTTGCACCATTTATATAACATGAAATGTTTTAGTTTTTAGTCAATGTAAAATCTCCAATAACACTTAAAATCTCTTTGTAATGTATTTTAAACCACAATGTATTTCATAATAAATTATTCATGTTGTTTAAATCAAATACATTCATGAGTCACAAAGAGAAAATTTATCATTACACTATGAGTCACAAAGAGAAAATTTACCATCACACTACTTTGTTGTTTACTACTACTAAATGAGCATAAAAAACAATGAAATAATTATAAAGAAAAAATAAAACACATCAACAGAAACAAAAATTTATCATTACACTATGAGTCACAAAGAGAAAAGTTACCATTACACTACTTTGTTGTTTACTACTACTAAATGAGCATAAAAAACAATGAAATAATTATAAAGAAAAAATAAAACACATCAACAGAAACAAAAGCACAAACTCAACATTAAACTAAATATAATGTACATGAAAAACTACAATTGTCAAGTTAGGGTCTTTTTGAACATAAACAACTTACCATTATAAAACGGAATAGACAATATATAAAAAGTTACAAAATTTGTTAGAAAAAAATAAAAATTGAACTAACAAATAAAACAAATGATGTTTGCAAGCACCAAATACTTATGCGAGACACTAAACAATTACAATTAATTATATGTAACACCCCGTAAAACAAACACAACATAGCCCCACCCCCCCCCCCCCCCCCCTTTCCTTTCTTTCTTTTTTTTCTTTTTCTTTTTCTCTCTCCCTCTCCCTTCTCTCTTTAATTTCTCTCTCATACCTCATTTATTCCAAAATCTAATTACGACATGTTGTAGTTGAGGACTTAGGCTACATTTCTACCCGATCAGATTTTCAAACAGAGTAAGTTCATTTTTACTCTAAAGTTTCCTTATTGTTTGTTTTTCTCTATGATTTAGTCATCAATCTTAGTGGGGCCAGTTGAGAAAATTGTTTCTCTCAACTTGATTAAGTTCATACTAAAATTTAGTAATATTTGAATAACTTGCATTAGGCCCGTAAATCTTGAGACTTATCCAGACTGTGGGGAATAAAATTATAGAAGTTGCTTGGAAAGCAAACAATTAAGGTAAAGGAAGCTAAATTTAATTTTTTAATAGCACCCTAGGCTAGAAGATTCTGGATGTGGAAGGGACGTGGTCCCAATATTCAATTTCTCTTGCAGGAATGTTGTATGTTTATATTTTGTGTGGTTTGTTTATGTATTATTTAAAGTAAAAATATTATATTTTGATGGTTTAGTATTTAAGTGTTATTTTTAATATTAAATAAGATTTTAAATATTGTGAATTGTGTTTTGGAATGATACTGTATGATGAAAATGATGTGAAATTGATGTCATACATTTGGGATAATGTATGAGTTGTTGTTTGATGACATTAAGTATGAAAAACCTATGTTTAACGGAGATCCTCTGGCTTCACTGATGATTTAAGTCATATAGACTAAGATATCAGGTGGTGAGAAGCTGAGAGGGAGTTCATACACACTGGGTCCCGCTGTAGACACTCGGTATTGGATGTTTGAACTTACCCTAATCCTTTCTGTTGGATTCGCTGGTAATCTTTGGATCAGGTGGTAGTCTCTGGTAGGGGCATACTTAATGAGTCTTTCAGAAGACGAAGTGGGATTGAAATGAAATCCAATGACTGTGATTGAAAATAGATCCACGTGTGGTCTATATGAATGATGAAATTGATATTGAAATTTTATATAACAACATTTAAAGAAATGTTTGTAAATTATTAGTTTGATTTGTTCTTTTTGCATGAATTAAATATGTTATGAAATTTCTTTTCACTAACTTACCCTTGCTTTTCTTGTTGTGTTTGAACTGCGATGACTGTACTACGTACACGAGCAGATTATCATACAGGTGTAAGAGGTCCTTTAAGGTTTTAGGATGTTTTAAACTTTATATTGTAGATGTTTGTATTTTATAAGCCGTAATCTTGTAGTATGAATGTTTTGAAATACTTCAAGTTTGTATAATAGTACTTGTATTGTAATAATTAGAAGTTGTTGCTTTTTTGGGGTGTTACATTATACATCCATTTAGAGACAAACTAACTAAAGTATGATCCCAATTGGTTTTAGTTTGCATATTTAAATTAATAACACATCACATAACATACTTAATTAATTTTTAAATTTCTTATAAAAATTTAAATACTTTTAATTAAGTTTTTATGAAAAAAATATAGTTATATTAAGTGTCCAGTTTTTTATATCCTTTAATTAAATTTTTGTGATTTTTTTTAGTGTGAAATAGGATGACATATATGCTACCTTGATTTGTTACTACTTGAATGTATCTGCATGCTTAAATTTTAAGTTTCTCATAAATTTGATATTTTATTAAAAATATATTGTATTAAATATTTTTTAATTTTATTAATTCACTTAATATAATTCATCTATTTACAAAATAAGGAAATAAATAAAAAATTATCATTCCTTTATTTCTCTCCAAATCTCGTTCCGGTACCTATACAAATATCTGTTTATGTACATAGTACAATCTCAGTTCATTTACAAACAAACACATGTAAAGATAAGTTATCAAAATAAAGTTTTGACATACGAAAATATTAGTAAAATAACTCATTTGATTAGTAATTCATAATTAATTTAGTTTATTTTTTACTCAAACACAGTCATACAAAATCCAAATATCAATCACAATAATCCAATTTCATTTTAATCCATGGTACTTTAATTTCATTTCAATCACACTTACTTGACTTAGATTCACTTGCCTCACAATACCTTGATTTTCTTTCAACCTTCGGTACCTTTAATTTCAGACCAATCATAGTGATTACATATGAATCTATTGTCTTCCGAAATACTCATTAATCAAATTGTGACCACATAAATCCATTTGTGTCACGGTACCTTGATTTCCTTTCAATCCCCAATACCCTTTTGATTTCATTTCAATTAGTGATAACATATGAATCTATTCTCTTCTGGAAGACTCATTACGTGTGTCCCTACCAAAAACTAACATGTTATTCACTCCAATCGGATCAGGATAAGTCCAAATATTCATACCGTGTGACTATAAGCGGTCACGGTGTGTATGAACTTCCTCTTCAACTTTTCAACAACTGATACCTTAGTCTATATGACTTGGATCATCAGTATGTTCGTAGGCTTTTCATATTTCATGTACAAAAACACATCTCATACATCACCCCGAATGTATGACATCAACTTCATGCAGCTTTCATCAATTACATGCAACACATATCATTCATATACATTATTTAAGATTTCTCAAATCAATTACATGTATAATTCAAATTCATACTCATATAAACTCATGATCAAATTCAGTTTAACTAACTTTATATCCTAACATGCATACAATTACTAGATTATCTTGTTATTTAAACCAACTATCTATGATTTTATTAAAAAAAAAACATAGATAACTTTCTTACTTGAATTTTTTATTTGGACAGAAATTCTACCTCAAACAGGGAACTAAGATTAATAATGGATTTTTGGAGTAAAAATGAATTTACTCTGTTTGAAAATCTGATTAGAAAAAAATGTACCCTGATTCTTTAGCTAGAACATAACGTGGTTAGATTTTGAAATAGATGAGATATAAGAGAAAAAATAGAGAGATAAGGGAAAGAAGAAGTTGGAAGAAAGGTTAAAAGAGAGAGAAAAGATGATGGTAGGAGGCGATTGTATTTTTTTTTGCACAATTGTTACATGAAATATTATGATTTTGGACACTCAATAAAACATAAATTATCTAATAAAGATTCAACTAAAAATATATAAACTTATAAAGAAATTAAAACTTAATTATATTATTTTTTATTTTTAATGTAAATATAGTAAACAATAAGGATTAGGCTAACATTAATCCAATTGAAAACAAAACCAAACAACATAGATTAATATAAAAATATATAAAAATTATTAGAACAAATTTTTTTAACAGAAAGTTAATACAAAAAGGACACATTTATATTAGAATTAAAACTTAATTAAACCGAAATAATATTATGTTGATTCCAAAAAAACATAATATATTCTTTTAAATCAATTATATACTCTTACAATTTTACTAATTATTTATTTTATTTTTACTTTCTTTTGCTTAATTCAAACCACTTTGTTTTTTTTCTACAATGTGCATTATCTTGTTTTTCATCACCCAATCCAAAGAAAATATAACCGTTATACATTAAAAAAGTACCTCACTAAATACGTTTAAATCTAATCTTAAAATAACTATATCTTTAATTTCCTACTTAACATCTTTAAAAAGTTACACACACACACAGATAAAAATACACAGTGCCCAAGCATCTAAAATTTTCTTCAGGATATCTTTAAATTCGCACAGGTTTGTGTTTATTTCTCGACTTGAAAACCAAATTTGTTTTCATATTTAAAAATTAATTTTTCCTTTAACTAAAATTGCATCTGGTTATACTTTAATTGCACATAAAAAATGTCTGACTAAATACATGCAAAATGTAACCTTAGCATACTTATATCTCTAATTTTCCTATTTAACATTTTAAAAAAGGATTACCGAGTAGAAGATGCAGAGTAGCGGGTATCTAAAATTTTGTTTTTAGGATAAATCATAAAGTGTGGAGATTTTTTAGTGTATCTTTCTGTTTTTAATAACCAATATAGGAAGGAGATTTTTTTTTATCTAGAGACCCCACGCGAGGAGACAGGGTGAGGAGGCACCACCACGAAACGCCGTGTCCATTTCCTATTGGAGAGCGCAGACAGAGCGTAACCTAATTTACAGCACTGTGAACCAAACACGAAACCCGCGCCGCACAGGGATACCACCGACATAATTCTAAATAACCAAGGGTAATTCCGTCAACGCATATTATTTCCCATTATCCCCAGTTCTCCCTCTCCTCCAATTCTCATAATTCATTAACGCCGATAAAGCAAAAACCAAAAATACAGCCCTACACACACACATAGATTAAACATACCCCTGAGAGAAAGAGAAAGAGAAATAGAGAAAGAGAGAGTCCTTCGATCTGGTTGTGATTTTCTTCTGCTGCTCAACTCAACATTTACGCGCTCTTCCGCATTTAACCCTAACCGACCTATTGGACCTTCCCCTAATTCTTTCTCACATTCGATCTCCGCGATCCGGTGCGAGGACTCTCTCTATTAGGGTTCAACCGCTTCATTCTCTCCCACTCAATTCCTTCTAAGTAGGGTTTCTGTTCGCGACACGCTCCACTTCTCCCGATTCAACTCCACGGTTAGGGTTTTGTTGTTTCGTGGTTCGCCTCCGCGATGCCGCGTAGTTCGAAGCACAAATCGAGCAAGCACAGTTCTCGGGACGCGAGGGAACACTCCGACTCCGAGCGAGATTCCGGCGCGAAGGATCGGAGGAGCAAGGAAGAGAGCGGTAACGCGAAGGCGTCGAAGGATTCGGGTTCCGGGGAGAAGCGGAGGCTGGATTCGAAGGAGGCGCACGGGAACGGGGAGTACTCTGACGAGTACGCGTCGTCGTCGAAGCGGCGTAAGGAAGGTGGCGGGGGAGACAGGTGGAATGGCGGCGAGGAAGGAACGAAGAAGTCGAAGGCAACGGGGGATTCGAAGAGCAGGAGGCGGGACGGAAGCTTGGGAGTGTACGGTGAGGGCGAGGAGTTGAAGAGGAGTAGCGGTAAAGGGGATGGGAAGCACAGGGATTCGGCTTCGGGGCGAAGCAGAGAGGGTGCGACGGAGAAGGAGAGGAAATTTAAAGAAGGTGGTAGGAGTGAGGAATCGGTTGATGAGCAAGAACAGCGCGTTTCCAAGCAGGTCTTTGAAATTAATGGTAAGGTAACTTGACTTGATTGATTGGCGTTGTTGCATTTGTAGTGCCATGACATATTTTAAACTGAAGCTGTTTTTGCGCATGTATGTGCGTCTTAAGAAAGATTAGCATGATAATGGGATTGATATTTGACTTTCGGCTGTGTGTGTTTTGTTTGGAGGAGAGCAGCAGGGGTAAGTCTTTTAAATAATAGCTTAGTTTTGAGTAGAAGCCACCTCTGATTGCTCTTAGTTTAGGAACAATGGGGACAATACTTTGACTGGTTGTGTCTGTTGCCTCTATCATTTTGTGAGAAGTTTTGGAATTCTTTGTGACCGATTTGACTTGTGGCTGATGACTGTAAATTTGAATGTCAATTACAATTTCAACTCATTTGAATGTCATTCTCAATTTATCTGCTCTCGTTTGTTGGAACAGACGTACTCTTTAACAGTTGTAATCTCTTCTTGTTCCACACATTCTGTCTGTTGTCACTGTTTATTCAATGTCGGTACTCATGAACAAGTCATTCCAACAATTTCTTGTCCTGTGACATTCTTTTTGAAATGTAGGTCTAATGTTATCAGACTTGTTTTTCTGTCATTGCTTTTCTTCCCTTTCTAATGAGTTAAAATTCTCTTCCTTCGAATGCGAGGTTGTTGGATGATGAACAGATGGGTAAAGAAAATTGATGGATTGATTTAGGTTAGAGTATTTTAGTTGAGTTGCTCTGATAAGTGCATCTATATATTGTTTGTACGGTGTTAAGCGCTACCTTATGTGTTGGCCCAAACTGATTCAAATGTGTGTTACATATGTGTGGTTAAAAATAATTCACATAGTTGACATTTTCAAATCTTTACTTGAAGAAAAATTTCATTCTAGGTTGGGCATATTATAAAAGCTATTAGATTTTTCCTTTTCTCTGTCGAATAATATAGGCTGACAGTTGAATCCTGTAGGCAGCTTTCTGCATTATATATCTAAAATGAAATGATAAGCCATTAATGTTAAGTTTCTAGTCATTGGTTGGAGGTAGAAGCAATGGTTGCTGTCTGCCTTTTCTGTAAGCAATTATAATTAGATTAGAAACGTCACTGTAATCTAAGTTACACTATCAAATTTGACCTCATCCTGGAATTTGAATATGAAGTTCATATTATCTAAAACAATGTTTGTTACATACAGGGATTTATAGAGTTTGAATTCTCTTTTATTTTTTATTTTTATCAATAATAGTAGAGTCTGTTTATGAAAGAGAGACAATTTTACTGTAGGGACCCACTGTTATATGTGTTGTTCTCCACATTATTAACATTTATAAATGCTCTATGTGCTTATTTCTCTCATAACACGCCTTATGTTAGTGATAAAAGGAAATAATATATATCTTTTACCATATTTATGGTCAACTTTTTTCTTGGATTCCTCACTCATTTATGCAAAGCTTGCAGGTCATGGATTATTTTCTGCTTTATATGGTAATGGATTGATAAATTAAAGCTGTTTAGAATCATTGAATGCAAAATTTAAGGGTGGTGTCCTTCAATGGGGGATAGACTCGTTGGTTTTGGGGAAATTTTAAGGTAATTGAAATGAATATTTTGTATATTACAGGTAAAATGTTATCTCCAAAATATCAATATTTAATTGCTTAGGTTTACGTGGCTTGGACCTGAAAACTGGTCACAGAATGCATCAATATGGTTTCATTTAAAACTTGTAATGAAATTATTTTGTAAGAGTATTAGTGGCAGCAATGATGAAGAGTATGCTACACAACACCGGGTTCTTTAACCTTCATTTCTTGTGAGAACTACAAATTTTCTTATAACTATCAATTGCTAGAGTGATCCACGTGTTCTGCATTATTCTGTTTCAGATTTGGTTTTATGTCGAATTTAAATCTCTGTGGTGTTGAGTGGATTTTTTGGTATATTACAGATGATAATTTTGCCTGACAACCTTGCAACTGAGAGGCTGTTTTTTCCTATTTGATGAAAATTTAGTGAATTTGATTGAATATAATTACTTTTTGTGTTTTAATATGCATTGTTCATGTGCATGCTTGAATCTCTCTCTCTCTCTATATATATATATATATACATACATACATCCTTTTGCTAACTTACTTTAGTATAAAGGATCCTGTACGAGTAAATCATGCCTGCTTATCTTGTACTTGGGTGGGGTACACTTTTTTGCTCTGGTCATTTATGTGATTTTTTATTGTGAACATATGTGGAAGTTTTCAATTTCGTTTGTTCCTTTTAGAATGAAACATAGAATGCATCATATCATGTACTTTTAATTGGGATTCAACTGGTTCATCCTACCAGTGGTTGTGATTAAAGGTGTAATTGAACATTTTAGGATTGTTTATGTTTCACTGCCGGATGTTAAAGTAATGCTAAACAAGTTTCTACCCATGTCTCTTGGGTAGTGGTTGTGGATCATTTGAAAAATTAAATATTTGTTTGTGTATTTGGTGTATAACATAACTTGAAATGTCCTAAGTTCACCTTTTTTCATATTCTTTCTTGTAACACTTCCATTTGGAGCACACATTCCTTCTGGACTTTTGTTGTATACTTTCATATGATCTACTCGGATTTGTTCAGAAGACAATTATTGATTTTGATCTGTGGTTATGCAGATTCAAAGAAAATGGAGGAGTTAAGAAGCCCTGAACCTGATAACCAGCTTGAGAGGCGAATGAGGAAGAAGAGGGATGACTACAGTGATGGTGATAAGCATCAAGATAATGTTGGTGATGGTTATGATAGACATTTATCTTCTAGGGATGAGGCCAAGGATGTTAAAAAGAAGGATGATAGGCGAAAGGAAGAGAAATACTGGGACAAATATAAGGAAGAAATAGACAGGGAGAACAAACATCGACATGACAAGCAACGTGATGAACGCCCTACTAAAGATCATACTACCATTAGGTCTGATGATAAACACTCTAGGGAAGAAAAGAATGGTCTAGAGTCAAGGCAAAAGAGAAACAAGCTTCCAGAGAGTGATAGGGACCGTGATCGTGATGGAGATCGTGATTTGGATTCTGTTCGTGATCCTGAACACCATAGTGAACGTGATCGGGATTATGATATTGACAGGGATCATGATTACGATAGGGATCGAGATTGGGACTGGGATCGTGAACGAGATCATGAACGTGAACGAGACAGAGATCGTGACCGTCGCCGTGACCGTGACGGATCAAATTTGGATGACAGAAGTACTAGAGGAAAAGACAGTGGAACAAAGAAAAGAGCTTTGGATGATCGTGAAGATTATACTGACTCTAAATCTAGAGCAGTTAAGAGTTACTATCCTGATGCAGAGAAAAGGAGTTTAAGCACCAGCAGAGCTGATTCCGATGTTGATAGAGGAAGATCTCAACATCGACAAGCTCATGCAGATTCAACTGGGACTAGCAATAAGCACAGATCTTCTCCTGCCTCTAATACACATATTGGCAAGGATGACTATAGGTACTATTTAATTTTTATTTGAAATTTGGTTGAATTATTGAGTTTATTTTGTAATTTTCAGTTGGAGATTCGGGAAGTAGTTTTTTGCACTTTTGGTTAGTAGTTTTTCAGGGCATCACTACTTTGATGTAGTAGCGCTATAATATGATTTCTGATCAAATAATTCATGTGTAATTTACTCTGAGGAAGTCTAATAATTAGCGTAAGCTTCTCATTTATGATGGCTGAGCTGAGTCTGTAAAGATTAACCTTCTAGGCAACTCATGTCATTAATAACTTGGTTTTACACTTTGGTATAAATATGGGGTGCATTTTAAACTCAATGAAGAAACTTCCCCTTTGATCTCAGGAAAAGTAATTAAAATTAGTTTGATGGGAATTAAAAGTTTAGCTTGCACTCATTAAATTTTATGGTTAGCTGTAACTATTACTTTTGCATGGGAATTATAGCATACGATCAATAGTAACTGGTTTCTATTACCCCCATGTTTCAGAAGTGCAAAAGGTGAAGATTCAAAGTACAGAGACCCAACAGTAGAGCAGAGAACCAAAGGCTCTAGAGAGGGTTACTCTGGGACATCAGATAGAGGTCCTAAATACAAATTAGTGGAAAAACCAATTAAAATAGATGAAAGTCATGCAGGAGATTTTTCAACTGAAAGGTCATCCAGTACCAAGGCTTCTCCTGGGGGCCTGATGGATAGATCTCCTTCATCAACAAGCATTGATCGCAGGTATGTGAACAGGAGCAGTGTTAGGCGGAATCTTGAAATTGATGAAAGTGGAAGGAGGAACAGTACTGATGGAAGAGATTTCTCTACTTCTGATGATAGACTTGGCAGGGAGTTGACTCTAGATAAACCACTATTGGATGAACCCTCTCAAGCAGATTCATCTTTATATGGTAGGACTAGTCAGAGCAATGCACCATTGATTCCTCCTCCACCTGGTTTCAGAGCTACCTTAGATAGGCCTTATATGGGTTCTTTAGAGGATGATGTTAGAGATAACTCTAATTCACGATTCAGAAGAAGTAGTGAACCTGGCTTTGTTAGAGGGCATGGTGGCAATTCGTGGAGGGCAGTTCCAAACTGGAATTCACCAGTACCAAATGGATTTGTCCCCTTCCCACCTGGGCCTGCGCATGGAGGTTTTCAAACAATGGTGCCACAGTTTGCTTCTCAGCCTCTTTTTGGTGTTAGGCCTCCAATGGAAGTTAACCATGCTGGCATTCCTTACCATATTGCTGATGCTGACAGATTTCCAGGTCACTTGCGCCCACTTGGGTGGCCAAATTTGATGGATGGTACAGGAACGGCTCATTTGCATGGATGGGATAGTAATGGTGTCTTTAGAGATGATCCTCACATGTATGGTAGTTCTGATTGGGATAGGAATAGGCATTCAGCAAATAGTCATGGATGGGAATCTGGTTCAGAGACTTGGAAGGAGCAGAATTGTGATTCAAAGAAGGAATTGCCTTCCCCGGTCTGCAAAGATGAATCAGTTCCCGTCGTGGTTGATAATGGTTTGACTGATCTGACAAGTCAGATGTCTCAGGAAGAACATAACCGACATGAACAGGTTGAGAAATCTCCTGAAAGGAAGTTGTCTAGTCTCGGTTCTCCAGCTGAAGTACAAGTGCACTCTTTGTCCTCAACCCTTCTTGAAAAGGTGCCTGATACTTTGACACCAAGTGATGATACTTCCCTTTTCAGCCGTTTCTACCTTTCCAAACTTGACATTTCGGTGGACTTGGTATCACCAGAGTTATATGAGCAGTGTATGTGTGTTCTGAATGTTGACAAAAGTGCTTCAGTTGATGCAATTGCCAGTACAGAATTATTATTGAAGGTATCTTAGAAAACATTTTTGCTTCCCATTTTGTTCCCAAAATTTTTGAACTTCAACTCTAACTGAATTTTTTTCTAGGCTTTTTCTTTTTTTATGCCTGCTATATAGCTTAAAGTGATTTTATTTTAAGTGAAGTGGTTTATTTTGTTAAATTTAAACTGTATTTATTTCACTATTAATAACGCAACAAAGTGGTTTCTGACTCAGTTTTTTCTGTCCTGTGAATTGACAGAATGGTTCGAGAATACGCCAGAAATATGCTGCCACCTTATCAAGGCGTTCGCCTTTTCCAGAAATTGATAATTCTATCTTCCAGGTAAAGCTACTCTGTCAGTTGCATTAATGGTTACAGAAATTATCTTTAGTGAATAATGCTGATATTTATAATTTTATTAATATTCTTCTCTAATCCTTAATTGTTGTAAAGATTTATTGGTAATGATAATAAACATTTGCGTTTATAATTTTATCTTCCCAAACTCGTCCATTTTGTTATGTTCTATGAATGCTTAAATACTGAATTCAGTATTCCTAATGAGTGGATATTTTCTCCAATTTTCAGATAGCCATGAACCTCTACAAGAAGCACATGGTGAAGCTGCCTAACAAGGGCAAGGGGGAGGTAGATAATATTGTGGTATCCAACCCAATGCAAGTGGATGAGTCGATTCCAATTCCTAGTTTGGAGAATGGGCATGCTTCTGTCTCAGCTTCCAATGGGATGAAAGATGTGCCAATGCCGACATTAGAGTCAGGCAAAGTGGAAACTGTATCTCCTGCAAAAGAGCAATTGGAAGAGATCAATCAAACCTACAGCCAAATGGAGCAAGATCATGATGATAATAAGTCTGGCATGTCCAGTCCATCGTCGGACCAAGCAGCAGTAGCAGGTTTGCAAGAGAAAGAGCCCGAAATCACTACTGATATGGTGGATTCAGGGGATGCAGAGGAGGATTATTCATTGGCAGCTAAAAATGAAGCTCAGTTGGCCTCCACTTTGCTCGGAGAGGGTGATAACATAGATTGCAAAGCCAAAACTACTGGTTTTGCCCGTTGTGCAGATGAAAAGCTTGGTTTTGGTGACACAAAGGTTAATCCTAATCCCTTAAATGTTGAGGATGAGTCTCCCAAAGCTTGTGATGCTTTGATGCCTGGTTCAAATGAGTCTGAGTCGCTAATTTTAAGCCGGATACATCATTCTCCTGAAAGTACACATTGAGACAATTTCTATATCTTTCATTGCTTTTTATCCATCAGGTTTAATTTCCTTCCTCTTTTTGTTGCTTTCATTTTGAGCGAGAATAAAAGAAATGGCATTCATATTCCCTAGAATTGAGCCTTTCTAATCCCCATGCATGAGTTTTCTCGCAGTTCGTTACTCTTTAGCATTTCTTCTACATGCCGTTGCAGTAATCTGTCGTCTTAAGTTGCGTGCTCTTCTACACGAAGACTGCAATGCACCTCTAAATCTCCATTTTTATGAAGTTTTTCCAAAAAGAATTTGAAGTGGTACTACAGTTCCTTCCATGATTTCCTTGGTTGTTTCATGTTTTTGCCTTTGCAACCCGTTTTCTTTCTCTTGACATTGACTTATATCAAACCTCGCTTTCTTCAATGTCTTTTCACTAATTGTTTTAGAAATGCTAGTAATATATTTTTTTGAAACTTTTTCCCATGCGTATTTGCTGTAGTCTTAGTTTAAACTAAATAATTTACTTTTTAATCTCATTTTGTTGCGTTCTGTTTCATTCTTTAATTATGGAGGGTTCACATGAATTTTTCCCAATCACAAATAATGTTGTGAAGAATGTGGTGTTAGCATTCTCTAAAATCTTATCGAACAGGTTTTGAACACTTTTGGACATTATTGGTTTAAACTTCCTGAAAACTGCTAACTTTGGTAGGTCTTAATTTTTATTTAATGGCTTTCACATCTTTTTGTAGGTTTTAAAGAGTTTAAATACGATGTCAATATAAAAGGGATTTATATATAATTTAAGATTGTTATATATTTTAAATTAGTTTTTATAATAATGTTAAAAGTCATACTTAAGAAACCTAATAATGAATTCCAATAAAAAATGGATGCAAAATACAAGGAGATTGGAAAAATGATAAATGTTTTTATTGTCTAATTCTTTGACCTAACTTACTTTTGGATGTTGGATCTTAATTTGCGTGCAATTTAATATAATCTGTTCTACAGAATTTTCCGCAACAGTTAAATTCAGAGATAAAACGTACAAAAAAAAAGTAAAATTTATATATATTTTTAAAACATGACAGGTATTAGATTTAGATTTTACCCAAGACATAAAACATTATACGATTAAGTACTCTTCAAATCGTGTTATAATTTGAGTTCGTTCTATCATCACTGTCATCTTTTAACTACGGATTATTATTACTGTTGTTGTTGCTTACAAGAATTTAGATTTTTCTTTTGTTGGGAGGGCAAGCAGGTACTCACGTTGAAGAATGAAATTTTGATGCATCTTATTTTCGTTTACAGTTTTATCACTTTCTTTATTTCGCTGTGATATTTGTTTTATCTTTAAATATAGTATTATCATAAATTAATTAATTCGAATGTTAATTTTAGCAACTCAAAAAGTAAATTTATTGTTATTTATGTCTATTTTATTTATTAAAAAAGTATTTCTTTAATATTACAAAGTTAATAAACAAACAATAGTTAATAAAGCTTTTTATCGTTTCAATGGTATTGTTCAAATGTCAACTACATAATATTAATAGGAAATAAAATAAAAAATTACACGTACATTATGAGTTGAAATACTCGATAAATGTTAAACTATGTACATTTGTTTATAGGCTTTAGGTCTTTGGACCCCGTATTTTTAAATGCTGTTATTCTCCTTAAATTAGAAACTAGTTTTATTAGCGTGAGATAGGTTGTTATTGAGTAACCATTTTGGAGAAAAATTAAGCTGATAAAATTGTAACATATAAGAATTAAGAAAATAATTGATTATGTTTAATTAGGGAATTATTGAATAAGAATAGGAAAAGAAAGAAGTGCAAACTAATTGAAAGAATAGAAATGTAAGAAAATATTTGGTATAATTAATTTTTTTTCCTACGTCAATAGTTAATTAGTTAATTTACTATAGTGATTTTAAAAAAACAATTTGATCCTCATATTTTTAAAAAGTATATGTAATTTGGTTTTTTTGTTAAATTGGAGTGAATGCCGTTAACTTGAGATTATGTGATGAATTACGTGACACACAATGATATTTTTATTTACATCAAAATTAAACAAAATGAAATAATTGGGTTCAAAGAAATGACTTGTTTTTATTTATTCAATTTTAATTGACAAGTTTGGTGCTTATTGAATTGAGTTGCAAGAGGATTACTTCTCACTAACCAGAAAAAAACAAAAAAAGAAATCAAGAACTACATCCACAATTTGAACTCCACCTCAGAAGCCCTTCCCCATTACAGTCTGTGTCTACACTCAGTTATTTGAGCGCACACGAGGAAAGATTTCAAAGGGTTTCTTTAGTTCTTAAACCTTTCTCAACGCACCATACATAAGAATTTTAGGTTTTCAAAATTTATTAAAACAAATTGGGACTTTAATGTGAAACTTAATTTAGGTTGGGATCTAACAAATGTAACTCATTTTAGGACAAAAGGAAGGGAAAATTTGTAATGTGAAATAGGGTTCGAGAAAATGGGAAAATGGGTTGTGTATGAAAACAAATATATGTCTTGTGAGTGAATCCAAATTAAAAAAACTTATTCAGTGTTAACCCATGCTCTTCATGCTTTTGAACTCCACCATGTCGTTAGAATCGACGAATTTGATCTAGTTGCCAACGTAGTTGGAGTTGGGAGAGAAAGGGAAGAGAGTTTTCAAAAATTGGGTTGAAGGTGAAGATGAGTGTCATTGAATGTACACATTGAATTATACATGGTGACATGTGAATGACAATGTCACTTTGCCTACCACATCATTATAAGTTAAAGTCGTTTATATCAATTTAACAGAAGAGATCTAATTACATTTTTTTTAAAAAAAATCCTTATAACTAAATTGATTTTTTTTAAAATTATTTTAGGAAATTGACTATTAGTCTTTAATATAGGAAATAAAAAAATAATATACCAAAATGTTTAAGAAGTAGAGATAGACGATGTTATACTTAGAAGGATATCTCGGTAATCTAAAATAATAAATAAGTTAATAATAACTAAAAATTAATTAATACATTTTAATTAGTCTATAATTAAAATGAGATTAAATAAAAATTTATTATAATTTAAACTAAACATTAACCATGCTTTTGTCAACTTCTATGAATAGTTAGATGTGACCTGATGATAGGTACATTTTGACAATATTTATTATTATAACTACCAAATACTAAATTTAGTGTTGAAGAACCTTTTGCAAATATTTCTCTCATATTATGGAAACAAGACTAACACATGGCTGTACTTATGGCTCTCTATAAAGAGATGATCAAGATGAAATAAAGAAATGTTGAAGAGATCTGTATCTTAGGGAATGAGGAAATGAAAAGAACTGGAAGGGAAACACTCTTCCCAACCTTAGAAAGAGGAATGTACAGAACCAATAACTAAAAACATGACAACATACTTGAGAACTCAGGTACCACTAGTCACGATAACTCATACATCTTCTTCTTGTAGTGATCTTTGTAATTTCTTTTTTAGATGGATGATGAAGGATATTTGAGGAGCATAAGCATTCTTAGAAACTTAAGAGGAGTTTCAATGAAGAGTTTGAAGTGGAGTTAGAAATTTGTGAGAATGAGGTGATCTTTTCAAATGAGAGGTTAACAAGTGTGTCCTCTCATTTGACCTTTCAAATGAGAGGTTGATAGATGTTACCTCTTAATTGGTAGAGATCTTCTTTGTTGAGCAAGAACCATGTAGACGTTCATGCTTCTCATGCCACACCCATGCTTCCCATGCCAAGTGGTGACCCACTTTACAATACGCACCTACCCTTCTATTAGCCCAAATGCAAGGTCCAAAATTATATCAAGTCTCAATACATGGTCCAAATAAAATTTTGAACTACTTTATACAATTATTTAAACTAAAGTCTGACTAAAAAAGATATTGATTTGGTCTTGCTGAAGCCAGCCAAGTTCCAATCTTTTTGTAGTTCTATGACCAAGGTTGTAGTATTCTTTCATTGTGTGAAGGTCTTCTTTGGTACATTTCTTCCTCCTATAGTTGTTCTCTTTATTGAGCCTACAAAAGATAGATAAGAACCCAACTAAGCCTATTTATGGTAATAAATTTATGAACAAAGTTCTAGGTATTTACTCTTCTTATTTTGTGGAAGTTGTGGTTGAACGGTTTCCATCAAGATTTTGTATATTCTCATAAGAGAGAATGAGGAAATGAAAAGAACTGGAAGGGACACACTCATCCCAACCTTAGAAAGAGGAATGTTGAGAACCAATAACTAAAAACATGACAACATCCCCAAGAACACGGTACCACTAGTCCATTGGAAGCGAAATTACAACTTCACACGTTGACGAATACCTCCATGATATTGGGAGTAGTCAACAACACACTTTTGTTGACAGAATAATGAATGTTGAACTTCCTCTCAATTGGAAGGGACTATGTATCGACCGAAATGAGGGGACAATCGATCCCAACGAGCATGTTAACATATGTGTAATCTAAATGGGTCTTTATACCTTAGACAACATGGTGTTATGCTGTGTTTTCTCGACATCCCTAAAAAAAATAGTGTTAAGTTGGTTTACTCATCTTCCACTATTCTTTATTTACAACTTTGAGACCTTGGTGACAAAATTTGGAACACAATTTACAACAAGCTGACGATATCAAATAACATCATTCGCCCTCTTTAATAGTGATCAAGAGAAGGGTGAGTACTTGAGACTATTCACAGAGAGGTTTGGAAAAGTAACTATAAATATCTAAAACCTCAACTCCAAAACCAATTGTGGACCTATATGAGCTAAGAAGGATAGCAACAAATTTCATGGAGGTTGAAGAGCTCTATGAACTTTGGAGTGAGGTCTGAGTCGATAGCATAACTAAAAAGACCAAGGAGAAAAAATGATTAGGTCAACCTTAGTCATTAAATAAATTCAAAGATAATCGATTGCAAATTCTTCCATAATGCAGATAAGAATTTGATTATACAAGAAATTTTAAATATCAATCTAATTCCGACTTCTCAAAAGGTGTCTACGACCCAATGTCAACTTAAGGAAAAAATGTCGATATTATAAAGTGTTTGACTACTTGATCAAATAATTAAAAATAAGATAAGTAGGTTCTTTTAGAAGTTTGGTAAAGAAGAATATTAATATTTATACATTAGTGTAACTTAATTTCTCCACAATGATTTTAACTTGCATTTATAATTCTTTTTTATATTTTAATCTTCTTTATCTCAGCGACCGATGATGAGAAAGAGCGTCGCTTTTTATGTATTTTTTCGGCACCTTTTGTAATTGTGTTAAGTAATCAATAAATATGACATTTTCATTTTACTCTTTTGATTTAAATATTTTTATATAATTATCATTTAAAAGCTTTTTAAATGGTAAAATCTGAAAATTAGAAGTGTTTTACATTACACTATTTAAAGTTATTTTTTAATTAAAAAAGTTTTTAAATTTTAGAATTCGAAAGCTAAAAATAACTTTATAGGTAAATCTGGAACGTATGTCTTCTTCCAGATTGGGATGCGTTTTTATTCCTTTCCCTATTTCACCACCATGGGTTTGCACCAAACCCTTCCTCCTCCACCCTTTCACTCTTTATCCACACACCCTTCTCATCAAATATCCTTTTTGTCCTTCCCCCTCCGTTTCTTTTTGCCAAATTTGTCATCTTTTTACTTCCTTTCCTTGATTTTTCTTCGCCTCAAAAACTCTCTTCTGCAGCTCCTTCCTTCTCCCAAACCCCCTTTAACTCTTGTGAGGAGCTGAACAGATTTTGGAGGTTCTTTCTACTTAATATTATTATATTATTCCCACCTCTTTTTCTTTTTTTCTTTCTTCTCCTTGTTATGCCTTTGCCACAATCTTTTTACGATATTTTTGAGTCCTCAGTGGGTAGCATTTTTCGTTATGAGATGGTTGTGGAAGATCAATCCGGAAGGAGACAAGGGGAAGCGGGAGACGAGAGGGTCACATCAGTTCCGGAAGCTTTCTTTTTTTCTCTAAAGAATTCCTTTCGCACTGTGTAACTCGAAAGTTTTTAATTCTGCAATCTAAAAAATACTTTAACTTAAATCTGAAAATACTTTAACTTTAAATAAGAAAGCAAAGTAGAAGTTTTCATATTTAGAAAATAGGAAGAAAATACCTTGCTACTAACAAAGATGCACAAATATCATATAGTCGAGGTTTTTGACTAAACCTTTCCTCAGTAAATATTTTTCCTTTCCATTTTAAGTGTCCAAATATAAAAAATAAAAAAATAAAAAATATTTCTATTTAAATTTTTAAAATTCAAAATAATATTAATTATTTTAATGATTTACACTTTAAATTTTGTATAATTCTTAATTAATTTATGCGTGTATATATATATATATATATTTTTATTTTTTTTTTCTTAAATTATTTTCAGATTCTATAAATCTGGATAACACTTCTGTATCAAAAAATATTTTTTGTTTTATATAATCTGAAATGTTTTTAAAAAATAAAAGACACTTAAATTAATGACAAATCAATGTAAGAAAATAGTGAAGATCCTTGAAATGTCGAGATGAGATAAAATGAAAGAAGAAAGAATGTGAAAAAGGTGTGTCATTTTTTTAAGATTAATTTATTTTTTTAGTGAAGGACAAAAAAATTATTTTTACATTTAGTACGGGGGATGCAAGAATGTATAGATGTACAGGAAGAAGCAGCCAAGTAAAAATAATGTTACAGAGCCAAACATCTTCCTCAGCTGGAAGACAGCTTTAGAAATTGTTGTGGGAGCAGAGACATGAAAGCTATTACAAAGTTGTAGTACCTCCTGTATCAAAATAGTTATTAAAGTATGTTTGTTTTGACGTTTGAAATGTTCAGAGGAATCCAAAGCAACAATACATAAGCTTTCCCGTGTTCACATTTTTAGTTATCTACGTAGTAGCTGAATAACGGACTTCGGTGAACCTTAAAAGCAAGTATTTTTTGTTAACTAAAGCTTCAATGATGGCACGACGACAACCTAATCTCGCATATCTTCAACCAAAGTTCCAATTGATGCTCATTTTCTAGCCTTCCTGTAATTCAAAAACTTACAAACAGTTCCAACAGCCCAGGTACTGTTATCATCGACGCCCTGGAAGTGATGATAATTTTTTTCCATATCATGACAATTCTAGCGCAAAGCAAACGTTAAGTTATACATACGCTTTTTCAGAATACAAATAAACACGTTTATCCATGAAAAAATGTGAAACGACGTGAGTTAGCCATTATATAAAATTTAAACAGATACATGCTACGATATTACACACTCTACTAGTGTACGGACACTGTTTCATGAAATGAAGATTCCAAACATTCCAGCTATTAATACCCAAAATCTTGAAACACTATCAATGGCTCCTGTCTTGGTTAGAGTAACGATCATAAATTCACAATAAAGTACAATAAAAGCTACAAAATATGGCTCATCCCACTCTTCCTAGTAGTGCACAATATTGTGCAACTATTTCCCCATCAACTCTGGAAAGCAAATTGCTTCCATTTCACACAAGCATACCAAGTGAGAAACTACTAGAAAACAGTAATCTTCAAAATTGTTTTCTCAGATCAGTCCCTGGCGCTGTAAGTCAGTGTACGTCTTCTTATTATAGATGTTTCCTTCTTTGTCTTCATACTCTTCTTCTAGATCTGGGCGCCACTTGTTCACTCCTTGTCTTTGCTGTATCTTCTTCCAAAGGTCCTTTGCTTCCTGCAACAGAGTATGAAAAGATACTATAAATCCTCACCTTTTTTTTAATTTTCCGTCCTTGCAATCGAACATGGAGCTGAAGTGCTAGTGAATAGAGATATTCTAGCTATGGAATATACCATGAGCCATTTTTCAGCGCCAAATTACCATAAAAGATATGAAATACAATAAGCATAAAAGGAGTAAAAACTGCATAAGTCCCTGAAAATAAGATTTTGCCAATTATGTCTGCTGCTGGACAAAGTTCTAAAAAGCAAATGCCTCTTTGAAATTGCAATGAGCATTCCACACAAGCGGAATCTTATTGAAATGTTAAGGAGGTGTTATGAGAAATTAAATAATATAGTACAGTCCTAATTAATAATCAAATCATGTACTTGGACACAATTTTTTTAAAAGTTATACATCTCAAACTTATTAATAAATGGGTTCTACTAACTAGTACCCAACAGGAATTCGTTAAGGAATAAATAAGTTCATTGGAAATCAGAGCAGGAGTGCATTAGCAACATTGAATATTCCACTTTCTCATAAAAGAAACTTTTGATTTATTGACCAGTACCTCTTTACAAAACAGCACATCGAAGAAAATTTTAACACTGGCTAATGAAGTTATTTTTCAATTAGTTATAGACCATGGGAAAAAAATAATGTTGACGTAGACTATTTCCATTTGAAATCATGAAGGACTCAGTAAGACTGACTCATTAACAAAAAAAAATAATGGTGTCGTATACACAAAAGATGAAAGTAATTTATATTTTGCTTAAGAAATATGATACAGACTAACTGCCCGCAAGGGAATGAATGAAACAAATAAACATATGCGTACCTCAATTGATGTGATTTCGTTGAAGTTCTTGGTGTTCGGTATACCAAGACACCGCATCCCATGTTGATGCCGCCATTCTTTAAAATGTCGTTCAAAAGCCCGACGGCCCCAATAACTATAGTTCCCACATATCTCACACTTAAATTCCTGAAATACATATTTCACTTCATTTAATAATCAAAATACTGAGCTAATGAAATGTATAAAAAAAATACTGTGAGCCACAAAGAAAGTACTATAACAAGTCCCTAACCTTTCAAGCAGTAAACAGATTTATCTAATGTGACATGATTCTACCAACTAGTAGCAGATGTAACAATATTTTCTTTCAAAATATTGATTTAAGTTTCCAAAATTCTAATGCCAAATAAATAATACCTGACCCAGACCATGTAGCTTATATAGCCAATAAGGTATAGGTTTTCCATCCCACCCCATTGGTAATTTTAGGGGATTATATATCTGCTGCTCGTCATCTTCGCTTTCAGTGTCCTCTTGTGTCTCTTCCTGTGAAGATAATATAACAAACAGTTAAATGAGCTCATTTTTAGAACATAGACGGAAGTAAATGGCCAACATCTAAATGGGCTATGGAAAAAAAGTCCGAAACTTCTTTCTCTAGTAAATAGGGACTGTGAAACTTAAAAAACAAAATTTTTTATTTGTCCAGGATTTTCAATGACCCAAAAAGAGACAAATCATGTTGTGTGCACCTAACAGTCAATTCTTTAATATTTCCCATCTCAATCAAAATTTGGCAACAATGGTTTTAAGTTTTAACAAGTGTCATACTAGAATTTCCCCAGTAAATAATTTTTTTCATATTGCTAGGTCATTCTTTTTCTCTTCAACCCTTTCATAAAAATGCCTATAGATGATGCAATCTATAACTGCATACTCCATTCTAAAACAGACAAATACAAGACTTAATGTTATGCTGGAGCCAGTACTGCACACAAGTTTACACAGTTTCTTATTGGTGGGATACAAATCAAATTATATTTTGGGATGAATAATCAAAAGTACTGTTATTGATGAGTAGAATGGAGTAAAGCCATCTTGGGGATCATGTCGAACACAGTTATTACTTGAATGACTGTCAATCTACCCAATCATTGCCTCTTTAGATTTTAGTTTCTCAAATAAATAAATAAAACACCACCAGATGCTTATAAGGCAAACAAGAAATGCATGTGTAATATTTATGGCATTCAAGATACAAAAAGATATCATCTAAAAAACAGATGTTAACCTTAGAATTTTAAAATAGGTCCTAAATCAATCCTACAAAATTGGATTAGGTGAGAATTGACCAGGCTTTATAAGTTCAATTTATGTCATCTCTAGTTCATGTGGGACTAAATACAACCCTCAAGGCTGCAATTAAGGTGCCTTCCCAACAATTAGGTTATTGCAATGGTGAATCAAAAAAACTAATTTGAGAAACTATTTTCAAATTAATGTAGCATGAATCACTATGTTTTCGAGGATCATTACATTGCTTTGACTAAATGACTAACCTCCTCACGTTCTGCTTCCATTTCTTCATATGTTAGGGCCTGTTTCTTTACAACATTGTCTTTTGTACGAGCAATTGTCTGTGGAAGGTTCAGGCAAATTATACATCCAGACAGAAACTTTGGTAAATGCAATCATTATACATATCCAAAATGCTGAAAAGAAGACTTCAATGAAAGTAAACTAAAGGAAAATAACCCAAATGAGCTAACCTCCTCTAACAAATCACACAGTTTTTCCATTTTAGCTTCCATCAATGCAATTTCTTTAGAATTTCCATCTTCTTGTGGAACTGCAGCAACCCTGTTCTTTTCTACACCACGTGTCCCCTTAGCAAAATGCTTCCTCTCCAACTTTTCAAGAGGTGTGTGCTGCATGAAAAAAAAATAAAATTGTCAAATAGCCAGATTTACTATACAGATATATTGCTTATGGGCAGGGCTTCAAAGCTACTATAAACAAAATTCAATGAATCAAGGTCTCCTAGAACAAATAGAATTTCGTAGGTCAAAGAATTTCAATTTAATTTTTTATCTACCACGGACAATGGAAATGCCACTTATGATATAGATAATGAATTCACACTTCCACAGTATTATTCAAAATGCATTTGACAATGCACATGCTGAACAAATAATGAATTTCCAGTACTTAAATAAAATAGAATCAAGCAGGCATGAAGTTAAATATCATGCCAAGAACCAATTATATACACATTAGCTAGTACTCCAATAACAGTAATCGCTGATAAGAGTAAGGGACCAGAATGATGGGTCCAAGTAAGTTAAAACATAAGGAACAGTAGCCAATAGAATTTTGACTCTGATTGAAAAGTCACTAAACATCCCTTATGACACTAATTTAGACATTTATAGATACCATCCCAAAGATAATTCCTACATTCATACTTCCTTCCACAGAAAAATAAATAAATAAATAAAATATTGGGAGGAGTGCAGGAGTGAAATATCCCATGTAGGGTTAGAAATTACCTTTGTTAGGAAGAGCCTCTCAGCCCGTTGCTGAATCGTACCACCAGTCTTAAGCCCCAATGCAGCCAGAGCCTATCACATCAAAAAGAGAAGAAAAAGATGTAATCAATTCATCAATTTCATAATAATTGATGGTGTGTTTTCGCATTGACAAGCTACATTGTTAATGGAGTGCGTGCCCACACATAATTATATAGAGTCCTCAATTTTACCTCCTTTAACCTTTCAGGACCCACTTCCATCAACTCTTCAACAGTACTATAATAATCAAGATCAATGGTAGCATGCTCAGCAGGTACATGTCCATTCTCCTGATTGTCATTTTCCCATCCCCGTACATTTCCAGCAGCCCAATTTTCTTCAAATTCAATTGTTACCTGCAACATTTGTGTTAGATTCACCATCCCATATAAAAAGGAGATGAAAATAATGCTCAAGGAATCCCCATATCAATAAGATGAACATTATGGGCAAGTTTGCTTTACATTCTCTTCATAAAAATTACTTTGAAAAATTGTCTGTTTGAAGCTTTAGAAACAAAATAGAATCAGAGAAAAATAAACAGATTTCTGATTATTTGTTTAGAGAAGACCTTTTGAGTACTTCTTGGGGGGGGGGGGGAATGATAACAAACTTTTAAAATAAAAAGAACTTCAATAACAGTAACCACACACAAAAATAGCTTTTTCTTATAAATTCTCTAACACACAAAGATTAACTTCCAAAAATTACATGCACACCTTTCCATTATGCAATATAATGTCACTCAATATTACTCCAGCCAAGAAATAAAGGAACCTATTTGAAACATGAAGCAGGAATTGCTGAAGATGCTGTTGAAACTTAAAATTCCATACTTAGCCAATGGCCAATCACGCATTTGTGTATAGAAAATATATAATATTAAAATCATAAAAGCCTTTCAAAAGTTAACTCGCTTTAGTTCAAAAATATATAACATAAGTGAAGAAGGCATAGAAAATGGGACCACATGAAAGAAAAAAAGGTGTAAATTACTTAATAAATACAACAACCAAACTTTTCTTCACTTGAAAAAGGCAAAAGATACCACAATGTTTTGATGTAAATCATGTCTATAAACAAATTACTACTGACCTCTATCTATATCCTTCTTAGAAGTTTTCCCTATAGTTTTTAATGTCTTCATCTATCTCTTGAGATTACGTTTCCCTCCATCTAATCTACTACTATCCTAAACCGGGTTTCTACATGTCTTGTCCACACATGCCCTAACCACCTAAAGCAAGTTTTCACCATATATTTACAACGTGTGCCACAACAACTTAGTCCTTATAATAAAAATACCCCAACTAAGCAAATAATTACTACTTTTTCATAGAGGAAAAGATATTGTAATAGAAGGACCGAGAACTTGGAAGAAATTGACACAAAACATATTACAGGACATGGTGATAGACCAACAATGTCACTGGATTGAACCGAAACAAAATTTTCAGATATTAAATCTAATGCAAATCATTCACAACAAAGACTTCTGAAGTTTCTATCCTCACATTTTGGTAATAATGTGATGAAAAAACTTAAAAAGAAAAAACCTACACATATAGTGATGCTCAAAATTGAGCTGAAAATGTTACAAGTTTAAAACAGTCCATAGAACATTAATAACCTTTGAGAAAATTCGATCAAGATCTTGCAGGGGCTCGGTACGCTGGAAAAAGTATATCAGATACTCCAAAAGATTCACCATATATTCTCGGTACTGTCTGGAGATATTAAACAACAAAAAATTAGAAGCCTACAAAAATGCAAATTTCACAAAAAACTAGGATCCACATAAATGCCAAATGATTGTCAAATTAACTCTGTAGAGTATACATTTACCTGGTCATTTTCATTTTGCGGGGAATCTTATTTGTGTCTGAGAAAACATCAACATATGCAGAATACTCAAGTGGCTCTCCAAACTTAGAATTGACATACTGATAATATAATTCATGCAGGTCTAAGTATCGACCAAGAGCTTCCTGAAAGAAAATTTTTACAGGATCATTGCCCAGAAAAAGCTATAGGAGAAGAAATTATCAGTACAGGAAAGTGAGACGCCTCTCCTCTCGGTAGAATATATGTTAAATTTCATCTTGCATATTCAATGTCTCAAAATAACAAAACTTAATCTCAGACAGTAACCTCTTCACAGTTTTCCTAATTTATCGACAAACTATTTAAATGATCAATCCTACAGAATAGATTTCATAAACCAGAGTATCCACATGAGTTGCCAGATCTATTCTTTAAATTATCAAGAATCCCCAAGCTTGTTGTTTGTCCCACATGCTAAGCCAGGTTAAATTTCACTAAATGGATCCAGCATTTTTTTTTTTTTTTTTTCAGATTACACACAAAGGAGGAGGGAGGGGGAGAGACCTCTCCACTAAACTCAATTTGAGGTTCTTCTTTGAGAACCGTTTCATAATCATCATTTGCGTCAACAACACGTGCAACCGGGTGCTTCCTATGATACTCTCGTATCTGCAACACCACAGAACAACCGAACCGTTAGTCATAAAGTGATAAACCAGCAACAGAAGTAAAATAACTGTGAGAACCTAGCTCACCATATCCAGTTAATTATTTTTCAACAAAATCTAACTAGATTAAATCCCCAATTCTCCCTTCAGTTCCACATAAAATTACAATAATAAACCTGCACAGATACAAATTTAAACACTAAACATTTTCGATGCTTCACCACTTAAATTCCTTTGATGAAAAGATAACTCCATTTCATCTAAAAATTGATAAATACAAAACAAATTCAAACCAAAAAGGAAAAGAAGTAAACAACCTCCTTGAGTCTATCATAAAAGGCACTGAAAACGTTAATTCCAGAGGCAGTTTGGCCTCCGAGTGCAGCAATCTCGTCCTTCCTCGCATTGTCGTTATCCTCATATATCCCAATCTGAAACGTAGAAAAGCAAGCTAGGTCACGATGTGAAAATGGAAAAAATAAGGGAAAACCTAATAATAAGCAAACGTACAAGCTTTTCAGTGGTGGAGGTAATGGTATCGATCATGTTTCGCACACGGTGACTCTGATACAAACGTTCCTTGTTGGTGCCAGGCTCATTCTGGAGCTCCTTCACTATCAGCCGCTCCAACCGCTCAACCTCCTCGTGTGCCGCCCGCGTCACTTCCAGCACGGTCGACGACATTCTCTTTCTCTCTCTACACTTCTCACTCCTCACAAAAATTGCTGCTAATAATTAACCCAATCACTCTTGGGCCTAATGTTGGCCCTATCATTTCCCACCCGTAAGGCTCAACGAGCAAACTAAATGAACTTCGGGATTAAACTTCGGGTGTTTCTTCCTACACCATCAAAGTTTTTCCTGCACCGCATCAAATAGTAAAATGACCAATCTTCCATGTAAATTGTAATTCGTTCTTATTTTGGAAACTTCTTTTTAGAATATAATTTAAAAAAATTATTTTCAGTAAATACATTAAAAAATGTATATAATACAATTTGAAAATTTTATTTTGAAAATTCTGTTTCAAAAAAACTTATAAAAAGAATAATTCAGAAGTCATTAAAAAGAAAAAGTAATAAACAGTCTTTTTAAGAGTTTTGAAGGATGCAGGGAGAATTTTGATAGGATGGAGAAAGAAACACCCTTAAACTTCCTTCTATTTTTTTTTTTTAAGACTTAATTTTTAAAAAAAAATATTTAATTTAAAAAGTATAAATGTAAAAAAAATACTCCTCCGAAAGTTATAATTACTTTTTAGTCTTTTATATTTTTTAAAAGGTCAGTCCTTAAAAAAAGTTCCTTTTTATCTATTTTGTTAATGGACGACACACCATCAATTAAGTAATTAGGAAATAAATAAGCATCACTTAGTAAACAAAAGCATCACTCAATAAACAAATTTCATTCCTTTAACGAAAAAAAAAATATTTTGATCCTTGCACAATCATAACCAAGACAAGGGAGGATATAATTTTCGCATTTTCTCACTCAACAAACCAATTTTTATTTTTAAAAGAAAACAAATGTGTAGTCTCTTTTTTCTTTAATATTAGGATTTAATGACAATTGTAATGTGTTGATTTGGAAAATGATATCATGGAAAAGGGTTTTGAACATAAGATGATCCACATTAACTTTGATCATATGCTTATTATTTTAATTATATTGACATTATTTGCATTGATATGCATTATTGGGTCAGAAGGAGTTGTGGTATAACTACCAACTAGAGGTTAATGTTTTTTGTAATATGACATATATGCTTGCATTTAGTAAAGTACATTAATCATACATCACTTTCATATATCACTTGAAATTATTAGTATGTTAGTGAACCAAATTAATTATTTATTAATAACTTAGTTTTTTTTTTTTTTTTAACTTGACGTTTTACTCAAATTATATATATTGTGAAGTTTAAACTCTCAAGTTATCATATTATTGAGAAATTATTATTATTGTTATATATATATATATATATATATATATAAATAAGTAAAAGTTCTCGTTCTTTAATCATAATGACATGTATTGAATCGTGTTATATATATGCTTTAATATATTGATCTATTGTACCTTTTAATGGTTGGAGGTTACCAATCCAAATGAGTTGTACATTCACGATATTCTTCCTATAGGAATTATTCATTTTGTCATCTTGTGAATTATGTATATGAATTTGGTATTACCTCTCGGCGTTGGGACTCCTTTTCTTTCACCTTTTGTTTTAAGGTGTGTTCATCCTTGTGAGTTGTGTGTAGAGTTATGAATTAAGAGGTATATTCACGCATTAACTATACCTCATTATTAGCATGTATTCATAATTTTTCTTCTACAACTCTTATATGTGAGCTTTTAGACTATTATTAGCACTTGGGGATCCATCCATCTTGTTGGTTAATGAAGTTGACAATGTTTGACTTTTTTATCAAGACCATTAATTTATGTGATTTAAGAAAGTTTTATCATGACTCTATGAATGGTGATGTCAAATATTCTTACCAAAATTTGATCATTTGGGTCAAGTTGATGATGAGGTGAAATCTTTAAATTTTATGAATTGAGTTGTTTAATTTGTTGAAAAAATAGCTCTATTAATCAAATATGCGCAAGTCATGAGAAAAAATGTTTACTTCTGAATGATAATATAAGTTTTGAAGTCTAGGAAAAGATAATAAAAAATAATATCAATTAAAATGCTACTATATGCGATGATGAAGACATTGTTACATATACTCACTCTACTTGAACTATTACATTAAAATAGTTTTCGTATATCAATTTAAAATTGCTATCATTTATCTCATAGCCGAATTATCACAACTATACCTTTTATGTAATCAATTGATTTTGATAATAAAATTAATTTTTAAATTATTTGAGTTATATTATTAAGTCACGAGTAATTACAAGATATATCTATTTTGTTTATTTTTTTCATTAATTATATGAAATTTGCGAGGATAAATTTTTACCCGCATTCAATTAAATTTGACAGTTATAAATAATATGAAAAACTCTAAATTTTACTTCGTGATATGAGTTTATGAAAGTAGTTATTGTAACATCCCTAATTTTTACCCATATATAATAAAATAAAAGTAAAAGAAGCATTATCTACTTAACATATGAATATATATAACTATCTCATAATTGTATCTAAAAAAAAAATATCCCTCTTCATAGGAATTTTAATATATACATCAAAAGTTTTAAAAACAAACAGAACATTCAAATTAAAACTATCACATCCTCTAGCTGCTCACTTAGGAGCTCTATTACCTACAATCTCATATGCTCCCGTGTACAACACGATTATCACAGATAAAGAAACAAACACAAACAAATAACAAGGTAAGCTAGCTATAACAAAATTTTCTATATAATTTCAATTTCAAATTGATACACAAAATTCATAAATTCTCATACAATTTCTCAAACATTTCACATAACCATCAAGTGTCTATCAACAATTTCCATATTCATCTTTCTCATGTTAGCCTTCTAATGACTCACAACACATAGACACTTGACTCTACTTCCAGAAGACTCGTGCGTTGACTCAGACTCAGAAATTTGTACCTGTCATACTATCTCACTGTGAAATCCACACAGCTATGCGCATAAATAATCTCAATATCATATATCTCCTAGTATGACAGGGTTAATTCATATAACAGGCCAAGTTAGTTATCTTTCAAACAACTTACCTATTCATATGAACCTCCTTCGACTCTCACCACCTGAATAACTTCATCTATATGATTCCATTATCTCAGGAGAGTCAGGATATCTTCTTCTAGACGAATCCCTAGTTAATGCACATCCTAAACAATCTTAACACGGTGTTTTCTTTTCTGAGAATACTATGTCTTGATTAAAATTCATATTCTGACTCTCACAATATCCAAATCATACAATCAAATCATACCAAAGTTTAGAATTTCCAAATCACACAACAATTCATTTACTAATCATATAAATATTTTAAACTTTTCTAAACAATTCAATTATATCTAAAAATTCACTTAACAAATAACTAAGTTCCACATATATGCTTTCTAAATCAATCATCATCTAAAATCAAACAACCACTTCTCATCAAACATCTCATTTAAGTAATTCAACAAAATATTCAAAAACAGTTCAACTCATTTATATCATCATTCAAACACTTTCACTTTAAAATCAATATAAAAGATTCAAAATCAACCATTCTAGTCAATATATTACTTTACTTTTCAAAAGAGACAATCCTGCAAGCAAAGATTGGAATTGGTGACCACATCACCCCACATCCAGATCTTCTAACCTAGGATTCTATTTTAAAAATAAAATTAGCTTCCCTTACCTGGACTTTAGTAGATGCTCACTAAGAGCTCCAACCCACCAAAAGTTTAAGGATGATCTAACATGCACCACAAAGTCATGATCACAAATCTAACTATATCACTAGAATCCTGATCTAACAGAGACTAATTCTGAAGATAAAAACCTCACATGCAAACTTTAACTAAAAGGCAACCCTAACCAGGTCAAAACCAACTCATAGGAAAATAAGCCAAGAATGAACTTACTCTATCTAAGATTTTGATCGGTAAGTCTTGTAGATCTCGCTGCCAGGAGTCTAATGGTGGACTCCGATCGTTAAACAGATGAGCGAGGATGTTAGAATCTTAGAGAGAAGGAAGAGGAAAGGAAAAATAAACTTTTAGAGAGATGGTGGTTCTCTGAATAATTAAATTTCTATTTGTATAGCTTTTTTACTTTAATAATAAAATATTCAAGTGTCATTTTAATTGTACCATTTCTACTCAAAGACTATTTTTTTCTCGGTCCTTACAGTTATAACACGACTAAATTAAATTCAATAAAAATGTATACTTAGGATGTTGTAGATTTTGTGGCAAGCTAAAATTAAGGAATTGGGATTCAATTAAAATGGTGTAAAAAATAACACTCTTTAACTTTATTTTTAAGAAAATTTTTAGGATCAAGAAAAATTATTTTAAATTTATTGAATTGTGCTTATTAAGTAGACAAATAGTTTGTGATTAAATGATTAACATTTTTTTATTCTCAGTTGAAACTTCGAATTTAAGAGGTTAATAATTAAACGAGTGTTTATATTAAAACACTTTCTTTTTAAGAGTATGAATGCGTGACGAGAGAAAACCAACAAGTTTGTTTTTCCTTAAATTTGAAATTCTCTTCTCAAGAACAATCTGTCCAAGTCTCACTTGTATTATTAAATTTTTTTTACAATAAATTATTTTAAAAAATATTTATTGTATAAATTATTTTTTAAATATATTAACATGTTGTATAAATCAATATGATATAATTTTCTTAATTTTCTGAAATAAAATCTTTTAGGGTTTAATATAGCAAAATTGATCTTTATTATTAGTTCAAACTTTAAAAATGAAGTAAGTAAATTATTAAAATAAGTTTTTATCAATATTTTTCTTATATAAAAAAAAACATTTCAAATTGAGTTATTACTATAATATTATAATACAATTCATATTAAAAATTCTTATATAAAAATACTAACAAATACCCATTCTCAATAGTTTATTTATTATAAATACTCAAAATATATAAAATTTAAATTAAGAAAAATACATATTTAAACTAATATTTTATTTTTCATTCTTCTTCAAATACTCGCATTGAAAAGCAAATGAAATATACATTTATATCCGTATAATTGTGAAGAAAGAAAAGCGATTAGTTGCGGGAGAAGAGAAAAAACAATCTTCGGTATGCAGCAAAGAAAGGCAACGAAACCAACAAAAAAAATTAAATAAGATTACTAAAAAAGTCAAAATTACACTTTTTATACATATAAAATAACATTATATATATATATATATATATTACAATAATAATAATAAATTATAAACAATAATCATAAATATAAATTAAATATTTAATAATAATTAAAATAAATTTATTAAATAATAATAATAATAATTTAATTTGATTTGCTGAAAATATTTTTTAAATGTATTTATAATAAAAATTAAATTATTCAATAAAAATAAATATTTTTTACATCAAATATTTTAATTAACTTAAATTTATAAAAAATATCTCATATTTTATTATTTAAATATTTAAATATTTTAAAAATAAAAATAAATTTATAAACTTATATTTTACACATTTTAAAAAAATTTAAAAATTTACTCACAACCATCATATCACTCATAAATTTCAATAAATTTTTTAATACAAATAAACTCATTTTCTTTATAATTTTTTCACAAACCACTTCAAATTCAATTTTTTAAAATCTTTTCCTCGACAACCTATAAACACAAGCTAGATGTTCAAGATGTTGAGCATAATGAGTAAGAGTGAGAAGCAGATGTAGAATTTGGAAAAAGAAAAAAAAGTTTGAAGTGACAAGTCCTTTCGTGACTACGTACCAACCTCACTTTTTGTGAGCAGTTGCGATCATTCACCACAATCTGCACCCACACAAATATCTCTCTCACCCTTCTCAATCGTGCTTTTCCTTTTTCTGAATCTTAATTATCGTATCCACCATCTTCTTCCTATCACTTATACCAAACAAACCTTCACTGCTTATCATCCCATCTTCCAACCCTAACCTTTGCCTTTTCCAAATGCTGCTCAATCTTCTATTTCCCTTTTTCAGTCAACCAAAACTATAAAACTGCTTTTTGCTTCTAATGTGCTTTCAAACATTCCCTGCCACATCCTATCTCTCCAACCACTTCTCAACTAGATTCAAATTACTACTTATACTCCTTTACTAACAAAATCTAAATTAAATTCAATGTTTTAAACTTCTTCATAATTAAACCTTATATTTTATTAATTTTCAATTTTCTATGCTATTTCTACGATTAAATCTGTTTTAGCGTGAAACACACACACTGACGTTAGTTGGAATATTCAAAAGTGTACGACAGACAAGTTAGTTAGTTATTTTAACTTTTATATGTATTGTTGGTGACTTATAGGCATTTGGGTTGGTGAAATAGTTACTCTTCAATTATTACCAAATTGTACCTTTGTTGGCATAAACTTTTTATGTTTATAAATATCATATGTAGAAATTTATATATATATATATATATATATATATATATATATATATATATATATATATATATTAATTGAATTTAAGGGGTGTTTTGGGTACGTTCTTTCGTGTCGTTTTTTTTTCAATTAATTTTTATGATCACCGATCGTGTATTATTTATCCAGTGAATTATTATTATTTCTTAATCAGAGGAAACATGGGCAGTGTGGTGCTGTGTATCCCTATTTTTTAATTTTAATTACGAAATAAATTCATAAATTTATCTTATGCTAAATTTATACTATGATAGAAATATAAAATTTTATCACATAAAAAGTTTTACATAAAATTTTCATTTTCTAAACGTGTCTCTTGATTTTCTATAGTAAATTTTGCATAAGTTTGTATAAACCGAAATCCTTACATAGACTGAAATGCTGAAATTGGAAAATAAAAAATAATATGTAAAAGAAAATAAAAAGAATGATAGTGTGTTCTATCTTTCTTTTAGTTGTTGCCTTTTTTTTATTAAAAAAAAAACTTTCTCGTAAAGATGGTGCTTTAGGTAATAAGAAGTTAAGGAAAAATAAATGATTACTTTACATTTATATATAAAAGCAGTTTTTTAATGTTAATTTAAAAAATTAAAAAATAATTTTATTTTTAAGTAATTAATATAAAATAACAAAATATTCATTCTCATAATTTTAAAATTAAAAAAATAAAATAATAAAAATATATATATTAATAAAAAAAATTATATCAACATAAATTTGTTATAATATATAGGTATAGATGCAAGATATTATTATGATTAAAATATAGAATTGAGTGGTGATAAAAAAATGGCACACCATTATGATACAATGTCTACTCTGCTTTTGTCGATTTCTTAAATATTTTAATGTATTAAAGTTTGGTGTTACATTCCAACATAGCTAATCAATGTCAGCATTTTCATTAAGTTACAAAATATTAGTACAGTGCCGTCTGAATCTGATTATCTTCTTGCAAATCAATGTTTTCCGCATATTGAAAATATATGTGAAGTGTCATCTCCTTTTGTTTGTCATGCTACATAGTAATATATTTAATATCTAACCATTTTATGCTGTTGGTTTTCTTTAAAGAGGAATGCTAAAATAATATCACACTCAAAGAATCTCCTTCATAAGACTAAGATAAATACCTAATTTCATATATGCACCATTCCAAACCCACCCAAAATTATGATAACTTATAGTATATATAAAATTGAAACAAATATTCATTTCACAATTTTAACTACGTGTAAACTCATGTACTAAAAGGATAAAATAATTTAGTGAATTGTTGTATTATTCAAAATACAATTTAATAAATAAATAGTTAATTCATCAAATGTTTAGATTGTTATGCTTTTAAATAAAAAGAAATACGCCTTAATTAGCCTTAACTATGAATCATATATTTGATCCAATAATAAAATTTTAATCCAGTGTCACAAATTATAATTCACACAAATTTAAACTATATTTTGAATTATTTTTATGAACAATAATTCAAAACATGCATGTCACCAAATTTTCTCACAAGTAAGTCTCCACCTCTTGTCTAATTACAAGAGTTAGAATGGAGATATACTAAAAGATAATAAGTATTTATAGAAACACTAAAACAAACAAATCATAGTTATAGAAATAAGTCATGAATTAGCAGCTATGTGGTACAATCAACTATTAATTAATGAAATATTTAGTTAATTAATTAAATATTATTTAATATGATACTTTGAATTATTTAAACACAAGTATACATATTTTTTTTTTGGTATTTTTAATATCAGAAACACCGTTTTCGTTATTTTTTCTGAAAATATCTTTATCTATTACCTCTTGGTCTTTAAATGAAAAATAAATAGATTTTATGGATTTTATTTTTAATAAGCATAGACTTAATTTTAGATGTATTAAATATTTTTTCTTGATTCCATTAATAAGATACTATTTGTTTTTAATAAAAAAACATAAAAATTAAAGAAAACTTAAAAACATATTTTAAGTGCCTCTTAAGTTATAGTTCTAATTTGCATAATGAACTAATGGCTGAACTTTAAAACGAAACTTTTTTTAAAAAAAACTTAAATTAAATTGCAAAAGTTCTAATTAACTTGTCCACTAAACATTTATGTTCCAAGTCAATGTCTTCTCCGACCGATATCTGTTTTCTCTGTACACAAGATTCAAATAGATTATTCTTATCTTTCAATAAGACTTTTCTTTTTTACTCTGTCCACAAATAAAAAGCTTGTTATATTATTTTAAAATGTGGCATGTTTATTATGAAAAATAAAAAATTATCATAATAATTAGATATTCTGTATTTTTATGCTGCTGAAATAATTTATGTTGTGAAAAAAATATATTTGTTTTTTATTTGGAAAATTCACTGAAACTATAATTATAACATTAAAGGAATAAATTGAAATAATTGGTGATAAGAAAAAAGAAATACGTGGAAGAGAACCTTGAACGAAGTGAATAAAACATTGGAAAGAGCAATCTGAAGTGAAAGTTTTTGAAAAATACATAAAAAATGATAGAGTATATCCTCGGGAGAATAAATGCTATAAAAGGTTGAAAGATAGTTGTGTGTTGGTGTGACGAAAATGTGGGGTTGGGTTTGGCACGCGTCTTTTGGAATGATGAAAGAGCGTGATTCTGTGCGTATAAGCGAACAGTGGAAGTTAGCCACTTAGCCTCTCAACTTATCAAACGGTCACACCACCCCACCCCATGGATTGAATATATGTGGCCCAAACCCCACCAAAACTTTCAAACTATTTTATCTTTCTTATTTAAATTTTCCTTTCATGTTCAGCTAACTCCTTTCACCTAATAGCTGATTTCTTAACACAATTTTTTGGTTTGTTTTAAATATGTTGTCTTCTCCATCTAAACATTTAATAATTTTTTCTTTTAATGTTTTACTAATTTTTTAATATAATATTCTTTGACTCAAATAAATCATCCAAAATGTTTTAAACATAAATTATTTTAAAAGTCAATAAATTCATCTGTATTTTTGGAAAGCTAAAATCCCACTACATGCGACTATACGCTATTACTTGAATATTTTAGACTTATCTCGCACCACATCGTGTAAAGTGATTAGTAACATTATTTAATAATGATTATATAATAATTATGTGAAAATTATGATAAAGAGATAATTGAACTTCATTGATTCTTATCCCTACAGCATGAGATTCAAATTCACGGTTATAAAATAAACTAATAATTTTAGAATAAAAGATCATTAACATCATACCCAAAATATTTTGCATCCAGATTCTTAGTTAACTTAAATGTTGAAGTATCATTGTTAGAAACTATTATGGATAAGACTTATAAGACAAATATCCATAAAAATGGAAGAAACCATATTTGGATTGAGGAGGAGATTTGTAGGAAGGGAAGAAAGTGAATTTGTGAGGATTTGAAAGGATGAATGAGGATATATGAGGTTGTTTGGATTGAGGAATGATAAAGTGAATTTGTGAGTCATATGATAGTTGAAATTTTTTTTATAAATTATTTTAAATGTGTAAAATACAAGTTTACAAATTTATCTTTGTTGTTAAAAAATATTTGAATAATGAATTATGATATATTTTTGTTGTGTATGTTTGAGTTAATTAAATTTTTCTAATATATATAACATCTACAATTACTTGTATTTTTAATAAAAAAATAAAAAATATAATAAATTGAAATAAATTTATTAAATATGTTAAAATTTATGAAAATAATATTTATTATTAGATATATTTTCTATTTTATATAATTATATATATTTTGTTGATATTATAATTTTATTTTATTATTTATAATTATAAATTGTTGTTAATAGTATAGTTAAATATTTTTTTAAATTATTAAATAAAAATTGATATAATATTTAATTTTATATATTGTATATTGTAATAAAATACATACTCAAAACACAAAAATATTTTGATAAAATATATGAATATTATATATAATCAGCACAAATATTTTTATTTATGGGAAAAATGAAAAAAACTCTCATGTTCTTTTCATCTATTCTTCCACTTTCAAAACCACTAAAATAAATACAATAAACACTTCCTCACCTTATCCTCTTCATTACACATACCTAAAAAATAAACACACACTATAACAGTAAGGAAGGTTCCGTTCCAATCATCATTTTAAAAAGATATTTGTTATATATACAATGATATACATTATCGGTTCATGATTTTTGATAGTTGAAACAAATCACTGAAATATTAAGGTATGAACCAATTAAAATTAGTGTGACGGGTGAAGTTGAGATTTACAAGGTAGCGTGGTGTAACTGAATTGGTAACTTTTTGGGTTACATACAATAGTGGTGTTGACTGCACATGGAAATGCATTGCCAACCTCCATAGCCACTATCATCCGCACAAATTTAAATCTGGAATACTGCAACTTGTATACGCATGGATCTCCGAGTCATCAAAAACAATTTGGATACTCGCAATGAAAGGAACACACGCAACAACCTCGATTTGCCGCATATATCGGACTCGTCTACTGTTTTTCTCTTTCTCTTGTGATTTCTGGTATCAAAATCTACTAATAAATTAATGAATGACGTCAACAGCAGGTGTTTTAAATTAGTATACTTTCTCATTTTCTTTTCCTTTTTGGCTTTGACCAAAGCACATGCAAAACCAAACCGGGTGCAGTTCAATGTTTCCTCTGTATGGAGTTGCGTCAGTCATTAACAAAACTGCGGGACCGCCAATAATTGAACCCACTCTTCCAACTCAACCTCATCAACCCACAACCTCAGATCTTTAACTTTTATTAACATCTTTACTATTTTTTCAATTTTCCTAATTATCATTTTTAATTATATTTTTATTATAAACAAATTAAGCACGCATAGCTCATGTTTCCATGAGTATTTACAAAATATTAAATATTATTGTTTAAGAGGAACTTAACACTAATTACAACTTTTAAATTTCTTAATTTTTAATTACTTTCTATATTACATGTTCTCTTTTATATACTTTTTCTTTTTAAAAAAATCATGCATGTTTATATTAACTTTTGTTCTCGTGAGTAGTTAATTTTATTTATTTTGTCCCTGTTGAATTTTTTCAAAAATACCATTTTACTTTATATAAAAAAAGTATGTTAGTAGTTTAACAGTGGGACCGATCAAGTGCGGTTTATAAATTATAATTAAATAAATACAAATCTTTGTATTCGACTGTCTGTGTTTAATTTTTTATCATAACAATACTCATTGTTTTTATTATTATTAATGGATATCCATTTTTATGTTGTTTCTATATAATAAACACCATTTCTCACTCTTCTCTAATAAAATAAGAGGTCAAAATAGAATTCACTAAAAATACTTTTCAAAGTAAAAAAATTACTAAAGTATATCATGTCTATTAGTTGTTATTTTATGGATGATAGATAACTATAAAAAAAAACCTTAGAATTTTTATCTCTCCCGGATGTATTTACTAAAATTTTTAAAATGTTACATGTATACCCTCTCAAACTTTAAATACATTATACATAAACCCCTTTTATATTACACACTTCCTTGAGAAAAGTTATTATAATGATGAAAAAAAAAAACAGTATTGGTCCATATAGTTTACCACACCTAATTAATGTTATTTTTAATCAAAATTAAATTTTTACATCGATGTGAAAAAAAATTTAAAGTAAAGGAGTGTGTAAGTGATTGAAATTAATTTTGTAGTGATAAGATAAATGTTTTGTATAAAAATTAATTTCATTACATATATACCCTGTATTATTAAAATTAAACTTTAAATATAATTAAATATGATGCCAACAACATTTTTACAAGTAAAATTTTGAGTGTGCAGGTTTACCTTTCTCTATTTCATTAATATTTGTTCTCTTCTTTTAGGAAAAGATTGACTTTGTTTCCTTCTAAGTCTCGATAAAGATTCTTTTGGATATATACAAACAACAAATTCTTGTATCTTGAAAAAATATTTATAAGTTTTCCATATTGTCTTTATTTTTTTTACATTATAATAAATATAAACATATATATATATATATACATATGTTTATATTTATATTCAATTTTATGTTACAATAAATAAATATAAAATAATTAAACTTAAATAAATCATTATTATTATTATTATTTTAAATAATAAAATAAATATTTAGAATTTAACATTTAAAACAGAGAAAGAGGAGATATTTTCTATATATATATATAACACTGCTATATAACTATAGAGGATTTTGTTATATATATACTTGATTAAATTATAGATAGATGAGGATAAGAACTATTAATATTTAGGAAGTAAAAGAATATAGTTGAAAAAAACAGAAAATCAAAATTATCGAAGGGAGAGAGTAATAAATAAATATCTGTGTTCGCAGTGAGTCAGTTCCTTTTCCTTTAATTTTTTTAGATAAATTCAATGAAAAAAACAATCACCTCACTCACTCCTTCAAACACGGACTCTCTATAAATTCAACACTTTACATCTCTGCCATTCACTGATCTCACACCAACAGTTTAGCTTGCGGCGGCGCACTCCTCTCGCTCCTTTGCACTCCTCTCGCTTCTTTCATTTCCATCTCAAAGCAACATCCTTCTCCCAACTCAGATCTGTTACATTTCACACTAAAAAAAATAATATAACAATCAAACAGCCACGCCTTTTCAACATCTCTTTTTGCATATTGACAATCTCCTGAAGATATGTCTTCATCAATCTCGTTTCCCACGCTTAGGACTCCTTCGGCCCGAACTCTTCCGTGCAAAACCGAGAAATCACTCTTTAACTCTCGATGTCCGGTCAGAGTGACAAAGTTTTTCGGAACACGCTTGCGTTCGAGCGGGAAATGGCTCGGTTCCGAGCGGCTTCACGTTTGGAAATCGGAGGGGCCACTTCGTAGGCCGAAGCTCAGGGTCGTGGTTCGGTCCGGGATGTCCACCGTGCCCAAGAAACCGCTCGGACTGTACGATCCGGCCATGGACAAGGACTCCTGCGGAGTAGGATTCGTGGCCGAACTGTCCGGTGAAGGTAACCGAAAAACGGTGAGTTTGACTTTACCTTTGCATGTGAATTTAGATATGGCCTGCTGCTGCGTTTTTGTTGTGATTAAGCGTGGTTTTTCTAGGTGACGGATGCTTTGGAGATGCTGGTGCGCATGACGCACAGAGGTGCTTGCGGTTGCGAAGCCAACACTGGAGATGGAGCAGGGATCATGGTTGGTTTACCTCACCAATTTTACAAAGAGGTATTTCGTTTCATTCTAATTTTTATGGATTTTATTACTGGTTTAAACCTATTCTATTTATTATGTTTATAAA
This sequence comes from Phaseolus lunatus, assembly GCA_013389735.1. NCBI lineage: Eukaryota > Viridiplantae > Streptophyta > Magnoliopsida > Fabales > Fabaceae > Phaseolus > Phaseolus lunatus. Next base: position 12,787,712 of record CM023865.1, on the reverse strand, counting down.
ATTTTATTATTATGACAACGAATTTGAGTTTTTGTTGTCCAATGTTGGTATATTATATTTTGGTCAGTAACAATTTTTTAAAATAATAATAATTTAGAAAATTCAGGAGTCTTTCCGTTTTTTAAAATAATAAAAATATGAAATTTGATTGAAATTATAAGTTAATTTGAATATTTTTCTCAAAAGTTACTATTATAATTAATTTACATTGCAATTATTATTTTTAGTGTTTAACTGCTTTTTGTTTTGGAATGTAACCAACTATTTTTTTATTGTTTTTTATCCGGGGAAAGTGTTTTCGGTCATGCGTTTGAAAGATTCGCCGTCGCTTTTCATTTTTTTATTTTTTTTATTTTTAACTTTTCTGATAGGTTAAAGTATGCTTTTCGTTTGGGGCGACTGGATATCATCATTATTATGCGATTATGTTAATATTTATTCCATAAGGAGGACTGAATACACTAAATCGAATAAATATAGTAGGATTCAATGTTATCATGAGATAAAGTCCATAGAATTTCGTAGACTTTTAAAATTTGAAAATACTAATTCAACATCATTTTGGGGTGGATTGCAGTGGAAAGAAGAGAGAAATAAAATGACAAATAAAGAGAAAGTCAAAGATACGATTTAAAGTCAATTACGCCACATTATATTTTAGCTGCAGATAAAAAAAGTACCTCTGCTACATATATTTTTAAAATAACTATCTCCTATTTCTTATTTAACTTCTTTCGTAAACAAAATTGCATATAAAGAAGCACCTTCTGTCCCTTTTCTCCTAGTATTTATGATAACCTTTTAAAATTATTAATATTTTACGTAATGCTATTTTCAAAATATGGGTGAATCTAAATATTAAATTATATTATATTAATATACATATGAATAATCTATTTGTCTTGATTTTGGTACATATACGATTTTCCGATAGTATAACATTTTTATTGTCTAAATTCATATTAGTCAAATATAGTCTAGTACAGATCTTACATACGAAATAAGTGAATTAAATACCATAGAATTTTTTTTTGGTTTTAACTTCTGAAATCATGGAAACAAATTCCTTCATCTTCTATGTAGATCTTCATTGTGCTTTACTAGGGCCTTTTTACTTGAGGATCAGATTAATCACTTCAAGATGTTCTTGGTTAAGGATAACTAAGCAGAAGTTAGTTCTTAAATACATCCATAGAGGTTTTTGACTGGTTCCTCAGTCTGTAACTTCTTAAAGGAGCATGATGATGAATGGAAATATGCATAATTTTTCATTTACTAAAATTTGATGGAATGTTTTTTAACTTGTCTCTTGAGGAAGATCATTCTAAGAGGTTTACGGTTTTGCAGGTTGTGGATTTTGAGCTTCCACCACCAGGAAAATATGCAATTGGCATGTTTTTCTTGCCTACATCCCACAGTCGCAGGGAGGAGAGCAAAAGTGTATTTCAAAAGGTAACTTAATTTTGGATTTGTTAACAATTTCATGCATTTTTGCTTGAGAAAAACTGTATTTCAAAAGGTATCTCCATGGCTTTTGGTATGTTATCATGCTGAAGTTGTAATTGATATTGACATGTAGTCTCCTTCACCAGTGTTTATTATTTGTGTTCTGCTATTAAAATTATCGTGATAACTGGTATATTTATTTAATATTCGTGGCATTTATTTTTAAATGTTCTGTGCCTTTGTTATCAGGTTGCCGAATCTCTGGGGCATTCTGTTCTTGGTTGGCGCTCTGTTCCCACTGATAACTCCGAATTGGGCAAATCGGCCCTGCTTACTGAACCTGTGATTGAACAAGTGTTCCTTACGCCAAGTACTCTGTCAAAAGTTGATTTGGAAAGACAGGTACTTCTTGATATGACTTCTACTTTAAAATTTAACGTTTAACTGAACCTGAGTACCCTGGGTTAAGAGGGAAAAATGAGAATCTTATTTTATTGTTTTGCCATGGTTAATGGATAATTTGTTCCTTTCACGCAGATGTATATATTAAGGAAGTTGTCCATGGTTGCTATAACATCTGCATTAAACCTCCATAATGATGGCATTACAGATTTCTACATCTGTTCTCTCTCATCAAGGTACTTTGTCAAGAGGGGAAGCGTTTTTCTTTTTGAGAACTAAATTATGGTTACTCTCAACGTCTAATCATTTTGCATTGTCCAATTTGTACAGGACTGTTGTTTACAAAGGTCAGTTAACACCAGCTCAGTTGAAGGATTACTATTTTGCAGACCTTGGCAATGAAAGGTTTACGAGCTACATGGCCCTGGTAAATCTATTATCCATTAACTTCTCTTCTTTCTCCACTAACTTTATATACTCCAACAAACAGCATGGGGAACAACCAGTAACTGAAGAGATGCAAGGTTGGGGAATGACTTCTGAGGCATTGAGGTTTGAATGATCTCTTAAGTTCTTCCGCTTCCTTGATTAAAGTTTGAATTTGGATGCAATGGGTGAGTTGGTATAAGACAGTTCATTATGAGGATAATCATGTTTACAGAAATTTCTGCTGATGTTCTGTTTACTTGACCTGGAAGACAATTTCGTCACATCGGTGGAGGGAAAAAAATCATTTTGGTGAAAATGGAATAGGATTTCTGGAATTTCTACTGGAAATTCAGTATATTTTTATTCATGTTCTTGGGAAAAATATTCATTTATGCTATAGATTTTCTGCAACAGTTTATATGTAATAAGAAATAGCCATAAATACTGACAACTTGGCATACATGATGTGCAGGTACATTCTCGATTTTCAACGAATACTTTTCCTAGTTGGGATCGTGCTCAACCTATGCGTGTATTGGGGCACAACGGAGAAATCAACACACTTAGAGGGAATGTAAACTGGTAGGTCTGGTATAAGTATTGTTATACTGTAGGTTAAGAACTAGAAGAATGAATATTATACTGTACTGCAAATTTAAGTTGTTGTATAATTAATATCCCGGTGCAGTTGGCATGGATGAATTGGAGAGTTAATTCATTATTATTTTTCTTTATTTTTTTAAGTAATGGCTACCATGTTCCCATCAATTTTTCAAGTTTGATGTTAGTTGATTTTGAACTAGGTGTAACAAGTTTGTGTTGGATACTAGTTGCATTTAAAGTGAAGGACTATATATCACCTAATAACTTATATTTTATAGGATGAAGGCACGTGAAGGCCTACTTAAGTGCAAGGAGCTTGGTCTATCGGAGAATGAGTTAAAGAAGCTTTTGCCTATTGTGGATGCAAATTCATCTGATTCAGGTTATCTGTATTTATTTTTGTTTGCCACAGATATGTTCATAACTCTATATACTAATATTGTTTTTCTTCTGCAGGAGCTTTTGATGGCGTCCTTGAGTTTTTGATTCAGTCTGGAAAAAGTCTTCCTGAAGCTGTAATGATGATGATTCCTGAAGCATGGCAGAATGACAAGAACATGGATCCTCAGCGGAAAGCATTTTATGAATACTTCTCAGCTCTAATGGAGCCATGGGATGGGCCAGCTCTTATAGCATGTGAAGTTCCTGGACTGATTATTACCTACTTCTTCTGTAACACGCCCTTTTCTTCTGGATTCTTAATTTGGTATTGACTCAATATTATTGCAGTTACTGATGGTCACTATCTTGGAGCAACCTTGGACAGGAATGGGCTGCGACCAGGCCGCTTTTATGTCACCCACAGCGGACGAGTTGTAATGGCTAGTGAAGTTGGGGTTGTAGACATTCCTCTTGAAGACGTGTGTAGAAAAGGAAGACTAAATCCGGGCATGATGCTTCTGGTGGATTTTGAGAAGCATATTGTTGTAAATGATGATGCCTTGAAAGAACAGTATTCATTAGCAAGGCCGTATGGGGAATGGCTCAAAGAGCAGAAGTTAGAACTCAAAGACATAGTTGATTCTGTTCAGCAATCTGAAAGAGTGCCACCAACAATAGCAGGAGTGGTGCCAGTAAGTATAAAATAAAAATCCGTGTGAACTTTGCATGAATATGTAGTTGGCAAATCTCACTGTTACATTTTCCACGAGTTACAGGCATATGGTGATGATGTGGATATGGAAAATATGGGAATTCATGGTTTATTGGCTCCACTAAAAGCTTTTGGGTATGTAATATCCAACCTGAATATTTTCTTTACTTTATCTGTTGTATTTTCAAAAGGATATGTTTATATAGTCTGCTTTATTCAAACAGATATACTGTTGAATCCTTGGAAATGTTATTACTTCCCATGGCAAAAGATGGTACAGAAGCCCTTGGGTCGATGGGAAATGACACTCCGTTAGCAGTCATGTCTAATCGAGAAAAACTCACTTTTGAATATTTCAAGCAAATGTTTGCTCAAGTGACAAATCCACCTATTGATCCTATTCGGGAGAAAATAGTCACTTCCATGGAATGTATCGTTGGTCCAGAAGGTGACTTGACTGAAATCACCGAGGCACAATGCCACCGTCTTTCCCTAAAAGGCCCCCTTTTATCCATTGAAGAAATGGAAGCCATAAAAAAAATGAATCATAGGGGATGGCAGAGCAAAGTTATAGATATAACATACTCAAAGGGTCGTGGTAAGAAAGGGTTGGAGGAAGCCTTGGACAGGATATGTGCAGAAGCACATGATGCAATTGGTGATGGCTACAGTACCCTTGTGCTGTCTGATAGAGGTATTGTATTATTCTTGAATTGTGTATACACTGTATGCACTGCGCTTCCATCTGATCGATTTGTATCTCATATTGCCTCTTGTAGCCTTCTCAAGGAAACGTGTTGCTGTGAGCTCCCTACTGGCTGTCGGTGCAGTTCATCAACATCTAGTGAAAACACTTGAGCGTACTAGAGTTGCATTAGTGATAGAATCTGCCGAGCCACGAGAAGTGCACCATTTCTGCACACTTGTTGGCTTCGGTGCTGATGCTGTATGTCCATATTTGGCTGTAGAGGCAATTTGGCGATTACAGGTTGATGGAAAGATCCCACCAAAAGCAAGTGGGGAATTCTACTCAAAAGATGAGCTGATTAAGAAGTACTTCAAAGCAAGCAATTATGGAATGATGAAAGTGCTTGCGAAGATGGGAATATCTACTTTGGCTTCTTACAAAGGTGCTCAGATTTTTGAAGCTCTTGGTCTTTCATCAGAAGTGATTGAAAGGTGCTTTGCTGGAACCCCAAGTCGAGTCGAGGGCGCAACATTTGAGATGCTTGCTCGTGATGCTCTTCAATTGCATGAGTTAGCCTTTCCTTCTCGGGTTTTCTCTCCGGGAAGTGCTGAAGCAATTGCATTGCCAAACCCTGGGGATTATCATTGGAGAAAAGGTGGTGAAATTCACCTGAATGATCCACTTGCCATTTCAAAGCTTCAAGAAGCTGCGAGAACTAACAGCGTAGATGCCTATAAACAGTACTCTAAGCTCATTCACGAGTTAAACAAAGCTTGCAACTTGCGGGGACTTCTGAAATTTAAAGAAGCAGCAGTGAAAGTTCCCCTTGACGAAGTAGAACCTGCCAGTGAGATAGTTAAGCGGTTTTGCACCGGGGCTATGAGTTATGGATCAATATCATTGGAGGCACACACAGCATTGGCAACTGCTATGAATAAGATGGGAGGAAAATCCAACACAGGTTTGCTTTTAAAGAAAATATAGCTTTATGTTACAGGAAAAACTGTCAAGTTTCTTTTCGGGTGTGTGTGTATGGAAATGCTTTTCGGGACGATTGGTACTTGAAAAACATCTCTTTTTCTCGTAGTTTAATTTTTCTCCGTCAGTCGCTTAATTTTTCTTCTTATTCTTATGACTTTTGTTAACTTTTTTTCAAAGGTGAGGGAGGTGAGCAGCCATCTCGTATGGAGCCTCTTTCTGATGGCTCAATGAACCCTAAAAGGAGTGCTATCAAGCAGGTTGCTAGTGGGAGATTTGGAGTTACAAGTTACTATCTTACAAATGCCGATGAATTGCAGATAAAGATGGCCCAGGTAATTTTCATAAATATCACATTTGGATTTGATGTTCTTTTTTAATTTCCTGATACAGTAAACAAAATCATCAGACGGTTTCTAACGTCTGAGTGGTCTTTTACGTATATTTGGTTTATTCACTTGACCCTCGGGAAGGTTGAATTTTGTCATTGAACGTAGAATACTAGAATTGTACTAGTTTAACCTATGTTTTCCTCAGGGAGCAAAACCTGGTGAAGGTGGTGAACTTCCTGGCCACAAGGTTATAGGAGACATTGCTGTCACAAGGAATTCAACTCCTGGTGTAGGACTTATCAGCCCACCTCCTCACCATGATATTTACTCCATTGAAGATCTTGCCCAATTAATTCATGATCTAAAGGTTCATATCTGGCTTCAATCTTTTACATTGGATGTTTTTGGTTGGATTTCGTTTTCTTGGGTGTTCATCCTTTTTAATCCCTTTTTTGTTACATGTAGAATGCGAACCCTGCTGCTCGAATAAGTGTGAAGTTGGTATCGGAAGCTGGAGTTGGTGTAGTTGCCAGTGGAGTTGTCAAAGGCCATGCTGATCATATCTTGATCTCTGGCCATGATGGAGGTACAGGAGCATCCAGATGGACTGGCATAAAGAATGCTGGTCTCCCTTGGGAACTTGGCTTGGCTGAGACCCATCAAACTTTGGTGGCTAATGACCTTCGGGGTCGCACAGTTCTGCAAACTGACGGGCAACTTAAAACAGGAAGAGATGTGGCCATAGCCACACTTCTTGGTGCAGAAGAATTTGGTTTCAGCACAGCTCCACTCATTACTCTTGGCTGCATAATGATGCGCAAGTGTCACAAGAATACCTGCCCTGTTGGCATTGCTACGCAAGATCCAGTACTAAGAGAGAAGTTTGCTGGAGAACCTGAGCACGTCATCAACTTTTTTTTCATGATAGCAGAAGAAATGAGAGAAATTATGTCCCAGATTGGGTTTCGTACTGTCAAAGAGATGGTTGGTCGTTCAGACATGCTCGAAGTTGATAAAGAAGTCATTAAAAGCAATGAGAAACTAGAGAACATTGACCTCTCTTTATTGCTTAGACCTGCAGCAGAACTGCGACCAGAAGCTGCTCAACACTGTGTTCAAAAACAAGATCATGGTTTGGACATGGCCTTGGATAATAAACTTATAGCTCTGTCCAATGCTGCTTTGGAAAAGGGTCTACAAGTATACATTGAAAGTCCAATCCTTAATGTAAACCGTGCGGTTGGGACTATGCTAAGCCATGAGGTTACTAAAAGGTACCACTTAAATGGTCTTCCAACTGATACTATTCACATCAGATTTAAGGGCAGTGCAGGCCAAAGCTTTGGTGCATTCCTCTGTCATGGCATCACTTTGGAACTTGAAGGTGATGGCAATGACTATGTTGGTAAAGGATTGTCTGGTGGCAAGATTGTAGTTTATCCTTCAAAGTTGAGTACCTTTGACCCTAAGCAGAATATTGTAATTGGTAACGTGGCTCTGTATGGGGCCACATCTGGTGAGGCATATTTCAATGGTATGGCAGCTGAAAGATTTTGTGTGCGTAATTCTGGGGCTAAGGCAGTAGTGGAAGGTGTTGGTGATCATGGATGTGAGTACATGACTGGTGGGATAGTTGTTGTGCTTGGAAACACAGGCAGAAATTTTGCTGCAGGTATGAGCGGTGGGATTGCTTATGTTCTTGATATAGATGGAGGGTTCCTATCTCGGTGCAACCGTGAGCTTGTAGATCTGGATAAGATTGAGGAGGAAGATGATATTGCTACTCTAAAAATGTTGATCCAACAGCATCAGCGCCATACAAATAGTGTGCTTGCCAATGAAGTGCTTGCTGACTTTGATAGTCTTCTTCCAAAATTTATCAAGGTTTTCCCCAGGGAGTATAAACGAGTTTTGGCAAGTATGAAATTGAAGGAAGCCTCCAAAGATGCCGCAGAGTCTGCTTCTAAACAAGGAGAGGAGCAAGTTGAAATGGAATTGGTGGAGAAAGATGCTTTTAAAGAGCTCAAGGAACTGGCTACTGCATCACTGAATGGGAAGCCTAATGAGGTAATGGTATCTTTTTTTTAAGATGGGATCCACTTACTCCAGATGAAACTCTTGGCATACTTACATTTTGAACTAAATTAAATCTTCTATAATAACTTATATGATTGTTAAATTTTATTAGTCCAACTTGAGAAGTAAAACTTATCATATGAAATAAATCATTTCTACAAAATTTCGTATAATTTATAACTGGTTGATACTTGATTACTCATATTTTCAGTTAGCTGATGTCTTTTGATATGTCCCGACGATTGAACAGGCTGAATCTTCCAAGAGGCCTAGCCAAGTAATTGATCCAGTTAAACATAGAGGTTTTGTTGCTTATGAGAGGGAAGGTGTTCAGTACAGGGATCCCAATGTTCGATTGAATGATTGGAAGGAAGTGATGAAGGAAACACAACCTGGTTCACTTTTGAAAACCCAATCAGCCCGTTGCATGGACTGTGGTACTCCTTTCTGTCATCAGGTGTGGATTGCCACTTCCATGAAATTCTTTCTTTTGTGACTTCCAATTTTCACGTTCATCATTTAGACTAAAGATGCTTAAACTTGCAGGAAAACTCTGGTTGTCCTCTTGGAAATAAAATACCAGAATTTAATGAGTTAGTATACCAAAATAGGTGGCGTGAAGCACTGGAGAGGCTTCTTGAGACAAATAACTTTCCAGAGTTTACCGGTAGGGTATGCCCAGCTCCTTGTGAAGGTTCTTGTGTCCTTGGTATTATTGAGAATCCAGTATCCATTAAAAGCATAGAATCTGCCATCATAGACAAAGCTTTTGAGGAGGGTTGGATGGTGCCACGACCTCCTGTGAATAGAACTGGGTATGCACTTTTTTCCTCCTAATTGACATCTCTTGATTTTTATTTCCGTTATTTCTGATGTTGCTTTTCAATCAAATAGGTGTAAATGTACAATCCACAACATGGTGTCCTGTAACTTTCAGTTATTATACTGTTTGGCTTTGTTGTAGTTATTATTATTAAACTGGTCAGTTAGGGTTTATCGCAATTATCAAGATAATAGTTCCATTAGTTAATATCTTCATTAATACAGGAAAAGAGTGGCCATTGTTGGTAGTGGACCATCTGGCTTGGCAGCTGCTGATCAACTGAATAAAATGGGCCATACAGTAACAGTGTATGAAAGAGCTGATAGGGTTGGAGGGCTTATGATGTACGGGGTTCCCAACATGAAAGCTGACAAAGAGAATATAGTTCAACGGCGGGTTAACCTTATGGCAGAGGAGGGGATTAACTTTGTCGTGAATGCTAGTGTCGGGCATGATCCTTTATACTCTCTTGACAGGCTTCGAGAGGAAAATGATGCTCTTGTTTTGGCTGTAGGAGCCACAAAACCAAGGTGAGATATAGTGCAGGAGTCCTATATATTATATTTGTCTGTAGTTTGAGTTCAATTTTGCTTGGAATGAATGTATATTAGAAAAAAACTGTTTTCTTTAAGAGATGCTTCAAAGGAGTTTTACTTTCAATTCAGGGATCTTCCAGTCCCTGGACGGGAGCTGTTTGGAATTCATTTTGCCATGGAGTTTCTGCATGCAAACACGAAAAGCTTGCTTGATAGCAATCTCAATGATGGTAACTTTATTTCTGCCAAGGGAAAGAAAGTTGTGGTCATTGGTGGGGGTGACACGGGCACAGATTGCATAGGGACATCAATTCGGCATGGGTGTAGTAGCATTATAAATCTGGAACTTCTCCCTCAGCCACCACAAACTAGGGCCCCAGGCAACCCTTGGCCACAGGTTAGATCCATGTGAAATTCATGTTGTGTTTATTCTTTCAGCCCATTTGTCAATACTGAAATTGGACATATGGCTTGACATTACTAGGACCATTCACTAAAATGAGCCTTTTAAAGGTTAAAGGACTCCTTTTAAATGTGTACATGACTTTTTTTAACTCTGTTTCTGGAATACAGTGGCCTCGCATATACCGAGTAGACTATGGACACCAAGAAGGTGCAGCAAAATTTGGGAAAGATCCAAGATCTTATGAGGTATTGACTAAGCGGTTTGTGGGGGATGAAAATGGAGTAGTGAAGGGACTTGAAATTGTACGTGTTCGCTGGGAGAAGGATGCAAATGGGAGGTTTCAATTTAAGGAAATTGAGGGCAGTGAGGAGATTATTGAGGCTGACCTAATTTTACTGGCTATGGGATTCCTTGGCCCTGAACCTGTGAGTATTCGTAATAGCTTCTTCGGATCATGATACATTCCGGAAAGTTGTCTCATTAGGTTTCCAGTAAAAAATTACTTTATGTTGCCTTCGACACTTCGAACCAACACTTTCATAGACACATTATTGAAAACAAATATTTATCTTTTAAGTTTGAAAAAAATCAGTTCAAACTATATAGTTTTTTAAAAAATTATTCCTAACCTTTTTTTTCTAGACTTGATATCATTAAAAGACAAAAAAAAAAGGTTTTAAAAGGTGAATATATCATTAATTTTAATAATCGTTATTTAACTCATTTCATTTTATTAGAGTTTTTATACATATTTCATAGATTGTTAGAGGCCATATTTCATAGATTGTGATTTTATTTTAACTTGGAATGTTACATGCCTTCTTACACGTTATGTGCATTATAAAGTTGCTAATCACTGATTTTTGTGATCTGGGTATGGCAGACAATTGCAGAGAAGTTGGGTATGGAGCGAGACAATAGGTCAAACTTCAAGGCCGAGTACGGTCGCTTCTCAACGAGTGTTAGTGGGGTGTTTGCAGCTGGAGATTGTCGACGTGGTCAGTCCCTAGTGGTATGGGCAATTTCAGAGGGGCGACAAGCTGCAGCACAAGTTGACAATTACCTATCAAATGAAGATATAGAGAACGACATTGCTGGGAATCCAGACGAACGTATCAAGCACCCGCAGGACCTAACCAAGAGGGGCACCGTTGCAGTGGCAAATACACAGTGATGACTTAGGAGACTTCTGTCATTTTTCGTTTCTTACAGTTTTAATTGAATAATAGAAGATGGCTCCAAGGTTATGCCCGATATTTTTATGTAGTTGCTGTCCCATATAAAATAGAAGGGGACACAATAAAGAAGCGATTTAAGTTTGTGCCTAGAAAATTAGAAATGTCTCTTTTTTATGCAGAGCAGAGGCTACGTGCTGGAAAGGTTGGTTCTTTCTTAGTTAACTGTTGCATTATGTGGAATGAAATGTACAGTTTGGTAATTAGTGATTTACATTATTGTTTCCAATTTAAATTGCTTTGAATGAGTAAAGTTCTTGAATATGCGAGCGTCTGATTCTCATCTCATCTCACTGATTTTTCCACAGCCAAATGCTGATTGCAATGTTATTCGCTGCTGGAAATTCTCAAACCGATAACAAGAGAATTGTCAAATTGTTAAAACTCTGACAGTGGAATAAACTGAAAAATAAAACCCAAATTAAAAGTTGAAGAATGAGTTGTTTAAATTATGAAAATGATGCCGACAATGAAATTCCAAAAGATTTATAAATGAATTGCTAAATGGAGAGACAAGGTAAATGAATTGATTAATGAGAATCGTAGCTAAGTCCCACATGCAGGTGTTGAATCTGGAATCTCGATATTCTTGCGTGCTTTGAATTGCTTCTTCAAACAAATAATAATTCAACTAAGCACCATGATGACGCACAGTAAAATTCATCCCCAGTATGTTATCTATACTAATTGGTAGGGTAACCAAAAGAAGCAAAGTATTGGAAGTTTTATTGGTATATATAATATAATAAATATAAATATGGTTATGTGAATATTTAACAGTGGAAAACCACACACAACATTTCATCCGAACCTGAAGTCAACACATCACTTTTGCAAACATGAAAATCCCCAATCCCATACTCACTCTCTTCATCCTCTTCAACCCTCCCCTAGTACTGGCAATTATAGAAACATGTTTAGAGAGCGTTTGTCAGGATGGTGAGCCACAAATCCGATTCCCCTTCCTCATAAAAGGAAAACACGCAGAACCATGCGGATACCCAGGGTTCATGGTCTCCTGCACCCAGAACTCCCAAACACTCCTCAACCTACCAAATTGGGGTCCACTCAAAATCCAAACTATAAACTACGCCGCGCAGCAACTCTGGGTGAACGATCCCAACAACTGCCTCCCCAAACGCCTCCTCTCTCTCAATCTCTCCACCTCTCCCTTCCGCGCCGTTTACCTCCAGCAGTTCACCTTCTTCAACTGCTCCGCCAATTTAGAGAACCTCGTTCATCGATACCGTCCCATAGGTTGTCTCAGCGATTCTCCCAAGTACGTCGTTTTCGCGACGCCTTCTACTACTGTGGTTGGCCACTTGTCTTCTCTGTGTCATCTAGTGGCGAGGGTGAAGGTGCCGGTGCAGTCACCGTTTTACGATCAAGTCACGTCGTCGGAACTCGGCGAGGATCTGCGTCTTTCGTGGGATTCGCCGGCGTGCGGGAGGTGCGAGTCCCGCGGTGGCCGGTGCGGCTTCAAGAGTGACGACACTTTTGAGCTTGACTGCTCTGGTGTCCCTTCGAAAGGTAGGTCCCGCACCACTGCATAGCCGAAAAGTTTTAGCAAATTTATTCCTATGATTGAGTAAAATAAAAAAGTTAAATTTGGGCAAAATGTGTTTTATGCACACTTGTAAATTTTAAATATATATTAAATACTTGTTTATAAGTTTTTTTATATTATTTAGATTTTGTCACTAATAATGAGAAATGAAAAACTTTTTTTAAATTATTATTTTTCTTTCTATTTTACTTGTAATCCTAGCTTAGTTTTATCTTTTCCTGGATTCTTGGATTTCCCCAAACAGAAAGTGACATTGAGAGAGAGAAATTGAGACAAATACAATCTAATCAAAAGGAAAGTCTTGTAGTTACAGACGAGTGTTTTAAAGCACTAATTAAAAGTTTTTAAATAGTTTTTCATTAAAATTTACATTGAGAATACATTAGAGATAAGAGTGAAAATGTATTTAGTAACATATTTAACAAAAAATTGTTTTAAAAACTCTATGAGAGATCTTATTAACATTTGTCTAAAAGAAAAGAACAGAAAAATTAATAAGTTGTTTTAAAATTAAGATGTTAAAAAAACATTACTGTAAAATTAATTTGGATCACAAGTAAATTTAAGTAAAACGAATTTTAAATTTAGAAATATATAATGTCAACATTATATTTGGTCCTTTACAGATGAAGTAAACGTGACTTTTATAATCTCACGTAAATTTAATTGCTCATGGAAATATTTAATTTAATTTTTTGGAAATATATTAATATTTAAAGTATTTTGTCTATAAATATTTCCTTTTTATTATAACATAAAATGTTTTAGAAGAAACAGGGTTTGCATAAGTAATTTGATGTCACAATTTATAGATAAATTTGAATTAGTATTCAGAATTGGGAAATTAGATACTGCAACTGGATTTGGTTTTAGCAGGCTGTGGAAGAATTAAGCATTAATTTTAACACTGCAGGGATTTCCCGTTACGCCATAGCCATATGCATAGGGGTACCAGCTATGTTATGCTTCTTTGGAGTATTGAGTTGCATCTGCAGGTGGCTGAAAGTGGGGAACCGCGATGGTCCTTGGGGTCACGAAAGTGTGGCAGATTTTGAGGCTCTTGTGGGCTCACGGCCCACAACAGTATCGGGCCTGGACAGACCAACAATCGAATCCTACCCAAAAATAGTTATAGGTGAGAACAGACGGTTACCGAAGAAGGGTGAGAAAAGATGCTCAATATGTCTCTCAGAGTACATGCCAAAGGAGACAGTGAAAAGCATACCGGAATGTGGACACTGCTTTCATGCACAATGCATCGATGAATGGCTTCCACTGAACGCCTCCTGCCCAATTTGCAGAACTTCTCCCCGAAAGTTTCCACAACCGCGTGCTCGATCATCACCATAGTACAGTAATGCTTCTACCTTGTACATATCTCCATATCTATCTACCAATCATCAACTTTCCATCATATATAATTAATCTTTCTTTTATGCCTGCAATCATAGTGTGAATATTTTCTTCAAATATAGCCGCTGTATTTGACTAGCCTAAAGATGTTCAGAATCAATCAAATGTGAAGTTATTTTTCTTAAAATATGGCATTGCTTCTTTTTCTTTTAATGCAGAACTTTGGAGAATCCTTTTTGGCATGGAATGGAATTAGTGTTTGATAAAAGTTATAGGATAACATAGCGGAACTATTTTTTCTTTTGCTCTTTTCCTTTTGAAAGAAGAGAATAAATCAATTGCATAAATAACTACATTTTTGTCTCCCTATCGTTTGAATGAAGGTTATGAATCTAAGTCATTAATAAGTAAGTAGTAAATGGGACATAAATAATAATTATACAATTTTCTATGTTCATTTATACACACATTAATAATTTACAATTTTGTTGAATTTAGAGATAAAGTTAATGATAATCTTATGAAGGTGCCTTTTGGTGGAAAAAATGGCAAATAGGAGAAAAAAACACATACTTTAAATAGAATTTGATTTTAGGTTGATGTTGTTTCTGAATTGGCTTCTAAACATCCTCAAAATTTCATTTGTCAAGGTTAAGATTCATGCTTGATGATTCTAAATGTAGTACTAAATGCACATTAAATCTTAAATGTCAATATTTTGCCTTGCGTTATCCAAATGATTTATTTGATGTAATCTTTGTTTAGAAAAGAGAAGCATTTAACTAACATTGATTGTATATTTTAACTGGCATTTGAATCTTAAAGAAAAACTAAACATAAAAGTAATCATGTAATCACTAGAGTGTATTTGGATAATTTAATCTTGTCTTTCTCTCTACTACAATAGAAACATTCACCAATATTTATAAAAGGTGATAATATAAAAATAATATTTTATTAGTCCACATTTTTTATTTTTATTATTATTATTATACTAGCAGGAACACAAGCACAAGAAGCGCCATCCATATTTTTTATTTTTATCATTACAATACATGTGACATCATTAAACAATAAATAAAAAATTTATCCTTAATTGTTCAATCAACATTAATTATAAAAAATATTATATACAAAAGAAGAAAATATAATGAAATATGTTTATCTTGTCTTTACTTTTGACCCGCAGAGAAACTTAGTCAAATTGTTTTATCCTTTACCATCACTTCCCCTCTCGTATTCTCCATACTAGATAATAAATACATATAAATTTATGACACATATATTAATTAAAACAATTTTAAAATGCAATTTGTGATCCTATAATAATAATTTCCATAACCTTTTGACATAATACAAACATGGGAAACAAATCTCTTAATATATTTTCTGAATCTTCTATTCAGTATTAAATCACTTAGCGATGCACCAAATGGTTTATAAAAATTCAACATAAAATTTATTTTTTTTATAATAGTGAATCATCATTTTCAACCCAAGGGTAGAAAACATTACTAAAATATAGAGAAATAATTAAGAGGGGGAAAATACTCATAAATAGTTAAATACCTATTGGTTTAAATGAATTTCGAAAATAAACAGATTATGAATAAATATTTTTTATTACTTTATAAAGTTTTAGACTTTTCTCATAATTTGGATTAAATAAATCTCATAACTAACTTGGTTGAATTGTGTTCGTCGAGATCCCATATTATATAAAATAAATATCTTGTTTATTACACAAAATACTAAATATTTTAACATCAATGTACCAAACAAATTTGTTTCAAAACCTAAAAATTAGAACTTAAACCACAACACTTTAACAAATTTGATTTGAATTACATAATTTTTTTTTTAATTTTAAAGACATAGTAAGTACTGAAATTATTTAATTCAATGGATAAAACTAAACAACTACTAAAAAAAACATAATTTCGAATATTAACAAAAGTTATTGCACGAAAATAATATATTTATTAAATATTAAAGATAAAAAAAAATAGAACTACCACTTTCAATAGAGTGACCACAAATTAAAAAAGAAAAATATCCTATTTGAAGATGGAATAGGATCCACAAAGAGGGCAATTGTGAGGTTTGGGGCGTTGCCTCCTTCGGATGGTGGTGCAAGAGAAACCGTCAGCAAGTGGATTAAATTCCGCCATATGAAAAATTCTACTATTTTTGTCGACTTGTTGATGAGTTATGCTTTCATTGTCCACAGTCTCAAACTTCATTTTCTAAATTATTATCACTGCAACTAAAAGAATTAACTCTAATATCATAGAGAAAAGGAAAATAATAGGAAAATAAAATGTATATTAAGTTGAAAAAATAACATAGTTGCAAATACAACTTTGAAATTGGATATGAAATCCTAAAAATACTAACATTTCCAAAGTCATAATATTACTACAACAATAACAAAAAAAATATTAAATATTTTATATTTATTAATAATTCTCAATTGATGAAACGAATAAATAAAAGAAAATGAAAGAATAATCTATTTGATAAAAGAGGAATAAAAAGTGAATCTATGAAGAAGAGAGTGTAAGCACGTCCCCCAAGCAATGATTTTAAAGGCCTGGTTGCGAAAGGCGGGACAAACAACAAGTTACCATTGCAAATCCAAGTTACAAAGATCCAATATTCCGTAATAGTCGTTTCTCCACAATGCAACGAATCTTGTCCCTGCCTAACGCAAGAAAGATCGCGTCAGAAATCATAGACTCAAAATTCTATTGGCGAATTTGGAGAAGCTTCGATGCCACATTTTTTATGAGAATAATAGGTCATCCTACATTTGTGATGAGAATAATAGGTGATCCGTGAATAAGGATGTAATTGGAGTGAAAAAGAATAAGTTGTTTTTCTCCTTGTTCACATCTACATCCAGATCGCCTAGACTGGGCATTCAAAAATGGTCTTTCGCCAAGGCTTGCAACAAGACCAACCTTTTTAAACTGGCGATCTCCAAAAGCTCTAAAAACTTCAAGACACCCTAATAATCGTCCACATGGGCTCACAAAACCCCCTGACTTCTGAACGCACGCTCCAATGGGAAGATAGGCTTGCGTTCTCTAGTCAAAATAATGGCCTTCAGTGCCTGGACACCATCTGCATTTTGAGATCCATCAGTTGACCGTGCTAATACTGCCTTAGCATCTCTTATATGAGCAATCGACACTCTTTCCGAGTCTATCTTAACGATTGTTTGTTGGGCTTATCAAGCCACCCGCTATTGGGTCGTTATCAGACCATCCATAATATATAGTTCCACACACGAGTTGGTAGCCTCGACGTAAGGGGAGTGTGTTGGAAATCCCACATCAACTAAAGATTAGGACATTTCTTAGTATATAAGTGGGTGCAAACCTCGCCTTATAAGCTTGTTTTATGAGGTTGAGTTAGACTTAAAACTCACTTCTTAATATGCAGATGAGTCTAATTCCATTTTTTCTACTGTTTTTCTTTCTTTTGATAGACAAGATCAAGCCATTGTGGCCTAACTCCTTTCTTCAATTTCTCCCTCTCTCCTCACCAACATGGTTGGCCTCTATTCTTCAAATCAAATGTGGTCAAATTTTCAAACGCACTACGCATCCAAGACTCGTGCCTATGTAAAGAAATTTTGAATGCTACTACGAACTCCTAAAAGAGATCATTCAATCTTTGTCTATCTTTAAGACATCAAGAAATTTGTAGATTCCTTGGCTACCACTGGATCACCCATTTCCATAGAAGAACACATTGTATTAATCCTTCATGGCTTACCTAAAGAATACGATGCCTTCATTACCTCTGTAACATCTCACATGGATCCTTATACAGTAGAAGAAGTTAAGGCTCTCCTTTTAGCTCAAGAAGAACACTTAGAAAGATATCGCAACA
This sequence comes from Phaseolus lunatus, assembly GCA_013389735.1. NCBI lineage: Eukaryota > Viridiplantae > Streptophyta > Magnoliopsida > Fabales > Fabaceae > Phaseolus > Phaseolus lunatus. Next base: position 12,769,845 of record CM023865.1, on the reverse strand, counting down.
ATAATGATCTTCCTTATAAAACTCATGCAACTACTTTTACTCATGCCAAATTTTCTCCAAACGCTCGACGAAACACTCAGTTTCTCCAGATCCAAGTTCACTCCCAAGTCTTCTCAATTTGCCGGTGAAAGATCGACACCAAAACCATCATGGATTTCTTCTTCATCTTCTTCCAACTTCAATCCTTCTACCAAGATTCAGTGTCAAATCTGTTGGAAAACTGGTCATTACGCTTTCAATTACTGGCATAGGTATGACAGAAAACCTTCATCTTCATTTTCAGCTAACCACTCACAATTTGCTCCTCCATTAAGTGACAATGATGAACCTTCCATTCTCGGTTCTCTTCCCTCTACCCATGAATCTCTTTGATATCTTGACAGTGGTGCATCACATCACTTTACGCATGATGTTTCAACTCTCAATGCCAAAACCCCATACACTGGATCTAAAATTGTCAAAATAGGTAATGGCTCTGGTTTATCTATCAAACATACTAGTTCTGCAGATTTCATTAATCCAAAAAATCACTACATATTCTCTCTGAATAAACTACTACATGTTCCTCACATCAATAAAAATATTCTCAGTGTCTCTCAATTTGTCCATGATAATGCTGTTTTCTTTGAATTTCACTCTCACCATTATCTTGTCAAAAGCAGGACACCAAGGAGATACTTCTTCAAGGAACACTTAGGAATGGTTTACATATTTTCTCAAATTTTGTTCCTTACTCTTCATCATCTGCTAATAATACTATTGTTTTACCTACAACTGATACTTATACTCTATGGCATGCACATTTTGGTCATGCTAATGACAATAACATCAAATTGTTTTTTTTTGCAAAAACTGGTTTTTGTGATTCATGCATTATTGGTAAAGCTCATCAATTACCTTTCTCTGATTCGCACAGTTTACACTGCACCCTTAGAACTTGTTTATATCGATATTTGGGGTCCATCTCCCATTGCATCTTCTAATGGATCATACTACTACATTGCCTTTCTTGATGCTTACATGAAATATAATTGGTTTTATATTTTACAACATAAATCTCAAGTTGCACCAATTTTTAAATCTTTCAAAATCTTTGTTGAAAGACAAATTGGTTCTCAATTTAAAACTATTCAAACTGATAATGCAAAAGAACTTTTATGCATTAAATCATATCTTCATGAACATGATATCCATCACCGTTTAACTTGTCCTTACACCCATGCGCAAAATGGGTCAATTGAGAGAAAACATCATTAATGTTTTATCATTACCAGTTATTAAATTTGATAATCCTTATCACTTGCTTTTCAAACAACATCCTGATGACTCCTTTGTTAAAACCTTTCGTTGTGCATGTTATCCTTTAATGAGACCTTTTTACAAAAAATAAATAAATTTTTGTTCTTCTATTTGCTTATTTCTTGGTTACAGTGCTCAATACAAAGGGTATGTGTGTCTCCACAGAAGGTAAGAAATATATTACACGCCATGTTGTTTTCAACGAATCTAGTTTTCCAATTCACAATGCTTTACCTTACCTGATACTACTAACTTCACACCCTTGCATGTCTCTTCTTCTCTACCCTCATTAACTATTTTGGATTTTTATTCATCTGCATCTCCATCATCATCATCATCATCATTTCCTCTCATCCCATCTCATTCTTTTGCATCTCAATCATATACCTCTTCCCCATATCCTATAGACACACCACTTGAACATCCTTCTATCATTCATAATATTCATCCCATGATCACAAGAGGTAAATTTGGTATCTGTAAACCACGCATTTTTTCATCTACTGTTGACGTCAATGTTGTTCCTTCCACAATCAAAGAAGTTCTACAACTTCCTAATTGGGTTGCAGCTATGAAGGAATAGTATGATGCTCTTCTAGCTAATCATACTTGGACTCTCACCCAACCACCAAATTGCATTCAACCAATCAGCTGTAAATGGGTCTTCAAAAACAAATATAATGCTGATGGATCCTTCCAATGTCACAAATCCCGCCTTGTTGCTAAAGGCTTCCATCAACATGCAAGCATAAATTACTTTGAAATGTTCAGTCCAGTGGTAAAGCTGACAACCATCCGCATCATCTTAATCATAGCTCTCTCCAAACAATGGCCAATGAACCAAATTGACATCAACAATGCTTTTCTCTATGGTGATCTTCAATAATCTGTTTATATGATTCAACCATCAAGTTTTAACAGTGATCCCACTCTAGTCTGCAAACTTCATAAAGCAATATATGGACTTAAACAAGCACCACGTTTGTGATTCCATAAGCTAAGTCAAACTCTTTCTTCCATTGGTTTCTCTGCAACTAAATCAGATTCTTCTCTACTTATCAAAACTGAAAAAAATGTTACTTTATTTGTTTTAATTTATGTTGATGACATTCTTATCACTGGTAGTTCTCTTGTTGCTATACAATCTCTCATCTCTTCCTTACAACAATACTTTGGACTCAAAGATCTTGGTCGACTACACTACTTCCTTGGCATTGAAACTTCTTGGACAACTCATGGCTCTCTACATTTATCTCAAACAAAGTACATGACTGACTTGCTCCAAAAATCAAGAATGCTTTCATCGAAACCGTAGCCTATGCCCACGATATCTTCCATGTGTCTCACTCGTGATGGAACTACAGCCGTTGATGATCCCTCTCTTTACAGGTCCATTGTTGGTTCACTACAATACATCTTAATCACAAGACCTAAATTATCCTACAATGTAAACAAAGTCTTTTAGTATCTTCATAATCCTTAATTTCACCATTGGAAAGCTGTAAAATGCATCCTGAGGTACTTGGTTGAAACTCTGTCACATGGTCTCCTTCTACAGCCTTCAACTCATCTCTCCACCATCGCCTTTGCCGATGCTGATTGGGGGTCTGATACAAATGATTGCAAGTCCACTTCTGGTGACACTGTGTTCTTAGGATCCAATCCTATGGCATGGTTCTCAAATAAACAAAAGACAATCTCCCGCAGTACAACTGAAGCTGAATATTGAGGCATTGTTGCTGCCCTTGTTGAGATTAAATGGGTTTCCAACCTCCTTCAAGAAGTGAGTGTCTCTTTTCCAACACCAAAGATTTATAGTGATAAAAAATTAAAAAGTGGATTTTAAGCCTAACTCAACCTCATAAAACTTGCTTATAAGGTGAGATTTGGACCCACTTATAAACTATGAAATGTCCTTATCTCTAGTCGATGAGAGATCTCCAACACATCTCCTCACATCGAGACTACCAACTCGTGCATGAGACTATATATTATGGATGGTTCGATAACAGTTCGAAAGCGGGTGGCCTGATAAGGCCAACAGACAATTGCTATGATAGGTTCGAAATGGTTCTGATACCATATTAAGAAGTGGACTTTAAGCCTAACTTAATCTCAAAATTCGGCTTATAAGGTGAGGTTTACACCCACTTATATACTATGAAATATCTTAATCTCTAGTCGATGTGGAATCTTCAACATACCCCCCTCAAGCCGGGACTACCAACTCGTGCATAGGACTATATATTATGGATGGTCTGATAACGGTCCGATTGTGGGTGGCCTGATAAGCTCAACAAATAATCACTAGGATAAGCTTGAAATGGCTCTAATACCATATTGGTTGTACATTGTGTTGCTTGGGTATATCCCATTCATGAATCCATAGAATGGTTCTGGTCCATACAATTGTATGGAACCATAGCTCATGGACTGTGGAAGTGGCTGAGGAATAGCTGTATTCCTTTGAGAGGATTTTTTTTACAGGCACAACTGAAGTAGATAATCCAATTTTTGCTCCATCATTGAAATTTTTATCAGTAAATATTAAGGCATCTGAGGGTAATGCTGGTTGAGTCCCATGAGGAACTACTCTTGGATCTTGATGTCCTAGCAAAGGAGCATATGCAGGAAAGCCAGCCCTTTGATAAGTTGAATCATTTGAATTCAAAAATGAGAGCCTGAAACGTGATAAAAAGTCCTTCAACCCATTGTTATTTGTAGAATCTTCGTTGACCACACTAACACTACTTCCTTTATTAATAACACCAGATGAAGGGGTATGTTCATCACTGACTGCAGCTGATGTTTTTCCTGGTTAAGCATTGATTTTATTAGCAGCAAATGACCCATCAGCAAAAGTTGAAGACGAGGGTAGTAGGAAGAAGGGTAATGGTATTGTTGTAGCCCATAGAATTTATCATCATGTTGCATGGGTGCTCCATATGGTGTATAACCATAACCTTGATGGTATTGTATAACCATACCCCTTCATCTGATGTTATTAATAATGGAAGCAGTGTTGGTGTGATCAACGAAGATTCTACAAATAACAATGGGTTGAAGGATTTTTTGTCAAGTTCCAGGCCCTCATTGTTGAATTCAAATGATTCTACTTATTAAAGGGTTGGCTTTCTTGTGTATGCTCCTTTGCCAGGACATTAAGATCCAAGAGTAGTTCCTCATGGGACTCAACCAACATTACCTTAAGATGCCTTAATATTTTCTGATAAAAAGTTCAATGATGGAGCAAAAATTGGATTATCTTCTCCAGCTGTGCCTGTAAAAAACAATCCTCTCAAAGGAATACGACTATTCCTCAGCCACTTACACCGTCCATGAGTTATGGTTCCATACATTCATCTGGATCAGAACCATTATATGGATTCATGAATGGGATATTCCCAAGCAACGCAATGTACAACCAATATGAAAACACATATAGAGCCAATTCTCATATTGGACCTGCTCCCTATAGATTTAGAATAGGGTCCGTTGATAACAAGCCTAAAGCTGCAAATGGCAGTGTTAATGATCATTTTAAAAAAAATATGGATGGCTTTGGTGAGCTGAATAAGGGAACAAGATCTGACAATGGTTCTGATGATAAAAGTATGAAAGGTCCTGGAGTTGTCACATTATTACCCGAGGGACATAATCTTCTAATTAAAAGTGACAATAAAGAATCGTTTTTCATTCCTAATAATAAACCGTACAATGGGGAAGATTTTTATGAGAAAAATTCTTTAAGCAAAATTCTTTACAATCAAATCTTATAATGAGGTTGAATTAGACTTAAAACTCACTTCTTAATATACGAAGGTCACAGTCATAGATTAAGTTATCATGAATAAACTTCTACTGTCATTCATTCATATTTTTTGCAGAGAAAAAATAAGAATCAAAATGATAGGAAGAAATAAAAACTATAATTTTTAAGAGATATGAAAATATGGGGAAAAAAACTACTCTACGTCATAAGTTTAATAAACTGTTCCACATTTAAAAATTAAAATTGATAATTATTTTGTACAAAATGATTGAATATTAGTTTTAAAAAGAAAAAAGAAAAATAATTTCTAATAATTAGTTATTTATTAAATGTTTAAAAAATGATGAAATGACTGAAATGTCCAATATAAAATAATAAAGTAATTATTAATATAAAGATAAAATTAATAAACACCAAAACAACAATTGATAAATAATACAAACTTTGGTGTTTTTTTTTTTTTAAATTTTGAAAGTATATTCTCGGTCCATCGACTCTATGAAACAAATACGGATAGTTTGATGATAAGTATGATTTTCAACTTATTTAAAATCACAGATAATGTGGGTCTTACTTGTTACATTGTAAGGGTATAATTGTATTTTTAATAAATATGCAAATTTATCTCTTCTCACAACCCTCAAAATATGATCTAATTCAATTTCATTTACTTTTTCAAAAAAAAAAAATTAAATTTTATCTTTTATTTATTTTTCTTTTTTCAGCTTTCTTTATTTATATTCTCTTTATTTCTTTCTACATTATCAAACAAATCGTAAATGACCGAAATTTTTTACAATTATAAATAATACAGATGCGTTAAAATTTAGTAATTTTTTATTATTATCTTTACTGATCTTATCCACTTTTAACATTAAAAATAAGGGTTAAAATAAATACTCACAAATACAATTAATTGTAAATTGTAATAGACTTAGCATTTGCCTAAATTTTAAACTAGTACTCACAACTTTACTACTAGTTAATCTTCACGTAACTACCCATAAATTATGGTGAGGTCTAACTAATTTGGAAACTTAGTATTTTCATCTTCTAAAATTGCATTTATATATAATTTGAGTAGGTGTAGGGAGGTCGTAAAACAAAATCAAAATGGAGCCCTCGTCTTGAAATTTTTATATTGGTGATTATAGGTAATATTTAAATAATCTACTATAATGTTTTTCCTCGTTCTTAATTATAAAATGTTGCAAATAATTTTATAACTTAATTAAAAATCATTTTTAAAATTTAAATTTTACTCATTAAACAAATCATAAATAAATATACTACCAGGTACTAATACCCTCCCCCTTTGTTTCTTGCACCCTCCCATTTTTCAACATGCACCCCATACCTGAGGGAAATGACCAAATTGCCCTCAATCTGCTTCACCCTCCATGTAGCCTGCCTCCATTGTATCTAGCGCTGCACCAACACAACTGTAGAAGAAAACAAGCCAAAAAAACTCATTTCAAAAATCTATGTTTGAAAATTTTATTAAGAAAATCTCATTTCAAAATATATTTAATATTTCATGCGTGTGCAGAAATTTCATTTCTGAAATTTTGTTCTAAAAATATTATCTTGTTGTAATCCGGAAATGACTGAGAGAGTAAAATTGTGATTTTGAAAATTGTGGGGTGAAAGCCGCAAAAGCCTAAAAATATGTACAAAATATATGGCCCAGCCAGGCCGGCCCAACACATGCCAGATATCCCAGATAAGATGAAAGGTTGTTTTTTTTTTCCTGCACCTTGGTAACTTCTTTTTCTTCTCATACTCATATTTTAAAAATATATGAGAGAAGATATTTATCATTTTATAAATAATTTTAATTTTATATATATAAAAAATTAGAAGAGATAATATTATTTTAAAATTTTAAAATTCAAAACTAAATATTACAGAGTAAAGCTGGTTAAGGAACATTGTACAATTACATCTTTTTTCTCCCATTCATCTTCACTTTTATTCTATTAAACACTTTTTTTTTTTGTTTTCTATAAAATATAACAAGTCATAGTTTTCTTCCAAAACCACGAAATCAACCAGTGTTGTTTTTCAATTATAAAATAAAAAATGAAAATACAATATCTGAATTTACTTTTCTTTTTTATTCATTTATACATGTCTTTAGCACAATATTGTTATTATTATATTGACACAAATAACACCATAAAATATACTAAGATAACAATTTAATCAAACTTATAATAAAACTATTAAAGAAAACAACAACAACAAAAAATAATAGAATTTTATTCATTGAATAAAAAATTGAAAGAGAAAAAAATGTACCAGATAAAAGTGCGTCGGTGAGAGTGAGAGAGTTTAGTTTATGAGAAAGAGAAGACTTAGAGAGAAAAGGAAAGACGCGTCAGTCTATGAACGAAAGAAGTATGAAAATGGATCGGAAGAGAAAAGAACAAAGAAGCAAAACACTTACGTTTTGAGATTTGATTGGAAGGGTTAAGAATAAGAGAAGGTGACGGTGATGAGGATATAGAGGAAAAATGGTTGACAATGGTGGTAAAAAATATAAATAATTTAACTAAGTCTTTCTACGGAAAAAGAAAACACGAATACACAGAACACATATATGATTTTTAAATATGAAAATACCTTCCAAATTTTATAATACAAAATATATTTTTTAAAGAAAAAAATATTTTGTAATTGAAAATTTTGAAAAATATTGTTTTTTAAAAGTATTTAAATCCAGAAAATATTTTTAAAATATTTTCTAAATTTTACAATCCAAAAAATATAAAAAAGATATAATTACTAATTGTAAAATTCAAATTATATATTTTTAAAGACAAAATGATTTTGACACGATAAAGTATGGGGTGGTATAGTATTGGAAAGTGGAAGAGTAGAACAGAACCCCCAACTAATATGAAACTGCACATTCTTAAATTAAATTGCACGTACACCGCCACGTGCGACGCGAGGCCATTCATTATTTGTTGTGCTTCTTCTTCACTGGTGAAACCAAAATACACCACTGAAAGAGAAACAACAGTGGTGGTGATCGCATCGCATCTACAGCGACCGTTTAAGCCATTTCGAGTTGCATAACAGCGATGGCCGAGTAAGTCAACAACTAATCACATCACCATTCACATTGTTTTGCACTTTCCGGTATCGTTGTTGAATTGAATTGAATTTGTGGTGGTTGCGAACTAAAATTGAGATTGGCAGGGTTGTTACTTCAGCTCCCGGAAAAGTGTTAATGACCGGTGGTTACCTCATTTTGGAGCGACCCAATTCAGGACTTGTCCTCAGTACAAACGCTCGCTTTTACGCCATCATCAAACCCCTTCACCACGAAATCAAATCCGATTCCTGGGCATGGGTCTGTGTATACTTATTCTTCTCTCTTCGCATTATTGCTTTTATCTTTTACTTACTTCTCTTTTTGATTTTCATCCAGGCATGGACAGATATCAGGTTAACCTCTCCTCAGCTTTCCAGAGAAGCTCTCTACAAACTCGCGCTAAAAAATCTTGCCATCCAAACCGTTTCCTCAAGGCACGTTTTCCGTTTCAGATTAATTGTTTCACTGTTAGCCAGCAACGTAGAAATTGTATGTTTGGTCGTTTTATTACTGTGCTTTTTGTGGTTTGTCAATGTTTGATGTAATTTCTGTGATTGGTTAATTATCTCAGTGATACGAGAAATCCTTTTGTGGAATACGCGGTGCAGTATTCCGTGGCTGCTGCTTGTGCGTCGTTTGACCAGAGTAAAAAGGAGTTGTTGCACAAACTGCTTTTACAAGGTGGTATCACGCTTCTCTGCCCTTTTGAAAAATGAATAAACAGGTTTAAACGTCCGATTTTGTGACTGTGATTGATCTGTAGGTCTTGACATTACAATTTTGGGCTCCAATGATTTTTATTCATACAGGAATGAGGTAATTTAGCCTTTGTTTACATGATTTGAGCATTTAAAAGTTTTGACCAAAATATTTATTTGTGAATAAACGCTTCTACAGATTGAGAGACGTGGACTCCCTTTGACGCCAGAATCGTTGGCCTCCCTTCCACCTTTTTCCTCCATCACCTTCAATTCTGATGGTGCTGATGGGGGAAATTGCAAGCCTGAAGTGGCTAAAACTGGTTTGGGCTCATCTGCAGCGATGACTACGGCTGTAGTTGCTGCCTTACTTCATTACCTGGATGTGGTGAAGCTTTCCTCTTCGAAAGATCACCGGGAAAGGAAGGATGTTACTGATCTTGATATGGTGCATAAAATTGCTCAAACTGCACACTGTATTGCACAGGGGAAAGTAGGCAGTGGGTTTGATGTCAGTTCAGCTGTGTATGGCAGTCAGCGCTATGTGCGGTTCTCACCAGAAGTGATTTCTTCCACCCAGGTCTCCCCTCCCCTCTCATATCCTGTTCAATTTCTTTTCATAGACATTTAATTTCACCAGTCAAACCATTTAATCTTGTAATTTTTTAAGATGGAATCTTGTCATATTATTACAATGCTCATTAACATTAAATTTTAGATAAATTAGACATTTGTTGGTTTGCAATCTTATGGATGACATTGACTTATATTTAAGGGTTTATTTGATATGTGTTAAGTTTAAATTATTTGATGAAGTATCAACTAGTTTTAAAATTTTATAATTTTTTGTTGATTTGATTATTGTGATGAATGCTTTCAATTTGACAATTGGATTGGTGAAATTTAATGTCTTTGAACAGACATTACATGGAGTAAGTAGATCTCATTCTGTGTATAAAGATGTGCATTTAACTAACAATGTATATGTTATGGAACTGGCACAACGCACCCTCCCTGGTTTGTTTAACCATGTTTGGGTTCCATCTAGAGATCATTGACAGCTATTATCTTTGAGTTCTTGAAATTCTCATGAAAAATGTTTTCATGATATACCACCATTCATTGCAATCTGTGTTTTTCCCATTTGTTAATACAAGCATGTTAGGACTCTTCTGTTGGTTTTGTCTTACTCTGAGAAAATTTAGTTTTGGAATTTGAAGCAATGTTCCACAAACATCAATAACTTCATTGTCTTCTATTTATTGACATTGTAGATTGCAGATAAAGAAGTGCCTTTACCAGATGTTCTCACTGAAATTATAAGAGGAAAATGGGACCATGACACAACTGAGTTTTCTTTACCACCTTTGATGACTCTTGTAAGCTACTTAAATCTTGCTTAGTTTACTACATTTATGTCCTAAAGATGGCTATGGACACTTCTGGTTGAAAGGGTGGTTATGGTGGGATCCACCCAAGTCCTGACTCTATTTATACATTTCGTTCTATTCACAACCTTCTTTTAATAGAAAAACAATAAAGAAATAATGTTGTGTTGTTTGTTAGATAGAGTCTTCTCCTTTTAGGATTCCTCTAGGCTTTTCAGAAATCCATGAATTGCTTTTCATTTCTGCAATCCACATTTTGGACTCATGATTACCAAATGCATCTTCCAATGACTAAAGTTCTGACCTTCTGTTTGATTAGGTGTTGACTTTTAATGTGAGTACTTGGGTTCTTCCTATATGTGGAAATTCGATGCTGTCATTTACTTAAGCATATGTGATATTTATTAAGGATTGTCTAGAGTACAGTTGCTTATGACAATCATGTGGAGGAATTAGAAAACTTATGTCAGATGTTTTGGTTAACAAGAATCCGATATTTGGAAGCTAAAATCCATTAACAGCTTGTTCATTTTTAACATTTTATGTTGTTTTTTATCATTGTACTTTTCTATGTGCAGCCTTTGTAAACCTTGAAATGCATTTGCATAAGATGACCTAAGAGACAGAATTTTAATTCTTTTCTGCAATAATACAGTTAAATTTTAGTTCACTCGCTTAGTTTTGAAAAGCACCAGATGCCAGTTTAACAAACAGAAAGCTTGGTGCTTCAATTTTCTGAGAATGAATATTACTTAAAAATCAGTTAGGTGGTTTCAAACTTTATATGTAAACGAAGCTGAAAGATATATAAGATGATTGGATTGTTTTCTGTCCTCACATTGAGATCAGTTAGGAAGATTATAGGGTCTATTGGAAACCGTGTGTTATTTGTTTCTGTTTCAGTATTTACCGATTACCTTTCATTGTAAATCCAGCCATGGTAGTGGTGGCGCAGTGATATCAATATCCGCAGATGAATAATACTGAGGGTTTCCAATTGTGTTTCAGCCACATTCTATGACATGTGAATTCTCTTGGTTCCAAGGCTGGTTAATATCTTTTCCTTTCTAGTTACTAGGAGAACCTGGAAGTGGTGGATCATCCACGCCATCAATGGTTGGGGCTGTCAAAAAATGGCAAAAGTCTGACCCTCAGAAAGCCCTGGACACATGGAGAAGATTGTCAGAGGCAAATTCAGCATTGGAAATGCAATTAAACTCGTTAAGCAAATTAGCAAAGGAACAATGGAATGCATATAAATCTGTGATTGAAAGCTGCAGCATGCTCAGATCAGACAAGGTATTTCTTGGAAATTAGTTTGACATCAATTTAATGGAAGTGATTTTAAATCAGAATTGGTAAACTCATTTAACTAAAGTAAATTGCTGGACAATTCTTCCTGTCAGAATCAGATAACTTAAACGTTGTGTGTCCCTATGATATTCTTTGCTCTGGGTTAGCCTTTTACACTTCTTTTTGACATTTTTTGATGAAGTGGTACATCTTTACTGATTATATACACTTCTCTTATTGCTTTGATGGTTTATCTAGAGCGACTCTGGAGAGGAGTTAGATTAGAAGCTTTTTTGCAGGCAACAACCATATATTCATTATATGTTTCAGACCATAATCTGATTGTGTCTGGATTATATACACTTCTCGTATTGCCTGGATGATTTATCTAGAGCTACCCTGGAGAGGAGTGTAGATTAGAAGCTTATTTGCAGGCAAAAACCATACTCATTATATGTTTCCAGACCAAAATCTGATTTTGGCATCTTTATTGCACCTCTTGACATCCTTCATACTTGATATGACCTTGTTGCCTGAGAATTATGAACTTCATAGTTCACAGTAAACTAAAATCTTATAATTTGGAATGATGTGAAAAATTGTGGCCCAACTCTAATGGTCAGCTTTGTTACACTTAGCAATGAACAATGGAGTGTTCATAAATGAGATTGATTTAAAAATTATATTAGAAATACATCTATTAGTTTTTCACCCCCAGTTTGAAGGGGAGCTGACCCTTTGTGAGGGAGGGGATCAGAGGGCAAAATTGAAAAGTTTCTTTTGCCTCAAGAGACAGAGGAGCAATCAACATAGGTTATTCCTACTTTGCTTCTCATGCCCAGAAATTAAATTTGAAATTGCGACTATCAACAAAGGTTATTCTATGATTCTTGTCGACTTAATTTCAAGTTTGCAGTCATTGTAGTCGGGATTTCAGTTTGAGGTTGTAAACTTCACAAGTTCAATTGTGATAAGATTTCTTGTTTGAGACTTCTATTTTATTTTGTCAAGTTCTAGGATTTTTCATATATAGTAACTTTTCTTCTTTCATGTGGATTTTTTTAACTTTGAAATTCAAATTGCGTTATCAGTGGATAGAACTACCTTCTGAAGCTAACCAAGAAGCAGTTATTAAAGCGCTGCTTAGTGCAAAAGATGCCATGCTGAGGATTAGATATCATATGCGCCTAATGGGCGAGGCTGCAGGTGTTCCGGTGAGTTCATTTAACCATTGAGCACTTATTTTTACTGCTTTCTGTTCATATGATGTTGATTTATATCATACAAAATATGTCTTGGTAGAACGTATACCCTTGCACATTTTTCGATTGAAAATTGGTGACTTTAATTTATCCATACCTCTTTAGGTACTACATCTCTTATCTTCTCGTGAATAAGAATGAACATACATCTAAGTTTCACAATTTACTTGCAAATAATATAGGCCATCCCAATGATTCATATGGAAGTATTAAGGTTGGATTCACATTATGGTCAGTCTACTTGCTATCTGTGCATTCCATTGCATGCATTGCTATAATACACTGTCGATCAAGAACTGAAAAAATCCCATATCAAGATTTCTTGCACTACCAAGTGATTACTTTATTAGTGTTGGCTTAGAAAGTACAATTTACTACCTGTATCATAAACTTGTTTCAGGGAGTTAAATATGTAAGTAAACCATCCATATATGTTCAGCTAACAACTTAGGCTTTTGAGATCGTTCATAGCATGATTCTAGAGCCTATATGACCAAGTGGTCTATAGTTCAATCCTTAGCACCTTCATCCGTTTAAAAAAATTTGTATTGCAACACAAGGTTGGTGGGTTGTGTACTGTCCACGCTTCAAACCTAAAGATCTCTTGCTTGAAGAGGCACGTTAGACATGTTAAAATATGATAATTTCTGTAACAAATAATACAAAAAATAAGATCATTTTTATTAGCCTGTTCTTGTTAAGTAGCCCTCAAACCACTGCTCACCCCGTTCCAAATCAACAAAAAGCCATGGATCATTTAACATCTTCAGATTTAGGTATAATTGATTCATGACGACAATTTAATACCTGAACCTTCTTCTGTGGGTGTATCTTCTTTTAGTATTCAGGAGTGTCACAACTCTGGTTCAGTTAAAACATAAAACAGAGTTATGTTTCAACTTGTCAATTATGAACCCCTTGAATCAATCATAAAATCGATGTTTAATGGATTATAATAGATTTAGAGTGTGTTTATTGAGCATAATTGCTACATTTCCTTATTCAATTCATTCAATTGTAGACAGATTTGGTGTTAGAAACTAATTTTTCTGATGGGTTCATTATTTCAACAAAAAAAAAATGACAGTTTATGACTAAAGAAGACTTATAAGTTAATTCCAACGTGTACAGATTGAACCAGAATCACAAACGCAACTTCTAGATGGTACATTGAACTTGGAAGGAGTACTGTTGGCTGGAGTGCCAGGGGCAGGAGGATTTGATGCAGTCTTTGCTGTTTCTTTGGGAAATTCAAGCAGCAATGTGACAAAAATATGGAGTTCACATAATGTTCTTGCCTTGTTGGTTAAAGAAGATCCTTGTGGCGTTTGTTTAGAAAGAGCGGACCCCCGAACCAATGAAATTACATCAGCTGTGTCTTTAATTAATATCGAATAAGTTAATTTCCATCAATTAAAGTGTGTTAATCACCACAAAATAGTTCCGTGGAGTGTGGCTTCACTAGGTATTAGTTTGCTTGTTTTAGATTTCGGGGGAAAATGAGTAGATTGAAATAAGCTTATAATGTGTTATAATTATTTTTTAAAGTGAAACCCCTAACGGGCTTATTCAGATGTACCTACTTTTCTTCTACAACTGGTCGAGGGAATATGTTAGCTAAAAGGATTTGTTTGACACGGTTTTAAAAAAACTCCCACTGCCGATGTGGCAAGTGAGGCTGACATGGCTAACGATAAATATTGAAAAATCAAAAAGTTTTAATGTGTATATTAAACTGTCATATTTTCTTTCTACAAGTGTTTTATTAATTGTTCTAAGGTCCAATTTTATGTTTGATATTCTCATCATAGGTTCCTCTTACTATTGATAATGTGGAAATACTCCAAAGAATTGTAAAGCAGCTTTTTGAATGTTTTTACATAGGTATCTTAACTCAACCCTGCTTTTAATGTATGTCATGTTTGTCAAAATGTATGCCATGCTTGGCAAAGAATATTTCTGGCTCTATTTTTCTTTTCTTTTCAAAGTTCTATCATGAAACATCTAAAAATATAAGTATTGTTTTTCTATTAGCTAATACGAAAATACATGTTTTTTGCCGTATTATTGAATGTATAACTAAGCAGTATGGAATCTATTGGTTTATATCTGAATGTGTGAATCATTTACTGCATTTGCTTTTGTTAATAATAGATATGAACTCTTTCAGTTAAAAGGAGGGGAGACGAGGGAAAATAAATTAATTGCTGTATACACTTACAAAAGACAAATAAAACCTTTATAATAATAAGTATTCAATTCAAGGCTAATTTAGTCATGACATTTTTAAAAACAATTAAATACTTTTCTTAAAATCCACCCAAAATTAGAGGGGTAGCCAAAAAAAAAAATGGGGGACTTGATCCCCTTCCCTCTTTGAAATCATTGAACCAAACTAGTTATTGAAGAAAAAAACATCTTCATTAGGTATAGAAAGAGGTTAGCTATATGGATCAATTGACCCCGTCAGCCCATCTCCATTTTGTCAAATTCTCTCTCCTGAAATATTCTTCTTTTGTTCTTCAACTACTCCTATCTAATAGAGTTAAAGAAACACAATACTATGTTAATAAAATATAGAATATGAGATATTGTACCATAGATATGGAGTTAAAAGGTTATACTTGAAAAGAAAACTAAAATTATATTCTATAATTCTGATCATTTATAGCAGTAAGTACAGTATATATAAAGTGTAGACACGAAGCATATATTTGATAGGGACTTGGATATTATGAGTCTCACATTGAGTAGTAGTATGAAATATTCAGTGGATTATTTAAGTATTTGATTTTGCCTCCTTAATAGCTAACTTTTGAGGGTGAGTTCCTCTAGTGTTTGGGTGCTTATCAATTGGTATTTGAACTGGTTGTGTTGGCGTATCGCAAAGGGCTACTACATGTGGTTGTAATTGGTGGAGGGTTGGTTCTAACAACAAGGAAGTTGAGTGAAGTGTCACTGAATAAAGTGTTAGAGTGAAATTTGCTAAGATGTTGGTTCACAGGGGTGGTGCTATGGTAGAAATTTGGGTATTATGGGTGTCTAGGTCCCCATCAAGTAGTATGAGATGCTAGGTGAAGTATTCAAGGGCTTCATTCTCCCCTTTAATAGCTAGCTTTTGAGGGTGGGTTTCTAAGCGTTTGGGTGCTTATCAATATTTTTATTTTTTTGTTAATTTATAGTAGTAAACACAACAGATATATAGAGATTGTCCTTTGGCTTCTCAGCAATCTCCTAGGTTCCATTTTTCGCAATTACACTCATCTCCTCGTTTATGACTTGAATCCTAATATAAAAAGCTTTGTGTATTGACAAGGGTATGCTAATATAATGAACATCCTTCTCTTAATTTAAGCTTTTAGGAGGGCTGTTGATCCTGTCATTGTATTAGAGCTTATATTATCGAGTGGTTAGGATTTAATACTTTCCACTTACATTCTTAATTAAATTAAAAGTTCATTTGAAGATACAGTTGGCCAATGCTTCACCCATGATTCATGTTCAAAGTGGTAGTTTTCCAAGAGGGTTGTGGTAGAGATGTAAAGTCATTCTTTTAGATGCAAAGCTGATGACTGACCGGAGTTAATATTGGCCTTGAGTTTATAAGGAAAGTTTTCATTAGACATTATATACTAAGAAATGCTCTATTTCTGGGATCTTCAACATTAACTAATATTTTCTATTTTATTATATCTTATAATTATCTTCCATATTTTGTTACAATTTTTTGCTTATTTGATTTTGATAAAGATTCTTAGCCAGTGGCATAATTATGGTTAGAGCTTTGAATCCTGTATCACATTGTAAATTGTAATACACAAGGGATATTATTTATTTATATTCTCTTATTTTCGTCTTTCCTAACTAAATGTGTAAGCTTTCCACTTCCACGTACAATTAATCAAATTATAAGGTTGAATTGACCCGTCTTCCTTGCTTGTACCTTATAATATCAATTTATGAACTACCTTTATTTTGGTGGTTTTGCATTTTGTACTGCAATTAGTCATTAAACTGGAAGGAATATTAGCACTTTTATTTGTATCTATTGCTTTATTTCTCTAAAAATGGTTTATTTGGCAACACGTCATTTTTTAACTAATAGGCAAAGCAGTATGTGGCGGGCACTAGTGAAGGCGAAGCTATACCATATTTCAAGGTTGCACACTGTTCCTATCGGAAATGTAAGGCGGGTAGGTACACACACCATTATAGTTTTGAAAACAATGATTTATTGCCTTATTCTTTGAGTTAAGTTGATGGGTCAGTGTTTCAACAATTGCCTGAGGATTTGAAAGCGGCATTGTTGAGCAGCTTCCCGCACACAGAAGACAGAGATTTGCTCCAATGTTGTGATCCCTCTTTGAGAAATAGACCACCATATTAATATTGCATTTGTGATATAGTTTAACCAAGCTTAACTCACTTACGCTTTTAATTTCATTGTTTGCTTCAATTTTTGGGTAATGCTTACGACGAGGAAGAGACGTAAGATTTTCAAGTACTTCTAGATTTTTACTAGTAAGATGAAAACATAACCTTTTACAATTAATCTTTTAAAAATTTAGTGACATTCTTTCATAATATTTTAATTTTTTACTTTATTTTCTCTAACAATCAATGTTCCTTTTCATTTGTAAGGTTTACGTTTCTTTCTGAGGACCTTTGTATGACTCACATTTTGCTTTTTGGTATTTAAGGTTTCTCTATCTTGAAACCTTAAAGACCAAAATGAATTTCAAGGTTATACCATATTTTTGGTATTCAGCGTGTCACCAGAATGAATTGTCATTCTTGCCTGATACTTTCAACCGAATCTAAAGGGAAAAAAATCTCGGAAAATTAGATGTACCATTAGCAATCACTATAGAAGTACCAACAAGAACTAATTTAGTAGTCTTCTTCAGTGTCCGAGAATTCTCAAGTCTTTCCTTGATTTTTAAGGACCTCTCAAACTTAGGGGATGACACCTTCAGCCTGAAGCTTGATATACGGGCATCTGATGGTAACTGATTGACGAGAAGACTAACCTTAGCATGACGACAGATCAAGGAATATAAGGCAAAAGTACCACCTTCAAAGGTTTTTCAGAACAAGAATGATTTTGAGGATGTAAGTACCAAAGTTTTATTTTAAAACATTTACTTTTAATATATATTCACCATATCATTGGCCAACAGAACCACCAGGACATACTTCAATAATGGAATCAAGATTAAGGTGACAAGACAAGTGATAAAGCTCCAAGAATGTCTCCATTTCCAATAATGGGGGCCTTTCTAAACATAACACTCAAGGTATACAAGGGACTTGTTCCAACATCACCAAAGACAAACACCAAGTGTCTGAAAAGCTAATACAATTTTCTTACCCAAACAGACAACAAGCAAAAATTATTGATATATATAATCTCATGATGAATAGTAAGAGATTTTAAACCACATGCCCATGTACAAGTAGAATACATCATCAGTCAATCACAGACTACAATCCCGAGAATCCAGAAACTCAACAAAAGGAACAACACCCAAAGCTTAAGACCAAAATTCACAGAATCCACAAACTTGACAAGAAAAAAAACACCATAACTATAAAAAGGAATAAGAAGAACGACAAATATAACCATCTCCTGTACACTAAATGCTATAAATAGTAATATCATCATTCAGGTTCCAATGCACACAAGAATTCGGTTGTATTGGGATTCCAGGAGCTACTTTGCTTAATTTTCACCATCCTCGTTAAACTTTCGGTTCTTGTCCGTGAATGCAGACTGCAGGTTGAATCATGTATTACACATCTAATTTCCTTCCACTTATTTTCCATTTGTGAAGCAGGTCATAACACTAAATTAACAATCACAATTCACAAGGTCCCACAAATACACAGGGAGACAGAATAAACTTTGAGATCAATTTAAATATATTTGCTTTACAAATTTCAACCTATTGACAAAAAAAAGGGCCACTGCAACTCACATTAGTTACAACAATTTGATCACAGTCTGAATTCTCAAAATGACCATTTGAAAGAGAGTCTATAATCCATGCTATAAACACATATAGTGGGTCCAAACCCTAAACCCTGCCAAGAAAAAAACAAACAACCACATCAAAATAAAGATTCTACCAAATATTTCATCACCTGATTTTGTGACTCTATTAAACCCCTTTGCTGTTCTACTTCCTGGTGTTGTTGACTCTGTTTTCCAAGCACTAGAACCCGTCCCTTTTTACATTCTTCTTCAGCACTCTCTGCCTCGCCACGTTTAGTACTTTTCCGTAGGCCCCTCTTCTTCTTCTCAATATCCTCACATTGTTCCTTCACTTCATCATCCTCAACCTTCAGCACATACCTCCAACCAGAAATACGCACAATCTCCCCCATTTCTCCAATTGCAGACCCAGAACCGTACAAGCCTCACACCCTAATACAAGGGCCTCACCCTAAATACAAGAGAGATACGTATCATTCATAAAACCCAAATACAGGTTACCAAAACAAAATCAAATTCCCACCAATTTGACCACAAAAAATCATCGTCTAACCACAACAAATCCATCAATGGCAACCGAAATAACACATAATGCAAGAAAGAAAAAAAGAAATGGTTACCCTAAACCCACGAAAATCCTACCTTTCTTCGAAGATACACTCCGCTGGCCCAACCAATCTGTCAAAGAACACCTACACACCCACCACTCAATGTCACCACCACGCCCCGCACCGCAGCAATAGCCAACAACACACCCACTGATCGCAGCGCCTCAAGAATGCCGGAGAAACCACAAAACACAAGCCAAAAAACCTCCACCACCAAAGCAAAAACGGCGACGCCACCTCCAAGAGCAAGACGATCGACGACAGCAATGAAAACCACGAGAACAGGACCAAAAATGTCGAAAACAATGAAAACCACGAGTGGACGAAAATGAAAATTCAAAATGAACTCATTTTCCAAAATTTGAAATTAATTGTGGACCCACAATTCATTAAAAAAATTTAAACTTTGCCACGTCATGCCACCTCAGCGGTTGTCAAGAGGGAGTGTTGTACGTGACAGTGTCAACGTATCGCTACAGCCTCCTACTAATTACAACAGGTAATATTTGCAGATGAAATGAAAAACAGTAAACTACAACTCACCGAGGTTGATAGATGAGAGAAGGGAGAGAAAAATAAGAGACTACACAAGTGAAGAAAGAGGAGAATTTAAAACAATTTAAATTTTTATTTTTTATTTGAATTTTTACAATTTTAATGTAAAACTCAGTATTTTTTTATCCAATCATATCATATTTCATCAAAAGTATTTTAAATTCTCTTAAAAAATAATTATTCTCTTATAAATTTTCATTCAAACGCTGACTAAAAGTAAATCTACCGTAAACAGGTGGGTAGTATGGATTTGAGATATACAAATTACTCCGAGAATGGGTTTGTAATACTTATATCGTGGAATTATGATATATATATAGAGAGAGACACACACACACACACAACGGCATTTAAGCAATTTTAGCGTACAAGAAAAATAGATTATGGCACTTGCTATCAATAGTATGAATTCAGAAACTATTGCAGAATAACCATTCACTATACAATTTACTATGTAATAATGCTCATAAATATGCACACCCTAAACATCATGTAAGAAGTAGGAGCTCATCAAGGCAGAAGGCCAACATTGCAAAGATGAGACAAGCTAACCAAGTTCTAGCAGCTAGTAACTCATCCAATAAAATTAACGATGAATGATAGAAAAAATTCCTCACCAGGTACGCATTTTGATACTAAATTTCCACAATAATGAATACATAGGTACTTCTCTCAAACTTCAGCTAGCATTAGATTCTCATTTGTTGATTTAACGAGAGTGATGGTTGCTGTTTCTGCTAGTCCTCGTCCCTGGCAAGGAACTGGACTCCTGTAGGAAATGGCCACAACCTTGATACACATTATTTATCCATTCAGATTAGGATATTCACTGTCTACCCTAAAACTGCCACACTCTGCCAAAGCTTTTGCATTAAGCTCCCTACCATATTTCCAGACATAATTCAAACCAACAAGAAGCTCAGTGATTACTTCTTCCGTCTTATCTTGATTTGCAAAGTAAAGGGTCTGTACCAGCATCACATTTGTCCGGGAAACAAAGCTCTGCTGCTCATAACTTCTCTCAGACTGCCATCTTATCATGTTATGAGCAAGGGGTGCCAGCCATTCTAGTATGCTTGACATTGCATCATTCCATTCTTCTGCTAGAACTGGATCATAGATTGATGATGATGAAGCCATGGTCTTGGTAAATGGCTTTAATTTGGTCTTAAGGGCAGCTCTGACACGTCTCGGTAACATGTTGTACAGGTCATCTCTTGCATCGAGACCAATCAAGTGTGAAGAAGCTGCTAGTTTCTCAATCACAATGATAACATTTGCATAGTGCAGTGCCAGAGCAGCAGCACCCAGGGTTTCAGGTGGAGGATTCAATAGCTTGCGTAGAGGTTTGAAGACTGATTGAGTATGATGAACTACTTTTGCAGGTCCAAGGGGATTTGAATTAACATCTTTGGAATTCTGAATTCCATGATGAACACCATTTGTACTTGACTGGCAGTCAGTGAATAAGGAATTGTCCCAAGCCATACATCCTTTGAAAGGTCCTACTTGAGTCAGTCGACTGGGTCTTGTGGGAGCTTCCTTCCCACTTATAGCAGTAGAGTGTCCATAAAACCTCCAAATCTTGCTCTTTTTATTTCTTCCAGCAACAGGTGTTGATTGATTCAATTTCCTTCCAAGAGGACCTGAGTAAAAATTGACACTTGTATACTTTCCTAAAATCGGGCCTGACTTAGTGGATGAATCACCAAAAGGTCCCGAATTAGAAATGCTTGTTTTATTTGTTGTTCTACCAATTGGACCTGATCTGGCAGTAATAGCATTAAGGGGTCCTGAAGAAAATCGGGCAACACTATTCTGTGATGGGTTGAAAGAAGATTGCAATAATGTAGAAACCGATTGACTTCTATAAATGAAATCCGTGTTCAGGACACTTGAATTATTGGTTCCACCAACACTCACCATCTCTTGAATTCCAAATACATGATTGATCTTACAGAATATTGTGAATAAGGACCTTGCTAAAAGAAGTATTGTGTAATCATACGTCCTGTTCCACAAAGAAATATCCTGTAAGTGCTTTACCTCCTGCCTCTTCAATGCAACCTTCTTCTGGTACTCCATTAAAGTTACACCATCTGATTCACCATTAGCCTTCACTCTTGTAAAAGTTTGCTCAAGATCAGCAAGCACTTCCATCTCTTGATACAAACTTGCATTAGTTGATATAAACTTTTCCATCCTTTTAATCTTTTTTTCCATCTTCTTGCCACTGAATTCCCACCCATATGGATCAATGCCTGCAGTGATAAAGTCGTAAAAGGCATTTCCAAAACCTTTTAAAATTGGTTCACTGCATTTCTTAGCAAGCCTAGCCACAAACTCCGCCACATGTGCCAAATTCTCAAGTGTCTCCAAACAGATTAAACGTTCAATGAAATGATCATCATCTGAGACAAGCTTTCTTATGCCCACCGAATTTGTGATTTCCTCCCTCAATTTAACAATCTGTTTATCACTCAGAGACTGCCATAAATTAACTAGCTTAGACATCAAACTTGCTATTTCAAATGCTAATACCTCAATGACCACCTTCTCGGAATTAGCATCATGCTTCCGAGGAGCTTTCCACAGACTACGAAACCATGATTCTGCAACCATTGCTTGTATAGGAAGATAAAACTGTGCTCTTTAAGATAAATCCAGCACCATAACTCTGCAATGCTCAGCAAATAAAATACAAAGTGAGAATGTTAAAACAGGCATTGATAATCTCTTACGCATTTCAGAGAAATTTCAGCCAGTATAAAAAAATTTCAAAGCTCAGATAACTGTGTCAAAATAATACCAAAGAAGCAATTAACACTACATGTATGAAAGGAAACAAAATAATGTCTATTGCGTTGCCACTTGACGATAAAAAAAGAACCAAATTGCATAATCTCTTTTTCTTACCTGCTTTGTTTTATTCTGTCCCCACACCAGAAGAAGGAGAATAATGAGATTGAGCTCGAAGTAATTCACTATGGTCTCGAGCAAACTTATTTGGTACCCTTATTTCTCCCTGCTACATAGCATCAAACACTTACAGTCATGCCAAGATATTCAAAGTGATTTAACCTTAAAACTACATTATATTATCTATCTTCTTTTGCTTCAGATGATTCAGGCACAAAAATATACCAGTTAGAAATTAAAAGCATTTCTTTCCTTTTTTTTCTACCCACTCTATCTTTGTCCCCCTTCACTACATATGGTTCAAATTTATTCCACATCAGCATTTTAAAAGAATGGATAGATAGGGCTCAAGTAAATATTCTTTATGTTTTTCATGTTTTGTCAAGGTATACAATTCTAACAGATGTACTAATTCCCTGCATCAAATCATCAACAGTAGACTGGTATGAAGTGGCTCTCTCACATCCTAAAAAATTAACATATATTCCAGTAAAAGCAAAAATAATGTTTATATTCCCTTTTGTTGGCCTCGTTGGTGTTTGCCCTTGCCCTTCTAGTTTCTGATGGATGGAAAGGCTTCATTAAGAAGCAACTACGGAATATGACTTCTCGATTATTTCAAGTAAATACAGCTGAAGAATATATACTGAAAAAATACATGACATAAACCAAAATATGGATCTTACTCCCTGTCTACTCATTCATTAAATCAAGAATTAACTGACATTCAAAGCTGAAAGGGACTGCATTTTTCTGGGCAAATGGTTTCATACCAATTTACACTGCAATTATAATAACACAAATCCAAAACCCATAATTAAACCCAAATCCTACCGGCAAACCCAGATTCCAAAACTTTATTTTTTACTCTCCATGATAAAAAAATATAAAAAAAAAAAACTCAAATTTGCATACTTTTTGTCCACTTTACATCACTTCACCATCTTGTGTGCTTATATGGATAAAAACTATTGCAGCCAGAACTCAAATCTTAACACCACCAAGTGATTGCAGCAAAAGTGAAGAAAAATGGTGTAGAATCAGTTGGAGAATGAGCATGATGAAGTATAGTAGAAGAAGACAGAGAGAGCCAGAAACTCACCGATCACAAAAAAGGAGCAACCCGTGAATCTTTGAGGAACTGAGAGAGAGAGAGAGAGAGAGAGAGAGAGAGAGAGAGAGAGAGAGAGAGAGGTGTTAGGAAATAAGGTGCACATGGACTGGAAACAAAGCAGAAACTGAGATACAGAGAGAAAGCGAGTGAAACCAATGACCCCCCAAAATAAATATTTTATTTCGAATTTAAATATTCAATGAAATCATATTTCACAACTCATTCAAAATCAACCATCATCAATTAACATCTTTTTATCTCTTCAAACTCAACTTTTATGTTTCTCTTATGAATATATAGGAAAAAAAAAGTAGTAATATGTTTGATTAAATTTTGTATGTATGATTGAAATTTTTTGTTCTATAAATAATGAAATTATGCAGGTAATTGCGTTGTTTCTATATTTTTTTATTGAAATAATCAATGCATGAGTCACAATATAAAATGGTATTGCTTTGAAAAAACAAACAGAATAATAATTAATCCCTTAAAAATCGAATTGATGTTTCAACAAATTCAGAAAGACAAATCCAAGAGTTGGCCGGAAAATTTTCTTTGTTACAGCAACAAACAAATCATTGCAGAGTCCATTTGCATTTCTTGCTTTGTACTCACTTTTCAAAGAATTAAGAACAAATCATTTATCACATATCCACCATATTTGGTAGCAATTTTAGCTTTCAGAAGTACAAAGTCATAACGAAGTTCGAGGGTTGGTTCTGACTAGTTACTGCTACCATTTTTCTTCACCTGCTTTTCCTTATTCCCTAGAAAATGCTACTTTTTATATTTTTAATATCACTAAAAAACTATTTAGATGAAAATTTTGTTCAATTTAAGGTCACATTAAAGAGAATGTTACAAAGCATATGACAAAAAAAATGAAAAAAAATTGAATTTGGGTCTGCAACCAAGAGGAGAGAGTCCCATTAATGGAAACTACGCGGAATCTATCGTTTTACCAAAGTACCCCCATCTTGGATCAGGATCTTAGACCGGATCCGATGTTATCAAGCATAGAAACGACTGCGTTTAGGATCCGGAATTTCTTGCCCGACCCGAATTGCTACGACCGCGTTTTGTTTGGTAAGAATGAAAAAGAATGTTTGGTATGTGGTAGTGATCATCTTTACATCTTTTTTTTTCTTTTTCAGTCTTTTGACTAATCAACGGACGACTTTTTTTCCTCTAAAAGTTTGTTCAGGTCTTTCACAAAACAAAAATACCAACGAAAATAAAATAATGAAAAATAATTCACAACACATCGATGAAAATAAATTTGCAGTAACCCATTTAATGTAAAACTTTTCATTCATGATGATGTGAACTTTTATTTTAATTTGATGGATGAAAGGTAAAGCTCAATAAGATTCAAAATTGATAAATATATTAAAATAAAAGTTTTACTTAACCCGAGAACCCGTGAAATGTTCTTATCGGAAAAAAAAATATTATTTATCTAAGGTGAAAAAGAGTGATATCTGAATTAAGTCTTCCAAGATTTGAAAGTCAAATTATTTATTGGAAACCTAATAGAGATTTATATGAGAGAATAAAAAATATATATTGGAGTATAAAATAATGAGTATGTATTTCTTGTACTGTTCTCGTGTGATTTTTGGACATTTGCTAATTAAGTTAGAGATCAAACAAGATAAACGATTAATAGATTCTTATCACTTTATAAGAGATTATGATATATTATTAGAGAAAAGTTATAACAAAATTAATATCTAAATACTGAAAAATTAACTTATTGAAGAAGATAAAATGCAAGATGAAGTGAAATTAATAATATTTATAACTTTTTAATTGGTGTTTCTTTTTTAAATGATAATTTTTATCTTGTTATAAAGTGAAATGGTAAATAATTTGGATAATTTGTTTAAGTTTATTGCCTTAAAATTTCATATTCATCGTCCTAAAAAAAACAGTTGGTAATTTGTTGACGTACAGAAAGAGAAGTCAAAATTATATACGTAAGGAAGTTAAGGTTGTTTCACTCATTAATTGCTTACGGAATAAGACAAAATTATACATTTTTAGCTTTAATTTTTAATGAGTGTTTGTAATGATTATCCTACAGCTGTATGATGACAATGTTTGAATAGATTTGACTAACTAGGTCACTCTTTAACACGGTTTTTCTTGGAATTTTCCTTTATTTTAATATTAGATAAAAATAGTAACTTCCTTTCCAATAAAGTACATTACTACGATTATAAAAAGGCCATAATTTCCTTTTCTTCATCATTGAGTACCAAAATAATTTAAATCTGTAAGGATTTATGTTTGGATTAGTTGATTTAGCACATTTTATATAAATTTTTTAGAACTTTTTTAAGGATAATTATTTTCATTATTAAAGCAGAACAAACACTTCTACATTACTCCTAACACAATCTTAAGTTATAAGTAGAACCCTAACCTTTACAATTTTAAAAGGAAGAAAACACCTAACTGGGTTTTTTTTGCCAATAAAATGTTGGTTGCATCATAAACAACAAAAATACCTACAGCTATATATAGCTTTGGGGAGAAGAAAAGATTCAAAGTGCTTCTGGAAAACGTAAATCAGCTGGACCTGGGCCTAATATCCCTTTCTGTTCGCTTATCTTGCCCAGACCAATAGCAGGTTCTGCATGACCATTTATTATTTCATCATCTCGACAACTGGTTCCCTGCTTCAAGAATAACATCAAAACTTAATACATAATTAAGGAATACAAAAAACAAATGTAACAACAATATGGATGCAAAATAATGTTGTACATTTTGGTAAAGCAAAACAAAACCTTAGAATAGAATACTTGGATTGGGAAAAGCCAAATCCAAGAGTAAGAAGTTTTAGCACGTCATTAGTGGTGCATAATATACAAAGGTGGACCATGGAAATGAGAAGCACTTTAGGATTTGTATACTTGGCTTGAAGAAAGTCAGTTCTGAGTGTACATGAGAAAGTTAGGTAGCATAAGATCACCTCTTTCATCAATACCAATAATGACCTTTTTGTTTTCAAGTCTCAAATGTACCACTTTCAAAACAACTTTCCTAACACAATCACATTTTGATTTTATTTTTAAAAGTTTGTTTGGTATTCGAAATATACAAAAACTGCATCATCCACCACTTTATTATAGATCATTTTTATTGTAACTTCTATGACCAACGTACACTTTTAGTCTCTCATTAGTTTATTTCTCAAATTTAGTTTCCTAATTTCTTGATTGCCATGATAATTTTTGTACTTTTCTTTTTCTTAAAATTCTCAAATTTTCATTTTATTTTCTCAAATCTCCATAAATTGCATAAACTATGAACCATTTTAATCGAAACATCATCTTTCATTCAAATTCAGAAAATCTCAGAATTTATCCTCTTCAAACTCTGCGCATTCAACAAAATGCATTTCATAAAATTTTGAACAACCTTTCAAAGCATCATTTATGGCCAATCTGATATAAACCCTAAGATGTATAGTAGAAAAATAAAGGTTTGAGGGCTTTAAGAACAGAGAACTTTGATTATACCCAATTGAAAAAATTGGGAGATTAAATTCAAACAAAAAAGTAAAATCACACAATGATCACAACAGAGAAGACCAAATATGTAACTAAACATTTTAACTCATGAAAAATGAAAATTAAATAGTATATGCATTCACGGTGTAGAAAAAATTATAGTATCACTAATACGAAGAATGAGTTTATTGACCTTTATAATAGAAGCTATTTTAAAAATTATATAAGTGGTGATTTTGAGTTAGTTGCCAATATAGACACACATTAATGGTACATGTCAATTAAACTAATTAAAATCTTATTATTTTTTATTTTAAACTGATGTTTCCAGCAAGTATCGTTAAAGGTAAGCATGGCTTAATATATGAAAATGATATTTCTAGAGCATGTTAGATTTCACAACGCCAGTAATGAGCCAATGCTTAATTTGCAGAGGCCATCTTCCTAAAAATAAATTTTATAGATAAAACCTTTCTGCTGCGTGATAGAATTAAAAGAAGAAAAAGACGGCACCCAGCACATTCTTGGACATAAAATAAAAATTGATCGAAGTAAAAGTGGTAAATCAAGGTAAAATAGTTATACATATCCATCAGTTACCTCATCGTGATTATAACTCGCATCTTGCACTAATGGAGTTGCAACTGGAGGTGCAATTTCTGGGTCAGGCTTTTGAAATATAAAAGTGGTATAGAGACCTGCATTGGAATGGAAAATACAGTATCTGAGTATCTACATAAATAATAGGTGAAAGTGACACCAAGAAAGTTATAAGCAATAAAAATAATTAAAACATATTATAATGCATCACCTAGCGCATCGTATGAACGTGGAACAAGTCTTCCCCTCGGATCCAAGAGGTTTGGAACATAGTGTGTTAACAGGCCAGCTAATTGTGCTCTTAAGCAACAATCACAAAAGGTTATATTCAAAAAATATTCTTGAAAACTCCAAAAATACTAATAACATATTTGAAGGATTTGGGAGGATGTTTCATCAGTCCCCATCAGAGAATGTGAAACTAACCTGTTGTCATCATAAAATTCTGTC
This sequence comes from Phaseolus lunatus, assembly GCA_013389735.1. Taxonomy (NCBI): domain Eukaryota; kingdom Viridiplantae; phylum Streptophyta; class Magnoliopsida; order Fabales; family Fabaceae; genus Phaseolus; species Phaseolus lunatus. The sequence continues at coordinate 12,741,268 of CM023865.1, read as the reverse complement.
AAGTTTTGAATCTCCACATACTCAAGGCCAGCTTCCCTGGCCAACCTAAGGTTTTATGAAGCAAAACGTCAGATTAATTTAAAAAACATAATTGTAGATATGAGGTATGAACCAAACAAGCACAAAAGGTTATAAATATTTTCATTCTTTCATGGATTTAGTTTTACATTCCACGAGGAATAGACTCAATATTGGCGTGTTTGGAATTTCTTTACTACTGAAAGTTGAAGTTTAAACAGAAATCTATTTAAAAATTAGCAATCAACTTTTTCCTTTTAAAATCAATTTTGCTAGGTAATATCATAGAGCATCATTGGCTCAAATTGGCACCAAACAACACAACAATTCACAGTCATGAAGCATCCATCTTGATTTATGAGATAGAAGATGAAAACCTGATGAAACTTGGAAAATGAACCAAGCAATTGGTTTCAGCAGAGACGTCATTAGCAAATTTTAGCTGGTACTTCTTTCCAAATAACGGAAACCTGAAAATGTTGAATAGGTTTGAATGAATAACAACATGATTTTAACTAAGATAACCAAAGAAAAGAATAAGCAATATGCAGTTGATTGATTGCGATATGTACTTTTCTTCTTCAACTTCAAAAGTAATCATGTAATTCTCGGTCCGGATGCAGTTGGGAACGATGTTTGGCTTCATGCTGCTGCTCTTGTTGTGATAGGCTTCAACATTCCTCTGGTACTTAGCCCTACACGACTACAATGTTATTTTATCTAGTCTATTAGTGCATAAAGATCTCATGCGGACAATATGAATTACCAGAAAAACAATGAAGACAAAAACCAATAGAATCCAAGTTCAAAAGTATAAAACGGAGGAAAGTGCAATTCATAAATAAAAAATAGATAAACCAAATGCATATAGGAGGATGAACAAAATTGTCTAACCAAAATAAGATCATTAGTGATTATAGACTTTTTTTACATTTCATCTGAAACCACTAGGCTATTCTTCTACCTTTTCCTCTCTCTGTTGGACAGAAAGGGATCCCATTATAAATATAAATGCATTTGGCTTGGAACTGAACCTAAATGTTAATAAATATATGAGTGGAAGAAGATGGAGAACAAAGGACTTGGTTGTAAGAAATAAAAAACACAGCTAAAAGACATAATTCAGAAATCTCATAAATCAAATGAAGTTTCATCACCAATAAACCAAATAAAAAGAATAGCCAAGAAAAAGAAAAAGGAAAACTAAACCATAGGTCTCTGATAACTCCCATACCATATGGTAGATGAGTCAGGAGTAATACCAAGAAAATAACCCCCGGGTTTCAGCAGAGATGACACATTATGCAGTAGATTCCGTGCTTTCTCTTCAGTCTCAAAACACAACTGCATTTGAGATGTTTATCAGAAGAGGACTAACAGGAAAATCTCAAAGGATTAACTAAGACCCAAAATTTAGAGATATTAGATAATCACTACAAATTTTAAAAGGACTACATTATATTTCAAAAGGACTTGAGTCTAACTGGGCTTACTTATCCTATTCTTTAATAGGATTTTATCATACAAAATCAAAATAATGCGTTAGAAACCAAGACACCCTCGAAACAAGCTGAACAGCAACTATACCCAGACCTGCAAATACAATGATTCAAAAACATCTTTACAAAATGAAAGTCAGACCTGCAAATGCTGCAAACAGCAGACAACATCAGCCACATTGATTTTCTCCTCCAAATGTGTTTCTATATTTTCCTGTCAAAAAACAAGAAAACATAAAACCAATGCTAATAATATATAACACAATTCCTTTTACTTCAATTCAAGGTAGTCTAAGGCACTAGGGGTTTCAAGTTTCAATAACGTACCACACAGTGTGAGCCTCACTGGCCAAAAGTGACAAATAAGGAATTAAATATTTGAATCATACACCTTAAAATTATCATATATATTCACCACGCAAGCATAACATCCACAGCAAAAATAGGAAAAATCAAGATGTGCAGTTTAAAAAACCTAAGATGCTTATTGCCAAGAGTCTCATATACTGATGTTATAATCACATTCTGACTATTGTATGACCTTTTAGGCTTTATATCAGAGAGTTAATAACAAGGAATTAAAGGCAGCTGCGGAGTCATCCTAAAAAAACCTATGAAAATTTACTCGCACACTGTAGTGAGAGTTGAAGGCAGAAGAGACAATTGAACGTAGAGAAGAAAGGTTACCATGGAAGGGTCAACCTGGAAGAACTGGGCAGTGTAAGATTTCCTGTGACTCTCCCAAGCTTCTCGCATTTGCTCTATCCCAGACGAAGACGCGTCTGCAGCAACAGAACAAAAAGAAAAATGAATTCGAATTCCAAGGAGACATGGAGAGGAAGAACGGGAAGGATTACCAATTCCAATGTAGTGGCCAATTTGCGCGTCGACCCATTTATCAGCGTCGGAATCAGCACAATACAAATCGCACACCTTGAATGAATGACAGTGAAAATAAGAATGGAGAAAGAAGAGAAGAATTAATTGGATGGGATGAAAGAGCTTGACGAACCGTGGCATAAGGGTGTGCAAATATGTTTATGAGAGCCATTTTTGCAAAATCATAGAGCCGTTGGTGTGTTGACTGACTCATTCCTCAATAACCCTCTTCCTCTTCCTCTGGGTGCTGTTTCAGAAGTTCATCAACCTCATTTTTATTCACTGTTAGTGTAAAAATTAAAACTTTTACACTAACAATGAATTTTGCAGTTTATAAATTTAAAACTTAACAAAAAAATAGTACAATTAATAGTAAAAAATATTGTTTTGTTTTTATAATTATTAACTTAGTTATAAAAATGTCTTGATAATTAACCCTAAACAATAATTAACAAATAGAAGGAATGTGAAAGACAACAAATTCATTATGAGGTCTAATTAAAAGACAAACCTCTCCTGTCAAATGTTTTCTTTTTCTTACACACAAATTTAAACGATCAAACTTCTCACAACATGCCTAAAAGAAAAAAAAAATCATGTGTTTAATACGTAACAATAATAATTATAATAAAATTTATTCTTATGTTGTGTTTTTGCTTGTTTTAGTTTAATTTCACTGATCCAAGTAACTTCTTGATGATAATTGTCCAACACATATGATAAGGATTTTTTTAAATCTTTAATAAATTTGTTATTTTTAAATTAATTTTTTCTGAAAGATTTTTGTGTTATTAATCTTCAAAATTTATATATTTTTTAATTTAATTTTTATTTTTATTATTAATGTCATTGTTTACATGTTTTCACATAAAAACAATATAATTAATCAATTTGGGTAGTTTCAAGTTCTGGTTAAAAGTGGGTAAAAATTTTGTATTTCAAACCCATCATCACGAATTTAGATAATAAAAATATTGAAACTCTAAATCCTTAATTATGTTTTGATTTTTTGTTTTGTTGTTGTGAGTTGATTTTATTGTGTGTAAGTTGGTGATGTTATGGTTGATAAACAAATCTGCAGTGACATTGCTCTCCCTATTTTTACTTCTTTGTTTAAGGAACAGAGAAATGCTTAGAATTTGAGCACCGTAACAAATCGAGAAGGAGAGAAGATATGGTCCCCAACCAAGAAACCTTAGTGGAAGCGGCGCTCCGAGTTCTCAACACCGCCGACCCCTTCGAGAAGGCGCGACTCGGCGACTCGGTGGCAACTCGGTGGCTCAATGGAGCCATGGCGAAACCCTACGACCCTTCTGCCGGCGACCACCTTACGCTCCCTGATCGCCCCGCAAGGCTATCCTCTGTCTGCACCATTCTACTCTCACCTTCTTCCATTCTCTGCTGTTCGACGAAATGCCTCACTTTCACTTACGTGCATGGAATATTGTGTTGGCAGGTGAAGTTGGTGGCGCCGGGTCTGATGCCGAAGCTAGGCAAAGCGGGAAGCTTGCAGAGCAGAATAGCTATCGTTCATAGCCTCACTCACACTGAAAGTTGGGCCATTGACTTGTCTTGGGTATTTGTGGATCGTTAATTGTATCCTTTAACTTCACTTGCGCTTAAATGGTTTGCTTGCATGGAACACTTTATTTTTGGGTATATTTTGAATTGGTTGCTGATAGTGGAAGCCAATGGATAAGAATATAATGAGGAGGGATAAATTGGAATAGACATGCTATTCTATTGTTTATATTTTCTAAAATGGAATCAAGCAAAGATTCAATTCCATGTTTTTGAAAAATGATAGAACAGAATGAGTTATAATTAATGTAACTCTTTAATTTTAATGTTATATATTTGGCTCTTCTAAAAAGTAAAGGAGGGTAAACTAATTATCCCATCATTGATGAGAAAATCAATATTTTAACACATACATATATTTTCTCATTAACTATTGAGGTTATTAGTTTAGTCATCTAAAATAAGTTGTTCATGCAGAGAGAAAAAAGAAATAAAGAAGATAATAATAATGAAAAAAAATGACCCACAGAAATGCTAGATTACTTGTTTGTGAAGAGAAGAAGAGGAGATGTCTCATTTGAATGGTGTATTTTTTAGAGAAAATTACACTTACCTCTCCCAGTCTTCTCAAATGATGCTTATAGCGCCTTTAGTTTTTAAACAAACATTTACCTCTCCCATTTGTTTAATCAAGTGACACACACACCATGTAAAAATAACAGACTTTACCTTGTTAATGATAGACACCACAATACTTCTTTTACAACTGTGCATTCTTTGACTCTCAAAGTTCTTTGTATTTTAGCAAAGTGCTCGTTCTTTCTTTATGTTTCTCCCAATTTTCTTTTCATCTAGTGTTTTTTGTTATTTTGGAGAAGAGATTGGTATTTGGGCTATATAGATGAAGAATACTCGAATTTTAGAGGGATCTTCTTTAATTCTATGTTAGGGGAGGTAAGTGTTCTTTTACAAAGTAGAGTAGATGTGAATGTCATTTAATAAGACCTCAAGGTAGGTCAGTTCAATTTTCTCTCCTTTTTAAACTTGCCTTACAGTGACAAAGATTGTCAAGGTAAAGGTGGAAATTTTCTGATTAAAAGTGCTGGGTTTTTTAAATTGTTTGGGATTTTAATGGTGGCTGGAAATGTAATGATGGTAGTGTTAGTGGATAAGAGAATTGGAGAAGAGATTTATCTATATTTAGGGAAAAGATAATAAAGATAAAATAGTCATTTCTTGATTTCAGTATTATAATCACACTCATCACTCTTGGGGTTTGAACTAAACTTTAGTGTGTTTTAATTGTTTGTTTGGAAGAAGTTTAGTTTTCTCATATGCCACCCCAACATTTATTGGCAAATATTTTTACTTATGATACATTCATGCAGGATATAATAGCCCGGTTTGGCAAGCTAGAATCAATGCCTAGAGAGTTCTTTACAGATTTTGTGAAGGTAGCACAGGACGAAGGGCGGCACTTCACTCTTCTTGCTGCACGACTTGAGGAGCTTGGTTCTTATTATGGAGCATTACCGGCTCATGATGGCCTTTGGGATTCTGCCACTGCTACTTCCAAGGATTTGTTAGCACGATTAGCCATTGAACATTGTGTCCATGAGGTGTGTCTTTGAGTTATTTTGCCATTCTCATCTTTTGTTATTTATGGTTTTCTATATGTTCATGACGAATTGAGGTTATTAACCTTGTATCACTTGTGGAAATCGAGAGGGTTGCTTACTAATGCAGGACTTGTGGATTGTGATTTTTTGTGGGGTGGGGTTGCGGGGTGCTTTAGCAATCCTTGCAATTTTTATGCCTGTCACAAGCTTTGATTTTTTACAAAAGAAAAACTGAACATGTGGAGTGCTTTTTTTTATGACCATTTTCTGTTTTGGAAAACAAAAACATAAGTTTGATAAGAGTAGTTTTTGAAATATGTTTCAAAAAATAATATTTCTTTTTTCAATTTTTAAAATAAAAAACCAAATATTTAGAAGTTATTTTGACTTTTTAATTTCAGTTTTCTGCTACTAATTTTTGCTTGTCCTTTCTTGTCCTTTTCGCCCACTTTATCTCTTTCACCCCCTCTCAAAAAATAAGTTTTTGAAAATTGCTCTACAAAATAGTTCTTTAAAGGCAAAACCGCTATTGAACACATGTAATTTTGCAAATAATTTTCCTAATGCTTGAAGCAAGAGGTCAGTTTCTCCCATCCTGCCGACTGTAGTTACTACTAACTAGTATTGGTGAAATGCTTCCCTAGTGGAGAACTGAAGAGCAAAGTTTTCTGATCGAAGTGGCAATTAGATTTTTATAGGAAAGTGCAAAGGCAATTTTTAGGAAGATTTTTATCTCTGTTGTTTAAGCTTGGAAAGTTGAAGCTACAAACATGTTTTATTCACGTTCATTTTGGCAACTGTATGGTAGGTTATTTTAGTACTATTTTGTGGTGGGATGTCGCTTGTCCCCGGGTACCTGGAGCGATTTGTTGATTACATAAGCTTTAACTGCACTCATGGTGTATTTTCTGATTTTAAAGTGTCCGTGTAGCAGGGGCAAAACACTGTAAATCTTTAACATTTTTTTGTTTTGTTTTTGGCTTTCTTAATTTAATCGGGTCGTTCACCTTTTTTTCATTATCCTCCTCCTTGAAGATAAAGAATTACTGTTTCTTTATGAAATTGATTTATATGTTAACTTTGGGAAAACCATTTTTCTTACATGATTGTGGTGCTAACTCAGAAAGACAAAGTTTAATGTAAATTATTGTATTGTTTCTTTAAAAAGTTGTTTGCAGTTATTATAGTCGGAAAATCTTAGCAAGTATTAAATATGATAATCGACTTGATTAGCATTGGAAAACTCTAATCTTCTGTGCCAGAGTTTAGTTTTCACAGTTTTGATGACCTGAATGGAATCACTTGTTTATTCAAATCAGTACATTATACTAATTACTGTATATAAGAATTTCCATCTGTTCTCATTTCTGAAGTAACTTATTTCTTGGAGGTTTTCCAGCCTTATCATTCTATGTGCGAAAAATACTACAATTTCAGAGAAAACTGTAAGTTAAATTGCTACTCTAGTAAAAACTCTTGCAATGAACTCTGTTCATGTTGTGATCATCACAAGTTATTGTTTTCAACTGAGTCAACTAATGTGGATCCAACAATCCTGATAAAAAGGTCTTTGATGTGAACTTCTAATAGTAGATCATATATTAGTGCCACTATGGCTTGGGGCATATCTTGACCTCAGAGTGAGGCAACCTCCCTCCCTCAACTATTATACATCCCAAAACAGGACAGAATGTTTGTGTTATTTTGATGCATTGTCACTCACAAGATTATTCTACATTACATAAAAATTGTGCTATTGCTTGTATCGATCTAAAGGTACCCTTGATTGAGTATGAAACAGGCCAGAGGACTTGATGTGCTGCCTACAACAATCTCACGTTTTCGCAATAGCGGTGATAACACTACGGCAGATTTACTGGAAAATGTAGTTTATCCAGAAGAGATTACACATTGTGCTGCTGGAGTGAAGTGGTTCAAGTATCTATGCCAGAGGTCTATGAATCCAGCCTCAGAGCAAGAAGAGGAAAGTGAAAGTAAACATGAAGAACATGAAGTGATAGCAAAGTTTCATGCAATAGTGAGAGCATATTTTAGAGGACCCTTAAAACCACCATTTAATGAGGCTGCGAGAAAAGCAGCTGGATTTGGTCCCCAGTGGTATGAACCTCTTGCTGTTAAAGAGGTTGATACAGACCAATAGCCAATAAGTAATGTCTTTTGTTTAACTAGCAGTATCCTAGCTCCATACTTGGCAAATGTAACACACAACAGCAGTTTTGGGTCTTTTTTGTTTCATTTTAAAAATATTTTCCATTTCTTTTCCAGAAGACCCATGTAGCTGGCCGAAAGCATAAAATTAAGGTCCAGATTAAAAGCATAAAACAACTTGTATGATTTAAACGGCACGTTTTGAGCCAAAAAATGAATTATAAAGTATGAGTTTTTTTTTTCTTATTTTCTCTTGATCATCTAAGTATACAAGCTTTAACGGCATATTGGTTCTTTCATGTACAGATCGTGATATTTGCATGATAGTATTTTGAATGGTCTACACTCTAACTTTTAACCTTTTACGTTGTAGTGTATTTGCATTTTGGTACAATAAATTTTAGAAGTTTTAGAATAGTATTTTGTATATTTTTAAAAGTTTGTTTTAGTTATTTTTAACCAAAATGTGAAATAGATAAACAAAGTTAATTTTAAAACGATATTTTTAAAATGTAAATTTTGATGATTTTTAACTAAAACGCAATTGAAAAATAGAATTCATTCTTTATGATGTTTATTCATATATTTGTTTATACAACATTTTAATTTAATTTAATACTTCATGTTTTTAAAAAGAATAATTAGCTGAAGTATTAAATAAGTTAATAAACACATTAATCAATTACATTAATTTATTTAGCGCTTTTTTAAATATCAAAATAATATTTTTAAAAACAAAAGTAGTGGATTGAGAAATTTAAAACTTAACATACTAAAACATAAAATTATAAAGGATTAAAAAAACAAGTGAGATTTAGGCTATATTTTATTTTTACGAAAGAGCAATTTGCTGATTCTAAAAGCATTGGGTATTTAAATTTGTTTGGTTTACGAAGTCAACTACCTAAAAATGAAGGGAGACAGTAGCAGCAGAGGGGTAAGGGAAACGAAGAAGACAGCGATTCTGCCATGGGAACTCGTAATCGAAATCCTGTTGATGTTGCCGGTCAAATCCCTGGTCCGTTTCAAATGTGTCTGTAAGTCATGGCTTTGTCTTCTGTCTGATCCACAATTTGCAATCTCACATTTTCAACGACTCACCGCAAGCACCAACAGACTTTTGTTCATAGCGCCTCCTGCTCCTAAAATCCGATCCATTGACTTCAACGCATCCCTTCACGATGATTCTGCATCTTCTACATTAAACCCCAACTTTCTACCCCTCAGTACTTATCATAATGTTCAGATAATGGGTTCCTGTAGAGGGTTTGTACTTCTGAACTGTTGTCAAAGTCTCTGGGTGTGGAATCCATCAACTGGTGTCCACAGAAAATTATCTTCCACTCCTATTGAGTCCAATTTGATGCAAGCCATGTTTTTTACATTTCTCTATGGTTTCGGGTACGACCCATCAACTGATGACTACTTGGTGGTTAAAGTGTCATACAATCCAATCCCGCGCCATAATGCAACCAACCGAGTGGAGTTTTTCTCGCTCAGAACTAATGTGTGGAGAGATATTGAGGCCACCCATTTGTCTTATATGAACTCCTCTGAAAGTATCAAAGAAGGGTCGCTGTTGAATTGTGCTATTCATTGGTTGGCTTTTTGCCGAGATGTATCAATGAATGTTGTTGTTGTCTTTGACTTAACTGAAAGGAGTTTCTCAGAGATATTTTTCTCCGATGAAATTTTAGATTGTGACTTTGATTTTTGTGATTTGGGGGTGCTTGGAGATTCGCTTAGTATAAGTTTTGTGGAGTGGAACCATTCAGTGGAAATATGGGTGATGAAAGAGTACAGAGTGCAGTCATCTTGGACTAAGACTATAGTTGTGTCTGCTGAAAACATTCCTTCTGGTATGTACTTCTTCCCAATATGCTATACAAAAGGTGGTGATATTTTTGGGACAGATGGTAGTACTGGATTGGCAAAATATAATGACAATGGAGAGCTGCAAGAGCATCGATCCTATTGTAATGGCTCTTATCGATCCCAGGTGGCTGTGTATACCGAGTCCCTACTTCCATTCCCTATGTGACATGAAAAAGTAATACACAGAATGATGAAACTACTAATGCATTATTATGTTTTATTTTATGATTATTTCATCATGATGTTATACCGTGACAATTACTGCAATTTGTATCCTTCCCCTCGAATTTTAGCTTAAACTTATGGTGAATTTATTGCATAGCTAGCGTGATATGTAGCCTTGTTGTGGGGCGATGAGTTTATACTTTATTGATATAATCTGGATGGAACGTTACTATTAATTGTGATGTTCAATTTTGTCTAAGCTACATGTCAAGATGTTGTGAAGTCCAGCAGTTCGAGGGACTGCAATCCCCTTTCCAAAACTGGTCCTTTGTGTCTTAAGGATTAGTGAAAGCATATTATGTGAATTCTAATGTCACATCAACTTCAGTGGCACCAACCGACAGGTTATGTCTCTGTTGGTTCTTCTCTCTCCACTTTTTTTTATTTTTAATATTAACATTCTCCACTTTTTTTATTTAAAACTTACTATTTCTTCCATGAATAATGTTGTGGTATTATCAAAATGTCCTTTGGTATAGAAGTTGGTGATCATATATGAAATTCAACATATATCTTTTAGGTAATTTATTACCTACTTTTGTATAGTTTTGAACATTTGATACAGTAAATAATCAGTTACTGGTAGCATGTTCTTAGTGTTACAGCAGCTCAATAGTTAATAATTTTCTTGTTCTATAAGCCTTCATATTTACTCTTGGTTTCAGATTATACATGTTATGCAGAACTTGAGCTACGAAAATTAAAGATTTCATCTAACATTGGAGCATCAACTGTCTTGGCTTCTTAAGGTATATTTTTGTCCACAGCATGGCATCGGACGGACCAAAGTCCTACAATTGCTAGTTTCCTTGCTATATTTGCATCCTTCATCATCAATTTGAAAACTCATTTCCTCACTTTCTTCTTAAATATTATAAATGCATTCTTGGCAGTAAACAAGGATAGTGTTTTCTAGTAGCATCATGCCTTAACTATAAACATATCTTCCAAAGTTTGGTGAGCAATGTAGCCTAAAGTTCCTCTGCCTGTGCTCATTCACACTGCTCTAATCTCTCTAGCTCCAAAACTTTGAGAGTCATCATAATTCCGTTCAAATTGTTATTCTTTCAAAAAGAATATATATATTAGATAATTTTGTATTAAAATATATTATAAAACATATTGATTACAGTTTCATATTTACTTAATTTTATGATTTAATAGTATATAATATCAAAATTGATACATTATTAAAACAAATTGAAAATAATTTATTTTTGTCACATATCTTTCAAATTTTAATGAAGTTTCATGTCAGGTTAAAATAACATTAAACTCATTCCAACTAAGCACTCATAATTCATAATACTTTTTAAATTTTTTGGTTAGAAAGCTTCTAAATTTAGCATGTGTTTTTGAGTAAATTCATTCCACTTTCTTTTATGATATCTATTTTGTAGAAATGTAGGATCATTTATATCACAATTCTCTAAGTCAAGCCAAACAAATTAAGAAATTGAAAATAAAAGAAAACGAATCATACAATTGAGTAATGGTATTTGTCGTAAGTGATATCTGCCTATGAAAACAAGTTATCCTTTTGAAGATCCATTGATACAGTCCTAGCCAATATAAAAGACATTGATCAAAGAATGAACAAGCAAAAATTTAAAATTATATTGGAAATCACATTTCATTGTATTGTTATTACACTTTCTAATAAAAAAAAAAACTTTATAAATTGATTCTTTAACCATATTAAATGCATACAAAAAACCTAATTAATCAACTTTAGGAGAAAGTAATTTCTTAATTAGTTTGTATTCCATGCAGTTTTGATATAAGAAAAAAAAATACTATTTTATGCTAATTAAAAAGGATAAACAGCATCGTTTAATTGTACTAATCTTATTTTTAAAAATAAAGTTTTTTAACTGCTCTTTCTTTAATATTAGAAATGAAAGAGACATTAAAAATAAAATCATAATTTAATAGAGAATATTTTAGAGATAACTTTGTTAAAGAAAATAAAATTAGTTAAAATTTATTTAGATAACATACCAATATACAAGACTATTTTTTTTATTAAATATATTTTAGTCTTCAATTTGATATAATTTTTTCCCTTAAAATAGCCTAATGAAACTAGTACTCTAGAAAACACAATTGTTTCTTTAGTCCTTTAGAAAAAAATTGATATCAATTGCATTCCTTAACATAAATAAAATTCATAATACTTACGCAAATAAAATATCATGAGTTAATAATAATTTATAAAAAAAAAAACATCTTGAACTATACATATCTTAATTTACAGTAAACTCTTTATACTTGGCTACGTTACTACAAGAAAATCATTAAATAAAAATTAATTTTAGATATAAAAATTAATTAATTTTTATAGTGACCAAATTCTGGAGATTAAAAATATTTTTGGTTTCTAAATTAGTTTCTATTATTATTAAATGGTTTCTAAATTGGTAACTAATTAGCTACAAAGGTTTTAACTACCAATTATTTAGATTTTAAATTTGGTAGTAAAAACTTAGTAGCTAATTAGATACCAATTTATAAATTATTTAACAATAATATAAATTAATTTAGAAATCAAAATTGTTTTAGTCTCCAAAATGGTTTCTAATTTGGTCACTATAGCAACTAATTATTTTTTTTCTTTAAAATTAATTTCTAATTAATGATTTTCTTGTAGTGTGTGTCCTCCATTTAACATGTAAAAAAAATAATATTAATATAGTGGAGGAAAATAAATTAATACCACTTCTTTAAAACTAATTTTACATATTTACAAAATTAAATCAAATTGAAAGAATAAAAATATATTTAAATTATATTATTTAGGGTAATTGTAATAAATTAAGGTAAGAGAGGGACTTAACTAATACATATTTTTAATGCATTTTGTTTAAACACATTTTTCGTTGGTTCACAACTTATTTAAATTACTTAATTTTTTTTGTAATTTGCAACAAAATTTAAAAATAATTGCATTATTTTAATCATTCAGGGTATCACAATTATGCAACTCCAATCATAAGGTTGCGCTAACTGAATCTTTTAGGTATAGCAAACTATGATTTTGATAGTTTTAACTGTGATACAATCTTAATCTTCCTATTCATAGTATAAATTTTGGACTGCCTCAAATTAATGTTTGGATTAGAAATACATTTGATCTTATGTGATTCGGTTAACTCAATCAAGTTTTAAAAAAAAAATTGACAACTAGATTTAGATTGATATTTTTGAATTTATTTTGAATTTTTGCTTATAAATTTGTATTGTTATTGAGAAATTTATTTTTAATATTAGTTACCTCATCCTTCTGATTCTCTTAGATTTGAAATATACAGTCACAAGTTATTAGATGAGCAAATCAATAAAATGTAAGTACTTTTTTTAATTATATTTTGCGAATTAATAAAAGGTTAATCATCTTTTAATTATATTTTACTTCTTCTTTTAATGTACTTGAGTGTTAAGCCTTAACTTTTGGAAAGATTTGTGAGTTGAGAGGAATATTAATAGAGAAAATATATATACAATGAGTCGAATCCAAATTTTGATAAAGAGGATTATGAGTTATGCAATCAATCATCTTGAATCATTGGATCTTTTGAAAGATAGTAAAAGAAAATTATGATATTTTTAAATTGTTTGAAAATTCAATGATTCGAAGTATCATAAAAAGAGGAAGATAAAATATAATAAAATGGCAAAAAATTATTTTTTCTCTTACATGTCAGAAATTATTTTTACAAAAAAATATTAATTTTAAATATGTGAAAACAATTTGAGATTTTTTAAATAAATAATACTACAAGAGGCATGGAAATGATCGACTTTTGACTAAAAAATTTAAAATATAAAGTATGAAGGAGACAAAAACAATTAAAAGTTATATTAATCAGTCGATAAGTATAACAAATAAAGTGTAATTTTTCATGAAATCCTTTTCTAATAAAAAAATTATTCAAAAAATTCTAGTTATTTTACCAGAATGATTCTATAAACAAAAATATAAGATCATATTAATAAAATGCTACGTTTAAGTGTTTAAAGTAAATTTTCATAAACAATTCCTCTCCTTAAACACATTAATCCAAATGTTGAAAATTTTACCATTTAAAATCTATATTTTTAAATGATTATGTAGAAGAGAAAATATTTGTGGAAGAACCAAAGAAATTTTAAGTCAAACCAAAAGAGTTTTAAATCAAACTACAAGGAGTTTCTTGAATTAAGTCACTGTATAAAATAGAATATCAAATTACAAATTACAAATATTTTAACAAAAGTATTCTCTAGACTCGTATTTAGAGCTTTAAGAAATAAATTAGATATCTATTGTAACTATGTGTATAATAAGTTTCAATAACATAAATATTTTATTCGATCAATTTATATATTTAAATATTTTTAGTTGATAAAAATATGATTATAATTTACTAGCATTTACATAGAAATATGAGATATCATGATACCTAGTTATTTTTCACTTCTATTAAATTTACAAATTGATAAAATATAAATCATTCTCTTCAATCATATTTGTTTCTTTTTCTTTTTTAATTTATTATTATTATTATTATTTGAACAACTAATTTGAACCGCATTATCTTATGATCTTACATTAGATGTTCACATTCCACAGTCATCAAGAAGTTCAAAGTATCATGTGAATTTCATACAATTTTTTTAATATATTTCAATTAATAATAAAAAACGTGTCAGAAAAAAAAAAAGAGAGTATGAACTGTGATCAACAACTACGATTTCTGTGTTCACTTTTGATGCTTTTTTATTCCTACCTTAACGGAGTTGGGTTTTGCTTCTTTCACCTTAATTAACGTCCTTGTTTGCAGAAGTAATTCAATAGTGGGAGTTTGTTACTGCACTCCTATAATTTTCTTCCCGCACTCCTTAATTTTTTAAAATATCGAAATTATCCTTTCACAGTTTTATATCATTTTGAAATATTGAAATAGAAGTTTTGTAAGTAAAAAATATTTTTAGAATAGAAATTTTGTAAACAAAGGGTGTTTCGAAATAGAAAATCAGAAGACAAAAAATAATTCTAGAATATTTTTTTTATAATATTTTTTTTCCAAAATTAGTAAATCCAAAATTAATAAAATATATTCCAAAAAATATGTTCCATAGATATTTTTAAAAAAACAATTCAAAAGTCATTTTTAAAAAAGGTAAAACAGTATTCTTAAAAAATAGAAGGTGGTGAAAAATATTTGTTAGGGTGCATGAAGAAAATTTGGTTCCTTTTAGGTTCATTAAGAATTGTAAAACACACGGTTTGGTTGCTGTATTAAGACCTAAAATAATCGTTTGAGAGAGAAAAGTCACATATGATTGTTTTAAATGATATTTTTAGAACTCTAAATTTCTCATATATGATATTATTTTTATTTTTATTTTCCTATCTAGCACTCTTTTATTTTTATTTTCCTATCTAGTACATTTTTATTTTTATTTTCCTATCTAGCACTGTTTTTAAAGTAAAAAAAATTAAAAAATTAAAATAAAAACTGATAATTTTAATTTTGAATGCATTAAAAAAATAACTATTTTTAATATTTAAAATAGTTAAAAATATAATGAATGAATAAATAAATGAGTTTTTACAAAATAAAAATAATAATAAATTAAAAACGTTTAGTTTAAAATTTATTTTATTTTAAGAATAAAGAAAATAAAAAATTAAATCCTACAACAACATAAAAGTTCAATCTATAAACATAAATTAGTATTTATTTTTATTATTATTGATGATGTAATTATGTTAATTTCAAATAAAAAATACAGTACATAATTATAAAAAAACCAAAAGTCAATTAGTATTAATTTGCAGTGGACACACAGATAATATTGAAGTATTTACCCTAAATACAAAATCTTAAAAAACAAAAAACTAATGCAAATATTACATTTAATACTTAAAAATGAGAAGAAAAAAATGTAAAAATAAATAAATATAGAAAATAAAAACAACAACAATAAAAATAAAAACAGAAACAAAAATAAATAAAGAATGGTAGAAAAAGAAATAATAACTAAAAACAAAAAAAGATATAAAATAAATTCAAAATAAAATAAGATAAAAATAAAAGATATAAAAAAAATTTTAAAAAAATCTTATTAATACTAATTGACTGTGGGTTTTTTATAATTATGTCCTATATTTTTTTATTAAAATTAACATGATTACATCATTAATAATAATAAAAATAAATATTAATTTATGTTTATAAATTCAACTTTTATGTTGTTGCGGGTTTAATTTTTTATTTTTTTCATTCTTAAAAAAAAATTAAATTAAAATTTTTTAATTTTTATTTTGTAAAAACTCATTTCTTTATTTATTAATTATATTTCTAACTATTTTAATCATTAAAAATATTAATTTTTTTACAACCAATATATTTATTTTTTTAATGCATTTAAAATTAAAATTATCATTTTTTTTAATTTATTAATTTTTTTTACTTTTGAAACGGTGCTAAATATAGAAATAAAAACAAAAGGATGTTAGATAGAAAAATAAAAGTGAAAATAGTATTATATAAAGAAAACACTTTATTTTATTTTATGATATAAAATAAAGTGTTCTAAAAGAAAAAAATATCTTTACATGCAAGAAAGAAGATATTACAAGATAAAATATATCAATTTTAGAAATATTTTTACATGTATCAAATAATAATTTAGTATATTAGAAAATAATCAATATATTTACAATCATCTATTTAATTAATGCAGTATGGACTCTTGCAAAAAAATATGGAACAAAAGTCACATTTCACATTATACAAAATTTTATGACACAAGATAAACTACTTAAAAGATGTTTAAACTAAAATCAATTTAAATAACAATACTAGTAATCTGATAAAAAAAAATTGATCAAAATTTATTTCTGTGTGTGGATATTTTGAATATACTTTTTCCTCAATAGAGTGATTTGAATAAGATTTTGGATTGAAAATCAATAATTAAATCAAAGGTTATTTCATAAAATCCTTATTTATTTCAATTTTAAAACACTATTGATAAACTTATGCAGAAATATTATAGCCCCATAAATGAAAACATCATATTATAATAACATAAATATTTCAATAGGAAACTAAGGTTAAAAAAACATAAAACTCTTCTCATAAAAGAAAAGTTCAAAAAAGGTCTTTTTAATTAACTAATTAATATAAGTTAACTGAAAAAATCTTGAAATGATCTATGAAAAAATATATTTTATTAAGTTAATCATAACAATATTTATTTATCAGATAATAATATATTTATCAGTATAATTTAAATTTATTAATATTTATGTCAATTTTCAATAGTATAATTTAAAAATAGTAATAATAAATCTATTAATTAAAATTATTAGTAATAAAAAAAATAAATTATTAATTAAATTTATGACAAGTTTATTAATTTCAATATGATAATAAAATTATTGCTATTCATTCAAGTTATTAAATTAGTATTCTAAATTAAAAATTTAGATTTATTATTTTATATTAATATATATTTAAAATATTTTAAAAATATATTTGTTTTAAAAATAGGCTGGGGGGAGGTTAAAAGTCTAAATTCCAGTTCATTTTCCCCAGAAAGGATTTTTTGAGAAATATCAAAATTCAAACTTTTCAAAGAGTTCTGACCTGTAATTAATTTAGTATGAACTTTTATTTTTTAATTAATTTGGCATGAACTTCTTATTTTTTTAAAAAAAAAATATTTTCTTGAAAAAAAATCAAATTTAGATGTTTTAATTTTAAATTATTTAATTAATTGATATTTTTTCAAATAATTATTGTTTAATATCTCACATTTAATGACACAGACATTAAATATTTTTCAAATCTGTGTGCATGTTAGTATTGCATATTGTGAACAGTGTAGTTTCACTCATATTATTTAATTTTATCATTTTTAACTCTATATTATTTTATTTTATTTTTTTGTTGTTTTTTTATGAGCTTATTTTTTATACACGGTCAATGTACATATCCTTACATCATTAATCAACAAAAAATAATTTTAAAATAACCTTTTAAATAACTATTACAAAAATTAACAATCTTGATATCTGATAATTTGTAATCAGAAATAATATATTGTAGTTAAATTCTTCTCTTGTTTTTTTTTTGTCAATATATTATTAATTATAAATGTTGAAGTGACACTTTGAAAATAAATGGTAGACAAAATGTGTCCCAAACAATACACAAATATTAAACAATAGAAACACTTTAAACATCTACCAAAAACATTTTTCTTTGTTATTCCTTCTGGATTGGTACCTTGCAATAAAAATAATAATTTTAAATATAGGAATAAAAAGTAAAATTTATCTCTTTGATTTGGGATGGAATCACGTGGTTATATAATTAATAGAAAAACGTTTATTCAAAGTGTTATTAAAAAAATAGCTGCAAGCAGCACAAGAATCATGCATTTATTTTCTTAATGATAAATAAATAAATAAATAATGCATGTATTATTAGTGAATGAAAGCATGAGATGCTCCTTCCTCCTTCTTCTTTTTTTCTGTCATTGATGATTAATTATGTATTGGGAAAGTAAGCATCTTTCGTATGGTTATCCACAAAATGGCATCAGATTCCCTTTTTTTTTTTTTACAATAAAATAATTATGGAATTCATCATTTGCATCTTTGGGCATGTAAGAATAATTTATTAAATTCAAGATAAATTAAATGGAGAGTAAAAATACTTTTTATAATACAAATAAATTTATTTTTTATTTATCAAATAATTTTATTTCTTTAATTTTAAATCATTTTATCTTTTTTTAGCTTCTCAACTTAACTAATAATTGTTGTATAATGAAAGATGACTATGAATAAAATAAGATGGACTATAAATAATTTTGAGTTTCCTATAATTTTTAGTTAAATTTTCTTTTATTTTCTTTTATTTCATATGTGATTAGTAGGTTAGATATGTAACACTTCAAAACATGTAGTTATAAGTTTATTAAAATATAATAATTACGTATTATTGTATATTGAATATATTTATAGCATACTTATATACAACTAAAATAAAGAAATGTAAAAAAAAAATTATAAATACAACTTTACACACTCCTTTTAATATTCACATGTGGATTCAAGTGTTCGTGTTGTTATACCATAACTTAATCACAAAACATATACAACTTAAAAGCATGAGTTAGTTATTTAATTACACATATAATAATAAATATTCATACATATGTAATTATACATTGGGTCTTGTTGATCTCATCGACAATAGTACTTAATTAACCTAACATTTTACAATTTATGGTATAAATTATATCTTATGCATTTTATCGAGTATCAATTACTTTTCACTTGCAATTTAGTGTTAACAATCTTTTTTTTACTTTCACCACTTAATACTTTTGTCTGTTTAACTCAATATATTAACAGAACCTTTTAAATATCATTGAATTTCCTAAGTCAATATTCACTTAATACATTAACAATTCAATAGTATTTGTGTGACTATTACCTACATACACATATATTAACAATTCAATAGTATTTGTGTGACTATTACCTACATACATATATATTTATCACAGTAATACCATTTTGGTTATCACTTGCAACATCACAACATATTCTATCCAATACATCAAATTTTCATATATTATTCTTCAATCACAATTGGTGATTACACCTCAATAACTACAATTCACTTTACATTGCAAATATCAATAATAGACCAATAAATATTTTGCTTAAATAATCCAATAACATAAAATTAGTTTAAAATACTCATTTGTAAAAACAAATAGGAGAATGTCACTTGAGAGAGTTGTGATTATGTCACTTGAATGATAACTCACATAACTTATGAGTTTGTTTGAATTAAAGAAAATGAGTAATTTTGAGTGAAAAGTGTAATAAAAGTTTGTAATAAATGTAATTGATCTAAGGGATAGAAAAATATATAAAAAAATAAAATAAATGACATTTGATAATTTTTTTTAAGAATATGCATAAATTTTATTGGAATAGTTAATAAGTAAATGAGAATAACTTTAAGAATTGAAAAAAAAAATATTTAGAAACATTTATTATAATTGTGGAATTATATATATGTATATATATTATATCCATTAATTATATTATTTATTACATTATATTTGAAGATTTTTTAATTACTATATTAATTATCTTGATAAAAATATGGTTTATAGATATGTTTTGTAAATCTAACTAATTATTTAATGGACAAAGATATCGATTGAAGACTCACTAATTGAACTGGTAATTTTGCATCGCGATTGAATCAATACTAAAAGTAATATATAATAAATAAAATAACGCTAAAGAAGTATAATACCGAAATTTAGTAATATCAAAAACTAAAAATAACATAATTTATAATTTGTTAACATTCAAATATGCATAAAAATAAAACACATCATAATATTTAGATTTAAGCTTCAACAATTCATTATAATATTTTTTAAAAGAAAAAAGTTTCTTAGATAAAAAATAAAAAATATTTTTTTATAAATATTTAAAAAAAATAGTTAACCCGCTTTGAAAACATTCTTAACCAATTTGTGAATTTTTTTACTATTTCATTGATTTTTGGATGAATTTAATATGAGATGGGTGGATTGTTCTAAAGGTTTGATTTAAAAAGTAAAAATGTAATGGTGAAAATGAGTTTCGCATGTGAGAAACATGAGGTAACAAAAATAATATTTTGAGTCACATGGTAGAACCCATTTAAATATCCACAGATAAAATTTGTGATTCAGCGTTAAGCAGAAAAAGGCGAAAACAGCTTTTGTGAGAAAGAAAAAGAAAAAGAAAAAGAAGAAAAAGAGAGGCAAACGTGGAAGCCAGAATCGAAAGCGTGCACCTCTAAAAATGTCCTATAAATAAAGGCATCAGAACCTCCATTTTCTTCCAAAACAAGCTCTGAAAAGAAGAGATTAAGAGAGAGAGAAGGTGGATAGGGTGTTACAGTGTTAGTTGCTATCCATCTTCCTTCGTTGCTTAGGTTCTGCTTCACTCTGCAATTCGCATCACTCATCAGGCAACACCCTCATTCCACTCTCATCATCACCTTTTTTACCCTAACTGCTTCCCCTTTTCTTTCATTCCACTTTATCTTTCTTTCTGTTTCCTTTTTTTCCAATTCTAAACCCTAGCGTTTCACGTTCTTCTGTTGTTTTCTACGGTGCACCACAGCAATAACACGTTCCTCCTTCCCGTTCTGTTATGTCATGTTCCGCGCTGCATTTTCTTTTTATTTGCCGCTCTGATGCTATGCACGCGTTGGAAGCTTTCTTGCGGGATTGGTTGTTCTTTGTTTGCGTGTTTATTTATTTGTCACCTTTATTTTATTTGATTGTTTGATTTTTTTATCATCTGATTTGGAATTGTTGAAAAGTAAACCTGGAAATGGGAGGAGAAGCAGATTTTCGAGACATGATTTGTTTCCTGTTTGAGGGTGTCTAATGAGAGGCTCCGGGCTTAAATATGGAATTAATTAAATAAATTATTTAGGCACGTTATTTTGTCAGAGATAGATTTGATTGTCTCGTCTATTTTGTAGCATGAAGGAGTACTTGTTTGATTCTGTAAAATACTATATTATATTGCTGTTTTTATGATAAGTATATCAAGTTTTTTGTTTTCTTTCTGCTTATACTTAATTAACTTATTATCCATATCTATACCTGTTATTTAAATTAAGCTCAAAGTAGAATTGTAATTGTAATTTTGATATCTCTTTTTCTGGTGGCTCATTTCTTGGCCAATCTTTCCCTTTATTTGTTGGTGATCAAAAGTTCAAGCCTAATTTGTATAACTAGACAAAATAGGAAAGAAGAATCTTTCCAGTATTTGTTTTGGTGGTCATTCTTATAAAGTGAGGTTCTTTTGGCATTGTATTACCTGTAGCCTCGTTTTGTAAGGGCTGTGGATTTTGTTTATATATTGTGGAATTATAATCTTTTTGGACAACTTGTGTGCTTATTGTACAGAGACTGGAGCCAGAGAAGAAAAGAATAATATATGGAGGCCGGCGCAGGAAAAGGTTTGGAATGCCCGAAGACTATGGATGGGAAGGCGAGTGATGGGAACGGAATAGAGAAGGAAATTCCTTCTTGTTGTTTGAAGGCCAAAGCTTCATCCCCTGAGTCAGAGGCAAAGTGTCATTCCACTGTTGTTTCTGGGTGGTTTTCAGCTTCCCAAACTTGCTCAGGTTATTATCTGCTACGGTTCCATTTATAAGAATAAGGCCTGATTTCTGAATAAGACCTGAGGTTCTTCTACTTTATCTTTTGTTTTTACAGGGAAATCTGTAAAACCAGATTATTTCAACAACCCGATGTGGCCAGGTGGGTGTTACTAACCTGCAATTCTGCACAGTTGGTGCACATTTGCTTTATTGCAGCGAGAGTTTTTTCTCTTTTATAATGTTTGATAGCCTTAATTTCGAACCTTGCTTTTGAAAATCAACCACATTCTTATTTTGATAGCTTCCACAGTTATTGTAGACGTTAGATACCATTGAATCTTCGTAGGAAAGACTGAATGGAAAAGATAATTTTGTCTGACATTGAAAGTTACTTATAACTAAAGGGACTGGCCTAAATGTTTGATGGTATTGTATTGAACATTTGCACTGTTATCCTTGTTTTTTCGAACTACAAATCCTGATAACGGATGTCCATATTTTACAGTTATAAATAAAATCCTTCACTTTGATTGTTTAGTATTATTTGTGTATTGCGTATGAAATTATTGTTGCTGATGGCTTTAGTGTGTATAATTAGGAGAAGCCCATTCAATTAAAGTTGAAGAGATATTGTACAGGGAAAAGTCAGATTACCAAGAGGTCTTGGTTTTTGAGGTTTGGCCTCTTCATCTTCTTATGCACTCCAAATTTTACCTTGAAGGGATCACCACTAATCCATTTGTTTTTGCAGTCATCAACATACGGGAAAGTACTAGTACTTGATGGAATTGTTCAATTGACTGAGAAGGATGAATGTGCTTATCAGGAGATGATTGCTCATCTTCCCCTCTGTTCAATTCAGTCCCCCAAAACGGTAAAGTCGTTTGATCTGATGATTTTGGTTCCGAGCATATCAAGACTTTCTAACATTAACATTATAATCTTGATGGCCTTGCTGTGATTTTGGTTCCTTTTTTATGCTCTCATTTGTCTGAATGAAGTGTTGATATATATTAAAAAATTATGTTTGACTGAATTTACTCTACTTTTTCATGCTTTTCCTTTTCTTTCTCTCAGTTTTCATAATCTATGTAATGACTTTTATGTTCATTCAGGTTTTAGTTGTTGGTGGTGGAGATGGTGGAGTACTTAGGGAAGTATCCCGCCACAGTTCTGTAGAACATATTGATATCTGTGAGATAGATCAGATGGTCATTGACGTAAGTAAAGCCATATTTTGATCATTAATATATAGCTACTTCCATAATGAGATGAAAATATTATGGCTATTATGCAGGTTTCCAGGAAGTTTTTTCCGGATTTAGCTGTTGGGTTTGAAGATTCTCGAGTACATCTACACGTTGGTGATGGTATATGTACTTGTCTGCTGGTCTTGTTTTGAATGTGTTCGTTGTCTTTTCCGTGGCTTTATATTTACTGATTATAATTTGTTGGGTTATTCACTGGATTTCTTTTATCTAATTTTTGACAGCTGTTGAATTTCTTAAATGTGCTCCTGAAGGGAGGTATGATGCAATAATTGTTGATTCCTCCGATCCAGTGGGTATGTCATTTTAATTTAAAATGATTCATCTACCATATTTCCTTAGAGCCATGTAGTTTGCTTAACTGGATGAGGTCACCTGAACTCTTATAATTCCATTTGATACTGAATTAGGTGATTACATACTAAGTCTATTCTGTACGGCTTTGGAATTTGGCTTTCTTTTATGAGGATTTTTTATCAACAAGTTCTTAGGTTGTTTTGTTAGCTGGTATAATAAAATATTGATCAATTATCTGCATCTTCCTTGCGTTCAACTGTTAAAAAATTATTTTTTAAAATGTTAGCTTCTTAGTAGTTTTATCAGAAATTTTCTCGCTGTATTATTTATCTTGAATTATCCATCATCCCATCCGCCAGACACTAATCAAATAGAAAAAAATTAAGAGTATAGTTTCCTCAGTTTTTGGTTTATTATTAAGTATTTACTGAATCACTTTTGCAATTTAGGTCCTGCTCAGGAACTTGTTGAGAAGCCTTTTTTTGATACAATAGCAAAGGCATTAAGGCCTGGCGGAGTCCTTTGTAACATGGCAGAGAGTATGTGGCTTCATACACACCTAATTCAAGATATGATTTCTATTTGTCGAGAAACATTCAAAGGTTCTGTACATTACGCATGGGCGAGTGTTCCAACATATCCAAGGTAGCCACTTTAACATGTGCTGTTAAGTTAATATATTTTTTTTGCTTGCACCTGTTTGTGAGAATGAGCTCTCCAGCTTAGTTCAGATAAATTATTTTTGAGAAATTCAATATACATTTTGGTCTATCTAGACTTGGTGATTGTATGTTATGTAACCTCTTCCTTGGCATGCAGTGGTGTGATAGGCTTTCTTCTTTGTGCAACGAAAGGACCAGCGGTTGATTTTGTAAACCCTATCAATCCCATTGAAAAGTTGGAAGGTGCTAATGAGCACAAAAGAGAACTTCGATTCTACAATTCAGAGGTAAAATATATGGTACATGGGTAATTAACGTATAACTTTCCTAGTGTACTCAGTCCAAATACCTTTTTCTAGCTTATCCCAAATAATGTGATGATCGAAATATTATATTATTTAAGTTGTTTAGTTGAGCAGGCTTGAAATGGTGATTGGTGACCGTTGAAATATGGTTTTGCAGATGCACTCAGCTGCTTTTGCGTTGCCGGGTTTTGTGAGGAGAGAAGTGAGTCTGCTCCGTGGTCCCTCAGTTGAGTAGCAACGTGTGATTGTGATTGTGACTGTGACTGTGATTGTGACAAGTGTCGGAGAAAATTAGGAATGTGGTGTTGTGATTATTTATGTTTAGGTCGAATAGCTTAGTCCTCTCGGACGGCTGCCTCTTATCTAGTTTATTATTCTCTAGTTAGGCTTTTTCCTGCACATGCTTGTAAGACGTTAATTACCAATTATTAGATAAATACATGGAAATAATTCAAAATAATAGCAGAATAAATTTAATTGCCGAAACTCAAGCCTTTGTTTTGGGGCTTAAAACTTAAATCACGTTCAACTTCCTTATTTTTATTAGTTAGCGATCAGCCTTTTAACACGTGTTCCATATAACTGAAATTCCTATATAAAAAGTAATAAAAAAACACTTTATGTTTTAATAATCTGTTACTGAAATTTTGTTTCACTTTATGCTTGAAAAACGTTTAGGTCATCTTGAATAACGTATGTATGTTAACGAATGCTCTTTTCACTCACCAAATTTGAGATCACCATATGATCTCCTATTAAATACATTTCTTATTCTTTATTACTTGTGTAAACCGTTATTTTTTATAACTTAAATTTAAGATTAGTGTTATACAATATAATTATGATATTATTTAATTATAAAATATATTTAAACAATTTAAAATTATTTCCACAAACATGTGTCATTGGATATTGAACGTAAGAAATGTTTTTTCTTGAGTGCGTAATACCTGAGTGGTAAAAGAAAAGAAAAAATTAGAAGTTTTTTTCTAAGAGTGAAATATTGGTTATATATATATATATATATATATATATATATATATATATATATATATATATATTATAACGAAGTTGTCTTTATAAAAGATCATCCAAAATTAAATTTTATAACATAAATAAATTGAAATTCAAGAATGAAATAGTAATTAATGAAAAATATCTTTCGAATTTTAAATTGTATAACTCTTAAATAATGTATATGTAAACTAAAATGAAAAATTCATAATAATTTTAAAATATAAAAATATATATAGTAATTTAATTAAAATATGTAAATAATTAAATTTAAAAATGATTATGTTTACACTTATGTTTAAATGACTCAAGTTTATATTTAATTTTTTAATGTTATATTTGGATACTTTTAAATTTAATGTCATGTATTTAACTGTAAAATTTTGATTTGTGCAAAGGTAAATTTTTGTTAATGTATTGAATTCAAGGTCTAATCAAACTTATTTATTTATTTACAGGTATATTAAAAGTTGTTTATAGTCTTGTAGGCCTAACATCTAGAAATACCAGTAGTGATAGACATTTATTATTCTCTTAGATAAAATTAGAGAGGTTGTTCTTCTTAGATAATAGTCTTGCATTTGTCGTTTATTTCCTTTTCTTAAAAAAAAGAGTAGAACATGCAGTTGAATATTCACCACCAACAATTTTTTAAAATAATAGTAACTTCTCCACATGCAAATAATATAGTGGAGACAACATTAAAATAATTTTTATGGAAGATTTTCCCGTTTCATGTTTGAAATATCAGGCACCTCCCATCACCCAGCAAGCAGAAAGAAAGAAGAAATCAGGATGTGAAAAAATGGTTCATTTTGTGTTTCATTCACGAATGAAAAAGACTTCTGCAACAATCGTATATTTGTATATACATACATACATACATACAACTTCATAGTTTATATTTTATAGACATTATATGTTACACTAACTTACAAAATAAAACAAATAAACGAAATGCCATTTTGGCCCTCTATCAAAAAGGTCATGTTCATGTGAATTTTTCCTTCACTTTCATCGTTTTTTTATCTTAAGAACCAGGCATCCAGAAGACAACCACTAATTTGTCCACAACTATTGTTCTTCAGAAGTAAAATCAGGCTCAGCAGGCTTCTGCAGCAGCATGGGTGATATTCTTTCTGGCACTCTGGTCTTTCTTGTGCTATTTCTACGTAAAAGTCTGAGTGCATTAGCTGCAAACCTTGAAGCATATATTGTGGCACCTAGACTAGGTGAGCTACCACCTGCTTTGGCCAATGCATCTTGCAACCTATTCTCTTCTTCCCTGAGAGACTCTTCCAGCTTCTTTTTACTGTAACGCCTCCACGCTGCTTGTATGAAACATGCAGCCCATGAACGCCATTGTTGTGAATAAAACCTGAAAGTGTGACGAAGCTGCTTGCTATGAAGGCGCCGGAACTGTGATGCAACAAACTTCAAGTCATCGGCTTTCAGAGCAAATGCTTCCACTTCTGAAAGAGTTTGGACAGTCCTAGTTGATATGGGAAGGTTGGAAGTGGAGTGAGGATCTAATGCCCACGTGAGAAGTTCCTCTCCACAAAAGTCGCCAGCCTTGAGGTATTCAGAGTTAAAGAAGCCAGTTCTTCCACCATTAGTGGTCACAGTCAATAGCTTGCCGCGCATTATGAAGAGCATCTCATCAACAGGATCTCCTTCCCGGACAATGCAGCTTTCTTCTGTGTACAGCACTGGCTTGAGTCTGTCACACATTGCATCCAGAAGTTGCTCATCCATTTTCTCAAACATTGGCACCTTAAGTTCATGCAAGAGAAAGATTTAGTTATTGCTAAAATATTACATGGAAAATCAACTAAACCTTCAAAGCTTCCAATAACAAATGCTATTGGTTTACTTTTCAAGGATTGCCTTAAAATCCATCCGATCGCCCCTCTTGATATGCCTAATATTTTGAATTACCAATGGATTATGGATCCTTCTCTAGTACACCTAAATAGTTTTACCACAACTACGTTCATGCTTTTTCAGTGGCATTTATTAACCATAGAAACTGCAGAGCTTCAAAATTACAAATGAAAACATGCACAACATTCCTTTAGAGAGTTTAGATGTACATACAACACATATTCAAACAAAAACCAGGAACAGAAGAACAATTTGCATATAGATATATGATAAAGCACCTGGATGTTATTCACTTAATCTACCAAGAAGCAAAGTTCAGAAACTTCTGAATTTTACTAAACCAGTATTTCTGTTATATTTATTTGTAAGAATACCATATCTTCCTAACTGTGGATATTCTATTACGTACTCACTAACCAAGAGCAACAATAGATGTACTAAAATAGACCAAGTAAATTTTCATTCTGAATAGAAAAAAAAATATCAGTCACTGTAAAAGAACAACAGTAACATGATATTACTCACTAACCAAAGGCAACAATAGATGTACAAAAATAGACCAAGTAAATTTTCATTCTGAATAGAAAAAAAAAATATCAGTCACTGTAAAAGAACAACAGTAACATGATATAAAAAGAAAACCAAGATATGGTGAGACTTACCCTCATCAGCAAAGCCAAGCAAAGATGCCGCTTAATATCCCTTCTCAAATCCTTTGGAAGATCTCGGATCAAATTGTCTTCATCAACACCTCTGGTTTCTTGCCATTTGTACTGCTCATGACGTCTGATTCTTTCTCTCAGGCTGTCAGGGAGTAATCGATGAGACATCCACTGTTCAGCATCTCTCCTTTTCACCCTCATTTCCTCCAATCTGGTAGTCGTTGACTGCAAATATGTCTGTTCCAAAAAAATATATAATTAAGTCTAAAGTAGAAGAAAATTTGGCCCAGGTGTCAAACTAGTTTAGGAACGAGGAGCAGAATTTTAGGATACATCTAAAATAGGACAAGAAAACATAGTTGGATAATTCTGGAAGAGGGAGAGCATACAAACAGATATTCTGAATACTTTAATAACTTAATCCTCTCCTCACCCTCTCTCAGGAAACACTTGAGAAACTGGAAATTATAAATGCAATGCGTTTCCTTAAAAGCCACCGAAAAATAAGCTTAAGACTCTGTTCCTTTGGGAAGAATATTTTTTCACAACCATAGGTTATGGAACAGATAACAACCTCTACTTCACCAGGACAAACCAGAAATTAGAATTCCCCAAAAGATACATCAGAAGTTAATACTGCACATTACTATTACTGCTCTAATTTATAATAGCAAAAATTGATAATATGATGTCCTGTTTCATGAAGAAGTCTACCAAGGAGAAAATCTTAATTAACAAACAACAAAAGAATTTAAAGCACCAAAAAACTGCTATGGTAAGAAAAGTGGAGGGAGACAGATCACAGGAGTAAAATATGGTACTGCTAACCATTTTGTTCCAAAATCAACAAATAGAGCTGCTAGCCAGTATCGCTTGATTAAAAAGGATATTTGACACCAACCTGCATATTTCCAATGAGGAATGCAAATAATACCAAACCAGCAATTGAAATGAAAATTGCAAAGCAGATTTCCCAAACATAGGTACTTGTTGCAAGGTTCTGACCAAGAGAACTGCAATAAACGGAGGAATATAAGCAGAATGTCATATAACTTGGTAAAAATATGCTCAACAACAAAATCAAAATTCAAAGCATATTAACATGTAACTTCGAAATTGATAATTGACTAACAACTCTAACAATCCCTCATCTTGCAATCCTATCATCAAACAAATTTAAAACTGAAGATAAAACCATTTTCCACATCTAAGCACCAAATCAGAAGTCATCCAACATCTACGTGATTAAGATTATACAATTTTTGTCATTGAAAATTAATGGCATTTTAATAACCAGAACAATAGAAGCTGAATCAGATAACATCAATACTTCCATTTAATCCACAAACATTTCATGCCCCAACACAAACCCTCAAAAACACATCTTTTACACACAAAATCCCTGGGAAAAGATGCATTTATTGAGTATACACACACTGAAAGGTAGAATATTTTGATCCAAGGGATGCCAGCAAACAGAACTATAAGAAGCAATTCTACACTAAGAGCATGCAGACATATGGAGTGCAAACACAGCTACAGGTTCCTAGCATCACACTAATGGCAGACATCAACTTAAAATTTTTTTTCAAGTAACTCATGAAGATGTTGCAATGTATGACTACTTCATAATCTTAAAATTAATAGCATCAAATAAAAGATAATCAATAAAGCATACCTCAAATTTCGTAGGCCCCACCAAAAACAATAAAAGAACTTCTGTGGGAAATCTCTTGATTCCACAACTCCAGATTGAAGGGCATCAAGAAATATTCCAAAATTA
This sequence comes from Phaseolus lunatus, assembly GCA_013389735.1. Lineage (NCBI taxonomy): Eukaryota > Viridiplantae > Streptophyta > Magnoliopsida > Fabales > Fabaceae > Phaseolus > Phaseolus lunatus. The sequence goes on along the minus strand of CM023865.1, from coordinate 12,711,391 downwards.
AAGAGTGTTGTATTTTGATCCTGTATTGGGCAAGAAGCATTCAGGAATACTGAAATTGTGCCCAAAACTTTATGATTATCACAATACATAGCTTCTGTGTTACATGTGCTATTTCTTCGACACGCATCTTGCCAGCATGTGGTTTCTCTTTCTATAGAAAACAAGTACCAAAAGGCACCAATAACCTAAGAGCAACAAGTAAATCAGCAATCACAGAGAGGCAGATGATATCATTAGTTTTCATTATTAGAGAGATCATTTTCACAAAAATAGTGCAACAATGATAAGAAATCTAAATATGCCACATTGGGAACCAAAATAAAAAGGGGCGGACTTGCGAGTTTGAAACAACATATGGACCTAAAAACCATGGACACTATGAAGCACCACCTTTGCAGATGGCAGAAACCACTGAATGAGATGGAAGAAGCACGAAATTGCAACGGGTTAACAAAACCCGGTGATCAAACACAACAAGGGAAGCAATTAAGTGGAAAAATAAAAAATTATCCATGGAAATAAAGTGAAGCTGTAGATTGTAGCCATAACATGATATGCTAAATTTGTTACAAAACATAAAGCACTAACCCATACTTAACCAGATATTAGACTATAATCCTTACAAAATATGGAAACAAATGATTACAGAACATAAACTTGAACCACATTAACAAGGTACTTGGCAGATCTGCATATCTAAATGTGTTATATTCTAATCCATGTACAAACTCATGCTTTGTTTAAGGTCGAAAAAAAAGCTTAAGTATCAAAGCTGCACACAACTAAAACGCAGATCAAGTTTTACCACTAAAATACAGAATCGTACCGCCCCTGGCCAACCTACATCTATGTAACTAGAATAATATATACACACACAGGGATCATAATGGTGTTGATCTTCAACACAAGGGCAAGTATTTGTGCCTATCAAACTTTACTTGTTTAATCTAGTGATTGGGAAAAATAAATCTACGATACATTCAAACAGATTCAGGCTTTAGAAAAAACACCAATGATCTCAGAAACAAAATACATAAAATAACATAAAGAATAAATTTAGTACAAAGCAATATAAAAAAAATATTCTCAGTAATATATACAAGAAAAAGCAAGAAAAAGCAAAAAAAAAAAAAGAAACTGAGCATAGACGTACATGACTTGCTAGCATGTAAAGAAAGAGATTGAATGCAGCTCCAGCCCAAGCTGTTTCAGTGAGGATGCCAGAGGTCCTAGTAACTTCTTTATATAATGGAATTAATCGCAAAAATCTTGGGATATATTGGAAGAAGACAATAAATTTCAGCAAGGTCTTTGTATTCAGTGATTCAGAGCCCCTCAACTTTGGAATGATAATTAGAATTGCCACCTAGCAATATAGGAGCAAGTTTTGAGTAAAAAAATATTGAATTAACTCAATGAAATATGTTTTTTTTCTAATTTAAACCCACAAAAAACAACGAAGATATTATTAATCTTGGAGGGATTGGCTTAATCACTAATTACAATATATCTTCTGAGCGAGTCCACATGTTTTGCGTTCTACTTTATAAATGCAATCATTTGGTACATTAATGACTGCAAATCAATTCAACTTCTTTGAGAGAGAGCAGGTGAAAATAAAAGTTGCATTACGTTCATAAACAAACTTGTCAACCCATAGTTCTTCAATAGTTACTGGATGTGGATGTGAAAAAGATGAAAGTCAAAAAGTCCAACAGCGGAAAGAGTTTCCTTACCTGTGGGAGGGGAAGAACGGCAAGAATGTCAATTAAGAAGTATGATGATAGATACCGCATTGCTATTACCCAAGCATCTTCAACCAAAACACCTCTCCCAAATACTCGAGAAGAGGGAGCAATGAATCCAGTACGAAATTGGAAAATTATATGGATTATATAAAAAATATCAGAGAAAGATCTTAAAACAGTTGCTGTAATTTCCATTTTTCTGTCCAGAGAAAGACATTTATTGTCATCATCAATCACAGGAACATAGAAGAACAAGGGATCAAGTGACACAGCAATAAGACATGATAATACAAATATCTTATTCCACTTTTGAAGGAAAGGACCCTGGGGATCAAGAATTTTCTTTCTAGAACTAAAACTTCTAGAGAGAACTCTGTTATAGGGAAGAGATTTGAATGATTTTCTAAATCTCTTCATCCCCTCTGAACTAGATTCCAAACCCCTTTGAAACTTCTCAGAAACTGAATTTAGTTTATTCTTGATTCCCCCCTGGCGTTCTACATGAATTGCAGGAGAGCTGCTCTCAGAACCCTTGTCTGAATTCCAATCACGAAATCTGAACATCATGGAAACAATAAAACTCAGTTCATGATTAACCATCCGATAAACAAGATGTCCAAAGCAGTGGCAATAACACCACGAAATGAACACAGGCACAAAAATGATTATTAGGAATAAAAGTTCTGAAAGAGGGTAAGAATTTGAAGTTTTTAAAGCATATAGATGCTGAAGTTTGGTGACTGAAAAAGTGTTTGCAAAAGTTGAGAACAACAACAGAGAAGCCTTACTCCCAACCAAGCATGAAACACCTGCACTGAATCCAATGAGAACTACAATGCTTCTGAAATATCACAAACAGCACCACAGAGAATAAATGACGGTATGCACCATTAAACTAACCTAACAAATTTGTCTTGCTGAAAATTCATGACTGTAGCATAGTTCAAAAACAAGGTAGAATTCGACAAATAAGTGTCGCGCAAGTGTCACAGCACAGTGGATAGCTTCTTCATCTCAAAATCTCACAGCCTACTCCTGACATAATAAAAACAAGAGAGACATCCTAAGTAGATACTCCAATTGTCAACCAAAACAAAAATCAAACCATCCATAGCAACATCAAACAGGGTAAAATAGCCGCCCAAGCACCTAGCCATGTAATAAACCCATGTCTTTAGGGAGACAACAAACACACACACAAACTAATAAAACAGCATGACAGCCAGAAATATAGTTTCCCTCAAATTTAGCAGCACACACACACACACACCAGTACACATCATCAAATAGATGGTTACATTAATCAGGACAAAGTTCCAAGCCCTCAATTAATAATAATAATTTCACAAGAGCAAAACAAATCTGCATCCCCTATCCTTGTACAAATTAAATAACCTAATTAAGTGAATTAAATTGGCAGCGAAGTTGAAACAGAAGAATGAGAAATAATTAGAGAGAGAGAAAGCGGAGTCGTTGCTGAGCAAGAAGAAAGTCAGAGAGGATTGAAAAAACGCACAGATAGTGGTTGAGAGAGAGAGAGAGAGAAGATGGTGAAGAAGAGTACCGAAAGGAGAGTAACGAAGTGAAGAGCGTTAGAAGTAGTTGCAGTGAACATGAGATTGATTGTGAGAATGGAAAGAACAGATTGTAACTGTGAGAGAGAGAGAGAGAGAGAGAAAGGAAGAAGAAGAAGAAGAAGGTTCGTGGAAAGCGGGAAAGTAGTGATGGTGTTGTAGACACCGATGGATAAAGAGAGACAGTTGGTGTTGAGGATGGAAGGAAGAGAGTCTTGTCTGTCGCGGGACCCACTCACTCTCTCATGTTTCTTTTTTTTAACCTTAATTATTATTAATTCTCGACCATGGTCATTGGTAGTTATGGTTGGTAATACCTTGTAAAACTTCACAAGCACTATTATCTTCCAAAAATATTTAATTTATTCAGGTTGTACAAAAAAAAATCAAAATATTAATAATTCACATTATTTGACATATGACAATGAGTAATTTTTAATAATTCACATTAATAATTATACTATAAATGATTTTTAATTTAACTTTGTTATGAAATATTGTTTACATTGTTCACATGCATACTATTCTTTGATGACAGTAGCAGAAATCTGTCCAAAAAATAAATTGCAGAAATGAAAAGTTGTTTACACATTTTTATATTATGTTGACTTTAATTTTGGCATATGAGGGTTTTAGATGAAGTCATATGAATATAGTTTTGTACTCAACCTCAAAAAAGATAGACCACCCTTTTTTTCTTATATTAATTCACACTACTTTAAAATAAGTAAAATGACAAAAGAGTGGAAGTAGATAGCATTTGAGTTGAATATTTACTCAATATATATAAAGTCAACAGATAGCTACATTAAATAATAAATAGATTCTCCTAATATATGGCAACTGGTTTGAGGTTAATCCTACAAAGTACATAAAATAATTATAACTAAATATATTTTTCATTTTTCATTTTTATTTAAGACATTTATATTAAAACCATTATTGTGGTTGGGTAATTATTTTCATCCAGTACATTAACTTTTAACTAATAATAAGTTTATAGGCTGATAGATTTGGATTTTCGGTTAATCATTACGTTGATTATTTCAAGTTTATAAAAATTAAATAGTTTTCATATAAACGTATACGCATGATCAAATAATATATTTCAGTTTCTTGCATGATAAGGTAACTATTTGACCTTAATTATAAATAAAATCTTACGTAAGGGCTTTTGCTATATACAGTCTCTTACTTTTTCTATTCACACTCTCTTATTTGTTAAGTACACCCCTATCGTAAATAGTTAAATACCTTTTATAAAAAAAATATTATTTAAATAAATATAATATAATATAAACTCTATTATGTATTTATATTTTTTATTTAATATATTTTCTTTCCTTTCTCTCATTTTCCTATTAAAGATATTAAAATTGCTTTTTATTGTTGTTTCATTATACCTGAATATTCAATTTGATCATACAAGAAAAATAGTTTGACCTGGATTTTATGCACAACCTATATTCAATTCGTTACGAAGAAAATAAGTCAATTTGAAGCAGTTCACACAAGGAAAGTGCATTTGTTTTTTAATTTCATAAAAATACTTTTAAAAAATATTATTGTATTTTTCTAGGTAAACCTATAAGTCTTTTATCACTTAAAAAATGATATTAAAGATATTTTAAAAACATTTTTTATTTAAACTTCTAAGACCTCTTTTTTATGACAAATTGTATGATTTGAAGTTGAAACAATTTTTATTAACATTTGAAAAGTATTTTTATTAAGAGTTAAACAGATTTAATTTTTCCCTTCACACATCTTTATCTCTTCTTCCTTTCTAATCATGTTCATGTTATTGTAATGTCTATGATTTTCCCAGACAAACCATATCTCTGCTACATGAAAAAACGTTGATACAAAATTGGAATAGCAGCTGAGTCACAAGTAATAGAACAATTTTTTTATTTAGTGCATCTTGAAGTAATTTACCTAATTAATTTATAATAAAAATACGAATTCAATCAACTCTGTCTATTTAATTTTATGGAAGTTTAATCATTCATCTTCTCTTTTTTTTAAATCCAATAATGTTCTCATCGCCACTTAATAAAATTAAATTAATCCAACCATTTCATATTAAATCTTCCTTATTTTTTTAAACTTAAAAAAATAAATAATGTTTTTAAATCTATTTTGATGTTTTTAAATATTCATAAAATTTATTTTAGAAAACAAAAAATAATTTCAAAATATATCATCTCCTGCCCTACATATAAGAAACATATAGAAGTATTTTTTCCTAAATATAAAAGATATATAATCACTTTCAAATGTATTAATTGTAAATTTGGAATAACATTAATTTGTTATGAAGCACTCACTCCCTTCTCATGGAAATAAAGGTATTTGAAATATTAACAACATATACTATGTGATAATTTTGGCCTTTTGATTTTGAATAAAAATTAATAAGGAAATAATATATATATATATAATAGTGGATAATTAATATAAAATTTTATCATCTAAAATTAATTAATTTATCATTATAGTTAATTATAATTATAGGATATCATATTTGGTTATAGTTGTATTAGAGTTTAGTTCTATAATTATTATAATTATAATTATAACTTCAATCATAATCATAAGTTTGTCATGATTATTTCAACAAAATTATTCCTTTTATATAATTTGACATTTCCCCAATGTTTAATACATATAATCAATGAAATTTAATATTATTGGATCAACTCGGTAACTATTGTAATTATCTCTAAATTTTATCCAAAATCTATTTTACTCAATTCCAAGTCCATGATTGAATAATGAATGTATTTCTCTCACACTTGATTTTTTTTACCAACTACACATTAAGATATCGCACATTGAATTGATTAATGATTTAGTGTTTATTAGATAATTGTTCTAACACCTATTTTGGAAACAAAGTTGGATGGATGATAATACTTGACACCACAAACACTAAAAAAAATTAACAATCTAATAAATTAATATTTTAATTATATTTAATTTATTTTTCAATTTAAAATATTATTATAATAGGTTTGAAGAGATGTAATTTATTTTTTTTCGAAATAATTTTTTCCTTTATCTAAGCCTTTCACTTTCAAATTCTCCATCATCTCCTGTTGGCTTATTCTCGCAACTTGTAATAAAACCCCTTCTTCAATTATGAAATGCAATAAGCATATCCCTTTGGACGTGTTGTATATGCATGAAGAAAGTTATATGTTTATTCACTATTTTTCATTCTTAATATAAGTTTCAAAGAAAAAAACTTTAAGAAAAAAATATTATTCTTAATATAATCAATACACTTAAGCGATGTTAATTATTTTCTAATGAACATAAACATTGGTTAATTTTTCTTATTAGGATAAATATAAAATAAATTAATATACTATAAATAACTAAACATGTGCTTTGATTTAAAAAAAAAAAAAGACAAATGTAATACCATACCAATATGGTTAAGTGAATAAGAATAAAGTCCTTAATTTGAAGTGAGAAATATAATAATTTATTGTTATTAATACTTCAAAAACCAGAATAACACACACAACAGTGAATAAGTTTGATACAGTTACAAACTACTAAGTACTAACTACAAATGTTTCACACTGTTTGGATATAAATCAAGAGAACTCATTTGGTAAAAACAGCAACTTTTTTGGTTTTTATTTATTGTACTGAAATTTGATAAAGTAAAAGAAAATTGTAAATCCAAGTTTGCGTGATGGGAGGTTGACATTTTCAATAGTGAGGGAACGACATAGGCGAACGGAAAACCAGGCACAACACCAACCTAGTAACTCAAAGCCTAAGATGTCAAAACCAAGCCCCACTTCATCACTTCCTTAATCTCCTCTTTACACTCTTTCAAAAAGCAAACTTGTAACTTGATCATTTTTTTCTTCGCTTCGAATTGCAAAAAATGGGATTGATTACGTTGATAAAGGAGTTCTGGATGGCTTTCTTTTTCCTCTGTTCAGTACAATTTTGGAGAATGGCGTTGTTGTGGTCTTTCTCTATACTTTTTTCTTATTATCAATTGTTCAAGGCTTCCCTATCACAGTGCCAACTGTTCCAACAAGTAATTCTCGACAAATGTCCTTTCTTCTCTCAGAAACTCGTGTCCTATCCCAGGTGCTCCCCTTTCACAAGTAATTTTAGGCCTGTTTGCGTTGTCACTGGTGTAAGTCGTTCATTTATATATTCCTCCCGTTTTTTCTCTGTTTTAGTTAGTAGGAAACTGTTTGATTATGGGAATTTTTCAAATTGATTCTGGGGTTTTGGTTTCTTGTGTTGGTGTAGGCAACGTCTGGCCTGGGATTAGCTGCTGCTTATGAACTTTCGAAGGAAGGATATTGTGTTGTCATTGGTAAGTGTTTATTCTTATTTGACTCTCAGATTCTAGATTTTTTGTATTGCTTTGCTGATCATCCTAGAATAACCAAATAGTTCATATATCTGGTCTGAAGAAGAAGGACTTGTAAGACACTCTTTTCAAATTTTTCTTTATTATCTGTGAAATTGTAATGTTTGTATCACACTCCCTATGGATGTGACAATGGTGTGAGGTATTGAGTGGAAACAAAAAAGGTAAAGAAAGAAAGTGAGAAATGTTTTGAAAATTAAAATGGAAAATGGTTGTAATAGGAATATAAGAGTAACCGACTAAGAGAAAATGAAAACCCTTAATGGAATCTCGTGCTGGGTTCACTAATGAAGAATGGGGTCTGGTTATTTGGTGGAATCTGCACAAGAGTTCTCTTGTAATAAGGAAAAATATTGAAAATAGTATGTTGTTTTGCATTCTTCTTCTGGTCTATGCAATGTATACTTAAGATTCCAGTTGTGAATGCAGTTGGACGTTCACAACAGCTATTGTCAGAGGTATTTTCCTTCAACACTTTTTAAAAATAATGGTGATGATGACTCCGCACTTCATAAATCTCTTATTGGTGCTCCCTGGTTCCCTCTGTCTGATAGACCATAAGAAAAATCCAAGATTCGAATGAAGATGCCCACCTCAAAGCTTTTCAGGTGGACTTGTCATCGATTGAATCAATCATAAAGTTCAAAATCTCCTTGCGACAGTGGCTTTTGGATTCTGATTTGCACTGCTCACTACAACTACTGATAAACAATGCTGGAATACTTGCAACATCACATAGAGTCACAGCTGAGGGCTATGATCAGTTATACAACTTTTTATCTAACTCCTTTGATTGTATTGAAGAAGTTTCGCTCTATCATTGAATAACTCCTGTGCTTATGCATGCTCTTTGGAACACAAAAATCATTGCATAGGCCACATGTTTTCAAATTTTATTATTACTTTCAGACTGTTGATAATCTGTTTAAGCTAAGGTAAATGGTTTATAAGTGTTTGTTACATTTTTTAGAAAACATTGATTAGCATGATCAACATGATTTTTATGGAACACAAAAACAAAAGAAAGAAATGTTTGTAGTTGTATGTAAATATTTTTTTTATACCTGTTTGCTCCATGAAGGTGAACCTTGGTGCAACGATAAGGTTGTTTCCACATGGTTTTAATTCTTGGAGACCGCCTCTCTGCTTGTAGGGGTAACACTGCATATATTTACCCTTCCAATACTGTACTAGATGGTAGTGCTACCACATTTCTTTTACACTTCTTTTTTAGCTCCAAGTTTGTTTGGTACCTTAGTTTTATAATTAGTGTTAACATTTAAAATGTACTAATGTTTTACCCTTTTACTCCCAGGATGATTGGTACAAATTATATTGGTGCATTTGCTTTAACAAAGCTTCTACTACCACTTCTTGCAAGCAGCCCTGTATCTTCTAAAATTGTGAATGTGACATCCTTTACACATCGAGCTGGTAGGGATAATCATCATAATATCATTAGTTGTTGGTCTATACTGTTTGTTTGGTAATCCAACACTTTCAGTTTGATTTTATTCCAATTAATGTTTCTACATCAGCACTTCTCATATAGAAACTGATCAAGATCTTTTATCCAGTTACTGATGTGCAGGTTGATGAGGGAACTGTATCCGGGAAGAGATTTTTGAGATCTATACAATATCCATATGCTCAAATATATGAGTATTCTAAATGTATACTGCAAGCTTTGAATCAAGTTATATAGATTACTTTGTTTCTTTATTCCTAACAAGCATTTAATTTTGGTGAAGTATACCTAATTCTCTTCACGAAGGAACTCCACCGACAGCTTTGCCTAATGGGAAAATCTCACCAGATATTTGTCAAGTATGTAATTTACTAACCTAACTTATATTTCCTTTTCTGTCTTGTTTCCAAGTGCTGTGTACTTTTATAGTATTGATTTCTTTTAATGTTGTCAGTTTACTATCAATGCATAGCTGTCAACATTGTTGTTTGAATGTGTTCATGCGAGACTTCTATTTCTTGCCCAGTCTACTTGAAATAAATTATAAGCTTCAGGGAGACATTTGAAAAAACTAACTTGAGCTTATGGAAATGATTTATGATTTTTCTATAAGCTCTCTTTTGCCAACTTCAGTAAGGCAATAAGCTGCATTGTGAAATTTATCTACATATGCTCTGTTATTTCTGAAATAAGTTTTAAATGAAGTTTATGAATAAGGTATCATTTGATAAAAAAAATACCAAGTTTGGTTAAGCTGTTTATCCAAATGTGCCCTTGGCTTTGCCATGAATCTTTTCTGCACAGCTCATCCGTTCTTCTTTTTGGCCAAAGCATATGGACTCTGACTTATTTGCCAATCACATGCCATGGATGAAATTCATCATGTATGTTTGACAAACCTGTAGATTAGTGTTGCGGATCCTGGAGTTGTGCAGACAATGTCGTTTATCAAGGATTCTACTTCACCTTTGACTTTCATTTTTTGTATTGTTGCACATTAGTGTTGCGGATCCTGGAGTTGTGCAGACAAATCTCATGCGAGAAGTTCCAACCATCCTATCTTGCTTGGCATTGTGTGTGTTGAAATTTCTGCGGCTGTTGGAATTCCCCAAGTCTGGGGTTGACTCGATTATTGATGCTGCCCTAGCTCCCCCGGTAAGAACTTCAGTGCTACTTACTGTTGGTAACTTTTTTTTATAACAGGCCATTTATAAACCATTTCACCAATTCACTTACATACTGTTCCATCACTACGCAATGCATTCTCAATTGCTTTATGTCATGCCTTTATTTTATCCTTTCTGTGATGCAAAGGCATCTTGAACTCCGCATTGATCACATAATCCATCCGTACCTTATGCATGCTCTAGTTTTCAGTTATAATAGCCATTGAGTTGATGATGTTAAATGACTTACATTTTCAGGGAACATCAGGGGCTTATTACTTTGGGGGAAAAGGTAGGACTATCAACCCTTCAGAACTTTCACATAACGCCAAATTAGCACGTGAGCTTTGGGAAAGTACAAGTAAGCTGCTGTCTGTGACCCCTTTTGGTGCTGAGGGAAACAGCTGGTAGCATTGGTTCGTATGTCATGTCGTAGAACAAAGTGAATAGGTGACAATTGCCCATGTATATTGACAAATGACAACCCATTCTTCATACAAAGTTCTGAGGTTTATAATGTGAAAGATGTTTTAAAACAAGTACAATATAACCAAACCATTCATGCACCTTCACCTAGTAGATGCCACCATGCACGTGGTTGGCTTGTAGCGTTGTTCATATTTCATTTTCTGGTATTGTACTTAATTCATGTGCTAAGTCACTAGGGTTATGCTAACGTTAAAAGACTGAATGACCTTGCTCTGAAGAATTTACCTAAAAGGATATATTGGATATTCTGTGGTTATGAGTTATTTACAATGAGGTATCTCTCTTTGGTGTATTCAAAAGAGTGGCCACATGAATGATGCATAAGGGAGTTAGTCTGTTTTGGGGAATGCATAGATTCTTCAGCTTTCACGTCAAATATCTAAGAAAGACGCATATATTAGTGAAAGTAGCTTCAATGCACTTGTTGATTCACTGGTTGTAGAAGATTTTTCAGGTTATTTTATCTGTTGCTAGGTCCTAGAAGTATGCTATATAACGTTTTGGGTCTGAAAATGTTTCGTTGCAATTTGGAACTTATTTTAAGTTTATTATGGTTGTGGGTTTATGATCTCTTTATTTTGAGTAGAGAATGTTAAATTACTCTTTATACTAAGTGCTTAAATTAGTGGAGTAAGAAAAGAAGAAGTTTGAATAGAATAGGAAATTACCTGTTCAACTACAGATTCTTGGATTCCTGTTTCAAATAAATGAACGATTCGCATAGTTTCACTTTCATTTGGTCATGTTTCCTTTTTTTGTCAGCCTTTCATTTGATTTGGTGATATTAATCTAACTAATAAAAGTTTCGGCTCCCAAATTAAATGGTGATTATTGGATGAAATAAAGCTATTCCTACAGCATTCGAAACAGAATGATTACTCATATTTGTTCAATCTATGTGTCGTAAAGTTTTTTGTAGGCAACAACACCCTTATGCTATAAAGTGTTAAATTTTAGATGACCTTTTCTTAAATTATTCTTGGAATATTAAGGGTCCCATAGTCCCATATTGTGTGGGTATCCGGTACCAACTGAAAGTTTGAACGTATTAATTAAAGCGTGTATTAGTAGTATGTAAATCGTATGAAAATTAGGTAGTGTAAATGTTAATTGTGACACATATCTTAATCAAGGTCTAATACTGAAATGATCAATCAGATAACAATTAAAACAAAGATACATGCATTTATTGTATCTAAATATCGAACATTTATTTCGGAAAACATTTTGCAATTGTTTTTCTAGAGACAAAGTCTGAGGAAGAAAGACAAAAACAACTGAAGAAAGAGATTCAATTGTTCAATCGGTGGATACTATTGTCTCAATTTTTTACACAAGAACAATTCTAATATCGATCATTTAAATATTTTACCATACAATTAACTATATTATTACCTTTTTTATACTTTAATATAACATAGCCAAATTATCTAACCATGTTTGCTGATACATTTGGCATTGGAAAAGTATGCAGCTGTGGGTAAAGGATTCTTATGATTTGGCGTGGAAAGAACGCAGTTTAGCCATAATGGGCTGGTGGCATGTTGGATCTGGGGAGAACATTTGTTTTTGGCAAAATAATGGGTCTTTCAAATGCAAAAGAATATGCTGAAAGAAACGATAATAACTGATAAATAATTCACTAAGAACATTTATCTCTACATCATGTTTTCAAATAGTGTAATACATGTTAAGGTATGAAGGGAAAGCCTATAGTATATAGCAATTTGTGAAAAAAGAGTAAAAAAACATTTATCAAATGAGGAGTGAAAAGAAAATCAGTTTTTCTAGTGTGGCTAAACAACATATTTTAACAATTATTAAAAAATTGTTTTTTCGACTTTAATTTTTATATATTTATTATATAAGAGAGTTTATAACTAAAAAACATTCATTCTAATTTTTATATTTTTATTTGACTCTATAATTATATCTCTCACAGAAGACTAATTTTTATTCTTCAAATGAATTTTATTCTCTCAATATACCTTTTAAAATGTTGTTTGGATGAAGCACCAACATCATATATGTTGTTAATAATTCTTGTGGTGCAAAATAGATGGTACTATGTTTCGTGCAGTGATATTTCTTTGTTCTCATTTCTAGTTAGTTAATAAAGCATAAACACATCACCTATTTTTCGTAAAAAAAAATCATATTATTATATTATAATATAACAATAAAAAAGTATTATAAAAATTAGAATTAATATTAAGTTACTCTCTCACACAATAAATATACAAAAATTGACAACCGGAACATATCTTTTAGTTATTTTAAAATGTATCCAATGTCACACCATAGAAAAAGGAAAAGAAAATTTTATTTTACAAAATTACCCCTATATCAACAACTTATTAGTGAATAAGTATACAGTAATTTGTGAAAAAGAAAGTAAAAGTAAAAACATTTTTTTGTTAGTAAGAAAATTGTCAAAGAAAAAATGTCATTTCTACTAAGTCTCCCACATACTTTTCACTTATATGATGAGAAAAAAATGAAAAATTTAAAGAAAATAAGTCATTTTAGTGTGTGCAAGAGGAAGTTTTATTTTCAACTTTTTTTTTATATTTATTATATAAGAGAGTAACTTATAACTAAAAAACATTAATTCTAATTTCATATTATTTTATTTATTTTTCATCTTTTATTTTCATTTGACTCTAGAATTATATCTCTCATATAAGAATTGAATCACATATTCCTCTCAATAATTACACCACAATTGTTGTTTGGACCAACAATTTGGATATTTCAAAAGTACAAGTTTTTTTCTCTTCCATGTTTGAGTTAGTGAATTTCGAAATATTCTTTAAATAAATTATATTCTCTCAATATAACTTTAAAATGTTGTTTGGATGAAGTACCAACATCATCATACATATTAATCATGCGTATGGTGCATAGATTCTTCTTCTTGTAATGGTATTTCTTTATTCCCATCTCTAGATAGTTAATAAAGTATAAATATGTATGACTTATCTCTCATTAAAAAAACACGTGTTATTGTATTATAACAAAAAAAAATTCAATAAGGGCAAGATGTTTGTTATCCATTTAAAATTTTATGAAATTAGTTGTATTGTATTGTTTAACGCAATTTACTGATGAATTGTTTTTATTTATCAATATTCCATATATTAGTGTTTATTTGATATCCATTTAAACTTTTATGAATTTAACATGCTATTAAGAATAACAACAAAAATGGATTTTCAGAACGCCTTATATAGAAAGAATACAAGATATTTTGGCTCTGTCTAAGTTTTATTAAAAAAATTTCAAAACTATTAGGCAACACAATGAAAAAAATATTAGTTTTTAATATGTTTAACACTTTATAAGGTTCTTTTATATTTTCAAGTAATTATAGGCTCCCTATAAGTTGTAGGTGTTAAAAAGATATTAAAAATATATTCTACAAGCTTCCAATGCTTCCTTTGATTTAGATAGAGAAATCATCATTATATAATTTTACTAACTTAATAAAATAATTTTTTATTTATTTCAGTGAACTTGGTAGTAAAATTTACTATTTATGATTGATGTGACTTATTTTAAAATCTCTAATCTCTAATTTATCTCATTTTGATAGAAGATTTCTTCTTCTTTTTTAAGCACAAATCACTAGGGGTGTCAAAGCAGGCTGACCCGTCTCGCATAGGCCCGCCCTGCATATATAATACGGGTTGATTTTCATGGCCTGCTCCAAATGCAAGTTGATCCGCATGCAAGTTGAGGAATCACGTCGCGGTGGTGGAGGAATCACATCGTAGTGGATGATGGTCGCAGTCGCAGAGATGGTGTTCACATCACGGTGGAGGACGGAATTGTTGAACCAAGTGGTGTTCAATGTTTTGAAGAATCCAAATCCTTTGAAGGATGTTGAAGCCTCTGCTTTGCTTGTTGCTGCTGTGCTGGTTTAAAGTTTTGTTCTAGGGTAGTTTAATGTTGTAATCCCCCCTTAGATTAAATCTCAAAGCAATTAGCATCTCAATCTTTAACAAAGCAAAATGTTTTTTAAGCTAAGTTGAAACAACCGATTGTTCTGTCGAAACAACCGATTGTTTGCACTTAGGTGTTTTGAGAAAGTTTGAAAACTGTTTTTGAATGAAGAAATATGTTAAGTAACAAAACAACCGATTGATTCGAGGAAACAATCGATTGTTTATTTTGGAACCATAACAGAATAACTGTTTTCTTTGACTGAGCTTTAAATGCTTTAAAACTGAATACGCTCCAGTCATTAAATGCTTTGACCAATCTTTTTAAAGCAATTAAGAGTTTGTTAAGATTTGATAACAAACTATATCTTGGTATAAATTCAGAAAAACTGTTTTTAAGAAAGAGAATCTTTTGACAAAGTTTTGCTAAGAGAGTTTTTCAAAGTGCTGAGATTGCTTAAGAGTTTTTGTGATTGATCAAGGTGCTGGAATAGGATTCTACTTGTATTGATTTCAGATATTCATCTGTAACAAGTATAATCTTTGTAAACTGCTAAAACAATTTGTTTGTGTGTTTTTGTTGAGATTGGTTGTGTGTTCTTGAGGTGTTCAAGATTAGCAATCTTAGTGTTGGCCAATGAGAGTGTGTTTCTTGAGGTTTTCAAGGTCATTCTCTTGGTTGTTGTGTAAATGATCAAGGTGTGATTGCTTAGTGGATTTCCTCAGGGTTTCTGAGAAGACTGGATGTAGCTTTGGATTGGAGTGAACCAGTATAAACAGCTGTGTGCAATCTTTCTATCCGTAACTCTTTAAATTCAGTTTGTTTGTTGTTTGCTGGTATAAACAACCGATTGTTTCGAAGAAACAATTGATTGTTTTTTCTAGTATTACAGTTTTGCTTGCTGTTTTGGCTAACTGAATTGCTGAATCAATTGGTTTCTTAAATAAATTCATTCTAGCCCTGAAAAGTTTGCAAAAACCCCTTGAAACAATTCACCCCCCTCTAGTTTAAAACCATATTTTCTAACAATTGGCATCAAGAGCTTAGTTCTTGAAAGTTATTCAAGTTGATCTAAATTTTCTTTTATGGCTGGAAAACTATCTTTTGAGGAGGGTGCTTCAATCTACAAACCTCCTTTATTCTGTGGATTGAATTATAAGTTTTAGGAAGCAAGAATGAAAATCTTTATTGAATCAATTGATCAAAGAATTTGGGACTCAATTGAGAATGGTCCTTACATTCCAAAATTCAAAAAGAATAATTCCTTTACTGTAAAACCTTTGTCCAAATGGACAAATGATGAATGTAAGATGGCTCAGCTTGATAGATCTGCTCAAAACATTATAGCTTCTGCACTAGATACTAATGAATTTTTCAGGATATCAAAGTGCAAAACTGCTAAGGAAATGTGGGAGACTCTCAAGGCTGCTCATGAACCAAAGGAAGCAATGAAAAAGAGTCAAGCAAGAAGGAAGAAAAGGAAAAATAAGAAAAGCCTCAATCTTTGCTTAATGGCCAGAAGGGAGGATGACTCATGTAGTGTAAGTTCATCAAACTCTTCAAACTCTGAAAATTATGGTCAATTGCTTTAAGCCTTTCAAGAAACACATGAAGAAGCCAACCTATTGGCTCTCTTAAACAATCGGTTGAAAGAAAATAATAGCTGGCTTGAAAACAGGGTAAAGGCACTGGAGGAGGATTTAGAAAATTCAAAAATGGATTTTGAAAATCTGGAAATCATTTACAAAAACTCCTCTTGCAAGTGTGATACTCTAGTTTGTGAAAATTGCAAAAATCTTGAAAAGAAGGTCCACTATCTTGTTAAAACAGTGGATAAGCTTTCTAAAGGTCAATCTAACTTTGAAAGTGTGCTAGCATCTCAAAATTGTGTTTTTGGAAAATCTGGATTGGGTTTTAATCCACAAAACCAGCAAGATAGATTTTCAAAATCATTTTCAAAAATGCCAGAAAAACAATCGATTGGACCATCGAAGCAACCGATTGTTACATGCTTCTATTGCATGAAAAGAGGTCATTCTGTGCGATTCTGTAAAATCAGAAAACATGTTGTTCCTAAAGGGCTTATGAAGTGGACTCCCAAGAAAAATAAAGCGTGTATTGATGAGTATAAACCAGATGGACCCTCATTCATAAGGGGACCAAATCTATGTACTTGAAAATCTTTTTTGTAGGAAATCTTGGAGGAAAGAAAGCAACTTTGGTACTTGGACAGTGGATGCTCCAAGCATATGACAAGGGACAAATCAAAGTTCCTGAGAATATCCTTCAAGCAAGAGGGTCATGTCACCTATGGAGACAACAACAAAGGAAGAATACTTGGGAGAGGATCCATAGGAGATGAGAGCATCTTGGTGATTCATGATGTGCTCTTTGTTGAAGGCCTAAAGCATAATCTACTGAGTATTAGCCAACTATGTGACAAGGGGTATCAAGTGATGTTCAAGACAAACACATGTGAAATCTGTCTACCCAACATCAAAGAGGTAATGTTGGTAGGTAAGAGAGTTAATAATGTGTATCTTCTAGATATCTCTTCACCATGTTCAATTGGATGTCTTCTATCCAAGCAAGATGAATCTTGGCTTTGGCATAGAAGGATTGCTCATATTCACATGAATCATTTGAACAAGCTAATATCAAAAGATCTTGTGATTGGGCTGCCAAAACTCAAGTTTGAGAGGGATCACATTTGTGAAGCTTGCCAAAAAGGGAAGCAAGTGAAAAGTTCTTTTAAAACCAAAAATGTTGTCTCTTCATTAAGACCTCTTGAACTCCTTCACATGTATCTCTTTGGACTCTCTAGAACTATGAGTCTTGGTGGAAATTATTATGCTCTTGTTATTGTTGATGATTTCTCTAGGTACACTTGGACCTTGTTCTTGGAATCAAAGAGTGATGCCTTTGCTGCATTTAAAAAGCTAGCAAGAAGACTTCAAAACACAAAGAGCAGCAACATAGGTTCCATAAGGAGTGACCATGGAGGAGAATTTCAAAATGAGAAGTTTGTCAAGTTCTGTGAGAAGTTGGGAATCCTACACAATTTCTCTGCTCCAAGAACACCACAGCAAAATGGAGTAGTAGAGAGGAAGAACAGGTCTCTTGAAGAGCTTGCAAGGACAATGCTTAGTGAATCATCACTTCCTAAGTATTTTTGGGTAGATGCAGTACGCACCTCTTGTTATGTGATGAATAGGGTGCTTATAAGGCCCATTTTGAAGAAAACTCCATATGAACTTTTCAATGAAAGGAAGCCTAACATCAGCCACCTCAAAGTCTTTGGCTGTAGCTGTTTTGTTCTCAACAATGGAAAGGAAAGCTTGAGAAAATTTGATGAGAAAGCTGACCTTGGCATTTTCATTGGTTATTCACTCACAAGCCATGCTTATAAAGTCTACAACAAAAGGTTGATGACTGTAGAAGAATCAGTTCATGTAGTCTTTGATGAGGTAGATCGCAGAATCAGTGAGAACCCAAAGATCAGTGCTGAAGAAGACGAAAAGAGCATCAGTTTGGAGAAGCTGGATATCTGTGCAGAAAAACAACCGGTTGTTTCTTCGAATCAACCGATTGAAAATCTGCAACAGAGTGAGCTGCCCAAAGAGTGGAAGATTCCAAGAGATCTGTCAGTGGATAACATCATAGGGCACATAAAGGAAGGTGTCTCCACACGTAGCTCCATCTCAAACTACTGCAGACACATAGCTTTTGTCTCTCAAACTGAACCAAAGTCAATTGAAGAAGCTCTCAAGGATGAGAAGTGGGTTGAAGCTATACATGAAGAGCTAAACCAATTTGAAAGAAATGAGGTATGGTCTCTTGTCCCTAAAACTAATGAAATGAATATTATTGGTGCAAAATGGGTTTTCAGGAATAAGCTAGATGAGGATGGAGTGATCACTAGAAACAAAGCAAGGCTAGTTGCCAAAGGCTACAATCAAGAAGAGGGCATAGACTATGGTGAAACCTTTGTTCCTCTGGCTAGATTGGAGGCTGTGAGGTTGCTGCTGGCTTTTGCATGTATGAGTGGTTTTAAACTCTTCCAAATGGATGTAAAAAGTGCCTTCTTGAATGGCTACATCAATGAAGAAGTCTATGTAGATTAACCACCAGGTTTTGAAGATCATAAGTTTCCCAACCATGTCTTCAAGTTGAAGAAAGCTTTGTATGGACTGAAACAAGCTCCAAGGTAGTGGTATGAGAGGCTTAGCAACTTTCTGCTTATCTTGGTTATGAAAGAGGAATGGTAGACAAGACTCTCTTTATCAAGAAGTCATATGCAAAAATAATTCTTGTGCAAATATATGTTGATGACATCATCTTTGGTGCTACACAAGATAGGTTGTGTGAAGAATTTGTTGCTGCAATGAAAGGTGAGTTTGAAATGTCTATGATGGGAGAACTATCTTTCTTTCTTGGATTGCAGGTTAAACAAACAAAGGATGAGATCTTCTTAAGTCAATCAAAATATTGCAAGGAGATTCTCAAAAAGTTTGAAATGGAAAATTGCAAAGAGGCAAGCACTCCAATGCCATCAAGCTGCTACATGGATGCAGATACTGCTGGAAAGAGTATAGATCAGACAAAATTCAGAGGTTTGATTGAATTGTTACTTTATCTAACAGCAAGTAGGCCGGACATCATGTTTGCGGTGTGTCTATGTGCAAGATATCAAGCAAATCCTAAAGAGTCACACTTTAAAGCTGCAAAAAGGATTCTGAAATATCTCAAAGGAACTTCATCTGTAGGATTATGGTATCCTTCTCATTCTCCAATACATTTAATTGGTTATTCAGATTCTGACTTCGCAGGTTGCAAGCTAGATAGAAAGAGCACAAGTGGCACTTGTCACCTTCTTGGCTCTAGCCTAATCTCATGGCATAGCAAGAAGCAAGCATGTGTGGCTCTCTCTACTGCTGAGGCAGAATATATAGCTGTTGGTAGCTGCTGTGCACAGATCCTATGGCTCAAACAACAACTTGCAGATTTTGGTTTACAAATCAGCAAAGTTCCTTTGATGTGTGATAACACAAGTGCAATCAATCTTACCAAAAATCAAATCCAGCACTCAAGGACCAAACATATTGAAATAAGACATCATTTCATCAGAGATCATGTGGAAAATGGGAACTGTGAAGTGAAGTTTGTCGAGACCAAACTGCAGCTAGCTGACATCTTCACAAAGCCTTTGCTAAAAGAAAGGTTTTTCTTCTTAAGAAATGAGTTAGGTATTCTTGATCTAAATAATCTCTCTTAAAATCTTTGTTTGGTACATGTTAAAATCTATTTGTGAAGACAAATAGGGGGAGAATTATTGGTTCTTGTATATCTGTATCTTATATGCATAAAATGTTTAAATCTCTGAGTATAAAAGTGTTTTCTGCTGCTGCTGATGTAAACAACCGATTGAATATTATGTTGAAAGAGGTATAATCTAACTTGCTGCTGTAAAAAGCTTTGGTTAGTGTAAATGCTTTCTCTGGAAGAACTGCTTCAGATTTAATCAGTACAACACAAGCACCAGGGATTTGTCTTCATCAAATAGGGGGAGATTGTTGAACCAAGTGGTGTTCAATGTTTTGAAGAATCCAAATCCTTTGAAGGATGTTGAAGCCTCTGCTTTGCTTGCTGCTGCTGTGCTAGTTTAAAGTTTTGTTCTGGGGTAGTTTAATGTTGTAATCCACCCTTAGATTAAATCTCAAAGCAATTAGCATCTCAATCTTTAACAAAGCGAAATGTTTTTTAAGCAAAGTTGAGACAACCGATTGTTCTGTCGAAACAACCGATTGTTTACACTTAGGTGTTTTGAGAAAGTTTGAAAACTGTTTTTGAATGAAGAAATCTGTTAAGTAACAAAACAACCGATTGATTCGAGGAAACAATCGATTGTTTGTTTTGGAACCATAACAGAATAATTGTTTTCTTTGACTGAGCTTTAAATGCTTTAAAACTGAATACGCTCCAGTCATTAAATGTTTTGACCAATCTTTTTAAAGCAATTAAGAGTTTGTTAAGATTTGATAACAAACTATATCTTGGTATAAATTCAGAAAAACTGTTTTTAAGAAAGAGAATCTTTTGACAAAGTTTTGCTAAGAGAGTTTTTCAAAGTGCTGAGATTGCTTAAGAGTTTTTGTGATTGATCAAGGTGCTGGAATAGGATTCTACTTGTATTGATTTCAAATATTCATTTGTAACAAGTGTAATCTTTGTAAACTGTTGAAACAATTCGTTTGTGTGTTTTTGTTGAGATTGGCTATGTGTTCTTGAGGTGTTCAAGATCAGCAATCTTAGTGTTGGCCAATGAGAGTGTGTTTCTTGAGGTTTTCAAGGTCATTCTCTTGGTTGTTGTGTAAGTGATCAAGGTGTGATTGCTTAGTGGATTTCCTCAGGGTTTCTGAGAAGACTGGATGTGGCTTTGGATTGGAGTGAATCAGTATAAACAGCTGTGTACAATCTTTCTATCCGTAACTCTTTAAATTTAGTTTGTTTGTTGTTTGCTGGTATAAACAACCGATTGTTTCGAAGAAACAATTGATTGTTTTTTCTAGTATTACAGTTTTGCTTGCTGTTTTGGCTAACTGAATTGCTGAATCAATTGGTTTGTTAAATAAATTCATTCTAGCCTTGAAAAGTTTGTGAAAACCCTTTTAAACAATTCACTCCCCCTCTAGTTTAAAACCATATTTTCTAACAGGAATCGCGGTGGTCGCAGTCGCAGAATGGTGTTCGCGTGTTCGCATTGCGATGGTTGCAGTCACAGAATGGTGTTCGAGTCGCGGTGGTCGCAGTCGCAGGGATGGTGTTCACATCACGGTGGTGGAGGACGGAATCGTGGTGGTCGCAGTTGCATAATGGTGTTCGCGTCGCAGTGGTCACAATCGCAGAGATGATGTTCGCGTCGCAGTGGAAGAGGAATCGCGGGTGGTGGAGGGATCGTTGTGGTGGTTCGCGGTGGAGGAATAGCGCATAGAGAAAGCTTCTTGTATTTAGGGATTGAAATGTTGAAAATGCTTGATGAGAAGAGAAAGGCGTAGGTTAGCACAACACACAATAACAAGATGGGATTTTTTTGCGAGCTGACGGGCCGGCCCGCCCCGCCCCATCGTAAGCCTGCACAGGCCGTGGGTTATGCGGGGCGGGCTTAAGTGGGTTCGTGGGCCAAGTAGAGGAAACCGTCCCACATTTTTTCGTGTGGGCTACGGGCTGACCCGCGCGACCTGCCCCGTTTTGCCAACTCTACAAATCACATCATGTAAGATAAAACAATATGCTCGAATGATATTAATTGTAATCGAAAGAACATTTACTATATCATAAATGTATTTAGAGGATTTTACTATAAATCTTATGAATTCTGAACAAACTAAGATACTATTTATTCAATCAGCCAGAACATTATTTGATTAAACAAAATGTTTGTTTGACAACTTTAATATATTTTATTTTTTTAATAATAAGGTTTATAACATAGATCTATCTCACAAAACTAAAATATGAAACCTAACGGTAGTTTTTGGTTTGTTTCTATAGTAAAGGATAAAAAAACATAATGTTAACTAAAAGTAATGCATTTTTAGGATTTAAAAATAGGAACAAAGGTTTTATTTATTTATTTTTTTTTATAAAGGGATCATGATAGGTAACACTGTGAACTTTGACATCCCATTTAGGTTAACACCCCAAAGTTCACTAATCATGTATCATCATACGAACATATTATTAAAAAGAAAAGAAAGAGAACAAAACCATGGAGAACTATGCCAAACTCATGGAAAGAAAAGATACAACAAACCCCAAACAAAAATGGGAGAAGTAAATTATCTCAACTATACAAAACAGAAGTAAAGCTGAAACTTATTATGAAAAAAGTTAATACAAAGGGTCAGAGGCAAATCATCATACCACTGAAAATCAACCTTATTCACAACCCCCATATCAACAAGCTTATCAAAACAATGATTCCCTTCCCAAAATAATGTGAGAAATCTTGAACTCTATAGAATGACAGATCTTTATACATTTTTTTCATCTTTCTCTATTATCCCAAAGCACCAACAAACCAGAAGAAAAGGCTTCACAACAAAGTAGAGTCACACTCAATCCATAAACGTCTACACCCAAGTCTCTAAGCATGCTTTATGGCAAGGATGATGACTCACATAATCTCAATAAAAAGGGAATTTTGAACCCCTAAAAATACACAAAAATTGCCAATATACTCACCTCTGCAACCTCAAAAGATCCCACCACAAGCAGCAAAACCCAAAGAGCCTATAACAACACCATCAGTATTAGTCTTCATCCAACCAACCTCGGGAGACTTTCAAACAACTTGAAGTGGGATAGGAGATTTTCCAAATCTAATTCTAATACCAAAAAACTTCAAAACAACAAAGTCAGTAATATCATTATTCATTGAAAATTTAGAAATGTTATCAAACAAAGGAATGTGATCCCTGATTTGATGTAAAGAAGAATCAATGGTAATATTATGCTGAAATCTGGAAAAATTCGGCATCCTCCAAATCATTCAAACAACATAAGTAATAGTTTAAAGTTTGATGTGCTTAACTAAAGGAATGAATACAACCTTCAAAAGAGAAAGTAACTCAGGAGTAGAAAGATGGATAAAGTCAAGAAAACTTGTTGAAGCCAAAACAAAATAAGATTAGCCGTCACACAATCAAAGAAAAGGTGAGTAATAGTTTCTGCATGATTTTTACAAAGAGAACAAATAGAACAAAGAGACACTCTTTTTTTTGAATCGCATAGTCAGTAAGGGAATTTGTCATGGAAAAGCTTCCAAAGAAGTAAAGATTTTGAAGGGGGAATATAACAACTCCAAATCATAGAGCCCAATCACAAGGAGAAGAAGGGGAGAAAAACCCTCTTAGCCGTTTTCTGAGAGAGCACACAATTCTTATCTAAAATCCAGTTAGGAAAATCAAAATCACTAGACAAAACAAGATGACTCATATCTTGAATACACGAAATCATACAAAGATTAGAGGTCAAAGTCCAAGAACTACCATTCCAAGCATAAATCACTTTAGAGGATAACTGAATCTTATCCTAGTAAGGAACACTTGCAAGAAAAGGAATGTATCTAGAAAAACACCACAAGTCATTCCAAAAATTAATATGATTACCATTCCCAACCGTCCAAAATGTATTCTCCAAGACAATATCGTATAAATCATTAATCACAGGCCAAAGAGAGGAAGAAAATAGGGTCAAAGGTTATAGTTAACTTTAATATAAATGTTTATGTCAAAGAGATGTTGTATTTTTTGAACTTATCTTCCCATTTCATTATGAAAATTTACAAAATTTTGTCTCAAGTTGTCTCATAACATAATTAACCATATTATAAATTTTTTTATAAGAATATCTTTGATAGTTCTCTTGTATCCTTTAATGAAAAAAAAAAAATCCAAATAGTGTTACATCACCTTCACAAATAAAATAATCTCAAATAGAATTTTTGTAGGTTATAAACCATTTATGCAACTCCATCTTTAGTGAGCTCAGACACTTTATGCTATGTTTAGATTGAGGAGTGGAAGTGCGAGGATTTGAGGGAGTTGAAGTGTGAAGATTTAAGGCAGTGAAAGTGTGAAGATTAGAGATAGTGGAAGTGTGAGGATCTAAGAAGAAAGTGTGAAGAAAGTTTGCGTGTTTGGATTAATGTATGTTAGAGTGAATGTGTGAGGCAAATTTATTAAAGTATCTAAGTAATGTGATAATTGTGAGAGTATTTGAATTATTTATAGTGTACAAAATGTAAGATTACAAATATACTCCTTGTGTATAAAAAAAATTAAAAAATGAAATATGAGTTATTTTTGTGTAGATTTTAGTTGATTAAAATAATGTAAAATGTAAAATTAAAATTAAAATTAAAAATATAAAATTAAAATAAATGAATTAAATAAAATATTTTAAATATTTTTGTGTTATATTAAAATTTCATTTTATTAATTAATATTATTTAATTTATTAGTAATATAATTAAATATTTTTGTTAGTTAAATTTATGTATTTAGATAATTTTAATATTATTTATGATTATTTCATTTGTATTATATTATGTTATATATATTAAGTATATATATTTTATTTATATAATAATATTAATATTAATGATTATTATTATTATGAAAAGGTTAATATATTCTAAAAGTAAATGAGTATTTAAAATTTGGCTAGAAATTTAAAATAGTTAGATAAAATAAATAATTTAAATATTCATAATTTTATAAAATATAATTAAAAAATAATTTTTTATTGAATTTAAGTAATATTATTAATTGTATAATAGTTTTTTATAATGTTAATGAAGTCAATATTTACACATATTATTGGAAAAAATTAACGAGTTTCATTAAAAAAACAAAAACACAAATCTAAGAACATATATCACGAGGATAATCGACTCTGGCTCATTTATAACATAGTACATAATCGATTATGTCTTCAAAATCAATGAATAATCGAGTACGTCTCCTTTATAACATATTATATAATTGATTATATATTATCTATAACATACTACATAATTGATTATAAACAATTAATTATGCTTCATTTATAACACATTACATAATCAATTATGCATTCAAAACCAGTGGATAATTATTGGAAATTTTAGAGAATGTTTGAATTTTATAATATAGTTAATTTATTTTTATTAATATATATATATAATATTTTTATTTTATTATAAATATATTTAATATTTTTATCATAAATATATTTAATATTTTTATTTTGTAATATAAGTGATATATTTGGGAAAATATTTTTTTAAGTAATTTTAATTAGTTTTTATCATATATGATTGTTAATCAAATGTGTAAATAAAACATAATATATTTAATATTTTTATTTTGTAATATAAGTGATATATTTGGGAAAATATTTTTTTAAGTAATTTTAATTAGTTTTTATCATATATGATTGTTAATCAAATGTGTAAATAAAACATAACAATAAAATATAATAAAATATTTATATTTTTTTATTCAAAAATTTATTTTTTAGAATTGAAAATTATGTATATTTATTTATCTTTTTATTTTTAAAATTTGGTTATGTTTTAAAAGTTAAAAAATAAACTAATAAATTATTAGAATAAAGTAACTGAATAACCTTATAAAGTAATTGGTGAGAGAGTGAAAGACTATTTTGATATAGATATTAAATTAAGTATAGGATTCTAAACCTACCTCCACCTCATAAATCGGCTTATAAGGTTAAGTTTGCACTCATTTATATAGAATAAAATGTCTTTATCTCTAGTCGACGTGGAATCTCCAACAGTAACTATCATCTCTATAAAACTAATTTTTATACTTATTTTTTAAACATAAACACTTTTCATTTTATATTTCATCTCTCATTAAGACAAATCACTTTAAGAAAACACTATTATGTATGAATTATCAAAGTATATTATTGTGAAAACATGCACTTGTAAAAACATAGTAACTCACACTTCTTCCAATAATAAAATAAAATAAACATAAGATACAAATAAGTTTTCAAACTTAAATTTCACTCCACTTCTACTATTGAAAGACTAATTGGTTGCTAAGTGTTTAATAAAGAGTGTAAATCTTGAACTTCCAATCAAAATTTGATGTGTAAACTATAAAGGCCACACTATAGACTTTAAAAACCAAATTAGCATGAAATGCAAAACTTATAGAAATGATTATTCAATTTAGATGCCCCTAATATGAAATTGTAGTCTATTTAAAATAGTCCGACTAATGCAAAGTTATAAGATTTCCATATATTTAACACCACTTTATAATAAACTTTCACTATTTTACAACTAATTGCTATAGAATTCAATAATTTTAAATTATATTTAATTTATAATTAGATAATAATATATGAATATATTTAATTACATTTTTAACATTATGTGTAATAAATAAGTAAATGCCATCCAATGTTTTCATACTTCATCCATACCAATCACATACCTAAAAAAACACTAAATATTGAGAAAAAGAATAATGTAATGATAATCCTCTTGGCGTAAGTTGCAAATCCAACTCCAGTGAGAGTTAAAAGCTAACCATGGTTAAGTTATGTGGGTCCTAGTGTATTATAAAAAAGTGTATATGGATCAAGAATAAAAGGAGAAAAAAAAGAAAAATAAGGAGCTAAAGAGGGGGTTCCATTTTCTGAGTAGTAAATTGGGGGAAATTAGATTCTTCACAGTTGTTGAGGGCTTTGACAGATGGGTCATTGTACATGGTGACGGTCTTCTCAGATTCAAATTCCTGAAACGTCACTCCCCTCTCCTCTCTCCTCACATCGCCAATCAGGTAATTTCACTCACACTCACTCCTCATCTTCCTCACTGCACCAACGCCTCACCGCTTTTTTCTCCGCTTTTCAATTCCCTAGATTCGCCACGCCCGACCTTCCAACTAGGGTTTCCACCTCCAATTGCAGATTTTCACCTCCGTCAATTTCGACCGTTGCCTCCTCTATTCAAATGCGCCGCTCCTGTAGATCCGTGGCGGGATTCGCTGCACTTTGAATTTCCTTCTCCCGAAAAATAAACACAGGTTCGTGTCCCAACATTTCCCCCTCTCTTCTTTCATCTCCTCCTTACACTTGTTCCACTTCACACGTCTTTGCGCAAGCTTCAGTTCCGAGTTTTCCCTATTTTCTCGACTTCCGTCACTTTCGCTTTTTAATTCCATTGCTCGGGGGGCTTTGGGATGGACTTGATGCTTCCAATTTTTCACTAGGAGTAATAATTTTTAATTGCGATTCATTCATGCTGGGTACGCAAGTTATGAATCGCGGTATTGGTTGTGCCCTGTCTTTATTCAAAGGGGAAAATCATATAAGGTAATTATAAGTTATTCGTTGTGTTGTGTTGAGTTTACAAGTCACTGGCTGCTTAGTGGAAGGGATTGACCTTCCTCTTGTAGGTGTGATTGGACTGGAACTGGAACGGCAGCTGCTGGTTTCGCTTTTGGTTGGGTTAGCAAGTAATATTTTACATGATTTGTGGCCGTCTGTAGTTCGCTTTCGTGTAGATCTGTCCTTACCTTCCGTTTTGATAACTGGAAAAAACTATTTAAAATATTATAAACTAAGAGCTGCTTTGGAGTGTGTTGAACTCGGTCTAACTTCCACTGTCAGTGAATAACTTAGGATGTAGCAGAACCAAGTTTCGGAAATTTATTTTGATTATACATGGACGGATTCTGTTCAAGTGTTTGAGTTAGAACCAAGTGGGTTGTCATATTGCTATATAAAATAAAATAGAAAATGTCTTATCTCAGTAGCTGAAGTCAGCTACATGAGTCGAATGACACCATTGGGCTCCAATTCAAGACCCGATCCTCTGATATGTTTTCACCATGAGATTCCTTTTAACAACTTCCTCCGATGTTCTTTGTCGTCTCCCTATTCCCATTTTCATGCGATTATAAATCCTGCATTTTACACTCCTCATCTCTAATGATCTCTGCTTGTGGCCAAACTACAGTAACCAACCTCCTATCATATTTTCCTCTGTCGTTGCCGCACCAATATGTGTAACACATTAACTTTTCTGCTCTTCAATAAAGGTTACTTTATGATTTAATCGGGCTTTCTAACTGTATCAGTCACTTCCATGTAAGTTTTATGATATCCCCGCTTAATGTTGCAAGTGAGG
This sequence comes from Phaseolus lunatus, assembly GCA_013389735.1. Classification (NCBI taxonomy): domain Eukaryota; kingdom Viridiplantae; phylum Streptophyta; class Magnoliopsida; order Fabales; family Fabaceae; genus Phaseolus; species Phaseolus lunatus. The sequence continues at coordinate 12,682,876 of CM023865.1, read as the reverse complement.
AAAAGGCAATGATCCAGTCTCTTTATACCCAAGTTCCACCCAAAATTACCCAGGACTGCCCGATAGTAAACAAATGTTGTTACATTGGCAAATGTTACTCTCGCATAATTTGTTTCCATCCATCAAATCACACTGTAATATTGACGTGTATAGTCACTAGGTCTGATCAGTGAATATGTCCATACCTGTGAATATTAGGATTTAAGGTTACGCGAAAGAGACGTGTCTTATCATTCTTCTTCATTTTGAATTTCTGTTGACTTACTGAATAATATTATAATTTTCCGTAGACATTAATGACACTTATGTTGTTCCATACAGGTGATGATAGAGGTTTCCTATGTAGTGCAATGAAACTGATCCCACATCTAATTATTTAAAATGAGGACTCTTTATAAAATGTTCACACTGTCATAAACTTCAACTTCTGTAATTAATAGTTTTGAAGAGTTGGTTTACTTATAATTGTTGCCCACACACGCCAAAATCTTAAGAAACTTAGTGATCGTGTTTCAACTTCTCTCTTCATTGGTTCAGGTACATGTTTGAGGGGCTTCCTTAAGCAAAGGAGGCCTGATATAAAATCCAGTAGTCTTGATCAATTTATCTGCCTCTTAATTGGCTGAGGAAGTAACTTACCAATAATTAGGATTACTGGATAATGATGGAATGCAACAAAGATGAAGCAGTTAGGGCCAAAGAAATAGCTGAGAGGAAATTTTCAGAAAGGGAATATGTTGGTGCAAAGAAATTTGCTCTCAAGGCTCAAAATCTGTATCCTGATTTGGAGGATATTACCCAGCTTTTGACAACAATTGATATCTATATATCTGCTGAGAATAAAGTAAGCGGAGAAATGGATTGGTATGGTATACTTGGAGTGAGCCCCTTTGCTGATGAAGAGACTGTCAGGAAGCAATACAGGAAGCTGGCTCTCACCCTTCACCCTGACAAAAACAAGTCTTTGGGTGCAGAGGGTGCATTTAAGCTGGTTTCAGAGGCATGGAGTTTGTTATCAGATAAGACCAAGAGACTCGAATATAACCAGAAGAGGAGTTTGAAAGGATTCCAGCATAGCACTTCCAACCATGTTGGATCTAAATCAGATGCACCCAGTGCAAATGGTTTTTATAATTTAAAGAAGAATGTAACTTCAAATGTCAGGACTGGAAATAATAATGGTCGGGCCCCTTCAACTGCAGTTCCTCCTCCACATAAAAAGGCTGATACCTTTTGGACTATCTGCAATCGGTGCAGGACACATTATGAATATCTCAGGATTTATTTGAATCACACCCTTTTATGTCCAAACTGTAATGAAGCTTTTGTTGCTGTTGAGAGGGGTCCACCGCCAAACGTTTTTAAGCCACCAAATTGGTCTTCTCATCAACAACGGCATCAAAATTCTCAACACTCTGCCGGAAGTAATAATACAAACTTTCAGTGGGGTTCTCACAATAGAATGGCTAGTTTTGGTAGCACAGACGGATCAACATCTGTTGCAGCTCAAGCTGCAAGTGTTGTGCAGCAGGCAAGTGAGAAAGTAAGGAGAGAGGGTTCTTTTCACAAAGCTGAAAAACCTATGAAAAAAAGAAGGACAGATGATATTCGCATTAATGGCTATCAAGGATACATGGCTAATCATATGACTGGGGGACATGGAGCAGCTGGTTTGGGCAGCTTTTCTGAATCAGGAAAGGCTAACGTGGAAGCAGAAAGGAATCATGGTTTTTCAGGTCTGCCTGGAAAGCATTACAGCACAAGGGAATTGTCGATGTTTGAAATGAGAAACATGTTGATGGACAAGTCACGCAATGAAATTATTAAGAAACTTCAAGAATGGAAATCAATGGCTGAAGCTAAGATTAACAAGGATAAAGAGAATAAGAGACAGAAAAGCGCATTTAATGGCAAAACAACTGGTTCAGAAAAGCTGAGAGGGCCTCCTGTCAATGGTAACAGGCATCCAAACATTGATTCTTTCCCTGTCAGAAGTGATGATACACTTCAGAAGAACCAAGCTTATGTTACCATCAATGTTCCAGACCCTGATTTTCATAACTTTGATTTGGACAGAGATGAAAATTCCTTTGCCGAAGACCAGGTGTGGGCTGCGTATGATGATGATGATGGAATGCCTCGGTATTATGCTAGAATTCACAAGGTGATCTCTATAAAGCCATTTAAAATGCGGATCAGTTGGCTTAATTCTCGAAGCAACAGCGAATTGGGCCCAATAGATTGGGTGGGCTCTGGTTTTTATAAGACTTGTGGGGATTTCAGAACTGGCAAGCATGAAATATCTGAATCATTAAATTCTTTCTCTCACAAGGTTAGGTGGACAAAAGGCACGAGAGGTGTTGTTCGCATCTTTCCTGGAAAGGGGGAAGTCTGGGCTCTTTACAGGGACTGGTCTCCTGATTGGAATGAACATACCCCAGATGAAGTGATACACAAGTATGATATGGTGGAGGTTCTCGAAGATTTCAATGAAGAACAGGGCATCATGGTTACCCCTCTTGTTAAGGTTGCTGGTTTTAGGACTGTGTTTCAAAGGCATGCGGATCGTGTTCAGGAGAGGAGGATTCTTAAAGAGGAAATGTTTCGATTCTCTCATCAGGTTCCTAATTACTTGTTAACTGGCCTAGAAGCTCAGAATGCTCCAAAGGGTTGTCGAGAGTTGGATCCAGCCGCTACTCCTTTAGACCTCCTTCAGATAACGACAGAAGCTAATGATACATCAGATAATGCGTAGGATGTCTGTGGAAGAAATGAGGCCCGGTTCACCTTCCGTGAAATGGGAGAGAGAATGCATAAAACCTTGTAGAGCAGAAATGTTAAACGAGGGTAGTAAACAGAAAAAAAAAATGATACAGGGCAAAGGATAGAAATGTTTGTGACTGATGATGCAATAGGCTTGAGAAATCAAAATGAAGATTTATGAAAATACAGTGTTTCATGGCTCATTCATTTTGTAAGCCTGACAAAGGTATTCTATAGTACCCTTTTGGTGTTATATATGGATCGAAGGGATCCACAGCTTTTCGGTTTTTGCTGTATAATTTCCAGACATGTTATATTCGTAGAGTCTCATGGCAGTTATCATTCATCATTCCGCAAGCAAAGTGAATAGACTATAGTTCTGGCATTTCATGTCGTCCTATGGCTGGTGCTTTACTCTTCCAGTTTATGGACGTGCATATTCTGTCTTGTGTTACAAACTCATGAGTTTTAATTACATCTGATTCATTTCCTAATTGTAGGGTCATATCCAATACAAGAGTGCTTTAACTATTATTATTTTCTAACTGTAGCTTACTCATTCAAATTATAACCATATACCCTTGATCCTACATGATGATATCCGGGGAACTGTTTTATTTTTAATGGGTAGGGCTATTTTGCGCTTTAATTTTATTTCTGGGCTTCTACGAAAATTTAAAGTTTTAGTACGAAGAAGATTTACTAATGTTTGATATAAAATACGGGTCACTTTATTTATTTACTTATTTTAGAACATTGTTTCTAAATCATATTTTTAACCTTTTTTTTTTATAAAAGTTTTCATGTTTGGCATAATTAAGAAGTATTTTGTAACATTATTTTTTTTCTAAAATCTAATATTGTTAAGTATAATTTTTTGTCTGAAGTATTAGAATTCAATCGTGAAAGGAAATTCTTCAACATTGGGTTTCTTCAAATCCATGGGCTTTGTTCTCTTCCTAAACAATTGATATTGCTCTTTCGTTTACAACTAACATCTTTGTTTTCCGTCAACATCGCATATTAAGATGTACAAGTCATTTGACCAATGAATTTTGAGACTTGCTTTAAGTTTGTACTTGATTTGATTTTTTATGATATTTGACATTAATATTTTAGGTGACTTTCGTATTCAAGAATTTTGTTGAACTTTAATTTTTAGATTTAGTGCATTTTGATATTTTCTTCTTTGTTTAGGCTATAACTTCCATTTTGATGATGCCATTGAAGTGATTTTGGTGTCTGTCTAAGATAATTAAGAAAAGTTCATAACGGGATTTTGAGCAAATAGAACAGTGACAGACTCCAGTGTGTCGCATTTTGTTACTTGAGGAATCATGTCACTATTGGATGGATCGTGCTTCCAACGGTCTTCAAAACGTTTTCTTCTACACATCCAAAGCCTTGCACCCTAAATATCTTCCAACCAAACCTAACTTTTACAAACAAAAATGTATGCAAAAATATCAAACTAACCAATAAACAAAGGAGAACCGTACATTATTAATACTGAGAATTGATAGGTTTTTCCAGAGACTTTCACTCACAATGTCAAATTCAGATAAGATATTCATTTCAACTTCGATCTAAAACCTTAAAACAATAAATTTATAATTCTTTTATTTATTATTCAACTTTTTTAAGGTAAAACGCAGACTTATATAATAATGAAAAAAAACATATAATACAACACTATGCATCAAACCACTCCACCGTAAGAATTCATTTATCCTCAAACAAGTTTATAAAATTTCAAGCACAAGTTACGAGATACAACTTAAGCCTTATTAGATCTTAACTTCTACACAGTGGTAGAACTATGATATTTTGTGTTACTTGAATTTTAAATTTTAAATATTTTATATAGTAATTTTGTTATGGTTGAAGATTTTATCTTTATCTTTAACTTTTGTTTCGGTTAGTTACATTAAATTTCAAGAAAATCTATGTTAGATATTTTAGGATTTTAAGTTAGTGGTAGCGTTGTACATAGACATTTCAATTTATGAATTTAAATATTTTTCCATTTTTGACCTCTCTATCTTTTATACAAATTTTACTATTTCTATACTTTTATCATACAAAATATTTCCATAACTGATATTAGATTTGAACTATTCCGAAAAAGTGAGATAATTTTTTCATTGAACTTCAAACTCAACGAGGATGAGTGTAAATTTTATATTTTTTAAATTGTAGTGGAAATAAAACTACGCAACTCTTAAATAATTGTGAGGTAACAGAGTCTTACACCCTGCGTCATCGTTTGAAATATAGTTCCCAATATTTTAGTTTTTAATCTCATAAAAAACTATGGTGTTTTGTTCTAATTTAATCCTAGGAAACAACCGGTTACCTTCGCACATTTTGCGAAGATAACTGTTCCTTTAAATTGAGTTAATGCTGTCTCTTCTTCCAAGACATTTTTGCAAATGATCTGCACCAGACAGAGAATCCCACGGGAAGTTTCAATGCTGATCTTATTTTATTCAAAAGCGTATGAACTCATTGACTATGCAAGTAACAAAATGTTGGAGGAAGGTTCATGGAAAATTCTTGATGGTTCAAATTCAAGGAATTTGAAGAAAGGTTCGTTTCATTTTTATGACAAAGCCAAAGATTGCTCATAATAACAAAAGATTGCTCTTTATTTCACTACCATATTTTATAAACTTTCGGTTTCCTTAACAGAGACCTAGTCTGATAGGGGTGTTTGGGTAAATCTCCAATTTTAAAACATGTTTTTTCTTTTCTTAATTGATGTATAAAATGTTTGGCTTAATATTAGAATGCTTAGTTTTTACTTGAACGTGATCATTATTCTGGTTTGACTTATTTTATCTGAAATTAAATATAAATGTATTTTTTAGTTTAAATTAAAGTGTATTTTATTAAAATACAAAGATTTATTTAAATATTTCTCCTTTCTCAGCCCATTTTTATATTTTAAAAATGGGAGAATTTTGTTTTCATATTCTTAACTATATTCACCGACTCTGCATTGTTCTGCATGATTCTTAGACCATTCTGCTTTTCCTCTTTGACCTCAGATTTCTAACAATTTGGTGTTGCAGTGTACCACGGTTTACGCAACGCACAATAAGCCAAAATTTCCATTGAAACTTAAAGCAAATGCATTTTTAGTATCATATCGGGTTTCATTCTCTTTCCTCATTTTACTTTTTCCTTTTATTTAGTCCTCAAATTGACTCAGGAACAACAACATAATCACTTGAGTGTTTGAATTTTATTTTATATCATCTTCAACATTTTATTCTTGCTATGTATTGCAAAAATTTGACTATATTCAAACATTTCAAATATCCTGCTTTGCTTGATAAATACAAAAGTAATGTTCATATATATTATTCTGATAAGGGTTGCTTTGCTTGATAACCTGAAATACAAAAGCAATACAAAAGCAAGGTGCACATATACTCTTCTGATAAGGTCATGCTTAGATGGACCATAAGATATATGATATTCAACAAACAATGAATCTGTTAACGAAAACTGCATTTAACTTATATAAGACATTGTTGGCATTATTTTCAAAAAAGTAATATACAATTCAACCATGCTTCTTTAATATTTGACATATTTTTACAATATTTACATTTTTTTAAAAATTATATACATATTGATTTCATAAAATATGTACATAAAAAAAATTCAAAATAGAGAAAATATAAAAAAAGTTATTCTTTTCAGTAGTCGTATTTGATATTACATAATATTTTATATTTACATAATTTTTTCAGTGATGTATACATAAGCAGCCTTATCACATGCAGTTGCTTGATATATGATAAGTGTCATATTTCACGCTAATATTTCATATTAAAAGACAGACACTTATGGTCATCAGTTTGACGATTGGAGTGAAGACTACAAGACTGTCCAATCAGAATCTTTGATAAAGTAAGTTCATTTTTGCTCTTCTCTTTGAGTACGGAGTCCGCCATTAGACTCGTGGCAGTAAAACGTACAAGACTGTCCAATCAAAATCTCTGATAGAGTAAATTCAATTTTGCTCTTCTCTTTGAGTTAAATTTTGAACTTGTTAGGTTTGTCTCAATCTAGGCTTTGCATGTGACTCTTTTAACTTCAGTATCAATCTTTGTTAGCTTAGATTCTTAGTGATATAGTTATATTTTTTTATCAGGACTTTGTGGTGCGTGTTAAGCCTCCCTTAAGCTTTTGGTAGGTTTGGAGCACTTAGTGAGTATTTGCTCAAGTTCAGGTAAGGGAAACTTTTTAATTTCAAATAGAACCCTAGGTTAGAAGATCTGGATGTGGGGGTAACTTGGTCACTAGTTCAAAATTTTGTTTGTAGGATTGATGGTTTATGAGTAATGCAGGGTATTGTTTGAAATAAATTGTGAATATGTTGATTTTGATATGGATGATTTATGGTAGATGTTTTTTGTTTGAATATGAAAAATTTGGTTGATTTGTATAATTGATATAATGTAAGTTACACTTGAAGTGAATGAGTTATTGAAATTGTTTTTGTTTGACTCTGAATGATGAAATTAGGCAGAATTATGCAAATTTTTCTGCATATCTCGCTCATATGAGATAATTCTCGCTTAAGTGAAAATAGAATGAAAAGATGGGGTGCTTTCGAATCTGCCTTCGCCCAAGAAAGAGGGAATCTCGCTCATGCGAGACCTGAGATGAAATTCTAGGTGCTCTCACTCAAGCAAGAGAATTATTGCTCAAGCAAGCAAATTTTCGCTCAAGCCAAAAAATATCTTAAAATTTTTATTTTTGCTTTTGAAAGCCTATTTATTATTACCTATTGTTTTAAGTGAAAATTCTAAATTTTATTTAAAAATATGATAAAAGGAACTTAGTTATGTGTTCAAGTGAATTTTGAGGTATATTTGGATTGTTTAGAAAGTTTAAAATATGATGTGATTGAATGGTGCATTGATGTGTTAAATGATGTATGCAATGAGGTGAAAGTGTGATTAAGACATAGTATTTTCAGGAAAGGAAATACTGTATTAAGATTGTTATAAGAGTATATTGATTTATGAGTGTCCTGTGAATGAGACGATCCTGACTCTTACTGATATAATGGAATCACATATATGAAGTTATTCAATTGGTGAGAGTTGAAGGAGGTTCATTTGACTGAGTTTGAGGTTTGAACGAACTGATCATAGCACATCACATGGATTTATCCTATAAGATGATAAGATACTGAGATGATTATGCATATGATTGTGTGGATTTCACAACAAGTTGTGAGGAGGTGTGTTGAAGATCCCATGTCGATTAAAAATAAATACATTTCATAAGTGAATATAAACTTTACCTTATAAATCAGTTTTATAAAATTGAGTTAAAGTCCATTTCTTAAAAACTTCAAACCACATTAAGTTTATGTAGTTTTTGCATTCATCTTGTGGAGTATTGTATCTTTTAGATGTGTGTAATAACATAACTCTTTCCTTATATATTTGACTTTTTTTATAATATTTTAGATCTATCTTTATTTTAAAAAAATATACATATCGATTTCGAAAATATGTGCACCATAGACTTTAAAAATAAATTATGCGCAAAAGAGAAAATATTTGAGAAGTATTTAATTACTTAAAATTAAAAATAATTTTAAGAAACCCAATAAAAAATTTAAAATGAATATATTAAAAATAAAGTATTAAAAAGTTGATTTTAACCATTATAGTTTCAATAATTATATTTGATATTTACATTTTTTTCCTAATATATTATAAACATATTCTCAAAACAGTGTGTTGTCCGAATAAATGTAAATGTAATTTGTATGAAATAAACTAGTGTTTAGAGCTGAGGAATTAGAGATACTATGAGATATATAGTTTTCAATAATATTATATTAAATTTTATATATAAAAAAAACTTAATCTAATCTATGTCATCCAAATAATTTTTGCAAACAATTTGAATAGAGAATTCAGGCTCTCCTACATGTATTGATTATATTCACCGACTCTGCATTGTTCTGCATTGTTCTTAGAGCATTATGCTTTTCCTCTTTGACTTTAGATTTCAAACAATTTGTTCTTATAGTGTACCATGTTTTACGCAACGTCAGAATCAGCCAAAATTTCCACCCAACTTAAACCAAATAAATATTTTTAGTATGATAGAGGTTCGTACAAATTGACATATAAACAACATATATAAATCCTTTATGAGTTGTTTCCATCGAAGAGAGGATTTAAGAGGTAGATTTGGTGTGATTTAAAACGAAAGTGATTTGTAAAGAAATTTTATTGAATTTCGTAAATGATGTGATGGTCGTAAAAAAATAATTATTATTTATATTATATAATTAATTATATTTATTTTATTATAATATAAATATGAATAAATTAATAATATAAAAATATAATATTTATTTTATATAATAACTATAAAATATGTATTTAATATATATAATAAACGGTTATATATATATATATATTAGCTATTTATATATAAACATATGTTTTTTAAACAGTAAATCTTTGCGAATCTTAAAAAACTGAAGAAAAAAATCTTTGTCTCGATTTCTAATTTTTATTAATTTTTTATTTCTTGAAATCTGTAATTTCCGTACCTTTCTTCACCTTATGAAAATTCGTCGCGGTAAACAAACATAGCATTAGTGTTTGAGATATCATTACTTTCCTATGTAATATTCTTTTTGGTTAAATTGATGATTCCATTATAATAGATCATACTTTCCTATGTCATATTTTTGTTTTGGTTCAATAATATGTAATGATTAAAAATAAAAAATAATTAATTACTATATTAATTAAATATTATTTTAAATATTAAAATTATTAACATTAAAATTAATTTATATTATTAATAAATAATTTTTAAATTTATATTTAATTAATTATAAGATTTTAACTATAAATTATTTAAATTTTGAAGTCTATAGTTAAAATTTTGTACTTAATTAAGTACTAAATTAAAAATTATTTATTATTTATATTAATAATTTTTAAAAAAAATATATTCAATTTATTATTATTATAATAATTAATTATTTTTTATTTTAAAATTATTTTTATTTAATAATTTTTTACAATGTATTATTCTTACTAATAAGAAAAATTATGTACCAATTAGCTCTTTTTTATATTAAGAGTGGGTGATAATTGATAGGGAGACTTTCGTGTAGATTTTTGCTGCTTATAAACTATATAACTTGCACGACACATATTTCAATCTGAATCTAAGTTCCATGTATCATTTCCAAAATAAATTTAAAAAGCTGTCGGTTTCTAATTAAAATATTTTAACCATCTACTCTTCTCAATTACTCCCATTTAAAACTCTAAAATCACCATATAAAAAAAGTCATATCCATAATATTTTCAATAAACTTCTCCCAAAGAGTATACTATAATAAAATGTTTGTGGTTTTGTATTTCTTTTTATTATTAATTTTTATTTAAACCTTAAACAAAAATTAGTAAGATTAACCTGAATTATCTTTCTCTTATTAAATATGATATTTTATTTCCACCAATGAATTAAAGAAAAAACTCTTTTGTTCATCAATTAAAGTTTATATTTTATCTGATATCGGTTATGGCATTTTGTGGTTCCAAAAATAAAATAATGAAAAAAATTTATTTATAAATTTAATTTTTCACATGTAAATCCATAAATTTTTATTTAAAATTTAAAACAATTTTAAAAATAATAAATCAGGAGTTCCTTATATGAACATAATAAAAATAAAATTTATATGAAAAATGATTTTTAATAAAATATCAAAATTAACAGTTTTTAGATTTTTTCCTTATAGACTGTTTAAGGATACCTCCAAATTTCTTCGAGCAGGTTTTAATTTTATTTCATATAAGTTGATGGATTTGGGTGTGACACATATGACTGTAAAAACTATAAATATTATTTAATGGATAAAGTCCTCTTCATTTTTAAACTACATTAGTCATTTATCGTATCAAACTCATAAACAAGAATTTGAATGACATTGATTCAACCCAAAACAAATTATTCTTCACTTTCACACTAAAAAATTCATAACTCACTCAAGTTAAGAAAACACTATATAAGCTCATTCATTTTTCTTATATATGAAATATGAAATTTCACTAAGGCAACTTTTAAAAAATATCTCGATGATCTAACATTAGTATGCATAAATTTATCAAACACTACATAAGCTCCACTAGAAGATCTAACATTAGTAGATTATGCATAAGTTTATCAAACATTTCTGCATGTTTAAATGTAAATATAGTATTTGAACTTATTAATATATGTTTGATATATAATAGTTGAATGATTCTTAACATCATCTAGTGCTTAAGTATTGTGATAGATAAATCTTATAGAACATATGTGTTATCAACATACTTAAACAATAATCAAATAATCAAGTCGTAACGGTTACATGTTTTCAAGATAAAAATAAAGTGTTTAAAATTTTATTTTTAATGTCTATATTATCTATGACTGAAAACGTTTTATTACAAATGATCTCATAATCATCTACTTAAGTGGAAACAACCGAATCTTTGTGTTGAATTGTGATTAACCGTCATACATATATAAATCTTGTTTGAATTGTTTCTATAAACATAATAGAGACAAAAGTGTTTTAAAGATTTATATTGAGCTTCTAGGCCATGTGTAGATGAAATTTCTCATTAAAGATTAAGTCTCAACCAAACAAGAACCACAACGGTCATCTTCTAAAATTATATAAAGGATTCAAGTTGAATATGAAGTGCACGCGATAATATACATTTTCAATCTTATAGTGATCATATAGTGTTCTTTGTAGATGAATGATAGCCTTTGTAATTCTTCACTTTGTAAAGTCTACTTACACTACTAGAAAATCATTAAAAAGAAACTAATTTTAAATATTAAAAATAATTAGTTGTTATATTGACTAAATTAGATACTATTTTAGAGATTAAAAAAATTATTGGTTTCTAAATTAATTTTTATTATTGATAAATAGTTTCTAAATTAGTATATAATTAGCTACCAAGGTTTTAACTACCAATTATTTAGATTCTAAATTTGATAACAAAAACCCTGGTAGCTAATTAGATACCAATGTAGAAACTATTTATCAATAATAGAAACTAATTTAGAAACCAATAATTTTTTTAATCTCTAAAATAGTATCTAATTTAGTCAATATAGCAACTAATTAATTTTTGTCTATAAAATTAATTTTTATTTAATGATTTTCTTGTAGTGTTAGTGAGCTTAATTTGTTCTTTTTTTTAAAATATTTTTTTTTTTAAGAAATCTTGATCTGAAGGAGAGGTTAAGACGATATGATAAATAGTGATTTGTATACTTGTGAGAACTAAGAATGATTTACTTATTCGCTTGTAACTAAGAATAATGATATTTGTAATCAATTGATTTTTTAATAAAATCTCTTTAGTTATCTACTTAAGGAAAAATTAGATGTAGCTCGTGAGTTTTGGATGAACCAATATAAAATCTATTGTGTTGTTTGTTCTTCTTGCTCACTAGACGGTCTAGTTTAGTTCTCTTTGAGAAGAGTCCAAACTCTATTTAAACCCTCTTCTAAAATAAATTATTCCAAAACACACACACATACATACACACAAATATATATATATATATATATATATATATATATATATATATATAATTGAATTATCAATTAGATTTAGAATTTAGCTTAATAATAAGAGATATATTTAATGAAATTATCTACAAGTATTATTGAAATGAAACTTTAAATTTAATTAAAAAAATAAGACAAAATTTTACCACATTGCATGTATATTTTGTTTTTGAATACATGTAAATTTTTTCATACTTCGGTATTAGAAATTTAAAAATAAAGTAAGTGTTAAATATATTAATAAGACTAAGGTCACACATATTATAAAATTAATAGCGGTTAGTTATTTGTATATAATTATTGAGAAACTCATAAAGTAAGGATTGTAGTTTTTTTAATTATGGGAATAAATGTGTTTCAGTTGGGAAATCAAGTTACACATTTCAAAAGTTAGAGAAAAGCTAAAAATATTGATTGCTTTACGACAAGCTAAAAATATCAAATTTTTAAAAACTAAAATTTAAAATTATATGATGAAAATAATAACAAGCCATCATCAAGAAAAAAAAATACATAATAATATATAAAGTTAAAATGTTTATAAATAAAAATTTAATTATTTAAAATTTATTTTATAAAAATTACTATCTCTCTAAATAATTTTTGTAAGACCTAGAAAATAGTTTTAGAATAGAAGTGATATATTTTAAATGACACCTAAATATTTTATTATTATTAAAGTCAAAAGAGTATATAAATAGAAAAATCACTTATTCATATTTCATTTTAAAAGAATCATCATCTTTCTAAACTTTTCCTATTTCCTTCATTTATCTTCTCTCTAACTTTCTGAACATCTCTGTCATCAGAATGACGGTCGGAGTTTGTCATTGGATTCCTGGTAACGAATACTACAAGATTGTTCGATCAGAAATTTAGAAAAAGTAAGTTCATTTTTGCTCCTTTTTTCTTTGAGTCAATTTTTGAAATGTTAAGTTTGTCTTGGTAGATGTTGTTGCATGTGAGGTTTCTAGCTTTGGGATTAGTTCCTGTTAGCTCAGGGTTCTAGTGATGTAGTTAGGTTTTTTATCAAGACTTTGTGGTGCAGGTTAAACTACCCTTGAACTTTTGGTAGGTTTGGAACTCTTAGTGAGAACATGCTCAAACTCATGTAAGGGAAGCTAGTTTTAATTTCAAATAAAACTCTAGGTTAGACGATCTGGATGTGGAGGTGATGTGGTCACTAGTTCCAAATTTTGTTTGCAGGATTGTTTGTTTCTGAGTAATTTAGGGTATTGTTTGAAATCCAATGTGAATATATTGATTTTAATATGGATGATTTATGGTAAATGTTTTGCTTGAATAAGAAAAATTGGTTGATTGGTATAGTTGATATAGTGTAAGTTAATCTTGAAGTGAATGAGTTATTGAATTTGTTCTTGTTTGACTCTCAATTATTTAAATTATAATTATGATATATATATTGATAGAGTTAATTGATGAGAATACTCCTACCATGTTGAATAAAATATATGTGGTTTGAATTGTTAAATTGGGTTGTGTATATATATGATGAAGTTGGGTCAAGATCATGTATTTTTTCCAGAATTATGTTGATTTTTTTGCATATCTCGCTCAGGCGAAAATAGAGTGAAAAGATGGGGTACTTTCGGGTCCATTCTCACTCAGGCGAGGCCCATTTTCACCTAGGCAAGATAATTTTTTTTTTTGCCTTTAAAAGGTTGGTTTATTTTTGTTTTATAGTTTTTAATTATGATTTATGTATATTTGAAAAATCCTTTAATTAGATATTTATGTGATTCTTGGATGAAATTTTATGTGTTTTGAAATTCTAAGCTTTGATATGATTTAATTGTGTGATTTTAAATATTGTGAGATGTGGAATATGAATCTTAATGATCAAGACATAGTATTTTCAGAAAAGAAAATATCGTATTGAGATGGTTAGGATGTACATTGACTAGGATTCGTCTAGAAGGAAGTATCCTGACTCTAATGATATAATGGAATCATATAGATGAAGTTATTCAGATGGTGAGAGATGAAGGAGGTTCATATGAACATTTAAGTTGATCTGTTATATAAGTTAACCCTGTCATATTAGGAAATATGATATTGAGATTATTATGCGTATAATTGTGTGAATTTCACAAAGATAGTATGACAGGTGAAGATCTTTAAGTCTAAGTCAATGAGTGAGTCTTCGGAAAGTAGAGTCAAACGTCTGAGTATATTGGTAAGTAGAAATCTGACATGAGTAATGTGAATGATGAATTATGATAGACACTTGATGACTTTTGAGAAAATGTACAAGAGTTGATGACTTTTAGTTTGTTAATTGAAATTATATAGCAATTTTTTTTATAGCTAGCTTCCCCGTTTGTTTGTTGTGTTTTATTTTCTTTATCTGCGATGATCGTGTATTCTACACAAAGCAGATGAGGTTGTAGGTGAGAGAGCTCCCCAGTGAGCAGATAGAATATATATATATATATATATATATATATTGTTTTTATTACTTTGTTGATGTTTGTAAATATTATTTCCCTATGAAGATAGATGTATTTTGAGCTACTATACATATGATATATGTATATATATAAATATTTATTTTGAAAATTCACTCATATTATAATATTAGATGTGGGAAAAATATAAGGATATTACAATTTTTTTTGTCTTATTTCTATATTTCTGAATTATAAGTATATCTTTTTCAAGACCTAAATCAATCTTAGTGAAACAAGTTAAGAAGAAAATAAAAGCTATTGATAGAATTTCATTTGGTTGCATGAAGAGTAGTTGCATGCCTATGTTATGTTAGTAGTCTTAATTGGTTTTGAATTGCACTTCGATTTTTGCATGAGTAAGTAAGTGTAAGGACTTTACTTCAATATTTTTATAAAGAATACATGAAGGTGGGGAATGTAATTTAGTTGAGGAAACTAGGAATGATTAAGGTTGAATAATAAACTTTTTTTTATTTCATTATACTCGTGGGTTTGATTAGAATTGAACAATTAGTTTTGTATGGTCAAAATTGGTTGGATTAATGTGAACATGTAAATAATGTTTTTGATGGCTAAAGTTAAACATTTGAAATATTTTGGAACTTTATTTTTCTTAAAAGAAAGAATTGGTTGAAGTTTGCAATTGGTTTTGAAAATTTTACAAAATGGCAAATTTTGCATAATTTCGCTTAATGGATGAAATTTTTTTAGCGAGTTTCATTCAGAGAGTCAACATTTCTCTCGGTCTTGAGTACACTCATTGGATTGTAATTCACTCAGCGAAATGATATAAATTTACTTAGCGAATTCAAAATCGAAAGTAAGTAGAGAACAAATTTTTTGTTAAAATCAAAAGTAAGTAGAGAACAATTTTGTAGGCGCTAAGTGGTTTGAGGTCTTCATAAAAGTTGTAACTTATCCTCTTATCTTTCTTATGAGCTATATTTTAGAATAATTGGATGAGTGAAACTTGGTATGACTTATTACCTTTAACCAGTACCGCAAAATGATTTATGCTTTTATGAATTCTGATGCAAAACAAAATAATATATATATATATATATATATATTATAATGTGATCACCGTGTTGAATATTATTGATTTAATTTATTTAAATATTTTTTATATTCATGGATTTAATTTATTTTAATGATATTGTAGTGATTTAAAGATAATGTCTACGAATGATTTACATGTATAAAAATAGAGATCACAAGTATTTAAAATATTTATAAAAAATTTAAACTAAATATACTATAATAATTTGATATAAATTTCAAAATTATATAACTATATTCCTTATACTAAACATATGTCATAAAAGTATGTTAAGTTTTGTTTTTCAGATTTTTTTTTGGCTGGTTTTTTCTTTGCCTTAACATATAGTTTATTTAGACTAGACAGTACTAATTTATAGATTTTCTGGAATTTTCTAAGCATAGGTTGTGTATGATTTTAAAAATAGTTATAATTAATGTAAAGAATATTAATATAATACAATTTATTAGAAAATGAATGATTATAAAAAAAAAACAACAATGCATTGTATATCACTTTTAAACACAACTTTCCAACTTTTATACTCCAATAAAAATAATAAGACTCATGTGACACAAAAGTATGTTTTTATTTTATAAGATATAGAGTTTTACTTAAAACTTAAAATCTTAAATTTTATATCATATAAATTTTTTATCGATATTATATATATATATATATATATATATATATATATATATATATAAAGTATGACTCTTACAATAAATATGTCATACATAATTATTTCAACATATTATAAATATTTTTTTTCATTTCAATATTGTCTGGTTTTACTTGGAAACTAATTAATTTAATCAATTTTAAATTAGAAACTAATATGATATATTTGGAAAATGAATAAAAATATGTTATGGATTTTTTCTACTATTACTATATTCATAATTCCAACTTACTTTCTTATTATAAATAAATTACAAAATTTTATAATTAAAAATTATATAATAAATTTATTATTATATTTTAATAAGTATAAATATATTAAATTTATGATACAAGTTTATTATATTTGCAAATTATAATACAAATTTATAAGTACAATTCTTATAGTCTTTAATTCACATGCATATGCTGCAATATCTAAAGTCACTTCAGGAATTTAAAGATTTTTTATTTTGGATTAAGAGAAAAAGATCTCACACATCAATAATCAGTGTGGTCTATGAGAAAGTACTTGACATCTTTTGATTCTGTTTTGTTGCTTATGATACTACAATAATGTTTGTCCTGTATTACTTAGATGAGTGTGCAAATTATTACACACACATATATATATAAATAAAAGTTGGCTTCATTGGATCTAATTGTGGAGTGTTTTTTCTTTTTTAAAAGCCTAAATTCAACATTCCTAATAAATATAGATAGGTAAGGATAGACCAAATAGATCTATTTTGAAGAGTAATAAGGTGTTTGAAGTTTTTATTTAGCACATAACTAATCTCTCTCCTACCAAATAGGCCTATTTTGAAGTAAAATAGTACCTTTAGTCATATGTATATCCAAATGGGAAATCAAATCCTAAATTATCTTTATAAATAGATTTTTACCTTAAATTTCATGCTTGCAAGTCAAACAAGGAAAAAAAACATAATAATAAAGGAAAAAGTACAAATATAGTTTTTTTTTTTACATTAGAAGAAAGTAGAAATTGAGAACATGATTATAACAAAAAAAAAAAGTCTTGAGAGAGGACTGTGTTTGGAAAATACTAAATTTGCAGAAAGAGACCATTTAGACCTATATTAGTAATTGCAGATGATTTAAAGTTGGAACCCCAAATCATACAACTTCAAAATAGCAGTTAATGGAATCTCTCCCCTACATGGCCCACCCTTGGCACTTGGCATTCACCAAACCCCATACTCCTCAAACTCCCTTCTATAAATACCTCTCTTCTTCTTCTCTACCTTCTCCCCTTTCTCTCTCTCACACACCCCTTCATTGAAGCTCTTCTCTCTTTCTATCTTCTCAGAAGTCACAACACCACACAAGTAGTTGCATCACCATCATCACTGCATAATCTTGGTAAGATCAGTTTATCTTCTGACTAAGTCATATTTTCTCTGCAAATCTTCATTTTGTTTCCCAATACTCATATTTATTGTTTAACCATTCCTTTTGGTTGGATTACAACATAATGTGGTTATTCATCTAATATTTTCATTTTGGTTCATTGCATGTCTTTCATATGTGATATCCTTAACAGTTTCGATTCTATTCCATTTTCTGTCGTTTTTTCTTTAAATAATAATAATAATTGTCGGTGAGATTATATCCTTCACGTTTTTTTTTTCATATCCTTCATCTTCATCGGTGGTTTTTTTGGTTGATTTTGATTCCCTTTCCACCACGGCTCCCTCTTATTATTATTATTATTTTAACTTTTTTTCTCTCATTTTTTTTCACTACATTTAATAATAATCATGTTTTTTTTTTCCTACTTTTTTCACTACATTTAATAATAATTATGATTTTTTTTTTCATGGAGAAAGTAGAAGAAAAAAAAGAAGAGATTATACACGAGTAACGAGAAAATCGGTTGGAATTCAGTTTTTTGGATTTTTTTTTTAATCTTTTTTCCTATTTTTCCAAACAATCATTTAGGGGGGTCCATGAAGGTTGGTGCCACGCACTCTTGAGCTTTACTTAGGCTCAATATGTGTACCGTACATGTGGCACTGAGTTAGACCCATGGTCTGACTCAATTCAGATTTGTAGTAGAAAGTATCCAGCTGAGTAGTAAGCTACACATTGGATGCAAGGACATGTGCCGAGATAACGGTTAAAGTCTGTAGTCAATAGAAAATGTTCTGTTTCTGTGTCTGGTTTTGGACACTTCTTTAATTTGCTCACAAACAACCCTTCCTTCATGCACTTTTATTTGTCGTGTCAACTTATCATGGTTTCCTCTGCTTTTCACTTTCTTTTTCTTTTTTTCTATTTAGTATTTTTCCTCTCCTTAAAGATATAAACACCGATTATATATGTTATATTATCCTGATAGAAAACTATTTTTCTTTTCTAAATTTGTTATATATAATTTTAGTTTTTTCTAGCATTTTCCACTGTGAAATGAGAAACAAGTAGAATTGCGGATTGCATGTAGCTGCAGCAACTAGAATCAGAGTCTTTGACACTCAACTAGTTCTGGACCACTATTTTATTTCAGGAAAGAGAAAAACTTGTATATTTTATAAATAAGTAATATATAATATATGTGCGAGTCTTTCTGTGTGCTGCTGCACTGTTGCAGCTGTCGGGTTTCTTGAATTAACATGTTAGAAGAACACAAGATTTCTTTACAAACTCTCCAAAGATTTAAGAGTTAGATTTTGTTGTCTACAGGACACGAGGAGTGGATTGAGTATACTAAATAGTCTCTAGATCTTGGATGCTTGAGTTGTATTTTGCCTTTTAATCTAAGGATAACAGTTGTGTAGTGTTTTGCTGAATATGTTTTTTTGTGTATGTAATCACAAAAATACAAGACTGTATACAGTAATCTTCTTTCATATCTGTATATGTCAAGGAACCTTATAAAAGAATATGCTCTTTTTATAGTACAAAATATTCAAATCTTCTCTTTGAATTAATAGTAGTTAGTTTTTGCTTGAGTTATTTTTATGTTTCCTTAAACACATAAATTAGAAGCTTTTGCTGAAACCAATTGAATTAATATCAATGTTTTGCAGTACTTATTGGGATAAAATCATTTCTAGTGCTACAGACAACAAATATTTGTAAGCTATACATATAACACATACGAGTGTTTGATGGAATTTTCATTATGTTACTCACTTTTAATGGTTTCTTCAGTGGGTCCTTTCTTATACTGCATGAAGGTATTTACTGATTGGTTAGTTACTAGGTTAATGGTAAGTTCATTCTTCTTGATTTTTAAAACTATAAACCTCCACATCCATTACCTAGAATTAACTAATACACCTATTACAAGTGTAGAATTATCATAATTAATATGTTTGACCCAACTGTTTACAATTTTGCCCATTTTTTCCAACTATATTTGTTAAATTAATTATAATTGTTTATGAGAGAAGAATTATAATATTAGCATTAGGTACCAATAGTTTTCTATAGACTAGACCAGTTTGTCGAACTTGGATGTCCGGTACACTTTTCACTTTCTGGTTTCTGAACCTTATGGTATCAACCGTTTTGTTAATCGACACGTGAAATCTTTGTCCTTATATGATTAAAATAAGTTCTTGCTAGTTCTTACTTGAATTCACACTTTCGGTCTCAAAAGTCAAGAGTCATTTTTCTCTTAGCGTGTCCTTTTATCTTTTTTTAATTGATAAAAATATGTCTGTCTGGTTTCTTGTTCTTACACGTGTACTGTTGATGCATATCCCACTTGTCTACTCTTTCTTGTGTAAATGTTATGTTGGTTGGTTACTGATATTAGTGATATTTCTTTTTTATTTGTAGAAAATACTGTTCAGAAACATGTGGTTAATTTCATCTAATAACAGATTCACCAACCTTGATTTGTCATTTTGCATTAGAGAATAAAACAGAGTTGAAACTGTTTTGATGACCAATATGTTTTTGTTCATTCTGAGATTTGGAGATACAAGTCATGTCATGTCTGATATATATCATAGCTAAAATAATGTGCGGGTACCAAATGTTGTTAAAAGAGACTTTATGAATGGACATCTAATTCACTATCGTTTACTTAGTCTATCTCTCTCTATAGTTATATTTAACCATAGATAAAATTGATTGTTTTAATAAACTTTATGGGAAGTAAGTCATTTCCAATTTTTGTCTAATCTATTTGTTCATTCCCAGTAAAGCTAAAGATTTGTTCATTCAATGGCAGGTAAAACCTATATATTCTTTCAATGGAAACCATTTTACACTCCTATATGATCTGCTCCTTCTCATAGAGTTGATCTGAGTCAGAAGAAATATGATTATTATTGTTACTGTTAATCACATCATGAAACCAGTAGCATGTGCCTAGGTACTGATTTGTCATGTGAGACTGTCTGAAAGATTATTAGTGGATATCGTTGTTGTATGTGTGTGATAGTGTAGTTATAATAGACCTTGATTGGATTAGTCAAGCTAGGAGTAAAGAAACTGATTCAGTTAGAAGGGGATAGGGGTGGTTGAGTGAAACCAAAAGGCTAAATAACACAGACATCACAGAGCAGTTACTCCGTTGATGTAGGCCTAAATTCTCAACTTTTTTTAGCTTGTGTCACTGTCATCTGAGTCAGAATAGACTAATATCCTACCCTACTCACAAAGGTCTTTCAAACTTTGTCTTTGTATGCAGACAAGTTGTCAAATCTTGTACTTCAATAGTGTATTGCCCTTTTGTTTTTTGTTTTTGTATTGTTTTTCATGCATTTCTGTCTAAACCACATATGAAAAATTTACATATGGAAAATGACCTCCATGCTGTGTAGCTACTTTATTCTTTAGTTACTTGGCCCACTGGAACCATTTGTTAGCTGATGGTTTTTTCTAGAATGATTGAAAATGACCACAACACTATTTTGCTTATTAAAATTGTTCTTGAACTTGATGGGTGAAAATGACTTCCTAGATAAAAACTATTTGAAGCACTTCAAATGTAGTCTTCATTAATATCTATGTTTGAGTTTAAGCTTTTTCTATAGGATAGAAATAGAATAACTAATCTTGTCTATTAGGACTGTATATGTCATGATTTTATTGGACAACTACATCAGTTGATCCCATCAATAATGGTGAACAATTTGACTAGAGCATAACTATTACCTTTGTTATGTTTTTTTCTTTCTGTAAGATATAGGATATGAACTTTTGGTCAAAATTAAATATACTTAAATGTATTTAGTATCTATATTTTTTATAAATCAAAATATTTTCATCTTTCATTGAAAAACAATATTTTTATATATATATAATTGATTACTTAAAAAAAAAAAACACAAAAATGAACTTTGTGTAGAGATTAAAAACTTGTTCATCACAGGCTTGACGAGAAGCTTGCGCTTTTTTTTTTTTTTAGAAGTTATTATTTAATTTTTGTCAAAAATTTAGAAATTGAAACAATTTTTTTTTCTTTTCCCCTACAACATTGCAAAAACTGTTCTAACTTATTTATTTTTACTGATTTATTGACTGATGTTTGATTTTTTCATAAACAAGATATAAAATATTAAATTTGAATTTTGAAAAGGAAAAAGAAGGTCATAAAATGTTTAATGCTCAAATAGATTCACCTAAATTACAGTTAATTAAAATTTAAGGTGATTTTGAATACTGTTTAAGGTTAAACATTTATATATTTTTACAATGTTTAAAACTCCTTTTCTAATGAAATAAAAATATTATTTTCAAAGAGTAGATGTAACCATAAATACAAATAAACTTTCAAAAAGTAAAAGAAAAAACATTTTGCTTCTATAATTGCCCTAGAAAAGGACATCTGTTAAGTATAAATCTTTTTAATATGAAAAGGAAATTGTTCTTTTTTAATTATTTTACTGCCTAACACTCTTTCTAAAATGTAGGATAAAATTTAGAAATAGAATAATAGTTGTGGTTTGTTGTTTTCTTGGACATTATTTTCAGAAGATTGTTTTTTTTGCAACTCCATAGATTTTTTTGGTTTCAGAAGATTGTTTTTTTTGCAACTCCATAGATTTTTTTGGCATCTCATATTTTTCAAAATACCAAAAATGCTCTTTAATTTATTAATATTTTTTTATTTTGGAATGGATTATTAAAAACTTTTTATTTATAAAGTATTTTCGCAGTAGAAGTATTTTCTGAATTCTATAGTCGATAATAAATTTTTTTTAAAAAAAGTTATGGATTATTAAATTTGGAAAGATAGTTTTAGATTATAGATTCAGAGAGTCTTTTCTATTTAAAAATATCTTTTAGATTTTATAATTTTGAATGTATTTTTTTAAAGAAAAAAAATTAGATTGTAAAATTAGAAAGATATTTATAGATTTGATAATGTCTTTTAAATTTTATATTTGCAAAAGTGTAAATAGAAAAAATATATTTTTAAATTATAAAGTCTAAAATATATTTTTTATAGATAAAATATTCTTTTCGTCTAGTGATCTTATTTATGGATAGTAAAAAATTTTATAAAGGTGTAGGAAGAAACAACCTTTCTAAATTACAATCATCATTTTTCTGCTCACAGTGGGATCCACACGTATAGACCATGCAATTTCTCGTCACACTTCGTAGCGGATAATTTATTTTTACCAAATTTTTCGTTGTCTCTTGAATTATTAGTTGGGCTAGAGCCCATAGGCAAATATAGACCCTATTCAGATTTTTTGGTTCTTTTTTTTTTTTTTTTTAAACTTTTTGTTTATGCTTATATCGAAACATTTGTTATATATTTATCCTGTGTGTTTAATTATTGATAAAATTCATGTAATAATGTGAAGTCATATCTTTCCTATTTTTGTTTTCAGGAGATTAGATTGTGAGAGTTGAAAGGAATTAGTGCGGTAAATTTCAACTAAATATGAACTATATATTTCTTCTCCTTGTCACATTGAAGGTAAATCAAGACATGCTCCTATATATTTTCTCTTGTTGACACTAACCATGGTTTGGAAGCAATCTAACCAGTTATTTCTTTATTTTGTGGTAAATATTAGATTTTCAAGAGGAAGTTGACACAGTTACAAGAGATTATGGGATTTCAAACATCACATAGCACTAAATGGATGTCACAACCAATTTTCAAAGCAAAGGAAGACCCAATTGATATTCATGAAAACTCATTAATTCAAAGGACCGCACTGAATTTGATTGATCATTCAGAAACCAATACCAAGTACATTTTGTCTGGCTATGATTCATGGGTGGTAAGTACCAACCTAGTAAAACATAAAATGACTTATTTACTTCTTTTTTAACCTTTTGGATTAAACTATTCTCAAATGATACAAGATTCAATAAGTCATTGCACACACCCAATCCACCTTAATTTTAAAAAGACTAGAAAAAAAGTAACATTTTTATAGTTAAAAAAATGGAATTTATTTTTTGAAGAACTTATTTTCATGGAGGCACTTAGGTTCAAATGTTCTCAACAAGAAATAAACTATTAAGACAGAAACATGATACAAGAAATAGAAATAACAAACTCTCAAGTATGTAAATCTTTTGAGTGTGGCAAACAGAACCAGAAACCATATACATATATACTAGAGTACGAAAGTTGATGGGGGATGTTTGTGAGCAGTGATGCACTGTTTATGTTATTTGATGAGTTATTTGTTTGTGTGATTAGGTAAGACACCCTTCGGCATTGAAATCATTTGAAAGATTGATGAAAGCAGCCATAGGGAAGAGGATCATCATTTTTTTGGATTACGATGGTACCTTATCCCCTATTGTAAATGATCCTGATCGTGCTTTCATGTCTGATGAGGTAATTAACCACTTTATATAACCATTTCTTATATTAAACCCAATTCTAGAGATTCTAATTCACTGAATGAGTTGTACAATGTAAATGGCAGATGCGTGCAGCTGTACGTGAAGTTGCTACGTATTTTCCAACAGCAATAATCAGTGGAAGAAGCAGAGATAAGGTTAGCTGATCAATTGTTCAATTTGATGTTGATGCCAGTGTCTGAGTTGAGTTCTAATTATAAGTAGTTACTTTATTTATTTATTTTTAAATTCTCTACTTATTTTATGATTTAGGTAAAAGATTTCGTGAAGTTAAATAATTTATATTATGCTGGGAGCCATGGCATGGACATAATGGCACCATCAATGCCAGTTACATCCTCTGCAGGCGAGCATATTGATATTGCCATTAACAAAAGTGTGAGTTACTCTGTCATCACAGTTATTGTTTTGAATCCTTTAATAATGAAATATTTGTAAGTTAAACATGAATGTTAGGTTATAGTGTCACTACTTTGCATTTTCTTAAATTAAATGTCTCTCATAAATAATTAGGTAATGTAAGTATTCTCAATTTTTAGGGCACAGAAGTTCCCTTTCAACCTGCCAAGAAGTATTTGCCAGCAATTCGAGAGGTCAGTAAAATTACAAAATTATATATTTGCTTATTCCATGTTTCTCATTTCATGCAATAATTGGTTTTTGTATGCAGTATATTTTTGTATTCAATGAAAATATAAGAAAACAATCTACTGTAGAAACTATTCTCTGAAAGAAGATAACCCAGATGAGGGAGTGAAGTAGAGTCAAAACTATGCCCAGCGACTGGAAAATGTTCTGCAAGTTAGAGAATCAAAATCTAACCTTTAGTATGCTACAGAACTGAATGTTTGACTTTCACTGTTTGGTCTAACAGATATTAAGAATACTAGAGAATGAAGTAAAGGAAATCAAAGGAGCAATGATTGAGGACAACGGATTCTGCATCTCTGTACACTTCCGGCAGGTCCAAGACGAGGTAACCTTTAATTTCTAATATTTTTTTCTTATCATTCTTTCTTTACATTTCTCTTTTCCTCTATGATTAACAGTATTTAGTAAGCAATATTTTTTTTTTTCAAAATATTTTTAAATCCAGGATTATGGTCTTTTGGAAATGAAAGTGAAGTCTGTGCTTGAAAATCATCCACAATTTTGCTTAACAGAGGGTAAAAAGGTATTCAGATTATATATGCATTTTTAACTCTACCTCTTTAAGACAGATTCAATTCTATTGGCTTTCTCTTCCGCACTGAACAAAAGCACTGAATAGTGTTTATTTGTAGGTTATGGAAATAAGGCCTTCTATAAAGTGGAACAAAGGAAATGCTGTAGAATATTTTCTTGACACATTAGGATTAAGCAGTTGCAATGATATCCTTCCTGTGTATATTGGAGATGATAGAACTGATGAAGATGCTTTTAAGGTATGGCTAACTATACCTCTCTTTTTCTTCTGCAATACTCTAGATCTTTACTTGGTCTAATTAGATGCATTACACGTAACAGATAAGAGAAATTTATATGTTCCGATGTCAATGAAATTTCTGCAGAATATTTTTCTTGCACAATATGCATAGTTGATAGTTGATAGTTGATAGTTATACAGTTCTTGTGAAATTTTTGCAGGTCATACAGAGTAGAGAGCAAGGTTATCCAATTATAGTGTCTTCAATTCCAAAAGAAACTAACGCTTTATACTCTTTGCGTGACCCATCGGAAGTATTAATCTTTTTGTCACGTTTGGCAAAGTGGAGGAAAACCGCTTACTAAATCAGGCCTTTAAATTTTGGTTAAGGCATAATGATCATCAAGAGGGGTAATTTTGCCGTGCACATAGTTACATCCCACGATGGATTTGGAGAAGTGGGATGATGTTTAATTTCTTTTCAAGTAGTTGGTTTGTAAAATAACCACTATGTATATTACTAGCTTGTAAAAAAGTTTCAATAAATAATAACTTATAGTCTTTTGGCAACAACTCATTCAAGATAACATTTTAAAGACAGGAATAAATTGTCTACTGAGTAATTTTCTTAACATCTGACAAGGAATAAAATGTCTATTTAGTCATTTTCAGACTCAAAACGACTCCCCAGACAATGAAGATGGTAAATTGATGATGAATCACTTTCTTCGCTGCAACTTGAATCCCTCCTCACTCCTCACAACTCTCATGTAAGAAGAACACATGGAAAATATTTCTGGCTAAGCATGAAATCATCATCTCCGTTTAGTGATCGGGTTTTCTTCATGTCGAACCCTGTTGAATACGACAAATGATCACACAAAATTCTGATAAGATGGTAAGACAACATCTACATCTATAATTGATTAATCAATCAGATTCCACATTCTCGTGATCCAAACCAACATTTGCTGGCCATAACCTATACTCACATGTATATTATTTTGTTCTATCCTCCCTTATATGTATATATAATGTAAATCATCACAAAAGCTTGCTAGACATTACTGCTGGGATATGTTAAATCTTATCAGCAACTAACATATCACCACATCATGAGATTAGGAATAGGTTTTAAGAAAAATAAACTGAAGATCACTGCCTAAAAACTAGAGAAAATTATTTATTTGATTGAGCTGATCAAGCACATATCAAACTGAGTAACTGGGGATCAGTTAGTTATACAAGTTTGGATTTAGTATACAACCGTTTTCTATATAGTAATTCCTATGAAAGGAAACAAAATGACATCGACGAAAATCCAGAATGTATATTTTCTATTGCCACTCAAGACTAAAATTAATTTCATTTTGTTTCGAAGGGGATCTTAAACATATATGCACATAAAGTGAAGTAAAACAATAAAAGCATTACCAAACGTATTTTGGTGATGAGGGCTCTTGTGCAGAAGTGCTTTTAGAATCTCTTCCGGATTTTTCCACCTCACTAGTACCACTTGGTGAGCTTTCACCTCGATGGGATGATTCACTTGAACCTGGGAAATGGTCCAAGAGAACCAAACACAAGCTACCTATTAATCATCACCTATATTTTCTTATCGTATCGATACATGGTAAAAGTTGATGGGGAAAAGGTGGTAACAACAAATGTACCAGGCATCGGTGGTGGATGAAAGAACCACCTACCTGGCTTCTCAAATTTTCCGTAAAACTGGCCATATCTGGGAAACCTTTCCTTTGAATTCAAATGCAAATTCTCGTCCCTTTCACTATGGTTATCCTTCTTTCCATATTTGGGATTTTCGATGTATTTTCTTAGGGGAAGACGCTTTTTCTTGCAAAACCTTGGCTGAAACTTCAAACATGAAAAGCATATTATGGTCCATAAAATATTTTAGGAGAAAACTCACAAGCAACAATAAATAATAGCGCATTCACAACTGAACGGGTGGTAAGTGTATTAACCTGGTAATAACTTGAAGGATTTGGCTTTGGAAAGTAAGTCCCAGTCCCATCACTAGTTCTTGGAAGCCAAAAACCAACACGTTCATTAGTATCCCCATGCAAGGGAGGAACATCTCCATATGGCATCACAGGAACCGGGGTTTGAACATGCTCCATAATGTTCATGATACGCTGAGGTTTCCTGTGCCCCGCAAATTGTGCCCTTAAATGCATTGGCAGTGTTGAAGAGGGAGGAAAAGCCTCCTTTGGTATTTGATTCTTGCAAAACCTTCCATATTGCAGATTCAACCAATAGCTTAAAAAATCACTGTCCAGTATATCATAACCTTCATTCACAAAGTACCCTGAACTTGCTGCTGTATCACGACTGGTATTGGTAACATCTTGAGCAAAATGCGAACTGACACTTGACTCTGGCGGATAAAGATTGCCTAAACCAGCATGCGTCATCCCCACATCATTGGTAGCTGCAAAAGTAGTTTCAGTCTGAGTAGGAAGATCGTAGAATGGAAGCATGGTAGGAACTTGAAATGATGGTCTAGAGGAACCATCTGCAAGTGGTCGAAAACGTTGGTCATCAACGGTTCCCTGTCTCGAACTAGAAGGACCAACAAGAACAGGAGCGTAATGAGGAATTGATGAGTTACGCACAGTCATTGGCAGTTTGTTGCCTAATTGGAGAGCTTGAAAATCCGAATTGATAGCTTCAGTAGTCGTGTTCTCACGCAAGTCAGTGCCTATTGTTGATTGACCAACCCAGTTTTCATTCACACCACCGGCTCGAGAAGTCTTCCAAGACGATTCAGTTGCTCTAGAATTCACATCCTTATTTATGATTCTACTGTCAGGTGGATTTTCACTGTTTCTTTCTCTGGCCAACCATTTTTGCTCAGTGGTTACCAAATCATCTTTTGGCGTGTAACGTGAAGCACATGTCTGCCAAGATGAATTACCAGAGCTGGAACCATTGTTAATAGCCATTTGTCTTCGATGGTCTGAATGAGGTACTAACACGCTATAATCAAATGGTTCAACAAATTCCCCATCATAGAGTGGTCTCGCCGGAAACCATTCTGATGGAAATGGAGCTGTGTTGAGATAATGAGGCATGTTGTATTCTGGAAAGTACTCAAAAGAAGGGGCATCTTCTTGAAACAGCCCAAATGAGTTTTCATGCATGTATCCAGAAGCTAAAACATGGGGTGGCAGATATTCATTGAAATAAGGAACACCAAACTTCTCCTGTTGCATCAGCATCGATTCATCAACAGGACAGAAATTTTCATCATTGAATCCTAAGTCATATTCACAATAATAATCGCTTGAAGTATTTTGTGGGCCATCTTCATATTCATTTCTCCAATCATACGAAATCTGCCCAAAAGGTTGATATTTTTCAGATGAAATTCTGGTCTTGTAGTAATGATGAATTGAAGCTTCACTATACAAACGACCAAATTCTGAACTAGAATAAAACCCGGGAAAGTAAGGCGTGTCATGAACTTCATATGATGAACATAAAGGACTTTGGCCTGTATTAGCAAGTGCATTGTTATGCTGCATATCAAAGGCCATTGTACCAGTGAAAATGCTGCCATTCTTTGATCTCCATGTTTGAGAAGCAGCAAATTCATCAGAGGTTTCTAACATTTGCTTTGATTCTTCTGAATGGTTAGAAGGATTTTGGTAAATACCATGAGATCCATAATGTTCCCGACTAGTTGTAACATTTTTTTTCCTTCGGTAAAGGTTATAAGTGAGTGCATCGATCCAGTAACCATTACCGTTTCTCTCCCATGTATTCTTAAAAAATAAATCAAATTCAGCTATTAGATTATCTTCTGAGCAAGCCAGTAACCTCTCTATTCGCTTTGCACCTAAAGTAATTGCACTTTTTATCCTACAGAAGTTTCCTGCAAAGTATATTATACATAGCCAAACAATCATATAACAGACTTATTTAAATACAAGATATTCAAATGAAAGGAAAAATAAGCCTCATCAACATAAGACACCTAAATAAAATGTAGGACCTTTTATATACATATAAAAAAAACCTCAATCTAATAAAGCTATAAAAGAAATAAAAATAAATAATTTTGTTCACATGTTAAAACCAACTTATATTTAATAAGATTAGCTCTGAAAAAAATATGAAAAAGATTTATAAAATTAATTTATATATGAGTTTTTTTTTTCTTTTAATACTTGTGGATAATTCATTCAAAATGCTCCTACTTATAACATGAAAAGGGTATCTGAAATTTTGCATAACTTAGATGCAGTGAAATTTTGTGCATCATAATCTAAAATTATGTGTAAAAGATTTTTTTTTTTTTTTTTATCGAAGTTTCATTTATGAAAAACAATATATATCAGCCAAAATACCACATTTAAAAGGAAAAGATGATTTCAAGAATATATTGTAGACAAAGAAATCATTCACCTTCTATATTTAAGGAACACATAAACATTCATTTTTCTTTACCCTTTCTAGCTACACCTTATATATATATTTCAACTGCACTACAAACATATCTTGAGAAAAAAAAAAGTTTCAACCAGGGTTAAGAAGTTGCATCACCTTTTCTAACACTTCCTCCAATGTTGTTGTTAGCAAGCAAAGGATCTACAATACTAATGTATTTAGAAACAAACGGTTTCTCATTTAATTCTTTGCTGCTACACAGAACACCATAGTTGGATTCACAAGCATTAAGAAACTGTTGGGTCAGCAACAACTTTCGGCAATCCTTACGTGGAGGTTCAGCTATCATAATTTTAAAATAGAACATGTTGTGTAATCAGCCATAATGCATAGAACATTAACTCAAATATGGTAGACAGAAGAATTTTTTTTTCACTTACCTTTCAAATTGGGAAGTGACCTTATAGGCACAGGACCTCGCAAGCTAATGCAATACTTGCTCCAGTCAAATTTGCTGAAGAAATCCAAAAAACGAAAGAGCACCTACGATGATACGCAAGTAATAGGGTTACAATAACATAAGTTTTCTTTTATCTTTTTATCATAAGCCAAAATAGAAATTACACCAAAGCGAACAAGTTTGTCACCTCAAGTGGTCCAGCAAATGTATTATTGTAAACATGAAATACATATATGACTAAAGTTTCCAATGCATAGGTTGAAATGAGTCCATGGTGAGATCCCAGGATGCGGCTCTCATAGAAACACCAAGCTTTTATCAATATAATACTTCGCTTCAGTAAGTGATTCTGATCTATCAAATTGTCTACCTGGAACACAAAATTACTTGTCAGAAGAGATCTCTGCAAAGTTTTAAAAATAAGGGAATAATGATCAAAATAACTTCCGTCAGAATGAATCACCTCTTCAATAAAACAAAGTGTTCCCAGACCACCGATCTGGTTGAAAGATATGTCAACTACAAAGTTTTCCACTAAACACTTTATAATATTCACCTGCCATTAAACAACAATAAGAAAAACAAGCGAAAACAGTTATTAGACACTACCTTTTCTCTTGTAGTATTTGCATTGATGTGAATGAATTTAGCATGGTGACATTGTACGTAAAAATGAAGAAGAAAAATGAAGAAGCACGTACCTTAGCCCGGATATGCTTAACCTCTTTGACTTGAAATTGCGAGTCCTGATTTTTCTCTTCTCTCTCTAAAATACGGTGTATATCTTGGATGAGGCTGTCTTCGGAATGTTGATCATCAGAGAAGGCTGTTAGATCAATGTCCCCATCAGGTAAATACGTCTTCGAAGGTACGGAACCAAATGGAAATACCTGTGCCAGTGTGGGAGGAGAGGCATAAACAACCTTAAAAGTATATAAAGATGATGATTTAAACACAATCAACTTCTAAGTTTTGTTTTATATCACATATATAATACAACATTTTATATTCTTTTTATTATACAATTCAAAATACAAAATTTATATTTTCATATTATACCGTCTAAAATATAAATTTATAGAGTTTAAAAAGTATTTTTTATTCTTAGATTCAACTTTTTTTTTTTTTGTGGGTTTTCTTTTTATACTCTTCCTAATTAGCATTGGTATAACACATTAGAGGTTTATGTTGTATTTTGGGAAGCTTATGCTACATGTTGTTTAAAAATATTTAACGAGAAAGACATATTATTCACGATATTTATCATAAGAAACATGAATTTATGTGGGAATGGTATGTAGAAGTGAGGAAAAATGCATATCTTCACTATACCATCTTTAATACAACACACAGAGTGAAGGGTATAAAGACTGAGACACAAAATCTACAATTTACGTCTTGAAAAGGGCATTAGGTAAATGAAGTATGGAATCAATAATTGAAACTCAAGAAAATAATTGAGATTCATATAATACAACCTTGTAGAATAGTAGATAACAATAACTTGAAAAAAAAAATGTTCGAACAGTATTAATGCTTAATAGATATTTTCATGGTGTTAAGAACATCATCCATAAAAGTTTTGTAAAATGCTTGGATAATTTCTTTTTCATTTAAAGCTTAGTAAAATATTTCAATAAATTACTTTCTGTTTCTAACATGCTACATTAAGGAGCAGGGTACAAAAATATTTTCTAAATTGCTAGAATGAAAGCACTATATTAGATCATGTTTTTATGACACAATCGATATTTCAATCAACAATTTATATTTATCATAAGAATCTATAAGCTGAATAGGAAAACATAGTTAGAAAGGCCCAAGATTACACCAACGTGAAAAAGTTAAAAGGATCATTGATTATTTGATATCAATTATAAGCATAGGTTTTAAGAATTCTTATATCAAACGAAAAAATGTGACACTGAAACTGAAAGAATTAACAATGAAAGTACCTGACAAGGGACAGTCTTCATGATGAGGGATCGTAGGTAAGATACCACAGCATTTCGATGTGCTTCTGACATGTGGTTGGGCTGAATATGTGTAAGCAGCTCTCTAGTTCTACCTTCAACTTGTGACCATCTTTTCTGGTTAAGCACTTTTGCAACAAATGGTACCTCACTAGACACCAGACCATTTGGAATAAAGTTACTCCCACTATTCATGACTCCACAGTATCTCTGCTTCTGGACAAAGAAAGTAAAAAATAATTGGCATCATATGTTTCAAAATTGAGCAATTTAAGAAAAAAATAATGTAATTTTAGAGTTGTGACTTGATTTTAAAATAAGTTATATATTTATAATCCAATAATAAATTGTGCCATATTACAATCGTTAAAAGTAGATTGAGAAATAATTTTAGAATTGAATGTGGATCCATGTGAAAAGATGCAAAAGTTTCAAAAGATTGTGAACTGGTATCTTTAACTATACATTTCTCAAAGTATTTTTTTTTTTTTAAATTGATCAATCTCTTCATTTTTGTGGTTCACATTTCAACAAAAAAGTAAAAAAATCAATTGTAATCTGGGTATGATTGTGAACTTATCAGCATTCAATATGTCATGTAAAAGCTAATTGATGAAGCACAAAGAAAAGAATTAAGCAGGATTGTTTGCTAAATTTATGAGACCACAGATTTTTTTTTCTATTCTATAAAAGTATGTATCTCAACCAAACAAAAGTAAAAGACTAACAAATATGAGGTATATGGAGTTGGGTCACATCACTACATTGTAATAGTACTATCAAGAAAATAGTCCAAATTACCAAGACAATAAAATATTTAAAAAACAAACAAATAACAGAATTTAAGTATTGCACAAAATTAGTCGTAACACATTCTTACTTATTCTTGTCACAGAAAAGAATAACAAAACGTGAAGATAACATACATTGAGAGAAACCCCCACTTTAGAATAACACAAAGTATCTAAGTACTAATTTTTGTTGAAAAAGAGCACAGTAAGATGATCCAGTGGAGCCCACCTGAGAAATGAGGTCCACCTCTGTTTCTCCCCTGTTTCACGTCTGCAGGTTCTTATCACAAAATCTTATAATGCTAAAAGGACGCTAACATTTTCAATTGATGTAGACACATGCTCAACATTTTCAATTCCTGTTCACAATCCAACACGGTGACAAAAAGTGGAATTAAAAAATTAAAAAAAAAAAACACAATTAACAGTGGAGGTTCCACCATGAAAACGAAAAGAAAACGTTACGCACATAAATGGAGTGTTGTTGAGACGGATTGATCTGAAATGAAGTGATTCTGTGAGAAAAGAGTTGAAGGTGTGATTGTGAGTGTGAGAGTATATAAGAAAGAGAAAAAGGGTGACTATGTGCTTAGCACCTTAACACATATTAACTGGTAGAAAGGAGTGAAGCTGGGTCACAGGCAAAGAACAATTAAATGCATGTGTATTCTTTTTTTAAAACTAATATTTTATAAAAGGAAATGCTTTAACATTTTCATTTATTTTTTATGTGATCAATTTAATTATGTACTCAGTTACCAGTTGACTTTTTTGTTGATGTTCACATTAGGCCGTTGCAAAATTATTGTAGATATGATTTTTTATGTTATCACTAAAACTTAGAGGCTTCTTCATTAGGTATTTTATGAGTGATTCTGAATGTACAAAACTTTATACTTGTTCAAACTGTTTCCCACGCTCTTTCTATAATCACTTCAATTTATTCAAAAACAATCTTAATTTTAAATTAAAAAAAATCGTAAAAAGTAAAATCTATGAAGAATTTTGTTCTTAATAAACTTAACTAAGAGTAAAGATTAAAAAGAAAGTATAAAAAATGTCGCCAAAATATTTTTTAAAATTTTATAAGAATTCACAATATATTATTTAATATATATATATATATATAATTAAAATCCATTAAAAAGTAAGAATCATTAATTAGAAGTGAGGGATATTTAAACAAAATGTGGTTTCAAATACATGTTAATTAATAATAGAAATTATGACTATTTAAAGAAATTAATTGTAACTCGACCAATCACAATTTGGTGGTGGATTAGGTAAGTTATCTTACTTAAATATATTTTATTCCCTAGCTTGTTTTATTTATTTATTATAATAGTATTATGTAATTGAACAAATAAATAAATTAAATATCCAAATCATTCAAATCACTACTCTTTAATTTTAAAGAGACTAAACTATCAACATATATAATTAAAAGTGGTGGTAAATAACTCTAATAAAAGAATGATAAAGAATTGTTATATTAATGGATTATAGATTAACTCACGACTCAAACTAGTTTAACAATAGATTAAATGAGTCAAGTTCAATTTGATGAATATTTAAAAAAATTATATTTTTTCAACCCAATCATGTTTGAACTCATGGTGGATCCGATTGACTCCCGAGTTTGAACTTATTTTAACATCTCTAATAAAGAGTTAAAGAGTCTCTGAATATATATATATATATATATATATATATATATATATATATATATATATATATATATTTTAATCTAGCAAACATACCAAGGTTATGTTATACTTTTCAAAAGAGTAAGTAAACTTCATATTTAATAAATAGTGTTTGTATGTTTTCCCATATTCATATATAGAACATCTATCTGAAGATAATTCAATCTTAATTATCACTACTATAAGAAAATTATTAAATAAAAATCAATTTTAGAGATTATAAATAATTTAGTTAATATAAAAATTAATAATTTTTTTTTAAATTAATTTCTAATTAATAATTTTCTAGTAGTGTATTTTATGAGTTTAAAGTTTCTTCTAACATATATTTTTGCAATATGATTCTAATATTTCTTTATAACAAGTTGTTTCTATAAAATCTAAGAATACTTATAAAATATGTTTCCTCATTTTTTTTTAAATATTCCAACATTAACAACATATTATAAACAATTAATACATCAATTTAGTCCTAGAATCTTGTTATATATATTAACTAAATGTAATTAAATTTAATGATAGAATCACTTTTCATATCTTCTTAGAATTTAAAATTATAAATTATGAAATCCTCTCATAATTTGAGTATTAAGAATAGAACAAATTATTATATTAAAATATATTCCCAACAATTTAATATATTGAAATTATTTTAATCAAAATGAATTCTGAATATCACTTTTCATGTTTCTCTTTAGAATTTCAGGTCAAAAGTTAAATATTCAACAAATAAATATAAACATTGAAAATAAATTAAATTATCTTTATCAAAATAGAAGATAACAATAAATTATATTCATTCATAATTAAGAAAATAGAATAGATTCAGTTCCAAATTGTGATATATGGTAACGTTATATACAAATAAAAATCACTATAATAACTCCAAAGTTTTCTACTAAGGATATCATTGAATTATAGAATTATCATAAACATTGTCCAATACTAACTTCACAACGGAAGAGACGGAAAATTATATCTAATAAAATTATGTTTTCTTCAGACATTCTACATTCTAAGAAATAATACTATAAGAAAATTATTAAATAAAAACTAACTTTATTAATAATAGAAACTACTTTAAATACCAATAATTTTGTTATTCTTTAAAATAGTATCTAATTTAGTCAATATAGTAACTAATTATTTTGTTTCTAAAATTATTTTCTATTTAATGATTGTCTTATAGTGGAAACTTGATGGGAAAAATAAGGAAATCACAAGAGGAGGAACTTGAATTGTAATTTTATTAAATTTCTAAAACCTTTTTGCAAGTGTAGTCTCTTACTGTTCTCCTTGAAGCTTTTACAGATCCATAAATCTTTGCTCTAATCTTAGGGATAATTTTTTGAAGCTTTGAGAATTGTTCTAAACATCATTTTGGCAAGGTACAACATCTGCTCTCATGACAACTTTGAGAACTTCTACCCTTGAGTAGAAGTTTGGCATCATGTATCCTCTATTATGTCTTCCTTCTTTTTGTGGAAGACTTTACATAGGCGCTAAAAGAAGATAATCGTTGAGAGACTGTTTATATTCGTTGAGCAGTTTCATCTCTTTTTATGTCTTTCCTGCATCTGTCAAGTTTGATTATAGATATTTCACTAACTGCACTTCATGCAACTTTGAATATTCTTTTTCTATACTCAACATCTTTGATCACTGACAATACTCATCTCCCTAAGTTTTATAATATTTTGCATTAATTCATGATAAAAGTGCGCATGTATAGGACAAATAGTTGGGCCAAATTGAACATAGCTTGTGTTAGAAAGTTGACGAAGAAAGCAACTTTAGCTCAAAATCCAAGAGATCATCCAATATGTCTTGTTCTTGAACTGATATCTTTGGTTAGATAAAAGATAGTGGACATTCCTTGCAACACAAAATAAGAATATAGATATTCATTTAAGTACATGGTTAGCTTAGTATATACATATCATCTGATGTTTTATGCACGCTTCATCTGACCTTATATGTGCCCTATTAGATGTAAGAGAATATTGCTCAGTGTTTTATATGCTTATCAATATGATGTTTTATGTATGTTTCATCTGTTCTTATACGTGTCCTATTAGACGTAAGAGAATATTGCATAATGTTTTAAATGTTGTATCATTTGTTGAAGGAAACAGTTGCGTCTTACATAATTTATTGTTAAACAATCATCTTACAAATGATGCATGATCATGTTAGAACTTGGGTGTTTTCAGCACTTAATCAAAATTGTAAAGTGTTGGATTTTTCCTTAACGCTTGAGTTGGCTCAGAGTGAAAACTAGAAAACAAATAAGTTCCCTAACCTCTCAAATCAGCATCCATGAACAAGCCATTTTGTAAAGGCCAAAAAAAATGAGTTACTTCTATGGAGGCTCAAGATGAAGTGGTTACTTGAAATCATAAATCTGCAATGAAGAGAAAAAGTCAAAACACCAAGAAACATGCTATTAAGCTACATAAGAATTTAAATAAAAGGTCCATTAGTTAAATTATGAGGAGAGTTTGAAAGAATTAATATAAAAAATTTTGATCTTGAAAAAGATATAATATTTAAAACTAGTGGATGATTAGACAATGTAAGCCTTTTCTGACTATTTTTTTTTATAAAATGATAAATTCAAAGTTTTGCAAATATGTTTGTGTTTTTGTTTTTTTCTAATTTGGATTAATCTAAACATATTATTGATTCAAATTTCTTAGGGAAATAGAACCTGAGAATCTTTCAATTGACAAAATAATAGAAAATATTTATAACAAAGTTTGTCGTATAGGAGAATTTGTTGAAAAATAAAAATCAAAAGGGTAATTGTTGAGGAATCAAGTTTTATTTTTTTATCAACAAAGAATAAAATAAATTAAGAAGGACATTTCAGGGATATTCCAACCCTTATACAAAAACTAACTTTCGCATAAAGTCAAGGCAACCAAAACAACAAAAACAGAGTTTGAGTTGTCATTGTTGCTGCCAAATTATGCAGAAAAATCCTACACATAACCTTTTTGACAGCAAAGCAAAGGATTACCGTGTGCTAAGCTCTTTTAGTTCCTTGATCAAAGACTTTACCATGCATAAACCAACAATTGATCAAAGTTTATCACCTCAAAAAAGAGAAGAAACCTCCCAGAAGTGTAGTATGTTGGTCTAAATGTTGCTGCTTCCTTTACATAGCTCTAGAAAAGCTTCAAATTCCCTAAATTGCCACCCTGCCAAAAGCTTTTTTACATATAGACTTCCACGACACTTTATGTTGCACAATACAACAGAAAATTATGCAAAATTCTACTTGCACATTCTGCATAATTCACTTGGCTTAGTTCCCTACTTCACATAAGCTATGCCACTTTCCATTCTGCTTAGACTCTGTTCACAACACTGATAAGAATCCACCCTACATTAAAGTTGTAAAAGTATTGTTGTTCATGAGACTGCTACATCCGAACACGTGCAAAGCTTTAGGCCTTTGTTGTCTTCCTAGTTGAATCCTCGTGGCTTTTACATGGGAAAATAGGTGAATCTGGCATAGAAAGTCTCCATCAACATAAACCCTGTTTCAGCAACAGCTAAGCAGACCACATATTCTTGCAAAAACAAATCACACCCCAAATCTGGCTAACTTGAACAAGGCAATCCTTTATGCCCCTGTACCTTTACTCAACATACATCAGCATGAAATTAACAAATAGTAAAGGAAAGCCATAAACTATTTTCCAAAACCTACTAGACTAAGACTTCTCCCCCTACACCCACTCTTGCAAACTTTTTCAGCGAACACAAAGAAGGCACGAACTAGGATTCAAGTGCCAATCTGAGAAAGAATACAAAAAGAACCCACCCTGTGTTTCAACCATAACCAAGATAGAAGTTAAGCCGATTGGAAAATTTCTGCCTACATTCCTTTTCACACCTGATTTTGTTTATTAGACATATGAACTAAATGGAAATTCTCAAAGTGACTCTTCAAGTCCTTGTTTTGAACTCCCAAGATGCCTATCCATCTGAAACACAAATACCAAACTCGTTGTGCATAAACACAATCTAGGAAAATATGTTGGGTGGATTCTTCTGACTGTCAGCAAAAAGCACATAAAGAAGAATTTATTACCACTCCTCACCTGATAAGGTTATCACTAGTTGGTATTCTGTCAAGACTCTCCAAGCAATGATTAAAGCTTTAGGCAAAGCTTTTTCTTGCCAGAAAAGGCTAAAAACTCCATTCATTGGGCAATTGGAATGATCAACCAAAAGTACCTAAGTTGATTTCACAGAAAATATCCCTTTGGGATCCCCTCCCCATACCAGATGATCCTTGATTTCCTTGTTTATAAAGCCCCTTTTCAAGATTGTAAACAATTCTTCCTCCAACACCGATTCCTAATCAAACCTATTCCTCCTCCAGTTTAACCGCCATTGCCACCCCGAATCCTCCCAAGACCCAACCTCATCCACCTGTTGGGTTGGGCTCACTTCCTATGTGGAGGCCCAATCTAATTTTTAATCACCTTTAAGATTTTTCCTGAATA
The DNA here is from genome assembly GCA_013389735.1 of Phaseolus lunatus. NCBI lineage: Eukaryota > Viridiplantae > Streptophyta > Magnoliopsida > Fabales > Fabaceae > Phaseolus > Phaseolus lunatus. Next base: position 12,643,217 of record CM023865.1, on the reverse strand, counting down.
GAGAGAGTGACAGTCGTCAGCAGAGACAAAGAGAGTGACAGCCGTCAGCAGAGACAGAGAGAAAAAGAGAGAGAGAAAAGAAAAAGATAGAAAAGTTTTACCCAGTAACTTCCGGCCGCCACCGACACTTTGTTCACCATTGAATCGGGCTGAAATTTTGTCAGCAGGTTCATACTTTGTGTGAATTTAATCTGACCGTTCGGATCTTATAGAAGTGGTTTGAGCAGAGAGAAATTCACGTCACATTACAGCAACGTTTTCAGCGTTTCTATTGAGAACGAATTTTTTTGGATTGTTGCTGCTGTTTTGTCCATCATTGGATCGGGCTGAAATTTTGTCAGAAGGTTCATACCTCATGGTGCTTTAATTGGACCGTTCGGATTGTTCAAAAGACACTGGAACAGTGAAATATAGGCCGCATACGATAGCTGCAGTTTTGGGAATTTTTCAAGTTTCTTGTTCTTTGTTTCATCTCTATTGTATTTCTATTTGGCTGGTTATTGAGCACAATTTGTGTTGTTTTGAGACTCTCTTGTAACCATAACATTGATCATAGTGGAGTTTGATGGACTGGCTTGTGCTCGTGGTTTTTACTTCTCACATTGAGAAGGTTTTCCACGTTAAAATTTATGTGTCTTCCTGAAGTGTGTTTTTGTTGTTGCCATTATTTGTTATTGTTCCTCACAGATTCTTGCTAGTTGGAGAAATTATTATCCACTGCTTATTGCTCTTCTTGAGATATTATTTCCCATCATCCCTTGATTCATAGACAAGGAGAATAGTCTAGGATACAAAGCCTTGAGATTGTTGTTGTCGACCCAAACATCCTCCCAAAATCTTACTATGTCCCCTGCGCCAACTTTCCAAACTAAAGCTTTTTGGGACCTTCTTCATCTTCTCCCTCCCCGCAAACCTTAGATAAATCTCTCCTCCACCACCACGATTGACATTTCAACTGAGGTTGGCTTCTTCTTGACTTTTGGCCATATTTAGAAACAAGAATTTCTTTCCACCTCCCTTTCTACTCACTCATCAGCCTCCACTTCCATTTCACCAGGAGTGCACAATTGAATTTTCTAATATCTCTTATCCCTAACCCGCCCTCTTTAATGAGTTTACATATATTCTCCCATCTTACCTAAGATATAGCCCTGTTATCTCTACCCCATGCCCAAAGAAATCTTCTTTGTATACTAGTGATTCTATTACAGACCGATGCTAGAGCTTTAAAGAAAGATAAGTAGAAAAGTTGTATAGCGGTAAAGACCGATTTAAGTAGGCAGATTCTTCCTGCCATGGACAAAAATCTCCCTCTCTAGTTACTGAATCTTGCATTTATTTTGTTCACAACTGGTTTCCAAAATTATTTTTTCCTTATATTACCTCCTACTTCAAGCCCCAAGTTAAGGAATCAAGTTTAGATGTGTTATCAAATTTAGATGTGTTTGTTTTTATCATAAATAGTTTGAGTCATCAACCAAACTAGTGCATATATATTTTAATATAGGTTGACTTTACAATGTGATGAAACAATTATAGGTTAAAATTCTCTTAGTGTTGTTGGATTAAATTTGACATAATCTTAACATTTGTTATTTTAATATTTTCAATCTCTTTAACCAGTTATTTACTTTGTATTATAGTGAGACTCACATTATTTTTGGAGTTGTAACTTGTACATATATTTATCTTGTTACTTTTGTATTTTTTTTAATTGTATTTTTTTAATGTGAGATTTGAGACCGTTTTTAATTGATGATTCGTCCTTCTTGTTGGTTGATAAATGAATTTAAAGATCTTGACTTTTCATCAAAATATGAAGTTGTGTGTGGCTTAAAAAATCTTTTACAAATATTCTATAATAAACACTAAATGTTCTTAAGAACAAATATATTTGAATGATTTGTTAATGAGCTAAATTTTTTAACCCTTATAAATAATAATAATAATAATAATAAATTCAACATCAACAAAGTATTAACAAAGAATAATTATTTATTTAAAAATACAACCCACCTACCAAAATTTGTAGGAGAATAAAAGATAATAAAATATAAAATAGAAAGTATAAGTTGAAGTGTAAATCATAATGTTATTATATGATTATATATTTAATTAATGATACAATCATATTAAACTTTATAGTATAATTATATTATTAGAAATATAATAAAAAAATAACTACATTATTAAATTTTATCCTTAAGTAAAAACCAACTTTTCTATATATTGATAGTAACTAGTTTATAACATTCATATTTCAATTGAATCTACAATATCTTTAAAAATAGTTTAAGAAAAAAATTGGAAATTTGGAAATTATTACTATCCCAATAAGAGAGAAAAGAAATATTAGGTGAATTGATTTCTTTTCCTTATACTTTTGGTTGACCGTGTTTGGTGACGCTTAAAAATTAAATAAATACGGCATCTTTTTCATATAATAATTTTTCCATATGATATATTTGCTACTTTTTGTATTTAATTCGCCATCTTTAATAGAGTTTTTTTTTATCTATGTTTATTTTATTTATAATTTTGAAATATAAAATCTTATTTAAAATATCTAAAATCTTATTTGAAATATTTAAATTTAGTGTAACTCGCATACCAACAATATATTAAAAAGTTATTATTTATATATCAAAATTATGAAAGGGAGTTTTTTACTTTAGCCTGTTTTTTTTTGCCTCAATTTTTTTAAAGTTATTGATTTATTTTTCTGGCAAAGGATTTTTTTTTCTATTTTAGTCTCTCACTCTTTCTTCAAGTTCCATATTGGTTAGTTTTATGCTTAATTACATTAACATGGAACATTTTTATTTTATATTAAATTTAGTTTATTCATTTATAGTTTTTTACTGTAAAAATATAGTTTCTTAATTATTCTCTATTTTTCTCGATAAATTTTTCCACATTCCCTTTTAAGTTGTTTATATTACTTAAAATATTTTTTCCTTATTTAGATATGTCTATCTTATTTTTTAAAACTATTTTTCTTTTTTAAAAAACGAAAAAAACTTGTCGAATTAATATTTTGTTTCAAATACTATTTTTTAAACCAGAAAACCAAAACATGTATAAGTTATTTGGTTTTCTATTACTCGTGTATTCCTTGTAACTTTACACATTCTTTTCGGGCTTCTAATCTCTAAAAATGAGATTTTAAAAATAGTTATTATATAATTTTTGTTAAGTAACAAATTTCCTTCGATAAAAAATAGCTTTTAATAAGCAATTGTTTGCTTAATATATGTAAATAATTTTTTTTATAGAGATAGGTCAAAGTAGCTTATTAAATAATGATCTGTCTCGTTTAATAAAAATATTAGATTTAATTTTTAGATAATGTTATTATAGTTTATTGTGTTATATTTTTTATTGTAAAATATGTTATATTTTATCTATAATACGTATCTTGTGTATAATACATATACTATATATAACAATATAACAACATAATTACTTTTTAAATAAGTCGTTTTAGGTCCATAAATCTACTTAAGCCAATATTATAGTCTTTTATAGGTCTTACGTTAAAGTAGGTTTTTAAAGAAACTTATTAGAGAAACACGTAATAGATAGATAAGGTTTATGCTTTACCTTTTTAATAGAAATTAAGGAATTCATTTTTTAATTCTTCAAAAGTTGAATACAATTGAATTATACACAACCATATTGTATAAAGGATTATCCAAAGCGTACATAATGTGTTTGTCCAAATTAGTAGTTCAATTACTAGTTAATTTTAAATGCCACATTAAATCACTCATTCTTCCTTATTTCATATCAAATATAACCATTGAAAATTTTACCATTTTCCTGAATTTGAATTTTTCATTTCGATCAAATAATTTTAATTTATTGAATTCTATTTTATTAATAAATGATTTCAATTATTACTAAAAACAAAAATATTAAATTATTATAGATTTCAAATAAATAAAATTTGGTCGACAAAAAAAAATCAATAATCCATAATCCTTACTTAGATTGGTGAATAAATAATTTCAATAATATCAATTAAAAAATACTAATGTTTAACATTCCCGAACCGAACTGAAACTTAAAAAAAAAGTCGAGGTCAAAGATCTACCATATGCTTCAGGCACAATAATGCTTATGCAGAATTGCCAAATTTACACTATTAACCACGTGAAATAAATAATAAAATAAAATTTTAAAGCAAGAAATAATGTGTAGGCACAATTCTCAAAATGCCTTTCTACAAATTATAAATAGGGCACAATTCTCAAAATGTCTTTCTACAAATTATAAATAAGGCACAATTCTCAAAATGTCTTTCTACAAATTATAAATAGTTCTCCAAAAAAATGTTGCTCGCACTCCCAGCATGAGCAATATTCCTTCCTTCGTCATTGTGAGCAGGAGTGGTTGGTTCAGTTCAGACATACTCAAAGGAGTATCACTTCCTATCCGAATGGCCAGAATAGCATGCACAAAGGAGTGGATCCGCAACATATATAGCTGTTTGTTGGAGTATTGGGTGACTAGGTATTATGTACAGAGCGTCCCCTTAGTCAGTTTAGTTAACAGATAGCAAACGGAAACAGTGTTTAGATCAACACGAGTTCCTCTGCTGCCTCTTGTTCCTGTTTCTTTGGCACTTTTCCGTCCTGATATGGTCGTAGTACCCGCCTGATTTCTTCTGCACTAAGTGTCTCATACTCTAATAATGCATTTGCCAGAGCATGCAATGCCTTCTCGTGCTGCAGAAGTTACAGGGTTCAGAACTTATTCAGATGCTAGGTAGACCATAATAAATTTCATGCATGGCATAATTTTGGCTGCTTACTTTGATTAATCAACACCGTAGAAAAAGTTACGTTTACATACAAAAGAAAATTTTCCTACTTCCTAAATCTTCATCCGTATATGTATAGTGTTTCAAATGCATAAAATAGTTTTTACCACTGCCACATACTTTAATTTAAACCCAGCAAAAGTAGATTTTGGTTCAGACTTCAGAATTATTAAGCTTCCAAAAGAACACTGTCATTGATTGAAAACTTAGTTTGGACACTAAGTAACATGTTATTTATTTTATTAAATAACAATATCCTGCTATTAGCACCTGAAAATTTATATTAAATCTTGATATAAAGAAAATGAATACTTTTAACCAGCGTAATAGATTATCTTGAAAGTGATAGAAATGACAGATTGAACACAAACAAAACGGGTTGACAAACCTTCCTTAGAAGGGCTTTCACTCGATCATATGCTTCCCTAAGAAGCTTCACAACCTGCAGAACAAGAAATTCAAATCATAAACCAGATTTTATTTTTTATAAAATAATAATTCCTTAAAGAAAAATAAAATAACTCAAATATGACAATCTATCCACTATCAAAAGATTCAAAATGACAAAGGATATAGGTTCGATCCACTTGCCTCTGCATCAATACGTGACTGCATTTCAGAACTTGGTCTCTCCTTTATATGAATTGGCCCTATTGCATCACTCATCCCACAACTTGATACCTTGTGCAGAAACAAAAATGACAACAGAAATAATCCTTCATTTTAAAATCAAAAGATAGGTTCTACTTGACAATTTGAGTCAGAGGAAAGTTCCGAGTCCTACTACTGTGAATGTTCCAAGTAATTACATTAAAAGAAATATAAGAGCACAGAAATTTTTTATAGCCTCTGTGGCAAAAAATAAACCTTATTTCCATAGACGAAGAAACTGCATTTGACCATTAATCACGAAGCAAAAACTTACCATATATTGGGCAAGCTCAGTAGCTGTGTGAAGATCACTACTTGCCCCTGTTGTGATTTGATCCTGACCAAAGATAATTTCTTCTGCAACTCTTCCTCCCATACAAACATCAAGGCGAGCAAGTAACTGCTTCTTGCTGATTGATGTCTCGTCACCAGAGGGAAGCTGAGTGACCATTCCTAAGGCAGATCCACGAGGCATGATTGTTGCCTTGTGAATTGGTTGAGCACCCTCAGTGTTAATGGCAACAATTGCATGGCCACTCTCATGATAAGCAGTAAGCTGAAAGTTTCACAAGCGATATTAGCATAGATAACTGTACATCTACGAATGGTTAAATACTAAATAAATATTTAATCAATTTTAAACATCAGGTTATAAAAATTTACAAATCATTACTTCATAAACTGATTTTGGAGTTTGGGCATTAAAAATATCAGGTCCAAATCAAGACAATGACAAATCTGACGATAAAATACATTTCCATCATGCCATATTCGTATCCCTACAGAGAGAAGGGTATTGCATAAAACAAGCTCAAGGTGATTTTATTACTGAATAAACAGTAGAAAATGGACTGAAAGATGCTCATAACCTATGATATAAGAATAGGTTTTGAGTCATCAATATGCTACAAAATATGATTCAAGATACAGTGACACTTTTAGGAAAAAATTAACAATACATCCAACTCACTGTACTGCAAATGGAATGCTGAAAGATGAGTTCTTAGAATTTTTCAATTAAGAGATTTTCAGGGTGATGGATAGATTTTTGCAAACAATATTACAACATAATTGACTTATAGAGGGACAGCTATGAATTTTCAAATAATGCAACACAGTGCTAAACCAGACATTGTTTAGAAGACGGTACGGTTAACAACTGTAGTGACTTACAACCATACATTAATCACATAGGCCACAATCGAGAATTTCAAGTGCTAAACCAGATACTGTACACTTACCTTTTTTGACTCTTCGGATATGGACATTGTTTTCCGTTCTGTGCCCATAATTATTCTATCTTTGGCAAACTCCAACTGTGAAGCTGATAATTTCTCTGCACCTTCAACAGCAGCTTTAATGGCAGCAATGTTTACCAGGTTTGCAAGATCTAGTTTAAAAGAATAGTTACAGATCACATCATCTAAATAATCTTTTAAAACAGAACAGAACGATGTGCATTTCATGTATGTTTAAAAATTATTCACCTGCCCCATTGAATCCTGGGGTTCCACGAGCAATTGATTTAGTATCTACATCGTCAGCCAGTGGTTTATCTTGAAGGTAAAGCTCCAATATTTCTTGTCGACCACGTAAATCTGGATTTGGTACAATAATCTGGATTTGGGTTGGTTAGTTTTCTTATATTCTATAGCAAAATTACATGGCATTTAGAACATTAGTTAGATACAATTTTTAAGTTAGGTTCAAGTAGAGAGATCACTAATAATTTTGGAAAATTAAGGATAAATGATGTTTTTGGTCCCTATACTTTAAAACTAGTAATTTGACTTCTCCAGTTTCTGAAATACAATGAAAGCAGTCACTCTACATGCTGAAGCATCTAATCGATGACCACAAGGCATTTCGTACCACATGGATGTTGGAGATCTTGAAGACTACTCAACTAGTGTGCTAAATGAAGATGTGTTTGATGAAGAAAATATTCTAGAAGAGCTATTGTATGGATGCTGCCATGTATTATGTATTTTTGTCTTAGTTAAGATAGAATTGCTTAAGCGTCTTTTGTATCTTGATCTAACTCCATATACCATAGCCATGATGATGATCCCAAGCACAAGTGATTTTAAAAACTGTTTTTACACTGTCACAGGTTTTTAAAATCTGTTAAAAACTTTTACAACTTGTTTTTTCTGGTCTGTACTAGTTTTCCAATCTGTTTTTTGATGAAACAGTTGATTTAAATCTTTTCTGAACTAAAACAGTTTTGTTTCCAAAAATTCAGTTTTGTTTTCAAAAGTTAGTTTTGTTCCCACATTCTGTTTTCAACTTCTCAAAAGTTGGTTTTGTTTCCACCAAGTGTATTCTGAAAATACAATCTGTTTTCTCAGCTTTTAATCAACTGTTTTTTAACTGATTTGAAACTGTTTTACCAAATCAGTTCTGTTTTTTATCCTATAAAAGGATGACTGGTTTTCAGTGCAAATCATCCCTTGAATACACATTTGCTTACTGTGTTTCAAATAGTTTTTGAGAGGTTCTTAAGAGGGTTTAGTTTTGGAAAGTTGTTCTGAAAAACTTTTGAAGTTCTTGTGCTGTCATTTTCACATTGGCTGGTGATTAGGAGCTTCTTTAAGGTGCTGCGGTCCAGTTTGAGTCTACTAAGTCTGCAAACAAAGTGTGCTTGTTCCATACTTTCTTTTCTTTGTAATGTTGTGCTAATATGCTTCTAAGATAGAGTTTCTTGAAGTATAGGATTGCTGAAATAGTGTTTTTCAGTTTGTATCTTTTGTTCTTGAAGGGTTCAAGAACTGCTTTTGTATAATCTTTTGTAAAAGATTTTGTGATATAGTGAAAATCCATCTTAGTGTGAGATGGGACTGAATGTAGTGCAGTGTTGAGTGAGTATAAATTCTTGTGTGCTTTTCTAATCTCATAGTCACTGCCCTTAAAATCTGGAAAATTGTAAAACTGGTATAAATTGAATCTGTTGTTTCGGGAATAACTCTGTTGTTTTGCTGCAGTACTAGCCTTTGTTGTATTCTGTTATTAAGATTCTTAAATGCTTAACCAGTTTTTAAAACTACAAAGTGTTTTGATATTTGAATCTTTCATATTGGGAATCAAGTAACTAGTAAGTCATCAAAGTTTAAATAACTATTTTTGATGCTTCAGTTTTAAATCAGAACTTAAAGAACTTGATCTAATTTGGTTTCTGTTTTTAGATTTCAAATCTTGCTTATCAAACGAAAATCAAATCTTTAAAAAGCCATTCTGTTTTAGAACTAATCAAGATCTTAATTTTGAAAACTATTTTCAATACTCATACTGAGTGTAAGAGCAGTTTAAAATAGAATACCTAAGTCAGAAGTTTAATCTGTTATTTCTAAAATTAATCTGTTGTTATTTCTGAGTTTCACCTTGAACAAGAAATTCAGTCTGTTTTTCTTCAAATAAATCTGTTTTTTTTTTTTGTCAGGATTTCTTAAAGATCGCATTTGCAAAAATTATCCAAGTACAATTCACCCCCTGAACCTAGACTCCCATAAACTCAACAATTGGTATCTAGAGCTAGGGCTTTCAATATGGCTGAGTTTAAGTTGTCTTTTGCTGAGGGTGCGTCTATTAATAGACATCCTATGTTTGGTGGTGTGAATTATGCCTTTTGGAAAATAAGAATGAAAATCTTTATTGAATCAATTGATATGGGGATTTGAGATGCTGTTGTGAATGGACCATTTATACCTATGCATGTTGTTAAGGAAGAAACTGTTAAAAAAGCTTGGTCTGAATGGAATGATAATGAAAAGAAAAAAGCCCAGTATGATTCTTTGGCAAAAAACATCATCACCTCTGCTTTAAATATGGATGAGTTTTTCAAGGTATCACAATGAAACTCTGCTAAAGAAATGTGGGAGATTCTAGGTCTAGAGACTTATCAAAACTCTCAACTGCTGCACTTTTCGGGAAATTCAGAGAGCATGAGTTGGAGCTCAACCGATTGAATGAGCAAGAATAATTGGAAAGGAAGACTAAAAGCATTGCTCTAAAGACTAGTGTGCAGAAAGAACTAAGTGAAGAAGAAGAGAATTCAGGCCAAGATGAAACTCTAAATCTTCTCACCAAGAAGTTCAACAGATTCTTAAAGAAGAAGAATTGGGAAAGATCACAACCAAAGAAGAGGTATTCTAAACCGAATGAATCAAATTCCACTAATTACACTTGTTTTGGTTGTGGTAAGCCAGGTCATATAAAAATTGGTTGTCCAAACAATCAAAGTAAAGACAAGCAAGTGAGCAAGAAGGTTGAAAGGAGTAGAGGCAAGAGGGCATATATTTCTTGGGAAGATAATGATATGTCTTCATAAAGTGACTCATCAACCTTCAAAACACCTCAAAGACACTTGGTATCCAAGTCAAGCTTAAGATTCTTCACTATTTCACAATGTTGAAGGATAACACCTTTTAAACCTTTTTGAGATACTTTACCCCAAAACTCTGTGACCTAATAGGAAAGACTCCACCTAGATTTACCTTGTTGTAATTAACAGTGTGCAATAGTGAACATTGCCCTAGAATTATTGATATTAGTTACTAAAGTTTCATGAGTTTGTTTAGTTAGAGGTCCAAATATTTGAACTCCATTGGTTACTAAAGGGTGTCAAGGAGCATGCGTTAAGTGTTGACATTTGATTTGGGTTCACTCATTTGTTGAGTAGGCCATGTGACTGTCACATATCCCCGTGTCATGACATCATCATGTGTCATTACAGAAACATCCTAACAGAGTTAGTAATAGGGATTAGTTTCATTGTATTCTAGAAATTGGAGAACTCAAACTAATTGACTTTAAAAATAGGGGGCAAGACCAATTTTATAGACCATAAACACCATTTATCCCACAATTAAAATAATTTCATATTTATACAACAAAAAACACCAACCTTTTAGACTGGTACAAGGTCTATGGACAAAAAAAATTGTTTGTTGTCTGGGCACATGTCAATTTATGTATTTTTGTGATGAAAGAATAAGTAATATCAGTGCATAGAAATAAAGGTGCACAAGAAATAATATCCTCCAAAGTACACCCAGTCACTTGGTCAGGTAGAGCTTTAATTTTGTCTGCTTTCAAAAGCCTGAGATATTTTTATGTAAAATGAAACCTAAAAATTCTACATTTAGTAGATATGATGTTAATATCACTTAATCCAAAACAGAGACAACAACACATTATTATCCTTGAGAATTATAGCACCTAACATATAGTAAACATACTGTATCACCAAAGAAAATTAGGTTCATGCAACACCTATACAGAAGATTAGCAATCTTTTGTTAAAGAAAGAAGTGTATGATCTTTTGAAAATGTTTTTGTTTTGCAAGTTTGTTATGTGAGCCAAATGCCGAAGTTTTCAACAGATAATTCTTATTTTCCACGTTTTTCTGGCTACCTTATGCATTTCCACCATAGTTTTCTGAGGGTTTTCTTCAATGGGTTAACAAAGGGACCAGAGAGCTTTTCTGGGTAAGCTTGTTGTTTTCCTTTCTGTCTCTTGCTTATTTTATTCTATTGTTATAGAGGGATTTCTTACCCTCCAGTTTCTCCTTATAAATTCTTTTATTAAGGAGAAAAAATAATAGGACTTACATGTCGATCAAATCTACCAGGTCTCGTTAATGCGGGATCAAGAATATCAGGCAGGTTTGTTGCAGCAATTACTATTATTCCCTACAAGATAAAGATGTTAAATAAATTAGGAAAAAACTAAGAGAAACTGATTAACCAATCACAAATGTTTAAAACTTTAAATATACTTCATTCTGCTCAAAGCCATCCATTTCAACAAGTAGCTGATGCAATGTCTTCTTTGTATGACCCTCCCATTGTTTCCTAGTTGAACCAACAGCGTCTATTTCATCAATGAAAATGATACAGGGAGCCTAGATTAAGGATGGAGCATAAAGAATGTTCCAAATTAGAAACAAATAAAAAAATCTTGTAAAGAAGTAATTTAGCAAACCAGAATAACAGACAGCTAAGAGTCCATTAACCAAAGGCAACAAACCTTCTTTTTTGCTGCTTGAAATAAGGATCTTACACGTCGAGCACCAACTCCAACATACCTGAAGTGGAAAAGAAATACCAAATTTGAGTATCCCTAACAACTACCACAACATAACTTACCTTAATGTAACTATTAGGAATCGGTTGGACCAAATTCAACTTCAAAAGCTAGCTCAAAACCTCATTAGGTGCATCATGCCCAATATAAGACATCAGCAAGTGGTTCAATATCAAGACTAAATAAGTTTTGATAAAAACTAATGTACCCCAGCCAAAAGGCAACTAGATGGGTTTTAGTTTTATGTTAAAAATGAATTGGGCTTAACCTAAACACAAAAGCTAGCTCAAGAGTTGGGGGATGGGAGGGAGGGGGATTTTCCAAGTCATTTAAGGAGTATTTTGTCCACATTTGTTACCAATGTGAGGCTTCTTAACCAAAGAAAATCTATCAACTGCACAACTTACAACTTCTAGGACGAAACTAAATTTTGTTTTTTGCCAAATGATCACAAGGAAAAGTTGAAAAGTTTAATTTACCATGATACAGCATTAAATCAATCTAACCAAAGTTGGCTACCGAAACCTAATTTATATTGTATTGTAGTGTATTCATTTCCAATTACAATTTCCTCAGGTGCTTATATATATATATATATATATATATATATATATATATATATATATATATATATATATATATATATATATATTTACTCTCTCCTTTTTTTACAATAAAGAAGAACTAGCAGGAATGAATATTATAAAATATAAAGAAACATAATACATGCATTACAGAGGACACTAATGATGCATCCTTGTTAACAAACTTTCTTATTAAAAATTATGAAGTATCCCTATTAAATTCTAGGAAAATGGATCACAATATCATGTTTCAAAAATTAAGACAATATATAATGCATTCCAAAGACACAAATTTAAGCTATTGAAAAAGAAGACTTACATCTCCTCAAATTCTGATCCAGCACGATAGAAAAACGGAACACCAGCTTCTCCGGCAATAGCCTTCAAGGTCCCATATAAAGCAAACACTATCAGATCACAATACATTATCAATATCAATAGATTAATTCAAGAGGTAGATGATAACAAAGTAGTATTGCTTTTTCAATTGTATTTACGAACACGGAAGAATGAAAGAGAAAATGAAGTTGTCAAGTGCCTGGGTTCTTTATCCAGAAAAAAAAAAAAAAGGCCAAATTCTTTATCCTCAAAAAAGAGTGTCAACTTACGGAAGTGAAACGCATATATTAATGGGATACACACACATACCATCATGTAAGAAAAATACATAAAGAGTACGGAAACCTGAATGTCAACATTTTTCAATAAATTTGGTGCAGTACAGGTATGAGAAGGAAAATGGGAGCAAAAGTTGCTTTGGCCAAAATAAAAAATTAGATGATATACTAGTGTTGGCAAATCTAATCGGAAACCAATCAGGTAGACACAACAGCTACATGGACAAACAAGGAAACAAAACAAAAACAGTTATTAATAATGATTGCACTCCCAAACAATTCACATGGGCATAGAAACTAAACTTTTTCCATAGTTTCAGCTTAGAAGAACAAATTATGCAAAGAGATAATGGAGTAACAATGTCAACGCTATCAAATTGAAAGACAAGAACGAAAGCCTAGATAGTAGATATGTACTTCCAGAAGCTTCATGCAATTGTATAAAAGTGGGAATTAATAAAGCACGCAGGAGGCAATAGACTCAAGTTCTAAATCAAGAACTACATAAAATTTGTAAAAGAAGTGTCTTAAGGTATGCCGATGATAAACAAGCTGACCTTGGCTAGGAGTGTTTTTCCAGTTCCAGGTGGTCCTGTTAAGAGAATCCCCTGGGAAAAGAAGTGTCTTAGGCATACTTGATGAAAAAGAAACAAATAATTTCCAATGCATACTAAAAAGTAAAAACACAGCATCATATTATTGGACAAATAGCTTCATTAACATATCATGCAATGAAAACAAAATAAAAAAAAAAATCCATAACATTGTGATGACCAAAAGCTAGCATGATTATCATTGTAAAGTGTAAACAAAAAAAATTGCATTTAAGAAATAGTATAAACATGTTATCATGCATAAATTGGGAAGGAAAGCTAGTCCTACAAGAAATGAGAAGCCAATTATATTTAAAAGTGAGGTCAGAAATATAACCAAGTGCAGTCAACCAAAACAAATTCAACAAATATACAATTACTTCTTCAGACCTTCGGCAATTTTCCTCCAAGGCGAGTAAATTTAACCGGATTTTTCAGGTACTCCACAACTTCCTCAAGTTCTTGTTTAGCATCGTCACAACCTTTCACATCTTTAAATGTTTTGAAATTCTGCAGGAGGAAAGAGAGTTTATATAAGGTTGTTTGACAATTTCTAGTTTGTTGGCAACTTGGCATTCTCTCTCTCTCTCTCTAATCTGCATGAGAAACTGTTACCCATATTCCCGAGAACTAATTCATCAACTGAGAAAAAGACATACAGATATGGAGAGTAACTGAATAATGATAACGTCCTTATCAAGAAAAATAGCTCTCAGGAGTCAGAATGGCTTTGGGGAGTAAGGAAAATGCTAATATTAAATTGAGAAGTTCTCCTTTATAAGCCACAATTATAACAAAAATAAAAGAAAAGACCAGTGAGCAGGAACAGAAACTAAAGAAGTAAGAGGAATGCCAGACTGACTCCTCAAGAAGCTAATAACATGGAGTTCACCAACAGTAAAGTGCCAAGATCAGTAGGGGGTGACTCCTGTAGTTTGCAGGGAACAAACTCAATAACAATTGCCTGATTCTTAGAATCAGATCAGACGTACTTCAGAACAATGAAATATAATTTTTTGAATAATCCATAGACCAGGATTGTTTTATTTGGATTGACAAAAGACTGTGCATAAATTTTATTATTCTTAATGAATTAACCAATTTCATTAATATTCTTCTCATCCCAAATTCAGCTATGATAGCCCCACCCCATTCATCAAATTTTCAAGAAATACAAAAGGAACTACATTGGCATATTATATGATTAAGATCATGTGTCATTTAGAGCGCGTCCTAAAATGTTAACCTTTTCTGGCATCACTTCCTTATTTAGTTCCTTTGGGGCATATGTTGTACTTGAGCCAACACTTGAAGTTCCAATCCCACCCAAGCTTACTATGAATTTTTGAAGTGCAACCATACCCATAACCCTGAAAGACACATTTTATATGACGATAAATCAAACTATCAGGTATGACATAGAGAAGAGAATGAGAGTGAGAACTAAACGTTCATACCAGATCAGTCCCATAACAACAATAAACAAAATAGTTGATAAAACATCTTGTACAAAGCGAGACTTTTGTGATACTTTGGGATCAACCTAAAGAAGGAAACAGATTCGTAAGATTCCCAAAACAAACAAACAAAAAAAGAATTTGGAGTTCAAATGCTAATCACTAAAACCCATCAAAAAGAGAACATTTTTTTTGCAATAATTGTTACCACAAGAACATGTAATGGCTGCCTCTCAGATGTTCCAGGGCTAAGAATAGGCTCATCTGATTTACCCGATGCTCGCTGTTTCAACTCTTGCAACTGAAGAAAAAAAATATTTCGTATCAGTTCATACATCCAACACATGGAAATTATGAAATAAAAGATGTCAAAAGAAACTGTAAGAAGGTGAAAACGCAATTTATCATGACAAAAGGAATAGACGCAGAACATGGAATTTGTGTAAAAAAAACAAGGGTACCAGGCAAAAAATCAAAATAAATGAGTAAACAAAAAAAACAGAGAAGAAGAACCTGCTTTTAGGCTCATTAATTCTACATACATATATTTGAAGAGAAAATGCAAATAAAATAATTTAGCCAGAAATACATATGGGAGAAACAGTGTTTTAAAATGCTCGCATATAGGTAACAATTAAAATTATCCCTCAAACCACTGGTGTCAGTTTCAGATCACAGGACTCTACGACAGAAATAGTCAGAGGATAAGAACATATAATTAATCCACAACAAAATTCTAGCACATCAATGGCACAAAACGCCTAGTATACCCTTCTGCAAATGAAAATCTGATCAACACAGACCAAATAGCATTAAGAAAATGAATTACACAAAGTGACTACCAGGGTAGGAAGTCTGGACGGTTTCGCATATTCCTCATTTGGAAGATAGTCAGCAATAGCATTAGTGGCCACTAAAGCTCGGAGATACTCCACAACTCCTCTACTGTCTACAGCACCCTCCCTTCCTTCAAAGTGCTTGATGACAGACTCAGGACTGGTAAAAAACATAAATAACAGAGAAAGTTTGACGCAAACTGAAATCATCCATCCATACAAAACTGAAAACAAAAATATTCCACTTGCTAACTACATTCTTCATCTTCTTGATTCAGCCATGCTATTTATAGCCATATTTTCACTTTTTTTCTTCTGTGTTTTCTGAAACGACAAAACTTATACAGTTGCTTAGATGAGTTGAGATTTATTCACTGTCAGAATTTTATATAACTTATTATAACTTTTGATGCCAATTTATGTTACGCAAACTGAAACACAAATTTTGATCAGAACAGCATCTCAACTTCATCACTGTGCAATGCGATTCAATCCAAACCTGTGCTTATTAAGTTCAACAAGTAGTGCGGTTTGTTTGGCGACATCATTGGGATTCGCCTCCGCGTCAATAATTAACCTAGCAAGACGCCGTTCCTGTTGCCAAAGCGGCAACCAGTTCATAAAGTCGGCGAAAGCCTTTTTGGAGCTCTCTCTGGCTCCCTCGAAGAGCGCTGCAATCGACGAGCTCTCATCCGTTTTCGCAATCGCGCTCTTTTCCGCTCCGATTGAAGGATCGAATCCCTCGCCGTCGATGACACTGGTCGAATTCTGAGTCGTTTGATTTGAAAGAAAATTAGAATCGGCGGCGGAGGGATTGGGTTTGGAAGCGACTTTGCGAGAGCGGGAAAAGGGAAGGCGCGGGAGAAATTGTGGCGGAGAGAGTGTGCATGGAGAGAGGGAGGTGAGAGAGTGAGGGAACTTGCAGAGAAGAGGATGGTGGTGTTGAGTGTTTGAGGCGAATGGGAGGGAAGTTCTGCAGAGAATGAGAAGTGATGATTGAAGTGTGGCCATAATAAGAATAAAGGGAAAGGTACGAATTATTTCTTCTTCTTCTTCTTCTTCTTCTTCCTCCTCCTGCTGCAAATGTGAGAGAGGAGAGAAATGGATTGTGTGAAGTTGAGAGGAAGCGTAGAGTACCTTATCTGTTGCTGATTGGAATTGGTGCCGCCATCCGACAACGACTTCCGACTTTAAACCTTATCAAGCTTTTATCTTCGGATAATGCCCAATCATCGCCTCTTGGTATACTTTTCTATGGTGTTTCGGTTTTTCTCTTTTTTCGCACTACCATTTGCATTCACTAACAATAATAAAAATAATATTTCAGAACCTATATTTAAGTGTTTTTCTTTAATATAATTATATATTTGAGTTTATAAACTATTCAAAGAAATTATATAAAATTCAGTTTAAATGTAGTTCATTTTATTTATATTGACTACTTTAAAAATCATATTTAACATTATTTTTACTAATAGTATAAAAATAATTTTTTATTCTTCTATCACTCACGAATTGTATGGATGGTAGTAAATTCGTGTACTCACGAATAGTTTACAGGTAAAAGAAATTCTCCACAAGACAGATCTGACCGAAAGAGAAAAAAATTTATAAGGATAAATGCGTAAAGTATATATACTAATAAAAATAATTTAATTACTATTAATGACAACCACATAGATGCAAATAACTCATCTAACCGTTGTCATCTTTTATGATCTTCACCTTCTTAGCATCTCCTTACGCCATTTTCAACTTATCCCAGCTCACCGTGTTATGCTTGAAACTTAAAAATAAGTACGACATTGAAATGGCTCCAACAACACATGCCTCAATGCTGAAGTTGAACAGTCATATGATAGAACCCATGTCTAGCGTCCAAAGCACTGTATCGTGTTCATCAAAACCAACAGATGCCAGACTGCATATGTCAAACACTAAAAGCACGATTGTGTGATTGTCAAGTTTGGTCCAAGTACTGAAACTAAACAAAGAAACAG
Organism: Phaseolus lunatus; assembly: GCA_013389735.1. Classification (NCBI taxonomy): domain Eukaryota; kingdom Viridiplantae; phylum Streptophyta; class Magnoliopsida; order Fabales; family Fabaceae; genus Phaseolus; species Phaseolus lunatus. The sequence continues at coordinate 12,625,569 of CM023865.1, read as the reverse complement.
TATCCATATGGAAAAAATAGATCTCATCAAAAGGATCGATCAAAATAGTCTATAGAATAATTATTAGATAGACTAAGGTAAATTAAACAGGGTCATTTTAGTTTAATCTATTTAGTGAAACTCAAAAATATTCCAATATAACTCAATTAGAATTCAAGTGGAACTAGGCTAACAAATTTTCCACTCAACCATCAAACAGACCCAGACCGAAGCCAAACTCTAACTACATCTCCAACGGTCGAATTCTGAAAAACTGAAATTAACCCGCATATATCCCCCAATTAGTCCACCACCCCTACCCGAAATGACTTGGATCCAATGAATCTAAGTGCGTGTTGGATTTGGGATCTCGGATACACACTTCATATGCCAAAAATAAAAGTCAATTTCTTCCTCCACTTCTCCCTGCACCTCTATAAATATTTTTATTCCAAAATTACCCTTTGACAAAAGGTGCAAAGTTTGTTTTCTTTTTAATTTTTATAATCCATGGAACTTAACAAACTCTAAACTAGTATTTTAAATTCAAGAAGTTAAAAATTATTTTTTTTAAAATACATGTTAAACTTTAAAATTTGGAATACTTTACATCAAAATATTTTGTATTTTGAATTCTAGGTTCAAAATGTATTTTTGAACTCCAAAAACATATTTTAAATTTTTTAATTTATAATACAGTTTTGTTTTCCAAAATATAGAATTCTAAAGGAGTATTTTTTAATTTAAAAATTTAAAAACACATTTTAAACTTTAAATTTGAAATATAAAATTATATTTTAAATTTTAAAATTTGAAAAATATATTTTATATTTGAAATTCTAGAATTTGGAATACAATATATAGTTCAGAATTTTAAAATCCAAAACGAAGATGATGAGTGTCAATGAAAAATGAGATGAAAAAAAAGGGTAATGATGTCATTTCACATTTTCTTCGGAGGTGAAAAAGAGAAAAAATATGTAGGTGCAGGAAATAATTGCCAAGGTAAAAGCCACTCGAAGTAGTTTTAGTTCGGATATAACCGAAAGCTTAAGATGCTGGTAAAACATAATGGGATATAATCCATACAAAATCGATTTTGCTGGATTACTTTTTCTAATATCATTCTCAAACACAAGATCAATTAAAACAGAATATTGTTTCAAACTAAGACATTCAAAAGTTGTTGACCAATTGCTTACAGACTTTCCATATTCAATATTCAACATCTGGAAAATAATAAAAGGGAAAGATGGGGGAAGTGGCCCATTTGAGGTTCAGAATAACTTGGTCAACAAATGGTGACCAATGTCACCAGATGGGAACCCTAATATAAATGACAGTCCTCGTATTTTTGCAGAAGCCAAGCCAGGTGACTTTGTTAACGAATGTAGATCTATTTTAGATGCATGCTATTGACAGCGATCAGATCCATATGCGGGCAATGTTGTTGTAGATTGTGATGAGTTGTGACTTGGAAATTGCATTCCAGGGGCCATTTGTTGTGGCATGCTACCGGGTGACATATAAACATTATTGTGCATCTGCATTGGCATAGATTGAACCACTGCGGGTGGACCTGTCCCCCATCCACTCTGAGACCCATTGTACGGTTGGCCAGGCGGGCCCACCATAGGAACAGATTGTTGCCCTAAAATTGAAGGTTGGGCGTTAGGCGTATTAGGAATGGTATAGTCTCTGCTCCTATCATTATTGACCTGTAAACACAAATAATATATGAAATTAAAATTAAAAACAGAAATGTAAGCTTGGTATTCAGTAGCACTAAAGTACCACCCATCAAATTAACGAAATGAAAAAACCAACGATGCACAGCAAAAAAAATCTAAAATTACGATACAGGATCCTTGTATAACATTTTTGTAATTAAGGCAGTCCAAAGGTTCCAAGAGAAAGGGGTAATGGAAGAAAATGATATCCAAGTAAAATTTATCAAGCTTCAAAAGAAGAATTTTCAGTGCATGATAAAAAAGTAACATCCATTCTCAAAAAAAAACTAAAAGGGTCAACACAAGATTCTCAAGTTTAGTACAGTTAACCATGTATATCCATGAATGAGAATAAGCTTTGCTGGCTTGTATAACAACTAAACAGTGGCGTATCATACTGATACGAGGCATCTTCAAGTTTTCAATTATTCATTCAAAAGAACAGCAATCAATGCTCAGTCTACAGATAGTGTTGGTTGTTTACCTTTATACTAAGATCAGTATGTCGTGAATATGAAATGTGAAGCTTGCAAAAACCTCCATCATAAATGCAATGTCCTTCCAAGGCTTCCTTGGCCACAACAGCTGTCTGGGTATCTGTAAATCATAGCATGTCAGTCTCCCAAGCTTATATTGCCAGTATAAAATTAAACAAGGTAAACCATCAATAAAAGTTGAAGTTATCCACGATGACACTAATTGCATATATAGCACATTTCAATTATCATTGTTAATCCTGTCAAAGATAAGTATGCGTGCCCTCTAAGGACATTTCCAGCAACCAAGCAACACCCATAACATTGGGAGAACAAGAAAGTGCAGCTGGAAGTATTCAATATATGCATCCAAAATGAATCAATGTCAATAATGGGATGCGACGCATATGCTTTTTTAGGACTGTTGGATCATGAGGGGCAACCCTCCAAGATAACACAAACAAGGGGGTTAATCTGATATAGCAATTGGCCCAAGTTTTTGGGGGCTTTACCTCTCCTTAGGAAAAGTTGGCTCAAACACAAAATTTTGAAGATCTCGACAATAAAGTCTTTTAAAGAAGAAAATACCAAAACTAAAAGGAGCCTCAACATAAACTAAATGGAGGAAATTCTAGTTTCAGAGAAGAAAATATGCTGCCCAGTGTATATACGAGGGCAAAAGTTAACACTTGTCCCTTCCCTCACCAAATTCAGACCATAAGTAGTTGTTTTTCGTAGAAGCAGGCAACAACTTGCACAGACACTTGAAAACTTCACCCAAATTTAATGTTCAAAACATAACATAAAGACAAACAATTGAAATGCACAACCATTAATAATCAACAGTTCAAACAATATCAAAATGATCAAGGTTGTCAAAATCAATATATTACATTTAGATCAGGAGAGGGATTATGACATCATAAATTGTGTGATTGTAACACATCATAAGATTTTCGGAAAAGAAAAGGATATGTTTTCATATAAAAAAATATGATAATATAATTAACTAACACATAATAATATCACTAAAATTTAAAGAAGAATTTAGATAATATTTTTAACAGTATTTATTATGGTGGGAGAGGGACCGCAGCAGGGTAACCATAAAAGTCAGTACATATATCTAGTGTTTCAAATAAAGACCCAAAAAAGACAAAATCATGTGTTGCGGTAACAAATAAATAAAAAAGCTTCTTCAGCAGTTCCTTAGCCAGCCTTAGTAGAACTTTAATAGACCAGAAAGAGGAAAGGCACTCCAGCAAACCATCATAGACCAAAGAACAGAGATGCCCCAAAGTGACATAGATAGGAGAAAAGTGAATTCAAGATGAGAACCAAGAGCAACTGAGAGTGCTGAATTTGAACAAGGTTGCAAAGTTTGAATAATTGATTGTGAATGGTATTGGTATCATGTAAGAGTGGGCTTTGAAGGCTGGCAAAGAACACGGATCCAGGGGAAAAGAAAAATGAAACTTTTGGCCTTCAAGTCACATAACTCAACATGTGACCCAATCACATATTCCACAATCCTGTAATATGAGAGTGGTGACTGTGATACGAGTGGTGATTCCACTCCGTTCCCACTCAAAAATGCACAAGATTGTGTGATTCTACAATCTTTAATAACATCTTTTACAGCCTTTAACACGGTAAATTTTTTCAAAGAATTAACCTGGATATTGAATCAGAGCCTGCAAACCACCATTCTTATCGAACATTGCAATTTTTTGGACAGGTCCAAAAGCAGAGAAAACCTGTAAGAAAAGTTAATAAGTATATAAATGGTATGATATTATCAAGTAAACCGTATTGTCTATTAATAATTAAAAAAATATGGCTGGTCATGATTTGAGGTACCATGTGTAAGACATCCAATGTTACAGCATATTGCATGTTCTCAATAGATGCAAGAAGAACATTACTCTCAGTCTCTAGTCTTTTCCCATCCAAACCAACCATAGCCTGCACAAATTATATATGAATATTTAGAATAGAGAAAAAATCCTTAAGCAAGTCAGCATGCATGGCATCCCTTCGGCAGAAGGTGCAGACACCTAACTAATGCACAAAACATAAACATTCAATTTAAAACAAGCAACGTGTAAATCTTTTATTGAATATAAAAACTGGTCGCAAGATAAGAGACATCATATTTTTACTCCTGTAAAACATGGAAATGTTGACTGACAAAAACAATACCTGGCCACTTCCCTCCACAGCTGATGGAGCAACAGGAAGGTAAGGATTAGTATAGTCTCTGGATAAAGAAAAATAATCAATTACAAATTGAAAAATTATTATCACAAAGAAAATAATAAGGAAACTAAGCTAAAAACCAACAGGAAAGAATATTGATAAATAAAAGAAAAAGAGGCTGCAAAACTTGGGGTACTGTAAGCCAGCAATACCTGCTCCTGTGACTTTGAAACTTCACACTTAAATCTGAATGTCCAGAATATGTGATCCTAAGGGTACATGGTCCCATATGCTCAGGAAGTAGATACCTGATATCAAGCCACAGTTAAAGATCAATAAACAGAAATAACACAAATTGGGAAAATAATAAGAATTACCTACTGTTCTAACAACTAATAATTTGCAGTTCAACTCACACTTGGCACTTTTTTTCAGGATCAATTCAGTTGGACAGTGGTTTATGTAGCAACGTTGTCAACCAATCCAATGATCCATAAAATTACAAACAAATGCAAAAACAGAGTCTTAAAACTCCAAAACAAGTTAAATACAAAAAGAATTGCCAAAGTGTAAATATATAAAATAATCCAACAGTTGATTGCTGAACAATCTGAGAGAACAAATGCACCATCCACTGCCAACAGTTAAACTAAATAGCCACTCAAACAAATAATACAGTTATACCTAGGTATGCTTCTTCCATCCAAAGCATCTTTTGCAGAGGTGGCAGTCTCGGCATCTGAGAATTGAACCAGTGCCTGCACAGTGACAGGTGTACAAACGAATTATCTTGTGCTCATAGAATATAAAAAAAGCATAAATAGATGTGGGCGGCCTATCACTAAACCTGAAATCCTGCTGTCTTCTCAAAGGTCGTAATCTTATGCACAAATCCAAAGGCTGAAAAAACCTGCACAAATGAATAATAAACTTTCAGGATTATATTGCTAAAGTAAATCTTAATAGAAGACAAACTAGAAGTTCAACATCTAGGCGATTAACTGCGTCACTCAACTAAAAAAAAACTAGCAAGATTAACAAACAATACCATTACAGGACTTAAATAACAACAAGCAAATTTAAAGCTCTAAGCAAATCAATATATCTCTTAAAAGGCTACAAGAATAATGCTTTTGCTGCATATGCTGGTGCCAGGTAAGCTAAAACATTGTAAGTGAAAAGCAACACAAATGAAACATTAAGAAACTATCAAAACAACTGCCAGACATTTCTCATTAAAGATCTGATATTTATTGTAAAAAATGAGGGAAACAGTTTTCTTATATGAATCATCACCTAGAGTATATAACTACAATAATACTTACAAGAACTTGAAGTTAATGGTATCATTCACTTTCACACTGGAATAAATGACTCAAAAATAAAGGATTTAAGAAGTAACTTGCCTCCTCAACTATAAATTACTGAAAACTCAGCATTCAGTTGCCAAGTTTAGAAGGAAAATTTTGGTGTACTTTCAGATATGACTTCAAAAGAACAACCAAACAATAGTTGGAACACAGAAAATAACTGAACAGCACAGAATCCGGTGGCTAAATCTAAATGGCTATGCAGATGACGAGTCAATAAAGCACAGATGCACAGTAGAAAAAAAATGGAAATGCCCTAAACTACAAGAATGGCAGGAGTTGAGGGGGAATAAGGAAGAAGAGGTAGTGTTAAGGAAAGGAGAAAGGAGACAAACACACAAGCGCTATTTCTCCCAAAGCACTAAGCTGCCATTGAAGATATTGCCTTGTCATGGGCCTGCTGATTCATTCACATACATGTCAACAATTTTTCCATAGCCTGACAAAGAAAAACCTAATCATAAAACTAAATGACCAGCATCCTCTTGATTACAGTGTTAGCATATAACTAATACACACAAGCAATCGCTTACCAAATGCAAGACATCAATGCTGACAAGACGTGCATCTGCACCCTCAATCGTTACCAACAATACATTCCCAGGAACATCTGCAGCAGTTTTGTTATTCACTATTTCTTGCCTGTTTGAATATTGTAGGTATACAGTTTTTCCTCGTACTTGAGCAGGCTCTGATGATGAGGCATAGTATGATATCATTGCAATGGCCTGATTTAAATCAGCCTGCAGGTTGCGGTAGCAACATATGATTTTTAACCAGCAATCAGTAACTTTATATGGAGATAAAACAAGATAGAGAGGGGGGGGGGAAATGGACAACAAAATACACCCACAAATTCAATAAAAGCTTGATTTCTATTTGCCCCAACATTGCATTTTGTGTTCACAACTTTTCCAAACGGCTTCCCAAGTTCAATCAGTTCCTCCTCTGTGCACTCCCATGGCAGGTTTCTCAAATGAAGCACCTTTGATGGTGGCTGAGTGTAACGGAACTGTGGCTGACTAGATACGGATGCCATTTCAGACAATAACCCTAAATCTGTCGAAAGAACCAGAAAATCAGCAGCCACTAGGACTACAGAATACATTTTACAATTAGTTATACCATTATAAATCCACAAACATACTACATAACTACATTTCCCAAACTAACTTCCAATAGAGGACATTCATTGACTGATACTTTAGCCATGCTTCCTAAAGATTCAACAACCATGGCCGTATAAAATTGGCTCAATGCAACTAAACTTAATAAATTTCTAGATACCATTATGCAATCAAAATTCGGTGGGGAGGAAACCAATAATGTATAACAGAGTTTTGGGGGTAACAGCAAAGTGCATACGAATTTGCAATTCAAGACATTCAGATTTCACAAATTGACAAATCCCAATTGAAAGAAATCGATAGCTAACGGATTTAATCTGTTACGCCCAATCTTGGTGTTAGCTGTTATACGGAAACGGCGTGATGTTAGTTATCGGGATCCACAGCGATAAAGCAGAAGAAGGCATAGAAAAAGTTACATCGAAGCAAAGCAATTACCTGAGAGAATTGAGAGAAGGAAAAGAGCTCTGGTTTGTACAAGTTGACGGGATTAGGGTTCTCCAACTTAGGGTAAAGGTAAAGAAGGAATTTCTCCGTTATCAACTATTGTTTCTGGCACCACGGGCAAAAACAAGGCCTTTAACGCTGAACCGTAACCATATATTATATTATATTTATATAAATGAGATAAGATTTTTATTAAAAAAATCTTAAATTCACTTTTGGAATATGTAGCTGTTTTGTAATTTCATTTTTTTATAAAAGAATAATTACATATTTAATCTTTTAGCTTTTAAAAATTATTCAATAGTAGAATAAATAACAGCTCGGTTTAATACTAATTATTACTGAGAAACACATCAATGTATTTTATAATTATTAGTGGGAAGATAGTCATTATATATCCATATTTTTTATTTCTCTTTCTTAGATTTTTTTTTTTTAAAAATAATTTTTCTCAAAAACATTAAAATGAGAAGTTAAAAAAAAATACGTGAGGTTAATAAAGAAATGGTGAAAGGTAGTTAAAAAAAACTAGCGGGAACACAGGTGCTCTCGCGCCTGTGTATCCGCATTTAAAATATTTAAAATAAAAATTTTGTTTCCAATTTTTTATTTAATATATTCAAAATTTTTGAAAATTTAAAAATTTAAAAAATTTTAAAATTTTAAAATTTTTAAAACTTTAAAAGTTTGAAAATTTAAAAATTTTGAAAGTTTAGAATTTTTTGAAATTTGAAGTGTTTCGAAAAGGCATTAAGGTTTGAAAATTTTAAAATTTAAAATTTTGAAAAATTTAAATTTTTTGAAAAGATAGGAAATGACGCCAATACCCATAATAATGAAATAAAATCAAATATTTATATAAGGATAAAATACGGAAAAAAAATTAAGAAAGTTAAAAGAGGGAATTCTTTTTACATATAGGTATAGATGTTACATGTGACGAAGAGAAAGAATAAACCTTCAAAATTTAACATTAAAAACTGCTATTTCAATTCAAAACTGTCTATATCAAATATTTTTTTAAAAAATGACGCAATGCTCCTATATATAAAGGGGATTCCCCACTTTAATTGTTCTTGTTTTTCTATTTTATCCTTTAATATTTTGTTTTATTAATTTATTTAGGTTATTTGGACATTTTATAATTTTAAAACTTAATAAAACAATTTTATAATTTTAAAAATTTAAAATATTTAGTATAAGCGGAATTGAAAAAACAATTTTTAATGTTAAATTTTGAAGATTCATTATTTCTCTTTCCTACATGTAAAATTTTTTTTTAACTACTGTTTTCCACTTCTTCATTAACCTCACGTATTCTCTCTTTTAACTTATCGTTTTAAAGTTTTGAAATTATTTTTGAAGAATAAAAAAAAAATCAAAGAAAGAAAAATAAAAAATGTGAGAGAAATTAATTTTTGAAAAAAAAAAGACCCAAAAAATAGAAATAAAAAATGTGAATACACAGGCACGTCAGTGCTTGTGTTCCCACTAGTATAAGTATATATATAATTATAATTAGCTACATCAAAAATAAAATTAACAGCAACACTACCGACCCTATATAGATAAGACAAATGAGTAACATGGTAGACAGAAAACTCTCATTTCTAATCTTTTATCATTAGTGCAGTGGAATAATCTATCTAATACCAGGAAGATGATGCGGGTGGGGACGATCTTCCACATTAAAGTTTTATTTCTTTATGCAAAATTTGGATTGATACAGTTTCCCAAACAATATATCATTTTCGTCGATAGTGAGTTGAAATCAAACTGTGATTGGTGACGGTGGTGGAAACAAACGTCGTGATTGGCAAGAACAAATGCTGAGATTGACGACGGTGACGGAAACAAACGTCGAGATTAATGATGGTGGTAAAAACAAACGCTGTGATTGCCAACGGTGACAGAAACAAACATTGAGATTGATGATTGGTGATTGTGGCGTTTGAGGAAGGTGGTTATGGATTGGGACTTAGTTTGAATATTGTGCAAAAGAAAACCTAGTAAAGGAGGACACAACAAATATCTTTTAAGGTTTTATTTAATAGAAAAGAATATTAGTTTAAAACATAAAAGTAACCTAGTACCAATCTCTTTACTTTCATGCTAATGTGGTTCACATCTAGCAACAAATATTAACAAATATATTTTTTATTTAATAAAGAAGAAAATCAATTAAAAACATAAAAGTAATTACCCATCTTTCCACTCTCCGTCACTTAAGTGACAACAAAAACAAATAAAATAAAATTAACGAATTAACGTATCAATCTCTCCACTCTCCTGCTGTGAGAACAAAAAAAATTTAAAAATTACTTTATTAACTTCTAAAATTATAAAATGTCTAAATAACCAAAATAAATTAATAAAACAAAATATTAAGTAAGGATAAAATAAAAAATTAATTTAAAACGATTAAAATGGGAAATCCCTTTATATATAGGCATAAATAGGTATAGATTATATATAATCATAATAAATAACAGTTATTTTATTTTAAAAAATTCAAGTGCCAGATAAAAATATATTTTTTATATGGATTAAAATTGTATATTTGTGAAACAATTAGAATCAGACGTGTGATTTAAGTTCTAAATTACTATCAATTTGTTTTTTAATTAAACTATCAGTTTATTTTGTAGATTGAGTATTTAATCTTCTATATCTTAAAAAATCAATTCAATCTTTTATTAGTAATTTAAACATATTGAGGATTCAATATAATCACAAAATAATCATTAGACTAAAATGGTTACAAACCTTTGATTTATTTTATTTGATTTCAAATGTTTTAATACATAAACATTTTATCAGTACATACAATGTTGCATGTATAACATAGATTCATATATAAAAGTTGATACTTCACAAACGGTTTCTGTTATCATATGTTTACTTTATGAGATGAAAAAATTTGAAGCACGAATATGTTATTTTTAGTAGTGTGCTATTCTTTAAAATAAAATCAAAAACTCATTGGGATATGCACTAGAAAATAAAAAAATAAAGTAAAAATAAAAATTTTGGTCACAAAATAATTTTAGTAAAAAAATATTCTTAAAATTTAAGTTTCTACATTAAATGTTGGAAAAATATATGATCACAAGTCAAATCAAGTCATATAAAACATTAATTTTTATTAGGTAAATTGTTTTATCTTGAAGCTGGTAAAATATTAAATGAAATTTTATATATTATAATAATTTTTATATCTACGTGGAGTTTTCGAGAAAAATTATGAAAGTAGAAATAATAAATTTTTGGGATGGCAACTTGTGAGTTCAAGTACTTTTATTTTGAAGTAAAATTTATGTTTATCCGTATCTTTGTTTTATTTTTTATTTTCTAATATAAAATGTCTCTCTTGTCGTTATCTTTGTATAGTAACAATATTTGTACCGGATTCACACTTGTTTATGCATTATTTATTAATTAAATGATTTTTAAATATAATATTATCATTGATTTAATATTTTTTTTTTCTTCAATCTTAAAATTCAAAAGAAAAAAATTATAACTACATCAATTCTATAATAGAATACTAAATAATAATAATATAAATATAAAATAATTATAAATAAATAAATAATTACATTATAATTGAAATTTTACAATACCTGATTTTTGTAAATATTAAAAAAACAAAAAATATCTCCACGAGTGAACTTGCTATTATTGAAAGAAAAAATAAAAAATTATGCAATAAAAAAATAAATCTAAGGAAATTAAGAATCAGGAAGAAAACAAGATAAGTTCTTTAGTTAAATAAACTAAGTTTATATAATTTAACACACGAAATTAATACATAAACAAGACAACAAATTAAATAAATAAATACAAATATTAAAAATAGAAGAAAATAAGAACCACGAAGAAAATAAGATAAGTTCTTTAGTTAAATAAACTAAGTTTATATAATTTAACACACGAAATTAATACATAAACATAAACATGACAACAAATTAAATAAATAAATATAAGTATTAAAAATAGAAGAAATGATAAAAAAAAATTCTACAAAATAATATGTAATTGCAGAAAAAGAACTTAATTAATATTAAATAAATTAAATAATGACAAAGAGATAAAACGGATCTAAGTATGGAGATGTAAAATGAATATCTACATATTCATTTTCTCCACATTCAATTTAAAATTAAGTATTATTCATAATACTTATGTCCAATTAATACGGAATTATCCATAAAAAATAGGATGAATTCGGATAACACCTAAAAAATGAGTTTATAATTATTCTTATAAGTCTCAATAAGGATGAGTTTGGATAACATCCACAAAAATAAATTTATAATTATTCTTATAAATCTCAATAATTTTATTTAAAAGAGTGTATTATGGTTTAGAGTACGAATAACCTCTAATCCAAGGAGTTCAAGTGTCCTTTCCAACATAAGGTGTATATTATTTATAGGAAAACCCTCTTTAGAGTCCTACTAAGCATTTTAAAGTGTTGGAAAATGGATTTGAGAAACAAGGAATTCAAGATATCAGAAAAACGAATTCCAAATCAAAGGATTTAGTTTTGTTTCACAAGTTCCTAAATTTTTGGTAACAAAATGTTCTCCCCCATTGATCTGATAAATCTATTGAAGATGTTGTTTTAAGTCCGACAATTGCATCACCTAAAAGATGACTTATACATCTCCAATGCTTATACTTATATCTTTCTAATGCTTAGCTTATATTTACTAAAAGGTGAATTTCCTTCACTACAAACCTTGGTTGGAATGGTACTAAATCATTAAAGACTAGCCACACTCCTCTTGAGATCAATCCCTAGATTTGTGATGATACACAACCCCCAAAATTGAGTTAAAAAAATTAAAATTATTTATTTATTTTTTATCCAGAGGAAGTTGTCTCGATAAGTATATTCATGAACATTGTAAAATAATTCTAAAGCTAGACTCCTTACTAACTTGAAATTCTGAAATTTTATGTTGACATAGACAAATAGTTAAAATCATATTCTTTATTAATGTGAAACTCTATTTATCACGTGACAAATAAACTAACATCGTCATCTACTTATAAGAATCTTTTCTAAGACTTTAAAAATTGCAAACAAACTACTAGTTTACTATTTTGATGAAAAAGAAAGTCCAATTTTACTTAAAAGAAACTAACAATATATTAAAATATATTTAACGCCTATATTATTCATGAGTAGTGTATATTTAAATAAGTTTTGAGTATTTGAAAAAAGTAAGTAAGGGATTTATGAAGGTGACTTTTTTTCTTTCTACAATGGTAGTTTTGCATCTTGATTCATTTGATAAGTATTATGTATAAGGAGAGAAAATTCTCATTAAGAACACCCATATCACCTATGCTTTATTATTTGTTTTTTAAACTATTTATCTATTTATGAATAAAATGTCTCTTTTTGCCCTAGTTTACTATAAAGACAATAACTTTCATTTTTTAGATATTTCTTTTATAGTTTTATTGTGAATATTATTATAACTTTAGAGAAAATATTTGAATAATATTGATATTTTCTAAAATATTTTTCGGTAGTTTTCTTTCAAAAAAATTAAAAAATATTGTGTTTACACTACAAGAAAATCATTGATTAGAAACCAATTTTAAAGATACACAATAATTAATTGTTATAGTGACCAAATTAGATATTATTTTGAAAACTAAAAAATTTTTTAGTTTCTAAATTAATTTCTATTATAGTTAAATGGTTTCTAAATTAATATTTAATTAGTTATCAAGGTTTTTACTACCAATTATTTATATTCTAAATTTGGTAACAAAAAGTTTGGTAACTAATTAAATACCAATTTAGAAACCATTTAACAATAATATAAATTAATTTAGAAACCAAAAATTTTTTTAGTCTCTAAAATGGTATTTAATTTAGTCACTAGTAACTAATTATTTTTTTTTCTAAAATTGATTTCTAATAAATGACTTTGTTGTAGTGTTGCAGCTAAATATTTTTATCAATCTTTCTTTTATATTAATTTGATTATAAATTTAAAATATAAATTTATTAACTATTGTCTTGAGTAAAGCTTACTAACATATCATATGCATAAAAAAATAATTACTTGTGTTTTAAGAAATAGAAGTGACTATTATATATTTCTATAATTTCTTTTTTATGTCAAACTTTATTATAAATTCATAAAACTTATTAGTGTTATATGAAAAAAGTATTAAACAGTGTATTATTTTGATAATGACATTTATAATATAATTTATCTTCATTAAATATGTTTCTTTTATTAAAATACTGATAGATTACTACCTGTGTAATTAGCATTCAAAAATATAGAATTATAAATATTAGCATTCAAAAATATAGAATTATAAATATTCTGGATAAAATTTGATATTATTCATGTCTCAAAATAATTACACTTTATTTTTTTTTAAATGTTATTTACATAACTTCACTCTCTCAATAAATATTATTTTTATCTGCTAGAAGAAGTGATACAATTTATTTGAGAATTTTTTTTGGAAGAATGACAAGATTAATAATTCATTATAAATTGAAACTCTAAATATCATACAGTAAAAAATATTTTTCAATATGTATATTCTACCACCCAACCTGCTCATCAACAATTTGCCAAACACTAAATTTAAGGAACACAATTGAGTAGAGAAGCTATGATAGTGTCCTTAGAAGTTGTAATCTAAGCTAAGAGTCTCAGTTTTGTTTTGAAACTTGAATCTTGGCTGCTATCTATCTATGGCCTGATCAAGAAGCTTCTTTCTCTCTCTCTCTCTCTCTCTCTCTCTCTCTCTCTCTCTATATATATATATATATATATATATATATATATATATATATATATATTAATTATAACAACATAAAGAAAGGCCCCCCTGATTAAAAAGGAAACACACAAATGAGGAGCATAAAAGAGGAGTGGAGACAACATCAATCATGAGTTTGCACTACCAATAAGGATATCCTTATAAGGAGTAGGAGTAGGAACAGCTAAAGTAATTTTGGTCTCTTGAGGTTGATGGCTTATAGTTTGTCGTTCAATGATCAGGGGAACACGTCCTTCTCTTGAACTCACCAGACGCTCGTGTGCTCCACCTCTTAGTTTCTCAAGTCTAATTCCATTCATTTGTTGCATCTTGAAAACTTTGATTAAGTTTGTGAATCCACCAGTAAGGAACATTAGGCTTCCGAAGATGCCTAGCCAGATCCAAGTGCTACCCTGTGTCAATCATCACCATTGACCCTCATTAGTACTCATAGTAATCAACAATCACCCCACCAAGCAGTGTGCACTGCCTCTATGGAGAAGAATACTGCTCCTTATGGTAAAGGTTAACACTATATTGTTTGGGTTGCATGTTTTTGAAAGTAAATGAGACTTGTTATGTATCAGTTTTTAATAATGTTTGAACTGTTTCTGTTTTCCCTTGCTTGTAACATACAGTACTTATTCTTGTACCTTATTCATATTATTATTAACCTTTCTGATTGGTTGATAAAAGTAAATATCAAATATGAAAATATTAACTAGGTCAACTCATAGCTATGCAGGTCTCACTCGTTGCTAAGTACTCATTGGCCTCATTCGCATAGAAGTGGTTGCTGACCAACTAACACCAAATTAAGAGCTGAATTGTGTTCAATATATGTAGACCACTTACAAGTAAGTGAATGCCATGGGGAATCTTTTTAGATTTCTCCTGATGATTGAGAATCGCACTGAGCATAAATGACAAACTCCCCATAAAAAATGGAATACAGACACACTGCTGCAAGATTTGAACATGACCGTCCGCTTTCTCATAAATTTGGCATGAGTTATGAATTGATCCTATCACCCAAAATACAGAACCAGCAATAAGCATGTTAAGAGCATACTTCTCCAGTTTGGAGTACCCATATCCTTTCTCCTCCTGTATTTTGGTCCACACACACCAAAAAAGATGATGTCCAATTTAGAAAGCAAAATAACTAAATAAACAAGACGACATTAATTAAAAGACACAAATGCAAACATCAATATAGACAAACAAATGCATGCTAACAACTACAGTAAATATTCAAATTGGTGGCTCAAAGTTGAATGTGTTGGCTAATAGGTCCGAACTAAAATTTATATGGGATCCTTGAAAAGTTCAAGAATCCATTTGTATGAAAATTTTAATCATGAGTCAACACATTCATCTAAAATCTACCAATTTAGGTATTTATTCTTAACAACTCACAATTGTAGCCATTTTGCAATTTTTCTGTTTACTCCTTTTTCTCTCTCCCTCTCCGACGCTATGCGTTTTCCTTTCACTCGAAACTCTCCCGCTTCCTAACCTTGCATTGAAATGCTTACATTCTTACAAAACGGCCTTCGGATACTCGAATTACCTTGCACTGAAATGCTTACATTCTTACAAAACTGTCCTCAGATACTCGAATTGTCCTCAGTGTCACATCACTCTCATCATAATTACTATAAATCTCACTGCGACATCCTCAACTCATGTCACGTAAGCAGCGTTAAGTTTGTGTTAGTGGGTAGAGGGTGTTAACAAAACATTTTCGTGTATGTTTATTCTGTTTGGGTGTATACAGGGACTAATAGCCTTTTTGTATAAGGAAGCATCCAAATGCTCCAAAATTATTTTATTATATTTTTATTTTTATGCATAAGGGTTTTAGCATTCTTAAATGCTCAAATTATTTATTATATTCTTTGTTGATAAAAAAAATGGTAGCCAAAAGTTAAATGTCTAAACACTATCTTCATTCTTCATGTGACTTTGAGCATTTCTTAGACATTTTCAAATAACCTTTGCTTTAGGTATAGTATTCAGCACCTATTGTAAGGTTTTGAATTTTAAAATAACTAATTATACAATACCAATTACACCATCTGCATGCTAGATAGATGCTTGTATAAGATTCATTCTAATGAAAGATAGGTCAATTCCATGACTAGTGCTGCAAACCTGGCCTTCTTTGGTACAAACGAGTTAGACCTAATTAATTTTCTAAGACCTTTCGAACTCAAGTTATTTTAGCAATTGTCCCTCATTTAAGGAGGGATGCCTAAGTTTATATAATAGAAGAAATACTATGGGTCTAACGTGCGTATATGTGGCAAAAGATGTGAGATTGAGCAACTGTTACGTTTGAAAGTTGTTGAGTTCAAAGATAAGTTGTTTAACATATAAAAAATATGAAAAATGATACATGTACACCCAAAAAGAAAAAGAAGAGAAATATAAATTTTATAACGATGTATGATTATTACTGTTTTTGTGTGTACGAAGGAGAGATGCAATGGTGGGATTGGTATAAGAACTAAACAAACCTTGTTATGATTAGATTGAGTAACATTGTTTTCCAATATACATGCATTAAACTCAATTTTGGTTGGTTTCTTATAAGGATCATCTTTGAAGATGGCAGTCTTAGAGGTATAGTCAGACACTAAACAAAGAGATATAAACCCTAATTCGCTTTGTTATGAACCGTATTAGTTTAAACTCTACATTTGAAACATAGAACATGAAGAATACATTATGATTTGAGTAAGAAAAAGTAGGAAGCAAACGAAGATAAGGTTTAAAGCATATTTTAGGCAGTAAGAGTGCAATAGGATGCATATATACCTTAATAAAAAGAAAGAGGACTCCGAGCAAAGCAAGAAACGTTCCGAGCATCTGAAGGAGAGGAACGGCGAACTCGACGAAGGCGAGTTGAAGGTCGAAGGTCATCAAGTGTAACTGGAAATCGATGCCGGCGAGATGGGCGAAGAGGTCATGGAGATTGACGAGGAGGATGAAGGCCAAGGCGGCGATTATGAGAAGGAGGCCCGATCGGGGTTGGGAGGAAAGCTGAGCAGTGAGGCCCGAAAGCAGGAGGATGGAGGCAATGAGGTAGAGCCCGGCGTTGATGTACTCCAAGCGGTTTTTGGTCAGGCCTGGCCCGTAGGTGCGGAAGTCCCTTGCAGATGCTAGCTTCACCATTTCTTAGTTTGTTTTGGTGTTCAGACCCTTACCAGAACACAAAGATAGTTGGCGCTCAGATATTATTTGGACACGTGCCCACATGCATGCCATTGTGTTTGTTAGTCTTCACGTTGCGCTATGACGCGTGGCGTCACGGAGAATACACTGCCGATGGTGCGGCACATTCCACTCCCATTTCGCTAATTTTGCCTCGCCTAACCTTTTCTCTAAGCCCACCTATTGCTCTTTCGCCTCCCAATACTTTGTTTTTTACGCGCGGGCCCTTCCTCCTGCACCCCATAGTTTCAAGCACCACCCCCATGACCTACTGAAACCATAAAATTGTCCTCACTCACATTTATTAAATAAGCCTTGTTTTTCCTTTATCCTCACTTCTTCTTCCTCCTCACCCCTATACCTTGTGCCTCCTTCACTTAGTGTGTTAGAATTTTTTTCATAATTACAAATGATATAATAAATTTTATAATTTAGATGGAAAAAATTTAAAATATAAAAATAAATAGAAACCTTAGATGAGTGTACATCTAAGGCAGTATAAATTAATTGTAGATGGAAAAGAAATTTTAAAAAATTATATATTACGATAAAATGCACTTTCTTACTTGGATTTTTTTAATGCTCTCTCATATGCCTCTTATTACACACATACCAAGTTGAGCTAAAATACAAAATATTCAGTGAAAAAACCTTTGGTGTGACTTCATAGCTTGCGTGGAGACAACAAGACTAAGTATAACTCTCACACGATCTTAGCAAAAGTACAAAATATTCACTAATAAAACCTTGGGGTGACCTCACAGTATGCACAAAAACAACAAAATACATTGTGAAGAAGGATTTTATCGGTCTTCTGGTATCGATTATGTTATGCACTGTTCTCTTATTAGAGATTTTAGCTAAAATACAAAATACTCAGTAACAAAAATATTGGTGTGACCTCAAAAGCTTGCACAAAAAAATCAAAAACAACTTTTAACTAAATACAAATTTATTAAATAAGTATATATATATATATATATAGATTAATTTATATACATGCAATATTCAACAATGCACATGACTGTTTCTTTTTATTTTTCACTTGTTATTCTTAATTTTTGCTCACAACAAAATTTAGTAGCCTTTTTACCTTGATCGAATAGTTGTTTTGGTTGAAGCTAGATACACACCAACAGGACCAGAACAATTGGAAGTGTAAATATACTAGTTTCATTGATAAAAAGAACGGTATGAGATGAGCATGAGCAGGAAGATATCAGTGGTTACGGTACGATCAAGTGAATTAATTGCGAAGTGCAGGATGAGTTCATTGGTATGATAAAATGGATGTGTTCATTACGCAGAAACTGCAAAAATGGGAATCGTACATACTAGATAGATATACGAGGAACACGTAGCTAACTGGCATGTGATATCGGCAATGATTCCAGATATAGAATCATATTAAAATTTGAGGTTGCGGTTGCGTGGAAAGAGGAGATCAAGATTCGTGGGCTTTTCAAAATAATATGAGTTTTTCTTTTGATTCACCAAGTGATATGTATGGTGATGCCTGTCAAATTACCACTTTCGTTGGTCGTCTGACTGATGCAGTTTCTTTATGTAAAATATCATAGAAAAAGAACAAGAGGCAAATTCTGAGTTGACAATAACATACACAATCAAAGAATAACAATCCATACACCACAACCATGACATAAGGAGTTTGATTTTCATTAAAATCTGGAAAGACAAAGAATCTCCTATACCCTTGCATGTGTCTGGGCATATGAGAAAGGTGGCAGTGGCTTGGGAGTGCTACGTTTTACAGAGAATTAGTCAGCCTCTGTGTTTCCAAAAGCTTCACCAACTCTTCAATTGCAAAATCCAGTGAGGACACGTACAAAACCTTTCTCAAACTCATCACTCTCAACTAATACCAAATTTTGAGCTACATCTTCAAAAGGAATATTATTCCTTCAATGGAAGGAAAAAGGGGGTCCCAAAAATTTTCAATATTTATTCACTCACAGTACTCAACATTTATTGTTATTTGTTTTACTATTTCTTATGTTTTAAATGTGGAAAGAAATCCCAAAACTTGGGACAAAAGTGACTTAGTTGGGATTAATTGAATGCAAAGAATAAGGATGTATAAACTTGGAAGAAAAAGTGATTGAGTTATATATATATGAAACATGTAGAACATACGATAATGTTATTTAATAGATTTCATAAAGAAATGGTTTGAGTAAACACCTTAAATGTTTGTTTTGATAATATGAACTTATCAAACACGCCATAATAATCCTGTACTATTTGAAATATCCCACGTTAAACCGAGACCAAGCTAAAGACATCAACCTGGTTTTACGTTGACTGCTTTGTCCAGGTACTTTGTGTGTGTGTGTGTGTGTGTTGTAAATGAGTTAATTTTTGTCTAACCTTCTTATCTCACACTCACTGTAGTTGGTAAATGATTTGTAAGACGAAATTAGGTTTTGTTTTTACAAAGTCTCTTCAGAGATTGACCTGGTCTCCACTCTGTTTTATCGAATAACGTCTAACTTGATGTAACACTTACGTGATATACAAGACGTAGCAGATATTTTACGTGACACAGTAAACAAAATCATCAAAACCTAGCTAAACGAAGCTCCATGTTACGTAAAATATTATTTATCAAATATTTTTTCATTATTCATACTTAATCATTAAAAATTTCTAATTTTAAAAAACATACGATATTGAATCAAGTTAAAATAACAAAAAGGTATAATATAAATCCATCTCTAAAATTGCTAATTTTAAATTATAAAATTTGAAGTCATCAAATCAATCTTAGATTAAGTTGTTAGTTAATAAATTATAATTTTAAGTAAATAATATAAATAACAAAACGTTTTTAAACTAGCTTTAAATGCATTTTTTTCGTACCGTAGACTTGTAGATTATTTAAATGCTATTGGTTTTCATTTTTAATGTTTGATCTTTATCATTTCTCAATTATTTAAATTAAGCTTTTCCCCTTAAAGCTTCATCAGATAATTAACAGAGATATAGTCGAGGTCTACGGTAACATTGATATGCATACACTAATAAAATGTGTGCGAATAAAAACATAAAATGTTATAAAAGCTTCTTATTTATTTTAAATTATATATATATATATATATATATATATATATATATTTATCCAAACTGATATATCACATTTATGTTATAATTCTATTAATCATTAGATGAAATTTTGAACGAGATAAACCAACTTAATTAAAATAGTTGAATTTTAAAAGATTCAAATAAAAGTAGTTGAAATTAAGAAGGTTAAAATTACAACGAAAACTGAAAATATAATTAGATGAAGAAAGTAACACAGAAACAAAAATGAGTAAACTAAAAATTTGGCGTATTATTTGTGTAAGAAACAAGAGAATAAAACCTTCTTCCCAAATCCCTGCTCCTTTTGCAAAGGGAGAAAAGACAAAGAATAAAGAACCGTGTCTTATAACGTGGCTCGATGCTCATGTACGGAAAGAATGTTGCTCTGCTGACCCTTGAGTGACTCATGGTTTCTGAGTTGTCTGTTCAAACTTCTATGCAATTTCTTTATTTTTTTCTTCTTTTCAACTTGGGCGAATGATCAACAAATATGTTGGTCACGCATTTTTCATTAGTAATCTTTTTAACAGCATAAGACACCTTTGCTTTTAACCATATTATATTCTTCTTTATGTGCAATATAGCCAAATCATGATTGCCCCAATGTTATCACATTTGAGGAAATACAACTTCCAACAGCTGTATGAAAAAATCTACCATGAATAGTACCATCCTTAGAAGAACAAAGATCCTCATTTCTCCAATGTTGTTTATTCTTATCTCTCATAAATTGCCATACCAATTCTCCTTTACACAAAGGGCACATGCACTGGAAAATCAAAAGAAATGTGGACCAAAATTTAGAAAGTTACATTAATTTTTGCATCTGATTTTTTGCAGATTTCCCATTTTTACAGCATGAAGGCTTCATTAACGTAAACAGGTAAAGCAAAGCTTGAACAATAAAACAAACCATTTATTAAGAACTAACAATACATCCAAAGCTAAGAGGACCATTGTCTCTTAAAATAAAGGAAATAAACATAAAGAAAGGAATATATGAATGGAACATTCTGAAATCTTCAACAATCTTTCCCCTTTAGAACATTTCACGAGTTTTCGTTCATGTGATTCCTGACATTCGTTTCAACTTTCCCCATTTCCATGTCTACCTTCTCCAAGTTACCCTTTTCCTGGTCTCCCTTGCTTGGTTCTTCCACAACACACCCTTTTCGGTATCTACAGTAAAGTACAAGCTGCAGGATGGACAAGGGAGTTCCAAGCACACTTGGTCCCTGTCATTGTGAGAGAAATAAAATATCAGTATTCGTATTATTGTGTTTTTTAACTTATGAAATTATAATATCCAAGAGATTATTTTGAGACAAACCGCAACGAAAATATCTCGAATGAGGAGTCCATAGATGAGCCAGAGTGTGGAAGAAAAGAATGAGCACAAGGATAAAGTTAACGGCATGAATTCCACACTCTTTGTTTGTATAACTTTCTTCTGCACCAATTAAAAACGAAACATACTTATTATTTAAGCTACCATATTTAATTGGATTCCTTATCATGTACCATAGAAACAAAAGGAAAGACACTTAGTTTAATTTTTTAGTTACCAGCAAGAATATACTTAGTAATAACAGAATATCTGAACAGTAGAAGACAAAGATGAGTCACTCACCATTGCAACGAGTGGAGATCCATACAGTGTTACTGAAACAACTAAGCCGATGCTACCCACAAGAAGCTTCCGGTGACGGCTATCATGGAATGCAAAAGCTGAGACTGCAGCAATTATGCAGAACACAAGCACAACTGGTATTGCAGTCAAGGCTACCTTCACCTGCAACAACATCTACTCATCAACAAATGGACCTGAAAACTACAGTTATGTCTCTCAAAATCACGATTTTTCTTGTTGGTTTCTCTATTTTTAGTCGAACCATTAAATGGGAGAAGATATTTTCCTTTGAGGAAGAAATCGCTAACTTGTTTTTACATAGGAAGTTAAAATAATGAAATATGATTCAAAAGAAGGTACCATGGTGCAAATGAGTTTTTCAATGCATGAAGAGAGTAACTTGGCTTACCTTTCCTTTGGACGAAGCAAACCAGAAATAAATGAGAACATAGGATAACTCGAGAACAATCCCAACACCATTAACGGTGACTATTGGGAAATTTTCCCACTTGCAGCTCACAACAGGCAAACCGTACCAAGTGAAAAGGAGACAGTTCAAGAGTCCAATGATGTAAGGAATGCATGAAAACTCCTCTGTGCTTTTCTTTCTTATAACTCTTTTAAAGGTAACCCTGAACATAAAAAGCATGAAAAGTGTTCAACACTTTATGCATTCTCTAAAGAGGAGAACATTAAAGCAGAAATATTGTTATACATGTAACATACACTGGTGCAGCATAAAGGGACATTGAGGCTGCATTGCCTGCATAAAAAAAACAGAACTAACTAGTCAATTTCTTTGAAGACAGGAACATTCTTTGAAGACTCAAAGAATTAGTTATCTAACTTCTAAGCTAAGGAATGAAGGAAGAAGTACCTAAAACAGCAATAACCATACGAATGGTCTCTGCCATGCTAGTTCTTTTACTGAATACTTAGATGTTAGAAGAGATGAATATTTTGTACTTCTAACAAGTGCATTAAGAATGCTCTATTTATAGCAAGTTGAGAACACAGTAGGACGCGTAGGAAAACTTAAAATAATATTAAAAATGAAACAATGTATAAATTGAAAAAGAGAAGGAAAAAAAAAAAAAAAAGAGGGAAGAAGTGCTGTCTACGTCTTTAACAATCATGTGGATGCCAAATTTTGTACAAATTGAGAAGCTTTTCATCAACTTGCTCAATATAACAGTATTCTTCCAAATTCCCACCCAGTCCCCCTACTTTTTTTTCTCCCAGTTTTAGAGGCTTATGTTATGGTTAAGCAACAGACACAAAACATTATTTGCCATAAACTCTGATGTGTGGTGCCTTCATTTTTGACAAATCTCTTGCGTGTCATTTGATATTTCATGTTATTATCTGTACAGTAGTTTGATATAAGACCTTTGTTTTTCTAATACAAATTATCAGTGCCTTCTGCTTTTTATTTGGTTGGTAAAGCATTATAGAGGACAATAGTGCGTTTCAAAACATTACTAAGATGATCTACTCTTCATGACGTGGCTTCCATTTTGTAGAGATATGGGAGTTTATTTGGTATGCCACAATTATGTTGGATTTTGCTTCTCTAATAGGGTGTTTTTAGCAGACAAAGTGAACAATTATAACTTTTTCTAGGGTCACTTTGCAATTATAATTGTATATTACAAAAATTATATTTTATGGAAATATAACTTAAGCTTAATAATTTTATACTTTTTCCCTTCAGAGTACAGTCAAATTTTAGTATATTTTAGACAAACAACTTATCTTGTATAAAAAAAAATTGGATAAGTTTTAAAATCAAGCTAATATATATCAATTATCTTACTTTTATGATTTTTAGTTGTTTCTTTTTCCTTATTTTTAATTCTTTTTATTTGTATAGGTGTCTAATTTTTGTTAGTTATATATTTTATATTCTCTCCCTTTAATTAAATTTAGAATGAGTGTAATTTTTATATATATTCAGAAAATTTCTTTTGATTTTAATAGAAAATTATTTATTTTTATATATTTTGTTTTTCTTTTGTTTTTCATCTCAGTTCTGTTCTATTATATTTTTCTTTGATTAAATTTTATAATATAATATCATAACTTTCATTGCTACTTTACCCATATGAATGAAGGTTTATATCCATATCTTTTTATATCTTATCGAATAAATTATAAACACAATAGTTTGTTCAGACGTTTAACTTCAAAAAAATTTAGTAAAACAAACCCATTTTTTTTTCACTGAGATTTATTATAAGTAATTTTCTTAGCCTTGAGAAATTTATAACTCTTCTTGATGTTCAGAAAGTTGACTGATAGATTACTGTTTTGGATTTTTATTCCCAAGAATATATTTTCTAGAGACTTTTCTTGTTCTTCCAGAAATTTAAAAAAAAAAAACAAACTAATGTAGCCTTTTATTAAGGTTTTTCTTATAAACTCTCCTAAAAAGTACCTGCAATTAACTTTTATAAAAGTTAAATTTTTTCCTCATAAAAAGGAGTTTTGTATTTAAAACCTTTTACAAACTATAATTTGCCATTTTTTTTCTTTACAGAAAAAAGAAAAATTAAAAAAATTCTCTCACTATATATGTATATATACTTGAATAAAATAAAAAATTAGTATTATGCTAGGTATCATGATTTTTCTTCTTCTATTTTGAGGGTGTGAGATTCTATTAGTGCAATAGAATCAAATCATTCTTAGGAGAATATAACTTGGGAATAATTATAGTAAGACTGGTTAATCTTATTGTAATAGATAAGAAAGAATAAGAGTAATATTAGAAATTAATTTAAATATAATGTAATATATAATATCGAATATATGTCTACATAACGTGAATAAGAATAATATTATTCAATTCTTATACTATTTTAACTAGGGGTGTTATATACTAATTGAATTGATAAAAAAAAAAATCTGAAGAATACTACAAAAATGTTAAACTAGAATAAAATGTTAGTAAAATAATAATATAAAAGACTGATTTTGATTTTATATTTTAAATTTTGTACAATATTGTAATGTAACCATCTTTAATTCTTGTTTATCTTTTTTTGTAAAAAGCCTAAACAACCCTTACATTTTTATACTTTACTTTAATTTCATTACTAAATAAAAGAAAAAAAAAGTTAATGCCATCTATGAACAAATTATATAATACTATATACAACGTTAAAAAAACAAATATTCAATTAAAAATTAAAAAGGACTAGAATGAAATTAATATAAGATTAGATTATTATATTAATAAGTTTAAATAAATATGTTAATAAAAAATTATAAATAAAATCAAAAAACATATCCAAGTCATAAACCAAATTAAATTTTAAAAAAAAATTATATTTAAATTTTGATATATCTTTAACCAAATACATAATTTTAATACTACAATAAAATGTTACTTAACTACTTGACTCTTTTAAGATGAATAATGTAGTTTACATAAACATGCACTTATAATTGTTGAGTAGAAAATTAATAATTTAACACGAGTATTTAACAAAAGTAAATTATAATTTAAATATTTTTTTTATGAGCAAAAGATTTTAATTTTTATTTAATAACTACCCACCATTATATTTATCTTCTAAAATTCATTGAATCCATGTAACAATCAATCAGACTTGGTAATAAAATTATCAATCAATTAAAAACAAAAAATATTTGTTGGAGGAAAAGTATTAGAAGGTATGAATTAAATTAAGGAATAATAAGGGGAATTGCTTCCCAGTTTGGCAGCAGAATATAGAATTTTATTATTCTCATTCATTCATCCTCAATCAATCAATTCTATAAACCTTGGAGGAACAATTCCTAGTATATGGAATAAAGATATTTAAATGATCTGACTGTGCTCATTTGGCAAACACATCACGTAGAATTCTATTCCAATTCACTGTTCCAAAAGGAGAGTTTATCCGTGATGGCAATACCTTAATCAAGATTTGTATTAAAAACCCACCTTAATAAAACTGGTTTATAAATAAAATTTGCATATATACCACAAAATATACTTATTTTTAGTCCACATGAAGTATCTAACCATTAAAGCAAAAATTAGAAAATCAAAATTATAATAACCATGAAAATTAAGTTAAGTAAGTAAAAGCAGAAAAGTGGGGTGAGAGTTTGAATGAAGGTGTGAATATGCGTGATTTAAAATTGATTGGGAGTTGAAGATATTGTAAACCCAAAAAATGCAGAATTTGGTTTCCGATGTTTGTTTGTTGGGCATGCGAAAGAATGTTGATTTAATGAAGAAGATAGGTTGTGAAATAGCTGGCACCGCGCTTCTACACTCAAAATCAAAATCAAAATCATTTTCGTCTGTATATAGCTGGAGGGTCAATTTTACAGCCAAACTTTTTTGACTCAATTTACTGCTACCTTTCATGCTTCTCCTGTCCAACTTGCTACCAATACAGAGGAGGCTCAGTTTCTTAATCTTACTTTACCTTAACTCACCAATCACTGCAGTGTTCACTTTTTGGTATAATAACAAGTCTAGATCATTCATTGGGGGTTACTATTGCACAGGTGGAAGTTCCCAGATAAAGTGATTCACAGCATAGCATGGTAGATATCATAGGATACAGTTCTGACCCTAGTAAAAGACGCATCTCAATCCTATTCTGTAACTTGTGTTTTTTTTATTATGTTATGCTCCTCATTGTATTACAGCAGCACACTACCCTAATTAGTTAATATTTGCCCATCACGCTTTAATAATCACCCAGAAAAACTTCACCAAAAACCATTTCCTTTTATTCATGTAATTAACCAAACATCTGGGAGATTAGGAAGAGATTAAATAAAGTTATTTCTAAATTCAGTTAGGATTAAAACACTCCTTTTTAGGCAAAATCCTTAAATATCTACCACCACTGTGTATATCTTTTCATTATGATGATGGACAATTTTATGTGTTTTTTTTCTTCAAATTATTAGTATTTAGTATTAACCAATTAGATGTAAGCTTACCTATAAGGTTGAATAAAATTATTATAAAGGTTTAAATTGTTTTTTTTTAAATTAAAAATTGTAATATTTATATTTTTTATTTTTTAGTTAATAAAATAATATGATTGTTATTTTTCTTTATCAGATTCAACTCATCTATCAACTTATTCATTATCTCTTCAATTTCCTTCTATTCACTTGTCAACTTACTTTTTTTTTTATTCAAGAATAATAAATAATTGACTAAGAATATAGAAAAAAAAAATTTAAAAGTTAATTAACGAATCTACGAGATTATGAAGAAAGTAATACATCATCTGATAACGGTAAAATTAAACAATAAAGTACTTTGACAAAATGAGAAATATTTTAATGACTTATTAAAACTAAATTTTTAAATAAAAACTCCATTAAAAATAATTAAATATACGAGATACTTAAAGTTTACAAAGCCTGTTATAAACTACATTTTTTTTTCTTTAAATTGTTAATGAAAATACATTTTCAAGAATCAAACACAATATATGTTTTGCTTAAATAAAATATTCCATAAGTAATTATAGGGAAAAAATATAATATTAAATAACTTCTTACGTAAATTAAAATTATTTTATGTATCTCAACTTTTGAAGAAATTAGTAGAATTTTTTTTATAAAAGTTAAAATTCATAAATTTTAATTTATTGAGTCCAAATTGCTTATTTTGAAAATTTATTGAGAAATTTACTCCACCAACCCTAATTTTTTCCATCACATTTTATTTGTGTTTTTGACAGTGTGTCTGGCTACCTGATTTCCCATATTTATAAATTGACCCAACAAATCTCTTCCATCCATTATTATGTCCACATGTTAACCAACCTTCTATCAAAATCTTATCTATGCCCCAATGATAAAGTTGACTTTACATGAAAACCCCACAATTACTTTATATTTATTTAGATGAATCAGAAGTCACTAATTTGACAAAAAATGAGGGGGCCAATAATCAAGATATAGACATGTTTCTTTTTGGGTTAGAAAAGCATGCCAAAAGAAGTAATTATACACTAATACTGACAAATGCATCGCTATTTATTCCTTGCAGGTGGACGTGAGTGCTATATATGCAATATTGTTAATATGATATCCACAAAAAATAATTCCATTGACTGGTTAAAACAATCTAGTAATTAAGTATCTTAAAGATCGGAGCATTATTTCTCCAAAGAACTGTTTGATAAGCATTTTCATAATAATCATTATTATTTTGATCATTAATATGGTTCAATCATTGAGGTTCACACCACACTAATATAAATGTCTTCTCTCTTTACAATTACATCACACCACCCAAGTCTAAAGTCTCTTTAATGTATCCAATATTTGAGGCCTTAAGGTTTTGTTTTTTTATTAAATCTCAAAACAAAACAAAGTTTAGATTCTTTATTAATTTTTTATATTTCCTTATCTTCAAAAACATATTAATTTAAATATATTAATATGTACTGGTAGGAACTGGATGAATTTCAAAGGCTTTGATATCCAGTTCATGCCGACGGACGCCATCAAGGTCCAAAAGGAGATTAACAAGCCTAAAGAGTGGATAAATACTAGGTAATATATATCCTTAATCATGGTCTAGACACTAATTTGATCCAATAATAATGATTAATAATAATCATATAAATAGTCACAAGTTTCAAGAAAAAAATATGTCATTATCGTACATTAATTACACCGAACATTGTATACTTAATTAATTGTCGAAATATTTTTTGTAGGTGTCATCCTACTATAAAATTTGATAGAAAAGAAGGAATAAGTGTTTTGTCAAAAGCAAAGTGAAGTAGTTGAGTTGAATAGAAAAAGAAGATAAGAGACAAAAAAAAAGAAAAAAAAAGTAATAGTTCTCTCAGTTCCATTTTTAGATAAAAACATCATATTGATAATAATTGTGGGTATGTCACTTACTCATTACTAAAGAAATAGAAAAATAACATACACCTATATTAATATACACATACTAAAAAATAGAATAAGAAAAACATAGATATAATTAAATATATTAATAACATGTTTGCATTGTGTTAATGTGTCCAAATATAATTTACTTACAAAAATATACAGAATTTGGGTAAAAAAATATGAGAAAGGGATATCATGCAATAATTTCAAAAGTTTTGAAATAAAATTAGAAGCTTGATCTGGTGAGGATAGAATGTGGCAACAATCATCATTTTTAGTTCTTTTAAGGATTATAGATAAGATAGGATATAATATAAAATTAGATAAAAGCATGATAAATTCTTTTATTATGTAGTGTTTGATGTGCACTAAACATTTTAATAGATAGTATACATTATTCTTCTTAAAAAAGTAGATTATTAGATAAGATGAATATATGATACTGGTGTACTTTTTTGTACCGATCTTAGCTATTTGTTATAATTAATTACGTAATATTTATTTAAAATATTTTTCATACATTTTAACATCTTTCTTAAATTGGAAAAATTGTCTTTAATACATTGTCTTACATTTTCTATATTATTCCATTTTCTAAATTTTAAAAATTAAATAAAAATATTTAAGATCAATTGAATCAAACATTTCATAATAAAATGTAAAACAAAAAATGGCAAAGAAACATTAGATGTGGTGAATATAACAAATTATTATAACATTTTTTTTAAAAATTAATTGATATTTTTTTGTAAGATAATATAAATGTTTTTCATATTTAATATATTTTCAATATTTGTTTGAAAAATATTTAAATAGTTTAGAAAATATTTTATTGTATTATTCCCTTATAAGAAAGGTAATTGTAAATATCAAAAATATAAAAGGAACTATATAATTTCATAAAAAAATTAAATATTATTAATGTAATTTCTACTTAAAATATTTTTCTTGTTCTTCTATTTTAACTTTCAATAGTAATGCTGAAAGTATTATTTTTTGACATTTAACATTAACAGTTAAATTATTGTTAATATCATCAAATATAGTAAGTGAAAAAGTTCCTACCAATTGATACAGAATGACAAATTGTACATTAGTTATAAATGCAGAATGTATTATCACTATATACATAGGATTTTAACAACAGTTAGAAATAGGTTTTCAAAAACAGTTGACATTATTATAAATTATATTTTTTTAATGATGATTAAACTCCTCGTTATTAGATGGAATTACAATATAAAATTATTTAACAATGATGTGTTTTTATAAAACCGTCATCATAATAAAAATAAATAGTTTTAGAAATTTTTGAGATAGCTTAAACGGTCATTGAAAAAAGAAAAATGACAATGGTTATTGCTTGATTTATTGTGGTATGTGACTTTTTTTTTATTAGAGATTACTGTTTTTTTTCATAATTCACAGACATGGAAACAATATTACCAGACAGATTCACACTAATAATTTTTCACATTGTAAACATGGAAACAATATTGCCAGACAGATTCACACCTATAATTTTTCACATTGTAAACATGGAAACAATTGCCAGACAGATTCACACGTATAATTTTTCACATTGTAAACATATGTATGAATGCACAATATAACTGTATATAAAACACACTTAAATTCATAATAAACTCTAAAACAATTGTTATTGAAGTTTATAAATTAATAAAAATTTAAACAAAATTTTAGAAAAAATAAAAATTCTATAAAAATTTAATATTATAAAAAATTATACTAATTTGTCTTCAGGTTTATAGATACTAATAAAACATATTGTCTAAACATTAATAAAATATGTTGTCCATGTTTGTTTTGATGTGATTTAATGTTTACGAGTCTAATGGTTGTTATATTAATCAGTGTATCGATTAGAATATATAGTTAAACATAAAGCTCTAAAAGTAAAAGAAAATAAATTTATCATTATCAAATTCCTAAGGATAATATCAAATTAATAAAATAATATAATAGTTAAAATAAATAGTATACTAAAAAAAGATAAAGACGAAGAAAATAAATCAAATAAATAAACAAATAACTTTTTTATTCAAAAGGAGTTATAAGAAAATTTAATAAATATTTGAAAGATAGTAAATAAATATAAAAAACTATAAATTAGTGTTTTAAAAAAAACTACTTCAAATAATATCTAAACAAAGTTAGAAACTGCTAAAAAAATTAACTTAACAAACACGATTGCTTGGACTAAATAAATTTTGTAACTAATGGAAAAAAGTAAAAACTTCCGAACAATCTTGTGACTTTGTCATTTACTGGAAAGGTAATTATTTTATGCAGGATTTATTTTAATAATCTTACTAAAAAAAGTGGTATAGTTTAGTGATTAAATTCCTCACTTTTCCTTAATATTCTTCACTGGCATCAATAACTCCTACTCTTTCTGAAAAGTAAACAATTACATATTTATCAAAGTAACCATTAGCTGTAAAAGCCGTAAAAAAGAAGAAGAAAGAAACAAAACTGTAGGTCCCACCATCCATTCTTTTTCTCTCCGGTTCTCTCCACTATCTCTACATCTCCCTTCTCTCTTCATTTTCTTTTACATATCTCATCTATTTCAAAATCTGATCACACCATGATGTAGCTGAGGATTTATGGTACATTTCTATCCGATCAGATTTTCAAACAGAGTAAGTTCATTTTTACTCTAAAGTTTTCTTATTATCTATTTTTCTCTATGATTTAGTCATCAATCTTAGTGGGGTCAGTTGAGAAAAGTGTTTCTTTCAACTTGATTAAATTCATACTACAATTTGATAATATTTGGATAACTTACATTAGGCCCGTAAATCTTGAAGCTTATCCAGACTGTGTGGAATAAAATTCTAGAAGTTGCTTGGAAAGCAAACAATTAAGGTAAGAGAAGCTAAATTTAATTTTTTTAATAGCACCTAGGCTAGAAGATTCTGGATGTGGAAGGGACGTGGTCCCAATATTCAATTTCTCTTGCAGGAATGTTGTGTGTTTATATTTTGTGTTGTTTGTTTATATATTATTTAAACTTATAAAAATATTATATTTTGATGGTTTAGTATTTAAGTGTTATTTTTTATATTAAATAAGATTTTAAATATTGTGGATTGTGTTTTGGAATGATACTGTATGATGAAAATGATATGGAATTGAGTTCATACATTTGGGATAATGTATGGACTGATGTTTGCTATGTATTAAGTATTGATGCCTATGTGGTAACAGAGATCTCCGAGCTTCACTGATGATCTAAGTCACATAGACTAAGATATCAGGTGGTGAGAAGCTGATGGAGGAGTTCATACACACCGTGACATATGAGATGCACGACTTGGGTTGTATTGAACTTACCCTGACCCTTTCTGTTGGATTCGCTGGTAATCTTTGGATCAGGTGTTAGTCTCTGGTGAGACTTACTTAATACGAGTCTTTCGGAAGACGTTGTTTGTTGATTATCTTGGATGTGTAGATCCATGTGAGATCTACGTGATTGTTTTATGTTAGGTTTTGAAGAAAGTTGAATAACTGAGAAATTGATCCATGTAATTTTATTTTATTTTTTTGATTTAATTGTGTGTATTATAAAACTTTATTTTCACTAGTTTACCCTTGCTTTTCTTGTTGTGTTTGAACTGCGATGAATGTACTACGTACACGAGCAGATGATCATACAGGTGTAGGAGGTCTTGGAAGACTTTAGAATGTTTTAAATCTTATATTGTAAATATTTTTATTTTTGTAAGTCATAATCTTATAATAGAAATATTTTGAAAAATACCAAGTCTGTATAGAAATTGGTAGAACTTGTATTGTAAAAGTTAGATGGATTTTCTGGGGTGTTACATTTAATGGTATCAGAGCGGTTCATCCTTAGGATAACCTGAGGGTAGTGGGTTTATTGTGTTTCTCCTGTGTGTAGATTTTTGTTCAAGTCTAGCTTCAAGACTTAGATAAAAGTGTCTAATAGGATGTTTAATAAAGTTGTTTTCTTGAAATCTTGTTTGTGCTCGAGTCAAAGTAGTTGTTATGAATAAAGTTGAAAGTATTAAGAATGAAAATAATCTTGATAGAGTGGTGGGGGTGCACACTCATGACTAAATGAAGATGATTTTCTATCTTAATTCTAAAAGTAAAGTATACTTTTTTTTGTATATGTTTTGGGATGATTATTTCTATATTATGTGAATTTGATATTGAATACATGTTTATTTTAGGGAAATAAATTTAATCAGTGTAAGTGTTTGGTTGCAAGTTTTAAAGCGGTTTTTTTAGCTATTAGTTTCACACCAACTTTTATTTTAGTGTAGTATTTTTTATATATATACAAGTTAGGTGGTTGTTATTACCGATGAACTCAAATTCTAAGTGAGTCTAAGACGACTGTCTTTGGGGGACCTAGATGTATCTTTGGGATGAATTGACTTTATATCGATCACTTTCCTTTTAATTGTGATGAATAGAAATGTGACAACTCCAAATTAGAATAATATGGAATGAGTAGTGGCACAACGAGTATAGAATGGGTCACTAATTAGGGTAACTTGTTTCATAATCTAACTTCAAATAGAGATAAATAATACATGTTTGACAAGTACTACTTCAGAAGAGTGGAGTTTTATACACAGTTTTTCAGAGTAAGTGTCAAGGTTGTATTCAAAGATAAAAGTGAAATTTTCCTTGGTCTAGTGCTTGAGCAAGGTTGGGGTTAATGACACCTTATAAAATGATTTCATCTGAGTAGCAAAGTTGAAAAATTAAATTGGAGAAAATAGATTGTTGGATCAAGTATGCTACCATAAGGAATATTAATATTGTCGGTGAAGAAGAATGATGAGGAATCTAGATTATGTGTGGATTTTTGAAAAATAAATGAGATTGTTGAGGGATAATAGTATGATGGATCAAGTTGCATGAAACATCAATGTTTTCCAAGTAGACATGAGATTCAGGTATCCAAAACTTTAAGTAAAGAGTGAAGATGTGTATAAGACAACCTACAAATCCAAATATGATCGGTAGAAGTGAGTAACAATGTCGTTACAAGCCTAACATGGAAACAAAAAGTTTTGTGGATTTAATTGATTGTTAGAGGAGGTTCATTAGTTACGTCCAATACTGTAAGAATCTTAAGTACTTGTTTGATTAGAAAAGACTATACATTGGACAAAAGGTATTGGTGAAGTTATTAAGGGAGTAAGATTTCAAGTTTGTGTATTATCGGGGGAAGGAAAATTTGGTTGAAACTGTCATGAGCAAGGAGATATTTCAAGTGTCTGCTGTAATGGTTAAAGACTTAAATTAATGGAGAGTTAAGAAGTAAATGGATTAAGAATTTCATTATGGAAGTTAGAAGGGAATTATGAGGTTTAACGTAAGTTGGTTGTATTTGCAAACAAGAGGTTAGAGAATATAATGTAGTATAAAAGTTATAAGAATGATTTAATGTGCATCATGCATAACTAAGATAATATTCAAAGAAGTTTTGTGATGGTTCAACATAAGGAGGAAGTGGCTCCATAAGTCCTTGTTTGTTTAACCTAAAAAAAAATAAAATTGAAGTGGAGTATCAAAGACTTGGGATAATGTAACAACCATTGGATGTGACTAAGTAGAAATTAAGTTGTGTTGTTATATGTGTGGTTCTTTTTCCACAGACAATGAGAGTATATAATGGAATCTGGATTATGGTAGACCGAGTAATGAACGATGCATAACCTTTTGGAGAAAATGGATGAAGCTTTGAAAGATTATTAATTTTAATGGAAGTATTATCCTAGGAAAGAAAATGTTGTTGCAGATGGTTAAAGTCACGAGGAGACATAAGTATCAACACTTAAGATTATATGGTTGGAGTTGAGTATAAGTTTTAACAATTTAAATTTGAAAGTTGTAGTGCATTTGTTATAACTAATGAATTTATAGAAAAAGTGAGAGTAAGGAAATTGGTGAAATTCAATTTGAAGAATATTCTAAAATTCTGATAAAAGTAAAGATTTCTCTATGGGAGGTGAAATGTATCTTGAAATTTAGAAACAAATATGTGTTAGGAGATGATAAATTAAATCAGATAGATTATCTAAGAGTCATGAAAGCAAACTCATTTTACATCTAAGTATGACCCAAGGGTATTGAGATTTAAGGAAATTTATTTGGTGACATGGTAAGGAAGATAAAGTCATGTAGTTACTTGTTTATCTGTAAAAAAAAAAATCAAAGACCGAACAAATAATGACTAGGAAGTATGTTAACATAGTTTTGAGATTCACCAGATGAAAGTCATATAATATTTCCATGAGTTTTATCACCTACTTGTCACATACAGTGAAGAAAAAATGACTCTATGAGTAATATGGGATGGATTAATGAAAACTACGCACGTTCTACCTATGGAAGGGAATGATATGCTTGAGGTTATGCGTATAGTTGGGTGATATAAGAGGTCTCAGTTTGACAAAAGTGTTGAAGAGGTGATATTGGGTAGTATAACTAATGTTAAGGAAGTTTGTGTTTGACTAGGTTATACTTACCTTTTCATAAGGGTGAGAATGAATCCTTTAGCACATGGTATTGGATGGAGTGAGATGGCGGTAGATCTTACTCTTAATTCTAAGCAGAGTCTCCAATAATTGATGTTGCACATCCTACGAGAATATTATCGCTCGAAATTGAAGAACAAAATGAACTAGTGATGTTGACACCCACATATGACTATTAGAAAGTAAAAGGGGTTCTCCCCATAAATGTGGAAAACATTTCATTTTGATTTAGTTATATGTATCTCAAGGTTCTATGGATTCCATTTCTTTGGAATTTGGTGTTACTTATATTAGTATAAGCTTGGATTGGATAACATGAGTGTTATTAGAGATATGCTTGCGGAGAGGTTGGCGTGAGGTGCATCTATTCATGTTAGAATACAACAAAGTTGTGGATCATTGAGTTAAGTCACATTGAAATCTCTTAGGCAATTTGACAATAACCTTTCAGTAGTAATATTGCGAAATACTTAAAGATCATGGGGTTGACCTAGATTGTCTGTTTGGGATGGAGGAAAAAGACATCGAAGCATTCATTGATATACACCAGGAGGAAATTAGTCAAGTAAAAAAAAAAAAAAAACTCAGCGTATTTTTCACACCTTCATCACTTCAGTTATCAAAAATTGTGAATCAAATTTTGAGTACTATGATAATTGAAGACATCTTCGACCAGGCAGACATCTGATGCAGATAAATAAAGAATACATTTAGATTTCTCTATGGATAATCATGATTTTCTTAGAGTTACGTCATTCCTTGGTGTAAAGAGAGCAATCATATCTAAGAAGATGACTCCAAAGTTCATAGGTCTTTACTAGTTTCTCAAGAGAATAGGTTATACTACTTATAAAATTGTTTATCTCTTTCGTTAGCCAACATTCATTATGTCTTTCGAGTATCGTAACTAAGGAAATATATATAATTGGTCACAATCATACTCTAATGTCTAATTTAGTTAAATAAAATATCTCTCTTTTAAAGTGGAGTCAGCTAAAATTTTGGGTTCTCAAGTCAAGTAACTTCATGGTAAAAACATCAATATAGTCAAAATGTTGTGAAATCTCATATAATGTGATTGGAATTGAAAAATAAAAGAGAAGATAAGATAATCGTATCCAAATCTTTCTTGGTAAGTTAATTTCGAGGACGAAAATTTTTGAAGGTGAGGATAATGTAAAAGCCGTAAAAAAGAAGAAGAAAGAAACAGAAGCGTAAGCCCCCACCATCCATCCTTTCTCTCTCCGATTCTCTCCACTATCTCTCCCTCTCCCTTCTCTCTTCATTTTCTCTTCCATATCTCATCTATTCCAAAATCTAATCACGCCAAGGTGTAGTTGAGGATTTAGGGTACATTTCTACCTGATCAGATTTTCAAACAGAGTAAGTTCATTTTTACTCTAAAGTTCCCTTATTATTTGTTTTTCTCTATGATTTAGTCATCAATCTTAGTGGGGCCAATTGAGAAAAGTGTTTCTCTCAACTTGATTAAATTCATACTAAAATTTGGTAATATTTGGATAACTTGCATTAGGCTCATAAATCTTGAAGCTTATCCAGACCGTGGGGAATAAAATTCTAGAAGTTGCTTGGAAAGCAAACAATTAAGGTAAGGGAAGCTAAATTTAATTTTTTTAATAGCACCTAGGCTAGAAGATTCTGGATGTGGAAGAGACGTGGTCCCAATATTCAATTTCTCTTGCAGGAATGTTGTCTGTTTATATTTTGTGTTGTTTGTTTATATATTATTTAAACTTATAAAAATATTATATTTTGATGGTTTAGTATTTAAGTGTTATTTTTTATATTAAATAAGATTTTAAATATTGTGGATTGTGTTTTGGAATGATACTGTATGATGAAAATGATATGGAATTGAATTCATACATTTGGGATAATGTATGGACTGATGTTTGTTGTGTATTAAGTATTGATGCCTATGTGGTAACAGAGATCTCCGAGCTTCACTGATGATCTAAGTTCACATAGACTAAGATATCAGGTGGTGAGAAGCTGATGGAGGAGTTCATGCACATCGTGACATATGAGATGCACGGCTTGGGTTGTATTGAACTTACCCTGACCCTTTCTGTTAGATTCGCTCGTAATCTTTGGATCAGGTGTTAGTCTCTGGTGGGACTTACTTAATACGAGTCTTTCGGAAGATGTTGTTTGTTGATTATCTTAGATGTGTAGATCCATGTGAGATCTACGTGATTGTTTTATGTTGGGTTTTGAAGAAAGTTGAATAACTAAGAAATGGATCCATGTAATTTTATTTTATTTTTTTTATTTAATTGTGTGCATTATAAAATTTTATTTTCACTAGCTTATCTTTGCTTTTCTTGTTGTGTTTGAACTGCGATGACTGTACTACGTACACGAGCAGATGATCATACAGGTGTAGGAGGTCTTGGAAGACTTTAGAGTGTTTTAAATATTATATTGTAAATATTTTTATTTTTGTAAGTCATAATCTTATAATAGAAATATTTTGAAAAATACCAAGTCTGTATATAAATTGGTAGAACTTGTATTGTAATAATTAGATGGATTTTCTGGGGTGTTACATTAGTTACCAATAGCCGTGATTCACTCTTATGTAATTATATTTGTAATTGATATATTTATTATATAAAAAGAAAAACACATCCAGAAAAAACAATAAAGGTGATATGAAATAATTGATTCGTGTAAAGCATGGAACTTGTAACACAAAGTGACTAGGAATGTGAAGCCTAATTGATTTATGCCAAAAGCAAGGTTACCTAACTCCATCTTCTCAATGCAACATGACCAATGCACTAATGTACTTATCCACTTCACACACATTTTATATGGCTTGCATTTTATGCAAATATATCTTTTTTTGTGGACTGTATGCACATAATGTTTTGTACTGTGCATAATGTCTGGTGGGGAATTAACGTTGTAGGATATTGTTAGAAAAATAAATAAATCATATGAATC
This sequence comes from Phaseolus lunatus, assembly GCA_013389735.1. Lineage (NCBI taxonomy): Eukaryota > Viridiplantae > Streptophyta > Magnoliopsida > Fabales > Fabaceae > Phaseolus > Phaseolus lunatus. The sequence goes on along the minus strand of CM023865.1, from coordinate 12,587,068 downwards.
AAATAGATCTCACTAAAAACTAAAAGATGCTCCTATTTTGGAGAGGATGACATATAGGGTGGGGAAAAAGAAAAAGGCATTGAAAAGTTAAGGAAGAAGCAAGCAAAGCCAAATAATAACAAAGGGAAAGAAGAGTGAAAGAAACTGGCAAAAAAAGAACAAGAAAATGTCATAAAAATTAGGGGGAAACATGAAACTTGTGAGTTTTGCGGAATAGATTGGATTTTGTAAGTTGGCACACAGAATTTGAATAATTCTTCGGAACGCCATAGTATTGCAAGTTGTGGTGATAATTAAGGAGAAACTGTGAATAATGGAGAACAAATCAACGCTTGATTTAATTAGTGGGACACTTGTTGTCTGGAGAACATGGTTTGCGACTATACTTTGAAATTTCCTGAATTTTGGAATATAATATGGGTAGATATAATACAATACAATTTCAATATAGAGAGTGCTTCGACTTAAATCGGTTAAGAAAGAATATTACTAGACTGAATTAACATATTTGAAATATTATCAATTTTTAAATTTAAAATTTCATTACAACTTTATTCTTAAAATATTTTGAAGGATTAAAAAAAAAAAAAGTTGTATATGAATTCTACTTAACATCGACTTGTGAACATGTATGATTATATTAAAATGTATCATAACAAACTTTTCGATCGAGAATTAAAAGAACGAGAGGATTAAAAGAACGAGAGGACTAAAAGAACGAGTTTACGGTCTTCACTAACAACATATGATATATTTAAAGTTTTGTCCCAAATTTTTTTCTTAAAAGATGATTCGAACAGTTTAAAAAAAAGAAGTTGTATAATATACTAGCCTTATGTGAAACTATACCAGAGAGACAACAACATAGACTATTGTCAATAAATTAATTATCAGCAGTTAGGTAGAATAAAATTGCTTTTCAGTTTTCAAAGATTTGTTAGCTTGTTTCAGGTAATAAATTCCGGCAATTCTGTATGGGCGTCGTTGACTAAATTTGAATTTTGTTGGAATGAAAATGAATTAATGTTAGTTTTTGCTACAATTATTATTGAGGGATATTTATTTGCTTCTATAATAAGAAAAGAGGTTAACTTATTTGTAAAGTAACTCTAAAACATTTGTTTGTAGTCTTTTATTTTTTTTTTTTGCTTTTCTTTACAATCTAATAATTTTATTTTGTATAATACACATGATATAATATTAATTCACAAAAATTTATAAAAAATTACTAACAACACACGGTTTATTATTCATCAAGATTTATTATAAATGACAAATTTTGAGGGATTCTACTCATATTATTGATTATACGTTATGATTTCATAGTTTTTAATAGATTTTAAATATGTTAAAAAATGTGATGTTACCACTAAAAATTTGAAATCCTTTCCGTATATACCATTCCTCTTATTAAAATTTATAGAAATAAGATTTTAAAATACTCTTACACACTTAAAATTATATTAACGAGTTATTGATAATAAAAATCACAATAAATAAAGCCTTCAAACAATTATTCAAAATAAAACCAAAATAAATAAATATTTTTCTAATATATTAAAATGTCCGACTGAATTAAAATTAAGTAAATAGAAGTTTTGTTACTCACTACCTCCTATTGTTTATCAAACTCGTGTTCTTTTATAAGGATGTTCTACAATGACATTCATTTCATTCTCAATCATAAACTTACTTAAATGCACTGATAGTCTTATATCTAAATGTATGTTATATTATTGTATAAAGTTTTGAAACAACATTGAAAAGATTTTAGTATAGATAATTTTTTAATTTGGCAAACTTACCATGATCTTATTATTATTTTCAAAAATAGTAAATAAGAATACCGTATCCAAAAGACTTATTGGTAAACTTCAATCAAATCCTAATTAAATAGTGTTTGTTTTGCTTTGAGTATAAACAATGTTTAGAGTAAAAATGTAATAAATGAAACTAACCAAATAACTTACATCAGATTGAAAATGACTCAATCTTAATTATCAATGAGTTTATGGAAGGTATTTTTGCAACATGATTCTAATATTATTACAATGTTATTATGTGACAATTCCTTGTTAAAAAGTCTATGAATATGTTTTAAGGACTGATTCATGTATATTTAAGAATATTTCAACATTAAAGTGTAAGTCATCTACCATGTTAAAATTCATGTAAATAAATAAATATTTAAAATAAAATCTATTTCTTATAAGTATTGACATTATTTTAATAAAGTATAATTCTAAATATCACCTTTTAGAATTTATATAAAAAATTATGGTTTCATCACATATATGCAAGCATTAAGAACAAATTAAATTACCAATTACATAGAGGATAATAACATTTTATACTTCCTAATAATAAAAAGAGGATACATTGTATGTAAAAATAGTGACACAGTAATTTGTATGTAAATAAAAATAATCAGGATAACATGAAAGTTATTTCTAAGTTTTTTTTGCTTGCTATGATTTTCTTTAACCACAAGGCTACCATGGAGATTCTTAAAACTAACTTTACAAAGGGAAAAAAGGTGAAATAAAAACAAAATTATGAAACTTATATTACCCTCTCAGTGCTTGGCTTAAACCCTTATTTATAGTATTGCAAACCACCATTCACCATTTGAGTGTTCATTGTCACTTAAATAAGGTTGTTGCTTCTTTGATAAGGATGTCTTTTGAGTGTCGTTTGGTTACTTAAACAAACTTATTATTTAGCTTTGAAGGTTCTTCATGGCTTAAGCATTGGATTGAGTAATATAGTTTATTCTTCAGTATTGCAAAACACACATATCAACACCTTGTCTATAACTAGACATGCGATTAGCACACCTTATATAACACAATTAGCTCTTATAATATCTCAAGCTTGCCAAAGGATCCATGCACCATTTTGAGTATCAAAAATATGCTAAATGTTCCTTTGCATTAATCTATGATCATACCTTTAGTTGTGAACCGTAAATATCTCTACACGATCCACCCTTTCGTTCTTAAAAATGTATTTGTTCCTATACTCTCATAACTCACCAATTATTGCTACCCACACACATCCCCAAATTCTATTACCAAACTCACTCAAGACAGGTAAACAAATTGCATAAAGTATGTCTTTGCATCAAAATGGTTAACCGATACTATACCCATCCACGCATTGCACATTCCCCATACATGCCAAACAATTTTACAATTAAAGAATTAATGGGATATCGTCTCCTCTTCTGCTCCACACATAAGACATAAACTACTTTCTAAAATAACACCTCTTCTTACTAGATTATCCCTTGTTGCTATTACCTTTTGTAGACTCTCCAAGCTCTCACTTGTGTTGAAGGAAGGGTTTTAATTTTCCATAAGCGCTAAAATAACAACCTATATTTGCCTTCTAATTCTTTCTTTAGGATTATATATGCCGATTTCACTGTGTACCCCTTTGATTCCTCCGCCCTCCAAACCCATTTATCATCCTCCCCTTCTCCTACTTCTTTTATATCCACTTCCTTATTTTACAACAAGATCATTAACTGACCCACTAAGCTTGTTTCCGAAACAAATAACTTTCTTCTCCACTCCAAGTTCCAATTTCATTTATTCCTATTTTTACTACCAACCTAAAATAACATACGCTCTTTATTTGTAGCTAAAGAGTAAAGCCTAGGGAATTTATTCATTAATTCCTCATTTTCCACCCACTTCTCTTCCCAAAAGCTCACAAACTTTCCATTGCCTATCTCCCACCCTCCATTGTCTTCAAAATCATTCCCCCACTATTCCAATCTCCAAGTTCTTTTCAGATCCCTCCACCACATTGATTCATTCTTATTTATGTTGTGATTCTTTAGATTCTTCCACCCTTCGTACTTTGATTCTAATATATCTAGTCACGAGTCTCCAAATTCATTTGCCTATTGGAGTATAATTAAATTTCCTTATATCTATAACTCCTAATCCACTGTGATCTTTGGTTTCACACACCTTTTGCCTTGAAGTCCAAGTTATTTTCCTACCCTTCGATTCCCACCCTCATAGGAAAGACCTCTATATCTTTGTCAATTCTTTTATTACTAACACCGATGTGTAAAAGAGTGATAGATAAAACAATAGAATATATGTAAGTACCAATTTAATCAAACAAATTTTGTCTACCAAGAGACATACTAAGCATAGTGTACGGTTGGAAATCTTGTTTATGATAAAGTGCATATTTTTAGTGGCTATTTTATTTTCAAATAACACAAATCTCTGTAATTTGTGTATTTTCTATAATTATTTGTTTATATATATGATTACTATGAGGGAGAATTTTTTTTTTTAAACACAGTTAAATATCCAAAACCACTGTTTACCTATGTTAAAACTACGTTGTTCACTTATTGTTGTAACGTTTTATTATTTAATTTCTACTAAACAATATATTTTATTATAAAAATTAAAATGATAAAAAGTTACATTTTGAAAAAATAATCTGAATTTCGCTTATAAAATTAAATACATTTCATTTTGCAAAAATAAAATCTGTTTAATTGAATTTGAATACATCTTTTCGGATGAAAGAAACATTAAAAGGGAAACAATGAATAAATAAATGCACAACTTTCAGTACCTTCAAATGTAATACTAGAAAATTAACTTTCATGAGAATTTTTAGAAAAAATATCAAATACCATTTTTCTCACTACAAGAAAAAATGGGTTTAACGAAGATTTATTTTTACATTATCCAGAGTTAAAACTTCTATTAAGTCATTTACTCAGGATTGCAGTTTTCCTTGCTAAACCATCCCTGGGGAATGTGTTATCCAGGTTTTTTTTTTTTAAACTTCAGGAAAAGTCTTTCAGAACCCCTATTAAATACCATGGGTTTAAGAACCTCCGTAAAATACCATGAGTTTCATAATTTCTGTAAAACGACTTGCCATTTGAAATAATCTTCAAACCCATTTTTTATCATTTCTAACGATTCTCCTGAATTTTCTCTTCCATTGTAGACACACTGCTCTCCAGCACAAGCTCAATAGCCGCCAACGACAGTTCTAACAAGGAATCACAATTCAGCCACACTTATATCTATTATATACAAGGAGAAGAAACACTAGATAAGATACTATCTTCTTCTTAATCCAATATTGCTTCTTTCATCACCTTATTGCCCCAACTTGGGTCACAAGCCTCTGTTACCTAGTTCGACAACAACTAGTGTTTATCACTACTTTATATATCATAAATAATTGCATTATTTGTCAGATGTGAGCTTCAAAGTCATTTGTGTTCTTGGTTAAAGATTGAAAGAACATATTGCAAAGAGAAATTAACTTTATTACTTCTCACTTTCAGAGTGAATTAATTTAGATGTATTTTAAAATAAAGGCTTTAATTTAAAACATTTCAAAATTATGAAAATTAAATATTAACAATTATAACTAAAACTAAAATTGCACATAAAATATACGTACATCAAAAGCTAAAATAAAATAAGTTAGATTTTTTGTAGTATGAGCTCGTAACAAAAAAAAAAAACTAGAAATTATATACACCTATTACCATCAAGCATAAGAAATATGCAAATATCGTTGAAATACTTATTATCCAAGATTAATTGTTGAAATACTTATTATCCAAGATTATTTTGTTGAGTTTTTTAAATAAATTTTTGAAACTTAAAAAACTTATTTGTAATGTAAAGTTACACTTTCAAAATTTTAGATAATTTATTTATAAAATATATTAAAACTATATACTTTTTAATTATTTATTTATAAATAAATTTAATTATATTTATTTATTAAAGTTTGAAAAATCTGGAGTGTTTATTGAGGTTCTACAATAAATCTTTGGAATTTAACGAAGGTTAAAAAAACCTTTTGTTATTTTACTGAAGTTTTAGAATAAACCTTTGAAATTTAATGAAGATTAAAAAAATCTCTATTATTTTACTAAAATTTAAAATAAATCTTTGAAATGTAACGAATATTAAAAAAACTTCTGTTACTTTATTAAGATTTTAGAATAACTTTTGAAAACGAAGATTAAAAAAATCTCTATTACTTTACTGAGATTTTAGAATAATTTTTAGAACTTAACAAAAGTTAAAAAAACTTTTTGTTAATTAAACCAATTTCTAAAGTTATATTAACGTGTGATAAAGAATTTTTATTAAAATTTTTTTTTAGTATCTCCAATATAAAATTATCAAAATAATGTATAAAAAATGTCAAAACAATAATATAAAAACTCATTTGCATTATCTCATCACGCTAGCCGAAAGAATATAAATTTGCAGAAATGGTGTCGTATCGAAATTTGTATAATTGCAGCAGCCGAAATGTTTGGAGGACTAGGTGGAACAATTTGTCAACTTCTGCTGAGTGTGTCTTTAAAAACTCTTTTAGTTTTTAAGGTTTAGTACCTTCATTTGTACGAATATAACCCATCTTGGTCACGTGACTCATCCCAACTCAGATATTACTCATGCATTTAGTTTTATTTTAATAAAAGAAATTACACATTTAATGAATTAAATTGTTGCAATTCCTAACGCGCCAAAACGACATGGGTAGTCAAAAACTCAATCATTACAACAAAATATTATATTATGTCTTTATCACTGCTTCCTAAAACGAATACTTTAACAGATTGTGACGCGTTACGTGCGAAAGCGAAACCACGTTTACGATGATGAGGATCATTGCCATATGCTGGAACTCTCCTCAATTTTTTTTTGAAATTATGCTTCATAGTTTTATTTTTCATTTTGAAAAATAATAATTTAATTTATTAAGAAATGGATCTTATATATGAAAGTGACTCATACACTTATTATATAGTATAAAATACTTTTATCTCTATATAATTTATAATATTAAATAAACACAAACGGTTTTGGAGTGGTGAGTGTAATCAAATAATTTTTCGGCCGTCCTTATGAAACAACACTTGCGCGTGTTTTTTTTTTTTTTACCAACCTCACCAAACATTCTGTTACTCCTAAAAATAATTTTGAATTGCCCAAGTTTAGAAATCACTTCTGACTTTAAGAGTTATTTCACCATTTGATGACTTGAGTTAAAATTAAAAGTGTGTTATTTTGTTTAACTAAAAACAATGGGGTAGATAATGCAAGGTTGAGCCGCCAACTATACGCAACACTGTGGTGATTACTATTTGATAGTGGTAAAGTTTGTTTGAATCCCCTGTATATAAAGAGATGGAGAGAAACATAGAGAAGGTGGATAAAAATAAGGAGTTAGGAAGATAAGAATCTTGAGATGAATGAATGTGAGGTAGGAAGTGTTGAGAGATTAAAATAATAAAACAACTTTTGAATCATGTTTCCATTTATTATTTGTCGGATCCTTGAGAAGGGACGTCTAAAATTAGAATTATAGTATGTGGACCCTGAATTTGATGCAAGGCTAAATGGTTGTGTGTAGGCAGTGAAGTACATTATAAAATCTTATCCATTTGAGAGGTTGGAAAGTACAAGGTCTGTTTTTGCGTCAACTCGATGTGGCATATGGGCACATAAATATTATTATAGATTGATATTATATGATAGTGTAAGAGGAATATTGGAATGTCACTGAGAGCCAGTTGGAAGGCAGAAAGGAGACAGAAGCTGCACAATTTGTCAGTAGCAAACTGGAATTTAGCTCACTTTCTAGATTTCACTTTCACATGGCCTCTAATCTACCTCTCAAGTGCCCAACCACCTTAATGCCTTAGCAACTCAATTTTTAAAATCTCTTTTTACTATCATACTCTGCTCTTCTACTAGTAGACTTCATCACTTTGTTTTTGACCTTCTAAAAAGGTGAGTCAAATGGGAAATAATGCATGGTGGCTGCTCCATAAAAATATCTTTGTATAATTCTCTCTCTCTCTCTCTCTCTCTCTGTGTATATATATATATATATATATATATATATATATATATATATATATATATATATATATATATATATATATATATATATATATATATATATATATATATATATATATAAGAAGGAAACAGAGTTGGATCTGTGTCATTGCTTAGTAATTGGTGAGTAGGATACAAAGCATTGGTCTGAAGGTTACGCAGAATCAACCAAAGTGGCCGCACACCGCAAAACGCTCTTCTCTCACTCGTCCATTTTGGGAATTGAGTCATTCCATCTTTAATTTACTCATTCGTCACCATCACCATTCATTTCATGTTTCCTAGTTTCTACTAACGTTTTACTTTGCTCCTTATCATTCTCTTCTATTTCGATTCAATACTATTATTTCAAATTGTCAACTATATCTCATCATCATTCATTAACCCGTTTCATCTTCTTTTATATCAATCAAACATTTTTTTTTCTAACCAAAAGTTTATAGATCAACAAATTCTAATTAAAATAAATATGATACTGTATTAAGAAGTGAGTTGTTTTTTTTAGTGAATATGATATTTATAATAGTTTTTTCTTTTGTAATGAGCTACCACCAAACTACAGATTATTGATTGAAAAAAATATAAGCCATCTTTAATCTTTGGTGTACGTATATATATATATATATGTGAAGTTGATAATAAAATGTTGATTGAGGTTAGTTTACTTTCATCCCGTTTTATTATTTGGTTATATATTACGAGGTGAGGTTAGTGCATATTTTTTATTCTTGCTTTTAAATGCTTTAGATATGCATGAATTCAAGTCCTAATTGATTTCCAATTAGTCAATCCCAAGTTCTGACTCTCAGTCGAAGACAGAAATAGTGCAAAAATAATGTGCAACAAAATGCCTAATAATGGAGGAAGTTGAAGTTGAAGTTGACTTAGCATAGCACATAGACAAGGAATTTGTCTAATTAAAAAGATCCCTCAGATTTTTCTTAGTCATGTCAACGTGGCATTTTTGCTTCACTCAGGGTATTAACTTGAATAACCGCCACGTGTAAAATCATTTAAATTTCTCGCAGTTAAGTTTACTTTAATTAATCAATAAAATCACATCAAATTAGAAAATACTTTTACTAAGTGGTCAGATATTCTTTTAGTCTACGAAATACATCTAATCTTTTAAACAATAAGAATAAATTATTACTGTAAAAATTTACTATCAATTTATCAAAAAATTATTCTCCATGTAACTTTAGGATAATTATAGTCGAAGATTAGAACTTTTTTATCGACGTAAAAATTTAGAACTTAATGTGTATTATCTATTACGACATGTTATACAACTATATTATAGAATTTAGTCTATCATAAAACAATAAAATTATATTAAAGAATTAAGTCAATGATAAGAATAAAGTATATTGACATAAATATGTATATTTTAAGAGATGAATATTATAAGAAAATTTGTCATGCCAATTTAAAACATATATAAAGTAAAACAAGTTAGATATTTAAGTGTCGCTACTAAAAAATTCTTAAATGAAAATCAATTTTAAAAATAAAAAATAATTAAATTGTTATATTAATTAAATTAAAAACTATATTAAAAACTAAAAAATTATTAATATCTAAATTAATTTTTATTATTAATAAATAATTTATAAATTATTATTTAATTAACCATCAAAGTTTTTACTACAAATTATTTAGATACTAAAATTGGTAGTTAAAACTTTGGTAACTAATTAAATATAAATTTAAAAATTATTTATCAATAATAGAAACTAATTTAGATATTAATAATTTTTTTAGTCTTTAAAATAATATCTAATTTAATTAATATAATTATTTTTTATTTTTTATTTTTAAAATTAGTTTATATTTAATAATTTTCTTATAATTTATGATTAGTGTCAATTAAAAAAATTTCATTCTCAATCTTAAATAAAACTTTTGTGTCACTTCAATGATAGGATGCTACTAAAATCAACTTAAAACCTTAAATAGATGGCAATTATTTAATTATTTGGTCCACTTTAAATAAAAGAAAAATAAAAAAAATAACTTTAGCATTGCAAAAACAGAAACTTTAATTAATTATTTAATTTAATTAAATAGAATTCTATTGGTTTAGCTTATGCTTAAAAAAATTAATAAAAAATTTGGTTGTAAAGTTGTTTAAGTCGATGGTAGGTGAAAGAAAAAATATTGCGTCGGTCAAGTGGTAGTAAAGAAAAATTGATAAAGCCGACCAAGCTAATGCTAGGTATGATGAAAAAGAGGATGCAGTCTAGAAATATTTCCATCCGTCTGTAAATTTGAAACCTGCCTACATTAATTATTGTAATTTCAAAATTCAAATCTAATTATAACATTAATTAATTAATTGATTTCAAATGAAAATTAATCTCAATACAAATTTTTTTATATAAATTTTAATTGTAATTATAAATTCAAATTAAATATTAATTATAATTTTAAAATTTAAATTCAAATTCAATTATAATACCAACCAATCAATTGATTCCAAATGAAAATGTGATTTTAATATAAAGGTTTTGAAGTTTATTTTAAAATGATATTTCAATTCATTTATAAGAAATGTTGTATAATCTTTCTAAGTTTAAATTTGAAACAAAAATCCAATTTCAGTAATGAAGATTGTTCTGTAGTTTATAATTTCAAAAGATAAAAGATATCAGTGGTGATAAAACAATAATTAAAGAAAATTATTATAGACACGTCATTAACAATTTAAAAAATATAACTATTTAAAAAACTAACTTAAATTAGAAATAAAGAATATATGAAAATTATACCGTTGGGTATGCTCGGCTCACAGTCTGAGCATCCGAGTCCAGAGTTCTCGGACCATTGGTTTGAACAGTATGCATTTGGACACATTATATAGGAGTTCAGAAGTCGGTCCAAATACGAATAGGCCCAATAATTTTAAAAGAGGGCTGACCTTGGTAAAACAACTAAAGGTAAAACAATTACATGTAAGTAAAACATGGTCCTATTTTAACATAAAAATTAGACTGAATAATCAATTAAAAGTGTCTGTCAAAAATAATGGAAACAATTACAATAAATACAACATTTAGTACATGAAAATAAATATAAAATAATGAAACTTATATTACTCGTGAATTTTAAGTAAGGATTTGGTCATCAAAATTTTTGACATAGTAAAAGTAAATTTGATTGATACCAGTCGAAGTGTTGCAAAGTTATTATTTTATTATTATGTCCAACAATGTATTTATTAAAAATATTGACAAATTATATATAGTTTATAAAAATGAGGTAATTGAAGAAGAAGAAAAAAATGTCAAAAAATCAAAAATAGAATGGTCTTTGAAAAGACACGTGATTTTATTTTTTGGGATTTCTTAGACTTTATAAATGGGGTGGAAACTTTATGGAATAGAGCTCAACCCACTCACAAGTGCTACTACTTACTAGGATGAAATGTAGGAAGAGTAAGCATTACTATTTTTGTCATGGGAAACTAAACAAAAATAAGAAGTACCAAAAAAATAGAGAAAGTAATATATGTTATAAAAAGGAAGAAACACAAGATGCAGCAAAAATTGATGAAGGAACATACCCCAGTTTATTCCTTTTCTGATTTTGTATGAGGAAATCTAACTGGGCGTAAAATTGGGTAAAGCCTTTAGACAGCAGGGATTATATTACGTATTTATTTAACTCGTATTATGTATAAGGTTGAAACATCTTGAAATATTTCGTTTTAATTTATTTTATTTTTTCTAAAAAAAAATAAAACTAGATTAAAAAAAAAGGGATAAAAGTAGATGATACCATGAAGACATGCATATAATAATCACTCTATTTCATACCTCAAACTTCTATGCACGAGTTGTAAAGAAACATGAAGTCTCACAAGATATAGACAGAAGACATGTTTAGTTTAATCAAAATTATTAAAAGTGATGATAAATGAAAGACTTACTCAGGATACTAATAATGCACAATGACAATGAGAGTAACACTAAACAAAATTAGTTTTATAAACTAATTTATTAGTTTCTAAAATAAGAAAATTAATCACTAGTTTAATTAAAAATTAATTTAAAATATAATAATAAATAATTAAGATTTAGTAATTAATGTTAGATATTAATTTAAAAATTATTTTATAAATTTTTATTGACATTAGAAATTATTCTATACATCAATAATTTTTAGTTTATATGCTAGATTAGCTTTGTCCTTTGTTTTGTTATAAGGATATATAAAGATAAGATTTAGTTATCCTTTGACTTGCCCTTTTATTAAGCCTTATTGATATATTATTTTCTGAAAATAATATCTAATTTTTCTTCTCCTGTTTTCTTATCAACATTTGTGTCTCACTTCAATGATAAGTGTTTGATTTATACAGCTTTTCCTCATGGCACGGGAAGATAAAGATAAGCTGAAGATTAAGAAACTTTCTGAAGAGGTTTGTTAGGTATTTAGTTTTCCTTCATTGAAGCTAATATTTTTAAAAAATATTGTATTTTGGTACTTGCTTTTGTTCATGCCTTATGTTTTGTTATTTTAAAAATATAATTCATTGATTTCATGAAGTTAAAGATTTAGCAACGATATGGGTTTATAAATGATACTCACAACGATTTGATTGATGGAATTGGTGAAGATTATGGGTTGTTCTGATTCTGTTTGTGCGATTTGCAACATTGGTGGTCAAATTTTGTTATATTAATTTAGTGTGATTTCTTTATTCAGTGTAGTGTATTTAGGTTATTTTACATAATTTCTACATATTATTGTATATGTTTTACTTGCCTCAAGTTTTTTTTCTTGATTTTCAAGTTCCCCTTTATATTTATTCGACGTTTTTTTTTTCTTCTTCTTTTTTCATTTAACTTTTTCATTGTGTATTGGTTGAAATTTGATAGCTCGTGACAATTTTATAGGATATCCAGAACTTCTACTGCAAGAATTGTGAAACATAATGGGCTCATATTGTTGATTATTTCATTATATATATTTTTTTCATAATTATACGGAGTGCCATATAGTCCTCGGTTATTTATTTGATATACACACACATACTTCTTTTCAGTTCTATTTCTAGGAGAAATAAGCATATTTGCTCCGGTTACATCCAAATTATTATTTTATTATAATATTATATATTTTTATTATTTTAATATAATATTTTATTATAAATAACAGTTGATAATGAATTAGATGAAATATAGGATTTCAAAGAGTGTTTTACTATTTACTTCGATAGATCTATTAAAGACAGATTTATATGTATTCTTTTATTAAAGAACAAATTTCTGACAGACTTAATTGGATATTTTTTTCACCAAATTACATTTGGATTTTTATTTTTATATGAATTTATAACTTTTAACTAAAAAATAGGACACTTTTACACCAGATAATCAACATACGGATTTATAAATAGATTATTTAGATATGAATGATTTATATACAGATAATAATATAGTGCAAAAATATTTTTTTTTCACATTAATTACATACATATTTTTCGTATGTAAATTTAATAACAACTGCATCCATCATTAATTTCTAATTTCTTTACATATAAATAATATTTTAAGATACGTTACTAAAATTGTGGGTAATGCATTTAGTCATTATTTACGAATTATTCCGCAGCTAACATATTGAGCTAACGAACTGATAAATATACCTATGTCACATTCACTTATAGATTTATACAAATATACCTATGTCACATTTACTTATAGATTTATTTTTGTATGTAACATGTTATTATATAATGTTTAAGTTATAATGGATTATAAACTTTACTCATTCAAATTCAGGTGCACTAAATACATGAGAAAACCTAGAATCACTGGACCAAGACAAATGTTTACCAAAATTTCATCTCTTACATGCTCAAATGTATAGAGGTTGAATCCTACTATTAGCTTACATATGATACGAAGAAGAGGATGATCAAACCTACACATAGATTATGATATGCTGAGCATATCAATTATGCTTCGACAACAATTGAGGAGATAGACGATTTGGAGCCTAAAAGTTTATAGGAGGCTATAAAAGGTTTAAAAGGTCAACAGTGACAGGTTGCCATGGGGGAGGAGATTGACTCTCTGAGTAAGAACCACATAATCTACGAGGAAACCATAAGGTGGTAGGATTCAAGTGGGTGTTCAAGAAGAAGAATAGAATACCAAGTGTGGAAGGTCAGATATTCAAGGTTATACTGGTGACAAAAGATTTTACACAGGTGGAGAAAGTTTACTATAATGAGATATTCTCACATTTGGCAAAACATTATTCTATAAGGATTTTAATGTCTATTGTTAACCAATACAATCTATTGTTAGAACAATTAGACATAAAGACAATATTTTAGCATGACATTTTGGAGGAGACCATCTATATGTAGCAACTTGAGGGGTTAGTTGAAGATGAGAGGAAAGGTCTATCTCTTGGAAGAATCATTGTATGGCTTGAAACAAATTCCAACACAGTGGTACAAGAGATTTGATAACTTTATAAGGCACACAGGGTTTTAGATGTGTAGTTATGATAGTTATGTATGCATTCTCGAAAGAGAAGATGAATATGTGGTGTTCTTACTCTTATATGTAGACAATATTCTTATAGCTAGGTATTATAAAGATGAATTGAAGGAGCTCAAACAAAGATTAAGTTCAGAATTTGAAATAAATAATCTTGTTCCGGTGAGTCGTATACTATGCATGGACATACAGAAGGAGTAGGCAATTAGGATACCATGTATGTCTCAACAAGGATACTTGCAGAAGGTGGTTTAGAAGTTTATGATGCATGAATCTAAACTGTTGGGGACACCTTTGGGATACCATACGAAGCTCTCAGTTGCTCAAGCTCCAAGTACTGAGGAGGAAAGGAGGAAGATAAAGATTACCCAGTAAGTTAATGGAGTTAGTAACATCATGTATGGGATGGTTTATTGCAGATTGGGTCTGGCTCATGTTAATATTGTTAGCAGATACATGGCATATCCTTGACGAGCTCATTGGGAAACTTTGAAATGTGTGCTAAGATATATGAAAGGAATAATATTGTATGGTTTAGTGTATAGAAGGTCTACCCTTGACATATTTGCTATAGAAGGGTATGTAGATGTTGATTATACAAGGAACATTGATACCAAAAAGTCACTTTCTAGGTATGTCTTTACCTTGTTTGGTACTGTAGTTTGCTAGAGATATAGTCTGCAATCAATCGTGACTTTATCTACTACCCATACAGAGTATATCACACTCATAGAAAGGATAAAGGAGACACTGTGGTTGAAGGGAATAATTGAAGAACTAGGTCTTGTGTAAGAATATGTGACTATTCACTGTGATAGTCAAATCACCATACATCTAGCTAATCCTCAAATTTACCACGAGAGGGTGGAACACATAAACATCAGACTATGTTTTATGAGAGATGTTATTAAGTATAGAGAGGTTAGAATCAAGAAGATAGTCTCGCAATAAAATCCAGCATACGTGTTTACAAACTCCTTGTCAAGATCGAGGTTTAGACGATGTTTGAAGCTAGTTAATTTTTCGTTTGAAGATAAAGGAAGTTAAAGCTGGAAGCTCTTCCATGATTTGGAGTAAGGTGAATAATTGTGATGATTGAGTCTAAATCATGTACAACAAATCATTTGTTGAAGAGTTTAAACAAACAGACTATTTGATGTGAAGGAGAAAAAGATTGTTTAATAGAGATTGATTAATAGTGTTAAGGTGGGTTAGACCATCTAGTATGTGTTGGTTATAATTGTCTTAATAGTTTTTTTTTTTTAAATGATTTTCCATTACTCCTTAATATAAGGTCTATATATAAAGACATTTGTGGGCTTAGACTATACATATTGTATTGCAAGTAGACTCTGTATAAACCATTTGGTATTAATAAAAATGTTTTCTTCAATCTTATTCTTGCGTTTCTTGCTTCTATATTGTTGTGGAACCCAACAAAAAATTTTAAAAGTAAGATGGAAAATTATTGAGCTAAGAACTCTTTTAATACCAATGACATTATATAAGCCAACCTTAAGCTAATAAGCATTTGACAATTACTTCCTAATTTTTGGTCTCCTAATTGTTAGATATTACAATCAACCTCACAAAAAATCAACTTGTGAAATTAAGTTAAGGTTAAACTTACTTCTTAATATAATATTAGAATTTATTTTAATGAAATTTGTTGTGTTCTATTATCAAATCATTCACAAATATCTAGTCTCATACTTAAGAAATGTCTAATTGTTGACATAACAAAGTTGTTAGACATCTTATATATATCAATAAAAACTAAAACCAAATTATAACATAAACACAATTTCCTTTAGAAGTCAATTTTATGAAGCTTGATTTAAATTTAAATTCCCTTTCTAAATCAATATTGTTTTAAAAAAAATAAAAATACCAAACAACTCGCACATTAGTTTATTTCTAAAAGTCATATAAGGATGAAATGCAATGTACTGTAAAAGATATACCTCTGAAAGAAAGTTAAAAGTAGGTGATTGCTAGCAACAATGATGAACCACCCTTAGGTATAAAATGTGGTATCTATAGCCGCCTCAAAATACTTTTTAAGATTTGAATTGAGGATATCTCAATATTAAGCAAAGCAAAACTCATTTGGATAGTAAATAATAAGATTCTCCTTGTGATTTATTTGGGTGACAGAATGTAATGCACGTGTATAATATATCTCGCAACTTGACACGCACGCGTGCTTTGGAGTTTTGACAAGAACAGAAGAAGGCTTTTTAAAGTGATCATACAGAGAATATACGTAGAGTGATTATACGCAGAGAGAAATAAAGGACAACAACAAATTATAATACAATTAAAATATGTTGAATTTCGTCCCCTAGTCCACTTCCCAACTTGATCAATTATATATACATATATATTCCATAATACACTCAAATCAAAAACAAAGTCTTACACTTTACCTCTAATATGGAATACAACTCACAAAAGTTTGTTATTTTATTTAGGTTAAGTAAAAAGTAAGTAATATAATAAAATTCAAATGCCTTGCCAAGAACCTTAATTATAAGTAACTAGTTATATATTCGTGTTCACTATGATGGAAGGAACACACTTCTACACTCGTTAACTTTTTTTTTTTTTCAAATCCAAATTCATGTCAGTCATCATTGTTCAAATGTGATAACATGAAAACCTTCAATATCACATTTTTGGTTGGTTCATGAACATCAATTTTCTCAGTGAGAAAAGTTTGAATATCTAAAATATAGAATTCATAATATAAAAATAATATAAGTAAAATAACAGAAAGATTTCACGTGGAGAAAAAATATGATAAAATTATAATATATAAATAGAATGTAAATTTTTTCTTTTTAAACTAATTTTTGTATACATTAAATTTGATTTAAAATTCATTATTAAAATCTATCTTATTAAAAAATTTATGTCATAGAGGGGAGAGAGTGGAGTGAAAATAACTTATAAATCGATTTATAATATTACTAAAAAAAATTATTAAATATAAACCAATTTTAGAAACAAAATATAATTAGTCATGTATCAATCAGAACTAGACAAGTTTTCGAAGTTTTGATTCCTGATTTTGACCATCCAACATGTTTAAAATACATTAAGAACAAGAGAAGATTAACAAGACTAAGATATACAGAGAATTAGGTAATATATTCTTAATCATGATTTATATGTTAATTTCAATCCAATTAAGTAATATATTCTTAATCACGATTTATATGTTAATCTCAGTCCAACAGTAATAAAACTCATTACAAACATATAAATAAACACAACTTATAAGAAAAATGTATTATTACGCATTTATTGTAGCGAATACTAAAGATCATAAATTATTGGTAACCTGACTTACCAATATAAGGTATGAGAAATATCACAATCATAAATTATTTTTTTAACAAAAAAAGAGAAAAATATTTTAAAATGTTAGCCATTAGTTACTGGCTACTTACCAATTCAAGATCACTGGATGTAGCGAGGTGGGTCATTTCACTATCATCACTTCTCAACTTTTGTTCCTAATCTACTCTCATATTTTTCAGAAATATAAAAGTGGATACTATTCCATCGTTTTTTAAGAACCCCTCATATATATTTATTTATTTTTATCAAAATCATACATGAAAAACATATTAGACCAAAATATATTAAACATTAACATTAAAAATTGTAAGAAATAAAATATGGATAATAGATTCCAGCTAAAACTCAAGTTTGTTTCTGTCATGCAATGCTCAAGATAAAAAACAAGCATGTGCCCATCTAAGTACAAACATGGAACAATTTGTTATGAAGTTATAACTTTGAAAGAACAATCTCTTAATATTCCCTATTCACATCAAGGATAAAACCAAAATATACATTTAGGTATAGAGACATATCATTGTCAGTATTTGTTGTATTATATTTTATCTTCGCTTATGGCTAGCGAGCACCATCTATGTATGTCCATTTTTTTTTTTAAGACAACTATGGTATATGACATGTTTGGACTAACTTTTCTGTAAGTTCTTTGGAAAAGAAAACAATTGAAATTAACTTCTGTTAAAAATTATTTATGCATAAATTAATTTGTAAAACCTTCTCTTATGTAATTTCTTTAAATTTTTATTTTTAACTTGTACACAAGTTTATTTTTAATTTATGGAAAAATTATTTTTATTTTTCTTTTATTCTTTCTTTTAAAATTATGGAAATTTTCGATTAAACATTCTTATATTTAGAATATATTTCAACTAATTACAATATCCTAAGCTGATTTATTGTAAAAGTGAAAACTAAAGAAAGAATGGAAATGAAAGATGTTCCGATCTCGTTGGAGATAGTTAAAAAGAAAGAAAGTGTATATAAATTATTATTATTATTATGAGACTATATTAGATATATCAGAAAAAAAAAGGAAATAAATGAAAAAAAAGAGAAAATAAAAATAAATATTTTTTATTAAAAAACTAAAAAATGAAATAAAAGTACTCATTATTATTATTATTGTGATATTACATTGGCAATTTTTATCCTGGAGCTACACAGATCGCCATCATTTTATTCTCTGGCCCAATGTTTTGGATATGATGTACACTCCTCTTCATGAAAAGAGCCAAATACAATTTAATTTCATCAAAGACACATTACATGATGTATGTAACTTATATAAGAAGTTATATACTTTTTGGAATTTCAAGTAAATCATATACAAATTACATGAGTATGATTATGATTGTGGGTATTTAAATGAATACAAAACATGAGTATTTATATAAATACTGTATAACTATAGGTAAGGTGTTTCTATACATTAGTGATTTATACAACATAACGACGAAGATAATCCAATCGAGCTGAATGTTTGAGCTTCATAAGAGCCTTCACTTCGTGCTTTCTTACCATTTCCCTTGATATATTCAAGTTCCTAGCAATTTCTCCCAACGTTCTGTCACCCTTCCCATCAAGTCCAAATCTCTGTCTGATCACCAAGCTCTCCTTCGGCTTCAGGGAATCAAGCTAGTACAAAAATTAAATCTCAGATTAGTTGACCATCACAATATGATGTAATCGAATCAGATATATATAATAATATATAGATATATTACAATTTCTTATGGATTAGAATTTATTGAAAACCAAAAAATCAACAGAGAATGAGAATAAGATGTGTGACCTAGAAAATATTTGATTTTCAATAAATTTCAACAAATAAGTATGCGTTCAAAGAAGTATACTTGAAAATGTATTATAACATTTCCCTTTCCCATGTTATAAAAGATACCAATAGTGTGGTGCCTATTAGTCAGAATCGTCAAGGAAGGGAACCCAACAGGAATCATGAAAGAAATAAAAAAGTTATATATATTGTTGACAAGAATATGATTATCATACTTATTTGAATATATAACAGTGTTAAATACTTATTGAGTTCAGACAAATTTCAAATTTCATTATCTATTTCGCAGATGTCATTGAACTAATCCAGTTTTGATCATAGTAAACTTCAATAGAATACCACCATAGTGAGAAATGTGGGATCAAATAAAGTCTCAAGAGATTGAGTTTTTACCACATCATCAAGAGCAAGTCTTAGCAGAGCAGGTTGCTTACTATTATCACCATTAACACCATCATCATCAACGACCCCATTAATGAACTCCTCCTGTGTAGTTATATGCCTCGAGTTCAGCGAAAGAATGGATTTTGATGCTTTCTTTACGTCATAGTATCTTTCCGGGGATATTTTAACTCTTTCTATTATTTCTTCCTCCGTTGGTGACCTCTGAAGCTCAAATGTTAACTCAGTTTTAGCTTTTTGGATTTCTGCTCGAACCTGCTCCAGAAGAAATGGAGAAGTTACCCAAAGTTGAGACACATCAACAGCCTAACAATTACCAAATTATATTTTTTTTAAAACCTTGTTTGCTATGAATATCTTTGGCTAAAGTCCTATATCAGTTATACCAATTTTTTTCTCTTGATATTCTACTTTGTTTTATACCCAGGCCTTTCTAAATATATAGTCTAAGTAAAACAATCCTGGATTATACCTTCAAGCAACCACAAAAAAATGGCAGATTAGGAATTACAATTTGTTGGCATTGAAAACAAGCAAAGTATGAAGCTATATAACATGAAAACAAAAAGTAAAGAAACAAAAGCCATTGAACCATGTGTTGCTAAAGAAAACATTAATCACCATGAGTAATGAGAATGCATACCGATTCAAGTCCAAATGGAACACGTGTGAAGCTTGAGAGGGTCATTGAACGAGTGATAGCATGTCTTATCCAAAATAAGCTATATGTTGATAGCCGAAATCTTCTGTTTGGCTCAAAGCGATCAATTGCTGTCATAAGTCCCTTAACTCCTGCCTGACAAAGATCTTGAAACCTAGAGCCACTTGCAAAATCTGTAAAATATTTGTTGATCACGAACAAGACAAGCCGGAGATTATGCTGCAAGAGATATGATTACGCTTGCTTATAACTTGCTCATTTCAAATAACACAACAATCTGACAGTAATTTCATCTTCAAACGTTGAAATTTTTCAAAAGTCAAGTTGTGAAAGGACTTGACAATTCCAATTACCTTTATGAGTTTGTTTCTTGCAGCTTGGCCAACCTCCTGTGCTTTCTTTAAATGACCAATGTTCATGTTTGTTGCATTGGCTAGTTCTCCATCAGCAGGTTCTCTTGCTAGCTCCTTCTGTAAATCTTCTTTCACTTGAAGTATTGTCTGAAAAACAAAGCATTGTGACTTAATGTCTGCTACAGAAGCAAATTCGAGTTTTCACCTAACATCTTGAATTCTATGAAGTTATCTAGGAAAGGAATTAAATCCTCAAATCGAATCCCTGCTATTCGGGAACCAAACAAATTTATACTAATATTTCAAGAATAGAAAAATCAAAGTGAGGGACAAAATTATTAGTTGTAATGTACTGCTTACCTTCACAGGTTGCATCAATTTGAACAACCAAGCATGCTCTGAGGAAGAAAGAACGGGAGGTATTTTCATTCTTCTCCATTCCATACCGACAAAATCAGTTGATGCGGAATATTCCCTAACGAGTTCTTCAATCTTCTCAACACTATTGTTAGCATTTCTTTTCTTTCGTGTGGGAACGACTTCGTCCTCATCTGCGTTACTCTTTAATGAAATCCTCTGATCAAGACCCAACCGTTTAGCTTTCTTGTTCTGGTTTCTGACCACCCTATCATCGTTTACATCCTTTTCTTCACAATCGTCAACAATCTTCTTCCTTCTCCGGGAGACCCTTTTGATTTTACCATCCATACATTCTGCATTAGCAGTATCAGAAGCAGGGCTGAGTTTGTATATATTTTCAAGCATAGCAGCAGCTTCATTATAGTCCACATCCAAGGAAGTTGGGGAATTTTCCTCCGCAAAGGCAACCCTTTCTCTCTTAGGCAGTTTCTTAGCTTTTCCCATCTTTTTCTTCTGCGTCTTGGATGTCTCAACGGGCACAGGGATTTTCTCTTGAGTTGCAACCAACGCTGAGTCATCGTGTTTATCCCCTTTAAATGCTATAATTAAAGGTCTCTTGAGACGATTACTGGAAAACTTTGTATTCAATCCCAATGGAGTTCTCGCAGCTGAGCTAGAAACAGTCACAACTCCCATACCAGGTTACCTAATAATCTGCGTTTAGAAAGAAATGGCAAGTTTTCAATGCTAAGATCCTACAATATCATTAGCTTAGGTACACAACTAATCCTTACACAGAATTATCAATCAGTAAGCACATTCTCATGATTAATCATTAATATAGCTTCAAAATTTATACCAAAATAACAGTATATGGACAAGAAAACGTACTTTGCCATGATATGATATGATAAAACAGAAGTAGCGGAATCAGATGAAAAAGTAAATTAAGACATGTTCAAAGACAAAGAGTGAAGCTAGAATGAAGAGTACCTTTGATCAGCGAGAAGCAAATGAATCTCGAGAGAGGAATCTACAGAGAAGAGTTGCGGATTTTAGTTTTTTTGTACTTAACGCGAAATGCGAGAATTAAGGTGACCACAATTTTTATCTCCGAAAAATCAACGGCCAGGAATTAGTGTGAGTAGAATGTGCGGGTTGTGATGGGAACACGTTAGTAATGACGTGGCAAGGTACAAAGAGGATTGTGCTGTGGAGCTTAAGGTTGACACGTGGATGGCTCTTGCTTGAGGCGAACAAATTTTCGCCACTTTTCTGTGGGATCCAATTCAAGAGGCCTTTTATTGAATACGTAGCGCAATATCCACCATTATCCAATATCATTTGCATTTTAACATGTGTATTTAAGTTCCAAATTTATGGATGAGTTTTTAAAATTGAAAAATATAGAAAAAATTGAAATCATCGTACTTATCATCGTTGAGAAGGGTGAAATTTCACAAATAAAATTTATGAAAATTATAAAAACTTTGTAGATAGTGTTAATGCCGTGAGATAAGCATGGGAATAATCTGAAAGGAGTCTTGGACAAATATTGATGTCAATCAACAATGGAAGTGATGACTCTTGTGAAGACTTCGATACCAGAGTTTGTAACTACTTGTAACTTATTATAAGTAATGAGATATTTATTAAATAAGGATATTTTAGTTTAAACGTAAAAAAATGTTGATTTCTCCTTAATGATTCTTAATAAATAGAAATAGAAAGTCAAGACTAGTGAATAATTAGTGAATCGTGAATTCTAATTCACGAAGCTAAATATGAAACGTAAATTTTAAATCATGAAACTAAACAAAATGACCATATGTTATTTAATTTTGTATTTTTCTTCCATACTTCACTTGAATCAATCACTAAACTAGTAAACTCATAATGATTCATAGGTTAACTCTAGAGTTTGATAATTATAGAGAAAAGGATGTAGTGATGATGTTCAAACTACTCTAAATCAATTGGACAATAAAGGTGATAAAAAAAAATTTGATACTCAAGTTGTTGAACTTTTCTACACAAATTTCATTCCATTTAATGCTGTTAAAAATCTCGTTTATGCAAAATTGTGTGGAATGATTGAGATATGGTGTTTGTTATAAACTTCCTTTATATATCATGATATTAAGGAGAAACTTTTGAAACAAGTATAGTGAAAAAAATTGATATACACCTTCAAGAATACAAGGATGAGTGCAAGAAAATAAGTTGCACAATTATGTCCGATGGTATATACAAATAAGAATAAAAATTCAATTTGTAATTTTTTGATGAATAGTACTAAATAAATTGTATTTCTTTATTCATTGGATACCTTAAACATCTCAAAATTTACCGACAAAGTATTTAAAACATTGGATGATAATTTAGAATTTGTTGAAGAGGAAAACATAATGCACGTGGATGATGATAATGCTACAAATTTCAAGGCGGGAGAATTATCGATGCAAAAACAAGAGCATTTATATTAGACTCCATGTGTTACCTATTCTATTTATTTAATCTTTAAAGATTTGAGAACCATTTGAAGGTCCATGAAGTAATTATCAAGAAGGATCACCACCTATATTTATGGTAGAATAATGCCAATTAGCATGTTGAAGAAGTTTATAAAGGGAAGAAACTTGATAAGGCTTGGAATGACTAGATTTGTCACAACTTACTTGACTCTAGATTGTCTTTATAAAATGAAAGCATAATTACTGAGCTTGTTTAGCTCTGAAGAGTGAAAAACAAACAATTTTGAGAAAAGTTCAAAATGTAGTATTAGATAATTAGTTTTGGAAGAAATTAACTACATGCTTAAAAGTTATTGTCTTTTTTATGATGGTCCTTTGATTGGTGGGTTTGGATTCAAACCCGCACTGAAATTTATATATAAGATGGATTGTGTAAAAGAGAAGATTAATACAACTTTAATAATATTAAGAAAATGTAACATTTATAAAAAAAAAATAATTACTTATTTGTGTAATTGTTTTTAATATAGGATAAATGGTACTTTCATAGTTATGAACTTGTTGGAAAAATCATTTATCAGAGGTTAGATAATCAACTTCATAAGCCTTTGCATGGAGTTGCCTATAACCTTAACCCATACTTGCACAATGAACCAAATTTTAGAAATGTAGATCCTAAGGTGAAAGAAGGGTTGTATGTATGCATGCAAAGATTGGTTAATGATGTTGCAGCAAGGAAAAAAAATCAATTTGCAACTTATTGACTTTCACTATGCCAGAGGACTTTTTTTTTTTTGTGGAAAATGCAAAGGATTGTAGGAAAGCTATGATTCCTAGAGAATGGTGGGAGATGTTTGGGGATGGAACTCCAGAATTAAAGATTTGTTATTCGAGTTTTGAGTTTGACTTGTAGCTCTTTTGAATGTGAGTGTAATTGAAGCTCATTTGAAATAATAATTCAAGTTTATAAAGTTATTTAAGGTTTTTAATTTTTTTTTGTTTGATTTATATATTTACTAAAAAATTATATTTAATTATAGGTTCATACAAAAAGAAAAAATTGTTTGCACTAGAAAAAAATGAATGACTTAGTTCGTCTGATGTATGACTTGAAGTTGAAAACTAAACAAAGTAGAAAAATTGTTATGAGATTGAGTTTGATGATGAATGGATAAATGGAGAAGGAGATAATGTTGAGATTAAGCAAATTCAAGTTAAAGATGATGGTGAAAATGTTTAATTACTTGGAGCAAATTTAAATTATCCAACTCTATGTGTTTGATATTGATAATATAATTTTCTTATGATGTTGATGAACAATTTTCATTAGAAGAAGAACTTGATGGTGATGAAGGTTGTGATGAAGATCTTATAAATGATTTCATCATGAAGAAAATCTATAAACTTGATAAAATTTGTGTTTATTTAGTTATTTAATTATTATCTTATTACTTTAAAAATTAATATTTTGTTGGTGTATTATATGAATTTATTTATTTTAATATTATGGAATTTGTATCATGAATGTTTATTTTTTGTTAATTTTTTTTATATATATAAAATAAACTTTTATGAGTTTATAGATTTCACATAGGTCTATGTAATCTCTCACGTCTGATAATCTTAAATGGATCTAAATCTTTTATTTATAACAGTGAGATAAATATTTGATTGGATTAATCAACATTAGATGAAGATATTGTTAAATAGTTTGATGTACTTAAATATTAGAGAAGAAAATGTTTTCTGTAGTAATGGCATGATGATGCGCTTAATATTGATATTAATACAACGACATTGAATTTAGCTTTATGAGCGTGTACTTTCTAAAAACAAAAAGTTTCACTCTTCTTTATAACGTGTTCTTCTTTATAATGTGTAAATGTTTACTTGTATTCAAAGTTAGTTATTTAAAAAAATCTTAATAGTAAGATTTCATATTATAATTTTAAAATTACTTTACTTTAAATAATTATCACGAATGAGTCTAAACTTCATAAAAATACTGAAGATTGAGAAGTTTTAGATTGAACTTTTACCCTTTTAATTATCTATTTAAATAGATTTTTTTTTCTAATTACTGGTCATTATAAGAATGTAAAGAAACTAATGTTTGGATTTATGATTCCTTTTAACCCTGAAGAAATATAGAGTTTTCTTTTATTTTTCTTTATTGTAATTTTGAGACCTGTAATCTATTTATATTAAACTATAATGTTAATATTAACTATTTAAATTAGAGTATAAAATGAGTAATTAAATATTAGAGCAAATTAATATTTTTTATATGTATACATTTTTTTAAGTGTATATTTTTTTAAAAAATATTGTTACTTTTTGAATTCTCATTTAGAAAAAGACTTTTTATTATTTGAAAAAGAGACCTGTAAGATATCCTGTTCAACCCTTGAAACTTTTGTGAATATTTTAATCTATAGATTCTTTTCTTATGTAGAGTTTTTATTCCTCCAAACTTTATAAATTTGGCCAAATTTCACATTTCTACATTTAATTGCTAGGAATAATACTAATTGTTTGCATTAAATTATTTTTTAAGGAAAAACAGATAACATAAAATAAGAATTGTAGGTTGTGTTAAAAATAAGTAATTCTATTGTTTAAATATATTATATTAGTGCCTGTATATATATAAAAATTATTATTTTGAATTATGTTCATATTACATATAATATAATTTATAATAAATAATATTTTATATTTAAATAAAAAATATTATTAATATTAAAATGTGTACAATAAATACATAATTAATTGAATTGAAAATTTTAAAAATTATTTATTATTTTTTTAAAAGATACAGAAAAAAATACATGTAAATTTTCTTGCAGATTTTAAAGTTAGAGGAAAGTTATTTCTGGATTTTAAAATTACTGGGGAAAGTTACATGCGGATTTTAAAAGTTATATAACAGGTGGTTATGGAATTTTCTACAATTTTTTTTGCACGAAGATTTCTTGCAGAATTTTTTTACGGGAAAATTGTAAAAGTTAATTTTTCAAATTTTGAAATTTATAGAAGTAGTATGGACGATTTTATTGATTCTTATATTCCTGAGCTAGTTTCCTTTAAAGAAAATATGATCTAAATGTTATGACTATTTGAAAATCAAGACGGTTGTTTTTAGTCTTGGTAATAGTGTTCCTGGTCATAATGGTTTTGGTGATGTTTTCTATCATTTTTACTGAGACATTATTGGGACAGATGTTTGCAATGTTGTTTAATAGTTTTCAGGGTGTTGACTCCATTGAAAATTACAAGCCAATTATTGTTGCTAATTTCAAATTTAAGATTATTTTCAAGATATTGGCGGATAGGCTTGAACTTGTGGCTACTAGAATCATTTCTCCTAATCAATATGGGTTTGTGCAGGGTAAACAGATTCAAGATTGCATTGGTATTGCTTCTGAAGCTATTAACATGCTTTCTAAAAAGGTTGGAGGAGGTAATGTGGCTCACAAAGTTGATATTCATAAAGCTTTTGACACTCAGAGTTGGAAGTTCTTATTATTAGTTTTCACGCACTTTGGTTTTCACCCCTCGTTTGTCGGTTGGATTAGTACAATTCTTTGTTTAATTATGCTTTCTATCATAATAAATGGTAGTTTGGTGGATTTATTTCCTTGCAATAGAGGTGTCAAACAAGGTGATCCTTTATCTCTTTTATTTTTCTGTCTTGTAGAGAAAGTTCTTAGTAGAGGTGTCTCTAAACTTGTGAATGATAAGAAAATTTTACTGTAGCTAGTCAGCAAGGTTATCTTACTCCCTCTCATATTTTGTATGTTGATGACATATTTGTTTTTTGTAGAGGAGATATTAAGTCTCTTAAAAATTTGAGTATTTTTCTTAAAACATACGGTGATTTTTCTGGTCAATATGTTAATAACTCTAAAAGTAATTTTTTCACCATGGATAATTCTGCAAGATTTGTCACCAAAATTCAACATATTCTTTCTTGTATTCATGGTTGTTTGCCTTTCAATTATTTATGAGTGTTTATTTTTGTTGGTGCTCCAAAGTGTCGATTTCTTCAACCTTTGGCTGATAAAGTCAAATTGAAACTAGCATCTTGAAAAGGTAAATCTCTTAGCATGATGGGTCAGATTCAATTGGTCAATATGGTGATTACTGGATTTCTAGCTTATAACTTTAATATGTATAAATGGCATGTGTCACTTCTTAAGCAAGTTGAGTAGTGGTGTCAAAATTTTATTTGGACTGGTGATATTCTGAAAAAAGACATAGCTACCGTTAATTGGGCGACGATTTGTTCACCTATTGAGAATGGAGGTTTGAAGATTATTAACCTTCATCATGAAAATTATGTGTATCTTTTTAAGCTTGCTTGGAACTTTGCTTATAGCAACATGCCTTGATCTTTGCTCTTGAAAGCTAGAATTCTTAAATCAAAATACAAGTTTAAAATGGTTTATAGATCCTCATCTCTTTGGCCTGGAATTAAGTAGTTTTATTCTACTATACTTGATTATACTTCTTGGACTGTTGGTACAGGTTCTTTTATTAATTTTTGAAATGATAAATGATGTTATACTACTTCTTTAGCAAATATTGCAAGGTTATCTGATGGTGCTAGCATTCCAGATACAATCTCTCAGTTTTTGACAGGTTGTGATTGGAATATTCCTTTATCTTTACAGCAGATGCCTCATTGTTTTAATCATTTCATGGTTAGGGAGGAGCAGGATATTCCTAATTGGATTCTAGATGAGTCTGGTCGTTTCACTTTTAAATCGGCTAGGACTTTTTTCTTGGAACCAAGAGTTCCCTGTGGTTAGGGTAAATTCATTTGGTCTTCATCTATTCCGCCTTCCAAAACTCTAGTACTCTGGAAGGTTTTTCATGGACGGCTTCCTACCGATTAACATATTCAGAATAAAGGTTTGCATATATGTTCTATGTGTACGCTTTGCGAAAAACATGAGGAATCTATTCAGCATTTATATTTTGAATGTTCAAATGCGTTGCATATTTGGAGTTGGGTTTGACAGATTTTTCTTACTTTTTATTTCTCTAATAAGGATGATCTTCTTTCTTTTATTAAGAATGATGGTAGTCCTTTGGTTAAATTGATTAAGCTTGCAGTGATAACTTTTTTTATTTGAATGATATGGCGTATGAGGAATTTTGCTAGATTTCAGGATAAGATTGAGGTTTCTAGGGCTATTTTAGTAATTAAAGATTTAACTTGTCTAGTGGGAAATTCGTCTAAAGCTTCAATGAAGAATGATATGTTAGATTTCAACATGATTAAGTTTTTTAGTATTAATACTCGTAGTGGTAAAGTTCTTCGTCTTCTTCCTATTAGATGGGAGTTTCCTTCACCGGGCTGGGTTAAAATTATTACTCATGGGGTTGCTAGGGGTATCCTAGTCTTGCTACTTGTGGAGGTATTTTTCGTGGGAGTATGGGAGAATTTATTGATGTTTTCTCTGCGTTTCTTGTAGTTCAGACTACTATTGTTGCTGAGTTTCATGGAGTTATACATGCTATGAGGAAGCTCAAAAGATGGGGCTTACTAATATCTGGCTTGAATTTGATTCTATCTTGGTTTGTGTTGCGTTCACTGCTAGGACTAATGTTCCGTGGATGTTTTGTAATCGATAGAATACTTGTTTTAATTACCGTGGGAAAATCAAGTTTAAGGTTACTCATATTTTTCGTGAAGGAAATGCATATGCTGATAAGTTGACTAATTTATGATTTATTCATAGAGAATCATTTCATTAGTGTTCTCGCCGGTTGACTCGCCTGTCAGTTGACTCCACGACACTCACACGCCTCCTTCCTCACGTTGATACGTGCTTGATTCTTGCGAAGCAATCTGCACTTGCAAAAGAGAAAGGGGGCGCCCTAGAGGCCGTTTGCACTCCGACGCTCAAGTCAATAAGGGGCAAGTAAAACCAAGTGTATTGAGTCTCTCTGTGTTTAGGTCTAGAAACTGCGTACCTTTGTGAAGTATTTTACTGTCCCTTATATAGTCTAGGGTTTACTGCGCCGCTAGCCCTAATTAGGGTTTACTGCGCTGCTAGCCATATTTAGGGTTTACCGGAATACCCTTGCGTCGCTATCACCCAATCTTAGGGTAATCTAGCACATAAGGTTTCCTTCTCTGGAGTGCAAACTTTAACAGGGTGACCACCTGGGTGCCTCCTTGTGCACCTAGTCTCTGGGGCCACCTGTTCTGGGAGTGCCTTCACTGTTCACGTGCCATGCATGTAGCTTCACTGGAAAAACCCTAGTTCTGGTGAGTACTCGTCCCCTCAGGACTCTACACCTAATTGTGCTCTCCCTGCTACCCGCATAGGCTCTTTGTGATTCAGGCCTCTCCCTACCTCTGGGTATTTAACTGGTCATTGGCCCACTCTGGGAACCAATCTTAGCTGTTTTGTTTACGCTGTTCAAATCACCCAAGACCGATGTCACCTCGCCACACTCTGTTGCCAAGGACTCCTCAACCTGCGGAGTGACGAAGACACATCAGCCCTTTCTGGTGATCGTCACGCTCTCTCTGTAGGCTAATGACTAATCACCCCACTCTGTAGGTTGATGACTAATCACCCCACTCTGTAGGTTGATGACTAATCACCCCACTCTGTAGGCTGATGACTAATCACCCCTCTCATCAATACCACCTGTGGGGTCCATTCCACGTGGCTTTGGCCCATGCTGTGGGACCCAGCTGACGTCCGAGGACTGGTCAGTACACAAGTCCCCCAGTCTCAAGCTGTTAACTTGTTTCAGCGAAGAGACTAAGTCATGGGCGAGGACTGATCGGTACACAAGCCCCCTAGTCTCGAGCTGTTAACTTGTTTCAGCGAAGAGACTAAGTCATTGACTCGGGCGACCTACGTGGCTCTGCGCATAAGTACGTGAACAGTGCGTTGAAAGGACACTTCACCAACCCCCTTTCATCCGCTAACACGTGGCTGCATCAACGGTCCGAGATTCATAACGTTTGCGCTCCCTAGGGCTACATTAAACCTCTTCAAAACCCCGCGCCACTTCACTGTTTCATCACTTTGCATTCTCACCTTCTGTAAACTGTATCTTCTAGCGCACACTCTCTTCCTCTCACCAGGCTTTTCACACCTCTCCGCCCTCGCTCAACCAAAGGTATGATTTTTATGTCTTCTCCTCCTTCATAACATAATCTCGATCATCCATATGGCATGCTGTAACTGTTCTGGGCCTGTGTGCGGTTTGTGCATTCTAGGGTTTTTGTTCTTCTTTTCTGGGTTCGTTCCACCTTCGAGTCTTCGTCCACCATTGTTTTCTTCCAAGTCTTTTTCTTTTCCTACCTCTCATTTGTTTAGATTCGAGATGGCCAGAACCAAAACTACCTCCAACCCTCCTCCAACCGTAGCGGTTGATTACAGGGCCCTCTACCCATGGGTTTCTGAGGATCTCCTTGCTGAGACCTCCAAACTCACATCCTGTGAGGATCTTCGCAAGCACAGGGATGATGAGAATGAAATCAAAGGACGCATCTTTGGCAGGGAAACTGACGCGTACGTCTCCGTGCGACCCTGCACAGAAAACGAACCCGTATGCGCCAATGATTGCTGCAACAACGGGGAACCGTTCTTCTTCTTCTACGCCACCATTTTCAAACGAGTCAAAGTCCGCCTTCCTTTCACCGGGTTCGAGAGGACTTTGCTCACAGAGTTGAATGTGGCGCCTGCCCAACTGCACCCCAACAGTTGGGCCTTTATTAGGGCGTTCTCCGTCCTTTGCAATAACCTAGGGTTCACTCCCTCTGTCGACGTGTTTCTTTACTTCTTCGAGGCGAAGAGCCCTGGCAAGAGGCTTTGGGTGAGCCTGAATGGGGTGGCAGGGAGAGTCCTACTCACTCTCTTCTCACAGTCGTACAAGAACTTCAAAGGAAGGTTCTTTCGAGTCTGCTGCAGCTCCTACGACTCCATCATGCTCGATGGATTCCCATTATATTGGGTGGAGAAGTTGAAGTTCAAGAAACCGAGCAGGCTCGAAGAGTTGACCGTCCCTGACCAAGAACTCTGCCAGACCATCTCCATCTGGGGCGTGGTGTTTGACACCGCCCAGCTGATTAAGCATGAATATGACGCCGAGACACTCAGCATGTACATTGGTACATCATCTCCGTCTTGCACTTAACTGTTTATATACTGCATTTTTGTCTTCCTCACCCCTTTCTTGTTGTCCAATGCAGACATGGTGCTCAGCGCTGAGAAGAAGAGAAGGCTAGCCAAGGTGCTGAATTGCCGCAATGCTAGCAGCTCAGCCCCTGCAAGTCCTTCATCACCCGCGGGTGCTGTCCTGGAACTCATTGCTGAAAAATCCAAGAGGGCAGCCCCTGTTGAGGTTTCCGACGATGAGGACACTGGCTCTAGCCTTGTCTTCAAGAGGAAAAGGGTGAGGAATGTCGCGGAGGTCTCTTCAGCCATAGAAGGGCACCCCTCATCCTTTAGGGAGCACCCTTCCAGCGCTTCATCCCCTCCCGAGCCAATCTTAACCCTTGAGGAGGGTGGGGAAAGTGCTCCTCCTACTGGCCAGATGCCTTCTGTCCCAGAGCTGCCTTCTTTACTCCAAAGATCCCTTACGCAGATGCCTAGCCAGGCTGCTTTGGAGGCCATGGACAGAAGTTCCCTCGAGCACCTCCTTAGTCATGGTCTTGGGGAATTCCTGGCTGCTTCCAACTTCTTGCTGGTCAAGGACAGCGCTGAGGATGAACTGCTCAAGAAGACCACCCGACTGGAGAAAGAGCTGGAGCAGAAGAATCTCCAACTCCGCCAAGCGGCTAAGTGCGAGACTGCCCTTAATCAAGAACTGGGTAGTCTACGCCAATCTGAGAAGGAGACCAAGAAGCTCTTCTTCTCCAAGGGGTAGGAGGCCCTCCAACTTGAAGCCAAGATCCTCCCCCTCCGCAACAAGATCATCGAACTGGAAGAGCAAGCGGAGGGGGCTCAAGCCAAAATGATCAAGCTGGAGGAAAGAGCTACCAACCGAGAAGTTCAGCTGGGTAAGGTTGAGGAGGAACTTGCCTAACAAATTGAATTGCTGAAGAAGACTAAGACTGAGCTTACTGAAGACGCTGCCGACGCCTATGGGAAGGCTTTGGTGATGCCCTTGCTCAGGTTACCTGCGTGCATCCTGAGATGGACCTCTCACCATACTCTACAACCATGCAGGTAGTTGACGGGCAAATAGTGCCCAGATAAGTCTTCTGAGTAGTTGTATCTAGTGGCTGAACATCTTGTAATTACCCTCCTATGTAATGTAATTACCTTGCTTTCAATCTTCTTTGCTTTATACAGCACTTTGCTTGCCTTTGTATTTCTGCTGCTTATTCATCTGTTTGACATGCTTTATATTTTGTGGAACTCACGATCATAAATAACGCACCTGTCAAAATGAATTTTAGGTAGCACGATTTCTGCTGATTTCACTAACAAACCCTTATTTTAATCTGGGAGTTCTCACTCGAAGGGGAAGGTGTTCTTTGCGAACTCCCTCACCACTCACGAGACCTCTAACCCCAACTAGTAGGTTCTAACTGACCTCTCATCGCCCATGGGCGAGGGAGGATTTAACTGGGCGAATCCTTTCACATTGGAAGTTCTCACTCGAAGTGGAGGTGTTCTTTCCGAACCTACCTCTCCACTTACGAGACCTCTAACCCCAAGTGATAGATTCTAACTGACCTCACATCGCTCACAAGCGAGGAGGATTTCTCTGGGTGAACCCTTCTTTCACATTGGAAGTTCTCACTCGAAATGGAGGTATTATCTACGAACCTACCTCTCCACTTACGAGACCTCAAACCCCAAGTGATAGATTCTAACTGACCTCACATCGCTCACAGGCGAGGAGGATTTCTCTGGGTGAACCCTTCTTTCACATTGGAAGTTCTCACTCGAAATGGAGGTATTCTCTACGAACCTACCTCTCCACTTACGAGACCTCTAACCCCAAGTGATAGATTCTAACTGACCTCACATCGCTCACAGGCGAGGAGGATTTCTCTGGGTGAACCCTTCTTTCACATTGGAAGTTCTCACTCGAAATGGAGGTGTTCTCTACGAACCTACCTCTCCACTTACGAGACCTCTAACTCCAAGTGACAGGTTCTAATAACATTGTACAAACACATTAAAAATATATATATCTTTAACTGAATTTTATTGGGTGACCTCATTAAAAACCCTTAAAAAGGGAAAAAAGAGTGTCCCCTGTATTGTGTAGTGTACAAGATTACATGGCTTTAACTGAAATAAAACTTCAGGTGGGTCGCATTCCATGTTCGAGGAATCGGACCTCCTTCTAAAGTCTCAAGCTTATATGCTCCATTCTCTAGGATCTCTGTCACTCTAAAAGGACCAGTCCACTTAGGGGATAGCTTGTTCTGTTCTCTATCTGGTATGGAGACGCCTTGCGCATGACGAGGTCTACCGCCTGGAACTGCCGAGCTCTCAACTTAGAACTGTGTTTGAGCTCGACTCTCCTCTTCAGCGCCTCAGCCTTGATTCCTGCTTCTTCCCTAGCTTCATCCCTAGCTTCATCCAAAAGATCAAGATTCACCTTCCTCTCTTCATTGGACTCCTCAGCCACAAAGTTCTGGAAACGTGGCGAGTTCTCCTGGATCTCCACAGGGATCATGGCATCTGAACCATACACCAAACTAAAGGGAGTCTCCTTGGTAGTGGACTGGGGAGTAGTATGGTAGGCCCATACTATTCTGGGAACCTCTTCAGCCCACCTTCCCTTTGCTTTCTCCAGCCTTCTCTTCAGTTCTCTAAGAAGGACTCGGTTGGCCGACTCGACCTGCCCATTGGTCTGTGGGTGCTCGACTGATGCAAACACCTGCTTGATCCCCAACTCTGTACATAGCTTCCCCAATTGTTGGCTTGCAAACTGCGTGCCATTGTCAGACACTAAACGTTTGGGCACCCCGAAGCGGCATACTATATTCTTCCACACGAAGTGTTGGATCTTTTGTGTTGTGATCTGTGCTACTGGCTCAGCTTCAAACCACTTCGTGAAATATTCTATGGCGACCACGAGGTACTTCATCTGTCGTATTGCCAAAGGGAAAGGCCCCAAGATGTCGATTCCCCATGTGTGAAACGGCCAGGGGCTGTATATCGACCTGAGCTCCTCTAGTGGCGCCTTAGGCCAATCAGCATGCAACTGGCATTGCTTGCACTGCTGAACATATCTAGTACAATCTTCTCTCAATGTTGGCCAATAGTATCCTGCTCGAATGGCCTTAGAGGCCAAAACTCGACCTCCGATATGACTACCACAGATGCCTTCATGGAGTTCTGCCATTATTCTCACACACTGCTCGCCATGCACGCAGACGAGGATGGGGTGGGTAAACCCATGTCTGTATAACTCACCCTCAATGAGCGTGTACTTGGCCGAGTTCTTTTTTATCCTCCTTGCCTCCGTCGGATCTACTGGGAGCATTCCATCCGCTATGTAACGCTTAAAGGGCGTCATCCACGTCTCTCCACTTTGTAGCAGGCAGACTTGCGAAGACCGTACCTCCATTAGCATGCATGCGTTGATCCGTGGTTTCTTCAGAGTTTCCTGAGTCAACGAGCGATGACTCCTCTTCCCACTGTCTGACTGGCTGATCTGATGGACTTCCACCAAGTTATCAGCTATATAAGTACGAGACTTCCTCAGAGTCTCCTGGATGACTGTCCTCTGTCTGCCCCCCTTGCCTGAGCTGGGGAGTTTGGCTAACAAGTCAGCTCTGGCATTCTGTTCCCTGGGCACATGTACTAGTTCAAATGATTCAAACGAACTCTTCAATCTTTGGACATACTCCAGGTAAGAGGCCATCTGTGGGTCTTTAGCCTGGTATTCCCCGCCACTTGACCAGTGACCAACAGTGAGTCACTCTTCGCCATAAGGCTCTGCGCTCTCATTTCCTTAGCCAACAATATCCCAGCAATCAAAGCTTCATACTCTGCCTGATTATTGCTGGCTTTGAAAGCGAACCGCAGGGCCTGCTCTATCAACAACCCTTTGGGTCCTTCCAGGATAACTCCCGCTCCGCTACCTTGCTGATTCGAGGACCCGTCTACTGACAATACCCACTTGAAGCTGGGTCCCTCCTGTTGGGCCTCGGTTGAGGACATCTCGGCCACAAAGTCAGCGTAAACTTGTCCTTTGATCGGGCCTCTGGGTTCATACTAGATGTCGAATTGTGACAACTCGACTGCCCAACGCACCATTCTTCCCGCCACATCAGGCTTCTGCAGGACCTTGCATATCAGTAAATCTGTCATCACCACCACTGTGAAGCTCTGAAAATAGTGGCGAAGTCTCCTGGCTGAGAACACCATTGCTAATGCTGCATTTTCTATGGCTTGGTATCTCGTCTCAGGCCCCTGCAAAACTTTGCTAACAAAATAAATGGGCTTCTGGCTCTGTTCCTGCTCTTGAACCAAAACAGAACTCACCGCTCTATCCGTAACTGCAAAGTACAGCCGCAGGGGTGTGCCGAGCTGAAGCTTGCACAAGACTGGCGGGCTGGCCAGATACTCTTTGAGCTTGAGGAAGGCCTGCTCACATTCTGCAGTCCAGGCGAATCTGCTATTCCTTCTAAGGCATTGGAAATAAGGGTGGCCTTTGTCTCCTCCGGCTGACAAGAACCTGGAGAGTGCAGCCATCCGACCTTTCAACTGTTGCACTTCTTTGACCGATGTCGGGCTTCTCATGGCTATGATCGCTGCACACTTGTCTGGGTTGGCCTCGATCCCTCTTTCCGTAAGCAAAAACCCAAGGAACTTGCCTGCTTCCACCCCAAAGACGCACTTCTCTGGATTCAACTTCAGCCTGTACTTCGCTATTGTATTAAATAGCTCCTCTAAGTCGTCAACATGCTGATCTCGTGCCTGGGACGTCACCACCATGTCATCTACATAGGCTGCACATTGCGTCCCAGCATGGGGGCAAGGACCTTGTACATCAGCCTCTGATACATGACACCCGCGTTCTTCAGCCCAAATGGCATGACTGTGTAGTAGTAGCAAGACAGCTCTGTCATGAACGCAGTCTTGTTCTCGTCCATCGGGTGCATCTTGATCTGATTGTACCCAGAGAATGCGTCCAAGAAGCTGAGTAACCTGCAACCCGAGACACTGTCTACTAGCGCATCTATGTTGGGCAGAGGGTAGGAGTCTTTCGGACAGGCCTTGTTGAGATCTGTGAAGTCTACACACATCCTCCAATTCCCATTGGCCTTTTTTACTAGAACGACATTTGCAAGCCACTCAGGATACTGTATTTCCCGTATGTGGCCTGCTTTCAGCAACTTCTGTGTTTCCTCCCTGATGACCTGTCTTAGTTCATCATTGAACTTCCTTCTCCTTTGGCGGACTGGTCTGACTTGAGGATTCAGTGCCAGGCGATGACATAGGAAATCAGGGTCAATGCCTGGCATGTCTGAGGGGGACCAGGCGAAAGCGTCCAGATGCTTTCCTATAACCCCCGCTACCTGGTCTTGGGTCTCCTGAGACAGGGACTTACCCAGCTTGAAAATCTTCCCCCCGATCTCCTTATCCACGACCCCCTCTACTAGTTCGGGTCGCCTCGCCCGGGCGACCTCTGCTCGTGTTACCCCGACGTCACCTCGGGGCATATCTGCTTCATCGAAACCTCCTCCCGGTGGTGAGGTGGTCACCATGCAGACTCCCCTCTTCGTCTTGAGGCTATTCTCATAGCACCTTTTAGCCTCTTTTTGATCTGACTTGATGGTTACCACCATCCCCTCCATCGAAGGCAACTTCATCTTCATGTGCCTTGTGGACACCACAGCCCCTAGTCCGTTTAGGGCTGGTCTGCCCAGAAGTATGTTGTAGGCAGATGGGGCGTTCACTACGAGGTACCTGATGTTCTCTGTGCCGGAAGACACTCCATCAGTGAAAGTGGTCCTCAGCTTGATGTACCCCCGCACTTCCACTTGGTCTCCTGCGAACCCATACAAACAACCGACGTAGAGTCGCAGCTGATCAGGAGACAACTGTAACTTGTTGAATGTCGACCAGAACATCACATCGGTCGAGCTTCCTTGGTCTACTAGTACCCAGTGCACCTTGCGTGCGGCAGTGACAACTGAAATGACCACCGGATCGTTATCATGGGGAATAACATCCCGGCGATCAGCTTTCGTGAAGACGAGGTCGATGTCGGAGAAATGATCTTCCTCGCAGGTCTCCACTGCCATCACCGAACGTGCATACTTCTTACGTTGCGAAGAAGTACACCCTCCTCCTGAGAACCCATCGAAGATAGTGTGGATCTCGCCATGTATGGGCACTTCGTGCCCTTGGTTTGTCCTTGGTACAACGACCGTCTCGCCCTCTTGTGCCTTCTTCAGGTAGTCACTCAAGAACCCACTCTTCACTAACTCGTCCAATTGGTGGCTTAGGGCCAGAAAATTTCGAATGGGGTGACCAAAGGCCTGATGGAACTCGCACCATGCGTTTTTGTTTGGCCCCAACCTCTTGTCACTCTTTGGGGGCATCTTCAACCTTTCTGCCACATTAGGAATGACAATCAGTTCCTTCAGCTCCACCACAAATTCATACCTAGGGGGCATGTCATCCTTGCCTCGCGCCCTAGGTTGCGGTTTTCGGGACTCATAGGGCTTCTGTTTCCCTTGAGCCTTCTTCTCTGTGGTTGTCTCATGCACCCGCAGGGGTTGAAGCCGACTAGGCGCTCGGGGCCTTAACGAGACTGCGCTTTCTCGCTTCTCGCTGAGTTCTCCCTCGACGACAATGTGGGCCACGGCACGTCATTTTATGTCACCGAAAGTCCTGGGGCGGCTGCGTATCAAAGACTCGCTGAAAGGCCCCGGCAATACGCCCTTCCTGAAAGCGTGCACCACCATATCTTCATCCTTGGTGTGCAACCTTACCACCATCGCCCCAAACCTGTTGAGGTAATCTTTAAGGGACTCCCTCTGGTGCTGCTTTACATCGAAGAGATCGTAGGACACTGGTGGAGGGGCCCTGTTGACAAGATATTGCTCCCTGAAAAGCGCGGAGAATTGCGCGAAAGACGTGATATGTCCCTCAGGCAAACTCACGAACCATTCTAGCGCAGTTCCTGTCAGTGTGGCCATAAAAAGCTTACAGTGCACTGCGTCGGACCCTCCTGACAACATCATCTGCGTATGGAAAGCAGTGAGATGTGTTTCAGGATCTTCTTTCCCGGTGAACACGGTCTTAGGCCCTACAAAGGTGGCTGGGACCACCGTGTTCATAATCGCCTGGGAGAAAGGCATGGAAAAGGCCCTTGGGGGCACTGGTGGGGCTCGATCATCCTCCCCACGATCTCCAGCTTGTTGTATGTGTTGCAAATTCAAGCGTAGCTCCTCATTCGCTCGGTGCAACTCCTCATTCTCGGCCTATGAGGCGGCCAGGTCTTCCTACATACGCGCCTGGTGCGCTCTGAACTCCGCCACCGTCTCTTGGAGGGCGCGCATCATTTCCATAAGCTGTTACATGGTAACGCTGTCGCCTCCATTTGGTGGAACGGACCCGTGTCTTGTATTCCTCATCTTCTATGGTTTTTTCTCTCACTCTCGTGTATGGGACCTTGTTTTACTCCGGCCCCACAGTGGGCGCCAAATGTTCTCGCCGGTTGACTCGCCTGTCAGTTGACTCCACGACACTCACACGCCTCCTTCCTCACATTGATACGTGCTTGATTCTTGCGAAGCAATCTGCACCTGCAAAAGAGAAAGGGGGCGCCCTAGAGGCCGTTTGCACTCCGACGCTCAAGTCAATGGGGGCAAGTAACACCAAGTGTATTGAGTCTCTCTGTATTTAGGTCTAGAAACTGCGTACCTTTGTGAAGTATTTTACTGTCCCTTATATAGTCTAGGGTTTACTGCGCCGCTAGCCCTAATTAGGGTTTACTGCGCTGCTAGCCATATTTAGGGTTTACCGGAATACCCTTGCGTCGCTATCACCCAATCTTAGGGTAATCTAGCACATAAGATTTCCTTCTCTGGAGTGCAAACTTTAACAGGGTGACCACCTGGGTGCCTCCTTGTGCACCTAGTCTCTGGGGCCACCTGTTCTGGGAGTGCCTTCACTGTTCACGTGCCATGCATGTAGCTTCACTGGAAAAACCCTAGTTCTGGTGAGTACTCGTCCCCTCAGGACTCTACACCTAATTGTGCTCTCCCTGCTACCCGCATAGGCTCTTCGTGATCCAGGCCTCTCCCTACCTCTGGGTATTTAACTGGTCATTGGCCCACTCTGGGAACCAATCTTAGCTGTTCTGTTTACGCTGTTCAAATCACCCAAGACCGATGTCACCTCGCCACACTCTGTTGCCGAGGACTCCTCAACCTGCGGAGTGACGAAGACACATCAGCCCTTTCTGGTGATCGTCACGCTCTCTCTGTAGGCTGATGACTAATCACCCTCTCTGTAGGCTGATGACTAATCACCCCACTCTGTAGGCTGATGACTAATCACCCCACTCTGTAGGCTGATGACTAATCACCCCTCTCATCAATACCACCTGTGGGGTCCATTCCACGTGGCTTTGACCCATGCTGTGGGACCCAGCTGACGTCCGAGGACTGGTCAGTACAATTAGTATAATAGACTTCCATCTAGTATGTTCTTAGAAGTCTTTATGGATAGGTATAGTCTACCTAGACATCGTTTTTGTTAACATATGGATTTTGGTCTAATCCTCTCATATTTTTGTATTTTGTTAATAATATTTTTTTTACGTGATGACAGATGATTGTTGTTACTTGAAGTATCAGCCTAACTGAGATGTCAAGTTACTTAATGATGACTAACATGAAAACTTTTATAAAAAGAAAAAAGAAATTTAGGAAGATTTATTATCCACCAAATTTCACAGGAAAATGCATCATTAATTTTTTTTTTTTTAAATAATCTGCAGAAAAAAGTGCACTTAATAGGAAAAAAAATAAGTAGTAAAATCTCAAAACTAGGTTGGTATAGTTGTCATCCAATTGTATTACTAATTTTCGTATAACTGCTTAGTAGAAATTGGTTAAATTGGATTGAACATGATGTGCAATCCTTTTGGCGGTAAATAAAATCATAGGTCCTCTTTTACTTTCTCTAAAATCAAATATCTTTTCTTTTGCTCACATGGATTCTTGGTATTATTAACAAGGAGAATTGTTTGACAACTTAATATAAAAAGATGCATTAAGGATAAAAATGGGTACCACACTGATGACCATGGTAGTCACAACTATAGAGTTAGAAGAGTAAGCAGTTGGCAACGATGAGCAATTTATTCGGCGGTGAACACATGAAATGAGGCTTGAAGGGTTGACTGGGTGGGTTCACAAAGCAGCATGATACATTGGTCAGATCACATTTCTCACGCCCAAGTCTCTAAGGTGGGCCAAACACCGTGGGCTTTGGTTCCAGGGCCCACTTTCTATCTCTTCCAGACTCTCTGTAAACTTTGCGGCTCACCAAACTTTGTTTGTTTCTTCCAACTTTGGTTGTTTCCTAGCAGCAGCTCTTACCCATAAAATCAAAACTCATGCTGGAATACACGATCGCAAAACAGAACAGAACTTCCGACCACCTTACCTGTGCTTCTGTTCCTCATTTTCAAAACAGTTTTTTTCTTCATTCTTTAACGTTGACCATAACACAAGTTGTTTGCACCATGTCTCCATTCATGGCAAAAACACAGGTTGACCTGGTCTAATTCTAGATTGTTACTTTTGGTGTGGCAAAGTTAATTCATTTTTTTTGAATTTTTCAAAAGTAAGGACGGTGCTACTTAATTAATGCAACTTAAATCATTGGCACTTCATTTAAAATTTCCCACATATATTCTCTCTCTCTCTCTCTCTCTCTCTCTCTATATATATATATATATATTAAATATTAATTTTTTTTTACCGAAAATTCAAACAATTATCCACTACTTACGATTACTAACCATTTCTTTTAAAATTGAACCTTCTTGACAGTTTAGGATTTAAATTTTTTGAAAATAAACTGAAATATCACAATTTTGTTAATGTAAACTTTTGTATAGAAAAATATAAATTCAATCTCATCTTGTGTATTTTGTTTGTAAGATATAAAAACTCTTAATGTCCATAATCACTACTTTGAAGAAATTTTGTTTACAGTTATTTTAAATTTTATATATTGACTTTACAATTGACGTCGATTTAAATGAGAGACAAAGTGTGATCACCTTTGGCTGGTAATTATAAGTTTTACTCGGATCTTAATATATCTATTATAGAAAGTTTCACAAATATTTCTTTAAACATCTCTCTCACATTATTCAAAATTTCAAACTTTGCACATATTCTTTCCGACAAATCCAACTTCACTTTTATTACCTCGCATCTCGATTAATCAAAACCCATATAAGTCCAATTTATCATTCCATCCCTATTTTCATACCATCAAACTCAACACTACCAGAAAATAATTGATTAAAAATTAATTTTAGAGATAAAAAATAATTAATTATTATAGTAACTAAATTAGGGATCATTTTGAAAACTAAAAAAAATTTTGATTTTTAAATTAATTTATATTATTATTAAATGGTTTTTAAATTGGTATCTAATTAGCAACTAAAGTTTTAACTACTAATTATTTAGATTCTAAATTTGGTAGCAAAAACCTTGGTAGCTAAAAGCTAATTAGATACCAATTTAGAAATCATTATAGAAACTAATTTAAAAACCAAAAATTTTTTTAGTTTCCAAAATTATCTCTAATTTGATCACTATAGCAACTAATTATTTTTTGTCTCTAAAATTGGTTTCTAATCAATCATTTTCTTGTAGTGTAAATACACATAAAAAAAATATTCATTAACAATATTGATAATTTTTTTATTATAAAAATATTTTTTTTGCCAAAATAATATATAAATGAAAAAAAAAAAATACTGAATGGTAAAACATATCTTGTACATATAAGTAAATGGTGTAAAGAGAAAGTGTATTAAGAGGTGGACTTTTAAGTATAATTTAATTTTATAAATATAATTGTTTTATCATCTAATAAAGTAGACGATAAAAAAAAATCATCTAATAAAATAGTCGAAGAGATAATGTTGTTGTGTTGAAGAAAAAATTTTCTCAAAGAAGACGGAAAAAAATGTCAAAGTGATATAAAAAGTAATTTAGCACGAGAATGCGAGAAGATAAAAATAATACTGATGTCAATAAAAAGAAAAATAAGTATAAGAATACCAAATACAATCTTTATTCTTAACCTAAAAACACTTACAAAAATTTAAATTTTAACTAATCATTTATCTTGATTGTTTATATAACTGATGTTCTATTTTTTGAATAATCTTCAAATCTTAATGTATCAAGTTCTAATGTTATGAAGTGTCTTTAATAAAAATGAAGAATGTATATATAAAATATTCTTCAATACTCAAATCAGTGTTTACTATTTAGAATATAAACATTAAAAAGTGAAAAGATACCTTAATTAAATTATGTTAATATATTTATAAAATCTATCAAAAATATTATTCATGAGTTAAGTTATTATTTAAATAGATTTTATATTATATAAAAAATAAGTTTAAGTATAATTCATTCTCACAAAACCAATACCAGTTAGTAATGTGAGAATTAATTATCCTAACTGTAAATTGAACTAATTTGACCTAATTGACGTGATCCCCAAACTTACCATTTTCCACTAACTTTTACAAAGAATGTGTATAACTTTCCATCTCAACCTGATAAGTAACTCTGTTTTATACATATACATTCGTATATAGAGTTTATTGTGAGAAATAAATTAAAAATTTGGCATTAAACTTTTATAATTTTAATTAGTAACCTTTCTATCAATTTTATTAAACTTCTTTTTTATCAGCAAATAATTAATGAAAGGCTGTTCTTATAATTTGTTAGTAAATAGGTCATAGTTTTTATTTTGACGCATGGCTAGTGTCCCACGTAGAATATCAACAAATGTAAAAATGTTGCCAATGAAGACAAAATTAAATTGATAAGAGGAAATCGTGAGCAGGGTTTTGAACAGTTGTGTTGGGAACACAGTGGTTACTTTTGGGAAATCTGGGAAG
Source organism: Phaseolus lunatus (assembly GCA_013389735.1). NCBI lineage: Eukaryota > Viridiplantae > Streptophyta > Magnoliopsida > Fabales > Fabaceae > Phaseolus > Phaseolus lunatus. Next base: position 12,543,078 of record CM023865.1, on the reverse strand, counting down.
AGAAAAATACGTAAAAGGATAATGAGATGATCGTGATTGAATATTTTAATTTGATAGATAAGATAGTTGTTAGGAACATTTTCTTAAAATTAAATGAATTATAAAATAAAAATGAATTTTTAAAAAAGTTGTTCTTGATATAATTGTTTTTTTTTTTTAATTATAGATTGTATTCGTGTTGGAGATATTTGGTCAACCAATAAAAAAATTCATATCCAAAAAAATTAAACTAGAATCCAGTATCGTTTAAATATATATATATATATATATATATATAATATTTATTTCGTTTAAATTAAAAATATTATTTAAGAGCTTTAAATTTAAGATAAAAAATTGAAGTCAATAAATAACTGTGATTAGACAGTTGAGAATGAGAAACTGCAAGTTTTAAAAAACAATTGATATATGAAGAGTGAGAGAATCATTTTTTTATATATGAAATAATATAAGACAAATAAAAATAAATAAAGTAGTTTTATAATATTTGATAATTGTAATTATTTAATCTATCTAAAATTGAGTGTATGTAATTAATGATTTAATATTAAACGGAGTATCCATAAGCTAAGTAAAATTTGATACTCCATTATATACATATAAATATTAAATAACTGCTTAAAAAAATTAACTCGCCACTCTTCTCGCTATAAGAGTAATGAGTTCATTTAATTTTTTATTTTTATATAATAAAAAATATATTTTATAAAATACTCTTGAATATATTATTAAGAATTAAATTTAAATATAAGATTTTTTTAAAAATAACATCATTAAGTGTTGCTATAACTTTTTATACTTTGTGAGATTTTTCTTTTATAAAAAAGTTTAGAAAAAGCAATTCTCTGCGTATTTTACAAAGCTTCAATTTTTTTTAAAAGGTTTATCTATGTTTAAAAAATAAGGCATAATAGTAAAATAAGGTTTAAAAAATTAAAATTGATTTATATTTAAGTTTATTATGACAATATTTTTTAGCAGGAAGTTGTAGTCTGAAGACTGTCTGTAATTTGACGTTGGGGTTACTGAGATGCATGCATTCGAACATTGTTTTGATCAATACAAATAATTACTAAAAAATAAAGATACTGATGAAAGAAACATTTGATTTTTAACTAAATCAAATCTGTTATTGTATTGGATATTAAAAAAACTTATGAGATCGAAGCGATTACAATACAATTGAAAATGAAAACGTGCATGATAAACGAAAAATAAATAAATAAATAAATAAATAAATAAAACATTAAATTGATCTACACTAATTTGTAAGACTTTTTTGCTCGCACAGTTCGCGGCAATAATTTGTATTTGAGTGGGGTCATGTCAAAATTAAATCGAATTAAATTGAAATAACTTTTGAGATGTAATTTGTATGAAATTAATTTGATTAGATGGAAATGAATAGTTATGTCTAGAGAAGAAAAAAAGAACTTAAAATTCACTTATTGTTAATAAATACATAACTCAAATTGATCTAGTTTAGTAATTTTTATTTTTTTTAACTCAGATTGAATCCAGTTATGGAAAAAACAGCTATGGAATGTTATAAAAATTAATGTGTTGTCAGAGCTAAAGCTAACAAATAACTTCACTGTGGCGAGGATTTGAATTAGAAATGTAGTGATGGAAGCAAAGTGAATGGGCCACGTCACACAAACTTGTCACAAACCTTCCATAACAACGTTGGAAGGTACAATGGTAACCACGCGGAACAAGGTTTGAAGATTCCTAGTCTCCTTCTTTTCCAACTTTACCCTTCTCATCAATCTGACTTTTTCTTCTAATTAAGGAATTATCTGTTGTGGCCCCTTTTTTACTGCTAGTGAAAAAAGTGAGGGATATTGATGATTGTGAGTGGTGATATATGATATGGTTATTGAAGAGAAGAGGGTCAATGCTAAAGATTTAAGAAGGGTCTGTGCTGGAGAATGGGTCAGCAATTGGACCTCTCATCTTACCCTTTCAACTGGTGATTCCTATGACCAAAGACTAGTCCGAGTAAAGAAAATCCACTCCACTTTTCTCAGTCAAACTTTCTTTTCCTTTCTATTTTCTGCGCTTTCCCACACTTAGCTTCATTCAGAATCACAACCTCACCTTAAAAATCCCATATATCTCACCTCCTTGCTAACCCCTTTTTCTCTTATTCTCTTCTATATGCGTCTAAACCTTTGGCTTTTGGTTTTGGTTCTTCTGCCACCACCCACTAAACCTGCCCAATCCATGCTTTAGTTTACCCATCTTTTGGCTCTGTGTCCCTGGTCCATGTCCTAGGCCATCTTTGGCATGTGCCACTTTGCCTCTGACATCAAATTTTCTTCTCAGAACCAATCATCTTTCATCATCTGCAACATCACGGGGTTCATCTTGCTTTTGTGCCCACATGGACAACATGGGAGACCCAAAGAGCATCATGAAAGAGCTACTACAAGGTTTGGAGTTGGCAAGGCAGCTCCAAGTGTATCTCCACACACCTTCTTCGTCCCAAGAAACCCGTGACCTCATCCAGAAGATCATATCCACCTTTGAAAAGGCACTTGAAATGGTAAATTGGAAAGGGCCAGTGCCTGCGGGTGAGTCATCGCAACTGCCCATAACAGCTGCAATCCGAATGTCAGACTCACCTATCAGCAGTAGTCCCCAAAGTGAAGACTCCGAGAGAGATTTGAAGGACCAAGACCACAATGCTTTCAGAAAAAGGTACATCTAATACCAATGCATGACCCATACCATATGTTTTTGTCATTGCATTTTTTAATATTGTGGGAATTTTCCGACAAATATTATTAATGCAATTACAATTGCGATTGCATTACGGCAGCTAGCACCTCAAAAAGCTTTCGAGTTGTGGCTGAAATCAGGTCATTAACCTTTTTTAAAACCCTGCATCTAACGTCATGAACTCCTTTCCTCACAGAAACACTTTGCCGAGATGGACAAAAAGGATTCGGGTTACACCAGGGATGGGGGTGGAAGGGCCTCTTGATGATGGATATAGTTGGAGAAAATATGGTCAGAAAGACATTCTTGGAGCCATGTACCCCAGGTAACAACATATTTAATACTATTATGTCTATGTTATATGTATATATAGTGTTGAACTAGATTTATAAATTATATGTATATATATATAACTATATACTTTGGTCGTTTGCAGGGGCTATTACAGATGTACCCACAGAACTGTTCAAGGTTGCATGGCAACAAAGCAAGTGCAAAGATCTGATGAAGACTCTACAATATTTGAAATCAATTACCGAGGAAAGCACACATGCACGGTGGCCCACAACGTGGGTTCTTCTTCAATAATTCCACTGGAAAACCAAGAACCAAGTCTGAACAACACAAACCAGCAGCAGAATATCTTGCAAACCCTTGAGCAGCAACCAAATGATTTACTTTCCAATCTCCGAGAAGGGTTGAGAGTCCAAACAGAGAACCTAGATTCCATTGACCAATCATTTGCTCCATTCCTTTTCCCTTTATCGACAAACATAAAAAATGAAGGTCAAGTTTTCCCTCCCCATTTGCTTGAAAATTTCAGTTCTCCCTATATGTCACCTGCTACATCCGGAATAAGCCACTATTCGGTGTCTCCAAGTAGGGTGAACAGTGTTGTAGGGAACCCAAATTTGGCAACTTTTGAGTCTCATATCAACGACATGATCCCAGCTGCTACTTCAGCTCCAAATTCAGAAGCAGTTGGTTTAGAGTTTCATTTCAACCAGTTTGAATTTGACGGTCAGAACTACAGATTCGATAACCCATGATTTTTCTGTTGAGTATACTCAATCAAGAGAAATTGAATAAAGTACAAAATCTTATTTTTTAAACTAATAGAATTAGAAGCATATGATGAAAGTGGAAAGACATCAGCAGGTGCTGTAAGGTAACATTCTAGAATTATATGACCCTTTAGAAAAAGAGGGAAAAACATTTCTATGTATGTCTTAGCTACTTGTGTCGTAGGAATGTGCAATTCTAAAATTGCTTAGTCAATAAGAATTTTCCTTCATTGTTAGAGACATGTCAAGGTATAACAAACTCTCTTTCCTCATATTTTTTGGCTTTATTATCAGAATTTAACTTTACTCACAAAGGTACCTTATCAGTGCAAACTGGATGATGAAAATAGTCACTTTCTCGAGTCAGTGGAAAGGGAAAAAAGATATAAGCCATGTATTTGTTTCCAATTCTCTACAAATAAAATAAACAATATTCCAGTCTCTACAAAGCAGGTTAAGGTATCTTATCTTTGACCGTTGAAATGTTGACGCGGACAAAAACAATAAAACTCATGATATTTTGTTGAACTGTGATTTTAGTTGTACAATATTTACACAGTAAAGTCGCAACTTGGATTGGAAAAAAGGTCATACACTTAAAAACATATACTTTACAAATCAATAAATTAATATTTTAATTTAAAATATTATTATATTATTATAAAGAGTTGTTAGATGGGTGTTTTTTTTTAAAATTTTTTTTTGGTGTAAATCAATTTTATTCGTGAAAATAAGAATGGAAAAGTAGGGCAACAAATAAATAAGTGGTCTATGTGACATTTATCCAGCAATATTGTCAAGGGAAATTTGAAAATACTTTTCTATAAACTAATGTTCTTGAATTTCTGTTGACTATACTATTAGCATGTTGAATGGTTTTTCAAACTGAATTTCTAACGTTAATATTTCCTTAAAAATTAAAATATGTATGAAGAAAATGGGATAACTAAACATTTTTAATCTGTGATTTTTCACTTATAGTCAATTTATTTTTTAAGTATATCACTAAAGTAGGATTAAAAATTCAAATATTACTTTAAACACATATTTTTTAATTTTTCACTTCTCGCCTTTTTTTATTAGTGAAAAATTAGATGAATTTGATCTCGAAGATCCATCCAAGTTTGATAGAGTTCACGGCCAAAAAAGTATTTACAAATATACTTCAAATTATTTTGCATTGAAGTTCTGGCATTGTCGAAAATAAAATTTAAAATCATTTTTATGAATATACATTTTAGAGTAATTTTAAGAATATACTACAGTGAAGAAAAATATTAAATAATTATATACAAAATACAAATGTGTTCAGGTGCAATTTGTAGTATTCAAATTGTATGAAATGTAAATAGTTTTTCACACAAAGAAGTTTTGTAAATATTATTTCGGCAAAACAAAATGTTTCTTAAATTGTTTTAGTCGCTAAAAATTGTTTTCCACAAAATACGAGAGAGGAGACCACAAATAATTGGAGGCAATTGCTTCTTGCATCATATCACTACATCCAATTCCAATAAAAAAGATAAAAATACTTTTTAAAAAATGGGATACATATAAAAATACATTCCGAACCTTCTTTTTCGGAATACAATAATTTCTTTCAGATCAATTTTTCTAGAATGTAATATTTTTAATTATGGATTTTCTTATCCAAAATGGGATTTTGATTTTTGTTTCCAAATTTTTATTTCTGAAACAGAATAATCTCTTCTAGATCTACTTTTCCATAATGTATTATTTTCAATTCCAAATCTTCATTTCCAGAATAAAGGACATTTTCAGAATTTTTAAATTATGTTTTGTGCAGGTTTAAAAATGTTGGGTGCAGGAAGCAATTGCCATAATTGGATGTTTAAAGCCCAAAACCGTTGGTGAGGTCATAGACATGGGCTTAAATTTAACAAAATGTCAAATGTTTTTACTTCCTGCTCTCAATCAATTCTATCATGCATATTATTATTGATGTAAAATTATAAAAATGTCTTCTTTAGCTTTTAAACAGGAGTCGGATGCTTTTAAATAGGAGTCGGATTCAGGTTAAAATGTATTCTGGATTTCTTATTCTGGAACAAAATTCAAAAATTTGGATTTCTGAAACATCTTTTTGAATTATAAACTTTTTGGAATAATTTTATGAAAAATAAATTAGATACCGTTTTAGAGACTAAAAATAATTATTGCTATCTAAGTTTCTATTATTGATAAATAGTTTCTAAATTGATATTTAATTAGCTACCTAAGTTTTAGCTACCAATTATTTAGATTCTAAAGTTGGTATTTAAAACCTTGGTATCTAATTAGATACCAATTTTCATTTATCAATAATAGAAAATAATTTAGATACCAACAATTTTTTAGTCTCTAAAATATTATCTAATTTTGTCAATATAACAACTAATTATTTTTTATTTCTAAGATTGGTTTTTATTTAATGATTTTTTTATAATGATAAAATATAAAAAAAAAATAGTCAATACGAAAAAATATATATATGCATAACACTATAGTTATTATTGAAAAAAAAATATAATTTATTTTTTAATAATAAAATTATTTTTTATCAGAAAAAAGAATTAATACATATGAAATACTTGTAGTGCTTCAGTCTATATACGCACTAAAAAATAATACATTGGCTAGAGAATTATGGCACATCCACTCATCATCATTTCTTTATCCATACTAGGTACAAATACTTCCCCAACATATTTATGATAAAAAAACACATAAAAGAAATATTAGTTCCCTATTTCAACATAACCATTATAATTGTTACACTTTAAACGTCCCACTGATCACACAACTAGATCTTTTGTTCTCAAACTACACCAAGCCCTCATATTACTATTTTGTTTGTGACAAACAATTCACTTGAGTGACCTACATAACCAAAGCCAAGTCTAATACCTAAATATGTCTGATTTTTCCTTTCACGGACACTTTTGAAGCTTTAATGTTTCTACTTGTTGTTGGATCCTCCATATATCTCGCTTGTTCTCCCTGGTCCCAATTTTTCTCTCTGCTACGGAGTCTTTTTGTGTAAGCTGAATTGTTGTTTGCTTGCAATAAGTGATATTTGTAAAAGATTGGAACACACTTACACAACCTCATAGGAGGCTGGTAAGTTTGCACAACAAAAGCAAAACACTTCATTCAACTAACCATCCTACCCATTGTGTTAAATTATTATGATTCTTAAATCCTTCTTATTCTTACTCTTTCCAAGCCCTTTCTTCCCTCTACAAATGTAACAGGGTCACTGATTTAGAACTTTAATTCAATTTTCTCAGCTTCTTTCCTACAGACCATTCTTTTTGGGTGCCTTTTCACCTCTTTTGTGGCATTCATATGGTCGAACACATATTCTAGTTCAAATTTTCACTTCCTAACCTGTATTATCGTGTTAGCATAATGAGATTCTAGGTTTCTAACACATTGTACTTCCCACCATCAATTTATTTATGTGTGGTAGAAACACCAGTTAGAATAAGAGAAGGAGGATTTTGAGAACCAATTTCGAAGTCAGGTCTAAACTTTCAGTTTTCATGGTGAATAGGTGTTTAGAATCCATCCTCTTGTTCTTAAATATCCCCTTACCCCTATGTGTCCATATGTTCCAAATTATATCCACCCACATACATTTTCATGATTTGTTTCTTTTATTATTTCTTTTAAATTATTGAAAATTCATCTTAGCTTGGTTATGTATTAATCTAACTATGTCTTTCCATTTATAACACATATTCCACATATTGCCTGCAATATTAAAGTTCAAAAATAGATGGTCTACAATTTCTAACCCATTCTTGCATATAGGGCACGTTGCGTTTTCTATTTCTATTCCCTCTTAGCAGTTATCCTTTGTTGCCACCTAGTTGAGTATCACCCTCTAGACAAAGTGCTAAACCAAGAGTAGTGCCCTAACTTCCCAAAATTGATTGTACAACTCAGAGTCTTCCTCCTATTTATATTTTGCAGCTTAGAGTAGGCAGATTTCATTGTATAGTGTTCTTCCTCCTCCCCCTCCATCTCCATTCACCTTCCTTCTATTTACTAAGTTTTTAGTTATTGTTTCCAGTAATTCCCTTACTTATGCCAATTTACATTCAAACCATGCCCTTCTCCATTTTATAATTCTTCTCACCTATTACCTCTCTGTCTCCCTTACTCCCCTAAGTATAGTGTCTTGTGTTTAGCACTTAGAAATAATCTCGAGAGCTTAAACATAAGTGACACTTCACTACATCATTTATCTTTCCAAAACATTATTCTTGTTCTACTCTCCAAAACCTACTCTCGTCAAACCAACTGTTGCCTTCACTCTCCCCACTTATCTTTCACAAATCCCCATTTTATAATTCTTCTCACCTATTACCTCTCTGTCTCCCTTACTCCCCTAAGTATAGTGTCTTGTGTTTAGCACTTAGAAATAATCTCGAGAGCTTAAACATAAGTGACACTTCACTACATCATTTATCTTTCCAAAACATTATTCTTGTTCTACTCTCCAAAACCTACTCTCATCAAACCAACTGTTGCCTTCACTCTCCCCACTTATCTTTCACAAATCCCTCTACCACCATGATTCATACTTACTATGTCTTCTAGGACCTATATTTAAACCCTATGATATCTTTCCATATAACATTTTCATTAACACCCATCCTCCACTTCCATTTAGCTAATAGCTTTGTATCTTTTATCCCATGCCCCCTCCCCCTTTGTTTTGTAGATGGTTTCCCACCTGACCCATCCTATTTTCCATCCTTCCTATCCTATTTTCCACCCTTGTTGTCCCCATTTTTATAAGAAATTCCTTTGGATCCTTTTAATTTCAATGTCTACAATTGTTGGTACCATATACATGGATAAGTAGTAAAGAGGTATAAATCTTATGACCGAATTTATTAGAGAGACTCTCTTTGCAAACAAAATTGTATCTTCATTTTCATCTTGTTAGTATTTTTCTAATTTTACTCAAGACCTTTTTTCAAAAGGTGATGTTCCTAGGACTTCCCCTCAAGACAATTAAAGACTAATTTAAAATCTAAAAGTTAGTAGTTACAACTTAAATAAATATCAATTTAAAAATTATTTTATAATTTTTTTATTAATAATAGAAATTATTTTAGATATTAATATTATTTTAGTTTATAAAATAATATTTAATTTGCTTAATATAGTGACTAATTATTTTTTTATTTAAATTAATTGATAGTTAATTATGTTAGGTTATGATTCCATTTATCAAAACTGAAATAAAAAAGAAAACTGAGAATGTAATGCTTATATAATTAGTTTTTGAAGCAAAGATAAAATGGAGCACCAAACTCAAATTTAACCAACTTAAAGTTGCAGACTTGTGGAGGAGGAGTGCTTAAATTTTGGAAATGGAAATATAATCGATTGATAGCAAAGTTAAAGCTGAACGGTGGTCAATTACAGGAGAGTAGTCACTATACTAACAACTACCTAATACTTGTCATCAAATTACACTACCAATTCCTATAATAATAATAATAAATAAGAAAGAAAGAAAATGATAAAATGGTTGCAATTAAATTGACTCTTCCCATCACGTTCTCTGTTATTTGTACAACACGTACGTACAACACAGAGAGAGAGAGAGAGAGAGAGAGAGAGAGAGAGAGAGAGAGAGAGAGAGAGAGAGAGAGAGAGAGAGAGAGAGAGAGAGAGAGAGAGAGAAATGCATGCATGGTGATGTTTGGTGTGGATTCTGGACAGGCATTACTCATCTTTATAGTAATTAGCAGAATGTTTGCTGGATTTGTTGAGCCAATTCTTCTGCACTCAGTTGGCATTCAATTCCAATCTATATTATATACACACAGACATATGAGTAGTGTTAAAGAAACCATAATATTTAATAGTGAACCTAAATTGAACTAGTAAATAATGTTGTAGTACATATGTCCAATCATATGCTGCTATATATATTCCATGCATGAATAATTCTCCAATTTAGTTTAAATCAAAATCTCAACAATTTATATATTCGTCTTTTCAGCAATACAATGGGGACAAATATGTCGGAATGGAGCCTTGTCTCCCCATTGATGCAGTGAAAAATATACAGTCAGTACTAACCAGGTATCTATTTCTTTTACATCTTACAATAAACAACTGCACAGTAGATAGCATGCTTGAAAAAAGTTTATGTCATCATTAACATTGTTTTGGTCTGTAATGTTTCTCTGCTGTCAAATTAGAACTAAAAATCCAAAGCCAATTTACACAATCACTATATATTTTGCCATGAGAAAAAAGATGAAAGAGGAAATATTTTTATAAGACATGTATTATTTATATGAAATGTATCAATGTTAGAGATATTTCAAAATTTCAAGGTAGCCTATTTGACTATTTTTTATAAAAGAGAAATTTTGTAAGACATATTTGGAGAAGAAAAAAACACTTTTAAATAAGAAACTTAATGTTTTAAAAAGTGCTTTTCTTTTTAAAATGAATATTTTTAATCTCCTTTTTCTCTCTTCCACTGTCAGGTAATCAATTGAACAATATTAAAAAAACAGAAATTTTAATTTCAAATGAAATTTTCAGTAAAAACTGTCAAATATATATATTTTTTTAATTTCATATAACATTTACTTAAAAAAGTCATATTATAAACTTAAATTTTAAAGTAATTTAAGGGTTGGTAACCAAGTCAGACAGAAAGAAAAAAAAAACTTGTGATCCAGCTGGCATCGAAAGAACAACTACATTTTACATATGTACTTTACTTTCATAAAAAAGACTTCACCATTTTTCCTCCTCATGTGACAAGGTACTGTTGAAATCCATCATTGTGAGTCTTCTTTTCCATTTTCAATTCCATTTCCATAACATAAATACTTAATAAAGATTCCTAACATGCGTGGTGTTTTACGTCTTTAACTTACAAACTTCATTATTAAATCAGGAATGTTAGCTATGAACGGAACACACGGTTATGCATTTCAAGAAATAAGAAGATTATTAGCCATTAATTATGTGTTTCAATTTGAAATGTACCTTGATAGTGAATGAGTTTAGCATGATATCATCAGCAGCACAGTTAATGTTGACATGGAGGATTTCTAGCGCGAGATCTTCAAGTGCTGTGATTATCTTCAGAGCCTGTCCGGGAATTCGTTGAGACACCGTTTTGAGAAGAACGTGGGGCCCAGAAAACTTGACCTCCACATCAGCAGTGGCGGATTTGGAGTTGGCAACAAGCTCGTTGATGTTGTCGTTGATGGAGGAATTAGCAGAAGAAGTGGGAGAAGGGTCAAGAGAGTTGGACATGGTTGGTGAAATCATGTTGTTGTAGCCTTGCTGCAACCTTGGCCTGTAAGGGCTTCCTGGTTGTGGAGTTCTTGGGCTAATGGGCAAGTTTAGTCTCGGGCTCAGAGGAGGTTTCCGAGGACTCAGAGGTGAGGGCCTTGGGCTTGAAACAAGCCTAGGGCTTAGGACTTCGCTGTAAACTTTCCTTTGTTTCTTGGCCTCCAGGGCTTGGAGCACCTGCTGCAACTCGTTGATGTAATCAACCACACCTCCAATTATGGACGCTTGATCTCCCTAAATCATAAATTATTAAGAAGAATTCAATAAACTGATACTTTAGAAATAATAATGTAATTAAAGGTCTACTAATTCAAGAAAACAAAATTGTGAAAAGATCAGTGGTAGCTTTACTATAAACACCTATTTATAAGGGAATCAGAAATGCACGGTGCACTTAATTTAATCTGTAAAGAACACTTTACACTGTAATATGGAACCAGTAACCATATATATCAGGAGTTCTGTTTTTTGTAAGATACAAAGACAACTCACGTGCAACTCTGTGTACCAATTGTGCCAAAAAAACTCACATGAAACAACTAAAGTTTTATTTCAGAAATCTGTATGAACCTTTAAATAAATATTTATTATGCATATTAGTGAGAAAACTTTAACTATAATTAAACAACAATACTAAAAACTCTAGAAAAACTGTATCCAACTTTTTCCAAAAGATATTTTGAGATAAAACTTAAGAGCTTAAGAGATATAAAACAAAGTGAATATAAATAAAATTAAGACGTACCCGTTTGACATAAAAGCATGGCATAAGCGACCTCAACACGGACAAGTGTTCATTCATTTGCTTTCTCCGGTTGCGTTCGACGGTGATGTGAGACATCCTCTGTTGTCCATCTGGGTTTGCTTCCTCTGGCGTGGTAGGAGTAAGCTTCTGTCTCTTGGTTTTTGATGAGGTTTCAAACTCAGTTTCGGAATAATCTTGTGGAGCACTTGACGAGGTAGACTTTTGGGACACCAATCTTGAGACATCCTCGTTCTCTTTGGAGATAGCAACAGCTTCTTCGTTAATGGGAGGAAAATGGGTGAAGTCCGATTCTAGGCTCTCCAAAATGGCGAAGAGATCGTCCCCACCAAAGTGGTCGCTCCCAAACTCTTTGTCGTCGAAAATATCACATAAGCTGTCGTCCATGTTGGAGGCTTTTGGAGTTCCTGTTAGATGGATCGACTCCAGGAAACCTGCGACGGAAGTGCTGGAAAAACGTTTTTGAGTGGGAAAGAGAATGAAAAGGTTTGGAGTGAGAAAGGGACACAGAAAATGAGGTTTGTCAAGATCAAGAAAAAGGATAGTGGAGTGGAGACTGAAAAGGAGTAAATATATGAGAGGGGGTGTTGATGTGATAGAGACTAAACGATCGCCATCAACTGCTACTACTGATTGATGTTATGGTCCGTTTTGAAAAGATGTGGTTTAAACCGTTAGATGCCTAGGGATCAATACGATCTCACAGGCTGAAGCCAAAGCAGAAGCAGCAGTATCAGACTGCACCAGTATTCAAAACTGAAAAACGAGTTTTGAGAAGGGAGCTTGGGAGAATGGAGAATAACTTGTATGTATTCTAAAGTACATAGTAATGATAAAGGTGTTATGGTATCTAAAACAAGTGATGCTATAGCTGCTTTTGGACGGTTAATATAATGCAACTTTTAGAAAGTTATTTGGCCCTTACAAGCACTTTCAGTTGATGTTATGAGCATATATATGGCCAATGAGAGTGTGGTTTTTACTATTATGGACAGAAGAGAGAGGTCAAGGATCACTGCGCATCCACGTTAAAATTTCCACTCATAAATACCTCTACGTTACAATTTCCACTCATAAATACCTCTGCTCTCCTTCATTAATATGTCACTGAAATGTTTTAAAATTTGGGAATGAACAGTGAATTATTTAAACTTGAATTGATGTCCATTAAATTTATGGATGCTTTTTGTAATGAAGTTCAAGACCATTATGCAGGTAAGTACTGTAATCTATTAATGTTTTATGAATGTCATTTGCATTAAAAATAGCAGGGTTTCTGTGTGATATATATGGTGCCGCTGGTTTACTAGTGTGTAGCTGTTCTGAAAATATTAAAAGACATGTATAAAGGAGAATTAATTAATTTGGTGTGAGGGTACATAAATATAATACTACAATTTTACTAAAATAATATTCTATATTTTTAATAAAAAAATCCTCCTTAGAAACAATTCTAATCTATATCTAAACAGATAAAAAAAATCCAAGATTCTGATGGTGAACGTCGCAGTCCCTTAAAATTTGCACTATCCAGCGTTAATTTTACCTCTCACTCTTTTCAGTGAGTTTTGTAATGAGATAGGATCTCACATGTTTTAATGAACAGAGAGACATCTTAACACTCAATCAACAAGCAAATAAGAATAAAATGAATGTGAAAATGAGCAACCTAAAAAATACCTCTAGTAACCTAACATGTCTGTCCCAACAGCAAAAACAGGCTACATAAACCTACATGAACCTAAAAACTCTGAATGAAACCTTACTCAACCTTATACGGTGTTACAAAAAACACCAAAAATGTACAAAAAACAATGGTGCATATCTAAGCAAAGAAGATAGCTACAAATGATAAAAACAACATGTTACATCTTGCAGGCTAAGCATCTAACTGTGTTATCTTTCTTTTAGAATATGATAAAAGCAACATATTAAAAAAATTGTATTGAAGTTAGTCTTTTTGTTATTTTATTATTATAGATTTTTGGACCTTATCATTAAAGATATTAGGAGTTATTTTCTGATTATTTGTATATTAATTTTTAAGTAATATCATATTGTTGTCACTGAATTATTTTTGTAACTAAATAATATGTTGGAGATGGCTTAGCTTTTGGGCATTATTTTTCCAGATATATAACTAATTCAGTTAATATTGATTTATATAAGTTATAAGATAAAATATGAGCTTATGGAAATACAAACTTCTTAAGCACAGACTCCGAATGGAGTATAAATTTAAATTGAGGAAGTGAATGATTTGTTTGACTTTATATTCTAATGAGAAGGAAAGAGTTCTAAATAGCTTAGTAATTTTTGAATTATTTTAGTTTGATCTGATGCTTGACCTTAAAAACCTTATTGGATTGCTGGTTTTTGTTCATATTTGTAGCACGATGAAGCATCTTGAAGTATAACACAATTTTTTTTTATCAACAACTAAAAATATATAAAATAGGAAGTATTAAGATACTCCAACCCTGTAACAAAATATAATTTCTACTTAATATTATATAATAAAAAATCCCCCAACCAGAATAGGTTATCCAACAAACAAAACTAGACTGGTTTCCCAAAAGAACCATATTTCCTTGAGAACATCATGGATGTCAATGGTCAATCAGCCAAAAAAACATCTCCCTTCCAAATATTAAGAAATTGTGTCACCACTACCCCTATTGCCCACCCACCATAACTGTCACAAAGAAAAACATAGGAGAAACCCAAACTATGCTCAGCAACACATCAGCACAGCTTACATATTACTTTCCATGCATAACTGCATCAAAAAAGCCAACAAAAAGGCTAACAACCTCCCCACCAAAGATGTAGGCAAGGTTTTCACCATTGTGGAAGCTAATGTTGTTAGCCTTAAAGAAATACACAGCAAATTTCACACATTCAACCAAATTTAAACACCAATCAAAATAAAAATAAAAAAATTCTGCTTCAATATTTATGATGAATCCATGTCCAAACCTTAATCTATACCAATTTTTTTTTTTTTTAGAGTCTACCATTACACCATTAAAAAGCACATTGTTTCAATGTTTCCGGATCCCCATGTAATAGTTTGTTATATAATGTTACTTAAATATAATTTGTTATATAATGCAACTAGAAGTTTACTTGTTATAACTAGTTGCTTACACTAGGTATAGTTGGATGCTTACACTTATGTTACAACTCCAACTCATTGTGTAGTATAATTGGTTTGTTATACTTTCTAATATAGCTAGATGTTATTATGTGATACATAGCATGACTAGTAATTGCTCGTGTATCCAAAACTTTGGTGTATGTGCAATGTGTAGAATAACTTATTGCTTATGCTTTTTAGGATAACTCTATGCTTACCCCTTATAAAGTGTGATGCTTAGGGGTCAATGTCCTTTATTAGTGAAGCTTTATGCTTACATTTGATAAACACACGATGTTTACCTTCTGAATTGGTACAATATAATGTCATGTCAAAAAAGAATAATTTAAAACATAAGATCAAGTTACAGATACTCAAGGTGTGAGATCGAACTCAAAGTCTTCAAGTTGAGGAGTCGAGTTAGAAATGTTCAAAGTGGGCAAGTTAGAGATGCTTTAGACTTAAATTCAAGCTAAACATGTTCAATGTAAGGGACTAAGCATAAAGATGTTATAGTTCTTAAGTAAAGTTAAACATGTTCAATGTGTGAAGTCGAGCTAGAAATGTTTTGGGATTGAACCGAGCTAAAAATGTCGAAAGCACAAAGTTGAACTAAAAATGCTTATGTTCAAGAGTCGATACTAGTAAGTAAGTTTATAAATTGTTAAACACAAATAAGCTCTAACAAAGTAGTGTACCAATTTTTCATTTTTTCAAATAAAAAAAATACAAAACAAAAGCAAAAATAACATTTATAATATACCAAAGTGAATGACTTGAACTATTTTATATATTCAAGTTGTGATTGCACTTGCCAATGTGAATTTAGTTAAACGTATTATACCAAGTATATGAGTATACATTTTTTTTTTTATTTCACCCTCTATATGTATTTTATGTGACAAATATAGAGAAAATATAGACTATCTAATAGACCATATAATCAGACCATCTAGCAGAATTGTCTAGGCAGCTCATCTAACTAAGTCAAGATAAAATAAACAAAAAAACAAAGTCACTATCGAGAACAAAGAAAAAACAACACATAAGAAATTATCTTGGTTCACCCAAACACAAACTATGTCCAATCCCTTTAAGTCAAATGCTTAATAGCTTTCACTAATTAATGCACTTGGTTATAATGAGTATTCTTGCATCTCCAAGTTAGAACGAGTATTCTCACCTCTTCAAGTTACCACAAGTATTCACATCTCTCTAGATTACAATGAGTATTCGCACTTTTTTCGATTATAACGAGTATTCACATCTCTCCAGGTTATATCTTCTTAACCTTTCCTTGAGATTAAGAACTCTCAAGAAAATAAAAAACATTATCAAATAGACCACAAAGAAAGCTCACAAGGGTTTAATTCACAATGTGAAGAATTACAATTGTTTAGTACTCAATTCAAAAGACTAGAGGCTCTAACAGTTTGACTAGACACTCACTATATCTCTTATATTTCAGCAAAATTACTTGTATAACTTTTGTTACTTGGCTTGCCTTCCTTCGTATTCACCTTCAGTCCCTTTATAAATCTTTTCAAATCTTTCCTTTGATACTTGAATTGGTTAAGTTTAGATTTTACAATTTCTTTGTCTTTTTTACTTTTTAGTGATAGACGCGCAAAACAACAAGTTTGGATTTACAATCATTCAATTTTATTTTGCTCCAAATCTATTTAAGAAACTAATTCGAAAGTATTTACAATATAGGTTAGTAAAAAAAATTAAAATATAATAAAAAAATATTTTCATTCCAAACAATACATGATGATAAAAATAGAATACTTGATATTTTCAATTATTCAATTTGTTTCTGTTTAAAAAAGATTGAGATATTCACAATATATCACAGTTGATAAAATTTGTTCAAGCAAGATAATTTTGAAATGAAGATATATTTGTTTCCTAAAAGAACGTTGTTAATATCTTTTTTTGTTCCACAAAACTTGTAAATAAAATATTTTATTTTTCAGATATTACATTACTTTGATTAAACACAATGTTAGTAAGTATATGTATTATGAAGATTTTATTTTTCACAATTAACTGTTTTAAACATCTATTATGTATTCAATTTTTACATCATATCGTCTATCATGAACAATTTATAAAAGTGTTTATTATGAAAAAAGTTGTAGACGCTCAAAGGGTCTACTGCATATTACAGTTGTACAAAGCACTATTAGATCATTCAAATCACAAATAAAGCATTCAATCTAAATTTTGTTATGCATTTAGAAAGTCTTATCTTCATGTCTATCATGATCACATGTTCTAAATGATCAGAGAGTCTATTATGTACTGTAGTTGTACAAAACATTGTTAAAACATTTAAAATACAAATAAACCATTTAAGTTATTTTTTTTATCATCAAAACATAAATTCCTTTTATGATCTTCTGGTGATCAGACGGTATAGTGGGTCATAAATCATCTAGTGTCTCTATAGATCGTCAATAAGATCTTAGATCATTTAAGGTCTCAACAATGTTACTAGAGGAAATTGCATCAGAAGTTCTACCATAGAGGTTTGGTTGCATTCACATTGGTGTGAGAGAGACACTAGTAAGGAAAATGTGTCAAAGATTCACCCATAAAGGTGTGGTTGCATTCATTTTGTTGTCGAAAACATGTTATAGATCAAATTACATCAAAATTTGGTCGACATAGGTGTGGTTGCATGCACATGGGAGTGAGAGTGCCATAGTAGATAAAATTGCATCAAATGTTCATTCATAAAGGTGTGAGAAACGTTAATAAAGAAAATTCCATATAAGATTCACCCACATATGGGTGTGGGTGTGAAAGGTATATTAGCATAGAAAATTACACCAGAGGTTCACTCATAAAGATGTGGTTACACCCACAAAGGTATGGTTGTGCCCATACTGGTGTGGTTGAGTTTACATTGCTTAGGAGATGAGATTGATGGTAACTTATCCTTCTCTTTTAACACACCAAGCCACATTTTAATGACAAAATGTTGAAAGAAGCATAAACTCCTAAGTGAATAATATCTCATACGTAGTTATTTTTTTAATGATGTTATGTTACACTTGAGGTTGGAACATGGTCCATTGTTTGTTGGAAGGAAAATAAGTGCTTTAGATCACTCGTATCTCGTAGCCTTTGACCAAATACTTATTTTGATACACTCAAAAGTCACATAACTTAATAATTGAGGCCATTGGTAACACATTGATTGCAACGTCTTTTAGCCTTTGTTTGGATTATGAGAGAATGTGTAAGGATTTGAAAGAGTAGATTTGTTTGAGAGGAAAATGTGAAGAAAGTTAAGCTCTTTAGATTAAGGTATGTAGAGTGAATTTGTATGGAAAATTTATTGAAGTGAGTGATATGCGATGTGCGTGATTGAATTTTTAATTTTTTTAAAATGTTAAAATTGTAAGTTTACAAATTTACTCTGATCTTTAAAAATAATTGAAAAATGAAATATGAGGTATATGTTAATTAAGAAAATATTATTTAATATTATATATATATATAAATTAAAAAAATAAAATAGTATTTTTATGGGTATATGTTAATTAGTCAGGAAAAAAAGCAATGAAGAAACAAGGAGTGTGTAAAAAAAAGAAAGACACAGCTCACACACTCTCTCAAATCCTATAATCCAAATACAATAAATACGCACTCTTCCTTCCTCTTGCATAGAATAAGCCTTAAAGCAAATATAGTATTAAAAGACAAAATTGTGATAGAAGCATTACATTTCAAAGTGAACAATATCTTGAATTTAGCATAAGAAATGATATTTCTAAGGTATTGTAACCCCTTATTCCTTAAAGGGAGAGTTTGTTCCAATACTTCCAAAAATCCAATATTAATTAGAAGTTGAAATTAAAGATAATTTGTAAATATTCTTCACTCTTAACCATCAAAAAAATGTTTTAAAAATAAAATTGCGACAAAAATATGAAATTTTAAAATGAAACTTAAATACAATAATTAATTCAAGCAACATTATTTTAATATATATTAAGTCAAAGCACTTTGATATTCCTTTAGAAATAATGATTTTATAAGAAAAGAAATAAATAGATGTTGAAGGAAGTTAATATTTAATGCAGTAAATCGAGTGCTTGTATGAATGCTCGAAGTGAAGTTATGTCCATATTTAAAATTTGAAATGCATGGTTGTAGTTAAAAGAAAGACTAGGTAGCTAGGCGATGACCTTCTTTATGAGGAAATGGAGTTGCAAGGAATGGCTGCACATATAAATGTGGTTGAAGGGAAAAACCGTTATTTGTGCAAAACCAGAAGTGGAGAATATTCAGCATGAATGAAATCCTCTTCTCACTGTCCTTCCGTGTTGCACGCTACTTTTCTTTTCTGTAAATGCTTTCCATCTGAAAAACCTCCACATATAGCGCCGAGACTTTGTCACTTGCAGAACGTCACACCTTATCTCTCCTCTTTACTCTTATAATTACTTTCCATTATCATTATTTGCTCAAAAATCAGATCAATCACTCATACTTTTTTTGGATTGGAAAATGGAAATATGACGGTGTGAGGGAGTAGAGTGTGAGAATAAGAAGAAAGTGTAAAATTTTTGTCTGTTTGGATTAAAATCTATATCCCAAATTTATTCCTTTATTATTGAGATATATAAGTCATTTGATAATTATAAAAATATTTTTAATTATTTTTAATAATATAAAATGTCAGATTATAAATTATCTTGTGTATAAAAAATTTGTAAAATAAATATAAATTAATTTTTGTGTACATTTAAGTTAATTAAAATAATACAAAATTACAATTATAAATAAAAAATAAAATAATGTAAAATGAAAAAAATAAATAAAATAAAATATTTTTGTGTTATATTAAAATAATATTTTACTATTTATTTTATTAATTTAAAATAATTTTATTATTTAAATTTATATATTTAGATAATTTTAATATTATTTATGATTATTATATTATATATATATATATATATTAAGTATATATATATATATATATATATTATTTATATAAGAATATTAATATTAATGATGATTTTATTTACTATTATGAAAATTTTAATATATTTTAAAAGTAAATGAGCATTTAAAATAAAATTATGATATTCATAATTATAAAAAAATTTAGATAAAAAATTATCGGTATATGTAAAAATTTTAAATTATTAGATAAAAATAAATAATTTAAATATTCACAGT
Organism: Phaseolus lunatus; assembly: GCA_013389735.1. Classification (NCBI taxonomy): domain Eukaryota; kingdom Viridiplantae; phylum Streptophyta; class Magnoliopsida; order Fabales; family Fabaceae; genus Phaseolus; species Phaseolus lunatus. The sequence goes on along the minus strand of CM023865.1, from coordinate 12,522,839 downwards.
TTTATTTTTATGATTAGAAATATTTTTGTATTGAATTTAAATAATGTTATTAATTTTATAATAGTAATGAATTTAATATTTAGATATATTATTGGGAAAAAAATTAACCATTTTAATAAAAAAAAAATAGAAACACAAATTTGAACAACATGCCATATATATCATGACGATAATACCTAATTTATAACATACTACATAATTGATTATGCCTTCAAAAGTAGTGAATTATATATCGATTATAAATAATTAATTATATCTCATTTATAACATATTACATAATCGATTATGTCTTTAAAACCAATAGATAATCAATTATATCTCATTTATAACATACTACGTAACAATTATGTATCAAAAATTAAATTTTAATACTAAAAATTTTAAAAATTGCTTGAAAAATGATAACATAAAAGTCATTTTAACACTATCACATAACTTTTTCTTCTCTCCTTCCTATTTCTCTCTAATGGTGGGAGACTCCCTCAATCATCCTTCCACCCATTTTCGTGCTCTCCACTTCTATCCAATGTCTGATCCAAACAAGGGTGCACCCTGATCACTTCCATATACAACAACAGTCCACCTCCTCATCCAAAGACACGATAAAACTCATTTATCAAATAAGAGACTCCATGACTCATGAAATATCTTCATTTTGTATAATTATTTTTAATTATATTATCTATTTATGAAATAAAAATCTAATTATAGTAATTTATTAATACTTAATACTGACATTATAAAAAATTATTAAATAAAAATCAGTTTTAGAAAAAAAAATAATTAATCATTATATTAATTAAATTATATATTATTTTATAAACTAAAAAAATTATTGATATTTAAAATAGTTTTTATTATTAATAAAATTTACAAATTAGTTTCTAAATTTGTATATAATTAGCTATCAAGATTTTAACTATTAATTTTAGATTTTAAGTTAATTAGTAGTTAATTTTTTTTACTAATTAAATACTAACTTAAAAAATAATTTATATATTTTATTAATAATAAAAATTATTTTATATATTAATAATTTTAAATTTTTTTAAATAATAGTAAATTTAGTTATTAATTATTTTTTGTTTTTAAAATTAATTTTTATTTAATAATTTTTTTTTTTGAAGTGTGAATTTAATAAATTGTTTATCGACAAAACATGCATTCTTACCAAGACAGAAAACCTTAATTAAATTAGACAATCAAAGATAAGGTGTAAACCTGTACCAAATTCATCATATATCAACTCCTTCTTAATGCTTACGGGTAACTCCACGACGATCCATATAGTTGCTGACTTTTGACCTAATTTTTCTTTTAGGAGCTTAAGAATACGGGTAACATTTTCTGACTCTTTATTTTTATGTGTTATTAGGATTTTTTCTTTTAAATAATAACAAATTTAATTTTAATAAAATAGTTATAATTTTTTATTTATTTATAGACTGTCTTTTTTTTATCAGGAAAGATTATAGACTGTAATAAATACACATATAAATTGAATAAAGATTAAATAGAAAATACGGATATAATTAATATTTTTTAAACTTTAAAAATATAAGATAATTAATTGAAGCAAAATTTTGATAATTAAAAATAATGAAAATAGTATTTTATTAAAGAATGGTATATGATAAATAGTTTCTGTAAGTGCTCTTTCTGTATGTAAAAGTTTGAAGCGAGTTTGATTTTTATACGCGAGATGCAAGAGTTTTAATTGTGTTTGGTAGATGAAAATTGTGACAAAAAAAAGAGATGAAAATTAGGTTAAAATATTTAAAAGAGAAATGAAATGAAACTAATTTTAAAAAGAGGAGGAATTTAATTAATTTATCTTTGTTATTTCTTCTATATTTTTTGTTAACCAAACATTTCAACTTTCATTTGTTTTTCACTTATTTTTATTTATTCTTATCATTTTCGTTCACTAATTTTTTGTTCTTTATACCAATGCAACTATACATAATTATTCATTATTTTTAATATACTTTGTATTGTTTTTATTCTTTAGCCAATGACTGGCATAATAGCATAATCGTTACTTAATTTGATCAACGTCTGCTTTGAGCTGGCTTTGTTCTATAGGTTGAAGTACATTTAAAAATTATTTAACCAATTAATTTTGTAGGTAATAATCAACTAAAAATTAATTAAATTTATTAAACCAATAACAAATGTGCATATATAGCCATGCAGTTTGCAATTCACAGTCTCTTTGTATTTGGATGTCTCCTCCTTATGAACGTATAGTTTTTTTTTTCCACGGAATAAAAATATATTTTATGAGAGACCTAATTGAAACTAATACTTATTTTCTTTCTCTCACACTGTTCTCATCTATCAAAATAACAATATATAAAAAAAATTATGTCCTATTGTTTATTTCTTATTTTGATTATCAATTATAAAAATTTATTTATTTTCTACTTTAAAATATTAAAATGGAATTTATTAAAAAAGTATTATTTTAAATGTTTATAAAAAAAGAACAATAATTTAATTGATAATAAACACAAAAAATGAAAATAACAAAAAAAAATCTTAAAATGAAGATTTTTATTTTAATTTTTTTACGACAAACTCATCTTTACGCAAGTTTAGAGACAAAATTTTAGTGTCGGCCAAATGTAAGATGCTAGTAGAGTGGGTAATAGCATTCCCAAGTGGATTCAAGAGCACAATGTCAACCTTGGATACGCAAGAGGAACAAAAATGAAGGGAAACAAGCTTGCGTGGGTTAAACCGATGCATGCAAAGCAAACATATGAAAGATTTTTCTAGGACTAGGCCAACTCTACAATTGAGTTGTAAGTAGTTAGGGTTGGACCGTCTCTATTTTAGATTGGAGCATACTGGGGCCAGGCCGACGCAAGCTTAGTTAGTGCATATTAGGGTATGGTCGTTGCTCGAAATATCCATGCAAGGGCTAAAACAACAAAATGTGAATGGGTTTGTTATGGCCAGGCTGACACTAGTGTTAGGTGGGAGCAAGGATCTAATCGATGTTTGTTAACTCATTTAGGTACACCTACCCCCATTTCTCCTCGCCAGCTCTTAGGTTCCCCTTTGTCTATCTTTGAAATCCCTAATTTTCTCTCTTCGAATCCATTTCTCTCTTCTTTGTCTTTGCTTCTTCAAATGCTTCTTGAGTTCTTCTTCCTATCTTTGCTAGTAGGGTTAATAACATTTTTCTGTTTTGGTTTTTGACTCCATTTCTAGTTGTTGTGTGTGGAGAAGAAGGTTTTATGTGCATGGAGAAGGTTTGTTGTGCACTAGGAGGACAAGATTTTGTGTGCACTATTTCTCTTCAGACAAACAAGACGATCACAATAATGAAAAGGATTATAATGAAGAAGAACATTATGAAGATGATGATGGCGACGATGATGTCCCTATGCTATTATACTTTTTCAGAGCTTGTTCAATTCAATTACTCTTTTTAAAACTAACTTTTAGTTTCATAAAAAACCTTGCATTGAAATTATTCAAATTTTAAGTTTTATTTAGACTTTTTCATTAGGCCTAGCCTTGTCATTAAGCTGGTGTGTTTTGATATGAGCATAATGTGTGTATATGTGGTACGAGAACAAATGATGTTGCAGGTGTTAACAATAGAGAGTCGTCCCAATCATGATAGGAAATCTCTATATTCAATAGATACAGGGTTTAAGTGTGGACAATATCCAATTATTTTTAAATTAGGTAAGAGAACATACTCGTTCTTGTCCCCATTTTGATACTCGTATCTATGTTAAATTACTAAAACTCCCTTAATTTATTAGGTAACCTAAAAAGCTTATTTTCACTATTCTCTTCGATCCTTTGTTTTATTTTATTTGAAGAACATTTCATTTGCTACACATTTCTCTAATCTCTCTTTCCATTTTTTGTCTTATTCAATATTCATCAAACTTACTTAGATCTCAAGGTATTCTTTTTAACGTCACATCCTCAATCACACTATTTTTTCCTAAGGGTAATTTTCTCCAAATTATGTATTCCATTTCAGGAAATGTAAACTTCACTTTTATTGTATTAAATCATTTCTAAGACACACATTTAATCATTTTTGCATCTTTTTTTTATATAAAAGTTTTCATGGTAGGCATCATCATCTTTTTAATAATCTTATTTTTTTGTTTATTTTTATCACATAAGAATGTCTAATTATCAATTTTGAGTGTTCAGTCGTGTAAACTCTTAATTTATTAAGTAATCTAAAAACTTATGTTCTCTTCTTTTTAGTTCTTAATTTTGTTTCATTTAAAGAACTTTTATTTTCCACAATTTGTTATTCTCTCTTTTGAACATTCAACTCATTCGATATTTATAAAGTTTACTCAAATTATTAAAGTATTTTTCCTCTCAGCATCTTGTAAAAATAATAAATGTTCTAGCTGTCATAAAAATTCAATTATGTATAATTTTTTTTTATTATCACATTTTTGTTGCTATAACTTTTTGTAAAAAATTAATTAATATTTTAGACAATGCAAGTGTAAATACAAACGCAAGTACAGGTAGATCCGCTACTTGACAGAAGAAATGAAGAAGAAATGAGGATGAGATACAAATTCTACATTTAACGTGGGTGTGAACAAAAATGAATATGCATTTTTCACTTCAAAATTATATATAAGTATACTCAAACTCGTATTCACTCTATACCATTAAGATCTTATTTATAATTTTGTAATTAATGTTATATATAATATTATTTATATCCATAATAATATGTGTAGTTTTACAAATGAAAATTTATTTTCAGTTATAAGATTTTATACTTTTCCAAGATACAGTTTTACTTATTTTTTTACATAAGATACATCACTTTTTTTCTTATGATAATAATAAAAAATAAATTCTTATAATAATTATTAAAATAATTTTTTATTAAATTTATGAAAGCATATGTTCATAAAAAGTATTATAAAATAAACAATTTGTATAATTGTAATTATAGGTAGTTTTTTATTGTAAATAATTGGTAGCATTTTAGAAAATAATAAAATAAGTTATATGAATAAAGGTAAAATTCGTAACAAAAAAATGTGTACACTAGAAATGATTACAACCAAAATAGTTATAAACAGAAATCACATTCCTTTATATTAATGCGTATGCACTAGAAACGTTTTACAAAATCGTAACAAGGAGAATCATTCTTATGTTATAGAATAGGTATAGAGAGGGGTACTTACAACACACACATTCATTGTGTGTTGACATTTTTATTTCATTAAAATATATATTATAACACCCTGAAAAATACATCTAATTATTATAATAGAAGTTCTACCGATTTTCATACAACATAGAATTTTTCAAAATATTCTTATTACAAGATTATGACTCATAGAAATATAAATATTTACAATATAAGATTTAAAACATCCTAAAGTCTTCTAAGACCTCTTACACTTGTATGATCATCTGTTCGTGTACACAGTACAGTGATTGTAGTTCAAACACAACAGGAAAAGTAAAGGTAAGCTAGTGAAATTAAAATTTTATAATATACACAATTAAATCAGGAGAAAAACCAAATTATATGATCAATTTCTCAATTATTCAATCTTCTTCAAAAGCCAACATAAAACAATCACATAGATCTCACATGGATCTACACATCCAAGATATTCAACAAACAACGTCTTCCGAAAGATCCGTATTAAGTAAATCCTATTAGAGACTAACACCTGATCCAAATATTACCAGTGAATCCAACAGAAAGGGTCAGGGTAAGTTCAATACAACTCAAGTTGTGCATCTTATATGTCACGGTGTGCATGAACTCCTCCATCAGCTCCTCACCACCTGATATCTTAGTCTATGTGACTTAGATCATCAATGAAGCTCAGAGATCTCTATTACCATATAGGCATCAATACTTAATACACATACTAATATTCGTTCATACATTATCCCAAATGTATGAATTCAATTCCATACCATTTTCATCATACAATATCATTCCAAAACATGATCCACAATATTTAAAATCTTATTTAACATAAAAAAATAACACTTAAATACTAAACCATCAAAATCTAATATTTTTACAAGTTTAAAAAATATATAAACAAACAACACAAGATATAAACACACAACATCCCTGCAAGAGAAATTGAATATTAGGATCACGTCCCTTCCACATTTAGATCTTCTAGCCTAAGGTGCTATTAAAAATTAAATTTAGCTTCCCTTACCTTAATTGCTTGCTTTCCAAGTATTCTCTACAATTTTAGTCTCTCAGTCTAGATAAGCTTTAAAATATAAGGGCCTAATGCAAGTTATCCAAACAAAACAAAAATTCAGTGTATAATAGAACAAGTTGAGAGGATTACACTTCTCAACTGACCCCACTAAGATTGATGACTAAAACATAGAAAAAAAAACATAGAATAAAGGATCTTTAGAGTATAAATGAACTTACTATGTTTGAAAATTTGATCAGGTAAAAATGTACCCTGAATCCTCAACTACTTCATGGCGTGATCAGATTTTGGAATAGATGAGGTATGGAAGAGAAATTGAAGAGAGAAGGGAGAGAGAAAAGAATAGAGAGAGAAAGGGTAAGAAAAAGAAGAGAAAAGAATGAAGGTGCGTTGAGGGGTTTTGTGGCTTTTTTTTTTTTTTAGTTCTTACATATATAGTTTTATTATTTTTAAGAGTAATTAATTACAAATAGAAAATAATATAATTTAAATATATATATATATATATATATATATTTTTTTTGAAATAGAATTAAAAATTTATGTAATTGATATTTTTAAAAAGAAATTATTTAATTATTTTAAAATAAAAAAGTTAATTATTTATTTATTAAATAAATTAATTATCTTTTATTTATTAAAGAGTAAAATTTTCCAATTAAAATGTGACACAAAAAAGTTCGTGATGTATTTTTTTTATGTAATGGTATACATTAAAAAATGACACTAAAGAAAGCTATCTATCTTTTTTATATAATGGTATACATAAAATATTATCTATAATAATAATCTATATCTATTATTATTATTATTATTATTATTATATTATATAAAGGGAATTCCCTATCATAACATTTTTTATATACAAATTTATTTTTATTTTATTTTATTAATTTCTTTTGGTTATTATGTTATTTTGTAATTTCATCAGTTAACAAAGCAATTTTTTAGTTTTAAAAATAAAAATTTATTTTATTTATTATCACTTTAACGCGTTGTTAGATGTGGACTATGTTATTTGGAGAAAGTTAAGAAATTAGGCTGACTGGGGTCAAGAAAAGTGTAAATCAGGTTTGGGAAGGTGTGTGTGGATAGTAGTTGTAGGGGAATTGTGAAAACACAGGAACAAGAAGGTTTTTCAGAAATGATAGGATTGACTCTGTGGAAATCTTTGCTCTGGCGCAACTGCAGGCTTGGTCATGGGTGGTGTCCAAAGCACGAGGCGTAAGTTTTTCATTTTCAAATTTGATGTCTTGAGCCAATGGTTTGTATGCAAACTGTTAATTTTACTAGGAATCTTATTTATTGAGGGTAAGCGTCAGTTTTTGAGAATAAAGTAAGTCTTTTATATACGAGTTGACGTATCCTTGAAATACCTCTCATTTATTCATTTGTTTTTTTCTGATAAAAAAAAATTGGTACATTCTGTTTTAGACTCATTGTTTTTCAATTGCTATTATACAATTATGAATTTATGAAATTTGTGATTGGCTTTAAGTTGACGATTTTCAATCTGATTGATTATGGCATAATACTTCTTATTACTTTTTTTTTTAAAAATTTCAATTTGATTCAAATTAGTCACGAAACAGTTTATGTTCCAATACGACTAATATAGTCGCACATCACTTAGGAGTCGAGGTCAATGTCAGTTTAAATACACCTTCCTCCTTTCATCCACCAAGACACCTTTTAAAAACCAAAACTGTGACAAAACACCGACCTCTAAAGCAGACAATACCTCAGATGCGATGATTGACTCTAGAGATGTTATCTCAACGGACTTGAAGTCCAGAAAATTGGCTTCGTCTTTGACAAATTCTCGCTAGGATAGGCTCGAAAATGACTCTAATACCACATTAAGAAGTGAACTTTAAGCCTAATTCAATTTCATAAAACTGACTTATAAGGTGAGGTTTGCATCCACTTATATACAATTAAATGTCCTCACATTTCATATTTTTATTTTACCCTTAAATATATATAAAACTAAAAAAATTATCCAAATACTATAAAAGTGAATGTAGACACACTTTAAAGGTGTAATCATCTATATTTTTTTTATGTAATTACTTTCATTATAATATTATTTCTTTCTTAATATTGTACTAGTAGACTCATTTTCGATCATTTTAGTCCTTTATCATATACTCGATAGTGAAGGTTATATAGTGATAGATCCGTTATCGATTTCTTTATAGTTTTAGTATACGCTACGTGGTTGTTCAATATCATGACCCTAAAGGAGGGAATTGACCATAATTTAATTATCAGAAGAAAAAAAAGTAGGAATACGACCTCATAATTATGGTAAAATAAATATAAATTCGAACATATTTGCATAAAAAAATGAATACTCTAACTTAAAGTATTAAAGAAATATACAAAAATAAATGAAGTATCTCTTTCTTCATATAAAATAATTTCTACCACTAAAAAATTAAAAATTTAAACTATTAGATTATATTTGAAATTAAAACTATTTGATTGTTGATTAGAAGGTAACGATTGATATTTCAATATATTTATAATTATCGTCTAACTTATGTTATGTATGGGATAAATATTTGATTATTGACAGGCAAATATTTCATATATTTTTTAAATATTTATAAAATTATGTAAGAAATCTATGTTAAACACTTTTAAAAAATATTATGTTAAATTTAAATATTTTAAAATTGAAATGATAAATAATTCATTTATTTTAAAACTGTAAATAAAAATATTTTTATTTTATAATATATATTATACTAAATTATTTATAATTTACATTTATTTAAATTAAATGTGAACAATTAAAATCAAATATTATTTTTAAATCATTTTAATCACTAGATAATTTATATTTTATTAATCCAAAGATGAGTTGACACTACTGCAACAAAATAAAGATTTTATAACAACTTTTTTTAAAAAAAAATTTATAACTGTTGTTAACCACACATCATAATAAATAACATGATAAAATATTTGTAATGATGTGAATAATTATTATGTGGGTTTTTGATGAACCAACATAATAAATAATTATTATGATGAATTATATTTTAATCGTCATAGTAAGTATTGTGTTATATTAAAATAAAATAAAAATATTTATTGACATTGGTTTCATTTTTTTTTCTTGTGACTTTGCGAAGAAAGATGAAAAAACATTTCTTTTTATAAATGTTATTAAAAGATAAATATTTTTCTAAATAAATAAAATATAATTTATCTGTATTTTTAAAATTATTATTTCACTACAATTTTTTTTATTAAATATAGATTAATTTAATAATAAAAATAGTTAATTATTATATTTATTAGAAAAATACATATTTTTACTAATTTTTTTTGGGGAAATTTTTATTAAAAAATACTTTTAAATTTTTTTTGTTATAGTTAATCTCGTGATATAATTAAAATTGTCTTCTATTTAAATGTTCGTACATGTCCAGATTGGATGTTGCACATTTTTTAGTAATTTTGTACCGAATAATCATTATTCATTACAAGACCGACCGGTTGATATTCAACGATCTACCACCATTGTATAATTTCATATACATTTATTTAAAATTTTGTAATACATAAATTTCAACTAATATAGTAACATTTATTTTACAAAAATATCATTATAAACAAAAGAAACATAAATATTGTTAATTTTTTAAATAAATGTTATAATAAATAAATTTAAACTAACATATAATATTTTAGAGAGTATCAGTCTTAATACTATTAAATTATAATGTATAAATTATTATTATTATATTATAATATTTGCATTTAACTTGTGGTGCTCACATCAATTTAAAAGTTATGAGTGTTAGTATTATGTGATGAGATATGTGTAGAAAATCATATTTGTTAACATTAAGGACTTGTGAAAGGAAGTTATATATAATTAACTCAAATATATTAAATATGTTACATGTTAATTTCATCTTCAAAATATAGATATTCATTGGTTCATCTTTATTGAAGGAAAAAATATTACAAGAGATTCGAGAACAATGAACATCATTTCCTTTAAATATTTATCGTAAATTATCATGTTAGAACTAATTAACAATTTTGTATGAACTTGAATATATTAACGTTCAATAAAATTTATAATTATATATGTATTAGACCGTTCATATTTTATTTTGAAAATATTTGTTTGAGAATTATGCCTAACTATGTCCACTAGTGCAAAATCATAAAACAATTATTGTTTATTAAATGCGTTTTACCAGAGACATAGTCTTACAAAACGTGGTGACATTTTTTAAATTATTTTCATTTATAAGTGCGGCTATTTGTAATAACCGCATTCATAAATCAAGTGCTTGATTTATAAATGCGGCTGTTACAAATAGCCGCACTCATAAATGAAATTTTACCCTATCCTGAAGTGCGCCACTTACGCTTTTCAAACTTTCTTCCTCTTATTTAGTGTTTGTTGTTCCTCATTGTTCCTCTCCCTTCGTGTTTGCCACTGTGAGTTTTTGAAGTTCTGTTTCTTTTTCTTCTTTTTCATCTCTTCTTCGTTTTTTCTTCTTCATCTCTTCTTCTTCGTCTCTTCTTCTCACTCTATTTTTATTTTTGCATTGGTTAAGTACTATTTCATTGCCTTCGCTCTTGTTCGTTGTACATGTAGAGTTGTCTGACTTGTGTGGTCTAAGTGCTATGAGTGGGTGGGATGGCCTCGACGAATCATAGGGAGCCAAAAGATCATTTCTTAAGCTTTAGGATGAGCGGGGTCACAAAAAGTGTAAACCAGGTATGGGGGGTGTGTAGATAGCAGTGGTAGAGGAATTGTGGAAACACAAGAACTGAAGGGGTTTTCAGAAATGGTAGGATTGATCCCATTGAGATCTTTGTTATGTCGTAGTTGAAGGCTTGGTCATGGATAATGTCCAAAGCATGAGACATATGCTTTTCATTGTCAGATTGGTGTTTTGAGCCAATGGTTTGTATGAGGACTGTTAATTTTTTTAGGAACTCTATTTCTTGAGCGTAGATATTTATATTTTGAGCGTAAGGTAGGTCTTATATATACAGGTTGAGGTATCTTTGAAATACCTAATATTTATTAATTTGTCTTTTGCTAATAAAAAAAAGTAGAAAAATGAATATATCACACAAAACAAATTTTAAAAAAAATACATTTTCTATAACAGTTATTGATGTCATAAAAACTATTATTTTCTATGATTGATTTACCTTTAACCGTCATGAAAAATAACACATTTATGATGATTAAAATATTAATTATCATAGAAAATAATACATTTTATAACAGTTAAAATATTATCTGTCATAAAAAATAATATATTTTATGACGGTTAAAATATAATATGTCATAAAAAATAAACTTTTTGTGTTAGTTGTACAATCGTGATAAAAAATACAAACTTTCTGTTGTCTGTATTTATGATAGGTCTAAAATCGACATAAAAAAATTTGTTTTAACCATTATAAAAAGTGTTATGTGCATTAGTGTGGTATAGATACTTAGTATAATATTTAATCAGTGAAAACGAATTTTTTTACTAATTATTGAGTTTTCTTATAGCTATATTTTTCTTAATTTAAGCATATTTAATATTTTTTAATCATAGAAAAATATATAGTTGTAATAAATACTAACAATATATAGAGATATTATGTCCAAAATTTTTAATAAGGATTTTAAATATGTTATTTGATACTATATGTTGGAAATATATTCAAATTAATATCATATAGAATTCAATGTCAAATTAAAACATTTCAATCTACAATAAATTATACGTCGTGAAAGAAAAGAATGATGCAACAGACGGGTTAGATAAGATAAAATCTTCTATATAATTATTTGAAAATTCATATAAATAAATATTTTATTGATTTATGTCAATTTTTCAAAATATTATATATTTGTATTATATAGTGAAGAAGATTATGCATAGAACATTTATAATTGTGTTAGTATAAATATTCATACAGTTTTAAATAAATTTACAATTTTAATATTTATAAATATTAAAAATATGCAATATTTGTCATCTTTAATATATTTAATAATTTATTTTATATTTAAAAGATAAAACATTTACCTACAAAATATTCTCACTCTACAAGATGATGGATATACAAATTATAACCATACAATTTAAATATTGAATATAACAAAACTATAATTTTAAATATTGTAAATAACACAATTTTAAGTGACTTTCGTATTGTTGGAAATATTAAAATCATTAAATATCTTAAATTTCAACATTATTGCAGTTTTTGGAATATGAATTAATAAAATAATTCAATTATTTTATTTCAAATAAAAATAAATGGGCATCTTCTATATAGATGAATATATATTAAAAGAGTTATTTTTTTTTTCATCTCAATACTTTTTTTTAAATTTAATTATTTAAAAAATAATTCATCATTAATTGTTAACACACAATAAAATACGTAAAAAGGACAAAGAATAATTATTTTAAAGTTATTTTTTCAATAACTTTATTTCTCATTAATAATTAATTTTGATAAATAGATAACACTACAAGAAAATTATTAAATAGAAACTAATTTTAGAGATAAAAAATATTTAGTTGCTATATTGACTAAATTAGATACTATTTTAGAGATTAAAAAAATTATTGATTTCTAAACTAGTTTCTATTATTGATAAATAATTTCTGAATTGGTAGCTAATAAGATACTAATTTAGAAACTATTTATCAATAATAAAAACTAATTTAAAAATCAATAATTTTTTTAGTCTCTAAACTAGTATCTAATTTAGTTAATATAACAACTAATTATTTTTAATCTCTAAAATTGGTTTTTGTTTAATGATTTAAATTTCTAGTAATGTAAGAGAATCAATTTTGTTAGATATCTCACATAAAGACAAGGTCAAATTTAATATATAGGTGAGAACAATTCTCACTTTATAAGTAGATTTTGTAAAAATAAGTTAGACTTAAATTGACTTTTTAATATAATATCAAAGTCTATTCTAACAAGATGTGATGAGTCTATTATGTCACTGACTATCAAATCACTCACACATGCATAGTCTCACACTCAAGATGTATATGATTTTACAGTAAACAAATTTAACTTCTAATTAGATTGAAAAATGAATAATTTGTGGAAATATGTGTATATTTGATTATTCCAACCGTAATAAAGCTAACTTATTTTATTATAGAGTATTTTATGTGTATGAACATCTTTGACATGTATTAGTTATGTAAATTATTATAAATAAAAATATATAATTTATATAATAACATTTTCACTTTTTCTATTTTCTCATTAATATTTTGATTATCCCCACCTTTTCTCTTTTTATAAGTATTGAATAGGATGAGTAGTCAACATAATTTTACTAGATTTAGAACATTTAATGTTGTCTTTGTGCTAAAGTCATTTATAAATCTATTTATAAATATATTGTTTTAAGTAGGATTCGTATAATTGAGTTTATTTGGGTTTTAAATGTTATTTTTACTAATAATGTGTTTTTTAATCACAATAAATAATCTAATATCTCTCCGAGTAAATTGTCTCATAGAAGAGTTTGATAGATGATTTGAAAGAAACAAGTAGACATTTAGAGATAAGTGACTTACTGAATATATAAGTAGATGTTTGTTCTTACTGGTAAATTTTTTTTTAAATTTGACCAACACTTGTTGGATTAAGTTTTACTAAAAAAAAATTAATTTTTATCGACGGTCAAAATCGATTTGTAAGCCAAAATTCTATCGATGAATAAAAATATTATTATTGTAATTAATACTATTAATATTATTATTATTATAATTATTATTAATATTGTCAATATTATAAAAATTAATATTGTAATTATTAATATTATTGTAGTTATTATTAATTTTATTAATATTAGCATTATTATTATTAAATTAATCGATAAATTATGTTTGTACTCAATTATCTACGAAATTTATTGACTAATTGTGTTTGTGGTTAATGATTGAGAAAGTTCACTACTGAATTTTAATTCGCGCTTAATTTACTTTTTATTTTTCATATCTATTGATAACTATTGACAAATAAAAATCTATCTGTAATTACCGATAATAAAAATCCAATCCATCTGTAATCTATTGATAATTTTCTGATGGAAAATAAAAAATTTCTTGTAATATTTGATTCTACGTGATAATTGAAAGGATATTAATCTAATAAAAAAATATTGATGAATTCACTAACAATCAACCTTCTTCTTACTTTATTATATTTAAGCGTCTAAATTACTTTTTTTTTTATATAAGAATCTTAATCTCATTTTATCTTTATGTATTTTTAAACTTTGCTTGCAAATATGTTTTAAATATTGATTAACTAAATTTATTATTGAGTTTGTTGGAATTGTCGAGAGTTAAATGACTATTATCATCATCCAATATTTTTGAAAGTAGGACACGGATGAAGCAACTAAAAATTTGTCGCATCTTTGCAGCTATGAAATCATCCTACTATTGTTCGATGATAGTAGACCCATGGCTCCCTGATGGGTCAAGATCACAACGTTCATATGCTCCTGAAACTTCAATGTCACTTCTTACCAGTGTAATCTAATGGGTGCAAGCATCTAAAAAAGATTTTTTCGACAACTTATTTGTTTTCACGGCAGACTAATTATTTATAAACTTCTAAAAATAACTTATCATAAATTATTCTTAATTTATGAATAAATTATTTGCTTGCTTTATAAATTCTTATGAAGAAATTTGTCCAGAACAAACTTTAAGAACTCAATAAATTTGTATACTCTACAATTATTTTATATTTAAAACATCGTATACCAATCATGTTTTGTTCAATTAAACTGGTAAACAAGGTTACGAATTTTAGATCGAAATCACATACTGTCTCTTTTCTATGTGCTATTTTTGTTTCAAAGAGTCTCACTTGCCTTAATTCTAAGGTGTAGAATTTCCTATTAATGCAGATTGGTTTTAAGATGCATGATTATCTATCTCCCAATAAAAAAAATAAGTATTGTTTCTTCGTTTGAAACTCGCCCTTATCTTATCAACGTTCATTGAGAAAAAATAACTTTTCACTTTTTAATTTTAAATAACAACATTCTCTGTGCCAATTGTTAAGTTCATGAGAAGTATTTTAATTGAGCCACAAGTGATTTGATTCCATGATATCTCTCTATAACATATATTTTTCATTAATTAGTTATTCATGTTTACTTTAGCCTGTTTTACTCATTCACACGCAGTCTCTAATTAAGAATACAGTCAACAATACAGAACAAATTTATAGTCATAATGCTATTCATTTAACTAGAAACTCTCGGTAGCTTCGCACTTCCATGTAGCTTCACATATCTTCCACATGTTTAAATTACATCAAGCAAAATCTTTCCTCAAAACAGTATCTGTAAAGTTATAATTTGTAAACAAAACTTTGTCGTGTACTTGTATAAGAGCATGTGCATGTAGTATATGTTACGTATGTAAATTAATTTATAATACGAATCGTCATCCCTCCACATGATCGTAAACAAAAAGTGCAACTGGCACCAGGAATTTGGTGAGCAAGTGGAATGAATAATCATAGCAATTTCCCTTGCCCCACAAGCGCATATATTAATTTCAGAGAAGGAAAATAGTGATTCAGAAATGACTATATACTTTACGAGCATCGTCAGTTATTTTGTTCAACTTCCTTCTGATTGTCCCAGACGACTGATCTATGCATAGATACAAAAACAAGATGACATCTTCTGAACATAGATGCATGATATTAGAGCTAGCAATTACGAAGATCACAGGCATATGTGCTAATAACGCAGATGATGTCACGGAAGACAAAGCGGAGAAATAATAGATCGCAGAAATTAATAAATAAGGATGGTGGCAGGAAAATGCATGTTGGTAGTGATGACATGTAGTAGTGAAGCAAATATCTGCAACTTGTCTCATCTCTACGGAGTTCCATATTGGAACAATTAATACAATGATGGTAGGTTTCAATGTTTAGACACGGCATCTCCGTGTCTACGATGATCCGTTTGCGAATTTGAAGCACCGTTCACTGTCTCTCTCTCTTCTCTTCTCTTCTCTTCTCTGCTATGCGGGGTCACTGTGGTCTGTGGCAGGGTGGGTGGTACCACCTTTGTGACAAATAGGCAGCAGTAATTGCTAGTGAAGCATGGGAGTGCGTTTCATTAAAGTAAATTGCAGGCTACAAATTTTTTGTTTTATTACATTTACTTTCCTCCAAATGAGTCCATATTTTTGGTATCATACATCAATTTTCACATTTACCACCCTCAACAACCACCCTTGCTCTCTCTCTCTCTCTCTCTCTCTCAATTTCTTCAGATGACGCCAAACCGTTCTCAATTTAATCGCTATTCACGATGATAAGACCAAATGGCATGCTGTCACTCTTTTCTGTAACTTGGTCTTGAATTGTGTGATGATGTGTTGATTAATAAAGAACACCACTTTTTAGGATGACATGCAATCACAAAACCTTCGCCGGGTTCTTTGGAAGTTTCAAAAATTTGCTTCAGATTCTAATGCAAGTGACATGGGTAAATGCGCGAGTTTACTCTACCTTGAGTTGACATTCGCACTTATATTAGAAAAAACTGGTTGGAAAATGCCAGTTTAAAATAATTTGATGAAGAATCACGAATTAATGATTTTATATCTGACAGAAAGTTCGCAGAGAAAAACTTATTATTGTAACTGGATTATGTCATGAAGTTGTTCTTACGTATACGTGTTGTCCTGTACACATTGAGATGGAAATTTTTCGACTGAATGCAAAGATTTCCCACTATGTAAGGTAACAATTACAATATCATTTATCACAAACAAAAGTGTGTCAACTTATATAATGCTCGTATAGGTCACATGATAACGTCAGCTAATAACTCGCCTGAATTCTTACATATCCATAGTGTTAAACCATTTAAATAATCAAACTAAACTAGGGTTGTGCTGTTCCAAAAAAAAAAAAAAAACTAGGGTTGCCAAATCAAACTACATATAAAAACTAAACTGATTTTATCAAAAAAAAATCATCTGAAGTGTTTTGTTAAACCTAAACTGAATTGTTTTAAGAACTGAATTAAACCAAACCACAAAAACTGAATTAGTTTTATAGAGAGGTTAATTACCTAAAATATGAGTTAAAAAAAATACAATTTAACTCCAAAAAATTATTTAAGTTCAAAACAAGTGAGTTTAAATTAGAGAAACAGTTTGCCAAACAAAAAACACTCCGATTCGGACAAACTATTTTCTAGATACGTTCAAACCAACTTTTTTTGAGTTCGATTTAGTTCTTACACAGTTTAGTTTTTTCAAGGTTTTAATCACCCCCAAAATGAACTATTAAGACATAGGGAGTATAAAATTGTATTATAAATGGTACATTCATTACTTCCCAGAAAATGTGATTTTATTAGGATATAAGTATTAAATCAAATATGGCATAACATAGTTGGTAGGCAGCAACCATTGTGAAGCCACATTGACATTTAATCATGTTATTTTGTTTCATATCCATGCTTAGAGATTTGGTAGGCTTACGCGGATCTAGATAAGCCACTGAGCATCTTTGTCAATACCCACTTAAATTCAAGCATATAACTATCTCGATCATTTATGGGCCTGCAACACAACATAAATGGGAAAGTGGGACAAAATTTGAAAACATATACATTTAAAATGAAAAGAAGTTAATAGGCCGGGTCCTTTCTAAGAAAACTTCATTCATTTCCCAATCTGAGAGCACATTGATGACCACCCACGAAATGTATGAGCAAAACATTACTGCATTTTCACCTAAACCTCTCATCTTTCTCTCTCTTTCTTTCTTTCTCTCCGGTATTTGTTCATAGTGGGGTGATGAAAATCGAATCAATTGTTAGGGTTCTTGGTAATTGTGCATTCATAATGGGATGGATGTTTGAGGCCAAAATGAGTCCCACAGGTTTGATTCTCTGTTAGATTTCCATACCCCATCCTAGATGCCATGTCTCCATCCCCTTCCCTTTGACTATTGGAGCCTATATTCGGTGCAACCCTCCTTCCCATGTTTATTTATTTCCCGACATATGATTGTCGGGAGATATTAATGTAATACTAATACAAAACCATTTTCATCACATATTAACCACTTCTTCATCTCTGTAAACGGACTACCCAATACTACAATTTCATTTCACGTCCACTTTTTATGAAGTTCCAGAACCATGGCTTTCCCAACCATCTATTTCTCATTTATTTTAAACAACCCTACTTAGATGGTGCCATGATGAAAGCCCATTTATCAGAAAACAATACT
This sequence comes from Phaseolus lunatus, assembly GCA_013389735.1. Taxonomy (NCBI): domain Eukaryota; kingdom Viridiplantae; phylum Streptophyta; class Magnoliopsida; order Fabales; family Fabaceae; genus Phaseolus; species Phaseolus lunatus. The sequence goes on along the minus strand of CM023865.1, from coordinate 12,504,306 downwards.
ACTGCTGCTTCATAATTAATATTAACGTACACGGTATATAAATTTGTCCTTCTATAGTCAAAAACTATATATCTTACGTTGAAGACAACAGTTTATACAAATTGATAAATCATAGAAATATCAATCTGCGAGGATCAAATCGCCTACATGCAATTTGCTATATGATTTTTTTTGGAAAAATGCAGTTGTCCTTATTTCGAAAGCCATTGCATTACAATTACGTACACAATTGTACTTAGGAAGATTTATTCTAAACCTAGCATGCATGAATGAATTTTAGAGGGAAAGAACCGTAAAGAGGTGAAGAGGATGACCTTTGGTGATAAACAAATAATAACAGAGTAATTTTTCTTTCTAGCAGCAGTAACAATGAACATTGGACATGCTTATTTATGGCTGATCAGGAGTGGTGCAACTATCAACAGCTGTTACAAAAATAATATCGGCAGAAGAAGTCACATTATAAAAAGTGTACTAGAACACCCTAGAAGTAGAAGCAGAGAAAAATATGCATCGGCTTGTTTCATATTATCCATTAGTAGCTACATAAATCAATAATATCTACCCATTGCTTCAAAAAGAAAAAGGGGTCTGCCATTTTCACGTGCCACCTTCCACTTATGATAGAATAATTTTTATAACGTAATTGTTCTACATAGTTAACGAAAGATGAGACAAAGGGGGTGGACCTCCCCACTTTTTCCTAATCAGTACATGTTTCTTACATCAAAACCAACAGGGAGTGGTAGACTTAAATGTGTGGCCCAAAGTTGTATATTCCAGCTCAGTTATTATGAGACTAAAAGAAATCAAAATCATACTACGTACTTTGGTTAGAATAAAACAGTAAAGTGTTGGAGTGCGTATTTTTACGTTTTTATTACTCTTAATAAAATGGTGAGTAAAACTGGTTTGATTAAGTTTTTCATATGTGAAAATGTGTAACTCTAGTTTGAATGCAATTGATGGCAAATGGCTTTCAAATAAAACAAAAAGAAATGTATTATAAGTTTCTCTTTTTGTGATAGCGACTAGTGAAATAACTGACGCTTTTGCTTGTTTAGATTAGCCATGGAATGTTTCAAACCTAAGGGGACTTTCGCTGTTTCCATCCTTTTTCCCTTGTTTCCTGAATACCCTTCTTAGAACTTTCTCTTTTCTATCGAGTAAACAACTTTGGATGTAATTTTGCAATTAGTCATATCAGTGAATAGAGTATATTTTTCAGAAAGAGATGAATGTTTACTCAAAGAGATATTGTGAAGCCTATGGAGGTATGCTACGATGATTTCTGGAAAATGTAATCTAAACGGAAGGTCTTTACTTACTCTTCACAAGAGATCTAAACGGAACTGGTTTCTGCCATGTGTAAAAATTGTTTCATATAGCGTAAATTTTACAACAAAAATGGAGCTTTCACTTTCAATTCTCAAGGGACAAAATGCCTAGACAGTGTGGGTCCTTTAACGTTTTTCTTTTGTCCGATGTACGTAGGTTCTCTAAATTTCTATACGTTTTGAGACAGCAATGGTTTTTAATAGAAAGACATGCTTCTTGCAAACTAACAAATCTCAGACTTTGGACCTCACTTTTATTTATTTATTTATTATTTGTCTTAAACATATGGAGAAACAGGATTTGCCCTTCTCAAATTCATATCCAATCACATTTAGAACCCTTAGTTTTGAAATAGATTTTTTTTTCAATATTTTTTTTTAATAAAATCATTTTATAATAAAATTATTTTTTTTGTAAAAAAAATGAAATTAATAGAAGGTTACAAAGGGGTGCCTTAACCTAGAGATAAAGTTCCAGACTTATTTCCCCAAAAAAAACTTAAATTCTGATCAGACCTACTACAAAAAAAAATTCAATTGTTTCAGAATCCGACTATTTCTATTTAAATTTTTACATATATAGTATATGGCTTCACTCTTCTTCTCCGTGAAAAGAAAAAATGTCATAATAAAACTGAGTATTTAGTGTTAATTGCTTTCACAATCCAAAAAACTGAAGGCTCTTTAAAGAAATTGAAGTCTGCAAAACATGAAAATATGTATTCTAAACTGACCAGGCAGAGGCAGATAGGAATAAAAGCAAAAACATAATGTAAATGGTACATAATTCATTTCCAAAACAGACTAATACAAAATTTACATACTCATCATAAGTCATTGGACACAAACACCAGATAAATGAATCATAAAAAAATAATCATAAATCATTGGACATAAACACCAGAGAAAGAGAAAACTGCCTTGTTATAATTAAAGTGCATCCATGCCCACATTTTTCTAATAAAATTGTACTCACACTATATCTAACTTTTATATATACATTCACATAGTTTATATTTTTAATAAATTAACCCTTATTTTCTTTATTTTATTTGAAAATACCTTATTAACTAAAACTTAAATAAAAGAATTATAAAAAAATAAAAAAAATGAATGTTATTTACTAAGAATATGAGAAAGGTACATGTCATCTTATTAAAAATAATACATTCAAAACTAAAAAAATGTGAATATCATTTAATAAAAGAGATTAATAATCTTTCTAAATATTACGCCAATCACCATTTGAAAAGCAAATACTATTTCACTTTTAACATTTTACGAACAATCTTGATTGAAGTCAGTAAGTTTTCTTAGCCCATTTCCATTGACCAATTATTTTACTTTACTGGATTAAGATTTGTTGAAAGAGAAGAAAATCTACACAACAAAATCTATCTTATACTTTATACAAGTTGTTAACAATAAAAAATCTAGTGAGACAAAAGAATTCATTGTCAAATCAGCATATAGAATTCTCAAGAAAGAAGGTCAGGAGGATGTGGGGGACTGTTATGCGGGTTTGTGGAAGCTAAATGTCCAATCTTTAGCCCTTTTCATTGCTTGGAGGGTTCTGGAGGACAAAATAGCGACAAAAGTGAATTTGGTTAGAAGAGGTATTGGTATGGATAGCAGCTAATGTGGTTAGTGTGGGGAAGAAGAAAAAATTACATCTCATCTCTTTTGTACTTGCAGAGTGACTTGGTTAGTGTGGTCAAAGTGTAAAGAATGGTTGGGGGTGGTTTTGACGGAACATCGTGAGCCAAAAGAGCATTTCTCTAATTTTAAGGTATGTGGGATGAAGAAAAACGTAAATAATATATGGGGTTATGCGTAGGTAGCTGTGGTAGATGAGCCGTGGAAACATAAGAATAAGAAGATTTTTAGGAGTGGTAGGATAGATCATATAGAAATTTTTACTATGGTGCAACTGAAGGTTTGGTCATGGATAACTTTCAAAGTTAGCGGGGTGTGTTTTTCGTATTCTGATTGGTCTCTTGAACCTTTGATGTATATGAAATCTATTAGAAAATGTTAGGTGTTATGTACTCGGATAATGCTAGGTTTTTGTTGCTGGATTTAGATGATCTTGTATAAAGGTTGAGATATTCTGAAATATCTCTATTTATTTTTTTTTTTACCGATAAAAAAAACAAGTTGTTGACAATAAAAATTATATGTTTATGAATTATATTTTTATATTCTTATTACAATCAAATATTATTATAATTATAAATATGCTAATTAAATAAGGAAACAAAGTAAAATATTTTAAAAAATAAATCCTAAAAAGTTATATAAGATGCTCTAAAAACAAATAATATTGAAAAAATTAGTATTTTTGTGAGAGTGTAAAAACAAATAATCATTTTCACTATAACAGTCAAAGACGAGTTTAAATTGTTAGTCAATTTAATCCACCTTAAATTTGGGTGAAATTAAGTTGAACATGAAAACCCGCCTAAAAAATCACTTAACTGCAAAGATAATATTAAATTAAATTTTTTGGAATTAATAAATAAAATAATATTAAAATATGAAAAAAATTAAAATGAGGAAGTTGGAAGAACATATTAATGTATCATTTGTAATTCTTTATTACATATAATTTTTAATTTAAAAATAACCATTTTAAAATTTGGATAAATCGATTCATTTTCCTATTAATATTTTTAAATTACATATTTGATGAGTAGGATAAACCCACTCAAATATAAGATATGTAAGAATGGAAACTTAACAATATTATTTTCATATAACTACATTTTTACAGTTTTTTTACTAGTCCAAACATTTAATTGGATCAAATGATAGAAAAGAACTTAACTTTTATTTTCGTATAACTATTTGTATTATAACATCCCAGAAAATACATCTAATTATTCTAATAGAAATTTTACCCATTTCCATACAAATTTTGAGTTTTTCAAAATATTTCTATTACAAAATTATGGTTCATAAAAATACAAATATTTATAGTATAAGGTTTAAAACATCTTAAAGTCGTCTAAGACATCCTACACCTGTATGATCATTTGTTCGTGTATGTAGTACAATCATCGCAATTCAAACACAACAAGAAAAGTAAGGGTAAGCTAGTGAGAATAAAATTTTATAATATACACAATTAAATCAAAAGAGAAAACCAAATTACATGATCAATTTCTTAATTATTCAATCTTCTTAAAATCCCAATAATAAAACAATCACATAGATCTTACATGAATCTACACATTCAAGGTAAGTCCTACCAGAGACTAACACCTGATCCAAAGATTACCAGCAAATCCAACAGAAAGAGTCAGGGTAAGTTCAATAAACCCAAGCCGTGCATCTCATATGTCATGGTGTGCATGAACTCCTCCATTAGCTTCTCACCACCTGATATCTTATTTAGATCATCAGTGAAGCTCAGAGATCTCTGTTACCACATATGCATCAATACTTAATACACATACAAACATCCGTGCATACATTATCCAAAATGTATGAATTCAATTCCATACCATTTTCATCATACAGTATCATTCCAAAACACAATTCACAATATCTAAAATCCTATTTAACATAAAAAAATAACACTTAAAATACTAAACCATCAAAATATAATATTTTTACAAATTTAAATAATATATAAATAAACAACACAAAATATAAACACACAACATCTCTACAAGAGAAATTGAATATTGGGATCACGTCCATTTCACATTCAGATCTTTTAGCCTAGGGTGCTAGTAAAAATTAAATTAAATTTAGTTTTCCTTACCTTAATTGTTTGCTTTCCAAGCAATCTCTACAATTTTAGTCTCTCAGTCCGGATAAGCTTTAAAATATAAAGGCCTAATGCAAGTTATCGAAACAAAACAGAAATTCAGTATATAATAGAACATGTTGAGAGGACTACTCTTCTCAACTGACCCCACTAAAATTGATGACTAAAACATAGAGAAAAACAGAGAATAAGGGATTTTTAGAGTAAAAATGAACTTACTCTGTTTGAAAATCTAATCGGGTAAAAATGTACCATAAATCCTTAACTACACCATGACATGATCAGATTTTAGAATAGATAAGATATGGAAGAGAAATTGAAGAAAAAAAGAAAGTAAAGAAAAGAAGTTGGTAGAGAAAGAAAACATGAAAAAAGAAAAAAGAGAAAAGTGATGGCGGAGCTGTGGATCCGTGATTTTATTCACGGAGGGGTTACATGTATCATTTTCATTTTTATTAAAGGGACAATATATTGATGTCAGTATTATATAACATTTTTTCACAAAAGTTTATCTTCTCTTTAGGTATATATTTTTTTTTCACTTTTTCTACGCTTTTGGCTTTTAATCTTTCTTTTTTGGTTCTTGGTTTTTTTGTTTTGGTTCATGGTATTTCATATCGAATGGGTTTTTCATCTCAAACAAACGAAATTTTAATGATAATACATACATATGTACTTATGTGCTGGTGAGGGACTAGCATGCCCATATGTGTGCATCCAACAATTCTCATTATTTTTTAAATTAAAAGCACAACTCTTGGTTGAAATCTTATATTTTGAATTTCTATAATAACGAATATAATAAATGCCGATGAAAAAACGAGTATAATAAATATAATAATTAAATTGTTAGGAATAGTATTTTTTTAACAAATGTAAATATAAAAGATAATTTCAGATATATTTCTTAAATGGCATTTGTTGTTATTTATTTATGGTCACATGTCATGTGTTCACAGTTATTTTTCACATCAAACCATCCTTTTCAGGTGACATTTAATTTATAATTGTGTAAATGTGTTGGTTTTATATCTACCTTGGCAGAAGCATGGTCCATCTTAAAATTAATCTGACCAGTGTTGGATGTAAATTTAAGGCATTGTTTTGTTGGATTGATGCATTGTTACAAGGAAGACGGAAATAAATGTAACACCTCAAAAATTATTAGAATTTAATATACCATACCATATAATATAATAAATATATATATATATATATACACTAAAATATTAATTAATTTTACAATAAAAATTAACTAATTATTATATTTTACTTAGATATTATTTTATATTATTTAGGTATTTTGTAATACTCGAACATTTTTTGTTAATGCCAGAATGATACACTAACTTAGCTTTCTCTAGGTCTCTCCCACTTAGGACACCATTGGTTGCATGAGTCATAGATATCTTTACTTAAGTGATTAGATATTGCTTAAACAAAGAGTCTATAATCAATAGGAGTAAAAATTGTTTGTTATCATATGATGAAGATATAAAACATAATAAATCTATACTTTTAAACAAATTTGCATTGAAAAATAGATTTTTTATTCTTTTCAACATAATAATCGACTATGTTTAATATAAAATTAATTATATAATTATTTATTTTAATCAAAATTGATTTTCACATGTTTCATAAATAATATATTATGTTAAAAAATCTCACATTAAAAAATCAAATAATCGGTTATGTTTAAAAATAATTGATTATATTAAGAGAAAATAATTTTTGGATTACATTAAGAACATAATAATCAATTATATTTAAATATAATTGATTGTATTAGTCACTGACCATAAAACTATTTTAAAATGTATTAAAAAGAAAAGTTTTCATGTTTTCTCTCGTAAGTATACCTTTTAATATTTTTTAAAAGAACTAAGTAGCTTCTTAAAGGAAAAAATTTCTTGAAATATTATACATTACATCTTATTTGAGTCAAGATCTATAAAAAAGAAAAGTTGATCATGTTATAGACATTTCATTACAAATCCGTCACTAGTATTTTTAAGTTTTTATTGATAGTTTTACACTAGTATTTGGTGTGTACCATAGATGGTTGAATGTTTTTATTATTTTTGCAAAATCTTCTTGAAGTTGTATTTCTTGTTTTAGTTACATAGAAGTTATTGTAATTGAATAATTAAATATTATTAGTAAAAATCTAGTTAAGTTTATTTGGATAAACTTGATGTAGATTTAAAAAGAATTAAACAATTATAAAAAAAATTATGTCTTTTTTTTTATCATGCTCATATCATCTTAAATTTTTTTTGTTATTAGTAGTAATTGATGCATTTAATTACACTAATCAACAACAGTTTTAAGTAGAAATTTTTAAGTTTTAAGTAGAAAATTTTAAATCTCTTGATGAGAATGTTTAAACCAATTCACCCCTCTTAATTGGATTGCATTTTTAATAATTCCTTGTTTACCATTTCAAATAAGTGTATAGAATTTGAAAAAAGCCAAAACTCTAAAGAGTTGGGTAGAGTAACATAATCAAACCATACGAAAAAAATAAAAATCAATCCATAGTCAAATTAGTAGACAAAATTACTTTTCTCAATTAACTTGATCAATATTAAACTTAAATATTAAGAAAAAAACTGAAAGATTTTTAAAGAAAAAACCACTCTAGACTAAAATATGATCAAACATATGCTTCAAAACATTGGTACTACTGTGTGGTAGAATCTAAAATGAAGTGAATAATTTAGATAGATAAAAGAGAAAGGAAGTTACACAAATAAAGGAGCGTAAGAAAATAATTAAAATATAAAATAAAATAAAATAAAGGAGGAAAGTAAACCTTGGACTAGAGGTTTTACAAACATAATATAAAAGATATATTAAATAAAATACTAATTAAAGATTTTAAATTGATTTAAAATAACAATTTTTTTATTATACTATATTCTTTTTATTAAGTATTATTTTCATGTTACTAAAAAACGTGTAAATTTTAAATATTAAAAAAAAAAGTGAGACACCACTTTCCTCCTCGTCTTAGGGGATAATTTTTTTTTTTAAAAGTTCATTCTATAAAATTAATCCATTTTTTTATAATTTTATTCATCCAAATCACGAATGATTATTCTATAGTCTCAATTTATTTTTCACATATACAAATAAATAACTCAAATCAGTTTGCTATTTATTATATTTTATTTTACTACTAGATGTATTTTATTATTGTTATAAGTATTTATTGTTGTTTTGCTGAAATTAAATTGTTGCTGTAAATTATTATTTTTGTAATTCTTTTTCTATATCACAAGCACTGATAGTTTGGACACACGTAACTTTAATTTGCGTTACATGCCAATTTTTTTATATCTAAACTATTTTTTTATCTAGAGATATTGCATCAATTTTACAATATATCTGTGCAAAATATTCATCTATTATTTCCTCAAATACCCAACGTCACAAAACTTCAAACTATCAATTTTATATTTGATAATAGTATTTTACTCATATAAATAAATTTACTATATATTATATCATAACAGTTTTTTCTATTGGTCACGTACATATTAAAAGACTCGTAACATACACATAAAACCAAAAAGTTAAAATTATATCCAAAATTATGCAATTTTAAGGAAACTAGGCATTGGTGTTTTATGTCTAGTAGCTGTAGGTACTGCATTGGCTGTTCAAAAGTTTTGGCTTAGTTTTTTAATGCAGATTTATGGTTGTTAATGCAGTTTTTTTTTTCATCTGTTGTGTAGCAGTTTTTTATATATATTTTTTTCTATTTTGTTAAAGCAAGTGTTAAAGAAATTTAGAAATTTGTATTTGTTATTTTTTTTTTAATGTAAAATGAACTTTGTGGAATGATTGAGATATTTTTAAAGTGTCATCTTTAATTCATTTATCTTATATTGATAAAAAAAAATATTTAAAATTAACTGACTATTCTAAGACCAACCTTGCAAGAGCTTCATTTGGTGTCTTGAACAAGAATTTTATACTGTTATTATGATATTAAATAAAAACAAAGCAATACTTTAGTTTTTTGTTTTTGGATTCGCATTGAGTTGTTTTTTAGTACCTAGGAATCTCTTTGGACCTTAAAAAAAAACTCTTTAATCAAATCCCATTTTTTTTTTTATAATTATGAGAAGCCTTATATTGGAAAGGATAAGTTGTGATAAGCACAAACACACTGGAAAAGAAGGACTTTCCTCTCTAGTCATCCTTAACCAGAAAATTTGGTGTTTATTGTGAGATAATGTAAACATTTTTCCACTACCTACTTTTTGTTACCCACCATTCTCTCATTTAAACGTAGAATCCCATTTAGATGCCCCAACCAAAATTTGAAAGTGATGCTCCTACCTTCCAACAAATCCTTTAAATGAAGTCAAATGATGAGTAAAAGAAGATCAACTCGAAAGGGAAGCTTAGTAAGAAACTGAAAAGTCCAAGCGTAAGTTGGAAGAGCTCATAAAAGCCCATGAAGAAATACATAAAGCCAATGTTGAGTTACAACAAACAGTGCAATAACATACAGCCAACCAAAGAAAGATGGGGTTAGACTCCATCATAGTTCCACTCAACATCCAACCTTTCTCTTAACAAATCCAGGATGAACTTGTACCACCAGACTACATGCTGCTAAAGATCACTTATTTTGTGGGATCTATTGATCCTGAGGAACATTTTCAAGTCTTCCAAGAACAAATGTTGATTTCTAGATGATTGAATGTTCTCCGATGCAAGATGTTTGCATGGACTCTTTTTGAAAACTACGTTGTAATGATTTAATAGTATTATAAACGAAATCGTTACTTTCTTCCTAAAATTTTCACAAATGTTCCTCATATAGTTTGTGTCAAATGTTGTAAAACCCTCAAAGGTCGTAGATCTCTTTGACATCCAGAAAAAAAGAGAATAAGCCCCTTGATAAGTGCCAAATTTCATAAATATTTCATATTAAAATATAGGCACTTATGAGTATTAATTGTTAAAACAAGTATAAAATAACCCATAATTTATTAATTTATACCTTTTTACATATTTTATGATTTTAATTTGAATAAGAACGATTTATTATCAAATTTGTGTTAATTTTAGGATTCTAGGGTAAAATGGAGATAATTGGGCAAAAGGAAAATATACAAAGCTAAAAAGGGAAAGTTGGAATGCATCAACACACACCAAAGTTGCCCAAATTCGCATAAAGCCAAGATGCCACCAGTGGATCTCGCTCAAGCAAGTAGAATCTCGCTTGAGTGAGATAGCGCCAGTAACGTTGGACCTTTTTATGTTTTACTCACCCAAGCGAGTCCACTAGTGCCCAAGCGAGAAGTCATTTAAGCCCAAACAAATTAGGTTAAATAGGAGGCTTGAGGCACAACCCTAGTGTGCAAGATTGAGAGGAAAACACCATTGAGTGACTTGCAACCTAATTGGTAGAATAGGAGGTGTGGGAAATATTAGAGGAGACATATGTCATGGAGAAACATCCTGGATCTTCTTCGCATGCTATCCATGCATGTAATAGTTATCATGAGCGACTAATTCTACTATTTGGGATTTAGAGTAATTTGTTCAAACTTTGATGTATTAAGGAGATATTTGAATATAATATTCTATTATTGATTGATTATTGGTATTATTGTTTTGCTTCTAATTCTTGATCTAGAATCTTAAATTTGACTGGAAAGTATTTTTAGGGTTCTGACCTAAACGATAATACTTAACATATTTGAGTGCTAGGAATAAACTTGAAATGTTAATTGTCATCAACGTCTAATCTTAAAGATACGTTGTTTTTATAAATATGCGAGAAATCGATATTTAGGAAGCATTTTAACTCTATCTCAGGAGGATTTGCATTAATACCCTCATCCTGGGTGATTTTAACTCTATCTCAGGAGGATTTGCATGAGGAGGGGTGACCAGTTTTAGAAGGAAACATTATGCTTTAGCCATTTGGTCTTTGGAGGTAAAAACCACAATTTTGCCTCCTGCAATCTCTTCCAAGGCTGATCTAAAAGATGTAGCACCACATGAGAATGATATCGTAATCATATCAGTAGTGACGATGGGACAAAACATACACATGATTCTAGTGGACCATGGAAGCTCAACTGATATCATATTTTGGGATACATTTGTGGAGTTACAAATCTTGAAAGATCAGTTTAGGTCATCCAAAGGAGTGTTGGTTGATTTTTCAGGGGAGCAAGTGGAAGTATGAGGATATGTAGATCTTTGATCGACCTTTACTAATGGGGAGTCAACAAGCATTATCATGATCACATACATCATAGTAAAAGCTCTTTCTTTCTGCAACCTTCTCCTTAGGCGACCCTCTTTGAACAAATTATAGGCAGCCATGTCATTAGTACATCTTAAGGTCAATTTCCTCATGTCGGAAGGAAAGATTATGACCTTGGTGGTAGATCAAAGGACAACTCAAAAGTAATACGAGAATAGTTTACTCATATGTTGGATTGCTTATTCGACTTCTCACTCATCTTATGTCAATAACTTGGATCTTGATCCTCAAACCATCCATGAAGATTGACTATTACAACCAGTAGGAGATGGCAGGGAGATAGATGTTAGGAAGTGGCAAAAGATAAAGATTGATCAAGTATTTTCTGAGAAAGTGGAGAGCAAATTAATAAAGTTGATAAAAGCAAATTTGCATGTCTTTTCCTGAACGACCTCCAAGATGCTAGGGATAGACCCTAGCTTTCTTTGTCATCGTCTAACCATCAACCTGGGAGTAAAGTAGTGATCCAGAGAAGACAAAGTTTGAAGAAAAAAAGACAAGCGATAAAAGAATGTTATCGCTCGACCACATCCAAAAAGGTTTTGAATTTGAAAAAGTAGAAAAACATGTTGGAGGCCCACACTATGTTGAAATGAGTACATAAGATGTGGAAGGCTCAGGTATTAAAATGAAGTTAGGTCGGGATGACATTCATAATAGTTATTATCTATTTCTCAAACAAATCAAGGGACAACCTAAGATCAAGCTTTACGAAAACAGTACAAAACCTATCCTTATGATCATTAGCCTCATTTTTACAGATCGACTCGTCCATTTCATAAATTTGAAGAATTATATACTTGTTTATAGTCTTACTAATGTCTTGGAGGTTTCAAAATGCTTTATCTTTTTCAAGTATGTGTAACATGAAGTTTCCCTTAACAACTCCATTTTAGCATAAGAATAGGAAGCATAGTAAGTTGTCATTTGGGTCACAAGCAAGAGCAAGATTCAACTGCAAAATGGATAAACTCAAAAAATGTTAAATGTGAAACCCAGAAAAAACTAAACATTAAACCCATAAAACACCAAATGCTAGACCAAGAAACACTACACACCAAACCTAGAATGATGAACACTTATAAGTTCAATCCAACAAATGAAACATTACTAGATAAAAGAAGTAAGAGTAACACACATGTCAGCTAAGGATTACCTAAGAAAAAAGATGCAAAAATCACAAGATAACTCTAAAATTTTTGTAGAAGTTCTCATTGTTACGAAGGAAAAATGGAGAATTGAAGAACTTTTTGTTTTTCAACTCTGCTTTGAATGACCAAATGATGCAAAGAATAAGGGGGAAATGATCCAATCGTTTGGAATTTGTAAACATTAATAAGGCAAACAAGTAAAATGTAGTCACACGGAAGGACATAGTGAGACATGATCCTTCAGGTACAAACTCGTGAAGCAAAACGACGCTTATGGAACCTATGAATCTTCTAAATGGTTGTTTAGCCTTTTTGCACTGATCGGCTCAAGACTAGGATTTATGTACCATCATGACAACTCCCCACCCATGGGTCGAAGTGGTCACAAACCAGTTAAAAGACTCATAAGATTGGCATAAAACTGATTAGTTGAAATTATGTCCAAAAATGACCTGATAATCCCAAGATAAACCTTGTGAAACCCCATGAGGCATCCCGAGTCCGTTAGCAAAAAGTTTACTTAACCAATATCAAACTAGATATATGTTTTGCTATCCAGATTCTTGTTTAGTTTTTATAGTCTTAATCCAAACTACATAATCAAGTTGTTCACAAAGAATCCACAAATTAATTTATTGACATCACATTTTAGTAAAATTTGTATTTAACATTTAAAACAATAGTAATAAAAAAAACTAATTAGTGTGAGTACTTTCCATTAGATTTTACTAACTTTTACGTTTTTAAGACTCCTAATAACTTTTTCATGTACTTTCAACTTTTATTTAATTTTATTTGGTGTATTTATAAGAACATATTGTAATCGAAATAAAATATTTGGGTCGTTAGGAGTCCATCTATATAGCATTATAGATTGCTATAAATTTTTTATATTACTTGAGACCGTTTTTTACATAATTTATAGAATTTTAAAAAATTCATACAATTTTTTAATAGAAAATTTATAAAAAAAATATTTCAAAAATTTAAATTTTTTATAGTGATATAATAATTATTTTTGGAATGAGATTTTTATTGTTCCTTTGCTTATTGATACTCTTGGCATGTAAACATGTTTTCTTAAAAAAAATTATGTCGATATTTTTTTATAGGTTTAAATATGTTTTTATATTATTATATAAAGTTGATTTTTATTTTTAATTAAAATTTTAGATTTTATAAGTTTTAATAGTATAAAAACTATTAAAATTGATCGACAGACGACGACATTAACTTTTTTTTGATGTCAAAAAAAATTTCAGTGTGCAATATATTATAATATTTTAATGTTCACTTAATAATGATGAATAATTTACGTCAACATGAAAGTTAAGGGACTTAATTTTTTTTTCATATATAAAATACATTTTATTATATAAAATACATTATAATTAAAATATAGATTTCTATTTTTTTGATTTTTTAAATGTTTTTATAAAAATTATTTTATATAAAAAATAAAGTTAAAATTTACTTCATAAACTTCCATACTAAAATGGACTATAACTCATTGTTGACCTGAAAATTGTAATATTATAATATACTCCATACTAAAAGTTTGGTTGACACATGAGAAAAAAATTAATACCATTTTTTTTAACAACTTATTTCAATAATTTTCATATTAAAAAAATTAAGAAATCTAAAATTTTGACTAAAACCAAAAATCAATTTTGTATGGAAAACATATTTAATATTTTTTTTTATAAAATTAGTTATTAACTTAAAAATATATTTTTAGATTGATAACATTTGATAATAAAAACAATAATTAAAAAATTTAAAATAAATTGGGCCGACAGCTTTAGAAGGACCTGCAACTCAATCCAATTACAATATGGCAATTCCTTCCCTTACCATATCACTGCACCCAGTTGGTTCCAGTGGAAAAGACTAAAATATTTTTTTAAAAAAAGGAGTACATATAAAAAATACATTCTGAACTCATTTTTCTAGAATATAATAATCTCTTCTTCCAGATCTATTTTTATAGAATGTATTATTTTTAATTTTTGATTTTCTTATCCGGAATGAAATTTTTTTATTTTGATTTCCAGGTTTTTATTTCTGAAACACAATAATTTTTTCCAAAATTTTTATTTCCAGAATTAAAGACATTTTCGGAATTCTGAAATTGTGTTAAATGCAGGTTAAAAAATGTTGGGTGCAGGAAGCAATTGGCTTGCAATCCTGTCTACTGGGCCTGAGACCCTTTGAGTTGCTACACGTCACGACTTCGGTTACCGCGCGAAGTTTCAGTTTCGTTCTTCTCACAAACGTTTCTTTGTTCTTTAGACCCAGTTTGTATGCATTCACACGCTATGGCAAAAGAATCCCCTCAAACCCTAACTCTATTCACTCTTGTAACACACTCAGTCCCCAAATTTCCCAGCTTTATCTCACTAAGCACGCTATAATGTAAGTTCACTTCAATTTTTCTAATTTAATTTTTTAATATAATTTTTTTCCATTTTCCTTTTGGTAAAGTGAAAATTGAACCCAGGATGTAAGTCACTGTTTTTTTTTTTTTGTTAAGGTAGGCTTACGTTCATATATTTTACTATAATACGTGAAGAAAATAGTGGTATTTGCTTCGGTTCATGTTTGTGCGCTCGTTTACTATTGTGACGCGATGCTAGCATGAAAATGAGATGAGTACTATTTAAGGAAAAACAAGAAAAGAACAACAACAAAATGAAATTGGATTGGAACCCACTTTTTTAAAGGCAAACTATTGTTTAACTAGAGAGTAAGAAACACTGTGATTTGTTGCTTGTTCATGTTTTTTTGAAAGCGCGCTTTGTAGGTTTTAAAAGTTGCATTTTGTCTCTTTTTCTGAGCTTACTATAAGAGGGTTTTTCAATTTCTAATTATTTTTTATTTGGGTTTTTATCATATTAAAAATTATGAGCGCAGGGTTTCTGAGACAGGAATGTAGTTTTTCTTCAACGAAAATATTGCATTACAAAGCCCTTTTGATGGAGTTAGTTAAAAAGAAAATGAAAGAAGACAAAGAAATGTCAAACCTCAATGTTGTTAGCAATAATATGTCAGAAAGTTGTAGGTGTAATGAATTGGAAGAGAGAAGCAAGAAAGTTGAAATGAGGTGTGCCGAGTTAGAATTTAAGCTTCAAAAGAAAGATGAGGAATGTGAAGCACTTGAGGCTAAACTCAGGGCACTTGAAGGTGAGGTGGAGGTTTTGAAGGTGTCTAGTGAAGGACTTAAGCAGAAAAAAGTTGGCAATGTAAAAGAGGGAGAGGTGGACACAGTTATTGATTTGACAGATGATAATGAGGTTGAACAACTAATGATTGAAAAAAATGTTTTGGAACGTGAGAAGAAAAGGTTTGAGAGTGAGGTTGAGGTCTGGAAAGACAGGTACTGGAAACTGGAATCATGGGCCTCACAGTTGAAGCTGGAAAGTGGCAGTTATTACCATGAAGAAAATGGAAAGGAGGAAAGTGATGAGATTAGGACTGGTGGTAGTTCGCATCTAGAACCAATTATAGATTCTAAAGTGCTATGCGCTGAGAGAGTTAAAAGGCAATTGGCATTTGAGACTGGAGAGAGCCCCGGCAAAAAGATGGTGCTATCTACACCCTCGGTTGCAAAATCTTCTTCTGTTTTTGCAATTGATATCGTTGACAGTGATGATGAACCCAATATTGCCCAACACCCTGTTCTACATAGTGAGGGCAGCAGAAATGCTTTTGTTTCTTCGTGTTTTACTGCAGAGAATGAGAAGATGTCTAGCAGTTATGTCCAAAACAACGAGGAAGATAGGAATTCAGGTGAAGATTTACCTTTTATGGTAACAAGTAAGAGGAAACGAAATTGTAATGTTATCACAAGTGAATCAGAAAGTGATGATGATGATGATGTGCCGAATTGTAAATTTAAGAGGATTCATATTCAGGAAGTAAGACCTGATAAAGTCAGATGTGACACAAATAACTTAGTAGCTGCTTCTACATCAACAGACTACAAGGTTATCGGCACTGTAACACCCAGGCAGCGAATAATGACACTGAGGAAATTGGCCAAAAAAAAAGAACGTAGAATAGCTTATACATATGGTAAGGCCAAACATCAGCAAAGTAATCCGACAAATGATACTGATGATGATGATGAGTCACAAGAGGATTTGTCTGATTGTGAAGATGGAGGCTTGAGTGGTTTTATTGTTGACGATTTTGATGAGTTGTCTTGTGATGATACATCGTGCAAATCGCAAGATGCATCTAATGGGGATGTGAACTCTAATTCCAGTAACTCACAAGATGTACCAGATAATCACATGGATGATGCAAGAGATGTATCTGATGAGGACGTAGACTTCAGTAAGATAATATCACAAATTCAGAGGAGGAAAGATCACATGGAGTGGGAATTTGAGGCTGATATGCTTGCAGCTTTTGGTAAAGATTCTGAATTGTGTATGAAGGCTGTGTGTGCTCTCTATCAACAGCAAACTTCCGAGGAACAGATGAACAAGGGAACATTTTATACCAACCAGCGAGGATTCAGCAAGTTTGATGCACACAGGTAGAGGCACAAATAATAACTTTGACAATGTATAATGTTGGCTATGCTGCACATATTTAACGTGGTATGATTTCTAAAGGTTCATCCTTTTTCTGTGCATGCTGGAGACATCTACGACATAAATATTTTGTTTGTTTTAGAGTAGAAGTTGCACATTGTCACTTTTTTGTGTGGGGTTGAATGGGGTGAATTGATGCAGGATCTTAGGTCTCTAACTTGGAACTCTGTTTTGGAGGGAATTGGCGCTTAAGATGATGAGATCCTCTATAACAAGAGATTCACATAATCCAAAAAACCCGAATAATCGCCAACCAGTCCAAATTTATAATTCTCCTCTGGTCTGAAGAGTGCACGCCACAATTTTAAATACTCTAGTCATAGATTATCATTAGATCGTCATTGGAGATTTTGTGTCCAGGAACACAACTAAAAACTATTTTTTTTAAAATAATTAAATAAAAATATTAGAAAGCGGATTTAAACCTAACTCATCATCACAAAACTGTCTTAGTAAGGTGAGGTTCACTTTTATATTATAATTTAAGTTTATCTATAGTTGATGTGTGATCTCCAACACATTTTTTTATGTCGAGAACATTGAACGTTCCAATAGAGGGGGTCTATTAGTGGGTGACATGATAAATCTTGACCAAGATAGATTTGAATGACTCTGATACCATGATTTAAACTTAACTATTTTTCACAAAATCGGCTTATAATTTGGCCTTATATTTTCAACAGTAAAGGTTTTAGAATTTAAGTTAAAAATTATTTTAGTTCCATCTTTGTTGGAGATGTTTTGTTTTGAAAATTGCATTTACACACCAAAAACTAAGAACTTGCAACAACCGCAGGCTATTTCAAATGTGACAAAAACTTAGTTATTTTAGGGTGATGCTGTTACTTCAAAAGTAACTGTTGGTGATGTTAAGAGCTGCAAATAAAAAATACTCTCAGAGGTTTGTTTACATTAAATTGTAACACATCTCAATTTGTATGAGAGTAATATTTCTAAAGAGATCCATGTTTGGAGTAATTTTAGAATTTTTGAAAACAGGAGGTTGAAATTTACCCTTTAATGATTTCCGTGTCATAACAGGGTTATGCCATTTCTTTGAATTGATCTGATGGCAACTGATATTGAAGATAGTATTATAACCCGAGGAAAAAATTTCCTTTAGAAGAGTGAAAGTTGCTTCATGAACACATGATATGTAGTAAAAGAGAGTACAATCAGAAGCTTTGCCCTCCCCTCGGCTTTGCAATCTCATCTCATAGACAAATAATATCTCTTTTGTTCATCTCTTATAGTCCGATGTTAAAGACCATTTGAAAAGTACGTCGGAGAAAAACCTAGCAATTTTAGTTAGTGAGTTCAGAGTCTATTTTCTATCAGTTTCTTCCTCATGTTTTCTTGCTTTTACAGAGGCAGCACTTTGGCCGAGTACCTCACTCATGGAGATCCTCGTGGTGGTTTGAAGAAGTCTGTCAAGGAATTGCTTGAACATGACCCCAAAGCAGTTGAACTATGCAGAACCTTTGCCATTCGCTACTCAAAGCAACTATACCAGATCTACATAAACAAAGAGAACCCTTTCTTTCCTTAACTTCCTTCGTTCAGTCTTAGGATCCACAGTTATGTATATACTAGTTGAAACAAACACAACAATATATATATATATATATATATATATATATATATATATATATATATATTATTTGTTTCAATTTATACATATTATGGTGGCTTTATGTGCATGAATATGCTGTCCGGTACTGTTTTAATTAGTTATTATCATATTTTTAGTCATTATCGCAAAGAAAAGTGCGAAAATTTTATTTTCTCTCAGCGTGAAATCCTAAGTTTGTCTTCTCTGTTCATATTTAGGAATTAATGGCGATAACTAGCTACGTGTAGCACATGAATAGAACTGCGAACGACGTGAAACCGCTATCTTATTTCAAGGACAAAACTGAAAACCAGCTAAACTAGTTTGATTTGTTGTTTAAAGTTATGAAAAAAATAATCCATGCACCCATCATATTTTTTTATGTCATTCATTTACGATTATTATCAATGATTAATATATTAGGTTATATAGTAATTATTTTTGAAGTCATATTCTAATTGGTTGATATGGCCAAATTTTTTACATTTACAATACTTAGCAATTAAACTCTGAAGCTATTGTCAAACTACGGTTCAAAGGTTTTGCTTTTAAGCTAAACCAATCGTATATTAAGTAAATATGAGTTGGTTTTGCCAAATTTTGTTAGTAACAATATTGACCGAAAGAAAAGGAAAACTGATAATAGCAGGAGTCCCCCTGAAGGTGCGGGTGCACCCTTCATTCCACGTCTCAGAAGAGGTGCTCTTGTGCCTATGGAAGCCTGCATTGGCATTATAAAAGGGATTTCATAGGGCCCTTGAATCTCACCACCCGAACATCTTTCTTACACAAGCTTTCTTGCCTTGCCTTCTCTCTCCTTTCTTTCTCTCTTAAGTTTGAGAGAATAAGAGAAAGGGAGGAGAGAGAGAGAAAGAAAAAAAAAACAATAAAGAAGAAAGACATACTTCCAGGGAGAAACATGGCCGTTTCCAGTGCTTCAGTCAGGGTGGCTACCTTCCTTATCCTCATCATTGCAGCTCTCATGACTGTGGCTTCTTCAGAAGTCACTGCTCCAGCTCCTGCTCCAACAAGCGATGGTAATTCTCTCCATTCTGGATTCATTCTTGTTCCATTGCTTTTTGTATAATATTATGATATGTCAATTTTTATATGGGAGAGCATTTATTAGAAGTCAATCTCTTTGAACAAATTTCAATACTTTAAAAGATTAGTCTCTAACTTTGAGCTGAGAGATACCAAGTTCATCAAAGAAAAAAAATAGAAATTGATCATTTTGGGATGAATAAAAGCATCATTGAAACTATACAATTAAGAGATTTCAATTATAAAAAATGTTAGCCTTCTTTCAATTTCGGATCTGGATTCTGCAGGGTGGCAAAGTAAAAACATTGATTCACAATTGAATATGAATACTACACTGTTTCTTGATGATTTGTAAAGAAGGGCATAGTGCATATTGCTAACAAATTGTTGTTCATACTTTGCAGGCACCACAATTGACCAAACAATTGCATATGTCCTAATGCTTGTGGCTTTGGTTCTGACCTATATCATGCATTGAGCCACCAAGGGAGTCCTCGTTTATTTATAAATTGATGGATGGTAACATAGCCTTCTCATGCCAAAGAGAGGCATGGTGTCATAAGGACTAGGGAGGGAGAATTTTTTTTTAACTGTATTCGGCCATTATTATTGTAAAATCTTATGAATTCAATTATCTCCTAGTTCTCACTACTTCTTTCTATCTATTTATCGTCCTTTGTTTTTCTAATACTTAAATAAGGAAACAAGTTAAATAATAATAATAATAATAATTAAAAGATGAAATTCTCTGGGATAACAGAGATAAGAATATGGAAGTAATGTAGGTTAAATGACAACTTCGGTATGACATTACATTCGAAGTTTTATACCTGAACTACCAATATTTTTGAAAACAACACACACCAGTTTGGTATTTGAATTGATGAAGTAGAGTTTTCTATTTCTATTTCATGTTTTTATTATTAATTACAAAAATGTCATTTACTTTAAAATTTCTTAGTTTTCCTATTTTTTTTATAAATACTTTAAATAAAGTAATTATACAATATTTTTGTAATTTGTTGAACTGTAATAAACTGAACCTAAACATGTACGAGCTCGAATACAGTTACCTACACCTAAGATTACAGGATTTTTTATTTTATTTTTTATGTTTTTAAAATTTTACGTATTTTTTTATAATTTAAAAGGCATTTTCAATGTTTCCTTTTATATTTTTTATGCTTTATTCTATTTTTAAACTTTAAAAATTATATAAATGAACTAAAAGATCAATTACATAATTATCAAAATTATTTTTTTGTAATAAATCATAACAAAAATGTAATCAATATTTCAAGTTATTCTTACAAATTCTAAAAAAATGAATATAATTTGCTCATTATCGAGACTCTCAATAGACAACCGGTCCAAACTGACCATCATGATTAATAACGAAGCTGATTAATGACCTATTGTTTGTTAATCTTCTTTTATTAGGTCCATTAATAATAATCATATAAATTAGCACAGATCCTAAAAGATCAGGTAAGCAATCATCTAATCTAAATATTAAGTGTTGAAATCTGACTTGAGCGTCGGAGTATCTTTTGAGAGAACAAATAAAAAAAAGAGTGAGATGCAAAATGACCAATTGAGGAAGAGCTCAAATTGGTCTTAAACAATTTACACCCACCTTTAACATATTTTAACTTTTTTACATCAAAAAATATTGAGGCAATTATTATAATATACAAATTATTACGCCTATTACTATCATTTAATCTTTATCATTTTCCTAAATCATTCCTATTTAATCATTTTAAAATTACGGATTACAATGTAAAAAATATTTTATATTATTAATGCATCACGGTTAAACATTTCATTGTCATTATGAAACAACTTATTAGAAAACATGATAAAATAATCTGTCTTAATTAGATCATGAAATAAAAACTAAATTTCTTATTTACATAATATAAGAGGGGCAGTTTCTTCTTGCACCCCTACATTTTTCTTCCTGCACCCCTACATTTTTCTTCCTGCACCGCACCCCCACAATGTAATGGAAAGACAAAAATATCCCTCAATCTGGATTGGGAAATCCGTAAATATTTTGGATTCATTAATCCTAAACCCTAAACCCTAAACCCTAAACCCTAAACCCT
Source organism: Phaseolus lunatus (assembly GCA_013389735.1). NCBI lineage: Eukaryota > Viridiplantae > Streptophyta > Magnoliopsida > Fabales > Fabaceae > Phaseolus > Phaseolus lunatus. Next base: position 12,482,371 of record CM023865.1, on the reverse strand, counting down.
AAATCCGGAAATCAACAATTTGCCTTCAAAACATTCATTTCTGGATTGATGAATCCGTAGCACACTCCTAGATCCCGAAATCCAGTAACCTAAAAAACTCTAGTTTTTTCAAATAAAAGGTAATGGTCAGTTTTGGGATTTACAAAATTGTGGGGGTGCAGGAAGAAAAGTGTAGGGTGCAGGAAGAAGAAGCCTATAAGAGGTTGACAACCTATCATATCATATCATATCATATCCAAGAAGATGTAAATATATTTTTTTCATGCTGTCTATCACCTTTTTTTACTTTTTTTATTTTATTTTCTCTCTTCTATTTTAAATTCATTTATCACAATTTTTACTAACACATCATACTAAATAGAAGGTGACGGAGAATATAACATTTCTAATCTAATCAATCAAATTTCTTTCTACTCTAATATCCTTATATATCATTTATTCTTTGGCTCTATTTGAGTGTTTAGAAGTTTCACTGATTCTATTACATAAAATATATTATTTTTTCAACTAATTCATCTTTTGATATGATTTTGGTAATGTTTTATTAGGTCTTTAAAAGTCTTGATGTATTTTCAACTCCTTTTTGTTATTGTTTAGGACTCAAGCAACTCCTAAGTAAGAAAAATGATTTTGAGTTATAAATAAATTTGATTCTAATTATGGAATGTCTAATAAATGTTATTGGTATTGAAATTGTAAATATTGTGTCTTGACATGTTAGATTGATTTTAAATAAGAAAATATCATAAAAAATAATATTAACAGAAATTGTGATAATGAAATTGAAATTTATAGACGTGAAAGAAAATTTGGAAATATGAATAGAATTGATATAAACTTTTGGAATATTGTTAAGATTGTGTTTGAATATATAGCATGTTAAATGATAAATAAATAATATTTAAAGAGTGTAAACTTTGACAACTTAACGGTGACATACAATTTATTTTATGTATATTAATCTAAGCGTTTAACAAAATTGTTTAAAATAAATATTGTGATATTATTTATGCTATAAGTTGAATGATTTGATTGATTGAAAATCTTGGAAATTTTAAATTTAGGATCGCTATGTTCTAGGTGTGATATTATGAATTATGTTATTGTCATTGGTTTTGTATAATTCTCCCATGTAGAGGTAATTTGACTAGTGAATCTCAATTAGAATTGATCAGATCTTAGTCTATAATGGAACATGTTTAATACAAATTTTTTAAAAGGTGTTTATGCTATTTTGTTCCATTAGAGTAGAAGTTCATTATAAAATAACAATGTTGCATTTTTTTTGTCTTGTGATGACAATTATAGTCATATAAGCATAATATGTTGTAAGTTTTAATAGCATAATCTAAAAGATTTTATATTGAGTTTTTTTTATAGAATTTTTTTATATAATTTTAGAAGTTCAATGTATCAATAACATATAAATATGCATAGAAATGTATGCATAGGTTAATTATTTATTTAAAGATGGTTGTTACATCATATATCTTTATATTGTAAAAACAACTTATTTAGATGGGTTTATGTTCGTTTTTTAAAGTGTATCAAAATTTATTGGATTAACAATAATTATAATTACAAGGGAACTAAGTTTCTTACATAATAGAGCAAAAGATATTTCATGATGAGAGGATAAAAATACGTTGTTATCAATACAAGTTATGGTAGATTTTCTTTTCTTTACGAAATACAAACTTTTTGATACTATATTAATTCAATATTTTCGTTTTATACTTTTACCAATCACCTTTTGATTTTCGTCTTTTAAATGCAATAATGTTACGCATAAATCGGTCAACATACATCAAAGTCTGAAATTAAATTTATTTTTTACATAATACTAAAGGTCAAATTAATTGATATACTAATGGCAAGAACAAAGTGTCTGCTTTCATATTTTTCACACTTTAGCGTAACATAAAAATGTAAAATAATAAAATAAAATAAAAGGCTTAATTAAGTTCTAAATCCATAATTTAAGTATTTTTAATTAAATTTCTCTATTAATTTTTTTTTATTGAGTACTAATAATTAAATTTATGTCATAATGAAGTAAACTTTAAATTTAACTCAACTTTACAAAACTAGCTAGTAAGGTGAGTTTGCATCTACTTATATACTATGAATTGATCTTATCTCTAGTCGATGTGAGTCCTCACGCAAGATTGTCAAATCATGCATGAGACTAGTTATTTATGAATGGTTGGATAGCAACCTAATAGTTCGTGAGACTAGTTATTTATGACTGATTGGATAACAACCTAATAATTCATGGGACTAGTTATTTATGAGTGGTTGGATAACAACCTAATAGTTGGTGGCAGGATAAGCCCAACACAAACTCTCGCTAGAATAGATTTCAAATGATGCTAATACCATATTAAGAAATAAACTTTAAACATATTTAACCTTACAAAACTAGCTTGTAAGGTGATGTTTGCACTTACTTATATATTATGGTTCAGCCTTATCTCTAATTGATGTAGATCTTCAACACACTCCCCTCACGCTGAGGTTATCAACTCGTGTGTGAGACTAAATATTTATGGTGGTTGAATAGCGGCCTAATAACAGGTGACACAATAGACCCAATACAAACTCTCGTTAAGATACATTCTAAATGGTTATAATATCATCTTAAGAAATAAACTTTAAGCCTAACTCAACCTTACAAAATTGACTTATAAGATGAGATTTGTACCTACTTATATACTATGAATTAGCTTTACTCTAATCGATGTGGAATTTCCAATAATAAAATTTAAAATTTAATTAAGTCAAAATAAAAAATCTAACTAATGAAAAGAAGTCATGCAAACAAGTATGTTACTACCAATATTAAAGTGACATGGTTGTAATCTGATAGAATGGAGTTTGATAAAAAGATCACACATTTAATGGCTTGTGCTTGAAGAAAGTTTTAGAAAAAAATGTGGAGAAAATCACAATTTGGTCGATTTAACAAGAGAAAAAATTAAGATAAAAATCACAAATTTATCAATTAAACAAAAAGTATTTTGGTTTGTAAAGTTAATTAAAGTTTGCAGATTAAGTTCGGGTTTAAATTATATTAATTCTAAGTTTGCATTAAAATTAAATCTGAGCATGCAGGTTATGTTGCAGGCATTGTATTGCTGATTAAAAAAAAATGTTGCAGGCATTGTAGACAGGTTGTGGTGCACAGATGGTATTGAGCTGCAACATTTTTCTTTCCCTGGGAAGGCAGTGGGACTGCATAGCAAGACCTGTCAGTTGAAAAGGCATCTCTTATGGTGCTGGAGCATAAGGAAGTCGAAATCTAGGCTAATGTGAAGGATTGCAGTGCGTTTCTCTTGGGAGAAAACTTGACCTAGTGATGTAGAAGTGGCAGTTGTTACTCACGATCAATGCAAGAGAAGTTTAATCCTATAGCTGTAAAAGCTACGTTCTGTGGAGCTGGAGCAGAAGGAATATGAAAGCTAAAGTGAAGACAGTAATTCTTGGGAGAAACTTGGTGCAGTGTTGTAGAACGTCAAAGCTGGGATTCACGATCCATGAAAAAGATGTCTTTATCTTGTTGGTGAGCAGATTCATAGGAAGGAAAAAGGAAAATCTGCAGAGGAGTTCTAAGGGCACAGAGTATCACAGCCACAACACTTATACAGGTGCAGTTTGGCTGCATAATGTGGATGCAGTCTGCTGCATAATTGTGAATGCAGCTGCTGCATAATTTGCTATAAAAAATCAGTGCCAGTGTGGTGTGTCATAGAAGCATAGGCTCTTAGTTACTTTCTTTTGCTGCTTTTGGACTCTTGTATATATCCCCTTTTATTCATTTATTTTTCTGATAAAAAAATACAAAACTATGTTTTCAAGCAAATTTTAATATTTAAACTTTTTAAGACAATCACACATGTCATAAATAAAACTGAGTTTTCACATTTAACACAAATAATTTTGGGACGTTAAAAATAATTTTTTTACAAAGAAAATGTTATTCGAATCTAAACATCTATAACATGATAAGACAATCTCTTTTAACTAAGGTCTACTCATTTCGAATTCGACATTTTGCTTAAAAGGAATTATAAATGCAATATTTGAAACAATCACCAATTGGTTTATCAATAATCTATTTGACAAACTAAAATTGAGTGCTTTGGTATTCATGGTTAACATGTAAAGAGTTCTCATATTCTATTTTATTTGTTAGCCAAGTAATCTTTTTCTTATGCTTGGGTTATGTATATCTAAACAATATTCTAGTCAATTCTTCAAGCACCCTATAAAATTATTGTCTCATCTCCTTTTACTCCCATATCCCAAAGTATATTTTTTACATTTCATAATAAAAAAGAATATGCTAAGACTTTGATTTTCACATTTAGAGCTTTTTGGGAGGAACAAAAAATTTCAAAATCAATTAATATTTAACTTCATCAAATTTTACTGAGAATCTCACGTGTCACAAAACTTCCGCTTGTCCTAATCAACATATAAAGATGAAAAAAACTCAAAAAACCTAAGTTTGTCCTATGCCGATCATTTTCCTATTCAATCCTACAAAAAGTTGTTGTTCAGCAATCTCCGCAAGTTCCGATCAAAATTTGTTTTTTGCAGCAAAAAAGTTGGCATAATAAGAAGGATCCAATCATGATGATGTGTTGTGGCGATGATGCAGAACAAACTTTGCAACTTCATAAAACGAAACCACTAATCCAACGGAAGGGCCTAATCGACCTACTCGTGGACCAAAACCTGCAAACAATCCTTTCAAGCCTCCATCTCTGAAAATTTGTTTAAACCAAACATATCAATAATAATTTATATCAACACATTGATCAATTCAAACAATGTTTACCCTGACTAGACTATAAGTTATTGTTGTAGGTTAAATAACAAATCAATAGCAAGGTCTTTTCTCACTAAGGTTGTCAAAGAAGAAAAATCCTTTAGATTCATGCTATTATTGTACATCTCAAATCAAATATGTGTAGACATGCACCAAATCAAAGTGAGGGAGTAAAAACTGTTGTTAAGGCACTTGCCATCCAATTTGTACCATGCAAAGTAAAAATTACAACACTTGAGATCCAAACTATGGCATACCTCCACACCTCCATTAATGTTTGTCTTGTAGTCATTTTCAATGCCTTGATAGGATCCTTCTGCAATTTATTTTGAAAATATTACATAAGAATAAGATAAACTTATCAAATATATATGAAACTATATCATTAATTCAAATAGTTGTTTAAGAAAATAGAGCACAAACGAGGTAAGCAAACCTCCTGTAGTCCTCTACTCCAGCCCACAATTTGAATAAAGAAACATTTAATGACTTAAAAATAAATGAAAATGTCATGAATCACAAATTTCAATGTTAAGTCTTCCAAGGTCACATGAACAATGCTACATTACATCTCTAACAATCTCTTTCTCTTTATGAAAGATTCATTTAGGTTTAGGTGTGGGTACTACACATGCCCACATGCATTGTGATAAAACTTAAACATTTAAATAAAATAATGAGGGTAGCAAAATCAAACTTTAGACCACTTGGTAATAGAAACTCTGACAAAATTTAATGAGCAAACAATTCAAGATCTTAAACTTTGTGAAGAAAAGTGAACAATTTCGTATCACACTTGTAACAAAAACAAACAAACCTCTATCTGCCTCCGAGTCTTTGCAACATCTAAAGGACATGTAGCTCCAGCTGCTAAAGTTCCCGCAACAAAACCAGCTCCGAAATTTGCGCCAAGAACACTAAACGCATTGGCCTCATCATGTCTAACAAAACTAAGAAGTTTTCTTCTAGTCTGTAATGCAAGAGTAATTGGCATTAGAAAAAAACGAACAACTTTACATGTCTAATGATTCATGAAAGAAACTCACTGGTTCAAGTGTTGACCAACAAATGGCAGAGAAGGGTACATCACGGGCAAGTTGAGCTCCCATGCCAGTCCACAATAGACGATAACCTTGCACTATATATTATTAAATGAATAGATTCAGTGACAGTTACATGATTACCCAATAAATCTTTTAGCATTTTACCTTATTAGTTTATATTTTATTTTTGCTGATGAAAAAGGAAAAATATACAATATAATGGGACACTAGGTGTCCAAACTCTTATAAAAAAAACTACTATATACATAGATTAATAAAATACCTTCCTTATAACTCCCCAACTAGGTAACACAGTTCAACATAATTATTAGATATACAGATATTGACAGTCTACAGAGATTCTACAGAGATTGCTTTGTCCCTAATTACTTGTGCAAAGATACAAGATACCATTCCTCCCTAAGGTGTGTTCTTGTACCCTTACCAACATGAATTGGGTAGGCTTTAACCTTATATGCTGCTAGGATTGATTCCTAAAAAACCTGTGACAGTTCCCTTACATAAAACCATGGTTATAACAGGTTATTTATTTTAACAAATAAGATCAACAAATGCCTTCACCTGAATAAAGCTTGTTGTGGATCACTATATAAAAATCATAATAATAACCTGGTCTAGCCAAACATGAAACACTCATTATCTGGTATATAGAACATTTAAAATTTCCATCCATAATATACAAGTCAGATAGCATATGTATATATACCCACAATTGATTTTGAATTTGTTCTTATTAATTGTACCCCTTTAATACAATATTTTTTGGATCTAAACACCAATCAAAATGGCAAAGTTTGCTCTGGATATCTTATTCGTAATTCATGTTCATGCTTTCAATTGAGTTAGTCCAAAAATTTTCTCATCCACTTTTCATTTTTGAACACAACGGAGTTTCTTTGCTCCCATATGCATTTAATAACAGCCCTCCACATGATCTTCCAGATAAGATATGTATTATTAACTTTGCTATTGAGGTCATGCAAGCAAAATTGATACAAAGGTTGGAAGGTATTTTTTGTATAACAAATGTTAATCCCACCCATTTACAAAGATTCCAAGCATGGTTTGATATTTTACATTAGTGTTACCGATATCGGATAACGAATCATATGGGAGACTTCATAAATCCTTTATAAAGTTATAACGGAAACCATAACGAGTTATGGCGAAAGGTGTTATGGAAGAGATAAAAAAAAATGTATTATGGATTACAATCATGGTAGTTGAATCAAGATACAAATAGTATATCGGAGAGCTGATATTATAAATTGTGAATCGTTTCGTTTCGCTTACGATTCACAAACATTAAAAAATTTAATATATACTTAAATATATAAGATATGTATACATACAAGATACAATAAATTATATATATATATATATATATATATATATATATACACACCACACAATTTTACCAAAACAACCTCTAAAAAAAATAATGTGGTGCATACATGTTATTAAACAAATTTTGTCTATCTTTTTTTATTTACTCATTTTTTAAAATAGAACCACTGTTTTCTCCTCCTCTTACTTTCCTACCTCACGCAATATGGAATCCACACTGATTCATGCAATACGAAATCGTTTCGTTTCGTGATTCAGTGATTCTTCATGCGATTGCACGATACAGTTACGATTCAGGAACGAAAAAGATTCTTCAAACGATTCTTATCGTGGGAGGGTGAAACCGCATCATTTCGTACGATACGTATCGTGAATCGTAAGATACTAACTACTATGATTACAATAAGTATAATGTTTTAAATGGGCCAAAAATAAGTCCAAAAACACCTAATTTTAAGTAGGTTTTGAACTCTTAATTAGGTTTAAGAGCTCATGTAGCCGCAGCACATTCAAATTTTATTTGAATAATTAGGACTTTATTACTTAAAAGTTGGAATGGGCCAAAGGTCCAAACTTAATTTAAATAGGTTTTGAACTCTTAATTAGGTTTAATAGCTAATGCACCTGCAGCACATTCAAATTTTATTTTAATAATTAAGATTTTAGGGTTTTATTAGTTAAAAGTTAGAATGGGCCAAAGGCCCAAACTTAATTTAAGTAGGTTTTGAACTCTTAATTAGGTTTAATAGTTGATGCACCTGCAGCACATTCAAATTTTATTTGGATAATTACGGTTTTAGGGTTTAAGGTGGCATAGATAAAATAATGTGCTATTGAGAATAGTTATATATGCTTTACATGGGCCCAAAAGCCTAATGTTAATTAAGCTGTCATGTTTAAATTAGGGTTTCCCCAGCTGCACACCACACTCTGTATTTAAATTTTAGGGTTTTATTATGTTAAAGCTGAAATGGGCCTTTGGCCCAAATTTCTGTTTCCTAAAACTAGGTTTAGGTCTTTCGCAGCCCTTCTTCTTCACTTCACAGCATGCGGCGCCGCCGCCACTACCACCATTTTTTTCCCCATATTTTGGATATCTTCGATATTCATTAGCACTCCGACATGGCAAAAGCGGCCTTCATGGAAAATACGCTTCGCCACTACCTTGTTATGGCGGTGGTCAGAAAATCCGCCATCGCCATCCACCATCGCGCTGCCATGGCCGATAATTGATAACACTGTTTTACATTCAAAAAATAAATGCTCAATTGATTCCTCTACACCTACATCTACACATAGTTAATTGTACCATTCTATGCCTGAGATTGTCTTTTGTTGACACACTATTCACTCCCATATTCCAAGCAAAGTGTAACATACTTAGGATTGCCTTTATTTTCCAAATTAGGCTGAAGAAAGTATTATCTTCCCATCATAATTTCTTGTAGACATTTATAAGTTGATCTAATAGTATAAGTTCCAAATTCATCTCCATTCGACACCCATATGTCTTTCTCTTGTTCTTTTGATTCATTTTGTGATAATTCTTTCGTAAGAGTATCAATCTGAGATAATTCCCATTGAAACCATTCACGTCTCCACACCATTTTTCATTCCCATTTATTGTTGAACCATACTCCCATATTCGACACCTTAGCTAACTTATTACAAGAGTTTTTATGTAACATAAGAAATTTATCCTTGAGAGGAATATTCTCATTCCATCTATCTTCCCAAAATTTGAATTTAGTTCCCTTTCCTATTTTCCATGACATACTTTTATTAAATCACCTAAGTTGATTCCATAATCCAATTATTTTCTTTAGATCTTTCCACTACATTGACTCATTCTTACCTTGAGATTCCTTATGCAACATCCTCCAATCCCTATATTTGGATACTAGTATTTCTTTCCATAATCCATTATGTTCATTTGCTAGTCTCCATTTTCACTTGGCTATAAGTGCATAATTAAACAATAGTATATCCTTTAAGCCTAACCCTCCTAATACTTTTGGCTTACATATTCTCTCATATTTCACCCAAGCTATTTTCTTTTCTTTTGAACCCCATTCCCAAAGAAATCGTCTTTGTATCTTTCTAATCTCATTTAAGACTTTTTTTTAGCTCAATAAAAGAAAATAAAAAGAATAAGGGTAGAGCATAAATGAAAGATTTAACTAGAGACACTCTTCCAGCAAAACACAGCTACCTTCCTTTCCATTGAGAAAGTCTCTTTCTAATTTTAAGAATTATGTCGTCTCACATCCTCACTTTTCTTGGATTTCCCCCAATATGTGAATGACATCATCATGAATGAGCAGTTTAATATGGTATCATACATGTCCAATTGGTTAGTTTGAACTGTTATTCCCTTTAGCTTAGTCTTCTAGAAGTTTATTTTTCAGTCCTAATGGCACTTCAAAACATTGTAATATACTTTTGAGTGATAGCATTTTGTATTTGGTTTTGACATATAAAAAGAGGATCATTTACAAATTACATCATAGTTATTCCTATTTCATTTTTACCCACCTTAACTCCCTCTTGCATTATTAAATTTGTGGCTTGTTTCACTATGCCTGTTAGTCCCTCTACTACAATCAGAAAGAAAAACAATGTTTGGAAATCTCCTTGTCTAAGGCTTTTAGAAAGAACAAACTTCTATGTTGGACTATCATTGACCAAAATGGTTATTGTCGTTGATACAAAACATCATTTTATCCATCTAATCCATTTATCACAAAAACATAATCTTTCTATCATATAGTAAAAAACATCTCATCTTCTTACTTAATTGTAGGCTTTTTTGAATCCACCTTCATGATGAAACAACTTTTCTTCCTACATTTGACATCATCTATGGTTTCATTTTGCAGTAAACACATTGTCTAGAAGGTTTCTTCCTATCAAGAATGCTGACTAAATTTTATCTATGACTTTGGTGAGAACTTTCTTCAACCTATTTGCCAACACTTCAAAAATAATTTTATAAATACAACCTATCAAAGAAATGGATCTACATTCCTCCAATTGTTGTGGGTTATTTACTTTGAGAATAATAGAGATGAATGACGTGTTACAATCCCAGACCACTTACCATGACAGTGGAATTCATGCAATGCTCTCATAAAGTCCTCTTTAAGTATATCTTAGTAACTTCTAATAAACGTAAAGTTAAATCCATTCAATCTTTAGACTTTTACTCTCCCACACACTTTCTTTAACCAATCAATTTAAACAGGTGACGGAAATAATTCTAGGGAAAAGTTTTAAATCCAGTTTTCGTGTGCTTTTGGAACTTTTTTCCAATCAAAAGTCGGGATTTGACCTTGATAATCTACATAACAAAGGTTTTCTTAAAGCAAAATTTAATTTACTGAGGTGAAACTTCAATTTGGATGGGAGATAAATACCGAAAAGTTCCTAAAGAATTGCATGCATGTTTTGTCCATAACTCTTTCCTCTAATTGCGTAACACGTATAGAGAAGGATTAGAGCTTTAATACCTATTCCAGAGAACTTAATTTAAACTATCAGCTCGTTAATAAACTAAATTCAAATACTCAATTAACTTAAACATTATAATGATAAACTCAATAACCACAAAAATTCAATTAACTTAAACATTATAATGATAAACTCAATAACCACAAAAATGATGTATCATTTCGATAAGGAAATACCAACCAATTTAATAAATTTACAATCTATGAACTTTAAACACCAAAGCAAGCATGAATGACCCTTCAACTTAAATTTATTATATGTTGAGTAGATGTTGATGTTGCAAGAAAACTTAAGCACTTACAATTATTTTGTGAACTATTTATGCTTTTGACATGCGACATAACACCAAGCAGAGTCTGAAACACTCCAGGAGGCTTTTTATCAATCTGGCTCACTTTAAATGCCTACATCCGAAATTAATAAATGAAAACCAGATAATTCTCCAACGAAAAACAGTAGGAATCCAAAAAGTTTGTGGAATAGAAAATATAACTTGAAAACAAAATAAATGAAAACGTAATTCTTCTATAAACAATTAAGCAGAAAAAAGATTCGAGAATCTAAAATAAAAATTGAAACACTATTAACTTTTAAAAAATTAAAATCTATAATAAAACATATGGAATAAATTAAAAATGATGAAACATTTGTTACGATAGAATAATATACAATTCTAGTGTATGTTTGGATTGTTGAAAATATGAAATATGACATAAAAGGGAGGAATGCAACATAATACACTGAAAGGCACTGGAACATAACAAAATAAAGACATGATTATAATATTTAGATATTTTATATAAAATGGAACCAAAATTCCTATTCCATCTTTTGAATAAGAATGAAATGGCATTAATCAAAGCAAAAGCTTATTCTTATGTAAGCTTTACTTTGAAAGGACTTCTATCAATGTAAATACTTAACAACTTTAACAAATGATGATTAGTTAATAAAAAACAGTAAATTTTTTTTTTCTAAAATTGGTTTCTAATCAATAATTTTCTTGTCAAATAACAGTAAATTTAAATATTTATTCATTTAAACTAGATTAAATTTATCTTAGAATGTGTTTTGGAGGTTGAAAGACTTACTACAACTATTTTCCTTTGTGCTTTATGTTGTCGTTTTACCAAAGATTTCGGCTTGTATAAGTTGTTATAGCAAAAAAAGTTTGATGGATTGAATTTTTTTGCCCATTGTGCAATTGATTTCCTTTTCTTAATGAATGGATCATTCATTAAGATAGTGGTTACGACGCCAAACAAAAACCATTGGTCATTCTATGTCTGGTTTTTTCTTAATCTGTGAAAAACAATTTGCTATGTCAAAGAGAGGTTCACTTGTTCTAACCTTTTAGCTTAATTAGTACAATTATTATAATTGCAACTATGATTGTATCTTTGACATGTATATCATGATTTGTGTGCGGTGGCAAGGAGAGAAATATAAAGTCGTCTCACAAAAATAAAAATATTAGGCAGAACAAGAAAGATTGGAGAGTGAAATCCATAGGCCAACCACAACTAAGAAAGTAAAGTTGAAGGTTGAATGATCACGAAGAAAATGGACAACTACAAAATAATGACTATTTCTAAAATAATACTTTTCTTAAATTGTAGAGATAATTAATAATTAAATAACACGAAATACGTTCCTTTAGGTTTTGTGTATCCTAATTTTTCCAAACCAAACAATGGAATAAGATGACTCTAGTCCTTTACCTTTCACAAATCCAAACATAACAAGATTTTGTATTAGGTTTTATCCTCGTTTTACCAATCCAAACAATGGAATAAGATGTCACTCTAATCCACTAACTAACTTTCACTAATTCAAACATAGCAAGTTTGTTGTATTACTCCTCCAAATAATCAAATAAATAAATAGACACAACAATTTTTTTAGGATAAGTGTCATTGGAAATTGGAATTGGCCTAAGATCAATCATCACAACATTAACTCACTATAATGACACGTGAAATTGTGCAATTATAGAAATATCATGTATTAGAATTACAAGTGCGAAACATCTCTCTTACTTGCATATTGGGACTGTCTTGAAACATTTCAATGAATGTTTTGCTTTTATTTATGTTTGGAATGATTTCAGTTACTGAGTGTATAGAGGGTAGTGGAGGGTTCTTGTGTGCACAATGTATAGTTTTATACATATCTCTTATGTGAGGCTCGATTTTATGGTTAATTGTAATATTTTTTTTCAGGTTCAGAAGATAACTATGTCTAGGGTGTAGACAGTCTAACTATCTTTTTTGTAAGGTTTGAAATACCTCTTAAATATTTTATGTTCTTTTTAATTTATTAATTTTTTGCTGATTAAAAAAAACAAGAGCAAAATATACCCTAAATTACTTGTTTACCTTCTCACTGACAAATGAATTCAAAAGAGATGGGCAGTGACTGTGACTTAAACAAGCACACTTCATGAATATATAAACTCAAAAAAGCCACAAATTTTCCATGTTGGGTGCCAAAATATATCTTATAAATACCTGCATACGAGTTCTAGCAAGTTCAATAGGATAGCAAGTTGCACAAGCTAGAGAGCGTGCAAATGAACCAGCCACTAATGGTACATAAGGAGCTGTAGTTGGAGCATTTTTAGCAGTGAAATCCTCCAACCAATTGCGTAATATGTCATAGCAAGGAAGGTAAATTCCCACCTGATTTGAGCACACAAAAGTTATGTCAGTCAATTCCTTTGCATTAACATATGAAGTGCAATATTGAGCAATAAATCTCTGTTGGTTGACTTCTGAACCTACAGTTGGTACTGCAAGAGCCAGACCAGCATTTGTGCCTCTCCACAGCTTACGAAATCCCTCCTGCAATCCCAAATTGGCATTGATTAATATAGATCTTTTTTTTACCCGTAAATACATAAATTAAATAACTTGTAACATCCTCTTCTTGGTGGAGTAGGTGCTGTCTTGGTGGAGTCATGTCATGGCTGTTGCTTTTGGCAACTGTGAGTACTGTTAAATAAACAGGGTCAATGAAATCTGCTGCTGGTTGGTGCATCTCTACGTAGCACATTGAAAGAATGATGGAAGAACATGGGGACTGCAGTTTATGTAGATGTGGGGGAAGCTGTTGGATTGTGTTTTAGCAGGATAAAAGTATGGCAGTAGAGATGGTAGTTGTCAAGGAATTTGTATAATTTATGCAGAATTAATAAAATAAAACGAGACAGTTTGTAAACTTTATTTACATTCACATTCACAGACATCTCCTAGCTTAAGAAAACAGCACTTCAATACATACCATGTAAAACGTTAAAAAACTCAATAATTCCTAAACTATTAGAGAATCCCGCTCCTTACATACCAAAAAATGGATTCGCCCTGCATAAGACTAGCACTATCAATATTTTAAAATACAATGCAATTGTGCTTCTCCTGTTCAGTGGTGAATAACTCAAAAAATTAACGTTGCCCATTTGGTGTGTTCCATCATTCTTTTGCCTAACAACACATTGTCATTCTTTCCACCACGTTAAACTCCTGCTGTCACAGAGGAGCAAAACTCTGCATAAGTAGTGCCCCTGACTTGATGCAATGTAGTGTCACAGAGGACCAAATTTACTGGTGTAGCACTGTAGCACTGATGTATCTATATTTGTAAATGTAAATATGTAGTACACATAAATGACAACTTGAAACACACATGTTCTCAATAAACGCAAATGATGAGTTAAACCCATGAAATAAAAAATACCAACCTGATGTATAATTTTGTGGATGACATCCAATGTTCCTTTGTAGCGAAAACACTCAGGAGGACAGATGGACACTGTTCCCTGGATTCCAGCCCGGTGGCATGATGGAGAACATCTTAAATCAGCAAACATCTAAGAATAACATTGAAAATACAAAGTTAATTGTACAAGTCTATCAATATAGATTTTTATTTTGGCAAGTAACTAACTAAGTTGGATTAAAAACGAAGCAAAATCATTCAACCAAACAACCTCCAAAGAAAATGAAACATTGCATCTGTTTGTTTTATAGATAGACCAAACAACAAAATTATGTTCCTTGCGTACCATATTTGGGCCAAAACAAGCCATTCTACTTGTCATATTACTGAGTGGATGAGAATATGCAACCCCTGCTGCTTGTGCTTGCAACCTTGTCTGATACATGGGCAAAACAACCAAAAAATAAATAATTAGAAGTAATGAAGCTTACACATTATTGTATATCAATCATCTAATTAGCCCCTATAATTTTTCTTACCTCTCTTCCTATTATATTACATCATTTATCATACTTATATTTCTCTTTTTCTTTTTCTTGGTGCCCATGAATGATATTCGAATAATTAAACCAACGAGCATAATAAAACAATATTGAAGACTCTCAAAACTACAATTCATTAACCGTTACAAAGAAGAAAGAATAGACAAAAAAAAACTATGTATAGGAGATTCCGCTTTGTAACAATAAAATTGAAAAGCACCTTGGCAACATCGAGGGGATTGGCAATGATAACTGAAAGGAAGGCGGCGCCTGCGGCAGAGAAAGCTCGTTCTATGATTCCCAAATTTTGAGTATTGGATGAATTTTGCAATGGAGGAAGAGAAGAACGTTCCCTCAAATTTGTATCCGCATTGTTCATTTCAATTGCAGTTCGCTCGATTTTCTCCGAAGCCATCCACGAATTTTGGATTCACTTTGAATCCTACTATTCTATTGCTTCTTCTTTTTCTTTATGATTCAACGATAAAATGATGAGTCAAATGGCTATGCATTTTTTTATTAATAGTAATTGGTGAAATTAAGCCCTCCAAAAATAATAATTGTTTTGTGTGCTTTCTCAATTGGAAGAAAATCAACGTAAAAATATTAAAAAAGGTGTTGAAAATATGCAGGAGAGAAGAGGAGTGAGAAGCATACATAAGTGCTTACGTGAAGGGCCTATGCTTGTTGAAAAGATTGTATACGTACAGAATAAACCCTAGAAAATGGTTTTGCTGTGTAAATATTCAAATTGTCTCCAGCTAATTAGGTTTTGGAGTGTTGTGTTGCAGTGCAACTAACCACAACCAGTAGATTCCAAAACTTTCCACTGCATTTACATATATAGTAAAGTGTCACTTGAGGTCTCAATTATTTTAGGTCTGTTATATCAGGAAGGAGGTGTTTATTTTGCATTTTCAGAATTGTAAAATTGGAAATATTTATTTCCATATCCATTAGAAAGTAATAAAATATTTCATAAATATATTTTATTTTTAGAAATTTTATATTTTATGTTTATATAAATTTTATTTCCATGTTAAGGAATAAAAATATTACATTTTGAGAAAATGTAAAAATTTATTTTTTTAATCCATATGCAACTTTGATTTTATTTTTATGCATTTTTAAAATTTAAAAAGTATTTCTGAAAATATAAACAAAATTAAGCATACATATTTTTAGGTATATTTTAGAATAACATTAGTTATAACATTTCTGAAAATATGTTTATAGATATCCAATATAAGTTTTGTACCACATTTACTAGATAAGTTAGTTAATAACTGATAAATTAATTTATCAGGTTAATAAGCTAATTTAATAAATTATAACTATTTGTTAAATTAGTTGATAATTTAAATGATATAAAATAATATAATTATATAAATTTTATTATATATATATATAAAAATTTATAAATAAAAATATATTATTATAAAATCATAATTTTATATTTTTTAAAAATAATTAAATTCATATTAAAAAATTTAATATTTTTATTTATTTTTAAAATTTGTATATATATTTTTATTTGAATAAGTCAGTTTATTTAAATTAATTGACCTAATGACTATTGATCAAAATTATTTTTTATTTAATTTTAAAAGAATTAACTTAATTTACTGTTAAATTAAATTTAGTTTTTATAATTTTCATTTTATATAGTTTATAAGATTGTCAGTTCTTCATTTTAATTTCTTTTTCTGTTTCATTTGTTCCCTCCAGAGATCCTCAATTCCCTCTATCTCTATAATCCACAGCTGGCTTGCAATGATGAAAGGTGAGTAATGTTAGATATTCTTATTGTTTACATTAGGGAATAGTATTTTGACAAATCCTAATTCTAATGTAGAGAACGCGTTTGAAATCGCCGTATCCAGTTTAAAGTCTCAATCTTGAGGTGGAAGAAGAAACATGGCGGTGAGGAAGGAAAAAAAGAAGGATCCATTACCATTATTGCCTTAAGACACTGGTGCACACACAGAATAAGAGTGCGGCTTTTTTATTGCCTTAAAACATTGGTGCACACACAGAATAAGAGTGCGCCTTTTTTAAATTTATAAATGCGACTATATAGTCGCATTTAATCAACACGTACTTGTAAATCGAAGAAATACAAATGCGGCTATATAGTCACATTTATAAACACCATTTACAAGTGCGGCTATTTCTTATAGTCGCACACTTGTATATGTTTCAGATATTAAAAAAAAATTAAAAATTTAATAAATACAAAATAATATAAAATTTAAAATATGCAAATTATAATACATAAAAAAATAAATTCTAAATATTAAAGAATAATTCAAAAAAATTAAAAAACTATACCAACCTTATTTGTGAACGAACGTTGGTGGTGAAGAGTGGTAGGGGAGCGTCAGCAACAGCGGGGGCAGCGGAAACGGTGACGGACCAGCAAAGCCAAAGGAACAATACCTTCGACCACCAATGCAAGGAAAATAAACAAATATAATGAAGACATAAAAATATTATACGTAGTGAAGATGCAGAGGAAGAAACGATTCAAGAGAACATACAATGGCCCAAATTAATGAAGATGCAAAGGAAGATGAACTCCAACAGCGTTCGCGAGCCCAGGAACAGTGCAAATGAAAGGCAAGAGGAGAAGTAAGAAAGTGTGGCGCACTTCAAAATTTAGGGTAAAAAACTATTTACAAATGCGGCTAAAATTTAAAACCGCATTTGTAAATCAATGCGCTTGATTTAGGGATTAGGGTTTAACGCTTGATTTACAAATGCAGCTATTCAATAGCCGCATTTATAAATCAAGCGCCAATCAAAATAATTTAAAAAATGCCACTGCATTTTTTACCAATACGTGTGAACGCAAACCGCATTAAATAAACAGCATTCTTTTACTCATTTTGCACTAGTGAAAGGTGAGTTATGGGTTGCAAACTAGTGTTTGATAAGGGTGACAAACATCTAGAAAACTCAAATGGAGATGATGAATACAACCACGATAATGATTCTGAATTTGATAATAATGATGACTAATGTACATTAGTTTATCTAATATATCCTAAAGACATAATTAAAATTATTATAGGTTAATTTATT
Organism: Phaseolus lunatus; assembly: GCA_013389735.1. Taxonomy (NCBI): domain Eukaryota; kingdom Viridiplantae; phylum Streptophyta; class Magnoliopsida; order Fabales; family Fabaceae; genus Phaseolus; species Phaseolus lunatus. The sequence continues at coordinate 12,464,273 of CM023865.1, read as the reverse complement.
GCAGAAAAAATGGTTAAAAGTAGAGGTAGAGATTGTTTCATTGTTAGACGTGGTCAACCTAGACGTGGCTAGCCTAGGTGTGGAGTTTCGACTTCTATGCATGCTCATCAAACGATAGAGCTCAGAGACATTCCCTATTCGAGTTTGTCACTAGGATTTGGTGATGGCAGTTAGCTGGCTCTATCTCATTCCTCCACCCCCTCTTCCTTCACCCTATCTACCTCGACCCCCTCTTCCTCGAGTGTACAATGTTTTAGATTTAGTTGCACCATGTCTGCTTTATCCAGTACAAAAAATCATGTTAGAAGTGACGGTTTTAATATGGTCGTTATTAATAACTGCCACAAGTTTCCGTATAATACGACATTTTAGTAACCGCCACAATTATCCTTCAGAATGTGTCATTTTGAACTGTCACAATTATCCTTCAAAATAAAAATCCCGTGTTTTCCTTCCCTCCATACCATTTTTCATTATTCCTAGTTCTTTTTGAAAACCTCCTTTCATTCCCTAGAAACCACATAAACTTAACTTGTGACTCTTCCCTCTTTCTCTCTCTCTCTCTCTGCAAACTTTTCACGAACGAAACCCTTTCTTCCCAAACAAAACCCTTTCTTCATGAACTTCGTGAAACACTCTTCCCTTCACTGTCGCTTTTCACTCTCACCTTCGCTCACTCTCCCTTCACCGTCTTCTCACTCTCGCACGCCCTAAACCTTACCCTCACTCTTGCGCCCTTCACCGTCCTCCAAGATTTTCCACGTATTCAACCGTACAATAGAAAATCACAATTCCTCTAAGATTTCGTATAGATAACTCCTGATAGGATGTGGTATTTTGTTTCTTGTAAGGGTTAGAGATAATCAATACAAAATCGCTTGATTATAGTAAAATTGATTGAGTTTTTATTTATTAATTACTATAATTATTAACTTTTGATTCGTGTCTGTTCATTTAATATTTGCAAATAATGTTGTTGTAGTGAGTTTATAATGATGTTTGCTCTCCTCTGTTATTGTTAAGTTCAGGTGAGGTAATGGTAGCCATAGTTTGTGAAGGTTCTTTATTTTACAAGATCTTTTAAGTTATATCTGGGATCCTGTCAGTGATCACTGATTTTGTTTTAAAAAATTATCTCTGACTGTTGAAATGTAGTGAACTAGGGATTTGGTTGAGAAAGAGTAAATATAAGTATTAAAAGAGGGATAAGTTCAAGTTCGTGAAACTGCAAAGGTTCCTAGGTCCCTTCGCTGAAGACCATGGATTAGTTATAGACAATATGAGAACCATTCAGATGAAGACTCAGACTGTGAGCAGCTTGATCAAGTCCGTCTCATATTGATTTGTATCTTGATTTTGAATACAATGCACAACATTTCCTAAATATTTTAGTGCATTGAATTCTAGTTAGTATCTTACATATGAATGTTAATGCAGAATTTTTCCTCAAGAGCTTGTCTTCCTCAGGGAGTCATCCGTGGATTTCCAGATTGCAGTAATTGCCAAAAGGTCTATTTATAACATATACATGATTTACTTATGTCAGAAATTATTATTGGCCTCATTATTGATGAATTAACTCTAATTTGCCTCCATTATCCTCTATTACTCTATTATTGTCGTTTCTTTTATTCTTGTTATTATGTCAATAACTTAGTATATACATACATTAATTTCTTTGAAAGATGGATTTATTAAGAGAAAATGTATTGCCAAGTTTTATGAATTGGGATGGTCCTTTATTGAATGTTAAACTAGAAGTGGCTAGGTCTACGTACTCATAATTGAGCTGGTTATTGTAATTAGAACAATGGACTTGAGTTAGTAATTTTATCATATATTATATGAGTTACTTCATTATAAAATAGGTGTTATTGGGCATCTCTCTTGCGTGATGAGTAATTGAGAATTGAAGTTTCTGACAAGTTATTGCCAGCTGGTGACCAGAAGAGGCTCGTAGGCCAAATATTGAGGATGATCCTGTTTTCTACCCTATTGAAGAGGTCTTGTGAAATTCCTATGGCATATTTGAATTCACTTCTGTCCATGTCACTGCTCTATTTAGTTCAGTTGGCTTTATCATAAAATCACACCTCTGATTTTTCATTTTTATCCAGGAGTTTCAAGATACTTTGAAATACATATCCACAAGACCATTGTTGACTGAAGTTGAGGTGGTGGCCTAAGAGAATTTTAACAGTTCAAAGAGAGAACTACTCAATTGTCTTCAACATTGGTGCAATTTTTCACTTGATTTGACCTTATTCTGTTGAATAGGGAGATCCAATCTGCAAGAGATTCGGATGGAAGTTCCTTACCGGAGAAAATATGGTTAAAGGTTAATCTTCTACTTGGTTGTTTTATGAAACTTTGGACATTTAGATATGTTTATCAGGAAGCATACATTGTCATGCAAAATTTCTATTGCTTCTTGCAGCAACAATTTTCTATTAGGGTCAATGATGTAACTCGTGTCCTCGAGCGCATGAAACCATGCACTAAGTTAGAAAGGTCAAGTCAGATCTTCCTTTTAAGAAGCAACAACAATAAAGGATCTTCAGTTAAGTTTCAGGTTAATTTCCTCTGTTTTACTATCTAGGATATGTATACTTTTATTTAATTACATATTTACTACCTTCATTTTTACTTATTAGTTTGTCACTTGTATGTAAATTCTTCAACATGCACTTTTTATGGTGTTTTAACCTTTATATGGGGCTACAAATAGCCAACTACGTAAAGTTAGATTCTTTATTTATGTTGATTCCTACAAATTCTAATGGTTGTTTTTGCTGAGAGCCTCAATATTTTTTATTACATTGCTCAAATTCAATTAGTTTTTCGCGGTAAAAAATGAAGAAGTTGTATACTAATAAATAACAAATTTGTATTAGTAGTATATAGCTCTTTCTGCTGTAAGGTGTTGATGTGTGACTTTGTTATATAAAGTCCTAAAGAAGACCTTATTTGTGTTGTGCAAACTGTGCTTGTAGCTTCTGACTGTAATCCACAATGGCTATCAAAGCATCTGCTAAGTTTGGCTTCAACAAGGAGTGTGCCCCTGATCTTTGTTAGAGATAATAAACACAGCTCCTTGAGACTAGGTGAGCTTATTCAATTAAAAACTACCATTGCTATTGGAATTAAGGTGAGATCCTGGCATCGCACTACGTTTATATCATGTTTCTTTCTGCTATTTTTAGAATAAATGTTATTTGAAAGTTCTAAAAAGAATAAAAATAAATAAACATGTTCTAAGTTTTTTTTTTCATAGTATAAAGTTCAAATTGCTACAAACTCTCTCGAGGAGTAACAATGATTTTTTTTCAAGTTTTCAACATCACATTCCCCAAATTTTTGGATCTTGATTGATTGAGTCAAACTAATCTTCATGTTTCAATGAATGCAGAATAAAGAAAGCATCATAAATAAAATTATTGAGAAGATTGTTCAAGGTGATAGACTTGAACTTCCACCTGACGATCAAAATTCAACAAGAATATTTTGATGCGTGAAAGGGATTTTCGAGACCCTGTTAATGTAATTATTTTGTTACAGATGTTATTTAATCATAATATATTGGATTTATAAATAATACTATTGGTCTTTTTCTTGATTGGGAGTGGGGATGAAAATGCACTTTAGATTTTTGTTTCCTTTTGAGCATGAAAATTTCTTTTGATTATTATAAATGCTATACTAAACTGTATTAAGTGGCGGTTAAAACTGCCACTATTTACGTTAGAATTGATTTTCCAGTTTTAAAATTACGATATTTATAACTGACGTAAATTATATGCTTAAAACCGCCACTTTATACAATATAATATGGTGTCAGCTACAGCAGTTCTCAATTGACGGTCACATTAAACTTTGTGGCGATACGCGATACCACCACAGACGTATAATGTGGTGGTTAAAAGCACCAGTTTTTACGAAAATAATCGTCATCACATACATGTTTTTGTAGTGATCACCTTATCACACATATACGTTATCACCTTATCCCACCTCTGATCCACTACTACATCCTTCCATGCTCCAACTATTCATTCCACGTTTCCTCCGACACTTCAGTACACATGGCCTACACCATTGTATCTCACATATGCTCCATTAGTGTAATACACCTCTACTTCAACAGTGCAGTAGACATGAGTCCAACCCACTTATGGTCCACCACTGTAGTTCACATCGGCTCCGATAGTCCAATAATCATGGATTGCACCACTCTAGCCCATTCATGCTCCCTGAGTCTGACCCACCTGATGAAGACCAAGTAGGGGAGACGCCTGAGGCCCAAGCCCAAGAAGCCCAAGCCCAAGCCATAAGCTCAACATCCTTCATGCCTCAAAGGATTACTAGGAGCAAGGCCAAGGCTTTGGGAGATGAGCATCAATGGATGTCTCTTTTTGTAATTTCTTTTGAGTAGTTTTTAAGTAGAACATAAAAGAAAGATGTAGATATAGAAATAAGGAGTGTTAATGTGCAAAGATAAGTCACACCTTCCATATGACATAAAAAGAAGGTGTAGGTGTAGATTTAGGAGGTGCCAAAGTAAGAAAACAAGTCACACCTCCCTTGTGACATGTGTTTAGGCTCCAAATTCAAATGCTTCTCATTTGAATTTTCCCACCTTAATTTCAGCCCTCTCACACTATAAATAGAGGTGTTTGGCTCATGTAAAATGACATTGAATTGGAAGTAAAGTTACTATACACATTTTGTGTGAGATTAATAAGCATTGTTCTCCTAGCTTTAGTCTTATCTTGTGAATTTTGGGAGCTCTCAAGTGGCGGCAACTACACTCATCTTGGAGCATTTCATCATCTCAAGTGGCGTGTTCTTCCCTTCCATGTCTTCAATCACATAAGTTTTCTATCATTCATCTCTCAATTCCAATTCCACTCCATTTCAATTCCTAAACATTTCTTGTGTTGGAGTTCTTGTTTTCAATTCTTGTTTGATTGTTCTTCCTCTTTAGTTTGTGTTTCCATTCTGTTGGAGTTTTTGTGTTTTAATTCTGCACCTATTCTGTTTTAGTTCCACACCTTGTTCTTCTTTCATTCATCACTATTAATTGTGCTTTTCCTTTAATCTTTGGAAATGAACCTTCACATCTACTTAACACTTGTTAAGTTAATGTCTAGTGGGATTTTTTCTTAGATTTCTCACCTAAATTGCTTAAGAATCTTAATCCTAATTCTAATAAAGTGTCACCTAATAAATCAATCTAAAATCAACTCACATCACCACCCCTCCCTTCTCAATCCAACTCACCCCTGATCCCCTAGTTGAGCTCATCGATGATGTTGGAGTTCATCCCACTCCTGTTGCTTTTGACCACGGTCTTTCTACTAAAGAGGTACCGTGTGATGCTACTGGGAGGGTCATCATTCAATCTTTCAGTAAAGGGTAAGTTACTTACGATATATTAAAATTTTATTTCATTATCTAAAGTGATGTTTTATAGCTAGAAACCTAACCATCATGTTATTGAAGAGATTGGGCATGCAATCAGGTCGCAATTTAAAGGGTCATACCATCTTTATGATGATATGATTGAGGAGGTCAAACTTAAATAATAAATTGAATTTATGGTCAATTTAATTATTATTTAGAACAAATTACAAATTAACCAATTTTCAATATCATCAAACACATAATGACTTTTCATTTCTACATATTAGGGTGACTTGGGCCCTTTAGGATGAGTGACAAATAAGAAAGGTCTATGAGTCAAAAGTAAGAAAGTGACTTTGTGACATGTTGACTAAAGATAGGATAAGGGCTCTAGACCTACTTGAATATGAGATGAAGCATGGCGTGAACTTTTAAACTATTGGGATACCCAAAAGTTCAGACAAAAAATTCAAAAAAAAACGAATCAGGTTTTAGCTTAGGGTGGAACATTGCATTTAATAGGTTGCAAATCAAACCTTAACATTGCATTGAGTTTGATAAGTACTACTCATGACTTATGCATAATTTCTTACGTGTAATTCAATTTAGGTGTGTAAGATATATTGTTTTTAGATATGCAACCTTGTCAGGAACGTAAATATGATCGTCCCATTAAACCTAATAAATTATTTCTTCCACTCATACCAACAAGAAGAGTGATTGGTTAGATACTCGTTCCCGTTAGACATATGTAAGTTATTGCTAAATTTCAATGTTTTATTATATTTTAAACATAATTACCTAACATTTTCAACTCCCAACAATTGTGTAGGAAACCTACCATTAGCGATTGAGGGCTATGTAATTAGATAGTTCTAAAGGATTAACTTCTGTTGTCCACCAAATAGATTCAGCAACAAAGTTGCAATGTTGGAAAAATGTTTCTAGAGGAAATAATATAGGTAGAGCTTATGCCCTAAAGACTTAGCTGAAGTGAGTTGAAGAGTGAGAGTGAATGCTAGTGAGCCCACGCAAAGAAATAGTGCTACTAGGTAGTATATATAATGACGGTTCAAGTGGGAACTATCTTTAAAAATGGCGACAATGGCAACAAAATTACAAAAGTGTCACTGTCTCTTTTATTATGATAGTTCTTTATGAACCATCTTTATATGAGATTGTAGATTTCATTTTTTGTACTAGTGATACCTTTTAAATTTTACAATCCAGAATGTGTAAATAAATAAATAAAAAAATACTTCCAGATTGTAGAATCGAGAAGGTATTTCCAAATTTTAAAATATCTTTCAAATTTTACAATCCATAATGTATCTTTTAAAAGATAAAATGATCTTTTGCCTTATCTATGGGATTGAAAGGAAAAGCTATGGAGGTGGAGGAAAAAATATTCTTGATTAAATGGATAACCTTTGGACAAATGCTTTTTACACCTCACACTTTTGGAGAAATTGGGTTTAAATATACTTCTCTTATAGTTTCTTCAATATAACTTTTGTCGTTATAAAAACTTATTTGCAGATTTGAATCTCAAGTTTTTTTAAAATTAATTAATCCCAATTCACCATTAATATACAATCTAATTATTAATAGAAAATATTAACTGTTCCTCAGTTATACTCGTACAATTATTTATTCACGTAGTATATTGATAAATAAATTAATAAATTATACTATCATTTATTAATAATTTCTCAAATTATAGAGACTTTAACTTTTTTTAAAAATTCTACACAAATCTTCATTCTTTTAAAAAAACATTAAATTGCCATTCATTTTTACAATATGTATATACCTTTTTTAAGTTTTAAAAATATTTCACTTATTCTCAAATAATAAGTTTTGGTATGAGAAATCAATAAAATAATGATAAAAGATATAAAAAAAAGTAGAAAATGTAAGTGTACTTTAAAAAATCTATAATTTCTTCTGAGAAAATTTAGCATATGCCGTCTCGTACGAATACATTAACATTTCTTGTATAAAAAATAATACAGATAAAAAAATACTGAATCTTCTAAAGCTAGAGAATTAATTGTACATTTATTTTTTATAAAAACTATATTTGAATATTCAAAAAAACTATGAAGAGTACACAATGGAGTTAAGCCTAGTTTTAGAAATCTGAAACATGCTAGAACTTCCCTTTTAGAAACCAGTTTTCAAAAAGAACCGAAAAAATCGATTTCATTAAAAGTACTTTGGGCTTTACATTCACTTTCCCCATTTGTTAGAAAAAAATATAAAAAATGAAATTGTGAGATTTTTTTTAATAAAATCATTTTTTGGGTTGATAAATAAAGGTTTCACAAGGGTGAAAAGTAAAAATAAATATTTGAATTCATGCCTCTATAATGTTACTGTCATGAACTATCTAAAACAGTGTAAAAGATTGTTCCCTTGAAGATAATTGGTGTCCTACTTTAAAAAAAAAAAAGACTTCAGAAATAATCTCTAAAACATGAACTACTGACTCATACAATAGAACTGGGCCGAAGCGAAAAGAGCAAAGCCCATGATTTAATATTTGTAGCAGCATTTGGGCCCAAAAGAAAAAGTTTGCGGCTGGGCCATGAAAAGAAATGATTATTATAGGGTCGCTATCTTAAAAGGTGAAATGAAAAGAAAAATATATAGTAGGGTAGCCATTGTGAAGCACATTCCCTCACAAAGATACGTCTGAATGGACAATGACCCCAAATTCTTAATCATCATAATTTGGTCATATATATCAATTGTAGAGTAGCTCCAGGTGTAGCCACCCACCCATATATAAGCTTTCACACATGTAACAGCTTCAGTGTGTGATAACTTTATGCCTGCTTAAGAATTTCCAATCACCTTATCAAATCATTCTAAGTCAACAACAACGGCTAACTAACTAATCACTCTCTCAACATCTTCATTCTACACTCAAAACCATCTTCTTTCACCATAAATTAATTTAGCTACATGTTGCCATTTTTCAAAACTAATCTACCATTACTTATACCAAAATTTATTTTCTTCTACTTAAGAACATATATCTCATTTATTTCACTAAATTTTATTTTCTCGTAACTTTAACATTTTGTTTTTATCAATCTAAAATGTAATCTATACATTAAAAATATTATAAATTTAATTATAATATAGTTTGTGTATTTAAGGGTATTTATCAATTTTAGTTATATTAAAATAAATATTTATCTCTTGCATTGTAAGTTATAAAAATATAATAATAAACAATATCTATTGTGTGTACCACTAATATATTGAATCATAAATATTTGAGAGGGTAACTAAAATAGTGCCTTCAAAGTCCTGGAAAACTGCTTTTTTTTTTTATTAAAAAAACATTATATTTGAAGAGCATTCTAATATTAATATTTATTTTACTGAAATTAAGAGTTTGTAAATATTTTAAAATTCTTTTTTTTACTAAATTAGTACAATTTGATAGGTTAATTAATAAAATTAAATTAAATTAAAAAAAATTGAAATGAGTAAATCATGTAAAATTAATATAAGTTTAACATTCTGAAAATAAAATCATGCTAAAATTAGTGTATTTATTAAAATCGTTTCAAGTTAAACGAGTTATCTATTTTAATATTTTTCTAAAAAAATTACCTATTTTAATCATTAACTTATCAATTTATGCTAGTTGAATAAAAAATCTAAAAGTAGAATCTGTTTTCTTTTAAAGAAAAATACCCTTAAATACCTAAGAAAATTTCATGTATGATTTCTCTGATCATATGCACGTTTAACGATTGACCAACCGTTAAGAAGATGAGCTGAGGGTCAATATGCGAGATTTCTGTGTCACCCGTGCAACACCTTGATGCAAGGAATGTCGGAAAGTGTTCCACTTTATTTTTCTCCTTTTCTTTCCAACTTTTTGACTTTGCCTTTTTAAATATTTCATGGCCACAAAAGTAAAACAAATAACAATTAAGAAGTAGAATGCAAAACAACCAACTAATCAAATTCCAACTCTAATTACCCTCATCATATATATTCACGTACGTATAAACACAGTTTTTTTATTTCCCATTGAATGGGTAAGCTTGACTAGAACACAATCAAACTCGGTGCATTAATTGAAGAAATTCTCATAACTGAATCCAGCATTAAGATATGATAGACATTAGACACCAACAAACATTCCTCCTTTGTCCAACTCTTTTTCAACATTCTCTTATTGCTCTCGTTTTTAATCTATTGTCTCACGCTTTTAATTTGTTATAGACTTTTATTTGTCATCTAATGCTTTTATGACCTCTAAAGTGGTACCAAAGATTGTGTTTTCGGCAGCTGATGCAAGCTAATTGGAGATTAGACAAACTATTTCACTTTTAGTCGTTATTGATGTTTGTGTATAAAGTTATACTTTTTGAAATGTAAACACTAAAATGTTGTTCATTCTAACTAAGTAATTAAAATTTATTCTCTTGGAGATAGGTTAATCTAATTGGGTTAAATAACTAAATTATTTACACACTGCATTTACTTTACACGTCATTTCACACCGGTCTTACATTTGATGTTGCCTAATATGGGTTCTTTACAAATTATTTGTCAGTTTTTAATACTCAAAAACGATATAAAAGTAAAATATCACCTAGAGCACATTTGTTTTAAGCTATTGATTAACGTTAACAGTATAACTCTGTGGGTTTAATTTTGACATTATGTAAAAGTTGATAGATTTATGATAGAGAAAAAATGATAGTTAGAATATATTTGGTAAGAAAAAGAGGAAAAGGAAAGGGAAGGAACAGAGTCATGACTATACCACGTGTTTGCGGAAGATGGTGCTGACAAATCCTCATGATTGCCACGTAGACATCCGAGATAATTATAAAAGGTAATAAATTTGGAAGACAGAATGAGTTTGGGTGCACAGAAACGCCATATGCATTTCACATGCTTCCCTAGCCGCTTTGTCTTCCCCTTCCTCGTTTTATCATCATCTACCATTTCAAATTTAAATCACCATTTTACTTCCATCGACAAATAAATAAACAAACAAAATTCTCAAAACAAAGAGATACAAAGAAAGTAATAAGTAAGAAAAACAAAACCATTCTGATTCATAACATGTGAGGGTCATCGAAGGAGCTGATTTTGTGGGCCCAAGGGGCAGCACAAGTCAGAGCTGCATTGGTAACCGTACAACGTACACGTGGTTGACACAGTATTAATGTTTCAAATTGAGTTTAGTAACAATCTTCCATCGTATTCGTCAAACATATACAATACTGTCTTCGTAGAGTTTTGAGTTTCGTATGTCTTGGTGCTGTGTGTGAACATTCCTTCATTTTGTGCACCAGATCAAGATCAACGGTTCGGGTGCAGTGGGGACATTTCCAACACCCCTTCGTTTAACAATTACTCTAATAATTCTTTTAAATAATTACTTCTAAATGCGTAACATTACTTTTTTTAAAATATCTTTTATTGTATTAATGAAAGAAAGGTGAATGGGCAGTGGCCACAGGTGATTTTTGCGTGCTAATAATATGTACCCTCTTTGAAGGTGCAAGCTGGGATTGCTGGGCCTTCACTTCACCAACCGCAATATCAACCAAAGATTTTTTTAAATCTTTGAATATTTATCACCCCTTGCTTCTGTTTTATGGCAATATTTTGCTTAAGAAACATAGCTATATATTTATTTGATTTAAAACAGTAAAGTAAAATTACCTGGATTTATTTGGGTGAATAAATGAGTTAAGTGTGATAGAGTTTTTAGGAATTAACGAGAAGGCATGATGGTGTGTGTGAGAGGTTGAAACTTGAAGAGGAGCATATGTAACAGGGGGGACCAACCATTGTGATATACGCTAGCTGGGTGAAATGAAAGCTGCTCAATGCTTTTGTTCATTAAATTGAAGTAGCCCACAGCTAAACAAATCAGAGAAAGTGTGTCGCATAGCATGCAAGTTGGAGAGATTGCGAACTCTTTCTTTAGTAAATTTACTAAAAGCCTGCAACATTACCACTCACTTGTCCTCGACCCAACAAGTGGCTTGGCTTCCATGTCCACTCAAACAAAACCATTTCATTTTCTCTGACAAACGTCTATTGCTATAAGGCTAATAAATACCAAGAGGTAACGTTATCAATACTTCGTATACTACCCATAACCACCCTTTCTAATTTTCTTCATTGCATTACTTGTCAATGTCACACCATATTTTCTTTTCATAAACAAGTCACCTACAATTACAATACGTATAAAAAAAAAGTTGTTTGATTGATTCTATATTAATTTCTTACAAACTAAAAGAAACTGGTCAGTCCAAATAAAAACCTTATATGGGACCATGTTAACGTAAAATTCCTTGTTCTTGTCTATTGTAGTTCATCTCAATCAACATATACTGTCCCGGTATTACAAATAAGACAGCACAAAGTTCAAATTCAACACTGTCCTCTGCTCATCCTCTTGTGACCCTGCGTTCGTTCGATACTGTGGCAAATTGTAGCACTGCCAAGAAAGATAATGTAGCCTTTGGATTTTCTGTGACATTGTTGCTTAACCTAAGTCTCTGATGGCTTACAAGTTACGACTATCTTCTCCTCAAAGTGACATGTACTGTGCTAGCTCTTAAATGACCGACAATACGTGGTTGCTTTCCTTCATATACTATATTTTAGTTGTTACCTTTCCCAAATTTCAAATACTGATTATTGCTGCCGCAAACGGAACCCAACAAGGAAGATAAAGGTGCTTCTCAAATTAAACCAAATTAGTGATAGTAAGCTCTCAAGATAATTAATCTTTTCATCTGCTTTTTGGGCTGAGTCAAGAACATTATCCAGTCAATCAAATTAAACCGAAAACCCATTCCGTGAACTTCACACAAAACTGTGACGTATTAATAAACAAAAAAGTGTCAGGATATGATATGTTTTTATTCATGTACTTTGGTACTGCGAGCAATATTATTTATTAATACATTGCATTACACTCTTAAATTAAATCTGTATTACTGGACAGTGGGGTGTGTGAATGTATTTACCAACACAAAATTAATGTATAACCTACATCGTCAGGGTTCTTTTACTGCTCTGTAAACCTGGTGGACAAAATGTAATAATTGCCCCAACCTGGTAAATTTAAAGCAACTTTTGTAAATATATTTAAATGGCATGTGAAATAAGATACCAAGAATCTTTGAGAAGTGAAAATGGCAACAATAATATTTTGCATTGAATACTTTAATTTACAGAGTAGCTGCAAAAATAGTAGTATTTAAACTTGCGATGAGGTGCTGCAATGATGAGGCAATAATTTGAAAGAGGTCCTTTTTCCCAACCATGACTGAAGATAATTAATAGAAGGGAGCGACACACATGTAGTATGTAGGAGTAGGAGGGCAATAGTAATATGATGAGTGGGTGACATGCTTTCAACAAGCATAATATAGTGTCCTAATCTATTCCTACCTATGTATCTGCCTCCATCACTCATATGTAGTAAACCTTGCTCTTTCTCACCACACTCTTGCAGTTTTTTTTTTTTTTTTTTTAATTTAATCTTTTTATTCATATCTATAAAGTGCATACCAGTTTAGCCGACAGCCATCAATCACCATAAAACACAAACTATAATCTTAAACCTATTTAATTTACAACTTCTAAATTTTTTATCAGAGAAGATTTTATTTTACCCGTTCATGGGTTTCATTTTAAAAACTAAAATGATGTCTAGACACACAAATGTTGTTCAACATCTTGTTAAAAATGTAATAGACAATATAATACGATACAGAAAAAAAATTAAGATATTAAATGTGGTAGTAAGATGTTTAAGAAAAAAATGTCTAAATATTATTTTTCTTTAAAAAACCAGTCTTGCAATTATAGATGTGATAGTTGATTCCTTGACATAAAAGAAATAAAAGCAAATTCATATGACTTACAAGTTAGAAGATCATATTACTTTCCAAAATATGTACACGTCTGATATGTTCATAAATAATATTAAAAGGCATATAAATTTCACTTCAAAAATTAAGAAAAATGTGTGGTTAAAGTAACCATTTCTTATACTCTCACTTAGTTTTAATAACTAACGATTTCAGCTCGCTTTTTTTCCATGGTACTAAGCTTTCTTCTAAACTTTTTAAATAATATTATTGCTATAATATTATATCATAAGATTTTGTAAAATACTAACACACAGTTTCACAATAGCATAAAATCTTTAATATTAATGAATAAAAATTATGAAGACTAATAATCACAAAATAGTTACTGTCACCAAAATAGGTGTCATATCTTTGATAATCTTGGTGTTATTCGCTAATCAGTAATTTTATCTCAATTATCAATGTTATCTTTATCATGTTAATTATTAAGGTAAATTTTTAATTAAAATAAAAAAAATCTAAGTTTAGTCTTATCTATAGTTTATGTCTACTTTATTGCTACACCAGAAATTTTTTTGTTACGACGATAATGAATATTATAGTAGTTGCTCTCGCAAAAGATTCAATACAAGACATTTGCAAAATGTGAAAATACTATATAAAATTTAATAAGGGTTACAATACATATACATTAAAACCCTAATAACTTTTAAACATTAATTATATTATTAGCGCAACAGTAATAGTCGTACAATTTGGATGCATGGTGAAGCATATAAAGCAATGAAGTTATGACTAAGTTATACTTTTAGAAAATAAAACAGGTAACAGTGCAGTAGGTGCTTTATCAGAAAAGCCTTCAAAAATGAACATTGCATATGTTGAGGTAATTAATGGAATAACAACTTGGAATCTCGCCAGAATTTAAACTTTTATGTAAAAGCCAGAAATATAAAAAGGAAATTTTAAAAAAAAGGAAAAAAAAGGTTAAATAATGTGTATCCAAGTATTTCGTTTCAAAAATTTGTTTTGATTTTACACTACATGCCAATTTCGTGGAATCTGTGTTTTTGGAGCCATTTGTAAGTATCACTTTACGTTTTTTTATGCATAAAAAGATAATGATATTGATTTTATAGAAATTGTAAAAATATGAATAAACAACGTGTAAAAAAATATAAGAGTTTATTAAACTCCTCTATTTTTTTTTCTTCTCTAATTTCTATCACATTTGTGTCTTTCTCTCTCTCATTTTTCCTATCTCTCTTGTTACTAAAATGGACACATATTTGAAAAAAAAGAGTATACAACGTCGATGGTCTAATAATTTTTAAGGTGTCTCTATTTTTTCTAAATGATTCTTTATAAAAAAAAGTATTTATTATTGAAAGTGAAGAACACTACAATTGTTTCTAAAGATTGAATTAAGGGTATCTAAACTTAAATAGTTAGTTACTAAAGTAAGTATAATCGGAAGTAAAATTAGCTAAAACATTTGCTTACTAATTTTAGAAATTAATTGGATGAGTAGCTTAGAAAGTATAATGTGGTGACCAAAAATAAATTGAAAAGAAACGAATTGAACGCAAAATAGGTGTAAAAAATATAATGGCAACGAGAAAGTAATAAAGATGAATTAACATATTTGTGTGGCTCCATGTTGGGTAACACCAACAACAAACTGCACTTTAGGGACCAAAATGCGTTGATATACAACATACATATGGGGAAGCTGCAGGTTGTCATTTCCAGAGATGACACATGCCATGGGACACTAAAGCAAGAACATAAGTATGCACTTATATATCATACAGAGACAACCTCATTTTCCCTTTTACCAACCGGCAATCACCACAAACGTAGCCCAACTTCTGCATATCCCACACACAACCTCATCTTAATTTCACCAACTCATCTCAGGCCATGCCTTTGACTCTAGTGTGTGTATGGGCATATGGAGCCCATTTCGCAAATTCATCGAAGGCCAATTAATACCCATCAGAATTAGTTTTCCCAAAAACAAAATATATATTTTATGTTGTAATAAGAAATTTGAATTGTTTGGACATAAAAGAGGAGGAAGCAGAAACACAGTGGAATGGTATGGTAAAGTGGTGCAAAGAGAGTCTTGCAGGAGCATGTAGAATTAAAATTGATGAATTATTTGAGTGTGTTCTAAGGTGTGTGCGTGGGAGAGTGAGGGGATAGTAATTAGTAGGTCTGGTGATGGCAGTTTATAAGTTAAAGACGTTAAATGAATTAATAAATGAAGGTTTGTGATGTTATTACAAGTTGAAAACACCATAATGAGAAAGGAATTGAGAGGAAAGAGTGTTGAGATGCGCGAGTGGAGTGGGTAAATGAGCGCGTGAGAGTAATGATAAGGGGAATTGGGATAGTAGGATGAGATGAAGAGAAGAAACGTAAGTGTAATATTGGTTGGGAGATGCGACATAATGATTCAGTGGAGCTTATCCCTTATTCCCTTTTTCTGTTGATTCTGTTCTCTCCCCCTACACACATGTCATGGAGTAATAGTGAAGCAATTAAATACTTTTGTGAGATGCTCATGCCTTCTCTCCCACCACGTACACCACTCTACCCATGCTACTACTTTCCATTGCCAATATGCATCGCCACCACACACACACATTCAATCTCTGTCCATGCCAATTGCGTAAAGGATATTATTACTCTTACCTTGTTTCCAAAAATTTTTTAGCTTTTTATTCTCAAAAAAATTATTTTCTTGAGTGTTGTTGCTCATCAAACATTATAATTTTTTTTATTAACATCAATAACTTTTTTTCAACTTATGTCAAATATGATTTTTTTTTATTAACATCAACATAGATCGTTTTTAACAATGTCATTTAGGGTTATTTTCGATGAACGTCCACTCTTATATAGATTAAAATAATTTATCGACCAACATTATTCATAGTTTTTTGAATCAATATTAATTAGGATTTTTTTTTTGTCAACATCGATGAGACTATTCTTCAATTAAGGTAAGTTAATGTCTTTTAATTTATGCTGATATAAACTATTTTTAGTTGATAATGTGGAGATTATTTATCTATTAACATATACCAATTTTATTTTTGGATTGATGTTTGTTAGAGTTTTGCCAACTAATGTTAAATAGATATTTTCTCCATTAACTAGATATTTTTGGTTGAATGCTATAGTAATTTTTTCTATCAATATGGTTGAACTAATAGTTTTTTTTTTATTTTTTAGTTTTATGTTTATATTTTAGTGATAATATATATTTTTTTTTAAAAATCAATAATTTTAAATTGTCTTGTCTAAAAGAATTTTAAAAACTAAATAATTAAAAATGAAAACAGTTTAAATTCAATATATTTAAATTTCTTGAATCCTTAAGTTATTGTTTTAAAAGAAAGTTTGGTTAAGTGCATAAGATGGCTTTGTGGTCAACCGAACTAATTGATCAACAACCATATTAAGGGTAAGTTCGTGGGTGAAATAAATACTTTACATACTGATACATTTGAGATGATTAAATTTTCACATCAATGTTTATTAAAAGGTGTATTCAGTTTCTTTTTATAACATAATATTTATTCAATTAGGCCTTGTTTCTTTATTTTCACCTGAAAATAGGGTTTTTTTTGCAAAAAAAGAGTGTAGATTTTTAAATTATTAAAATGGATAAAAATTTAAAATTATGAAATTAGATAAATTGTAATATAAGAGACGATTTTAAAATTCATGCTTGCAAAACATGTTTCTCATTTTATTTTTTAAAATGAAATCCAAGTCCTTATTAAAGAATGACTTCAGTTTAATTATAATAATAATATTAACCATAAGGAAATAATTATATTATATAAATAATTATTAATAATAACAGTAATATATAAATATTAATGGTAGATATTATTATTCTAATATTAATAACTGTCATATTAATGTTAATAATATTATTAGTAATAAAATTATTAATTATTAATACTATTAATAATATTAATTATTATTCAGATTAATCATTAATAATATATTAATCATTAATTATATCAGTACTATTAATATAAATATTAATCAATAATTTCATTAATATTAGTAAATTTATTATTAATTATAATTATTGTTTTATGATGATTAATATTCTTCTTATAATTAATATTAGTATTACTATAATAAAACTGAAGTTGTCAATTCAGTCACAAATTACCTATTTCCATAGTTTTTTAAAATTTTATTCGTTTGGGTAATTTATATAATATATACTACTTTCGTAAATATAGAGAAAAAATATTTCTTTAATGGGATAACAATGAAAAATAGACTTTGATTAGCCTCCCTTCAAATGAATGAGAATAGTTCTTCCCGTTCCTTTTTTTTTCAGTTTAGATAACTGCGTACTAATTAAAAACTGTTTGCTGGTGTTAATTTTAAAAATACCTTCACTTTTAAATAAATTGAACTTTAATAAAAAATTAAATTATTATTGTTTTTCTATTTTTTTTATTTAGTTAAGTTATTAATAGATTATCAATAATTAGTTAAGGAAATCTAATTAAATTAGTCAAATAGAATGTGAGAATTTTGATAAAAGTTCACTATATTAAAATTCCTACTATTAAAAAAATCAATAATTAATAAAAGTTATAAAAATTTTGAAGAAAGGTTCTCTGATCTATTTCTCTCTCACGCCCTTTATATGGTCTCTTTACACTGGCGAGGTATCATCCTTTTACACCAAAATATCCTTAAAATATACACGCATTTTTAGTAAGTAAAATCAAATTAAATAGTATTTTCTGTTTAGTGAAGTGAATGCAGACGAAATAATTCAACCACTGAAAGCAACAGTGGAGTATACTAGGAATCTTCAATTGTGTCAATTTTAAGCTTCCTCTTTTGTCTGGCACATAGGCTGCACCAAGTTTTTCTTTCTTCCCTCCTCGTGTACAAATAATTTATATCACTTTTATGACCACAAAAATACTCTATCTTTCATATTTTATATTCTAAATAGTAATGCATTATTATATTATCTGTTACAAATGAGTATCATCAAGATGATTTTTCAGCATTAAATATTATTACTTTGGTATTCTGATAGTTAATATCTTAAAAACAAAGATATAGACACAAATTTAACCTTACTTTCATGTTTTGGCCAATATCATATTAATGATGTTGTGTCATATCAGTTAAATTCGTCTTTCATTTTTGTGTCATATCAATTGGATAAAAATTCAAAAAGAAGAAGAAAATTATATTTAGGATTCATCTCTCCATCATTCCTTGGCCAGCTTGCTGAACCTGACTTTTCAGCCGCACCTTTGCACAGTTTATGGGTTGACTGAAAGAATACAATCTAGCAGGGACTTTTAGATCGAAGCTGTTCTTACTTTGAAACCTAATGTTTGTGTGATTCTGGGGAGGGGGGTTGTTAGAAAATAAAGTGAAGCGACGACTATGAGAAGTGTTGTTTTATCAAGTGTTAAATTAGAAGGAAATAAAAAGGAAAAACAAAGTAAACAACCGTTTTGAAAACATTTAAAATGCCCTTTTTTACAAGTAAAAGCAAATTCACTTGTGTCAAAAAAAATCATATTCAATTGGTGATATGGCACCATATGGAGAGCAGTAATAATGAAGAGTGTAGGTTAATTTGAAGGGGAAGTTAAAAAATGAATCCGGAAATAAAAGGTAATTAAGTGGCAAGTTATTGTGATTTGAATCGAAACGAAACGGGTGAATAGATGAAATGGTGTAGAATTTGAGGAGCTTAACAGTTTATTGGTTTGGGTGAGGTAAAATTGAAGCAGTCTTGTGAAGTGAAAAAGGGCTAATCGCGACAATTGATACAGTCCCATGGAGTTTGCACCTTTTGATGTACACACGCACTCGTTTCTCTTTGGACCTTTTGTCTTTGCGGCAGCATGGCATGGCATGGCGCTTGCACCTAAAGGCTCCAAAGATTTTATGTTCGCCCCGCGTGCGCTCCGTAACGTTTTAAACATTGTTTTTTGTTTATTTCAAAAACATTAAGACCAAAACACAACTAATTAACTAAAGTCAAGTCTCAAATTCACATTATCTCATAACATACAAAAAAGGACCACCTCTTCTGCCCCTCACCGCACCCACCCGCCGACTGACCGGCCACGACCGCAATCAGCGCCCCTTCGCCGTTCACACACATTCGTCAATTCATGTTTCCTTGTGTTTCTTTAAAAAACGCAACTTAACTTGAGAGAAGAGAAAATAAAATGGAATTGGAAAAGAAAAGAACAGAACTCCACTACACTTGGATTAACATCTGGACAAATATACATTACAACATTCTCGCTTCTCAACCATCCTACTTATTAAGCAAAGGAACAAGTATTACAAATTCAAATTTAAACAAAACTTCACTCTCAACTCATCCCCGTTCGCTATTTGTAACGAACTACCTAAAAAAACTGAATGATAAATACGGAAATAAAGCTGAAGATTTGTGTTTTTTTGGCTTTGAGAAAGAAAAAGAAAAAGAAAAAGAAAAGATGAAGTAATTTATTTAATATTTTTACCACCGGGACCAAAATCTGCCGTGAATAGGCAGGGCGGAAAGGGAAGGATTAAGGAGTGAGAAATCTCAGAGGAGAACGAGAGGATCAGAAGCCAGCAAAATGTCTTGGAAGTAATCGTCCACTTGGCAGAAGGTGGATGGAGGGCACGCTTTGTCGAAATCTATGAGGGAATCCGCAAGCAAAATACTACTAGTGTCGCTGAAACCTTCGTTCGAGGAAAACGCTAAGGTTTCGCCCAACATCTGGGACTCGTCTAATACATGCTCTTCTTCAAACACAAGAGGGTACTCCGGGGTTTCAAAATTGAACACGTCATCCCACGCAGGCAAGTTGTCCAGCGCCAAAAACTCCCCCGTTTCGTCGAACAAACTCGTTTCAGTCTCGCCCTGGCACTCTCTCAACACTTCCTCCGTTTTCTCTGAATTCTCTTCGCTCGAGTTGCTTTGGAAGTGGAGCACCGAAGTGGGAGAGGCAAGGTTATGGTGGCAGTGATCGTCGCCGGAGTCGTACCCGTACGCGGACCCTGACGCCTCTTCAGGGACGCCGACCTTCAATTCCGGAACGTCCGCCGCCACAGCCGGCGGAGGTTCTTTTAGCGGCGGCGTTACGAAGTTTGTCAAGGCGTCCGGGCCGCGAAGCCTAATAGCGGCATTGTCGTAGACCATGGCGGCTTCTTCGGCAGTGTCGTAAGTTCCCAACCAGAGACGCACCCTTCTGGCCGGATCTCGAATCTCCGCCGCCCATTTCCCCCACGGTCTCTGCCGGACGCCGCGGAACTTCTTGCCGGAGTGGAGCTTGACTTGGCGGCGGCATGGCTCGGCGGCGGGTCTCTTGCGAGCATTGGCAAGGGCGTTGGGGGCGGCGGTGGTGGCGGTTTCTATCTCAATCTGGTTGACGTAGCGCTTGATTCTTTGGCGGACGAAGGGGAAGGGTTCGTCGTCGCTGGAAGAGTCGGTGGCGTCCGGATCAGTGTATGATATCCGGACTATCCTGCGGTCTGTGGTTGGATTGGTTTGGGATTTTTTGGGTGAGAGGAGCTTCTTGGTGACGGTGTGATGCACTGTGTGTTTGCATAGGATACTCTCTTCCATTAGTAATATTATTATGACTGTTACTATTGTGTGTGAGTGAGTGAGTGTGTGTTGGTACTGTAATGACTGTAGCGGGAAACAGAAATAGGCGTGGTTTGGGAATAAAAGAGAATGAATCGTGAAGGAGAAGGGTTGGGGTGTGGGATAGGGCGTGGAGGGGTTTTATGTTGGGAGAAATGTTGGAAAAGGCAAGAGAAGGTTAAAAGGAAAAAAGAGGAAAGCGAGAAATATTAAAAACGGAAGGAAGAGGAGATGGTCGGGAGTGATAGGAATAAAGAGAAAAGAAGAACTTTTGACATCATGGGGGTTGAGAGAAAGAGAAAGGGAATTATTGAGAGGATGGTGATTCCAATAGTGTTGAGTTGTGGTGGTGAGATATGAGATGAGGTGACTGGGTGGCCGAGACTTTCCTTGAAACTTCTTCTTCTGCTTCTAGTGGTGCCCTTGAATGGAAAGGATATCTCGGGATTCAAAGTGAGGAGAATAGAAGGCAAGAGCAGTGCAGATTGTGCAGGTTGAAGGTACTGGCTCTGCGAGCTGTAGTTCAATCGGAAAAGAAGAAGCAAGACTTCAGTTGCTGCTCTCAAGTCCGTAACACTAAACTCAATTCCCTCTTTTATAGGATCCAACAGCCCAAACCCGAAGGATTACAATATCACTCTATTAAATTAAATGAAAAAAAATAAATTAAAGAATGAGACGTACTCCTACTACTGTATATACGGTCATTTTTATTTATTTAAATTTATAAGGGAAGAAAAAGAGGGGTGGAGTAGAGGAGGGAAGGAGGGAGGTGGGGAGAAGGCGGAAAAATACGGGTCGCCGCATCCATGCGATTGAAACACGTTGCTGATATGGTTCCACATGAGCCCTGGACACCAATGGGACAACATCTAACGGTTATTATTAATCATATGGCACATGGTTGGGTATGGTGTGATGTGAGTCACGTGAGGCCCAAGATACCCGCCCTTTTGCCATTGATGAGTCAAAATGGTTTGACTAATGAACCCCTATTTATCCTAATTCAACCTTTTCCCTGGAGGATGCCAAAGGAATGGGGTGGGTGAGTCACAGTGTTTTTATTTTTCTTCTTAAATGTTAAATCATTATTATTTATTATTATATTTAACTTTTTACAGCTAGAGGTCGAAGTTAACGTGGCGGGCAACCTAGAATTTGCGGCCATTTACACTTCCACTCTGTACCTCTCTGGGTTTTTTCTGCTCACTGTTATTTCGAGATAATCCAACTCTACGCGCTATACAACACGTTCTAACTACACTCTGTACTCCAACCTCGTATCAAATACTACAACATACTTTCTTCTACTACTCACCACTTCTTCACACCCATAATATATCTCTTTTTCTTTTTCTTTAACCAAAACTCATTTCATTTTACATAAATTAAAAATATATATATATATATATCTTGAGTTACGGAGCCGTGTGGAGCCGTCTACACACGCCATGATATTGGACACGAATGCCAATTGCATGTAACGCTGACTAAGATTAGTTAATCAGTTACCCATCCCAGTTTGACCGTTTGTTTTTAGATCAAAATTTCCAAATTTAATTTTAAAATTATATTTTAATTTTCGTCAAAATAATAGTTCACTTACATTATTTTCATATCAAAATTATTTTGACAAATAGGAAGGTCATTGAGATTAAACTAATTATAATTGCTTTTAATATATAACTGTTGAAAGCAGTATGAGTTACGGATTGTCAAAGAGACAACAAAATCATTTATCGAATCGATTTGATTATGATATTAAATTAATGTACCACTCATACAAATATTTACGCACTATAGTTAAACTGTAAGTGTTTATAAGAATTAAATTTGTGAATTTTACAGTAGTTATATTATTTACCTGCATCATTTAAGCGCTTTAACTTAATCTGTTTGGAGCATAATTCCTTTTAAAATCTTAAGATTTAGACAAAGGGAATAACCAGCGTCAAAAAGAATGCAGAAATAGAAAAGCTAGGTATGGTAGTAAATGAGAAAATTCCATTATTATTGAATGAAATATGGAGTTCCCAAAATTGATTGTGATCACTTCTGGTCGTATAATCTTGTTAGAATTATAGAAAGGTAGATTGGTTACCAAAAAAGTTAAACCAAGAGATGAGATGTTATAACAATTTTGCTTAAGATATTTGTTAAAGACAAGTGTTAAAGCATGTGATTTTGAGTACTATTTGTTCGGGATGAAGACATGCAACAAAGAAGATAAGTAACGTAAAATTGAGGGATGGTAGGATTAGGAGATAACAACATTCAATTGTCAATTTCAAAATAACTGATGAAGATGGGGTCAAAGGGTATTTTCAGTATGAAGTAGTAGCCAAATGATAGAAGCCATTTTTCAAAAACAATAGTGTCATTTTGAAGCAGTTTTATTTTGTCAAAGAGACAGGTGCGAATCTTATTAAATAGTTATAATTTCTAATAAATAAGGTTGTCTATTGTTTAATCATGGGTTCTTAAATATTTAAAAACCTATGTAAACAATCCTTTATAAACTTTTCAATATAAATGTGTGTGTTGTTTAATTTCCTTTCAAGGAACCTCGTAGAGTTCATGAAGGTTTTGATGAAAGCATTTTAAAGGAGACCTAGTCATTTGGTAGACAGTAACAGTTATTTAAATTCTTTTAATAAAGTTAGATTTTTACAGTGAAAGATCTATAACCAGAGACTATGATGTGAGATTTTTGTTTTGTTGAAACACACTACATCAATCTGCACAATCACAGCATCGCATATCCAACATTATTATTGGTTCAGAGAGCAATGTTTAAGTTTTTACCTAATTTTAAATACCAGCTTTTACATGTGTCATTTCTTCTTCTCCTTTGGTTTATTGTTAAATCTTTACGTTTTCAACATTTAATTCTTGCTTTCTTCTATTTATTCTCCACTTTCTTTTGTTTTCAATTTACAATTTAATTGCTTTTATATTTGAAGTTTATTTATTTTCCTTGACAACTTATTTCTTTTACAATTCAGTTCATTTACTTTTTCACCTTTACATATTCATGTATTTATGTTTCAAAGTGGTTTCAAGTTGTATGGATGTCTTTTTAACTTTCAACCATTTAACATTTGGAAGTTATTTCCTTTCTTCCACATCCATAATTTCAATTTAAAAGTATTATTTGTATGTATTAATTGCATTTTGTGTCTCGAAGTAATTGTTTATTAACATTTTTGTTAAGAAAGATTTCAAATTCTATGTTTAACTTTATAAACAGAAAAAAATATATATAACTAGAATAAAATAGTGATTTATTTAGATTCGTAAGATTGTATTTGTTCTAGTAAGAAGTTAATGATAATCTTTTAAAAGAAAAAATTGTTCGATTCTATACGATTTTATACATGAGTTAGATCATCACCAAAATAATTCTTATTTATTTATTATTGTTGATAAAAAAAATATTTTTTAACAAAATATCAATAGTTGATAAAACAATAATTCATGTATAACATCATAGTTAAAAGAGATATTTCACTTTAATTTTTTTGAACTAGTGTTGAAAAAGTAAATTTTTCCATTTATTTTGAGTATTAAATTGAGTTCAACCATAGTTTTTTTATTATAAATTTAATCATTTATTTAAAATTACAAAATTCAGAAAACTATACTATTGTCGAATTTCAATTTTAATAATTGAATACTATGAATATGTGTGAGAAAATTGTGAAATTAAATTATTTTAATAATCAACTATACGATTAATTATATTTATAATTGATTAAAATCATTATATTTTTTATTTGGATAAAATTGCAAAAAAACTATTTCAAGAAAATTAATTTTAGCTTTTATATGTAAGAAAAGGAGTAGGAACCAAATTGACAGACAAAAACTTTTGAAAAATAATTATATATTACAATCTTTTAGATTCTTATAAATAAATTTTTCAAAAAAAAATTAGTTTATCTTAGAAGGTGTCAAGCATTCAACTTACATTAAAAAAAAATTATTTAAAACTTATATAAAGTAAAATAATTTTATTTTTTATTAATATTTTTTTATTATCATAATAAAATAAATAACCTTATAATTATATACATATATAAAACGACTTAAAAATATTTATTATTTTAATAATATAATCCATAATATGTTATGTTACATGTTTCTTCTCTCTTTCTTTTATTATCATGAGGCCACTCAATGTTTTCTTTCTTTCTCACCACTTTTGTAAGTAAAGATTTCAGCAGAACTCTTGAACTTATTTATGCAAATAAGTTGTAATTAGACGTATATTAAATTCTTTCACTGTTCTACACATTGGTGCAGAAAGATTAAAAGATGGTGGCTATTTTCACTTTAAAACGACAATTTTCTAACCGCATTTGATATACATGTAGTCTTATGTCCAACAGAGAAGAAGACGGTTATTTAGCCACATTCTTAAATGTTGATTTATAAATATGACTATGGTAAATAGCCGCATTCTTATATGCTTTTGAATGAGGACGCCATCAACATTGTGGTTCTTCACAGTGACAACACCGTATACACGACATTCGCGAATGGTAGCATCAAGGTTTGGAGAAGGGACTGCAAGGCGAAACAACACACATTGGTGAGTACTATTGAGGGGTAGAAGTCGACGGTGAATGCACTTGCGTTGGACGATGATGGTGCGGGGTTGCTTTCCGGTAGTTGCGACGACGCGATATTCCGGTGGGAGTGGGGGTGTGAGAAAAACGACACAGTGAAGATGGAGACGTTGAAGGGTTATAGTGGGGCCATATTGTGTCTAATTCACATGGCAGGTTTGTTGGTGAGTGTAGCGGCGATGGCAGCAGTGACACAGTAAACACCCAAACACCAGTGAGGCAATGAAATAGTGAGCTACGAGCAATGGCAAAAAAGAAACACATAAGAGAAACGAAAAAAATACAAAAAATAATGGTGAAGAAGTAGAGAGGTCGAAACGAACTTACTAATGTCACAAAGAAGACAAATGCAGGCTCGAGGAAGATGAGAGGAAGCACCAGAGCAGAAGAGCTGAAGAAAATGAAAGCGCTAGAGAAGGAAGTATGAAAGCATACGTGGTGCGCTTTGTCTTAGGATAAAAAAAATGTTTTAAGAATGCGGCTAGGAGGTAAAGTCGCATTCTTAAACAAAGTGCTTTGTTTTAAGAATGCAACTATGCGGTAAAGCCGCATTCTTAAATGAAGTTAATTTAAAAAATGTCATTGCCTTTTGAATGACAGTGTCTGACTGTAAAAACGCATTAAATAAAGGATCGTTGTTTTTATATTTTGTACTAGTGACATGTCTCTTTTTAAAATGCCTCCAGCCATGGTGGTTGTTATAAGGAAAATTTAATCTAGTTTTCTTTGGGGTTGGGGGAGAGATGGTAGGAAAGTTAATTAGATCTCTTGGAACAATATATGTAAAGCGAAAGAGGATGGTGAACTTGGGATGAGGGAGTTAAGAACTTCTAATACTGCATTGCTTGGAAAGTGGATATAGAGACTAAGATCGGAGAAGGAAGGAATGTGGAAACAAAATTTTGACTCTATATGTGGGGTGATGGAGAGAGATCAGAAGCGGGAATGAAGTAAATCAGAATCATGGGGGTGAAGAGATCTTAGGAAAATAGGATGGATGGAGGAATGAAGATACTATTTTCAAGATAACATACAATGAAAAATTGGGGAGTGGGAAAGCATAAGGTTTTGGGAAGAAAGATGGGTTGGGATTTATACCATTTCAAATTGCGAAAATGCAAAGTTGTGTGAGGTTGATTATTGGAAAAATAATAGGTCAAAATGGACCCTTCAATGAAGAAGAAGCCTCATCGAGTGGGAAGTTGTGTTGTATAGAAACTTAATCAATTACATAAATGATATTCAACTAAAAATGGGAATAAAAGTTAGATGGATATTGTATACATGGTGAATTCAACTTAGGTAGTAAGAGATGATGGACATGTATATGAGAAATTTTGGAAGGTTAAATACCCTCAGTACAGTTGACAACCTGGAAAGTCATACTAAATATAGTGACAACTAGTGACAATCTCAATAAAAAGGGAATAAGGTTAGACATCATGATGTGTATTTTCTTCAGTGAAATAAAGAAGTCAAACAAGCGTCTATTTATTACATGTGAGCTTACACTGACATTTTGAAACTATTGCTATAACTGGATTGGAGAAGTGTCTATAATGCATTGTGAACCAAAACATCACTTGAGACTGAATAGGGTTGAAAACAAGGCATAAGGATGTATGTGGGTTGTTGTTATGGCAGGAATATGGAAACAAAGGAATCATATTGTGTTTAGGAACGCTAGACCTAATCTGGTAGAAATATTTTATTTTCTTCTACAAAGTGTTTTAGGCACCCTTGATTATGATTTCGAGTAATGTCTTCATTGGATATTTTGCTACCACAAACCAAACGATCAGATAGTCCACAAAGACCAAATAGTCATTGGATCAACAATACTTATCCGAGTTAACATCAACAAGTTATACGTTCAAGCATGTATCCGAGTTTAAACATGAATATTAACAAATCTTTATCAATCTTAAACCAATTAACAAACATTACTTGAAATCGAAATCAATGGTCGACCTACACTAAACCTTAATGGGTCCAAACCGAACTTGTTCGCCCTTTGGTTGCTCATCACTAGATTATCACCTCGGCTTCCTTGTTGGGGGACTTGCCTTGTTCCAGTACAACCAATATAGTCCCACGCCGTTTAGGAGCTGAGGCCAAAGACAATTTAAATACAACTTCCTCCCTTAACCTATCAAGACGCCTTTTAAGGACAAAACTGTGACGGAACTTTGAACTCCAAAGTGGACAATAGCTCAAATACAGGGATTGACCTTAGCATGATACAACCACTCTCTGTAACACAACAAGGTTGGATAGGGAATAAACCAAATCACTTCCAACTAAATGTTTTCTTATGTTATATTATAGGGATGTAAACATTTTTGTATGTTTTGATATGAAGGTCATCTAAACTTTCTCAACATTTTTTATATTTTTTTTATGTAGGGGTTATAGCATCACTCAAATGTTCCAATATATAAATTTTATTTTGTACCTATAAAAAATGTATCAAATGATTTATTCTCATTTTCATACAAAATTTTTTTCCTTGACTATGTTCCAACAACTCGTCCAATTACTGGGTAAATATTTTTTATTAATTCAAAATCTTAGTAGAATTCTTTTAGTTGAGATTTTAACTTGTAAACTTGCTATCTTTTTAACGAAAAAAAATAGCATGGAGAGTCATTACAATGGAGCCAACAATCCCAACTAGACGGACGTGGATTTACTGAAAAATCTCAAATAATTCTTTAATTTGAAGGGCCTCTTTATAAAACTACTACTTATGGTTAGAAGTCATCCTTTGAGTTAGTTTAAAAATCAATCATTAAAATTGAAAACAAATTTTCACCATCATCACTAACGTTTTATCGGCACATTATTGAATGAATAATGATGCTCCAAATTGCATTCAAAACCAAAGTATAATGCATATATCCCCATTAAATATTATTTTCTTTATTACATCAAACAATTCTTAAAATTTTAAGTTTGTTTATTTTTTGTAGTTTTTCTTAAGCCGAAATAAACTAAGTGATGAGCATTAAAAGAAAAAGGCAAAGAGTTGTTGAAATTATAAATCACTAATACTTAGCATAATTCAAGTGGTTTACTTGATGGTGTCGTTAACTTGCTGTTTTTGAGAAAAATCCAACATTCGAACTAACTGGTAGGAAGATACAAAAGTAATTATAGCTACATATTGAATTTTGACCTGTAAAAGAAGACAACCACAGCTAAGAATTGAAATTTTGACCTTAATTATTTTTCAATTTTCTAGTTAATAAGAACTAGAAATGAAATAGAAAATGAGCTTAAAAATTGGAACGTAAATTTATGGGCGTAGCTAGAAGTCAAGACCGGCTCCATGGAAGAGACATGGAAGTACGTGAAAGGCAAACAGTACATAAAACAAAATTGCCGACAATTTGGTTTTATTTCAAGGAAGTAACCAAACCAAAATAAAAGAAAAACAGGACAAAAAAAATTATAGTTTGTAAAGTTTAGTATAAACACCTGTGATCTGGCTTCTCATAAGGCAACTAAGCATACGTCTCTATGTGTCACGTAGGAACCTATTGGTGGATATGCTTTCTCAATAAGAATTCGACAAATATTTAAAAATAAAAATAAATGCAACAACATTTAATTTAATTTAACTATTTCTGTTAAAAATAGAGGGACTGCCTTGCCGTTTTCGACTTGAAAGGCAGTTTTGGTTTTTGCGGCATCCTTTGTGGTTAGATAGATGTGCTACCATGCCAAGCAATATATATTAATGCTATTTTTGTTAACATAGCTCCACATTTCAAACTTACATCCATATTCATTACTAAAATCACCTTTTTTTCTTCTAAAACTAAAATTATCAAACTTAATATCTTACTAACGGAGGACTCTACTATCCCTTCAACTAATCACAAATATTTTTAAAAATAATGACATATTTTGAATTGTTTAAAAATTAATAAATAAGGTAGTACTTTTACAATTTTCTAGAGAAGCTAAACGAAACGTGCGTTGTATTGCATTAATTAGTAAGTATGTATTGGACATGCATGTTGGTGAAGTGGGAATGGAAGTGTACCTCTGTAAGGGAAAAACTGAAGAGTGGGTGTAGCTAATTTTGGGATGTTGGTCTGTCTCTTGATTGTGTGTATATTAGTTCTTGGATTTACTCATAACATATACTTATTATTCTAAAATTACTATTCCATAATGCATGCATGGTTGATGCGTCCTACAGTGTTTCTGGGTTTGTTCTGTATATATACAAGTTCACGGGGTTCAATTCATGAACCAATAGTTTGGCTAAAACATGTGATGATTAAGAGTGAAACGTGGGTTTACTACTTTTAGATAATTTACACTTGTTTACTTATTATAAGTTCATATATACCAATAATTCTCATGTGTAGCTATGCATGATTTAATAAATCATAAAGGTCTACATTGTTTTTACATTATGAGAAAAAAAATCATTTTCAGTGGAAAAATATTGCACAATGATAATAAAAGCATTTGTAAGGTCATGAAAATGACAGCTTCACATGTAAACCAATTTAATGACTTTATATCTGTATCCAAATGCACACATATTTCTAATTCTGTTGAATAAATTATAGTAGTAGAACTGGGAGTTGGAATATTATTGATTTCATTATAGACAAAATAATAGAAGCAAACAAAATTTGAGTTACATAAAGACAAGGGACGCTATGAGTATATATACTTGGCATCAGTGAATGGGATAAGAGGTATCCAGCGCAACTTGGTTCAGACAAGTGGACACATTTGACATTTACCAAAATATAAAATCATACGTTGCTAATTTCCTCCCCAGTAAAGCCTCTTTCAACTTTCTACATTTTTACTCATTCGATATATACAAAGAATAAACATTTTAATTCTAGTAATGGAATAAAAAATAATTTAAATGTTGACCTTCAGTTTTTGGTGTTTGTGAATGACCTTTTATATGCTTACATAAAATTAAGATCAAACTTAAAACAGTGTTGTGTGTTTTTGAAAGATCCCATGATATAGGAGAGGTAACCCAAGGCAGCAATTAACAGAAATATATAAATATGGATCTTGAGACAAAATCAGAGTTAAGAGTAATGAATCCTTGGAAAGTGGTCCTATGATGAGTCTCTACCTCCATTGACATTGAGCCAAGTGAAACAAAAGTTTAAGCCAAGGCAGACACACAGCCAAGAACACCGAATTCGACAAATTACTCGGTGGGTTGCGTCCCACCTTTTCATTTATATTAAAATCCGAACAACCTCTTTTCCCTCTTCTCTAATGCTACTTCAACTCAACATCATCATCTATTATCACCTTAATTTTTTTTTTCAGTTCATTGCTAGCTAGTAACAAGATATTGATGGGGGATAGGAGGATTGAATAAACATAATATTGGATTTAAAATTTTTCAAAATTTGAGTGAAAATGATGAGTGATGGAGTGCATGAATTTAAGTATATCGTTGTTTGTGTGTCCGTACGAGATTCGATGCCCTTGAATTGAGTGTGACCGGCACATCACACTCCTTTGGGTTCAGTGAATTCAACGCTAGCTTAGCTAGCTTATGTTGTGCAACTTCAATATTCAGCTGCCACCCACCATCCACTTGCTTTTCTATTTTTACCTCTATTTTTTCTTTTCTTTCAATTTCATCTATTCATCTTTCTTTTCTCAATTCCATTTCTCCCACTATACTAAGCTAATTAAATTCCATGCAAATAAACACACATACTTGATTTCATAATGGTTTAATTAATCAATTTGCATAACCAGCTTCTCTTTTTTGGTTTTCAATTTAACTCGTTTGCTTCATACATAATATTTGCTCACTTTTTAAATTTTTTTTTCCTATGAGTTTGCATGTTTAGTTCAGGTACAAAAGTTTAATCAATTCAGTTAGTGAATTTTATATTTTTATTAGTTAGATCGCGTACACAAAATTTTGTGTGATTTTAAAAATTATACAAGATTTCTAACACCAATTAATTTTAACGTATAATATATATAAAATATGTAAATATTTATTATTATATTATATATATAATAAATAAATTATGTAAAATTTGATATGCATGGTAGTTAAGATAATATCATGAAATTTAATGTGGGATTGATTAAATTTTTTATATATAAAAAATACGGATTGTGTAGTTTAAATATAGGTAAAAACGGATCAATCTCTTTTTACACACACGCAGTAATAAAATATATGTTATACATGTTTTTATTTTTAATTTCAGTTATTAATATCATAGCATAATTTTCTAATAACATTACTGGTTTACTTGTATGACAATAGATTTAGTTTAGGTTATTGCATTCAATAAAAACAGTTTATATTGAAGCAGTTGTTTGGTTATTTTTTTATTAGGTTTAATTACTTGATAGATTTGTAATAAAATAAGGTAATTTTTTTAATTGAATTCTTGTAAATTGTAAAACCGAAACAACTTGCCATTTTCTGACGGTAGACAAAACCAAAACCTACTCTTTTAGTCTAGAGATCTAGTAGTTTCAATTTTTCATCGTTGTAATTTTTTGTTTTCTTGAAAATTTTAATTGTTAACAAAAAAAATAATTTATTTTTATAACATTATGTGTTAGATTAATACAATATTTTTTATAGTATTTAAAAGTACATATCTATTATCAATAATATAAGACTCTGTATTTATAGTAGAACCATCATGAAATATATCAACAATTTAATTTTCATTAGACAGTCTTTTTATCTTTTTAACACTGTTCTTTTTGTGTTCGTGTATGTCATTTTTATATGAATTATTATAAATCGATGAAGAATGAAATAAACAATATTATATTTCCAAATATAAAAAAGAAGATATACATTAGTTAGGTTGCAAGAATGATACTAATAATAATAAAAAAATTTATATATCTTAAATAATATTTAATATAATATATTATTGTAAAAATAATTTTATTTTTAAGGCAACACATATTTTTGAAACATAAATGAAAATGAATATTAAAAATATTTAAAGATAAAAATGTGGAATAAAGTTAATAGTATATTTAATTAATTTAGAAATAGTTAATTTTGGTGGAGCAGATCACGTTACTGTAATAACTCCCAAACATAAACTAGTGAATTATAAGAGGTATTCTAAAAAGATGGGCCAATTGCCGCATAATTTGAAGCTTTAATTAGTATGTTGTCGGTATTTATTTTTGTTTCTCTGTTTGAGATGGAACAACTTAGCTCGTACTTCCATGTAACAAAAATAAAAGATAGTAACGGTGGCAAAGCTTCAGAGTTCTGAATTTTAAATAATAATGGTAATAATATTATTACAGAATGGAATGATATTAAATGTTATCTCCACCAAGAACGCGTCCATAAGCTTCTCCCCGAAGCAAGAGATGTTGGTTTTGTGTGTGTCATAATTTTGATCCATATCAGAAGAAATCACATAACAGACAAACAAAACGTAATAACTTCCTTTTTTTTCCAACTTCCACACACTTCACACCGTCACACTTCTAGGGATGATTCATTTTCTTTGCATACCAACTTAATTTCTACCACGTGACTCTTTGCACGTTTCACAAGTATAGTTAAATTGGAGAACAATCAGATCAAACACTTTGTTTTTGAAAAAATGACTTCTAAAATGAGTAAATAAAAATTCCCTTCATGGAAAGCAAGTTTTTGCCCTCCGAATAAAAAGATGCTGCCTGGATGACATATTGCAATGAATATAATTCCCAAAAGTAAACCAAACCAAAAGAAGAGCAAAAAAGTAAAAGACCTACATTATGCAGTTTTCTCTACCAGATAAAAAAGAATCAGATTTCCCTTGCTAAGCTTTTTCTTTCTTACATAAAGTTGTTCTCAAACTGCAAACGTGAGGAAAAGTGAATTAAATTTATAAATTTCATTAAAAAAATTTCTTAAAATACTATTTGGAAGAGTTTCTATTGTAATCTTTT
The DNA here is from genome assembly GCA_013389735.1 of Phaseolus lunatus. Taxonomy (NCBI): domain Eukaryota; kingdom Viridiplantae; phylum Streptophyta; class Magnoliopsida; order Fabales; family Fabaceae; genus Phaseolus; species Phaseolus lunatus. The sequence continues at coordinate 12,430,743 of CM023865.1, read as the reverse complement.
ATCAGCAAAAAAGTTTTGTTAATAATAAAGAGTACGGGAGGTACTCTAACTTACAAAGCAAAAGAGTTGCAAAAGGTTAAAACTCATTACACACACAATTTTAAACATGAAAAAGGATTGTGAATCCACAGAGACAACAAAAACTAACTTTAAAGAAAACCATCACCTAGATCTAATATCTATTAAATTACAACAATAACTCAGCATTCAGCTGCTGTCCCTACAAAATAATCTCATTCAACTGAAAGGTAATTTAGTGGGGGAATAAAAATACATTAGTTTGTTACAAATATGAAACAAAAATAATAGATTAAGAGCTTTTTACTTTTGAAATCCTATAGCTGTCCATCACATTCTCTCTCTTTTTTTTTTTGCTAATCACCGTGCGTGACATGTTCAACGACTTAACGGTTTTAATTAAAAATGGTAAAAATCACACTTTACTTTTAAAAGTATACTTTACCGTTTAGAGGAGTAAAAAAATCACAACTTATGAGTTTAAAGACACGAAAAGAATTACCTTTTTTGAGGCGTTCGTGAATTACAACATGGGTTATGTTTCCAGTCACAGACACAAAGGTGGAGTAATATTTAATTCTCCTAAGCTAATGAATCATTATTCCAAAACAATGATTATATTGGTTATTTGACTTTTTATTTCTAAAACTAATTCTCGTACCCAATTTAATGCTTAATTATGATTAGTCATTTTTATATCAATAAATTTAGTCATTAAAATGACATCGGTTCATAGAAAACAATATAAAAATAAACCTGATAATAAGTTTGTAAATGTGGTAATACTTAGTTTGTTACTAAAATTGATGCAGTATCATCACTCTCTTAGTAATACTTAGTTAGATTTTTTTTTTATCGAAAGAATTAATTAAATACAAGTGATCCACCTTAGATTCTTCCATAACATGGTTAGATTCTTTAATTATGCATTGCTAAGTATAAGTTTTTTTTTTATCAAGTGATTTACTATTTGTGAGTATTTGTCGATCGGGATTGATTTTAATTATTTGTGAATATTAATTAATGATTTGTAAGAAAAGTTTTGAAAGAGAAAATGGAGTGTGGGATAAAGAGAAAGTGATAAATTTGTAGAAATTGTTTGATGATTAGTAATTTATCCCTGTGTCTAACATTTGGTTCTGTAAAATCATTTTATTTATTGATTTTTTCTTTATTTATAATTATTATTGACAATTAATAAAAAAAATATTTTCAAATCATTAATATTTCCAATAAATAATTTATTTTCATTTTCTCAACTAAGATTTTTTTTTAACTAAAAAATGTTTTCATTTTTAAAAAAAAATATTCCTAAAGGTATTTTAAACAACCTACCAACATTCATTAATTCAATCAAATCAATCGCATTTACAAATAAAAAATTTACTCAAATTCATTTTTCATTCATTTTCTACCATTAAATGAAACTCCATCATTTTTCATTCATTTTCTATCAAAGTCACTGTAAACTAGTCCTCCACTTTCCACACCCAAACAAAACAAAGTGTTAGTAACTATACTTCCATATGCACACTTTAATTTGCAGCTCTTCTATTTTAAATCCTTGTTTGTCTTCAAGATTTGAATTATTTTTGTGCGTTTTTCTTGTAAATCTTAGGAGTTTGATTGTTTGCAGTCTTGATAGCAAGTTTCTTGACATAGTTATTAGCCTAGTGGAAAATTAAGAACACCACATTTTATATCGATCATAATTCTAATATATGTAGAATATCAGTTATAAAGTACAACTGATGTATAAAATGTTACAATCTACGTCGATAGGAATCACAATCGATGTTAAAATATTTAATATAACATTGTAAACGTTTATATTAGAGTGTGGAGTGTTTAAACTTTCATAAACGCATTAATTAATTAATTAATTATAAAAGTAAAAATGTAAAAAAAAAAAAAAAATACAGACAGGCACAGCTGGTTTCTTTCAATATTTTTTAATAATATTGACTGAGGATGAAGATTAGGTTATATTCAAGCATATCACGTGCCCTCTATCGAATTTGAGTTACTTAAATAAAAATATCTTGCAAGATTGTTCCAAACTCCAAATTTTCTAATGCAAAAGAGACGTGTATCGGACGTGCGCATGAATGTGTCTAGACGAAGTTATCAGTCTTTCTTTCAGTCCCACATAATTAGCCTCACATTTAGAAAAAAGCGCGCACAAACACACACACTTATAGATATATTTCAGTATAATTTCTCTTTGCTTTTGTTGATTCAAACAATGGGCTCCAATAAAAAGAAAAGCACTAGTATTTTGTTGTCTGATCTAGAAAAGATCGCGTATGGTTTATTTTATCAAAGGATCCTTGATAGTAATTTGTTCCCATAAAAAAAATGGTTGAGCGACTTTGACATGCACGTATGACATGTAAGTGATCTTAGGAAGATTTCATTCACTTAGTAAATATATTTAAAACTAAAACAATGTTGCAATTAATATGTAACATGCAGTGCATTGCAGAGTAATAGGGTTTTCATATAATAATATCTTGTTTCAAACAGTGTAGAGATAAACGAGTGATGTGAAGTATGGAGTGTGGTAAAGGCTGCAAGTGCAAAGTGGAAGTAGAGAAACATGGTCGCATGGGGGATTTGTCTCGAGACTACAAGACACAGAAGGGTGAACGCTGAGCCTGCTTGGTCCCACTGACATTTCACCGTTTATTACCGGTTATCGGCACCGTTTGAGTGGCACCTGTACCATGGTGAAAGTGGAGACTATGTGACTTCTATTTGTTTTCTCTAATAATGAATAACGATTCATTAATTAATTATTATAGTGTAAGAACCTAAATTCCAAGAAAGAGTGGAAGAGAAAGGATTGAATAAGGTGGCTTTGGGTTTTGTAGTTAGTTTTTATGTTTCTTTTTATTGGGGGCGTTGATCAGCACTGAGTTCTGATTGGTTTGGAATTTGGAATCCCAATCTGCTCTGAAAAATAGGCATAATGGGGAGGATTTGGTGGCAACCCAAAATTTTGTGCCTCAAAATGGGGGTGGTGGAAGGAACATGCTTCTGTTATCGCTAAACATCATCATTCAATAATAACAACAACGGATAGGATAGAAATGGGGTTGGGTTACAGACACATGGAATATCGTGATGTTTATTTGGTTAATTAGAAGAGAAGGGAGAAAATTTGAAATGAAAAGAAAAGAAAAGAGAGTAGTACAACTAAAGGGAAGAAAACAAAAGAAAGAGAAAGTGAAATGAGAGAATAAGGGGATTTGGTAGAGCGCAAGGTGAAGTCCAAAAACCCTGTTCTGCAAAAGCATAACTACTCGTGCTTTCCTTCACGGTTTCTGGTTTTGTGTTTGGGAATTAATTGGCAAACTGAAGCAAGCTTTATTCGCGTATAATAGCATATTGTATGCCGTTTATAAACTGCAAGACATGTGATTTTCCTTTTCTTGTCTAGTGTGGGCAAAAAAGTTGGCTCCCACTTCAAACTTGTCACAGCCCATTTAATTAGTGAGCATTATTAGGATTTTTGAGTGGGCTGCATGAGAGAACCAACACCGTTCCTCATTTGATTGTTTTGATGAATAATTTGTAGCGATGATAATAAGAAGGATCATATTATTATTAATGGAATGGCATGGCATACATAGATTATGTATGTAAGTGCATTCATATTATATAATTGTGGACAGCTCCAGCTAAGGAACTGCATGCATTGACTCAAAGTGTTGAGTTGAAATGACAAGTAAAATTCCACTGATTAGAGAGATTTAGGTACCAAAATTCAACCCTGCATTGTGGGCCTGTCCTCAGAAAGAGACAAGGCCATGAGCAGTACATGGAACTAAGATTAGGTATTTGGGTTTTCTAACTAATCATCCGGGTTTTCAGGGGCCTTGCTCTCTCGAAACCCACTCGTGGGCACGACCCATTTGCAACCCTTTTTTTAATATTCTTTTCTTCTAAATTAATGCTTCTGTATTTTAAAAGTAGAGTATCAAACAGCTTGATGCTGGGCACGTATTCTCGTGAATATAAAACTCAGATACAAGTACCACTCTCCTTAAACAAACTATAAAAACACACACGACATGGGTCACGATGTCCCTTCATATTTAAACACTCAAATTGTTGATACATACTCATAGTAGGAAAGGATATGTTATGTCTTGCCTTTTCCTCAACACCGGCGTATATAAACATATAAAATATAATTCGACTTCCTATTCCTATTCCTATTCCTATTGCCTCTACCCTTCCAATTCATCATTTTCACCATTACCAAGGATACATCATACGTATAAATACAATTCCATAATGTATATCGATATCAAGGAACATGGATCCACCAATATCATGCTTCTTTTGGTCATAACAAATTACTGAGTAGCAAATCATCGTAAAATCAATTCACATGCAACTATTTATCATCTTTGAGAATCATGGTGAGTACGTATCCAAACATACTATAGTCCCGTTAAATATTAAAATAACATCCACTATTTTTAACCTTGCATTAAATATAACACTGTATCCCATATGTACTATATATACACGCTCGAGATTATCTTTTAAGTCAAAAATATTACAACAATTTTGGAAATCTTGTTAAAAATATTTTGAAAAAATAATAAACCAAAATAATTAAATATGACTGTTAATTTTAAGTTTTTTTTTTCCGACTTCAAGTTTTTTAAGATGATTTTTTTATTAGCTAATTATAAATCAACTTAATAAGCATATCAGTTATACTAAAATAAAGTTAATTACAATATTCATATTGATTTAAACCATCATTGTTGAGGCTGAATACAAATTTATGAATAGGTTTGCTTATGATAGGTATGTGTTGCATTTTGATAACATTTATCACTTCAACCTACTCAAGATGACTGATTAGAGCATCAAAAAATCTTTTGCAAGTACACCCCCCTAACCTGCACCGAAGGAGATCATCAAATCACGAGAAGGACATCTCCAAAGACACAAACTATTAGACAAGCAAGGAGACTTTCTCAATTCATACAAGAACACCGTACATATTAGACCTCAATTTATAAATTATATATAGGTATATATATTTCAACAAATTAATGGACTATGTCGGAATAGGCAAGAGGTAAGAAGTCAGACATGATAGAAAATAGCCGACAAGTGACAACCAACTGACAAGGTCAGTTAATCGAAAACTATAATAATGAAAAGAACTTGCAAGGAGGGTTTTAATATGAACAACTCACAACAAGTGAAAAGCTTGTAGTGAACCCCACAAGTGGCAACTGAGTAGGAGCAACATTTAAGACCAAAAGAACCCTCATAGTGAACTCATTGAAAGGAAATTGAATATGAAGATCTTTGAAGAAACACACACACATATAAAAGAACTAGTACATAGCCCAACACATACGTTGTCAACAACAACTATTGTGCTCCAACAAAATTATGCCCACCTCAACATCTTTGTTAAGTATCAATGCAAAGGACCCTGTCATAGACCACCATTGATACTTAGAAAAGTACTCAGTCACACACATATCTACTCAAGCATAACCCAACCAAGGTGGAAGACCACCCTCAACCTAGTCCACGACTAAATCTACAAATTCACCGAGAGCATCAACCCAACATGTCCAGTCGTAGAGGCAACTCTGACACCCAATATGGTGATTGAAGGCTCATCAAAATCCTTTGACAAGTACCCTCGAAAAGGCCAACACACTAAAAAAAGAAGACATAACTAAACTCGTAAAATAGTGAATTATTTGCACCTAGCCACTACTTGGATGAATGATAAAACGCAAGTGGTCCTAAAGAATTTGGAATGCAATGATAAAACACAAGGATCCACCCATACTTATATATAGAATTTGGAATGCAAGGTAACCTAAAGAACACATTTTCCCAACCGTTAGAGCTATCAATATCCAATAAACACAACTGTTTCAAAAACAGATAACAAGAAATGGCGTTTCAAGTCCCTATCCAACCCATATGAAGAACCATCTAAACTATGAAGGGAAAACCCCTTGAATCGCTAGGGAGACAGTCGAGACCATCTCTGCAACCAACAAAGAATGTTTGTAGAATTATTCTTGAAAGGACTCACAAACAAAGTTTTTCGAGTTTGATGGACTAGTGTACTATACACGGTGGAAATTACCTACACCATAAAATGTCAAAAATATTACGTAATAATCTTGGAAATGTCGTCGAAGACATCTTGTAAATTCTGCTGAAGACAGTTTGGAAAACTAACAAACAAGAATAATTAAACTCAAAGTTAACCTTAAATCTACTTAAACATACCGTAATGTGAGACTAGTACGAGGTTAATTACAATATTCGTATTGATGTAGGCTCATTCTTGTTGAGGCCCAATACAAATCTATAAATAGGTTTGGCTTGGAACATTACATTTTAACAACATTTATCACTCTCAATTACCCAAAAGAAATTGAAAAACCTTTTGCAAATACATACCCACCCTTCCCCAAAGGAGATCATCAACATCGAAAGAGAACATCTCAAAAACACAACTACTAGACAAGCAAGGAGACCTTCACCTTACATATTTTTATAGAAGATCTCCGATTTATAAATTATATATAAGTATATGTATTTTAGCAAATTAATGGACAATTTAAATATTAACATAATACCTTCTACTTTTAATTATTCAAACATGGATGAAATATAACACAACATCCCACGTACATACATACACACATATATATATATATATATATATATATATATATATATATATATATATATATATATACACATATATATTTATATTCTTGTTTAAGAATGAAATTTTAAATTTATACATTCTTTCAACAAATAATTTTGAAAAGTATATATTTGGGGTAGTTAATGACTTTATCTCTATCATATTGCAATCTTTTTGTTAAAGATCTCAAATCAACTAGAAACAATACCAATTTATATTATATAAGAGGAGGCATACAAACTTTGACTTAAACTCGCTACCTAATATGGCATGAGAGTCTATTGTAATGAGACTTGTTGCACTTATCATGTTATCTGCTATCGAATCGCTATTGAACGACACACAAATATTTAATTCCATGCTCGAACATTTCACGTCTCGAAATGAGGGGACCGGATAGAGATAAGACTAATTTACACTACATAAGTGGGGGGCAAACCACCTTCAAAATTTATTTTGTAAGAATAAGTTTGGCTTAAACTCATTTCTTACTATGATATCAGAGTCTATTCTAATGAAGTTTGTTTAATCTATCATGCTAGCCACGGTTGAATCATCCACAAATATCTAGCCGCATAAACGAAGTGTCCATGCATTAGTGTGAGAGAATGTGTTGAGAATCTTACATCAATTAAAAAATAAAACTAATTTATAATATATGAATAGAAATAATTATTTTATAAATTAATTTATGATAAATTATTGATAAACTTACTATTTAATATGTTTCCTCAAATCAAGATATTGATATTTTTGCTTACGAAGATTATGAAGATGTGATATTTGGTTAACTTAAACTATATATGTAAAATGCAAGTTGAGTTAATGCAGCTAGCATACATAGAATAGAACCGAGGCATGAGTGGTTGGAGGGATTCCGGCTAATATGGCGGTTGTCGTTTGATATCGCCGCCAGAATGAATGTAGCTTTATCTCCTTTTTCTGATAAGTTTGTACTGGTACTATTAGATGATTATGCCCTTTAATAATTAGTTCATTGTCCTTTGAACGCTTCCCTAATTAAAACATTCATTGTCCCTATTTCTTCTTTCACCATTTAAATCACATGCATGCCACTTGCCTGTTGTTAGTCAACAATTGTTTAGGAACAATATTAATGGAGATAATTACGCAAAACATAATCAAAGCCTGCATTTGACTAAAGCAAATGAGAACCAGTATCTCAAGATATTTACTTTCAAAAATTAAAAGAGAATTTTCTTATTGGCATGTGAAAAAACTATTCTTATATATCTTTTTACTATTACTATCTTTACCACTCTGGTTAACAACTCACTTTAAATAAATACTTGCACATATATTTTCTAAATGTCTATTTTTTTATGAATAAGATATATATTTAAACGGTTTTTAAGTATTTTTAAAAAGTTATCTAATTGTCGTAGATTTTTTTAGACATGTTTTTAGTTAAATTCTGTTAGTTAAATATTATATTATAAATTTATAATAATTATAATTTTATTGAATTAATGTATCGCACAGATTTACAAATTTTATTACAAGATTTATTATATACATAAAAACGAAAACACTAATTTAAAATATGATAATTTTGTAACAATAAATTCTTTCTTGGATAAGAAACTAAACAAAAATTACTGTTTATGGATCTATATCTATAGTTTAGGAAGTAAATTTTTTTCTATTTATTAAATTATAACAACAATGGAGTATATTTTTTTAAAGGATAAATTATATATATTAAAAGCTAATGATTATATATATATAACTGTTATTTATGTTATTTAATTATTTTGAAGTAAAAATAATTATTCAATTATTTATTTTAAATAAATAAATTTTTTTAAAAGATGAATAGTTACACTTTTTTTACAAAAAAAAACTATTAATATAATAATTATTGAAACAAAAATATATTATTAAATTATAAAAATATTTTCATTCAAAATTATTATAAAAATAATTAATTTTTTTAAATTTTGTTGTATGTAATTTTTTTATTGTGTGGTGGTTTTTTTTTATTAAGAATAATTAATTGAATTTTAAAAAAGTAGTTATTTAGTTGATAAAATTGTAAGTAACTGGATTCTGTGATTTTTTTTAAAATTCAAATTTATCTAAAAAAATTTAAATTCAAATTTTAAATTTATAATAAACAGCTATTAAATTTGTTATATTTTTATATTATAATTGATAAAATTGGAAAATAAAATGTATAAAAAAAAGAACCCCTTTACATATTGTTATAGATGATAAAATAGTGTCAGTGATTAAATTTTATTTGCTTGGGAATGTATTTTTTGCACATTAGATCTTAAAGCATGGTTACAAAGTTTAACCTAAAATGGTGTTAAGACAAGTGCACTGTAGCACTTAATTACTAAGAATTCATCAATGACATCTTACTTTAGAAACAGTGGTATAAAAATTGAATAAATAAGAACCAAAAGAGGTATTTAATGTTATACCAATGTATTGCAGAAGTGTATAATTGTAGAGTGCTGGTGCAGTTTTCATTTACCTCACCTGACATTGACAGGTAATGCAGTTGAGGGAGTAATTGAACTGTTTGACAAATCTGTAATAAGCAGAAAATTCGAACTAAAGTTTTGAATTTTCTTTAAAAATTCAAAATATCTTCAGTATATTCTAACCAACCAAGCCCGTTGAAGTTGGTAATAAAAGATGGGCTTTATTAGAGCTTGATTCTTTTAGGTCTCTGGGTCATAACCAATTGGAGGGTATTTCTTCCTTATCTCCTCATCAAATAGGTAAAATAACTAAATGTTCTATTTAATTCATTTGTTTTTTCGAAAATTCTTTCTGAAAACACACTTTAGAAAAAATATTTTGAAAAATGCATTCTGAAACATATTATATACATTCTCTAAAGTTTATTCCAGAAATCATTTTCTATAAAATGTTTGTTAGAAATATATTGGTTGAATGCAGGAAAAAATGTTCCAGAAAGTTTCTGGAAAAGATAATCCAAAAATCATTTTAAAAAAATAAAACAGTCTTTTTCAAAATTGATATGGTGCAGGAAAATTTTTGATAGGGTGCAGAAAGAAGCACACTGAATTGGATTCTTTTTCACTGCTGCGCTGTAAAGGTTCAGCCCAAATAAATAAAATGTAAAGTCCAGAGTTCAGTACGGGCCCTGGCCCTGACCCAAAAAGTTAAACATGAACCAGGTTGCCCTCTTTGTTGAGTACGTTCTTTCAACATAATTTCACAGTTTTTCACACTAATAAAATTACCTTCGGCTGCTATTTATTGTTTCCTTAAAATTATCTTTGCACTTTAATTTTTCCTAATTTTAATTTTTTACTTTTAACTTTTGAACTATTTAAATTAAGTTTATTCTCTCAAAATTCCATTTAATAATTAATAAAAATAAGAAGTACACTAAAATGTGTTGTATCATTCATTTATATAAATTAGTAAATAATAAATTTATAAAAAAATTAAAAATTAAAAATTATAATATTATGAAATCTTTTTTATATTTAAAATTGTGTCATCCTACTCCTAATTAGTGCTAAGAAGAGACTCATCACACATCACAGCAGACGATTTCGGGATAAATATGAGAAAAGTAAGCCACAGCATTTGGGGTTGGATAGAGGGTTAGGGATAGGAGATTTCGGGACAAAATTTAGCTAAGTAAGCCTCAATGTTCAAGGTTAGATAGAGAGTTTGGGATAAACGGTTTTGGAATGATTTTGGATAAATCTAAGTCGAGTAAGCCTCTACACCTGGGGTTAGACATAGAAAGCTCAATACCTTGGATCATATCCAGATGGGACTCAACATCCCACATCAAATGAAGGGTGACCACTCTCTAAGGTATGCATTCTCATAACTCGTTTCAACAAATTTATATCCTCAATGAAATTTTCACTAAACTACTTATCATAATTCAAAATTCTCATAAATAATTTTTATTTACTCCACCTAATCAGGTAAATCTAGGCCTATAAGATCAAGAAAACTAGAATAAAAAAAGGATTAAATTTTGATATTTATTTGTGCTTAATTCACTTACTCCTTCAGAAAGTCCATAGGTGCTCTACGCGAGTACCAAAAATTGCCTTGAACCATAACAAAAATAATATGTTTTTGTTTTATGAATTTATTTTTATTAATGATACTAGCAAAAACACAGGTGTTGTCGTGCCTATATGTCAACATTTTTTAAATATCTTTAAAAGTTTTTTTTGTGTTTTCTTTGTTATAGATATACATTATAAGTTTATAATTTTTTGAATTATACATGAGATAAATTTACTAATATCTCTACAAATTTTCATATATATTTTGATACACATATTCTAAAAAAGAAAGCACTAATTTACACTCTCATGATTTTGTAAAAATAATTTATTCCTTAGGTGGGAGATCAAACAAAAATTAGTGTTCAAGATCTATTTGAGTTTCCATGTTTTTTATAAGAATTAAATTTTTTGTTAATAAATTTATTTATTAAATTATATCAACAATTAAGTAAATTTATATTATCTAACCTTTAAGAAGTCTTCCTAATTTAACATCTAATTTAACATGTCATCCATAATTTGTTGAGTATTAAAAAACTACATAAAAAAACTAATGTTATGTATTTAGACACATTAATAATATATAATTTATAATAAAATTATTAAATAAATAATAAGAACTTTATAATGTAGATATTTTTTTTGCACAAAGTTTTTTATTATAGCAACTATGATTTGATATTGAATATTCTTGTATATTATTAGAGGAACAACAAATTAAAATATATACATTATTATATGTAAATTTGAACAACGTAAAAAATTAGAAAGTGCATACTAGGGTATGTATATTACATGTTTATCTTTTTGATAGAGTAATTCTTTTTTATCAAATTTGAGAGTTTAGTTTTATTTGTTGTCATTCTGGAGTCTTGTCTAATAAAATAAATTTGCAAATGATGAATCTAGAATGAAGAACATGATCCATATGAATAAAAAAATATTGTTGATATCATCATTATATAAAAACATCATGTAAAGAAAGCATATATCTAACCATCACATGTATTATTGTAAACTTGAATTAATTTTATTACCTTGTTGTGAATTGATTTAACCAATAAGAGTGATTGATCATCCTTCCAAGTGTTACATTGTTTTACAAATTCAGTTTTCTATATAAGAATGTCAATTATTAAAAATTACAAAATAAACAAATATATATATATTGATAATTACCAATTTGTGTAAGAAAACATCTGAATATTTTCATTCTATATCTTATCTTTATTGAATTGTAAAGTCTCATTGTATTTTACATTATTTTTAATATAATAAAATTTACTTATTATTTTGTAAAATAAGGTATCAGTAAAATATTAAGATTTGCATATGCTCATATATCAAAAATAAACAAAAAGAATAATACCTAATTTTAAGATAACAAATTTCTTTATAAAAAACATTTTTTTTTGTAATATTGTGCATATTAGAGCATATGGTAAAGGAAAGAAAGTTATGTTAGAAATGATTTTCTACATGTGCCATAGTGTCAAACTTATTTTAAGAAGAAATTTTGTTTATATTAAACCTAATTTTAACCTTGCGATAAAAGAATTTAGTGTATCTATTTCTCTTAACAAACCATTTAGTTTTAGATTTTTTTGTATATAATTTCTCTTAATATGACTGTAATGTAATTTATATAACTTTATTATTATTAGTTTTTCTTTATGTATAATGTTATCATCATAATCTAATTTTTAATATAAATTTAAATTTAATTATGTTTATTCTCAACTTCATTAACTTTATGATATACATACATTGCCAAAGACTTATTTATTTAGCTTTACTTTCTGAGTTTTTCGTTAAGAACAAACATAAAACATCTTGATCAATTTTTAAACCAAACTTCCTAAATAACCCTAGATGCATAGAGACAAACTTAAAAGAAAAAAAATAAATAAAAATTTCGTAAAAATTTAAAAAAGTAGGATGATAATTTAAACATGTTTTGACCAGGGCAAGTGTATTTTTTTTGCCAAAGATTAAACAATTTTGCATTATAAACAACTCTATTAAGCCTTTCATGTCAACTTTATTTTTTTGTTGACTTGTTATTTTGTAGCCTATAAACACGTAACGACATTGAAGTCGTGAATGTAACTGCAAGTACACGGATTTATGATGGATTAATGATTTAAAGTCCTTACAAAGAATCCTTCTTCTATAATTAGTAGATGCATATACTCCAACTACAAACAAAGTGTCAACACCCTCTTTAAAAAGAAAAGTGATATACAGCTAGGACATCTTGAGAAATATTCATTAAGCATTGACACCAAATTTTGCATTTGCCTATATAAAGCAAACGGTTTAAACATAGTAAAAATTAAATTTTATTGAAGTGCAGTCATAAGCGGACACATGTACTCTATCACTTTTAAGTAAATATCCATCTTTATATTTTTAATAAATGATATTTACATTTCTTATTAATTTCTCTCATTTTATTTATAAATTTGTTAACTACTTTAATTTTATAATGAATTTTAACTTTAATTTTCATAATATTTTATTTAAATTTTAATCAACACTTAAATAAAATAAAAATAAATATCATTTCATTAAAATATAAAATTAAAAGGTGAGTATTATAAAATAAGAGTAAATTACATATCTAAAAACGAGAGGAAACGAAAATATTATTCTGTTAAAATATAAAGCAGACAAATATTTATTTAAAATGAGAAAAAACATAAATGCCACACATGGTTTTTGTCCCCAACAGATAAGACAAATGTTAATGCGCATTTCGAAAGTGAAGTACAAAGTTTGTATAATAAAATTACAGGATTAAGGTGTTGTAAAACATAAGGAGCATTATAATAATAACTTACGACAATTTACCCTCCTGATCATCTCATTAGCATTGAACAATGGTAATTTCTTATTCTATTTTTTAAAACACCTTAATATTTTTTACATTGATACACGCTGAATGTTTGAGAAAACTACCATGTGATGAGCAACTCTTCAATTCAATGGAAAAAAAAAATAAGAAACATGCAATGGCACCACTAGAAGGTTTACAAATTTGAGAATAACATTTGATTTGGGCCACATTTCACTGTTCTAAATTACCATTTGAAAACAAAGAGTAGGATAAACGTTTTCCCCCTTTCATCTTCAACTGGAGGGGCCTTAATCATAATTGAAAACAACAAATATTCATACAAGGGCTGAGAGGCCTAAACACTGGAAGTAGAAAGGCTCTCCTTCACACATACCACAGGTCACTTAACCCATGGCATATTTCTGGGTCCAGCTTCTGGCAGTTGACTCGTACTTGTTCCTATCTGTCTTGTACATGTGGGCGATTTCGGGGACCAAAGGATCATCAGGATTGGGGTCCGTCAACAGGGAACAAATTGAGAGCAACACCTAAACATGGCAAAGACAAAGTAAACAATACTGAGTTGCAATTCAACATACTGTTCTCAACAAGGAATAATTAGAACGGTGACGTTTAAAACCCCAACTACAAGAGCCAAATAACTGCTTGGCTGCTTGAAAGAATCAAGCATCAAGCTACGTATGGCCGTTCCTTCCATGAGAATTACTCAATTGACAATATCATTCCAAACTTAAAACATTCATCTGGACTCCATTGTAAAGAAATACAAATATTTTAATTTTTCATTAACAAAATGATTTTACATCGTTCAACAAAAATTGTCTGTAATTATTAACAACCTTTGAGGTCAAACATCTTTAATGACACCGTGACACGTGATTAGATGATAGCTTAAATCAACTTCAATATTACATATCAAAATTGAATACAAGTATTAGGATCATGTGCAAATAAAGCTGCCAAAACATCAAGTTTAGGCAGTTTTTGAAGTTGGAAGAATGATTAAAACATAGTTTGAGGAATAAAGGATTATCTTATTATGTGAAATAAAGAAACAGACCTTGGAAATAGTTAGCGCAGGGCTCCACTGTTCCTTCAAGATGTCAAGGCAAATGCTTCCGTTGCTATTAATATTTGGGTGAAATACCTTAGTCCTGAATGCAACCTGAAAGGCATTCACAAGATCAGCTGAAGGACTTGCACAGCACAGGGCTCATGACAATATAGAACACAGAATTTGTTATATTCACAGAAAACAGAATTCTCATTAAAATTTTCAACAATATAAACACTAAAGATTGTACTATTTTGAAAATTGAGACCAAACAATAAATCTAATTCTTGGTAAGAAATGAGAGTTTCAAGGAAGCATTCACTGTTAAAAAGGCTCCCTTAGAACATAAAAGTTCCAAACAAGATAAACAAGTGGGAAAAATTATTATGGCATCGTACAAACCTTGGGTGGCTTGAAGGGATAGTCTGGAGGGAAATGAATAGTGACTAGGAAAACACCTCCAGCATAAGGACTGTCTGGAGGACCCATAATTGTTGCTTGCCAGTGAAACATGTCTTCAGCAACAGGTCCTGCAATGTTTTAAAAAACAACAGACAAAATGTGGGATGAGCACTAAGTTATTCTAAATATCAACAACACATTACTAGATTGGACACATTCCTAAGGCCCAATAATATACAAGCACACAATAGCATCTCAGGCTCTCAATCAATTCCTAAGTCCGAAATCGGATTGCTAACCGGTTTATCCAACTATATTTATAATAACTTCAAAGATTAGTAGTATGATTAGGAAACAACAAAATTATAAATGTCTTCAAAATAAACCAATTCATATCCTCATAATAATATGCCATTAATAGTCAATTTGGCAATAAAGATCTAGGTCATATGACTATCTTAAAGAGATTTTAGTAACCTGGCAGAGAAATTAGTTTGGATCACCCCTCCAATCAGGTTGGACAATAACACAAGCAGCGATCCAAAACGAGGAATAAGATTTATGAATACCAATGATCACACCGATTGTTGGGTCATACTTAGAAAGTTAAAACCACATGTACAATCGCAGTCCTCAACTGTAGGAAATCCAGTTCCTTATTGCTAATTTAACCATGAAACACACAGCAAGGCAGCGGGTGACAGAGGCATAATCCAGAAAATAATATCATCATTTATCAGGAAAAGAAAAATTTAAAGCTTAAAACACGCACAGAATCTGTTTCAACGAAAAAGAAGAATATCACACATCCCTAAAATGTACTATCGCAATAGCAAAAAATTTTAACGTCCCCACAGCACCACCGGATCATCGTAAACGTCCCCAATACACATACAAAGATTTTAGTTGATACCAAAAACAGAGCACAATCGATTCATTATCAACATCCCCAAAGCATGCCTAGATCACTGTTACCATAAAGTAACTACAATCTACGAACGGTTAAACAATTGTGCGAATTTCCAAAATACCATACACGATCATTAGCGGTAGAAAATCAGGGATCGTATAAAATTCTTTAATCGAAACCAAATATCCAAAACAAAACGAAAATAAAAATAAAAAATACCTGCGCTGCAAGAGGTTGGTGGATCCTTCTGGAGATCCTTAAGTTCCTTCAAGATCCGCTTCGACGCCATCGCGAAAACCTAACCGAAATCGAAAATCAGGTCAGAAATGAATTAGCCACAACGCAAGAAAACATAAACAGACGAATAGATCTCGGTAGATAGACATGATTACTCTACCTTCTCCTTATTCTTATCCTTGTTCTTTTTTTGTTTTGTATTATTTTTTGTGTGGCGAACGAGAGAGAAAGGTAAATATGGAAGATTGTGAGGGATTTGGGGAAGGAAAAGAGCTTTTATAAATGTCTGGTGCTGCTGAGAGGAATCGATCCACTCTCTCTTGCCTTCTTCCTTCCCCCTTTCCTTTTTTCAATTCTTTCTCCCCTTTCTCCCTTATTTATTTATTTTTTTCATCGCTTATTATTCTTCCTTTTTTCTCAATTATTATTAATCTTCTCCTTGGAAAATAGGAGAAAAATAGAGCCACCACCAGATAAAGTGAAAAAAAGTAGGTGACCGGAAAGAAACAGTAAAATAAAAGATTGTTTTATTTATTATTAATAATTAAGATTGCTAATATTATTTTTAATTAAGAGGGGACAAATATAAAGAATTATTATGATTATGAAAAAATTTCAAATTTACTTCCTTGTAACAACATAAATAATTACCTTATTATGCAAAATCATTTTCACTTTTTTTTTCTATTAAGAACAATAAAATTAACATTTATCTCCTTTTTCCTCTTTTCCTTTTATTCAAATGATCATTTTCTTTCTCCATTTTTTTCTTCCTTTCAACCATCTGCGTCCTTCCGTAGACGCATGAAGGAAGCATAAGAGAAGGGTTGTGGGTCCCTACTTAGCGTTTTGTGTACGAAATCCATTCCCTTTTCCCACCCAGGGTCAAAAAGTGCCACCTAAAACAAACTATCTTTCTTTCCAATCCTATCCTATTCTTCCTTAATCAAAATATTCTAACCGTGTTCCTCTCTCTCTCTCCATGCTTCTAACGCATTCATATTTTTTTCATTACTTATTAATCAAAAGTTAGATCAAGAAATCTACTTTACCATATTACCAACACCACATAATTATTAAAACATTATTAACTTTATGTGTGCGCCTGCATTATTGAATTTTATTAATAGATGCATGTACCATACAAAAAGTAAGGAATAAACCCCAGTAGGTAAAAAATAAAATATTAAACATCATTTAATACTTTTAGAATAATTAAGATTTGCTTATATTATAATTTTCATTATTTATAATAAAACGATACACATTTATTATTCAATTTATTTCATACATGGTTTTATAGTTTTCTTTGTATATAATAATAATTGAATAGTCATCAAACATGTGCTCTAATTTTCTGCCTTATCGACATGTTATTCTAGAAACTTCTATCTTACAAATCAGTGGATTTTGACAGGAAGCAGCATGAAACTGCGGAAGGTGGACAAGTAGAAGACCGGGTCATTTTTTCTTCCAGGGATATATGTTTGTTTTTATTAATTATTAATATTATGCAGGTAAATAAAAAAAGAAAGAAAAAAGAGAAATTGAACAATACAGTGAGAGCGCTAGAAATAATGAACCAGAGCCAGCTGGATGGGGTCCACTGGACCAACACACGGTTCAACGCGAGTGAGTTGACTCATTGATCTCATCTCATAACTCATAACTACTATTTTGATCTCAACCTTTCTTTCTGATTTTGCAAACACGGTGGAGGATGTGGGGGCGGGTCCAGATCGACGATTCCAAAAACGACGACGTTCTGGATGATGAATCATCTCCGGTTCAACGCGACTCTGGTATGACTCTGGTAGCTGTATAAAATCATTGATTATGTATGAGAATTCTAAGTAATTTGTTACACTATTTGAAAGATATTCCTTGACTCCTGTAAAGATCAGTATCCCATTTCTGAAGTCCTAATACTCACAAGGTAGGTCCTGATAAGCATGAAAATGTCACCGCTGTCTATACACACACTGTAGACCTGCATGCCCCGATCCCTTTTTTTGTTGCGTCTCTCTGTTTTACTTTTCTGTTGAGTGTCTCTCAGTTTTAGTTATGTAGGACAAGAAGCAGTTTACATTTTTCTTTTCCTATGTTTGTAACCTGGTAATGTGATTTTTTATCTGTATGTCTTATGCCCTTTATTTTAATAATTTTTTTGTCGATAAAAAAATTACATAGTTAGACTTGTAATAACTTGAGCCTTACTTCAACATTTTCTAACCCCAAGTTTTAAATTGTTTCTAGTAAGTTGTTTTTTGTTTATAGACGTGGTCCATGCTGTATTCCAAAGCTGACAATCAAGGACTAATATGTGTTCACGGGATGTGGTTTCACTTAACCAAATATTACTTCAACCCTGCAAAATTTACTAAGTTTGAATAGTTTTCTTCTATGGTCTTCTTTACACTTTTGCTGTTGTAAATTCTGCTGAGAATGGTTTTCAACCATTACCACGAAATTTTCTTGACTTTAATCTAGCACTAAATACATGTTTTGTAATTCCTTTTCAGGTTTGAGTATAATCCAGCATCCGACTTGGTTAAGGAGATTGAATTTAAAGAAGTTGAAGGTATGTGGAGGAAGCTTTTCTTAAGTTGTCTAAGGGATAATTTTATTGCTGCTGTTGGACATGCGTGAGAATTTGGGCAACAAACAATCAAATGTTAGTTCTCTCTTAATTCGTAATCCCGGTGTTTTTGACCCAACGAGCTTTCTATTACAGTGGACAAGACTCATACTTTATGGTTCATCTTCATGTCCCAAAAGTCTATATCATCCTCCCTTCCTTTCGACGAAAGTACAGGAATTAATAAATTTTCCCAATTTTCCCAGTGTTTGTTGATGGAAGGTTCAATGGGGGACATTAACCTATAGAGCAAACTTCTTTACGCCGATCGTACATATTTGTATAATGGAGAAGAATTATGAGCGTTCAACATCTGGCAGTTTTGTCTCCAATGTTATTTTTCATCTCCCTTT